>CM076578.1:1973429114-1974681480 GCA_034641835.2 Pinus albicaulis
GTTTTGGTCTTGCGAAAATAATGTTTGTGTGCAGCTTGTACTAATGCCACAACCCATGGTGAGCCGGATTGTCTAATCCTGGTTCAAATCATGTTTTCAATTTAATGTCAATAGCTTAGAGAATGAATCCTTTCAAATAGTTTAATCTTGACAGTTGAGTAGTTTAGATAGAGAATAAAAGGGTTCACTAGCATAATCTAAACCCTTGGAAGTTATAAGAGTACTATTAGATAGTTTTTGCTTTCGAAATAAAAGGAATGTCAAGGGTTTGCTAGTTCAAGTGCACCCAAGGAAGAAAAAATGTTAGGCAAATAATATGGGTAGGTATAGATGAAGTTGGAGTAATCATGTTTTTCATATTATTAAGATCACAACTTCAAGCAAGCATCAACAAAAGAAAAGGAGAAAAATTTGCCCAATGGATAAGGCACTAGTCTTCATAAACCAAGAGATCTGAAGTTCTGGACACCTTCTGAAAAGGAGCTGCCCTCCCCTAGTGGAACCAATGTAAGTCATCAATAATTTTTTCCTTTGTATATGACTAAATGCTTATCCTAGATTTCTAGAAACAAAATTCATGAATATTGTGAGTTCTAGAAATCTCGCCGCCTTCATTATCCTTAGGATAAAGTTTTCACTGCTCTACTAATCTATCAAGGCATGGCCAGCCTATCACTCCCAGAAGACCAATCATGAGGCTTTTTCCACTCATTTACACTATGTTTTCCACCTCTGACCTTACCACTCTGTTTTAACTTGCCTAACCCTTCTACTTACACCTTGGATTGCCAAGTAGCCTACCCTTTTCCCCTATTCACCAAGTGCCTCAAGAATTGGTGGTTTTAAGATACCTTTCTAGGCTCTTTAGATAAATCAATGTCATGAAGTTTTAGGTCTGCAATGCATTAAGATTTGTCAAAACTCTGATTTACACCTAAAAACCCTAAGTCAAGTTTTCAACGAAAGGCCAAGTCCAAAAGGCCTCCCAATAGGTCATGTAGGGTCTCATAGGTTATTCATTGTTTTGGTTTTCTAAAGTCACTGTTTTACATGTGCCCAAAGATGAAATGAAATGAAAAGGAGGGTTAGCTCATGATTGTCCAAAAGGTATCAAAAAGCCTTCAACTTTTGCAAAAGACATCTCCTCATCTTAGACATTTCTGCAGGAATGAATGAGATGGCCATAAATAGAAAAAGAGGTAAGGTAAGAAGGGTAAATAATTACAAAGGACATTCACAACAAAGGGGAGACAACATGCCTATGAACAAATAAAATCAGGGTTTTTATGACTGATGGGCTAAAAAGTGTTTCCCAGCAAGGAGCCAATACAAAGGATCACAAGGACAGATGGTACATTAGCGCCATTGAGCATGAATTGAAGATTTCTAGAAATGATAAATAGGGAAAGGAAAAAGCCCTAAAGCCTAAAGCTTGAGAAGGTAGGCAAATAAGTAAAATGAAGGTGACAGACCTCCATCATGACAACAAGAGGTCTTCCAAAATCCTTTGAAGGTAACATCCATGGCTTTCCAAGATAAAGGGGTTTTCACTACATCAGAGGGACAAAAATGGTAAAGAATATCAATGTGAGGAAGTCTAAGCCTTCAAGTACATTCAAATGTCTTCAAAATTGTCAAAAGAAGGAAAGTAGGAGGTTAAGAGTCAAATAAGAAATCAAATTGAGCATGAGTTCCATTGTTGAGTAAATAAGGTGTAAAACTCCAAAAAAGGTTTTAAAAGACCAAAACACTATGTTATGGCACCTGCAGCAAATAGAAATGGCCAAGGGGAGGTAATGACAAACTTGATGGAAAAGGACTAAGGTCAGTGTGCAAGACAGACTTATTGTACCTCTGGAAAATGAATGATAGAAAGAAGCTACTTCCTCAGTCACCATTTAAACAAGAAGCATTTAAACTCCTAGATAGCAAATGAGGGGTTTTATAAGAAGCTGTCATCACACACAGTGCGAAAAAAGTTAACAAAAAAGGGTTGAAGACATGAGAATGGCTAAAACATAGTGTAACCATGCAACTCCACCAGGTGCCAACAAAACAAGTTTCATGGAATATCAACGAGCCAAAGAGAGCTAAAGTCCATCATCTCAGTTACCAAAGAACAAAAAAGAAGAATGTTTGAGATAAGAAGAGATAATTTTGTCGTTTTAAGGTCACCACTTGCAAAAAGGGTAAAAGAAATATCAGTAAAAGGATAAAAAGATCAAAAGCAAACATTAGAAAATGTAGGTTTTGGTTTAAATTTATTATTCGAAGGCTATAAAAGCATCATAATTTTTCACTAAAGTTCACTTATCATTTTCAAAAGAGAGCAAAAGGTCTTTAGAGAGAAATTTCAGGGTTTCTGGAAAGCTTCGGGCAGGAGAAGCCCTACGCTACGCTCCTATAAAGCTGTGTTGCGCGCCTGTGTGTGCTCTCTTAGGGAATTGCAATAGGGTGCTATGCGCCTGTGGAGGCTGGACACTCGACTGCCCCGCCTTCTAAATTATACTGCCTGCCCTCCGTTCGAACGCTGCATAGAAGACCGCCTGGGTGCTATGCGCTGGGCCGTTCAGGCCTCACCGACACCATGCAGACTCTGCTGCGCTATGCGCTGGGTCATTCAGACCTGACCCGACACCATGTAGAATTTTTCGTGCTGCGCTTTTTCCCATTCAGGCATTTCCCAGGAGAGACCCAACAGTGTTCAACTCTACCCAGGTGCTACGCGCTGGGCCATTCAGGCCGAACCGACATCACGTGCAGGAGCCCGAGTGCTGCGCTCCTATGTTGCGCCTTAAGCCAGGAAGCCTCTTAAGCTAGTACAAGCCTCCAATTTGCCTCAAAACGCCTCAAAATATCTTCTTGGCACATATGGAGCTTTTATAAAAGGTATTTAGATACTCTGGCCCCTCTCATGCTATTTAAAAGGTGAAACTTAGCAAGAAATGTAATGAAAAGAAAAACCCTGAAGGAAGAGATAAGTTTGGTCTCCATGCTAAGAAGTGGCTCTTCTACCAAATAACATCTCCATTTGAATAACTAGCCTCCACATTGCCAAGCCTTGACACTACTATCTCCTCACCATCCCACTCACCCTCTTCATATCATTTCACAAGCAGCATCAAGGTTTTGATTTCAAAGCAAGAATAAAGAATAAAATGCCTAGAGAAGGTAGTGTTAACAATGGCGAGGGAGGCTAAAGGCCTAGGGGACCACAGAGAAAGGGTGGGAGAGAAAACAAGTTTGAGCCTTTGAACACCAAGAAGTTGACAACCTCCTCTACCACAGTTGCATATTTCCAAGAGGTAGGATGTTTTGGTTTCTGTGAAAAAGTAAAAAGAGTCAAAAGTCACCCTGAGTTGACCAGAATTTTCATCCTAAACCTCCATAACCATCAAGTGCACCTAGATGGGGTAAATTTTGAGCTTTCCACCAATACAATTGCTATGACCATTGGGATACCTTGGATGGGAGAAAAATGGTTCAAACAGGTGAATTTGGACTTGAGCCATTATCAACATTTCTTAAAACCAAGATACGAAGTTGATTGCAAAACCATTTTTCCATTTTCACATATTTTGGAGAGATATGCGCCCTTAATGAAAGTCATCATGAAATACTTCACCTGTGAGGGTAGGTTTTTTGGCTCTATTCCTACCATATAAGACTGCTCATGCATTTCACAGGGGCCAAGTTGCTACATTTTCCCTATTACCTTTATAGAAGTATTGATAAGATGTCATACATTGTGCAAAAGAGACATCCTTCACAGCAAATGCAAATTCTTTTTCACCATTCTCTTATCAAGATGATTGTGTTGCATCAATTATATCAATAGGGTATCCCATGGGAAGTGTTCATCGCCCATGATGTTTTCACAAATCCACAACCTCTTGCTCTGCAAAGTTTACCCTCATCATCTCATCCACCTTCCTCCACTCCTCCATCACCCCCCACTAACCATGATTCATCCTCTCCTCATGAATCCTCTCCCCTGTTAGCCATCAGTATTTTTTACATGTTAGTGATGACTATATCTTCAGCCGAGTTTTCTAGAAACTGTTTTCCTTATGTCAATATGTCATCCAGAAAACCCTCCCAAAACTTTTTTTGCCTTTCTACCTATTCAGTCCACCCCGACAACATCAAAAGCCTCCTTGTCACAATCTTAGCTAACCTCAGCCTTATTGGTCTGCCCATCAGCTTTAAAAAGCAAATCCACATCTGTTTCAATAGTCTCCCCGATGTTAGGAAGTGGCGTTTTAGAACATTTCACCTTTGGCAATCATCAAAAAGCCGAAAAGCCTCCATCTGCTACAGGTCTACCATGACTGATCCTTTACTTTGCAAATGAAATTGACAAACAGCCTTAAGTCACGCCACTCATATTCTCTAGGTCTCAGCACTGCATAAAGCCCAATCTCAAGCTGACTAGTAGGTTTTTCACTGTGTTCTATGGTTCTACAAAGACAGGAAATATATTTCACCTCATGGAGTAAATGTTTGAGTTACAGTTAGAGGAACATCTGCTTCTAAATGTATTGTGAACCTGAGATGAACCTGCAGAACAAAAGTCACTCATCAGGACCTTACAGCTCTTTCCAGCATGAAAATCACAGTAAGAAAAGGTCGCCACTGTCTCAGCAAAGGGGTAAATTGTCAAGGCCCAGAACCTCCTTCATTTACAAGCAGAGGGTTAGGGCGCCTCCTTCATCCATAAGCAGAGGGCGCAGGCCAGAGTTGACTCAGAAGGCTGCAAAAGTTCAGGTTTGCCTTTACTGAAATAATGAAACAATATCTTCAGGTCTCATAAGTGTAATTGATGATCATAACAGGAATGAAGCTTGAAATATGCTGGCTCAAAAGAAAGTAGAGTTTGGTCTGATAAAGGAGCTCATCTCAAACTTTCAAAATCATGTGAAATGATGAAATGAAGAAAGGCATGTCATTGGTGAAAATTCCAAAGCATAAGTACTCTGTCTATCCACAAGATCAAATAGAACAGATAATAACCAATGCCATTACACAGGCAGGAGAAAGTTCTTGGTTTTTCAAGAAAGCACTGACCTTCATAGTCACAAAGAGTTTTTGTCAAAGTAACAGGTCATGAGATGAACAAGCCAAATGATAAATATCTCAGCAACCTTGGAACAGTGTCACTGTGGCTAGGTTTCCTTCTAAAAACACAGTGATGCTTGCAAATAGTGATGCCTAGATTGATGTTGTTCAAATGGTGTACTTACCACCACATTCAGAGAAAGGCTGTGTCTAACATAGTGGTAAAAGGAGCCTTCTGATACTTTACCTGATGAAGAGCCTCCTCCATATATGAGCAGATGGCCAAAATCATTGCAGGCTGTTGAAAACTGGTGAGTCTAAAAAGTGCAGGGAAAAGACACAAAGAAATTGAATAAAGGAAAGTGTTACTGTTGATGATATAAATGTATTGATATCCCTCTCCAAAAAAGCTATCTGTCAACAGTCCATCTAGTAGAGAGGAGAAAATATTGAACATATTGTATGCTATTAGTGCCAAAGGAGCAGTTGATTTAAAAAGGGGTTAAAGACATTCCATGATCACCTGCCCAGAAATCTAAAGAAGGTCCTTTGAGTAAACAGTGAAGTAGAGTGTGAAAGCAAGCCATCAAGAGAGCACACTTACAGTCCCAAGGTAAGCTTGGGAATCACCTGGAAGCAGCAATCATCAAACACTTTGAAAGAACACAGGCTATCTTATGTTGAATAACACAACAATCGCCAAGACACAATGGTCATCATTCCAAAGGACAGATTCAGCACAAAGATACAGTATAGAAAGAGCAGTGGAAGGTTACCAAAAAGGAATAAAAGTCATTTCACAGATAAATGCTACTGCTGGTGATGCAAAGATTTTGGTACTCCTGTTTCAAAGAACTCTCTGTCTGACTATACCTACAGTAAGAAAGGGGCAATGTTGAATATATGTGTGCCACTGATACCAAAAGGAAAAACTGTCTCCTTGAGGAAAGATCAAGCAACAAGACAATGTCATATACCAAATTACAGCTTTCAAATGTTTTGGGGCATTATGAAATAGCCCTTCCTTGCTAACAATCACCAAGAGGGGAAGCAATGAACATATTTCAGTTATGAAATGGTTCTGTGGGCAAAAAGAGGTAACACAATGATACCGTAGCAGAAGTGGTGGTGTTGGTCGACTTAAATTGACCAAAGTTCAAAGCTCGGGGTTAAAGGGCGGTATATATATGTTCAATTAACGAACCCACTGTTTGAAAAAACAAACAAAGTTAAAAGTCAATGTTCAAATGACCGTTGGGATGTTTGTTTGAGAATAATATAAGGTTGAAGGTGTGATTTAGAGAATAGAATAAGAAAGCAAGTAAGTCACTTTCGAAATTAAAAAACCAATTTCCGCAGCTCCCAAGCATCACAACGTGTTTTCAAGCGATTTGGAGTTTTCTGCACTGGTTTAAAGCGGCGCGACGTGCCTGGAACTTGGCGCGACGTGCCTGGGCAGATTTTTGCAAAGGCTTCCTTCGTCGGCGCGACGTGCCTGTAGGTGGGCGCGACGTGCCTGTAGGTGCCCGCCCGACCGCACGACAACTCCACCCGACAACCTTTCTCCTGCGCGACGGGTTTTCTCCAGAGGTTTCCGCGCCAGTGTTGAAGGGTTCCGGTGCACTTCAAATTTCCTCCAAAGGATTTCGCCTTAAAAATTCACAAGGTACTTTGCCTCCTAGCTCGAAAATCTCAAAAATTCAAGTTTAAAAAGCCCTGTGTTCCGTGGTTTGAAGCTATGCTTGGTTAAAGGGGCTTTGACCGATTTTTGAAAAGGAGAAACTGTCCTCACAGTCCCCACAACAGCACAGGTTGCCTTTTATTCATCATTTTCTCCCACTGTGAATTTGTTAACAAAGATTTTACCAAGGTGACAGCACATTAAAAAGGCAAAATTTGTTGATGAGAAGTTGGAGGCAAGGGTATAAAGGTGTTAGTTGATATCAAAGTTGTCAAAAATAGAGGTGCAGATATTTTGTTGGTGTATCTCTCAAACTCACAAGCAAAGGGTGTATTGTCTAAACCACTGTCTGCATTGATTTCCACCTAAACTAGGTCTGTTTCCTCCTTGCACTATATTACATCATTCTGAAGTTTTGTTGACAAAGAAATTCTGAGAGTAGAAGGGGCCATTTTTCTGAGGGCAGAAGTTTTCGATGGTTGAAACTCTAACATCAGAGACAGGAGCAGAAATGTATTGATAGATATTTTGAACCCACAAGCAAAGGTGTCCTTCACAAAGCACTGTGCACTGATTTTACAATCTAACTTAAGTCTGCCTTTTTTCATTGCACTACATTGTATCACTCTGAAGCTTTGTTGACAGAGGAATTCTGAGGGTGAAACAGGGCCTTTTTCTGAAGAACAGAATTGTTAGTGTTTGAAGTTAATACTGAAAACAGAGGTACAGGTATTTGGGTGGATCTCTTAAACTCACAAGCGGAAGAGGTGTCCTTCACAAAGCACTGTGCACTTATTTTCCACCTAAACTAAGTCTGCTTGTTCATTACACTACATTGTATCATTCTGAAGATTGTTGAACAGAGTAATTTTGAGGGTGAAATAAGCCCATGTTCTAGAAGGCACGATTGTTGATGATCAAGTTTAAACATTTGAAGCCAGAAGTACACAGTACACTGAGGAACAGAGATTATTGATGGTTAGATTTTGACATTAAAGGCAGAGGTACCAAAGTGGTGTTGATTTCTCAAAACTTCACAAGTGAAAATGGCCACTGTCTAAAGGGCAGAGTGCTTGGTGATTGCATTTGATATTAAAACAGAGGTGTAGGTATTATGTTGATCTCTTAAACTCACAAACAGAGAGTATATTTCCTAAAAACCACTGTGCATTGGTTATACATCCAACTTGAGTCTGTTTGTACCGAAACCATATTGTATCATGTTGAAGACCTATTGACAGAGATTTTCAAAAGCAAAACAGCATAGTAAAAGACAGAGGTTGTTAATGTTGGATTTTGACATCAAAGGCAGAGGTATAAAGGTGGTGATTGACTTCTCAAAAAGTCACAAGAGGGGTGATTGTTCAAGACTGTGCACAGAGAATCTACAAAGCAGTTTCTTACACATAGTACCATTGTTAAGAAGGATACATAGCTGAAGTGTATTCAGATTTGAAGAACTGTTGTTAATAAGTGTAGAGGGGGCTTATTCAAGGAAGCATTGTTGCATTTCATCCAAACCACAGTGTCCATATCTGTCCAAACAGTTTGGTGGCCTGTTTCAAACCAGCAGAGCATTTCTCATATAGTGAAGGCAGTTTGCCTCTTCCAAAGCTTATTTCAAAGTCAGAATGCCTCCAAAACGAGATCACAAAGGCGGGCAACATAAGAGATATGAGCCTATCTCCATAGAAGAAATCAATGCTCACCCATCAGTGCTTTTCAATTTCCATGAAGTAGGTTGTCTTGAATTCTGTCAGAGGATAGAAGAAGTCAAGAGTTTCTCGCCACTTACACATTTGTGCGCTTTGAGATTCAGGGAAAAACACTTCCAGTTAGCAGGTCTTGACTTCAAAATCTCTCCAAGGTATGTATCCAAAGCTACCAAGATCCCGTATCATGGTGAAAAGTGGTTTAAACAAGCGCATCTTGATCTGGAGGATTATAAACCTTTCATCAAACCTGAACATAGGGAAACCATCACTGTTATTTTCCCTTTCTCCTATCTTCTTGACAGTTATGCTCCACTGATGAAGGCCATAATGAGATATTTCACTTGTGAAGGGAGGTTTAGCCAAATTTTTGCCTATCATGTTCGCTTGTTGATGCATTTTACTAGAAGCAGGCAATTAAACCTTCCATACTTTTTGTCCAAAAGCATAGAGAAAATGACAGCTACTGTCCAAAAGAAAGCTCCACCTCAGCAAATCCCTTCTCTCTTTCACCATTCCTTGATCAAAATCATCTTCTTACACCAGCTGGAGAAGAAAGGAGTTTCATGGGATTCATTCATTAGCCATGCCGATTTTGCCACTGTCCCTCCTGTTCATGTGTCTCCTACTCAGCCCGTCCATCGCCCAGTGCCTTTATCTAGTAGGCCTACCCCTAAAAAACTCAAGATGACCACTGGGCAGCCAAGTAAACAGGGAGAAGGAGAGGGCAGTGAGCCACATGGAGAAAAGGAGGGTGATGAACAGCAGCAGTTAGATATCATTGGACAGCAGCTAGAGGTTGATGAACAACATCAAATTCAGGAAGAGGGACAGCAGCAAGTACAGGAAAAGGAACAGCAGCAGACAGAGGTTGAAGAGCAGCAGGTTGATCAAACAATTGAAACATCTTTTGAGCCACAAACTGGACAGGATGTTGAGGAAAGACAGCAAGCTGAAGCTGCCTCCTTAACAGTGACCAAAAATGTTCCTAAAAAGAAGAAATTGACCAAAAAGACAACTTCTAGCTTGCCAAGGAGAAAGAGCGCTAGATTGGCCTTCAAAGGCAAAAGTGCAGTTGGAGAAAGTGCCAAGCATGGAGGTAAATCAGCTGTCATCCCTATCCCAAGTGATGACAGTGACAATGAGGCACGCATCCTTGAAAACCTCCTCATTCACAAAGAAGGGCAAATTGAGGTATTACAAGAAGATCTTCAAAGGGCGAGGAATTTCAACCACTTCTTGGAGGTTGAAAACAAACAAATGAAGTATCATGCAGCCATTCATGAGGCAAGGGCCATCAAGTACAAAAAGGAGGCGGAAAAGGCGCAAGTAAGAATTGAAGAGCTTATTGGCGAATTTGATGATGAAGAGGAGGAGGACCAGCCTAGGCAAAAGAAGCCTAGAACCATCGGGCTTAGGAAAGCCTTGGAGAAACAGAAAGCTGAAGAGCAAGCACAATTCGAAGCTTTTCCTCTCACTACCCTTTTTGAGCGGGAAATTGAGGAAAACAAGGAAGCATGGCTTGAGAGGGCCAACCAGCATTTGGAAACAAAGCTTGAGAAGGAAAACAGGGATCTTGAGCTACAGAGAAAGAGAACTCTTCACTTTCAGAAGCTAAATCAATTTGCCAGGCGCAAATTGAAGGTGGCACAAGAAAAAATGAAGAAATTGAAGGAGAGGCGCCTAGCACGGAAAGAAGCAAAAAGCACATCAGCCCTCGATATTTTGGCTTCAGCTTCGGAGCATGTTTCTATGGACCCTTGAGGGTCATGCATGCCAATTTTGGGCCTGTTTCAGAAACTTTTTGTTTTTTGGCATTTTTGGGGTTTTCGCCAAAAACTCATAAATGCGCCATTTCAGTTTGATGAGTCGTAAAGGGAGGAGGGTGATACCAATGGATTCCATAATTTCATGAGCAACTCTCCAGCGATTTTCAGGGCATTTGAAGATCATTCGCCCCTCCAAATTGGTGAAAAACAGCCTCATTTTGCACATTCTGCCCGCCATATCAGCAGCCTGCTATTTTCTGGGTTTTTTCACACAGGTACAGTTTTGAGGGACTTTCAGAGATCATATTGAGATGATTCCACTTGCATTGGAAAGCAGACACAGAGAGCTTTCCAACGAGCCATCATGAGCCTCATTTCGACATCGGGAAGGCTTCCATTTTCATCCAGCAAGTCAGGGGACCTTTTTCAGGCATAAATATGAAGTATTTTTGCAATTTTTGAACTCCAAAAATCTGCTTTTCCCAAATGTGCGTTAAGCTATTTTTATCATGGGAAAATCATGTAAAGTCAATATAATTTCCGTTTTTAGCAGCTTTTTAGATATTTTATGGGATATTTTGTGCCTTGGGCTTTGCAAAGCCTCAAGGACAAGTTTAGATATTTTGACTTGGCCAATGGGATAGCTAGTTGCTCCATGAGGTTTTCCTCCCTCAAGCCTATTTATTCCATGGGTTTCATTGTAAATCAGAGGCTGAACTTGAGAGAAGAATTAATACATGGGTCATATGAGCTTTGAAGAATACACTTGAGTTATGATTTTTGGACTGCCTCTTGGATGCTTTTGAGGAATGATGAAGGATTGTTGATGGATTCCTTGACATGGTAGAATGGTATAGTGCATCTTAATGTGTTTTGTCTTCTAGTTTTCACTCATAATTCATATTTCTTGCTGCTATAGATCAGTAAAGATTGATTTTGAGATATGCCCATGGAGGCACCTCAAAATCCCTGAATCTTCATAGCTTGATGTTTTCTTCTCCCTTAGTTATGCTAAAGAATTCTTAGCTTCTCTTTAGTAACCTAAGGTGTTGTTGCTAAGTTTTATTCATCAGTTCCATGTATGTTGAGTAGGATGTATGGTTTGCCCTACCTACCTATCAGCTGCCCATAGTTTTGTCCATAAAACTTTCTCTTTGACTGATTTGTTGATCATTTTGTTGAACCAAGGAGGCCTAGTCTCGATCTAGCCCCTTGCCTAAAACTATGAAAACTTATTTGTCCAAGTGCCCAATGACTTAGAGACTATGTTTAGGCGTTCCGGCATAGTTTATGAGTTGTTAGTTTGTCTCATGTGTTTTCCCCAAAGTCTGATAGCCTTTTCCCGAAGTTAGAGGGTCATATATCTCTATGTATGGCTTGAATGTTTGATTTCTATGTATTGATTAGCTTATAGTTATTCCTAGCATGATTAATGGCTTGCTGTTACATGTTTATGTCTGCTATTAACTAGTTTTCACTTGAAATCCCTTGTCTTTCATCAACTTATTGTTCATTTAATCCATTTTTCCCAGAGATCCCTTCTACTGTGAATCAAATCGGCCCTACAGCAGCTTTACATCATCACTTCATAGCTTCCTTGATCTGTTTGACCCCATAGCCCAATTTATCCACATCTTGTCATCCAGTTTATGTATTTGATCAGTTTCATCCCTCACAAACTTAAAAACTAAAAAAACCAAAAAACACAATTCATAACTAGCCTAATATCAGAACATCGAAAGTAAACACACGGACATCTTCTACACATATAGAGAGAGCCCTCTCTGAGCCCAGGAAGGCTAGGTCCTTGGGCTCCAAAGCTTGGTTTGATGTTACATCGTCATTTGGCTAGCCAATCGGCCAAATCACGGGACCCTAACATCCCCAAGAGAATCTCCCTCTTTCACCTTCCCCTAAAGCATCATAACAAGAAGGAAATGATGAAGAACATGAAGAAAACAGTGACAAAGAGGAAAATGACAGCCAAGAAGAAAATGACAGTCAAAAGGAATAAACAAGTGATGAGGGAGAGGAAAATGAAAATGAAGAAAGTGGTGATGATGAAGAAGAAACAAGACAGTGAGGAAGAAAATGACAATGATAAAGAGGACACTTTAAAACAAGAAGACCATGAAGAGGCAGATAATGAAGAGGAAGATTTTGAAGACAGAGGCAATGAGCCCAATAGTGAAGAACAAACAGATGCAAGTGATGAAGAAGAAGATGACAAGGCAGGAGATATAGAAGGGGATGATAGTGATCAAAATGAAAGCAATGAGGAAATTACATGGGACAACAAAGAGTTTGAGGAAAATGAAGAAACTGATGAAGGCACCTCTAACAATGACCCCACATAAAATAACAATGATGAAAAGGCAGAGGCAGAATTAGAAGAAGAGGGCAGTAAACATGACAGTGATAAATATGAAAATAGTGAGCATGACAATGGGAAAAATAATGACTATGATGAAGAGGACAGTTTAGAAAAAAAAGACAATGAAGAAGATATGGAAGAGGATGGAAATGATGAAAATGCTCAAAAAAGTAATGAAGACACTGACAAAGACACCTCTAACAGTGACAACACAGAAAATGATGATGGCAATGATAATGTTGCAAACATAGAAGAGGATGATGGAGAAGAAAACATGATGACTGATAGCCCTAATAAAGATGAGAGCAGTGACATTATGAACCAAAAGGACAGTTAAGAGGTGGATGACAGTGGTGAAGATCATGACAGTAATGTTAGCATGAAGGAAAATGAAAGTACCTCTCAAGAGGGCAGTCAAGAACAAAATGAAGAAGATATGAATGTAGAGATCATCGATGAAAGGAAAGGTAATCTTGAGATCAGTCATGGTAAGAGCATTCTAGTAAAAAAATTTGAGTTTCTTCCTCTCATATATCAAAGGGGATCAAGGCAAGGTACCTTGCCATCTACATCAGCTCAAAGGCTTGACAAGGGCAAAGAAAAGATGAAAAAAGATAAGAAAGGTAAGGGAGGCAGGCAAACTACTCAAAAGCCACAGTTCATTGAAATAGACAGTGATAATGAAGATGAGGAGGTGGCCACTAGACTAATTCTTCAAAGAAAATATGCGCAAATCAGGGAGTGGGAGAGGGATTTTGAGATGGCACAAAATATCATTCAATATTACAAGAATGAATACAAGTACTTTAAGAAGATAAAAAGGGGCCTTGCTCTCCAGAAAAAGATGACCAAGCATTATGCAATGAAAAACAAACTTTCTTGTGCCAAACTGAAGGAAGCCCTAAATGAAATTCAAGCACTAAAATAAGAAAAGGGCCAATCTAGGCTTCGAATCTTGGCACAAGCTTCTCTACAGATCTCCCAAAACCCATGAGACACTCATCCACCAAATTTGGGAGAATTTTGAGAAGTTTTTGTTGTTTGCTAATTTTGAGGGCCAAGGGGATAGCACACATGGTGCTACGCTTTTTCTCAGAGCATATTCAGGAGAAAAGGCTTAAATTTTTGGAATCCTGATCATAATAATAGCATGCTCGCAAAGTTTTAGATCAATTGGAGTTGTTTTGGTCCTCCAAAATGGTCAAAAACACCCTAATTTTCACCATTCTGCATTCTTTTCAAGACATGTGCCACGCCTTTACCAGCCTTGTAATTTTTTATTTTTGAACAGGTTGTAGAGCTCCAATCATAAAAAAAATGATATTTTTGGAAAGTAGACTTCAAGAGCTTTCCAACGAGCCATTGCGGAGCCTATTCCGACATCAGGAAGGCCTTCAAAACACTGCTGCAAGTTGACCAAGTTTTCCTGCTCCTGTGCTACGCCCTTGGCATGGAAATTCATCTTAAAACAAAGTGTTGCGCTCCTGAAGTTGAAAAGTAAAAAATGTACGTTTGGCAAGTTTTAGGAGGCTTGTTAGAGCCTAAATGTCAATTTTTTTGCTAAAAATACCCGAAAGATATTTTATTTTAGATATTTTGTGCCTTGGGCCTTGTAAGGTCTCAAGGACAACAGTGAAATTTTTGATTAGCCAATAGACTTCTAGAAACTCTATTAGGTTTTCTCCTCACTGCTTGTTAAAAGGGCAATGGGGACTCATTTTTAATGTTGGATTTTGATGAATTTTGAGAGCAATACATGGTTCTTTGAGGTTGAAGAGAAATTTGGTGTTGTGAAGCTTGTGATTGATTTGATTTGATTGATGATGATGAAAGCTTGCTTTCAGGATCCATGAGCTTGGTTAATGGTGATGTGTCTCTAATTTGTTCATGTTTTCTTGTTTATCTTTGTGTTCATACTTTTATGTTGCAATAGATTAGAAAAATATAGGTTGAGAAATGTTGTTTGAGGCACCTCAGTCTTCCTATTTCCTATTGTCTTTATGTTTTCTTTTGCTGGGTTAGTTTAAGGAATTCTTAGCTACTCCTTATACCCACCTAAGTTTCTTTATTTCATTAATGGATTAATATGCTAGTTTCCAAATATGTTTCATGCTAAGCCCTGCTTATTTGATGCTATCTAAACTCTGTTTGTGAAATCTCTCTTTGAAGTATTACTTGTTAGGATTAGTCAAAGAGGCCATGTTTTGATCATGCCCTTTGCCCATGCTTAATAGGTTTGCCTCAGAGTTCTTAGTAGCTTGATTTATGATGCTTAGGAGTTTCCTCTTCATGGATTAAATTTATTTGTCATCTTATATGTTTTCAAATCTTGAAAGTGAAATCATTGGAGTTAGATATGTTCTCTTGCTTTATTTGTTTCACTGAATTGTTCATCTTGGATTTCTATTTGTTTAGGTATTGTCATTGAGTTAATGGTTTTCCCTATCTCATGATTATTATCTTTTTCTTATCAGTATTTGAGACCTTCTTGTTTATGGGTATTTGACAAAGGATTCTTCACTACCCTTTTCCCTACCTAGTTCACCAACTTAATGTCCATTTTACTTCACACATAACCTTAAAGATCCGTTGACCACACTAGATTTTCCCTGTGATGCACTCTGACTCATTGTTGAAATATCCATGCCTTTCATAGACTCCATAGCCCAATTTATTTTATGACCTCTCACTCCACATATCCTACTTGATCATCTTACCCAACCAAACAAACAACAAAACCCTACAATTAACAACTAGCCTAAAATCAACCATCTAAAGCAAACAAGTTCACATCCTTTTCATACAATAGAGAGAGCCCTCTCTCGGTCCAGGAAGGCTAGGTCCTAGGTCTCCAAAGACTGGTATGATGTTACCCTATGCATTTGGTCTACCAATCTGCTAAATCATGGGATTCTAACAGATATGATAAGCATGCTGAGAAGGATGGAAGCGATGAAATATTATCCAACACCGAAGGAAGAAGTTAATCTCCCTACATTAAGAGGGAGCCTGGATAGAAGAAATTTCCCTGGTTAAGAGGGAGGGAAAAACATATTTTTTGATTCGAGAATACATTTTGAAAATATTCTAGTTCAGTGAAAATATTTTTGGTGCAATCACAATTTGGTATCATCACAAAAAGGATATTTCTCAGTCATTATAGTTTGGTGGTATCATATGTTTGATGCCATCATAGTAAAAGTTTCGGTGTCACCACATAGATGAGATCTCGATTTCATAAGGTCTCAGTGATGTTACAATGAGTAGACCTCGGTGAAATGACAATGATGAGATCTCAGTGGTGATGATGCCTCGGTGCTAATAAGGATGACTTGATGGAGGTAGTCTCTAGTCTAGGGTCTTGGTTGTATAATCTTGAATCTACTAATGGAAGAACTTTGACCGAGTTTTCACCAAAGAGTGTGGTTTCGACCTAGGAGCGTGCCTACATCTTGTGTCCTCTTATAGTTTTTGTTTGGAATTAGTCTTGATGATAAGAAAAGATAAATCGAAAGAACACATAATAATAACAAGAAACATCACAAGATAATGTCATAATATGAGAAATTGTTTAACTACCACCTCCTTTGATTTATCAAAAGAATATTGTCTTGAATCCATTTACTGTTATATCAAGTGTTACAACCATCCAAGAGTACTGTTACTTTCTTAGGATGCTCAAGGATTCAACATTAGATCACTTTCCAGGAGATCTCAAGGTTACAGGCTCATGACTTTCATCACCTCTCCAGGTTTTTCCTTAATTCATGCTACAAACCTCTGAAGGATTTTACCACTATTGAATCCACTAGAATCCTTCATGATCCCTTGGATCAGTAAAATTCTCAAAATTCAAAGTGCTCTAAACGACTCGAAACCAGTGCCAAAACAAAGATCTTGTCTTCCTAAATCCAACGCAACTCATTTCACTCAAAACATATATCGTATGCTCCCCATATTGTGTTCTGTCTGTTTTCTCAAACAACTAAAAATTTGTAATTGGGTTGCAGGTATGCCCAGTCAGCAGTACATACATTGACTAAGCAAATGAATGGGAAATCGATAGTGTATTTTATTGTCCAATGGTGTGATGAAAAGCATCTTCCGGTTATTGGCTCGAGAATGGTGCAATTTCATTGGTTAAATGGTTCATGAGGTGGTCGAATCCGAAGAGATATGGTTGGCCTGCCAAGGTTGGTGTAAAATTCTGGTATGGGTCTCAATCAACCTTCGATTGAATCGAACACACAACCTACCAACCAGTAGCACAATGTTCCACCAATTCCCCTACTTTGTTGCTTATTATCTATTGTGTGCTATCAATTTTTAAAGTTTCATGGGTTTCACTTTGGGGGTCAGGGTCGGGGTAGCCCTTGGCCCCCGGTCCACCCAACCCACGAGACCATAGCTCAAGTGGCCAGGGGCGTGGGTTTAACCCTGGAAACAAACCTATTTTTACAAACACCAAACTCATAGTTTAAATATTGTTTCACACCACGGTGATACCACAGTTCTACATATGGTATAACCCCGATGGTAATTAGAACTCCACCACAATATTTCCATAGTTTTCAAGTCGGTTCAGAGTTTATTTCGGCGAGGAAATTTAAATATAACCACTAGCAAGAATGAACCCAACCGTTGATCCAACCATGGTACATGTATGGTTAGCCTTTGGCAGGGTTCGTTTGAACCAGCCAAGATCGATGACGAAGATTATGCCACTTGGCCCGTTATGATTGGATCGTGGGGGTCACGAGGATTTTAAAGAATCCAAAAAATTTCACCCGAACCAATGCGAATATCGCCGACGTAGGGAAAATTTGTTGCCCCATGTGGCCCAAAAAGGCGGAAATTGTAGGATGGATTGCAGGTGGGTGCGAAGTGGAAGGCATTTAGCAAGAAAATTTATCTGGAGAATAACTTAATTATTGTTTTACTTTTTGAGTGGAGAAAGAGCCCAACTAGGGGTTTTTTACTATTCTGGAGCCATTGGAGACAATATTTTTTCATTCCAAGCACAACAAGTTTATGTAAACACATATTTTTTAGCATAATGAAAGAGGGTCAACATTGGAAGTTGGACCAGGATGGAAGCTATGAAAGATTCTCCATCCCTGAAGGAAGAAGTTAATCTCCCTACATTAAGAGCGGTCCTAGATAGAATAAATATCCCTCGTTAAGAGGGAGGTAAAAACATAGTTTTTTATTGGAGAATAAATTCTGAAAGATATGTTGCTACATGTGAAGTGGGAAAAGGAATCTTCTCTCAAAGATTCAACTGATAGTCCTAATAATATTAGTTGAAGAGAAACATCGAAACCTTGAAGGTTTGTTTTGATTATATATTTGAAAGTGTATTGTTGATTGGGGTTGTGCTTGTACAAGTGAATATCTCTAAGGTTTAATAGAATGCTGGTTGTCGATCAATTTGATTGGGAGAGATTTGTTGTTAAGGCTTTGTGAATGAAACATTTCCTAGAAATAAATCATGTCGATCCTTTGTTTTGATGTTTGGTAGGGAGGGTGGCATCGGGTGGATGTGAACCTAGTTCCATGGGTTGATGGTTATTAAGTAAGCCTGATGGTACCTATAGAGGCTGAAATTTTTAGTCCATCTTAGTCCCACTTGGATAGATTTCCCTGGTCGAGAATCTAGTTCGTCGCATTACGGTGCCTAAACTGGTTAGAGACCAAATGGATAGATTTCCCTGGTCAGGAATCTAGTCCATGGCGTTGTTGTGCCTAATATTCTTCAAAGATAAAGTGAGATATTCCATGTACCCATTTAATTGTATATGAATACCTCCCCAGTTGAGAGGGAGTGTTGGAGAATGTAACTAGTTTTGGTATTCATTATTAATATATTTATTAAAAAGAATTTATTATTAAATGACTTATTAAATCATGGGTTTCATGCTTGGGTAATATTATTTAGGTCAGAGTCCCCATTGTGGAATTCTAGGATTATAGAGTCATTATATATTTAAATTGACCCACTCTGGCATTTTAAATCATGTAAATAGGTTGTTTAGTATTTGGTTAAAAGAATCCTCCATCAAGTCATCCACAGGAAAGTTATCCACTCGACTTCTTCTTCAAGTCTTCATCTAAGTATACAAGTCGACTTCTCTCCATAAATTCATGTCAGCCTAACACAACTCTTCATGATGATCATATCAACTTATTATTGATGGGGAACAACTATATATACAAGGCTACGACTTTGAATTATCTTACCTCAGAGATATCAGGCTAATTGCAAAAGATTTTTTCGGGTAACTACAATTCGGATGGATCACAGTAACATTCGCGGCATACGTATTGTAGATTATAGTGAAGAGAATAGATACAATTTTGGTATGTATCTTAGTTTGGTTTAGTAATATTTCAAGAAAGAAGGTTCAATGTATTAGTGCTACCATAGTGTCATTCCATCAAAGTCACACGATTTTGATGCTACATTTCGGTGCTATCATTATGTATGGTTCAATGATATTTCAGTGAAAATATTTTTGGTGCAATCACAGTTTGGTATCATCACAAAAAGGATATTTCTCAACAATTATAGTTTGGTGCCATCATTGTTCGATTCCATCACATTAAAATTTTGGGGTCACCTCCAAGATGAGATCTCAGTTTTATATGGTCTCGGTGATGTTGCAATGAGGATACCTCGGTGAAATGACAATGATGAGATCTCAGTGGTGATGATGCCTCAATGCTAACAAGGATGACTTGATGGAGGTAGTATCTAGTCTAGGGTATTGGTCATCTCATTTTGAATCTACTGAAGGAAGTACTTTGACCGAGTTTTCACCAAAGAGTGTGGTTTCTCCCTAGCAGCGTGCCTACGTCTTGTGTCCTCTTCTATTTGTTGTTTGGCATTAGTCTTGATGATAAGAAAATATAAATCGAATGAACACATAATAATAACAAGAAACATCACAAGATAATGTCATAATACGAGAAATTGTTTAACTGCCAAATCTTTTGATTTCTCAACAGAATATTGTCTTGAATCCATTTATTGCTATATCAAGGGTTAAAACCATGAATTATTATTGTCATTGTCTTAGGATGATCAAAGATTCAACATTCGATCAATTTCCAGGATATCTCAAGGTTACAGGCTCATTACCTTCATCACTGCTCCATGTTTTTCTCAATTCATGCTACAGATCTCTCAAGTATTTTACCACTATTCAATCCACACAAATCCTTAATGAACCAGTGGATCATTAAAATGCTCAAAATTCAAAGTTCTCTAAACGAATTGAAACTGGTGGAAAAACAAATATCTCGTCGCCTTGAATCCAACGCAACTCATGTCACTCGAAACTGATATCATATGCTCTCAATATCGCGTTTTGTTCGTTTTCTCAAACAACTAAAAATTTATAATTGGGTTGCAGGTACGCCCAGTCAGCAATCTACATGCTGACTAGGAAAACGACTAAGCCATTGACTACATATTTTATTTGCCAATGGTGTCCTGACAAATGTCTTCTGGTTATTTTCTCGAGAATAGTACAAATTCCTTGGTTGAAGGGTTCGTGAGGTGTTCGAATTAGAAGAGGCCACGTGGGCCAATGGGTGGTCGCCATGTGGCCTCCCAAGGTTGGTGTAATTTTTTTTATGGGTCTCTATCTACCTCCGAGTGAATTGAACACACAACCTACGAACTGTTAGCACAAAATTCCACTAGTCCGCCTATTTTTTTATTATTATATATAGTGTGCCATCACTTTTTAAAGTGTCATGAGTTTCATTTTGGGGGTCGGGGCCGAGGTTAACACCTAGCCCTCGGTCCACCCAACCCATGAGACCATAGGTCAGGCGGCCAGGGGCATGGGGTTAAACCTAGCCACAAACCTCATATTACAAACACCAAACTCGTAGTTGAAATATTGGTTCAAACCACGGTGATAGCGCAATTCAACACTTGAAACCAAAATTCTACATATGGTTCAATCCCGATGGTAATCAGAACTCCACCACAATATTACCATAGTTTTCAAGTTGGGTCAGGGTTTATTTTGGTGGGGAAATTTAAACATAACCACCAACGATAATGAACCCAACCATCGATCCAACCATGGTACATGTATGGTAAGCCTTTGGCAGGGTTTGTTTGAACCAATTGAGATTGACGTCGAAGATTATACCACTTGGCCCATTATGATCGGTTCGTGGGGGTCACTAGGATTTTAAGGAATTCGAAAAATTTCACCCAAACCAACACAAATCTCGCTGACGCATGGAAATTTTTTCACCCCACGTGGTCGAAAAAGGCAGAAATTTTAGGATGGATTGCAGGTGGATGTGAATTGGAGGGCAGTTCACAGGAAAATTTCTCTGGATCATATCTCAGTGATGTTTTGACCTTTTTGAGTGTAGAAAGAGTCCAATTAGGGGTTTTTGACTGTTATGGAGCCATTGGAGACAATATTTTTGCACTCTAACCACAACAAGTTTATGTAAACGCATATTTTTGAGCATAATGAAATAGGCCCAACATTGGAAGTTAGACGAGGATGGAACCCATGAAATATTCTCCAACACCGAAGGAAGAAGTTAATCTCCCTACATTAAGAGGGAGCCTGGATAGAATAAATATCCCTGGTTGGATGGAAAAACATAGTTTTTGATTGGAGAATACATTCTTAAAGATATGTTGTTACATGTGAAGTAGGAAAATGAATCTTCTCTCAAAGATTCAATTGATAGTCCTACTGATATTAGTTGAAGAGAAACATCGAAACCCTGAAGGTTTGTTTTGATTATATATTTGAAAGTGTATTGTTGATTGGGGTTGTGCTTGTACAAGTGAATCTATCAAAGGTTTGATAGGATGTTGGTTGTCAAATAATTCTATTGGGAGAGATTTGTTGTTAATGCTTTGTGAATGAAGCATTTCCTGGAATTAAATCATGGCAACACTTTGTTTTGATGTTTGGTAGGGAGGGTGTTAGGTCCCTATATCACTAGTATAGCCCCTTATTATTGTTAGTGTAAACCCCTTATTGTTATTATTGTACCCTTGTAACCCCCATTTTGTTATTATTGTGCCCTTAAATTATTATTGTTAGGTCGGCTAGGATTACATTGTAGCCCACTAGGATTACATTATGGCCCCATGGACTCCTATATATAGAAAGGAGGTTTTGTAAATTGTATCATCCAAGAATTGTTCATTTATGTAATGTATTGGAGGTTTCCCCCTCGAAGTGGCTTATTTCTAAGGCGTTTCTATCTCTTTTCTTCTATTTTTGAAGCTGGTTACACAACATTTGGTATCAGAGCTTTGGATTCTAGGGTTTCGCTGCTCCAAACAGGTCATCGTGGAATTTTCTCTATAACTTTTTTTCTACGAAGTCTCAGAAGCTGAAATTTGTAGGGTGCGAAGACAAAATCCTGAGGAAGCTTGTGTAAAAATTTCAGATTTTGGTGCGCAATAATTTCGGAGATATGATCTGTGGAAGTCAGGTATTTCTTCAGGCTCCTAAACAGGTCATCATGGCATTTGCGCTATAAATTTTTTTCTACGAAGGTTCAGAATCTGAAATTCATATGGTGCGAAGCTGAAATCCTGAGGAAATTCATCAAAAAATTTCAGATCTTGGTTCGCAATATTTTTGGAGATATGATCTGTGGAAGGTAGTGCTTTTTCAGGATCCTGAATTTCATCTCAAAGAGGTGATCGTGGGAAAAGTTCAATAACTCTCTCTCTGAAGATTGGATTGGAGTGCCGTCAAAAGTATTCACAAGTACACGGCTTCTAGTTTCTTTGCTATCAATTTCAGAAACAAAGGACAAAACAGTGACACGTGGAAAGTCGTACAAGTTCGCTCTACTGAACCAGTCCAGAATTAGGTCATCGTGGGAGATTGGACACAACTTTGTCTTGGAGAATCAAAATCAGGTCAGACCTGTGGCATTTGAAAGAATCTTCAGAGGGCTACTACAGGGCTGAATTTCAGATATCGAAGATTTTCAATTACAGATATAATTCAATTTCAATATCGATCTCCTAAAAGCTAGTAAAAGGTGTGTATTTTTTTTTGCCCGAATTGCATAAGTCTTGTTTGAAGAATCAAGTTGAATTGATTCCAAGGGCATAGTGTAGAATATATATCAGTATTGTATTCTAAAATGGCCCCTAAAAAGAATTCAACACCCATTAAGCCTTCAGAAGGCTCTACTATGACTCATGAAGATGAAGAATGGCAACATGACATATCAAAATTACAAGAGCAAATTTCGCTCTAGCAAAGAACAACAAAAAATGAAATGGAAGTTTTGAAGAAAGGCATAGAAACTAAGATGGATGGTTTGAAGAAAGGCGTGGAAGCTAAGATGGTTGGTTTGGAAGCTAAGATGGATGGCATGGAAGTGGGCATGGAAGCTAAGATTGATGACATGGAAGCTAAGATCGATGAGAAAATGGAAAACATGAAGGATTTTCTAAAAGAAGACATGGAAGGTTTGACAAAGTTTATACAAGAAAGGTTTCCTAATGGTGAAAAGATAGTAGAAGAACCTCATGATGAGAACAAAATAAATGTTAATTGTGATTTCATAAACTCTAATGTTGGCGGGAAGAACCACCATATTCCAAAGATGGATATGAGGAAGTTTTATGGAAAGGATCCTGTAACATGGATACTACGGATGGAGCAATATTTTGATCTCCATAACGTGCAAAACACACAAAAGGTACGCATTGCAACTTTACATTTAGAACAAAATACATTTGTATGGTATCGATGGCTTTGCTCCCATAAAAAAATTGTCACTTGGTCAATTTTTACGGAGGAAATGATAGCACATTATGAGGATACGAAGAGCAACACCTTCTTTAGCCAATTGATAAATCTCAAACAAAAGGGTTTAGTGGGGCGGCACATTGAGGACTTCCAAAAATTGAATATAAGGGTAACTAATATTCCAGAGGAACACAGGATTGATCTCTTCTTAGGTACTCTAAAGGATAACATCCAACATGAAGTTCGTGTTTTGGAAACTGATTCATTGGAGAAGGCATTCAGGTTGGCAAGAAAAGTTGAATGTAAAATTATGGCGACAAGGAAGCCTACCACTCAATTCTATAAAGAAGGAAGTGTTGCTACACCTAGATTTCCACAACCTACAAGGTTGACACCACAACAATTGGAAGAAAAAAGAGCAAAAGGGCTTTGCTGCAGTTGTGATAGCAAATACACTAAAGGTCATAAGTGTGCTGAGAAGAAATTATTTTACATAGATTGTGAAGAAGAAGAAGAAAATGAACAAGAAGAGGATATACACCGGGAACCACCCCTAGAAGAGGAAGAAATGAATCCGACCATATCGTGTAATGCACTGGCAGGAATTACCACTCCTCAAACTCTCAAGATAGAAGGACATATAAAAAAGAAAAGGGTAATAGTGTTGATTGATTCGAGTAGCACCCATAATTTTATTCATTGTAAGGTAGCCAAGGAATTAAATTATTTCCTATACCCAGCACCAGAATGTCAAGTGATGGTTGCAAATGGAGGAACTATAAATTACTCTGGAAAATGCCATAATATCAAGCTAACCATGGAGGAATATGTATTGACTAGTCCAATGCTTTCCATTCCTATGGGAGGTGCTGATGTTGTACTAGGAGTACAATGGTTACAATCTTTGGGGACGGTAGCTTTTAATTTTCAAGAACTTTTCTTGAAATTTTTTTCAGAAGGAAAGGAAGTCGAATTATGGGGTATTGAAGGGAAGACGGGAAGGATAATAAGCTCTAATGTCATGACAAAGCTTCTAAAGAAAGAACAACGAGGCGTAATTGCACAATTATGCTCACTAGAAGTTCCAACATCAAAATCATCTATTTCTGCAGATCTCCAACAAGTCTTGGACAATCATTCCAAGGTGTTTGAAACTCCCAAAGGACTCCACCTATTCGTGATCATGATCACGCTATTCATTTGATTCCAGGAAGTGTTCCTCCAAACATCAGGCCTTATAGATATCCTTACTTCCAAAAAAGCGAAATTGAACGTATGATTGCAGAAATGTTAGAGGCGGGTATAATTCAACCTAGTCAAAGTTCTTTCTCTGCTCCTGTAGTATTGGTACACAAGAAGGATGGATCATGGAGAATGTGTCCGGATTATAGGGAGTTCAATAAGCTCACCATTAAAGACAAATTTCCCATTCCTGTGATTGATGAATTATTGGATGAATTACATGGAGCAATTTATTTTACCAAGTTGGATCTTCGTTGAGGATATCATCAAATTAGAATGAAGACTGAAGATATTCCAAAAACAGCATTTCGAACTCATGAGGGTCATTATGAATTTTTGGTCATGCCTTTTGGCCTTGCCAATGCACCTTCTACATTTCAAGGGTTGATGAATTCCATTTTCAAACCCTTCCTTAGAAAATTTGTGCTAGTATTTTTTGATGATATGCTAATCTACAGCAGGTCTTGGAAGGATCATGTTGAACATGTTGACAGGGTGCTCAAACTATTGCAGGAGAAACAATTATATGCAAAAACATCCAAATGTTTCTTTGGAGTACAAGAGGTGGAATATCCAGGTCATATTGTATCTCACGAGGGTGTTAAAGTAGACCCTAACAAAATTAAAGCCATTAAGGAATGGAAAGTCCCCACAACCATAAAGCAGTTGCGAGGATTTCTCGGGTTAACGGGGTATTATCGCAAGTTTGTTAAGAATTATGGGAGAATAGCAGCACCTCTAACAACATTATTGAAGAAAGATGCATTTTCATGGACTCCTGAAGCAACTAGGGCCTTTGAACGTCTTAAAGAGGCAATGTGCCTAGCACCGGTCTTAGCTACACCGGACTTCACAAAAACCTTTATTGTGGAATGTGATGCCTCAGGAAATGGAATTGGTGCAGTTTTAATGCAGGAAGGAAGACCCATTGCTTTTGAAAGTCGTCCAATCAAAGGAAAGTATTTACCGAAACCTATTTATGAGAAGGAAATGTTAGCAATACTACATGCACTAAAGAAATGGCGAACTTACCTAATGGGAAGACACTTCAAGGTAAAAACTGATCATGATAATCTTAAACACTTTTTGGAACAAAGACTATCTTCAGAAGAGCAGCAAAAATGGGTCACAAAGATGTTGGGTTATGACTTTGAAATAATCTACAAAAAAGGAAATCTTAATGTTATTGCAGATGCACTCTCAAGAAAGAATGAAGAGGTGGAAGCATTGCTTTGTGCCATTTCTATTATCCAACCAGATTGGATAACTGAAGCAAGAGATGAATGGAAGAAGGAAAAAGAAGTATGGACACTCATTCAAAAGTTGCGGCAAGATCCTAGTACATCTGATACATTTAGTTGGAAAAATGATTCCTTATGGTACAAAGATCGCTTATATCTTTGTAAGAATTCCCAACTAAAACAAAAGATTCTTCTGGAATTGCACACTTCTCCTTTAGGAGGACACTCAGGATTTTTAAAAACTTACCACGGGGTGAAGAAAGAATTTTTTGGGATGGCCTTAAATCTGATATTCAAAAGTTTGTGGCGGAATGTTTGGTTTTCCAGCAGAATAAAGTTGAGACAATTAAGACCCAGGACTTCTACAACCTTTATCCATTCCAAGTCAACGTTGGGAGGAGATTTCAATGGATTTTATCACAGGTTTACCTAAGTCCGAAGGAAAGAGTGTCATCATGGTGGTAGTTGATAGACTTACCAAGTATGCACACTGTTGTGCATTATCTCATCCATTTAAAGCAAGTACAGTTGCTACTACATTTATGGATAGAATTCAAAAGCTACATGGAAGCCCAAGGGTTATTGTGAGCGACGGAGATCCCATTTTTACTGGAAATTTTTGGACGGAGTTATTTTCTTGTTTGGGTACTCAATTAGCTCATAGCTCATCTTATCATCCTCAATCTGATGGTCAAACTGAGATCGTAAATAAATGTTTGGAAGGATATCTTCGTTGTTTTGTATCTGATAAACAAACACAATGGGTCTAGTGGTTACCTCTTGCTGAATGGTGGTATAACACTTCCTTCCATACTGCAGCAAAAATGACCCCATTTATGGCACTTTATGGATATCATCCACCATCCATCACATCATATTTAAGAGAAAATTCGAAGGTTCAAGGAGTGGAAGATCACATCGAGCATCAACAAGAAGTTCTCCAACTCTTAAAGGATAACCTGAATTTGGCACAAAATCGAATGAAACAACAGGCAGATCAACATCGTAGCGAGAGAAGTTTTTATGTAGGAGATTGGGTATTTTTACGGCTACAACCATACAAACAAATGTCCCTCAAGCAAGCAAAGAAGGATAATAAATTATCGCCAAAGTACTATGGTCCTTACAAGGTGTTGCAAAAGATTGGTACTATGGCATACAAATTGGAGCTTCCTGCTTCTTCGCGAGTACATCGAGTTTTCCATGTTTCATGCTTAAAGAAGGTTATAGGTGAAAATCTTCCAGTTCAAACAGTATTGCCAGAACTTGATGGGGAAGGGAAAATCATATTGGAACCTGAAGCAGTCATGGAAAAAGAACTCGACAACTACGGAATCGATCAATTTCAGAGTATCTCATCAAGTGGAAGAACTTACCCACTGAAGATTCTACATGGGAGGATGAGAATTTTATACAGAAGCACCCGGAGCTACTCAAGTGTTGAGGACAACACTTTTTGAAGGAGAGGGGCATGTTAGGTCCCTATATCACTAGTATAGCCCCTTATTATTGTTAGTGTAAACCCCTTATTGTTATTATTGTACCCTTGTA
The DNA here is from genome assembly GCA_034641835.2 of Pinus albicaulis. Classification (NCBI taxonomy): domain Eukaryota; kingdom Viridiplantae; phylum Streptophyta; class Pinopsida; order Pinales; family Pinaceae; genus Pinus; species Pinus albicaulis. The sequence continues at coordinate 1,973,456,512 of CM076578.1, forward strand.
ACCCCCATTTTGTTATTATTGTGCCCTTAAATTATTATTGTTAGGTCGGCTAGGATTACATGGTGGCCCACTAGGATTACATTATGGCCCCATGGACTCCTATATATAGAAAGGAGGTTTTGTGAATTGTATCATCCAAGAATTGTTCATTTATGTAATGTATTGGAGGTTGCCCCCTCGAAGTGGCTTATTTCTAAGGCGTTTCTATCTCTTTTCTTCTATTTTTGAAGCTGGTTACACAACAGAGGGTGGCATCGAGTGGATGTGCAAATAGTTCCCTGGGTTGGTGGTTATTAAGTAATCCTGATGGTACCTATAGAGGTTGAATGCTTTAGTCTATCTTAGTACCACTTGGATAGATTTCCCTGGTCAGGAATCTAGCCCATGGAATTAAAGTTCCTAAACTGTTGAAAGACCAAATGGATAGATTTCCCTGGTCAGGAATCTAGTCCATGGAATTGTGTGCCTATATTGTTCATAGATAAAGTGATATCTTCCATGTACCCCTTTAATTATATATGAATACATCCCTAGTTAAGAGGGAGTGTTGAAGAATGTAACTAGGTTTGGTCTTCATTACTAATATATTTATCAAAAACAACTTATTATTAAATGACTTATTAAAGCATGGGTTTCATGCTTGGCCATATTATTTAGGTTAGAGTCCCCATTGTGGAATTATGAGATTATAGAGTCATTACATATTTAAATTGACCCACTATGGGATTTTGAATCATGTAAATAGATTGTTTAGTATTTGGTTAAAATAATCCTCCATCAAGTCATCCTAAGCAGAGCTATCCACTCGACCTCTTCTTCAAGTCTTCATCTAAGTCTATAGTCGAATTCTCTCCATAAATTCATGTTAGCCTAACACCACTCTTTATGATGATCATGTCAACTTATTATTGATGGGAAACAACTATATATACAAGGATAGGACTTTGAATTATCTTACCTCAAATATTTTGGGCTAATTGCAGAATATGTTTTTGTGTAACTACAGTGCGGATGGATCACATTAACATTATTGGCATACCTATTGTAGATTTCATTGAAGAGAATAGAAAAAATTCCGGTGATGTATCTTAGTTTGGTTCAATGATATTTCAGGAAAGAAGGTTCTATGTTATCAATAGCGAAAGATATCAGTGTTACCGCAGTGTCATTCCATCACAGTCACACAATTTTGGTGCTACATTTCGGTGCTATCATTATGTATGGTTCAGTGCTAGTTTAGTGAAAATATTTCTAGTGCAATCACAATTTTGTATCATCATAAAAAGGATATTTCTCAGTCATTACAGTTTGGTGCTATCATATGTTCGATGTCATTATAGTAAAAGTTTTGGTGTCACCATAAAGATGAGATCTCGGTTTCATAAGATCTCAGTGATGTTACAATTAGGAGACCTCGGTGAAATGGAAATGATGAGATCTCGGTGGTGATGAGGCTTTGGTGCTAACAAGGATGACTTGATGGAGGTAGTATCTAGTATAGGGTCTTGGTTGTATCATCTTGAATTTACTGAAAGAATAACTTTGACCAAGTTTTCACCAAAGAGTGTGGTTTCAACCTAGCAACGTGCCTACATCTTGTGTCCTATTTTATTTGTTGTTTGGAATTAGTCTTGATGATAATAAAATATAAATCGAAAGAACACATAATAATAACAAGAAACATCACAAGATAATTTCATAGTATGAGAAATTGTTTAAATTCCACCTTCTTTGATTTCTCAACATAATACTGTATTGAATCCATTTACTGCTATATCAAGGGTTACAACCATGAAAGAGTATTTTCACAGTCTTAGGATGCTCAAAGATTCAACATTAGATCACTTTCTAAGAGATCTCAAGGTTACAGGCTCATGATCTTCATCAACTGCTCCAGGTTTTTCCTTATTTCATGCTACAAACCTTTGAATGATTTTACCACTATTCAATCCACCAAAATCCTTGACGATCCAGTGGGTCAGTAAAATGCTAAAAATTCAATTTTCTCTAAACAACTTGAATCTGACGCCAAAACGAATATCTCGTTGCCCTGAATCCAATGCAACTCGTTTCACTCAAAACCGATATAGTATGCTCCCGATATCACGTTCTATCTGTTTTTTCATACAACTAAAAATTTGTAAATGGGTTGTAGGTACGCCCAGTCAGTAGTCTGTACGGTAACTAGGCAAATTATTGGGAAATCGACTGTGTATTTTATTGGCCAATGGTGTGCTAACAAGCGTCTTCTAGTTATTGGCTCAAGAATAGTGAAATTTTATTGGTTGAAGGGTTCGTGAGGTGGTTTAATCAGAAGATGCCTTGTGGGCCAATAGTTTGCCGTCACGTGGCCTCCTAGGGTCAGTGTAAAATTTTGGTATGGGTCTCAACCGACCTCCGGGCGAATCAAACACAACCTACCAACTAGTAGCACAACATTCCACTAGTCCGCCTATTTTGTTGCTTATTATCTATAGTGCACCATCAATTTTTAAAGTTTCACGGGTTTCACATTGAGGGTTGGGGCTAGGATTAACCCCTGGCCCTCGGTCCACCGAACCCACGAGACCACAGGTCAAGAGGCCAGGGGCGTGGGTTAAACCAAACCACAAACCTCATGTTACAAACACCAAACTCATTGTTTAAATATTGGTTCAAACCATGGTGATACCGTAGTTCAACACCCGAAACCACAGTTCTACATATGGTTCAACCCCGATGATAATAAAAAATCCACCACAATATTACCATAGTTTTCAAGTTGGGTTGGAGTTTATTTCGGTAGTGAAATTTAAACATAACCACCGGCAATAATGAGCCCATGACCGATTCAACCACGGTACATGTATGGCTAGCCTTTGGTGGGGTTCCTTTGAACCAACTAAGATCAATGAAAAATATTATGCCACTTGTCCCATTATGATCCATTCGTGGGGGTCACCAGGATTTTAAAGCATTCAATAAATTGCATATGAACCAGTGCAAATTTCACTGGTGCGGGCCAAATTTTTCACCCCATGTGGCCGAAAAAGGCGGAAATTGTTGGATGGATTGCAGGTGGGTGTGAATTGGAGGCCAGTTAGAAAGAAAACTTCCCCGGAGCATAAATCAATGATTTTTTGACCTTTTTGAGTGCATAAAGAGCCTAGCTAGGGGTGTGTGACTGTTCTAGAGTTATTGGAGACAATGTTTTTGCATTTTGAGCACAACAAGTTTATGTAAACACATATTTTTTAGTATAATGAAAGAGGCCCAAAATTTGAAGTTGGACCAGGAGATCTAGCCCAAGAGGGGTGAAATCCTTCATCATTTTTTGTCTTGTGTTTGCTATTATGGTATTGTTGTCTCTATTATTTTCTACAAAACTGAGTTAAAAATCATCTCTATGTGTTAATGCAACTTATATAATTGCATAAAAACCCTAACAATTTCACTTGAAAATTTTATAATAAACCTTCAAGTTTACATATACGGATCAATTTGGTATCAAAGCTTTGGTTCTTTGGTTGTTTTGAGGGTTTAATTTTGTTGCAAGTTTTTTTGATGCTTACAAGGTTGAAGCTTAAAAGAGGAGAAGGAAAACTTGTGGGAGCAAGTTCTTAAGCTAGTTCAAGGAGAGCACATTTGCCACAATCTCCACCTCAAGTTTCACCAGAAGCCTCACCAATCACAACAAATAAACGAGAGCCTGATAATATAATTGAGGATGAGAAGGATTTTGGGAAAGCATTCTTTGACATGTCTGAGATGGTGAAAGTTCTCTATGAGGAGAGGAATTCAATGTTGCAAGGTGAGAGCTCAAATTCTCCAAAGGGAGATGGAGGAAATGGAAACCAGCCTCCAAAAGGGAATGGAGGTAATGGTTACAAAACACCTCTACCTCCAAATTTCTCCTCACCCTCATCTTCACCATCATCATCATCTACATCAACCCCTTCACAAACACCTCCACATTCTCCAAAGGGACATTGTAAAACTCCATTTTTGAAACTTGACATAAAGTTTGAATTGCCTATGTATAATGGAGAGGTAAATGGTGAGAAATTAGATAATTGGGTTCGTCAACTTGAAGTGTACTGTAAGATACAAAGGATCAAAGATGATGAAACCGAAATTCAGCTTGCTTCATTAATGTTGGAAAGTGCAACACTCATTTGGTGGGAAGCCAAAACACAAGAGGACATCAAGAAACGAGGTAAGATCATAACTTCATGTAATGATTTTGTGGATGCATTAAGAAGATAAATTTATCCTTTAGCATACATGCATAAAGCTATCATGGATTGGAAAAACTTTAGGCAATTAAAGGGTCAAATTGTGCAAATTTATACCTAGGATTTTATAAGGAGATAATTGATATTGGGTGTAGATTTATCCTCTCAAGACACTTTACTCAAAAACATTGGAGGTTTACATAGCTACTTCAGACACACTATTCTCATGTTTAACCCTACAAATTTAGATGATGTTTGTGTACAAGAAACACATCTAGAAGAAAGAGGGGAAAATGTTCCACAAGAGGGAAACAAAAAGCATTTAAGGGTGGAGACAAAGGAAAGGGTAAATTCAAAGGAAAAGGGAAGAAAAATTATTCCATCAAGAAAGAAGGAGAAAAATTAACATTCAAATGCTATTCAAAGGAAGACCACGATGAAGACCATTGTTGGAAAGTTCATATTAAAATGAGACCCAAAAAGTTTAACAACAAAGGAAAACAAATGACAACTGCAACTACAAAACATGATTTAGGATCTGATTTGGGAGATGAAACAAAGGTCACAACTATGGGATTGAAAGGTAAGGAATCCATTTCTAGTACTAGTTCTTCAAATAGGCTTAATGAAACTCAAAATGAAAAATAAAGAATAGAGTTTTTACATATTAGAGTTATCTCCAAGCATAACAAAATTGATATTCTATTTGATAGTGGCTCACAAGAAAATGTCGTTTCCAAAAACATTGTCAAGAAATTGAATTTGGAAACCATTCCTCATCCTGAACCTTATCCTTTAGGTTAGGCGTGTGACAATGCAAAGTTGCAAGTAACTAGAAAATGAAAACTGAAATTCGCCATTACTACAAACTTCATTGATGAGATAGAACTTGATGTAGTGTCATTAGACATATGTGGTATTGTTTTGGGAATCCCATATCTTTATGAAAAGAGAGCTATCTTTCATCTCCATGAAAACAAGTATCATTTGTTTAAATATGGTATTGAGTAAATTGTTAGAGCACATCACCAAAAACTAAACCTTTCACTTGTGAATGTTGGTCAAATGAAGAGTCTTGTTAAATCTAGCAAGAATTTTGTACTTATAAAACCCAAGAATGATGTGCAGAATGAATTATTTCAAAGATGTGATAGAAATTTGAAATCTAATTTGGTCGAGGTTGTTAACCAATATGATGAGATGTTTCAGGAGCCTAAAGGATTGGCTCCTAAAAGAGGAAACCAACATGAAATCCAATTGCAACAAGATTTTCCTCTTCCTAACATTGACATGTACAGGATGTCAGTGATGGAAAATGCAAAAATTAAGAAACAAATCCAAGAGTTTTTTGACAAAGGGATCATCCGACCAAGCACACCACCATGCGGTTCACATATTATTTTAGTTATAAATAAGGATGGTACATGGCACATGTGTGTGGACTTCTGTGCATTGAACAATATTACGTTAAAGAATCGTTACCCTCTTCCTAGAATAGATTATTTACTTGAACAATTGAAATATGTTGTGTATTTAACTAAGTTGGACTTGATGGGTGGCTATCATCATATTAGGATCGTTGAAGGAGACATATGGAAGACAACATTCAAAGCAAGGCTTGTTTGAATGGTTGGTTATTCCCTTTGGGCTTTGTAATGTTCCTGTTAAATTCATGTGTGTAATGAATGATATTTTAAGACCTTTTCTAGATGTTTTTGTGATAGTCTACTTAGATGACATATTAATTTGCAACAAGTCTCATGAAGAACATATCATGCATGTTAAGCAAGTGTTATATGTCTTGAAGAAAGAATAATTATTTTTAAATATGTCTAAATGTGAATATGGGAAAACTTATTTAGTCTACTTGGGTCATATTGTTGGAGAATGTGAGTTGAAAATATATCCCTCCAAGGTTGATGTCATTTTAAATTGGCCAAAGCCCAAGACAATGACATAGGTTAGAAGTTTCTTGGGAGAAACCCAATATTGGAGAAAGTTTATTTAGAACTTTTCTTCCATTGCAGCTCCATTGCATGCATTGACAACTGTGAAGCAAGTTTTTCAATGGGGAGGAAAACAACAAAAAAATTTGATGCATTGAAGGAAAAGATCAACTCATCACACATACTTTCACTTCTTGACTTGAGACAATAATTTGAGATTCAAATTGATGCAAGTGACTATGCCATGGGCACAGTATTGATGAAACATGGTAAGCCCATATGTTTTCATTCAGAAACTTTTAATGGTGCAGTGATTAACTACCCTCCATATGACAAGGAATTGTATGCATTGGTGCAAAGTGTGAAAACTTGGAAACATCACTTGATGGGTAAGGAAACAATAGTTCACATCGATCATCAGCCATTGCAATACTTCCAATTACAAACAAAGCTACAACAAGTGAGGAACTTCAGATGGATGGATTTTCTTCAACAATTCCACTTGGTGATAGGGTATAAGAAAGGTATCTATAACAAGGTTTCTGATATGTTTCCTAGACTAATTTTTAGTGCATCCATTAATATTAAGCATATTTTTGTCATGCATGAGATCTATGTTGAAAAATATGCTTTAGATAATGATTTCAAAGATGTATATGCAACTTTGTGTCACAGTAACCAAGTAGAGGAAGTGGATTATCATGTGCATGATAACTTGTTGTATCATATTGGAAAGTTATGTATTCCATAGGGAGAGAGAGTCAACATCATAAGGGAAGCACATACTTCTCTTATTGTTGGTTATTTCGGTGTAGGTAAGACAACGACACAATTACAGAGGTATTGTTACTGGCCTCATTTGCTTGAAAGTGTGTCATGATTTGTCAGAGGATGTTCATTATGTGTTGTCAATAAGCCTAACAATAGAAATTTGGGATTGTACACACCACTTCCAGTACCTTCCCGTCCATGAGAGAGTGTTTCTATGGATTTTTTAATAGGTCTACCTATGTCTAGGAGAGGTCATGATTATCTTTATGTAGTTGTGGATAGGTTAAGAAAAATGTGTATTTTTATGTCTTGTAAGAAGAAGGTTACAGCTGAAAAAACTGATCAATTGTTCTTTCAGAATGTATGGGTACATTTTGGGTTTCCCACATCCATTGTTAGTGATCGAGATTCTTGATTTTTCAAGAAATTTTGGTCAAGATTGTGGGGACTCATGGACACCAAATTGAAAAAGAGCACAACATTCCATCCACAAACATATGTCCAAACAAAGGTGGTGAAAAAAATGGTGATACATATTATGTGTGGTTATTACAACAAGCATCTTAAGTTGTGGGATGAACATTTGCATTATATTCAACATGCTTACAACTGGGCCAAGCATTCATCGACTCAAACATAACCATTTGAGGCATGCTTGGGAGACTTGGCCAAATCTCCTTTATATTTTATTTTTGGGAAGAATGTTGTTATTGATGGACATAGTGACATAGATAAAGCCAAAAGATTCATTGAACAAGTTTAATTGGTACATCAAACAATTGGAAAAGAGTCAAGCCAAGTACATGACAAAACATGATAAGCATCATGGACGCCAAATTGAAAAAGAGCACAACATTCCATCCACAAACATATGTCCAAACAAAGGTGGTGAAAAAAATGGTGATACATATTCTGTGTGGTTATTACAACAAGCGTCTTAAGTTGTGGGATGAACATTTGCATTATATTCAACATGCTTACAACTAGGCCAAGCATTCATTGACTCAAACATAACCATTTGAGGCATGCTTGGGATACTTGGCCAAATCTCCTTTAGATTTTATCTTTGGGAAGAATGTTGTTATTGATGGACATAGTGACATAGATAAGGGCAAAAGATTCATTGAACAAGTTCAATTGGTACATCAAACAATTGGAAAAGAGTCAAGCCAAGTACATGACAAGACATGATAAGCATCGTGTGGATCACAGTTTCCAAGTCAATGATGAAGTTTGGCTTCACATTAGCAAAGAGAGACTCCAAGGAGAAGGTAAAAAACTAAAACCAATTTGATATGGTCCATTCAAGATTTTGGAAAAGATTGGTAATAATGCCTTTAGGTTGGATTTGCCTTCATATTTGAAAATTTATGCAGTTGGTAATGTTGACAATTTAAGGTTGTATGAGCCTCCTTTGATTGAAGACCAAGGAGAGCATGTTCAAATTCCTTCAGTTGAAGATTTATCTCCTGAATATCTTGAAGAATTGCATCAAGACACCATCCTTGACAGGAAAACAAGGAATTCAAAATGAGGGAACATGCAGTACCTTCATGTGAGGCTCAAAGGGACAAATCCAAGAAAATCCAAATGGATTGATATTGGAAGGGTGAGGGAATTGTACACTCATTTGTTTGTTAATTGAAAGTGATCTTTTGAAGGTCCAAAGTCTTCCAGTGGTGAGGAATGATCAAGTGGATCAGTAAAATTCTTTGAATTTAAAGTGCTCAAAATGGCTCAAAACTTGTGCCCAAATGAAGATCTCATTGCTCTCAATCCAACGCAACTTGTTTCACTCAAAACCGATATCGCATGCTCCCTATATCGTGTTCTGTCCATTTTCTCAAAAAACTAAAAATTTGTAATTGGGTTACAGGTATGCCCAGTCAACAGTCTGTACACTGATTAGGAAAATGACTGGGCAATTGGTTGTGCATTTTATTGGCCAATGGTGTGTTGACAATTTTCCTTCGGTTACTGGCTCGATAATGGTGCAATTTCATTAGTTGAAGGGTTCGTGAGATGGTCGAATCAGAAGAGGCCATGTGGGCCAATGGGTAGCCACCACGTGGCCTCCCGAGGTTGGTATAAAATTTTGGTATGGGTCTCAACCGATCTCCGGGCGAATCAAACACACAACATACCAATCGATAGCACAACGCTCCACCATTCCGCCTACTTTGTTGCTTATTATCTATAATGCACCATCACTATTTAAAGTTTCATGGGTTTCGCTTTGGGGGTCGGGACCGGGGTTAACCCCTAGCCCCCAGTCCACGCAACCCACGAGACCATAGGTTAGGCGGCCAGGGGCACAAGGTTAACCCTGGCCCCAAACCTCATGTTACAAACACCAAAATCATAGTTTAAATATTGTTTCAGGCTATAGTAATACCACAATTCAACAACTGAAACCATAGTTCTACATATGGTTCAACCCCGATGGTAATCAGAATTCCACCACAATATTATCATAGTTTGCAAGTTGGGTCTGAGTTTATTTCTGCGGGGAAATTTAAACTTAACCATCGGTAGGAATGAACCCAACCAACGATCCAACCATGGTACATTTGTGGTTAGCCTTTGGAGGGGTTTGTTTGAACCAACCGAGATCGACAGCGGATATTATGCCACTTAGCCCGTTATGATCGGTTTGTGGGGGTCACCGAGATTTTAAAGGATTAGACAAATTGCACCCAAACCAATGCAAATCTCGCCGGTGCGGGGATAATTTGTCTCTCCATGTGGACGAAAAATGAGGAAATTGTAGGATGGATTGCAGGTGGGTGCGAACTGGAGGACAATTAGCAAGAAAATTTATTAGAGCATAACTAAGTCATTTTTTACCTTTTTGAGTGCAAAAAGTGCCCTACTAGGGGTTTTTGACTATTCTCGAGCAATTGGAGACAATATTTTTGCATTATGCACCCTACAAGATTATGTAAACACATATTTCTGAGCATAATGAAAGAGTCCCAACATTGGAAGCTGGACCAAGAGATGTAGCCTAGGAGGGGTGAACTCCTTCATCATTTGATGTCTTGTGTTTGTTGTTATGGTACTATTGTCTATGTTATTATTTGCAAAACTGAGTTAAAAGTCATCTTTATGTGCTAATACAACTTACATAATTGCATAAAAACCCTAACAATTTCACTTACAATTTTTATCATAAACCTTCAAGTTTACATATACGGATCACTTGAACTAGGTCAAGATACTCATCATGATCAAGAAATTCAATTGGATCACTACTATGTCATATAAGATCGAAACCATACACAATTTGTCATATGCCAGTTCTAGGTCATTGTTTTAAACACCTCAATTTTACAACAATTTCACCTTCTTTAAGAGAGGACACAGTATCATTACTTTCATCATATATTACTGTTATCAAGAAAATAAGTTCACTATTTTTATTTATCATACTTCAAGAGCAAGGTCACTGCAAATATTATGGACCTCTTGTATCACAAGCTTATGTTCCTCACACCACCAGAAAAAAAAGGTCACTAAACTATTCACATCACATAAAGATTATATTTCGTATTCCTAAGACTAGGGTCCTTTTGTATCACAAAGATCACATTTTTCTTCGAATCACCATATACTTTTTGTAACACAATGATTAGCAGTGATTATAGATGCCACAATAACTCCTCCAAGATACTACAAGAATGTGTCAAAACTCAGAAGATAAAGACTACAAAAAAAGGGTCTGTAATAAGCCGCAAATGCCATCAAGATAAGGTCAAAATTTACAAATATATAATTCGGAATCACATTGCATGCCAATTCACCTCAATCAAAACACATACCCTCAAGATCTATGTGCTAAAGAAAAAAACGAAAATTCACTAGCACAGGTCCAAGTGCAAGGTCGCAAGGCAACATCACACATCAAATGCAAATTGTAGAGTTTTATTGCGTGCCTCAGAGATCAGAAGTGAACCACTGTCATAGAAATAAGCCTCAGGAAAATATAAGAGTTTGATGCAATCTAGAAGAAATGTGAGCTACTAATATGACTATGTCGTGACACATAATCTGGGTTTTTATAATAAAATATTCAGATTAGATTTCCACAGAATCACAACTACAAGAGACCATAGAAATGTTTACAATGATAATTCTTCGAGATGTATTCCTTCTGCATCATACACCTGAAAAATAAAAAAAAATAGGTGAAACCCTTTGCCTAGAGATCCCTACAAAACCCTTCCTGACCACAGATGAAGAAGAGCGAAATTATTTCAGAGGCAACGCTCATTTCAGGATCATAATGCCTTTGCTAGTCTTGCATAGATTTTACTCATCAACGAAACCCTTAATATTCAATAACCAAGAGATAACCATAATTAAAAAAACCTTTCAGTTCTGCCTCTCGCTAGATTTTCTAACCTCTACAGGGCCGCATAGAATCTCAGAACATGATCACATCAAAATTTTCCAAAAGATATATCTGAAATTCATACCTAGTACATTTAGTTATATTATTTTTGATGAGGTTCTAGGAGGGTTAGCGGGCATAAGGTTTTGGAGGGAAAATCTCCCTTTTAAAAATTTTAATTTTAATTAAATTAAAAACTCCCAACAATATTTAGGACCAATGAAATAAATCGTCCTTGTCCAAGGTTTTAACCATGATAAAAATGTTATTTTACCCTCCATAGATATCAAAAGGAAAAATTTAATCCCTTCGTTCTTGTGCCATTTGGGAAACTTCCATATCATCAACTAATTATGGTTTCCTTGGATGCCACATCATCCATGCTTTGGGGGTTTATGACCACAAGAAGGGGCTTGGACTTTTGACCAAGCATATCTCTCTAACCACGAGGTTCCTTGTGATGATCCATATACCGTTGGAATCGACACGACAGATAGAATTCAATGGCGAGGGTCTCCAAGACAAATTTGTTGATATACATCTTCAAAAACTTAACAAGGTATGAGGTATGTCCATCCTAAAGCTATGGCTTCATCACTGCATCATCTCATCTATGCATACAGGTATACCAAGGACAACGTTGATGATATCTGACACATCCTGCACTTGCTTTGACATCCTGCACCTACTCCTTTGATATCAATGACAACATACTCAACATTTAAGACTAGTTTATTTAAATTTCCTCCTTAGTAAACATTATCCTCCAATGTAATGTTGCCACATCATCGCGCTTTGGGGTTTTTTACCATAAAGAGGGTGCACGGTCTTTGACCAATAATATCTCTCAAACTGTGATATATCTCATGGCATTCCACATATCAACAAAATCAAGATGACAAGGAGAATCTAATGATGTTTGTTTCCAAGTCAAATTCAATGATCTGGATCATCAAAATCTCCAACAAGTGTGAGGTATGTCCATCGTCTAGAGAATCCAAACCGTAGAGCTATAATTTCATCAATGCATCATCTTATCCATGACGGCCAACATGCCCTGGACATCAATGATGAAAATCCTACACTTACTTTGATATCTTGCACCCACTATTCCATCCTGCACCAACTTTGACATCAATGAAAACATACTCAACAAAAAATTTAATTAAATCCACAACAAACATCATTAAATTAAAAATAGCTTATGAACATGATAGAAACTTAGTTAAATACTTCCAAATTAGTTGTGATAATCAAAGCTAATAGAATCAAAGAACTAGAAAATAAGATCATTGATATCTCTAGTTCCCTGAATGACGACAACAATACAAAGATAGTTCGGTTATGGATAAACTTGTTCTAAATATAATATTTGTTGTAGCATTTAATTTCATATAACTTACTATTGCACCAAAGATGTGATAGTTAAATTACGTGAAATATCAATTGGATGAAGTAATTTTCATGGCTAAGCATAATGCTTGTTATTAACAATCACGTTTTCCTTCAATTAGAATTTACAGTTATATTGTGTTACTTTTCCTTATTTTGGTTTTGTGGTTATATTTATGTTATTTTTCTTAATTTTATTCATCAAAAGTTTTTCCTTTATTACACATATGTGACATATCATTTAGTTTCACACAAAGTAACTAAATGATTATTGGTTGTGTTTGTTGTAACTCTCCAAATTTATATTGGAAAAATTTAGGCAAATATCACATGAAAGTTTTTCGTCGACGTGTTTCGAACCATCTTGTGTGGTTCGTCATCAAAACAAGATATACACTATATGTATTTTTATTGAAAATTTTCAAATACACACTATATGGATCACAAAAGCCTCAATTCAGAGATCTCCAAAAGTTATATTTGAAATTTTAGGTTTGTTCTCTACTAGTTATATTTGTTAGACTTATTTAATATTATATCTTACACTATAATTATCTAATCATCAACACATTCATCTATAATAAAAGACTCAAGTTCAAATATATTTATGTATTGCCAGCACATAATCCTTTATGTTTTTGGTAACATTTTCCTTATATTGAGTGTTACCCTCTCTTGTTCAAGATCCAACTTGAAACCAAAATTGGGAAGGTTTACCAAGCCCCAGAGGGCACCTTGACTTGATCCAGCCGTGAGGGTCAACTTAAGGAGCAACATCTATTTTGGCATCATTATCAAGGAGTGAAAATTGTTGGATTTATGGTTATTACATTTGATATAATAAATAAACCTAACCCTGAGCCATCATATATTTGGTTTGCTTTTCATGACCAACACAATGTATTGAATTGATTATACCAACTAATGTTGCAAACTGCTGGAACACAAGAATAATTGGAAAGATCATGAATAGTTCTATCCCATGATATACATGTAAGAGAGAGAAACATTTTAATGAATACAGTTAAGAAAAATAACATAATATAACAAAAAAAAAGTAACACTTGTAAATACCATTTGAAAGAAAACTCTGTTGGAAATACTGAGAGGGGAATCAATTAGTATTTCACTTCAATTGCTTAATTTTAATCTTTAGAGCATTACATAAAATTAGCATCAGATATGTTGGATTGTGATTCTTTTGGAAGGATAAGGCAATGTAAAATTCAAGCAAATGAAGAGTTGGAGTGGGTAAGATGAAGGCCCAACACTTCAAGCAAAGGCTGGGTAGCCCCCACTTCTGCCACACCACATCATCCATTGCCCATCACACACCACTCCCCACAAGTTTTAACCTTACCTCTTAAGATTTAGCTGAAACTTATATTTTCGCCGATGCGATTGGTGGGACCCATCCAACCTTATTGCATTATCAAATCTCATGCAAACCTTTTCTTCCACCTTTCCCTTACCATTTTTCCTTTTTGCACTTCCTGATGCTTAAGTGCCTGCATATCGCACATCGTACTTTTTATCACTTACCTTTCACGATTCACACATAAACCTTGCGATATGCGATCTGCAGGCGTGGTCCCACCTTCACCGCTACGTCGCCCTTTCTCCCCATCACATATCGCTCCCTGCAAGATTTAACATTCTCCCCCCCCCCCGCACTTCACACTTCGCCGATTTCAATGTTTACACTCCATTGCTAACACATAAAACTTTGCGATATGTGATCTGCGGGCATGGTCCCATCTTCGTCCTTCCACGTCCTCCCCGCACTTCGCACTTCGTAAAAAATAACATTTACCCCCACTGCTCCCAGCCAAACTTTGTGATATGTGATATGTGGGCACGGTCCCACCTCCATCTGACACGCCACCTTCCCCGCCCCCGCACTTCACACATTGCACTTCTTACCTTTTACTCCTCATTTCTTACCCATAAATCCTGCAAATTGCGATATGCAAGCAAAGTTTGGGCCCCACCTCCATTTGCCACGTCATCGATAGGCCTCCTACTGCCTTTTTCACCCATTTTAGTGTTAATGAGTCCCACTAAGCCAACTTCCGCTTCCACCATCTTGCCTTCAACTCCGCTCCATGTCAATACATATGACAGATCATAATTGATTTCGCACCCCATCCACCTTCCTAAGGTTAATGTCGGGGGGGGGGGGTCTAAAATGGCCGGTTTCTAATACTGCCTTCGGTGCTACATGGCATCTTGTGGTGATTTCACACCCCCCCATTCAATACCGCAAACCATTCACACCCCCCTCCGAAATCTGATTTCTGGTTTGCAATTCAAACACATCATGGGCTTTTGGGTGGAACATATAGTTGTGGTTTATTCAGTTTGCTTAGGATATCTCCGCTAAAGAGCTAGACGCGCGCAGTACGATTGACCAATTCACAATGGATTAAGTGGAAATTATAAGGCTGAGGGTGTGGAGGCTTTCAAGCAACAGATGGAATCGCATGATGACAACCAACCTACCCACCTACGACCGCTCCTCGCCATACCATTTTGAAGGCTCCCATAATTGGCCTCCACGGGAAACCATGTCCTTTCTGCTTTCTATTTAATTTTGATTATTTTGCTGGTGAAATCTCAATTTTACCAATTCTTGTTTTGATTCCCTCAGTATAGAAGTAATTTCTCGATGTATGCTCTGCAAGTTAGGTATGATATTTTTATTTCATAGGTATGGGTTGATCATAAATGATCAGGATGGTAGACCCTCGAGGGAGAACTCTATATGTAGGGAATTCTATGATGAAAGAAAGGTTCTGGAATTTTGAAGAATTTTTCTGTAGTTTTGTATGATTGTGCTCCCTGTGCTTTGCAATACATATTTGGGAGAGTTGTTTAAACTTAATATGATACAAAGCTGTTATTTGGATTCCAGATGGAGCAATGAGTAGTATGTATTTGTTTGCTTCTGATATCAATAATCTCATTTTTATGTATAATCATCTTTCATTCTCTGCTGCTTTGATGGTTCGTGTAATGTAGATGCCGGTAGTCTGCAATTTTATTCATGAATTCAGGTCTGTATAACGCTCAGGTGTTAACGCTCATGTACTAAGATTTCTACACTTCCTTAATTCATGATCCTCGAACCTCTATTGTTTTCCATACCTCATTCACATCCGCTTCATCTGAGTTCATGGGGGGGAATATTATTAATCCTCTTAAGCATGTCTCTTGTGGGTTCCTTCTCTGTTCTTTCTCAATGCCTCTGCGTGCTTTTAAAGCTTCTTCTCATTATTTTATACTTGGCCCATCTAAAATCCATTAGCCTCACAGCCTCCTGAGCCCTCTCACTGCTTTGGGAATTCACATGAATTAGGCTCGAATGTTCTTCTCCATTCTTGAACCACTGAAACCATTATTCTCTTAACCCATATTCTGTCAGAGGCATTTATACAATTGCCCACATTTAAGCTCTGATTTTATGATGGCCTAGGCACTGGTCTTTTGCAACTCAAGGTTGTCTCTAGAAGCTACAACATCTTTTTGGTGTCATTGCCAGGGACACGAATTAGAAAATATTTTCCCTGTGATGTGACACTATCTTCACTCTTCAATTAGGTGAGCATGAAGCATTGAGAGTTGCATATTCCTCACCTTGGCGACTCCACTGTAAAAATTTCAAATCAGTTGTAATCATGGCTTATAAAAGGCCTCATACTAGGTCAAATACTTCCAAGAAAAGAACCCATTCTGTGTTTGATCCTGAAAATATTATATTTAGGACAGTCTGGAAGGAGAAGCAACCCAGCTAGGCATACCTACCCTCATCCACTCTAGAAGATTCACCTTCCTCATCTCAGAAAACTGACATCTATGGTCCTGGCACCATAACCCGCATACTTGAGTATTCTCCAAAAGCCTTTGCTTTAGCCAGTTCAATTATAAAAACGAAGTTGAATCCGCTGATATTTATTTGTCTTCCTTGCACCCTACTCCTGAGGCCGGAGAAATTAAAGAATTTGCAGTACTCCAAAAATTTTACAGAACAATATAGCAACCTCTATTCAACACACACCTGTTATACCACATCCCATTCATCCTCAAAATATACCACCACCGCCCTTCATGGTTGTACCTGGTTTCCTCCTCAAAAAATATGCCCCACTGTCTCTACCTTTAGTACTGAATGACATGCCTCAATATTATCTAAAACCCCTGCCTCGGTTCACTAGGGAAGATAGTACTTCTGCGCAGATACATATTGAAAAATTTTGCGCCTTTACTGAGAATGTAAATGTATAACACCTAGATGTGGTGTTGAGGCTTTTCATCCAATCCTTGGATGGAGAGGCTCGAAAGTGGTTCAAATTTCTTGCTGATCACACAGTCGCCACTTGGGAAGAAGTGGAGAATTTCTTCACACTAAAATGGGGAGAAAAGAGGGACCATGGATATGTTATCACATACTTCAATGCTCTCAAGAAGAGACAAAATGAGGATGTAACATAATTTATAAATAGGTTCAATAAGATTTATAATAATCTTCCTGTTGAAATAAAGCCTCCCCAAGCAGCTACTAAGGTGGTTTTCACATGAGACTTTGAACCAGAGTTTGGGTTCACCCTAAGAGAAAGAAAGTCTACATCTATGGATCAGATTCAGACTGATGCATTAGAGTTAGAAGCAAACTTTTTTTCTACTGGTAAATTCAAAGGGAAGATAGAGCATGAGGCCAGAAGGAGAAGTAGGGATGAGGTTTATACCTCTAATAAAGAGAGGGAATCACAATAGTATAGAATCGAAGAGATGAATAAGTTGATCAAGAACCTCTCGAATAAGCTGGTGAAGCTTGAATTGGAGGCCAAGAATTCCCCTCCTCATCCTAACCATATGATTCCAAACGGTGGGTTTAACCTCCAGTACCGAAAGTCCCCTCTGCAATTGTTGCAGCGAGAAAGGAAAGAGAAGCAATATCACATCCAACCTCCCCTATATCTATAAGGGGAAATGGAGGGACAAGCCGAGGAAGTCACAGATAGCCAAGAAGAACAATGCCTCGCTAACTCAGAGGATGAAGAAGGTGAACTCACCCTGCAAGAAGAACCAGAAGAGAAGGAAGTCCCTCTAGAAGATCGAGATATTGACAGTTAATGCATCTAGTTTGTGGATTTCATCCAAGCTCAACTCCATAGGAAGTATGATCCTAGATCCTCTAGCAAGAGAAACTGAGTGCAGGAATAAGATCAAGAGTCAACATTAAGAGAGCAAAACCCTTCTAGTTATGCCAGTAAGGGGAAAAATCCTTTAGAAGAGTCTTCCCCTCATAAAGCCTATGCATCCACCTCCTCGAAACAGGGCTCTGATCCTCCCCAAAATGAGATATCCACAGCTATACCCTTGAAACTTCCCGACCCTCCTAAAGAGAAATTCAAAGAATTTATCACAGAAAAATCTCCCATGGCCTTTAGCCTCCAGAAATAATTAGAGAAGGTCAAGATCCCGGTGCCCCCGATTGAGCTCCTAAAAAAACCCTCATACAAGGCCCAAGTCTCTCAATTCATGCTGCCCCATGGTGTAGGCCCTTTGCCTGACAACCTCAATCTCCAAGAAGAAAGACCCATGGTAGTTTTTGGACCCCATGTAGAAGAGCTGGACTCAACCACTCCCCCATTCTATTTGACTCTCGTTATACATGACATATTATTGCACAACTACATGCTAGATTATGGGGCTTCACATAATATGTTATCATTGTCTATCATGGAGTAGTTGGGGTTGCAGATCACCAGGCCTTATAAAGATTTGTATTCCTTTGATTCCAAGAGGGTAAAATGCTTGGACATGATAGAAGAACTGGTATTAAATTTAGCCTAGATTTTGGCCAAAAGCGTGGTAATGGACATTGTTGTGGCTGATATCCCAGCTCGTTTTGGAATGTTGTTGTCCAGATCCTGGGGTACCAAGATTGGAGGATCCATAAAACTTGAACTCACCTATGCCACTATTCCAATATTCAGTGGGGAGGAAAGAATATTATACCGTGAGTCCAGATTCATGAAGATGGTCACCAAAGCTAATGGTTCCACAAATTCTCCAGTATATGGTAAAGAGGGCGAATTCTCTTGTCTTATGCTCCGGGAGGACGAAAATTTCTTGCAAGAAACGAAGATCTGTCCTCTAATACACGAGAATATTATGAGCAGAGAGGAAAGCAAGATATGGACCTTGCAGTTTGATGGAGCTTACTCACTGGAAGGAAACGGGGCCAGGGTACTCTTGATATCACCAGAAGGATGCTTGGTTCCCCTCTCCTTTAATCTGGAATTCGAAGCCACAAATAACATGGTTGAATATGAAGCCCTATTTTTGGGGTTGCAGATAGTGTGGAACATAAACATACATAGCCTCAAGGTGTTTGGAGATTCAGAGCTTGTAGTGAGGCAAGTCAAGAGCGAATGCCAAAATAAACACTCGCGGCTCAGAGCTTACAGGAATTAGGTATGGGATTTAGTCGAGAACTTATTTTCTACTTTTAACATTGAGTTCATGCCAAGGGATAAGAACAGAATGGAAGACTCACTAGTTGTGGCTGCTAGTAATTTCCGCCCCCCGCGGAATCATTTGCTCATATTTGAGGTTGAGGTGCGATACCGCCCCTCCATTGAGGACAACGTAAAGCATTGGCAAGTCTTCGAAGATGAAGAGAAGGTCCAACGTTTTATGGAAACGGTGGGTGAATTCTCAAATATGGTGATCGATTCAGTCACTGAGGATGACAGTGAAGAGCCAAAAACCAGATGGGAAGAGACAATAGCTAGACACCATGTTCTCCAATTAAAGGGAAATGTCATCCCTAGGGGGCTCGTGCCATTGGAGAGATTGTTTGACAAGAATGATATCCCAGAAAACCCCATCAAAATGACCCTCGATGAGCCTCTCAGGGATGTGAATATTGGGATGGAAGAAGATCCGAAGGTGGTGAAGCTGTCAAAAGGGGTCCCTGAAGAATACCAAGATCAATACCTCAGGCTGTTTCAATCGTGTAAAGACGTCTTCGCCTGGTCATACTAGGATCTAAATACTTTCGATATTGACATTATACAACACAAGATACCACTTAGGGAGGACGCTAAGCCTCATAAGCAAAAGCTGAGATAGATCAATCCCCTTCTTCTCCCAGCTATTGAAAAGGAAATAAAGAAGTTGTTGCATTCCAAGATCATTGTCCCTCTAAGGTACTCCGAATGGGTGGCGAACCTGGTTCCTGTTAGAAAGAAGAACGGTGCAATCAGGCTTTGCATGGATTTATGTAATCTTAACAGAGCCTCACTCAAAGATAACTATCACATCCCAAAGATGGACCACATCTTGCAAAAGGTGGTAGGATCCTCCCGTTGTCCATGATGGATGGCTTCTCAGGATATAATTAGGTGGTAGTGCTCTCGAAAGACCAAAAGAAGACGACGTTCACTACGCCTTGGGGAACCTTCATGTACGTCTGAATGCCCTTTGGATTGATAAACGTTGGTGCCACATTCCAGCACGCGATGGACACTACTTTCATAGGAGAGCAAGATAATTTTGTGGTGATCTAGTTGGATGACATCACTGTATTTTCAAAGAGTGACGATGAACACGTAGAGCACCTTCGACGAACCTTTGATAAATGCCGCAGGTATGGCTTGTCTTTGAATCCCAAAAAATCCATGTTTTCCTTGGAGGAAGGAAATTTATTGGCGCACATAGTGACTAAGGAGGGAGTGAATATCGACCCGAAGCGGGTAGAGGTGATAAATGGCATTCCACTACCAAGAAACAAAAAGGAAGTACATGTATTCATGGGAAGAATAAATTTCCTCAGAAGGTTCATTCCCAACTATGTCGAGATTGTCTGAAACATCACCGAAATGCTGAAGAAGAATAGTGAAGTTAGATGGACCCATGAATCCAGGGACTCTTTCAGCAGGATCAAACAGCCCTTTGCAGAAGCTCCAGTGCTGGTAGGTCTAGATTATGGGAATTCGTTCATGATTTTCTCCTTTTCCTCTCCTCACACAATAGCTGCAGTACTTTTACAAAAAAATGTCGAGGGGCATGAACATCCCATTGCGTTTTTCAGTCAAGTATTGTGAGACACCGAACTGAAAAATGATAGCCTGGAGAAGCAAGCTTATGCTCTAGTCAAATCGTTGAAGGCATTCTGGGTGTATGTGTTACAATCATCCATAACAGCTTATGTACCCACTGCAGCAGTAAAGGATATTCTGGTACAGGGCGACAATGAAGGGAAAAGGGGTAAGTGGATAGCCAAGATTCAGGAGTACGAACTGGAGATAAAGCCTACCAAGCTCATTAAAGGCCAAGAGATGGAAAAAATATTGTTTGAATCCAACTGCCAAGCTTTGGGGATAAATATGTCTATGACAAGAGGAGAGGCACAGGAGGATATAGGTGCCCATCAAGGCATAGAATATTCTACTCAAAAAACACATGTGAAGTACCTCCTATCCTCATGGTATAAATATATAGTGGAATATATTTTAACGTTGAGATGCCCTCCTAACTATGATAAGGCCAAGTACTGCACCTTGAGGCTGAAGTCTCAAAAGTATATTGTGGAAAATGGGCGATTGTATTGGAAGGACCCGAAGGGGATCCTACTATTGTGTTTAACAGAGCAGGAAGTTGGCTAAGTGACGACCGAATTCCACGAAGGGATATGTGGCGGACATTATAGCTGGGGATCTACTGCACACAAGATCCCGAGGGAAGTTTTCTTCTGGCCTAAACTGTTTGGTGATATATATGCTCATGTCCGGGCCTGCGAGAAGCGTCAGAGGTTCGCCAAAAAGCAAAGGTATGCACCTCTCCCATTAATCCCAGTACATGTTGAATAACCTTTTAAACAATGGGGGATTGACTTTATAGGAGAGATTCACCCTGCCTTTAGCAATCAGCATCGATGGATCCTCATTGCTATGGATTACTTCATTATGTGGGTAGAAGCCATTTCTGCAAGGAATGCTACAAACTCATTGGTGATCAAGTTCCTAGAGGAGAACATAATAGCTAGGTTTGGGTGCCCAGCTAAAATCATTACAGACATGACTGAGGCCTTCAAGTCGGCTAAATTTGTAAATTTTTGTCAGCGTTACAACATCCTGTTGGGACACTCCACTGCGTACTACCCATAGGGGAACGGGCTGGCAGAATCATCTAACAAGACATTGGTGAGGATATTGAAGAATACTATCAACGGAAATCAAAAGAACTAGGATTCACAGCTTAAGTTTGCACTCTGGACAAATTTCATCACCATTAAAAGATACACCAGAAATCCCCCTTATGAACTGGTGTATGGCAGAGCCGCAGTCTTCCCTATTCATCTTGCATTACCTGTGGCCCAATTCTTGCAAGAAAGTGAGGAAGAGACAAATGAAATTATCCAAAGAATGAGTCAATTGGTGGAGTTGAATGAAATAGGGGAACAGGTAAACCTCAGACTAGCAGAGTATCAGGAAAAAATGGAAGGCTTATTTGATCAAAGAGCTAAAGATAGAGAATTACGAGTTGGGGATTTGGTGTTGTGATGGGATATCAGGCGAGCGGAAAAAGGGAAACATGGGAAGTTCGATCCCCTTTGGTTTGGTCCATTCAGGGTGACAAAGGTCAAAGGCAACAATAGTTTTGCGCTGGAGAATTTGGAAGGAGATATACTCGAGATGCCTGTCAATGGACAGTTCATCAAGCCTTACTTCTATCACTGATAGTAGGCTATGATGGCCCACTGTACATAACCTCATGGTGTATATATGTCGTTCTGTTTTTCTACGTCAATTCCTGTTTTGTTTTTTGGTTAAAGCTGCTTGAAATTGGTTCTAACGATGATCCCAGGCACATCCATAAGAACACAAGCAGGTGGTCTGAGATTTCTCGATTTTTATGAAACCAACTCAGAAAATAGAAGAAAAGAGAGATCAATGCCTTAGAAATAGCCACTTCGAGGGGGAAACCTCCAATACATTACATAAATGAACAATTATTGGATGATACAAATGAAAAAACCTCCTCTCTATATATAGGAGTCCATGGGGCCACAATGAAATCCTAGTGGGGCCACAATGTAATCCTAGCCAACCTAACAATAATAATGTAAGGGCACAATAATAACAATATGGGGGTTATAGGGCTACAACAATAACAATAAGGAGGTTACACTAACAACAATAAGGGACTATACTAGTAATATAAGGACCTAACATGCTCCTCTCCTTCAAAAAAGTGTTGTCCTCAATGCTTGAGTAGCTCCGGGTGCTTCTGTATAAGAATCTCATCCTCCCATGTAGAATCTTCAGTGGGTAAGTTCTTCCATTTGATGAGATACTCTGAAATTGATCGATTTTGTAGCTGTCGAGTTCTTGTTTCCGTGACTGCTTCAAGTTCCAATATGGTTTTTCCTTCCTCATCAAGTTCTAGAAATATTGTTTGAACTGGAAGTTTGTCCCCTATAAATTTTTTTAAGCATGAAACATGGAAAACTGGATGCACTCGAGAAGAAGCAGGAAGCTCCAATTTGTATGCCATAGTACCAATATTTTGCAACACCTTGTAAGGACCACAGTACTTTGGCGATAATTTATTATCCTTCTTAGCTTGCTTGAGGGACATTTGTATGGTTGTAGCCGTAAAAATACCCAGTATCCCACATCAAAACTTCTCTCACTGCGATGCTGATCTGCCTATTGTTTCATTCGATTTTGTGCCAAATTTAGGTTATCCTTTAAGAGTTGGAGAACTTCTTGTTCATGCTCGATGTGATCCTCCACTGCTTGAACCCTAGAATTTTCCCTTAAAGAAGATGTGATGGACGGTGGATGATATCCATAAAGTGCCATAAATGGGGTCATTTTTGCTGCAGTATGGAAGGAAGTGTTATACCACCATTCAGTGAGAGGTAACCACTTTACCCATTTTGCTTGCTTATCAGATAAAAAAAAACAAAGGTATCCTTCCAAACATTTATTCACTATCTCTGTTTGACCATCGAATTGAGGATGATAAGATGAGCTATGAGCTAGTTGAGTACCCAAACAAGAAAATATTTCCGCCCAAAAATTTCTTGTAAAAATGGGATCTTTGTCACTTACAATAGTCTTCAGGTTTCCATGTAGCTTTTTAATTGTTTTCAGAAATGTAGTAGCAACTGTGCTTCCCTTAAATGGATGAAATGCACATAAGTGTGCATACTTGGTAAGTCTATCAACTACCACCATGATGACACTCCTTCCTTCGGACTTAGGTAAACCTGTAATAAAATCCGTTGAAATCTCCTCCCAATGTTGACTTGGAATGGATAAAGGTTGCAGAAGACTAGGGGTCTTAATTGTCTCAACTTTATTTTGCTGGGAAACCAAACATTCCGCCACAAAATTTTGAAAATCAGATTTAAGGCCATCCCAAAAAAATTCTTTCTTCACTCTGTGGTAAGTTTTTAAAAATCCCGAGTGTCCTCCTAAAGGAGAAGTGTGAAATTCCAAAAGAATATTTTGTTTTAGTTGGGAATTCTTGCAAATATATAAGCGATATTTGTACCATAAGGAATCATTTTTCCGACTAAATGTATCAGATGTACTAGGATCTTGTTGCAAATTTTGAATGAGTGTCCAAACTTCTTCATCCTTCTTCCATTCATCCCTTGCTTCGGTTATCCAATCTGGTTGGATAATAGAAATGGCTCAAAGCAATGCTTCCACCTCTTCATCCTTTCTTGAGAGTGCATCTGCAACAACATTTAGCTTCCCTTTTTGTAGATGATTTCAAAGTCATAACCCAACATCTTTGTGACCCATTTTTGCTGCTCTTCCGAAGATAGTATTTGTTCCAAAAAGTGTTTAAGACTATCATGATAAGTTTTTACCTTGAAGTGTCTTCCCATTAGGTAAGGTCTCCATTTCTTTAGTGCATGTAGTATTTCCAACATTTCCTTCTCATAAATAGCCTTTTGTAAATACTTTCCTTTGATTGAATGACTTTTAAAAGCAACGAATATTTCTTCTTGCATTAAAACAACACCAATTCCATTCCCTGAGGCATCACATTCCACAATAAAGGTTTTTGTGAAGTCTGGTGTAGCTAATACTGGTGCAAGGAACATTGCCTCTTTAAGATGTTCAAAGGCCTTAGTTTCTTTAGGAGTCCATGAAAATGCATCTTTATTCAATAATGTTGTTAGAGGTGTTGTTATTCTCCCATAATTCTTAACAAACTTGTGATAATACCATGTTAACCCGAGAAATCCGCGCAACTGCTTTATGGTTGTGGGGACTTTCCATTCCTTAATGGCTTTAATTTTGTTAGGGTCTAGCTTAACACCCTCGTGAGAGACAATATGACCCATATATTCCACCTCTTGTACTCCAAAGAAACATTTCGATGTTTTTGCATATAATTGTTTCTCCTCCAATAGTTTGAGCACCCTGTCAACATGTTGAACATGATCCTTCCAAGACCTATTGTAGATTAGTATATCATCAAAAAATACTAGCATAAATTTTCTAAGGAAGGGTTTGAAAATGGAATTCATCAACCCTTGAAATGTAGAAGGTGCATTGGTAAGGCCAAAAGTCATGACCAAAAATTCATAATGACCCTCATGAGTTCGAAATGCTATTTTTGGAATATCTTCAGTCTTCATTCTAATTTGATGACATCCTGAACAAAGATCCAACTTGGTAAAATAAATTGCTCCATGTAATTCATCCAATAATTCATCAATCACAGGAATGGGAAATTTATCTTTAATAGTGAGTTTATTGATCTCCCTATAATCCGGACACATGTGCCATGATCCATCCTTCTTGTGCACCAATACTACTGGAGCAGAGAAAGAACTTTGACTAGGTTGAATTATACCAGCCTCTAACATTTCTGCAATCATACGTTCAATTTCACTCTTTTGGACATAAGGATATTTATAAGGCCAGATGTTTGGAGGAACACTTCGTGGAATCAAATGAATAGCATGATCATGATCACGAATAGGTGGGAGCCCTTTGGGAGTATCAAACACCTTGGAATGATTGTCCAAGACTTTTTGGAGATCTGGAGAAATAGATGATTTTGATGTTGGAACTTCTAGTAAGCATAATTGTGAAAATACGCCTCATTGTTCTTTCTTCAGAAGCTTTGTCATGACATTAGAGCTTATTATATTTCCTAGCTTCCCTGTGATACCCCGTAATTTGATTTCCTTTCCTTCCAAAAAAAATTCAAGAAAATTTCTTGAAAATTAAAAGCTACCATCCCCAAAGATTGTAACCATTGTACTCCTAGTACAACATCAACACCTCCCATTGGGATCGAAAGCATAGGAGTACAACATCAACACCTCCCATTGGGATGAAAAGCATTGGAATATTCTTACATATTCCCCCATGGAAAGCTTGATATTATGGCATTTTCCAAAGCAATTTATAGTTCCTCCATTTGCAACCATCACTTGACATTGTGGTCATGGGTATAGGAAACAATTCAATTCCTTGGCTACTTTACAATGAATAAAATTATGGGTACTACCCGAATCAATCAACACTATTACCTTTTTTTTCTTTACATGTCCTTCTATCTTGAGAGTTTGAGGAGTGGTAATTCCTACCAATGCATTACATGATATGGTAGGACTCATTTCTTCTTCCTCTAGGGTTTCTTCCTGGTGTATATCCTCTTCTTTTGAAGTTTCTTGCTCATTTTCTTCCTCTTCTTCACAATATATGTAAAATAATTTCTTCTTAGCACACTTATGACCTTTAGGATTATACTGCTAACCGTAATCAAAGCCCTTTTGCTCTTTTTTCTTCCAATTGTTGTGGTGTCAACCTTGTAGGTTGTGGAAGTCTAGGAGTAGAAACACTTCCATCTTTATAGATGTGAGTGGTAGGCTTCCTTGTCGCCATTATTTTACATTCAATTTTTCTTGCCAACCTGAATGCCTTCTCTAATGAATCTGGTTTCCAAACGCGAACTTCATGTTGGATGTTATCCTTTAAAGTCCCTATGAAGACATTAATCCTGTGTTCCTCTGGAATATCAGTTACCCTTATATTCAATTTTTTGAAGTCCTCAATGTGCTCCGCCACTAAACCCTTTTTTTTGAGATTTATCAATTGGATAAATAAGGTGTTTCTCTTTGTATCCTCATAACGTGTTATCATTTCCTCCATAAAAATTGACCAAGTGACAATTTTTTAAGGGAGCAAAGCCATCGATACTATACAAATGTATTTTTTTCTAAATGTAAAGTTGCAATGCGTACCTTTTGTGTGTTTTGCACATTATTGAGATCAAAATATTGCTCCATCTGTAGTATCCATGTAACGAGATCCTTGCCATCGAACTTCCTCATATCCATATTTGAAATATGGTGGTTCTTTAATCCAACATTAGAGTTTATGAAATCACGACTAACATTTATTTTGTTCTCATCATGAGTTTCCTCTACTATCTTTTCGCCATTGGGAACCATTTCTTGTATCAACTTTGACAAACCTTCCTTCAAACCTTCCATGTCTTACTTCAAACCTTCCATTTTTTCTTCCATACCATTCTTCAAACCATCCATCGTAGCTTCCATGCCTTTCTTCAAACCATCCATCTTAGATTCCACGCTTTTCTTCAAAACATCCATTTCATTTTTTGTTGCTCTTTGCGAGAGCGAATTTTGGTGCACTTGCTCTTGTAATTTTGATAGATCATGTTGCAATTATTCATCTTCATGAGTCATAGTAGAGTAATCTGAGGGCTTAATGGGTGTTGAATTATTTTTATGAGGAATTTTAGAACCCACTACTGATATCTATGCTCAATAGGCCTTTGGAATCACTTAAAACTGATTTTTCAAACAAGACTTATGCAATTTGAAAAAAATACACACCTTTTTCTTGATTTTGAGGAGCTTGATATTGAAACTGAATTATCTCTGTGAATTCAAATCTTCAATATCTGAAATTCAGCCCTGAAGTATCCCTCTGAATCTTTTTTCGAATCCCATAGGTCTGACCTGATTTGAATTATTGAAGACAAAGTTATGCTCAATTTCCTATGATGACCAAATTATGGACTAGTTCAGTAGAGTGAGCTTGTATGACTTGCCACATTTGAATGTTTCCTCCTTCGGATCTAAAAATGATATAACTAAAATTAAAGTCTGTTTACTTGCGGAAACATTTTACAGAATCCCAATCTGATGCTCAGAGAGAGAGTTATGATGTTCTTCCCATGGTCACCTCTTTGAGATGAAATTCGGGAGCCTGAAATAATCCTAACTTCCACAGATCATTTCTCCAAAAATATTACAAACCAAGATATAATATTTTTACAGGAGGTTCCTTAGGCTTTCAGCTTCACTTTGCAAAAATTTTAGCTTTTGAACCATTGTAGAAAAAAGGTTATAGTGAAAATTCTTCTATGAACTGTTTAGGTCAAATTAAGGAGCCTGCAAAAAGCTCTAAATTCCACAGATCATATCTCCGAAAATATTGCGAACCAAGCTTTCAAAATTTTCGACGATGTTCCTCGGGATTTCGGCTTCGTACTCTAAAAATATCAGCTTTTGAACCTTCGTAAAAAAAATTTTATAGCGAAAATTCCATGATGACCTGTTTGGAGCAGCGAAACCATAGAATCCAAAGCTCTGATACCAAATGTTATGAAACCAGCTCCAAAAATAAAATAAAAGAGAGATCAAGGCCTTAGAAATATCCACTTTGAGGGGGAAACATCCAATACATTACATAAATGAACAATTCTTTGATGATACAAATGACAAAACCTCCTCTCTATATATAGGAGTCCATGGGGCCATAATGTAATCCTAGTCGACCTAACAATAATAATGTAAGGGCACAATAATAACAATATGGGGGTTACAGGGGTAAAAAAATAACAATAAGGGGGTTACACTAACAACAAGAATGGACTATACTAGTAATATAAGGACCTAACATTGACACACTCGAACGAGTGTGTCATCCCCAATGGAGCCAATGTTGGCTTGTGATTCTTTTGCAAGGTTAAGGCAATGCCAAAGTCAAGAAAATGAAGAGATGGAGCGAGTAAGATGAAGACCCAAAGCTTCAAGCACGGGCCGGGCAGCCCCCACTTCTGCCACACCACATCATCCATCGCCCATCGCACACCGCTCCTTGCAAGTTGTAACCTTTACCTCTTAAGACTTAGCCGAAACTTATATTTCCACCGATGCGATTTTGTGGGACCCATCCAACCTTATCGCATTATGAAATCATATGCAAACCTTTGTTTTCACCTTTCCCTTACCATTTTTCCCTTTTTCACTTCTCGACGCTTAAGTGCCTGCATATCGCACATTACACTTTTTATCACTTACCTTTTTTTGTTCACACATAAACCTTACGATATGTGATCTGCGGGCGTGGTCCCACCTTCACCACCATGTTGCCCTTTATCCCCATCGCATATCGCTCCCCGCAAGATTTAACATTTATCCCCCCCACACTTCACACTTCACGGATTTTAATGTTTACACTCCATTTTTAACACATAAAACTTTGCGATATGCAATCTACGGGTACGGTCCCACCTCCGTCCTTCCACGTCACTCCTCCCCGCACTTCGTACTTCACAAAAAATAACATTTAACCCCCACTGCTCCCAGCCAAACTTTGCGATATGCAATCTGCGAGCGCGATCCCACCTCCATCTGACAAGTCCTCTTCCCTGCCCCCACACTTCACACATCACACTTCTTATCTTTTACTCCTCGCTGCTTACCCATAAATACTGTGAATTGCGATATGCAGGTAGATTTTGGGCCCCACCTCCATATGCCATGTCATCGATAGCCCTCCTGCGACCTTTTTCGCCCATTGCAATGTTAATGAGTCCCGCTAAACCCACTTTTGCTTCTGCCATCCTACCTTCAGCCCCACTCCATGTCAATACATTTGACGACTCATAATTGATTTTTCACCCCTTCCACCTTTCGAAGGTTGATGCTAGGGGGGAGGGGGGGTCCGAAATGGCCAGTTTCTAATACCTCCTCTGGTGCTACGTGGCAACTTATGGTGATTTCTCATCCCCCCCATTCAATACCGCAAACCATTCATGCCCCCCTCCGAAATCCGTTTTCCGGTTTGCAATTCAAACATAGCATGGGATTTTGGGTGGAACATACATTTGTGGTTTATTGAGTTTTCTCAGAAGATCTCTGCTAAAGAGCCAGGCGCACGCAGTATGACTAACCACTTCACAATGGATTAAGTGGAAATTATAAGGCTAAGGGTGTGGAGGCTTTTAAGCAACAGATGGAATCACATGATGACAACCAGACTTCCCAACTACGACTGCTCGTTGCCATACCATTTTGAAGGCTCCCATAATTGGCCTCCATGAGAAACCATTTCCTTTCTACTTTCTGTTTAATTTTGATGATTTTGCTGGTGAAATCTCAATTTCACCCATTCATGTTTTAATTCCCTCAGTATAGAAGTAATTTCTTGATGTACGCTTTGCAAGTTAGGTAGGATATTTTGATTTCATATATATGGGCCGATCATAAATGATCAGGATGGTAGACCCTCGAGGGAGAACTCTATATGTTGGGAATTCTATGATGAAAGAAAGGTTCTGGAATTTTGAAGAATTTTGTTTTAGTTTTTATGATTGTTCTCCCTGTGTTTTGCGATACATATTTGGGAGAGTTGTTTAAACTTAATATGATACAGAGCTGTTATATGGATTCCAGATGGAGCAATGAGTTGTATGTATATGTTTCCTTCTGTTATCAGTAATCTCCTTTTTATGTATAATCATCTTTCATTCTTTGCCGCTTTGATGGTTTGTGTAATGTAGTTGCTGGTAGTCTGCAATTTTATTCATGAATTTGGGTTTGTATAACGCTCATGTGTTAACGCTCATGTACTAAGCTTGTTGCACTCCCTTAATTCACGCTCCTCGAACCTCTGCTTTTGTCCATACCTCATTCACATATGCTTCATCTGAGTTCACGGAGGGACAAATTCTTAATCCTCTTAAGCCTGTCTCTTGTGGGTTCCTTCTCTGTTCTTTCTCAATGCCTCTGAATACTTTTAAATATTCTGCTCATTGTTTTATACTTGGCCCATCTAAAAGTCATCAGCCTCGCAGCCTCCTGAGCCCTCTCAATGCTTGGGGAATTCACATGAATCAGGCTCAAATGGTCTTCTCCATTCTTGAACCACCAAAACCATTATTCTCTTGACCCATATTCTGTCAGAGGCATTTATAAATTGTCCACATTTAACCTCTTATTTTAAGATGTCCTAGGCACTGGTCTTTTGCAACTCAAGGTTGTCTCTAGGAGCTACAACAATATCAAAACATAAATCAACATCACATCACATGGATAGCTAACAACACCATTCAATAATACACGACATCAAAGACAATACATAAGATATTTTTCAGGTGGAAACCCTTATGGGAGAAAAATAACTGAAATATTTTAATATAGGTATTTAAAGATTACATCAATGAGAAGATATGAAGTACAAGATTCTCTACCAACAACTAGAAGGAGGCTCCAACCCCTTTATTTATTAGCTCCAACTGAAAGGATGTTCCAACACTTTGATTCGTCAACTCCATTAGGAAGGAGCATCCGAGCCCTAGTTTTATCAGCTCAAACTGAAAGGATGTTCCAACACCCTGGTTTACCAGCTCCAAATAGAAGCAGGCTTCAACCCCTTGGTTTTATCATATCTAACTGAAAGGATGCTCCAACAACCTAATTTACTAGCTCCAACTAGAAGGAGGTTCCAAACCCCTGGCTTTATTAGCTCCAACTAAAAGGATGTTCCAACACATTATGAGATCCAACTTTCCCTAGCACCACCTTTCCACCCTGAAGTGTTCTTAGGCTCCAACCTGAAGGAGATTTCAATCTTTGCCTTGCACCACCTTTCCACCCTAGATATAGAATATAAAAAAATAAGATAGATTACATTAAGTTTCTCAGATACTGTTATCGACAACACTATTGTTATGCCTCTGATATTGTCATATTACTATCACAATATTGCGTAAAAGTCATTGTTGTCACTGCTAACTCATGCCCACTTGCACAATCCAATGTGCCACAAGTATCTCGTTTTCCCAACCTTAATTTTCCTCAAATTATCCCTTAGGAGACACACAATGATAAGATTCCAAGCCAACTATTTCTATGCATACTAAAGGGATCAAACCCTAGCAACAAATCTCACTTTGATCAATAGCAACAAGATCAACTTTGCTGAATACATCAATATTTCTGAACCTTAGAAACACAAGAAAAATTAGCCACTGGAATTGATCATTGCACTGCTAATGTCAATAAACTTGATGTCAATGGAGCGCCTCAGCTTATGTGTAATAATCAAATTTATTTTAAGTTGTCACAAAATTGTCACAATACTGTAAACACTATAACTCCAAACAAAATCACTATAATCACTTCAACAAGGTGTGCCTATGAATTATGTTTCTACATTGATCATGGTGTAAATTAATGTAATGAATATGGTTGGAAAGACCATGGCTGTCATACGATTCATAACCCAAATGCCATGAACACAACGATAAATCACAGCCTAAGTCTTGGAAAATGACAACAGTGTCATTGATATACTGTATGATCCATGTTTGTGAGTACGATACTAATTCTGATGTCATTGATGAGGCTATGAATGTATATTTCCAAGCAACATACAAAGAATTTGACACCCTCTAGCACATTTGGAAAATAGTCCAACCATTTACTGCAACTGAAGATCAGGCCACTCGTACAGGGAATGGAACACCGTTGAGCATAGATAGGCATGAATCTGAGGAATGGATGATTGCAGCTCTAAAATTTAATTTGTACAAAACATGGAAAACAGTGTATGCTAATTCATATAATGCAATCTATGATTATTGGCAAAGATTATTGTTCATTGCATAAAGAATGAGCTAAATAAAGCACTAATAGAAAATTGCAGTAAATGCATGGGGAACGGGATGGTAGAAGATTTATATCATGCAAGTTTTATAGCTGGAAAAGCTAAGGGAATGCCAGAACATGTAACATTAATCAATTGCTTACTATTAGATCTAAGAATTTTGTGATCCATAATTTAGATAAATGTCTTTGAGATTAATCACATCATTAGGATTTGGTTGAGGTTTCGAACCATGTGGTTCATCCTCAAGACAAATGACATTAGATAGTTCAAAACATCGACCACGAACCACATTAGATGATTCGAAACATCTACCAAATCCGATTGCTTAATGTTAAAGATTTATGTTTATGCTTGTATTCGAATGTTTGGAGATGATCACTCATATACAACCTTTGGATTTGTTCGTTTGCATATTGGCTATTGTAGCAATGAAGTTTATAGTCACAATAATACGATTTCCAAAGTCGAAGGAAATACAATTGATTGTATTTGAAATGTAATAGTAATTTTATCAAATGTTAATCACCTTTTATACCAATTCATATTCTAATTTCAAAGTAATTTTATTGAATGTTAATTTCTTTTTATCCCAATTCATATGCTACTTGCAAAGTACGGTTTTTAATTGCTTTATTAATTGCATGTATAAAACACAAATTATTTATCTTTTTACAAATATTTTTATTTTAACTTTGATCATTTTCAGTTATAATTTAAAAAATAAAAAATAAAATAGATTTTATTATATCAATTTAACATTTCTTTTTAATTAAAAATTCAAGATTAAAAGTATATTTTTATTTTAAAAATGAATTCAGATGTTTCTTAATATCCCTATTCAATTTTTTAATTAACAACCAGAGGAAACAAATTACTGTTTCCCCTCTTAGCTATCATGTAAATTTAAATTTATGAGAATGCATAAAAACTTAGTATGTGCTGATAAATTTTTCTTGAATTTTATGAGGTTTCTTTGTGAAGTTAGGAAAGTAATCATGAAGCCAAATTTAGCATAACATTTTTATTTATAAAAATCATATTATAGTATTTTTTTCCAACTTAACAAAATAATGTTATTTTCAATTCCACATTTAACAAGACGAGATGTGAAGCCCTACTAATGTACTTGAAATGAACGAGATGGGTTCAACCACCTGTCTTTTTTACCTTCATTGGCTATGCCCATCACTTTGTGAA
The DNA here is from genome assembly GCA_034641835.2 of Pinus albicaulis. Taxonomy (NCBI): domain Eukaryota; kingdom Viridiplantae; phylum Streptophyta; class Pinopsida; order Pinales; family Pinaceae; genus Pinus; species Pinus albicaulis. The sequence goes on from CM076578.1 coordinate 1,973,490,404, forward strand.
TTCGATTAGTTATGAACTGAGAATATGTATGCTTGATAACTAGAAAAGTCAAATTGCATGTGCTCATGAACTCAGAATATGTATGCTTGATAACTAGCAAAAGTCAAATTGGGCATAGAGAGCATGATGATGCAGACTTTTACGCTTTAATATCTCTCCAGATTTTCGTTTAACTGCCTTTATCATATTTTTGAAAAATAAACATAAAATTTAGGATGAGAGAGTTACCGATTGGACTTCATTTAAGACTCTGTCATCTAAACCCTCATTCTGAAATTCTGACCGCAGAATTTTGATAACGCTATCAACCACATGTATGTAGTGTGAACCCTTATTTTAACATGAATTACATTTCGTGTTATTACGAGTTGCCACTAGGCGCAACGTAACTCTTTGTAAGTAATTGGATGTTATATTTTTGTTTCATTAAAAACAGAAAAAATTATTGTGGAAGCTCATTATAGCCACCATGCTTTAGATAGTTTAAGTATTTGGTTTACATGTACAAATATTCTTAGGCTCTATCTACGGTAACCTTTGTGATCTACTATTCGCAAGCCTAAATGCTTATTTTTTAATAAATGTCGTGCCTCCTATTTTCGTTTTCTCGGGAATTTCTTGTAACTTTCTTTGTGTCATTCATGTAATGGCAGTGGCAATTTTTCTTCCATGAAAGGATTTGACGATAGCATTATTATTGGGTCTCCAAGGCTACGACTTTGCAATATTTTTCTACAAATTAACGAGCTAGAACGCTAATGTCAAAGGGTACAACTTGTTCATTTGTAGTTGAGGAAAGTGGTTTAAATAAACGCTGGAGATGTTGGCGACCATATCTCGCTCCTTGACGATTCCCTCTGAAATATCCAATGTGTCAGACGGAGTCATACCCCCACCCTCCGGTAATCGACACGGGCTGCCAAAAATACTTAAACACCCGCGTTATGATGGAACAAAAGGACCGTGGCCATTATTATGAGGACCATCCTGCATACATTACATGAGGACCAACTTGCATGCATTACACGTGCTTCACATAAGCTTGGGTAGTTCTAGACCACAGACCAAGTCATCGATGCTAATCTCATAGGCCACATATAAAATCAGTTCTGTTAATCGTTTTCTCCTTTATTGTAACTAAGCCCCTAACTTGTAATTTTGGAAGCCCTAACCTAATTCATCCCACAGGGCAACCACTTATAGGCCACTTATAAAATCAGTTTTGCTACGGAATTGCTTTCTCCTTTACTGTAAGGAATGTTGGAATATTGCAAATTCCAGAACAAATAGTGGAGAATAAAACTCCCCTCTTGATACAGAGAAAATATTTAAAAATTCCATTCACAGTGACAGAGTTTCCACATAAAAAAAATTCTATTCCATAAAAAAACTTGTTACAAATTCTTCCTCAAGAGAGGGCTTACAAAATAGTTTGACTGCTGCAAACACAGTGCAGAACTATCACTCTGTCTTTATAAAATAAACACTGTTGTGTATACAAGTATTTCACACTGCTGTGCAAAAATACAAAACACTCTGTCTCACTCTGGAAAATACGCTGCTGTGTATTTCCAATTTCACACTCTCTGTCTTTTTCAACAACAATACTCTACTATGCATAAAAACTTAACATAATAAAAAACATGACTCTGTTCTGTATATTAACAAAATATCTCAGCCTTGTTCAATTGAATGTCATTAATTGACATACAACCAGAAAATTCACCACTTGAAAAATCTTTAATGGCATCATAAGTTCTGTCGGCACCGCTTGGAAATCACATTAATGTCAAATTTGCATGGTGGCACCTAGATTTTTTTTCCCCGCATTGCTGTGCTTACATTTCTGTGTAATAAAAAATAATACAACATATGCTTCACGGCTTTCTACCTTTTATATAAAAAGAACATTACATTTCTGGCTTTGTCAATATATATATATATATATATATATATATATGACGCGTTTTAATAAAACATAAAAATAAAACAATAAAACATTAACAACGACTTATGTTTCTAAAACAAATGCCGTGATAAAACATTTGACCCGCGATATTTTGTTAACACATAATGTGTAGGCCCCCGCTTACGTCAGCAGCTCCAGGGGTGTCCACAACTCCAGCCGCTCGGCTTCATCGACCCCCATGGAATTGGCCTACCGCCTTGTCTCCTCGCTGCCTTTTCTGGGCGGTTGGAAATTAATTCCAACACTCCCCCTTAATTTCAACTGCTGGGTTTTCCTGCATACCTAGGCATTTTCTGAAATGTTCAAAGCTTTTCTGCGCAAGTGGCTTTGTGAGGATATCTGCAAATTGATCCTCTGTTCTGCAATGTTGCAAAACTATCTCACAATTGTTAACCAATTCACGTATGAAGTGAAACTTTCAATGTGCTTTGTCCTTTTATGAAAAACAAAATTTTTAGACAATGCAATAGCTGAGCTATTGTCACAAAAGATCACTGTCCCTTTTACCTGTTCTTGACATAAGCTTCTCAAAATTTTTCTCATCCAAACTATTTGACACGCTGCTGCTGTAGCTGCCACATATTCTGCTTCTGCTGTAGATAACGCTACAATGGGCTATTTCTTAGAAGCCCATGAAATGACTCCTGAACCCATGTGAAAAACATAACCGGAAGTACTTTTCTGGTCATCAATACTTCCAGCCCAATCACTGTCAGTATAACCAATTAAATTTGAACATTCTGAAGCAGTATATAAAATACCAAACCTTTTTGTACCTTTAACATACCTCAGAATTCTTTTTTCTGCCTGCCAATGTGCATCATTTGGCTTTTCCATGAATCTGGAAATCAAACTAACAGCATGCATTATTTCCGGCCTAGTTGCAGTCAAATACATAAGGCTTCCAACTATGCTTTTGTACAAGCTAGGATCAAAATCCTTACTGCTGTCCTCTCTGCTGAGTTTTAATCCCATCACTGTGGGAGTGATCGTTGCTTTGCTCTCCTGCATGTTAAATCTTTCAAGCACCTCATTAACATACTTTTCCTGTGAGATAAAAATCCCATTTTCATCTTGTTCTACTTCTATTCCCAAGAAGTATCTCAACAAACCCATATCAGTCATCTCAAATTCTTCTTTCATGACTATTTTAAAATTTTCAATAAGGCAATCACCATTACCTGTGAAAATAACATCATCAACATATAAAACTACAATCAATATGTTTCCATATTTTTCTTTGATGTAGAGGGTGGGTTCTCCCTCACACTTTTCAAATCCATTTTCCAGTAGATAGGAATCTATCCTACTGTACCACGCTCTTGGCGCTTGCTTCAGCCCATAAAGAGCTTTCTTCAACTTGCATACTTTGTGCTCTTGGCCTTTCTTTTCATATCCGAGAGGTTGTTCAATGTAAACCTCTTCTATTAACACTCCATTTAGAAATGCTCACTTCACGTCCATTTGGTAAACTTTCCACTTGTTTTGTGCTGCTATGGACATCACTGCTCTCATGGTTTTCATTCTGGCAACCGGTGCGAAAGTTTCCTCATAATCTATCCCATGCTTCTGCTTATAACCTTTGACAACAAGTCTGGCCTTGTGTCTCCCTATTTTTCTTTCAGCATTACTCTTGGTCTTGTAGACCCATTTAACTCCTATGACATCTTTACCTTTTGGGAGTTCAACCAAATCCTAAGTCTTGTTTCTTTCTATGGAATTTATCTCCTCATCCATAGCTTCTATCCATTTCTCATCCTTGATGGCTTCTTCGAAATGAAAAGGATCATCAACATGACAATATAAAGCAAACAAAGAATTGATACCTTCATTAGCTATATCTTGTTCATAAATATCTTTCAAACTTCTGAATTTCTTACCTCTTTCAGTAGGTGTACAAGTACTTGAAGAAGCACTTGAATTTCCTCCTTGTGGTGTGCTTGGAGAAGCACTGTCATTTCTCCTCAAGGGTGTGCTTTGTGGTGTTGGTGTTGCTGTTTGGGGATGTATTTCAGCCAACTCATCATCATTTACATCATGAGATAAACAGTGTTTAACATTCACTGTTTTCTCTATGCTTTCATCCCAAGCTTCCTCTTCAATAAACTGAACATCTCTGCTCACAAGAAACTTCTTGCTGGATGGGTTATATAACCTGTATGCCTTGGATTCCTCACTGAATCCAATGAAAATACATTTCTCCCCCTTGTTGTCCAACTTCTTTCTTAGCTGATCCGGTATGTGTGCATAAGCCATGTTGTACATATTCTCCTCTGCCTGTGAATTTTGCCCCGCTGCCTCATTCAAATCCCATATTTAACCTCTGCCGTGGCTAAAATCTCATGACCCTGCCTGATACTACTATCTCCGCCCGAAAATCTGTTTCCTGTAACAGTTAAAAAATCCAAATTTAAATTAAATCGGGCCGAGTCCCTAAAGAGCTTGACTCCCTCCCTCTTCGGTTTCCATGTGACCCGAATCTGAAAACCACAATTCAAAGCAGGAAGGAGCCTATTGTCCTAACGATCGGACACTATGCTGGCCGTCTGATCTGGTTCAAATCAACGGCGCGGAAATTAGCTTTTATGAAGGGTCCGCGCACAATCGATCGGCAGTATTTCATGACCCACCGATTTATTACCCTCCGATGCAAGTGTAGCCGTTGATCTTGTTCTCAGATCGAACGGTCCTGGGTCAATCGCAGTCCTGCCCTCAATCGCAATCGGAACTTCCGAAACATGCCACCCCGGTCTTCCCGTTCCGCTTTGCGATTGCGATTCCGAATTGGGTCCCACCTCCTGCGGTTGTGTCACCATGGTTTCCAAGTGTGCGCCGCGCTCCTCCTCCACCGTTTATATGTTCCGATTATGTGTTATGTTTCAATATTTATGTTATGAACCTTTGCCCCGTCCATTCATGCTCCCGCATTAACATATGTCTGCATCGTCTTATGGCCCGCCACTGTGTCGCTCCTACCCACTTCCATCCGTAGATTCCTCCGCACCAGTATGTATATATATATATATATATATATATATATATATATATATGCGTTGTTATATGTTTTATTTATAGTTGCTGCCAGGCTTTCCTCCCGACCCGGCTGTGTCACATTTCGTCCATGTGCGAAAACCTCCATTGTTTCATTTCGCCACCCTGAGTATTCCCCTCTCGGGTCTGCATCCACATCATCTCTTCCATTTCCACCTCCATCACTCCCGCCTTCGTCCGTGTTTGGTTTTTCTAACAATTTTTGAGGGTTTTTGCAGGTCTCAAAATAGCAGGAAGATATTTTAATCCATTGCCGCTATTACAAAGGTTCGGGGCCCATGAAAGACATTGTTCTGTGGATGAAGTTTAATGAAGAAGCAGAGGGTAGGTGCATGAAATGACCATTATTAAAGAAGGCATAGATATGGATTCTTAGAACCCTCCAGAGAAACTCGCCCCGCATTTAAGATCCAGATTTCAAATCCAAAACTAAGGGCCGAGAGTACAGTACTGAAATACAGATTATTCCAAATCCCTTACGGCAGCAGATTTTCCTCAGCCGCGGGCAGCATATTGTATATATTTTATTATTTATGTCTTGTATATAAGGAGATTTTATCTCCTCGCATTTATTTATTTAGACAGACTGTTAGGTATATTCATTTATGGTCAGTCACTCATAGGGAAGGCGCGAATGTTCTCCGCCATTGTGGTTCAAACTGAGTCATTAATTGTGCCCCGTCCCGCGCCCCCTCGAGAAACTTCTGCCTTCTCTATAAAGACTCAGAACTAAGATTTTTAGGGGGGTTCCAGATTTCTGTCAGCAAACTGTGCAGCGAGAAGACTACTATATTCATCTTGTAACATTTCTGTATGAAGTTTCAGAGCCCGTAGGGTCTCAGTGAGGAGGGGTTATGACTGTATTGAGGATTCTGGTCTTTGGTATCTCACATTATGTAACTTTTCTTATGTGTTAATATATCATCTCTTTTCATGCAAATTTTCTTCTTGTATCATGTTCTAGAATGCGAGTGACTCACTAGTTTGCAGTAAGGATTCATCTTAAGTGGTGCCCTTTCTGGAATTAGTCAAGCGCTTTAAATAGGCCTAGAAGTGATATGCTGTTCCATGTTCACTCTTTTCATAATTTCTGCTATATTAGTGGCTTAAGGATTCGTAAATTGGTGCGCCCTTCTGCCAGTAATATCTTCTTATGTTTCCTCACTGCCTGCACATCCTTATATTTGATTTCTGTGATATATTATTTGAATCGGCCCTCTTTACAGTAAGCGGTCTCTTAACTGTCTGATACTTTCATGGTGAAGTTTTACATGATGTCTTTACATTACTCCTATCCTTGTATCAGCCTCTAAGAGAGAAATTGGACCAATTCAATCTAATTTCCTTGTTTAGAACAAGAGATAGTAGGTGAGTCCCTTGGACTGACAACCCAAACTATAAAGGACTCCTTGCTATATTAAGATGTCCTAGGCACTGGTCTATGGCAACTCTAGGCTGTCTCTAGGAGGGTGAAAAAATCATCCACAACATCTTTCTGGCGCCGTTGCCGGGGAGCGAATTCAAGAATATCAGTTTCCCTGGGTTTTCGACATCTTATTTTCACTCTCTAATCAGGTGAGCACAGAGGGGTGAAGAGTTGCATATTTCTCACCTTGGCGACTCCACTGGTCTTTACTTGATAAATTTTATTGGAAGTCCTGGCTTCCCGGAAGCCCCATTTGAGGTCGGATACCTCACAACTGAAAACACCCGTGTCTGACCCGGAGAGGATCATTCACATAAGAGTTTGGAAGGAGAAGAAATCGGTTCGTGCTGAAATTCCTGAATTGTCTGAAGAATATTATCCATCTTCTTCTTCCCAAGAAATCCAAGTAGAAAATCCCAACTCCACTGAGGAAATCTTGAATATTACTTGGATAGCCTGCCTAGGGGAAGCGTTAGAATCAAAGAGAAATTTTGTCCTACCCCTGAATGCGAAGTTAAAGAAGTCACAGAAGTAGCTGCGGTTAACCGTGAACTTTTCTCATCCACTCCTCAGGCTTTTGTGCAAAATATTCCCATCGTTATTCATACTCCGCTTCCTCCTACTCCTCTCCCTTCATCCGTATCTCAAATTATTGTGCAACCCCCGCCTCCCCCAATGGCCAATGTTCCTGCTTTTCTTTTGAACAAATATGCTCCTCTGGCCTTACCCCCAGTCCTTAATGATATGCCACAGGATTATCTAAAGATTCTGCCAAGGTTCAATGGTGAAAATGATATCGATGCTCAGAAACATCTTGAGACCTTCTGCTCTTTTGCAGAAAACCTGAATGTTGAACATCTCGACGTGGTCTTGAGATTATTTGTGCAGTCTCTGGAAGGGGAAGCCAGAAAATGGTTTAAGACACTGGGGAATCGCTCAATAACCACCTGGGATCAAATGGAAAATGCTTTTCTTAGGAAGTGGGGAGAAAAGAAAGATTATGGTCAGTGTCTTATTGAATTCAATACTCTGAAGAAGAGACCAAATGAGGGGGTGAAAGAATTTATTAAAAGGTTTAATAAATTGTATTTGAGCCTTCCTGCTGATATGAAGCCTCATCAAACTGCTGCTAAAGTTTTTTTTGTAGCAGCCTTTGACTCAGAATTTGGTTTCTGTCTGCGGGAAAGAATGCCTGTTACTTTGGATGATGCTCAGACAGACGCTCTAGAATTAGAAGCAAATTTTGCAGCCACCGGAAAATCAAAAGGAAAAGTCGAGCAGGATGCCAGAAGAAGAGGTGAAGAGGAGGTATCTACTTCCAACCAGGATAAAGATTCGGACCGAATGGAAGAAATAAGTAAAATGATCGAAAAGATAGTTAAGCTTGAAAGGGAAGTCCTGAATCCAGCCCCCAAAAATTTTCAGAATGTTTCAAACAGAGGTTATAACCCTCAGTATAGAAGACCACCATTACAAATATTGCCAAGGGAAGCAGAGGAGCAGCATGATCAGGTACTACACTCATTGCACCTGGAAGGTCTAGTAGATGACTCCACCGAAGGCGCTGCCTATGGACTGGAAGATGCGAATCTTTCCTTTTCAAATAGTGACGGAGAAAAATCTTCTTTTGCTTTCAATTTACAAAAAGAACTTGAGAAGATCAAAATCCCAGTCCCCTTGACTGAACTGTTGAAACAACCAGCATATCAATCTCAAGTTGCCTCTTTCATACTTCCTCCAAAAGCAGCACTCACCCCAGATAATATCAAGCACTGGCAGGTCTTTGATGACAAAGAAAAGATGACGGGATTCCTAGCAATAGAAGGTGAATTCTCCAACATGATGATTGATGCTGATGAAAGAAATTTGACACAACTTGATAGTCAAAGAAAGGAGGAAGGAAGTTCGGTGAAGGACTTTAATCCATGGAATGAAGAAATCAGACTGCTGGAAAGTATGTTGAATAAATATGATTCGATACAGGAAGGAGAACCTCAATTTCCAAATTGGGAATTGCAGGATGTAAAGATACAAGGAAATGAACACAGTGAAGACTTCCTGGGTCCTGGGAGAGACTTAACATCCCTGAGAAAAGAATTGGTGCTGAATCATCAAGTAAGATCTTTGGGTCTCATGATTTCGGAACTGACAATACGGCTGTGTTGACAGGTATTACAGAAGACAATCCACCCTCTGGAGTTGTCTTGGATACAGATGAACTATCGCAGAAGAAGGAAGGTGAGGCAGCCCTGTCTCATGAGAAGGAACTTGTTATTACTGACAATGACAGGAAGAAGCTGATGTATCTGATAGACGAAGAGAGGACTAGAGGACAAAATTTTGGAGCTACTACAGTGATGGGAAATCAGAATTCCATTCTGATAGAAGATAGGAGTCCAAAATCTGAAAAACTTGATTTGATTGCCAGAAGCAATCAAGCGGGTAAAGAAAAATTACTGAAGATTGTCAAGGAAGAAGGAGAAGAATATGCTGAAACAAATATGCAGCATATTGATGAAATGCTTGTAGACAAATGGTTGAATTGTTCGCTGAAAACATTTAGAGAAGAGAACGAAAGTGCAAGTGCTGAAGTGAAAATGCCTGAAGTTGTGAAAGGAGCGGGAGTAGATACTAGTTTGCTGAATTCAAATATGCTTACAAGTACACAAGGAAGAATGAACGATTATGCTACTGCAGTTAAAGAATTAAAAGGTAATTTACCTTTTGAAGGTAAGTTTGCAGGTGATGAACAAAATAATGTTGCAGAAGGAGGTATCTTGAGAGATATTGAGGAAGTTTGTGAAGCAACCACATTTTTAGCAAAAAAGGCAACATCGATAGTAATGTTCGAGACAGTAGCCACAATAAAAATCAAAGACAGCAGTGAACAAAGTCGGTTCCAGATAAAAGAAAGGCTGGGCATAGGAATTGACAGCACCAGAAGACTAATGACGAAGATGCCTCGGAAACAGCAGATACCAACAAGAAAGCAAAGAAAATTAGGCAATGGAAAAACAAGAACAGAATATGAAAGCAGAGCTGGAGGCAAATTGCAAAACAAAATATGCAAACATAGAAGGGTACAGTTGAATAGTAATGCAACTAATGGACACCAGCAAAGCAGAGTATGGGACCCGGGAGGACAAGACAGCCTGGTATATTATATTGTACACTAGTTTTATTTTTGTTTCATCATTCTTTGAATAATGTAAATAAGTCGACGAGTCATGAAGAAAAGGATGTCGGCAATCACTCGAAGTAAGAGCGCAGGGGAATTGGAAAACAAGATGAAATATTTAATGGTCTGCGTGTTCTCGACATGCCCGAAGGCGAGCATGCCGTCCCCAGATGGAGCCGATGTTGTACATATTCTCCTCTGCCTGTGAATTTTGCCCCGCTGCCTCATTCAAATCCCATATTTAACCTCTGCCGTGGCTAAAATCTCATGACCCTGCCTGATACTACTATCTCCGCCCGAAAATCTGCCTTGCAATAGTTAAAAAATCCAAATTTAAATTAAATCGGGCTGAGTCCCTAAAGAGCTTGACTCCCTCCCTCTTCGGTTTCCATGTGACCCGAATCTGAAAACCACAATTCAAAGCAGGAAGGAGCCTATTGTCCTAACGATCGGACGCTATGCTGGCCGTCCGATCTGGTTCAAATCAACGGCGCGGAAATTAGCTTTTATGAAGGGTCTGCGCACAATCGATCGGCAGTATTTCATGACCCACCGATTTATTACCCTCCGATGCAAGTGTAGCCGTTGATCTTGTTCTGAGATCGAATGGTCCTGGGTCAATCACAGTCCTGCCCTCAATCGCAATCGGAACTTCCGAAACGTGCCACCCCGGTCTTCCCGTTCCGCTTTGCGATTGCGATTCTGAATTGGGTCCCACCTCCTGCGGTTGTGTCACCATGGTTTCCAAGTGTGCGCCGCGCTCCTCCTCCACCGTTTATATGTTCCGGTTATGTGTTATGTTTCAATATTTATGTTATGAACCTTTGCCCCGTCCATTCATGCTCCCGCATTAACATATGTCTGCATCGTCTTATGGCTCGCCACTGTGTCGCTCCTACCCACTTCCATCCGTAGATTCCTCCGCACCAGTATGTATATATATATATATATATGCGTTGTTATATGTTTTATTTATGATTCGCATGAATTTCCTGAAACAGAAAATTTTGTGTCATTACAGTCCATGTCGAAAACCTCATTCATTTCATTTCGCCTGCCAAGTATTTCCTCTCAGTGCATCCACATCATCCCTTCCAATTCCACCTCCATCACCCTCGCCTTCGTCCATGTCGGTTTTTCTAACACTTTTGAGGGTTTTGTAGGTCTTAAAGTAGCGGAAAGATATTTTAATCCATTGCCGCTATTACAAAGTTTCGGGGCCCATGAGAGACATTTTTCTGTGGATTAAGTTTAATGAAGAAGCAGAGGGTAGGTGCATGAAACGACCATTATTAAAGAAGGCGTAGATATGGATTCTCAGAACCCTCCAGAGAAACTCGCCCCGCATTTAAGATCCAGATTTCAAATCCAAAACTAAGGGCCGAAATCTAGTCTTAAAAATCTGAATTATTAAATCCCTTACAATGATTTTCCTAATAAATGACATTATATATTTTATTACCTGTGTCTTGTATATAAGGAGATTTTAATCTCCTATAGCATTCTTGTTGGAAGCAGGCTGTGAGGTATATTCATTTATGATCGATCCTCATAGAAATGAATGTAATTAATAGTATGAATTCAAGTGAGTCATTAATTGTGCCTCGTTTTCCTCCTCCTCGGGAAGTTTCTGTCTTCTCTATATATACTCAAAAATAAGACATTGTAGAGGTTCCAGATTTCTGTCAGCAAACTGTGCAGCGAGAAGACTACTGTATTCATCTTGTAACATTTCTGTATGAAGTTTCAGAGCCCGTGGGCTCTCAGTGAGGAGGAGTTATGACTGTATTGAGGATTCTGGTCTTTGGTATATCACAGTATGTAACTTTTCTTATGTATTAATATACCATCCTTTTTCATGCAAACTTTCTTCTTGTATCATGTTCTGGAATGCGAGTGGCTCACTAGTTTGCAGTAAGGATTCATCTTAAGTGGTGCCCTTTCTGGAATTAGTCAAGCGCTTTAAATAGGCCTAGAAGTGATATGCTGTTCCATGTTCATTCTTTCCATAATTTCTGCTATATTAGTGGCTTAAGGATTCGTAAATTGGTGCGCCCTTCTGCCAGTAATATCTTCTTATGTTTCCTCACTGCCTGCACTTTCTAATATTTGATTTCTGTGATATATTATTCGAATCGGCCCTCTTTACAGTAAACGGTCTCTTAACTGTCTGATACTTTCATGCTGAAGTTTTACATGATGTCTTTACATTACTCCTATCCTTGTATCAGCCTCTGAGAGAGAAATTGGACCCATTCAATCTATTTTAATTTCCTTATTTAGAACAAGAGATAGTAGGTGAGTCCCTTGGACTGACAACCCAAACTATAAAGGACTCCTTGCTATATTAAGATGTCCTAGGCACTGGTCTATGGCAACTCTAGGCTGTCTCTAGGAGGGTGACAAAATCATCCAAAACAAGCCACACATCCAAAAACCTTCATGTGTGTGACACCTTTCTTTGTGCCACTCCATGCCTCTTCCGGCACTTTGTTCATAACTGCTTTTGTAGGGCATCTATTCAAAATATACGCTGCACAATGTACAACTTCAACCAAATAATCATTAGGAAAATGCTTTGCCTTTAACATGCTCCTTGCCATGTCCATTATAGTTCTATTCTTCCTTTCGGCTACTCCATTTTGCTGCGGAGTATATCTAGTTGTAAACTGCTTTTGAATACCATTTTCTCTACCAAAACGTAGAAAATATTTAGATATATACTCACCTCCTCTATCAGTCCTTAAGACTTTGATATGCAGCCCACTCTGGTTCTCAACAAGTGCTTTGAAATTGCGAAATTTTTCAAACACTTCACTTTTGTTTTTCAAAAATTAAACCCAAGTTTTTCTTGTAAAATCATCTATAAATGTTAACACATAGTGGCTGCTTGCAAGCGATGGAGTTTGCATCGGTCCACATACATCTGAGTGGACAATCTCTAAGGGTGCTTTTGCCCTTATGCTTTTCCTGGAAGGAAAAATTTCTCTGTGTTGTTTCCCCAAGATACAACCTTCACAAAGGCTGTCTGGTTTCTCTATCAATGGTAAACCACTTACCATTCCTTTTCTGTTCAACAAATTAAGACCTCCAAAGTTGAGATGTCCAAATCTCAAGTGCCATAACCAATTATCATCTTTTGGTTCGCTTTGGTAAGTCTCTTGTGCAACTGCTGCTTTCTCTTCACCATTCTTCAAGTCTGCTCTCATTCTGAGAGGGAACATCATGTTCCTTGTCATCTTTACTTCAGCAATACATTGTTTGCTGGGTGGTTTATCCATGATGGTACAAACATCATTATCAAAGAAAACATTATACCCCTTATGGACAAGCTGTCCAATACTTAAGAGGTTACACTTCATTCCTGGAACATAATAAACATCTGCTATGGATTTCTTTGCACCTAATCTTTTTAAAACATTTACATCTCCTTTTCCCATAACAGAAACTTTGCTATCAGTTCCTAGTGTGACTTGTGACTGCACACTTTCATCTAACATAGAAAACATTGCTAAGTTTCCTGTCATATGGTTACTACAACCAGAGTCTAGAAACCATAAATCCTCACTCTTTTCTTTAGCCATATTACAAGCTAAAAACAAATTACTTTGGCTGCTATTTTCTTTAGTGAAATTTGCACTAGTTCCACTTCTCATATCTTGCTTCTTCTTTCTACATTCATTAGCATAATGACCATATTTTTTACAATTGTAACATTGGACATTGGATTTATCATACCTTTGTCCTTGAGCATTCTGCTGGCTGCTGCCTTGGCCGTGGCTGTGATTTTCACTGTTGCACCTTCCATGTGAATGTGAAGGGCTGTTTCTTCCACCTCTGTTTTGGCTTCTGCCTCTTCCTCTTCCTTTGCCTTGCCCTCTTCCTCTTCCGAAAGACATCTGGGTCTTAAAGGCATGCTCAAGAGATGAGTTTTCACTCCTACCCAATCTCTGTTCATGGGTCATCAGTGATGCATGAAGTTCATCCACTGAAAACTTTGTGAGATCCTTAGTCTTCTCTATGGTGGTGATAATCACATCAAATCTTGAGGGGAAACTTCTCAAGAGTTTTTCCACAATCCTCTTATCTTCAAGAGTCTCTCCATGAGATCTTATTTGTGTGACCATTCCAATCACATGAGTGAAGAATGAGTCAATAGTATCTGACTCTTTCATACAGAGAGTCTCAAAGTCTCTCCTCAGCAACTGAAGTTTTGTTGTCTTCACTTTTTCCATGCCTTGATAAGTTGTCTTGAGAGTTTCCCATGCTTCTTTGGATTTCTTGGCTGCTGCTATCCTCGGAAACACACTCTCATGCACTGCTTGATACAAAAATAAAAGAAACTTGGAGTCTTTCTTCTTATTGCTCTTCAACTGTTCTCTTCCTGCTTGAGTTAAAACATAAAACTCTGCCTCATTTGCTAGCTCTTCAAAGCAATCCTCAACTAATTCCCATAAGTCTTGGGAGACAAATAGAGCTCTCATAGTTATTGACCAGTAGTCATAATTTTTCCCATTAAACATTGGGAGATGGATATTTTCCATACCCATACCAGTGCTGGCTCTAGCCATTCTGCACTCTTGACTATGATTCAAAACACTTGACTGTGTGTTTAAAATTAACTAACTGTACTGCAACAGTAACACAAAACTGTATAGAGAAATACCTTTGGATTCTTCTTGACTGAGTCTTCACACTGCAGGAGAAGCTTCTGCAATAAAGAACTCCTTTCCTTCAGCTTATTTGACCTTCAAATAGCTTGGACTGCTCCGATACCATGTTGGAATATTGCAAATTACAGAACAAATAGTGGAGAATAAAACTCCCCTCTTGACACAGAGAAATATTTAAAAATTTCATTCAAAGTGACAGAGTTTCCACATAAAAAAAATTGTATTCAATAAAAAAACTTGTTACAAATTCTTCCTCAAGAGAGGGCTTACAAAATATTTTGACTGCTGCAAACACAGTGCAGAACTATCACTCTGTCTTTATAAAATAAACACTGCTGTGTATACAAGTATTTCACACTGCTGTGCAAAAATACAAAATACTCTGTCTCACTCTAGAAAATACGATGCTGTGTATTTCCAATTTCACACTCTCTATATTTTTCAACAACAATACTCTGTTGTGCATAAAAACTTAACATAATAAAAAACACGACTCTGTTCTGTATATTAACAAAATATCTCAGCCTTGTTCAATTGAATGTCATTAATTGACATACAACCAGAAAATTCACCGCTTGAAAAATCTTTAATGGCATCATAACTTCTGCCGGCACCGCTTGGAAATCACATCAATGTCAAATTTGTATGGTGGCACCTAGATTTTTTTTCCCCGCACTGCTGTGCTTACATTTATGTGTAATAAAAAATAATACAACATATGTTTCACGGCTTTCTGCCTTTTATATAAAAAGAACATTACATTTCTGGCTTTTTCAATATATATATATATATGACGCGTTTTAATAAAACATAAAAATAAAACAATAAAACATTAACAACGACTTATGTTTTTAAAACAAATGTCGTGATAAAACATTTGACCCGCGATCTTTTGTTAACACATAATGTGTGGGCCCCTGCTTACGTCAGCAGCTCCGGGGGTGTCCACAACTCCAGCCGCTCGGCTTCATCAACCCCCACGGAATTGGCCTACTGCCTTGTCTCTTCGCTGCCTTTTCTGGGCAGTTGGAAATTAATTCCAACAAGGAAGCCCCTACTTTAAGTTTTGAAGTCCCTACCTAATTCACACCCACTGAAGGAGTTAGTTATGCAAGTGTTTTAGGAATTGGTGTGTGTTAAGAGAGGACAGGTCCCAATATGGACTCGATTCAATTTTTGGTGTGACTCGAACATCTTGGCATTCTCTTTCTCTTGGTATTATTGTAGGAGAGGCGAGCTCTTGGAATCCTCCCTTCATGAATCTCACTTCAGGAATAACATCGATGTGCCGGAGTACCACACAAAAGGAAGGAGACTGTCTTCAAAAGGTGAGAAATAAATCTATTTCAACTTTCTGGTTTTCTTAAATGGTCATTAGCACCCTTTCATTGAAAGATATACCACTATATTGAATTACATTGTCATAGTCAAGGAATAAGTGTTATTGTTACAAGTGCCCATGTCCATGTCCAGAAGCGCGCCCTGCTTTGATAAGGAGTCCATGTCTACATTTCTCTCTCTATAATATGACATGCAGTAATGTGATCAAAAACTTGCTTCAGCATTAAAACTGAATGTCAACACTCTTTGTCAACACAGAAGTTTTTTGGGTACTTCACAGGAAACTTGTGTTGTGAACTTTTTGAACATATCTCTTTTTTCACATTTACCACCTTGCATTAAATGTGGATATTTGATCCTTAAACCTCAGTTCTGCATTAGGTTTTCTGTATGATTCTAGGCTCTTGGCAGGCACCCTTTCATTTCATAAATTGAAATTTTGAAGCTTTTAACTATATGTAATAAATGAATATTTTAAACTTCTCAAGCATGTTTTGAGTTGGGAAAATCTGATGTCTTCACTGTTGTTATGTTGTTCTCTTCTCTACTTGTGCCACTAGTTTACTCCTGGCATGACAAAATTTGTTTTGTCCTTTGTTAAGTCACTGAATGATAACATCTCTATTTAATTTTTCTCTCCGTCACTCTACCTTTTCAGTATCTTATTTCAGATTTCTGAAATTTCCTTGAAAATGTAGGCGCTTCATTTAATTTGAGCATGATTTACTTTCAAAAAGTTGTTTATGTAGTATGTGTACAATCATACTAAAATTCTTTGGATATGGCCTCTATCAAAACAAATGATAAAAAATATAAGTGCTAAGGAAATAATAATGTCTTTGCCTTCTCTAGCTATATAGTTATTTGTAAGAATATTATTTATGGCCTTGAAATTGCTTTGATAACGTTGGCACTCTCTTTCTACAGATGAACATGGTGTTAGAAGACCGAGGATAGAAAGGAATATGAAATCTACGGTTATATTTACAAAACAACCACTCAACATCTAGAAAGGAATGAATGAAGTTAGACAACGTCAATTCCTTACATGTATAAACACTATGTCATTTTTTCAGCAGTTTTGGTATGTTGTTGCTGTGTTCTTAAATGGATCATTCTACCATTCCACTATCCTTCAAGTAAATGGGAAAGGCACCCAACAATTAACACATAGGGATGATTAAAAGAATATCGGAAGCTCTATAAATGTATACGTAAAGAAAGAATCTATCTTTCAAGTAAATGGGAAAGGCACCCAACAATTAACACATAGGGATTATTAAAAACTGTAAACGTATGTGTAAAGAAAGAATCGCACACAACCATATCACTTCCTGAGTTTTCAATGTTGCTACAACTACTGTGGGAATGTGTCGTTGTGGACTGTTGTTTCGCGATCGAAAATCTTGATCCACCTGAGCACAATCGATGTGGCCAGGGATTTAAATGGAGGTCTTCATTACCTGGTTGGCGAAGTCAATATCAAGCTCGTTGTTCCAAATGAAAACAACGCTGAGGAAAATGGAGGATGCAGACCGAGTTGAGGAGGCGGCACAACATTGAGAAATTAAAAGAAAGAACTAAAATGCTACTACAGAAATACAGAATGGCGCAAGGAATTAGTTGGAGGAATTAGAATCTGTTTTTCCAGACAGGCAGTTGGAGCAGAGAAAATATGCGTTGTTCCACAAAGCCAACTGGAGCAAAGGAAATATGTCTTTGCACATACCTTAGAAAAAGAGAAATTTTGTAAAGCCAACCTAACAATCCATCCAAGCAGAATTGGAGAATTTTTGAACAGGGCATCTAAAATATTTGTTTCAGTAGTTGCACAACTAAACGAGCAACCTGAACGAGCTAGGGCAAGAAGGCCACGCTTGAAGAAGAACGGATAGCAGATGTCAAGTAGGAGGACTATGCAGATGGCACCAATGCCACCTTCTTTGTACACGACAACACACTTGGTAACACACCTTCTCTAGACGACACCACAACACACCTCTCTGGACACGGCTACATAGGAGGACTATGTACATGACATCTCTGGACGATACCGCAACACACCTCTCTGGACACGGCTACGTAGGAGGACTATGTACATGACATGTGGCACTAGTTATTTAAATCTATGGGGTACTGCTATGTTAGCATTACTTCAATTCCTGAAAATTATTCATGAAATATATCCTTTAACCTAAGATATCAATGAATAAGATGTAGGAGATGCCTCGGGTAGGAGATGTAGGTGAAAAACTTGTTGTGAGTATGTAATAGGCCAGCCAAAAGCCATCGATAAAATAACAAACTAAACTTTGGGTTAATTGTTTTTAATCCTGTGAATAGCTCATATTTCAAAGCATAACTATTACAATGTATCATATTTTAAAAGCATATTGATTACAAGAGTCCCTACTGGGCAGGGACTAATAAAAAGAGCGCCAAATGATTTTGGTCTTTTTGTGAATCTATGCAAAGTCATCACGAACCCAAATTTATAAATGACCTATTATATTAAGATTTTTAATTTAACTATATTATTTTCAATCAAACTCGCTTAATTTTGCTTATATTTGAGGGCTAAAATGTTTTTATGCCTGTTTTTCTAGACGTGCTTAAAATTGGGGAAAATGTTTTTTTGACAAACAACAATTTTATGAAAATGTTATTAATTCCTATTTCTTTCCACTTTATTTTATACCTACGATATTACTTGATGAAGCTCGACATTGACCACTGTCCAGCTCAACTCAACTTATTGGAGATTCACTAGCTTTAAATTCTAGATAATGAACCTGTAACTAACTAGGCGCCATCCAAAAACAATTGGTTACAACCTGTAAATTCGAAATCTTATATATACATTATATATTGTCACGTACACAGCAAGAAGTAATCTGAGATGAATCTTTGAGGTTGGAGTAATTATATACTTTTTTTCTTCCAATATCAAGAATTATTAATCTCCTCATTCTTATCACCTTTATATCATTAAAGAAAATTTAAAATGTATATGGATAATATTATAAAAGTAGTGTTACATATTTTATTAGTTTATGGTAATGAAAATTGTAAAATTTACCTATCTTTAAAAATATATATTATATAAGTTAATATTTTTAAAATATATATTACAATTTAGTTTTTGGTAATGAAAATCGTAATATTTATAGTCTTATAAATTAAAATATGGAAAATCAGATACAAGATGTTAGGGATGCATGGGAAGATAGTAGATAGTTGGAAAATGGAAGTATGTGCATTTACTTGGGAAAGAGAGGAGGGGGTAGAAGGATACAAAGCCATCTTAATTTCATCCCAACACATCATGAATCTCCATCACATAATTTCCAGGGTATTATTATTGCAAGAAGTCAAGACTCACACAATTTGCTTTATTATATATAAAAAATGTAGATTAGATCTTAGAAGTTTAAGTTTTAGTGGCAAGGTGGTAAACATTTTCTATTTAAATGGATGCTAGTAGTTACAACCAACTGTGAAAGTATGCCAAAGATAAGAAGGGTATATGTGTATATGCCAATAGACATTCTTAGTATATATACCAAACTATAATGTGTACATAACATGCCATTATATATATTGGTATATATATTAGTTGTGTGTGTGAGAGAAGATAAATAATATTTTAATATGACATGGGTTAGTGAATTTTGTGGTCCAAGGATTTTAATTTCTAGTGATTGAAAATTGGAAATTTTGGAAGATAAGGGATAAAAAAGTTGTAGGTTAAGTCTTTTGAATGTCGAGGGTTTTTGTAGTTATTTACGCTAGTGCTTAAGGTTTATACTATCTTAGATATAGAATTTTGAGTTATAAGGATTGACGTAGCCTTGGCTGCGTTTACCCACAATTACACATATAATTGCAACAACATACATTTTCCCCAAATCATATTTTCTCATTTACTACTATGGTCATTTATCGGATTATTTCTTTTATAAAAAGTATAAATATAAATCCAAACAACTATCCTCTTATAACTCAATGGTTTCGATTTTGGAGTAAAACACAATGCCAAAGAATATAAATATATAATTTCGGCTCCACACTTAACATCCAACTTACCTTTCCACCTTTGCACGGACACCAATGCTAATTCAACGCTTCAACTACCATTGATTTAATCTCACTTCTAATCCAATGGATATTACGCCATCTTTCCAGCATTTTATCGATGCCACATTAGCAAACAAATAATTGCCATCGATCCCATTTAAGATCTGACAATCCTCATCATATCGCATTTCAATTAACCCGATGTTTAATGTTTGAAGCTATGCGATATAAATGGTTTTATAGTGCCACACATTTCTTCCGGAGGTTTATTGCACAGTCTTATGCAATACCATTTACTGCTTTCCTGGTTGTGCGATATACCATTACAACCCTTTGAAAACTACTTCAATGTTCCACATGCTAAATGCTGGGACACAGTTCCAACAACCGAAAAATTAAGCAATTAAGAGTTACAGATTTCCAAAAAGGATTTATGAACCCATCTCACTATTATTTCATAACAAAATGCGTAAATAGAAAATGTTACCAATTTTCTGCATAGGGATTATATCACTTGTGTTTGCAGAGAGTTTTGATTTCGTTCCATCCAGTTATTTCACATAGAAAACCCACAATTGAATTCGATTGAATTCGACTCCTTTTCTCAATATCATCTGTCATCCAATTATTCTCTCATCCGGCTTAAGATAAGTTATGAGATTCGAATGCCCACAGAAATTCCGTTCAAAGGGATAATACCAAGTTATCATAATCAGTCGCGGGCGCGAATCTCATCTGATAATCATCTGGCTACTGGAATTGTTCATTTACAGTCACTCAGCTTTCCAAAGGAAATCTATCGAACTCCTATGTGAATTTGATTTCATCTCTGTCAATTATACTTCTATCGCTATACATATTTAATCCAGGTGTTTCTTACGCACAATACATTCTGTCATCACCACAACGCACTCCAGAATTTGAAGATTGTGGATTTTCAATTACTCCGAGAAGCAAATTTATTCATTAATTCGAAAGAAAATTACTGATCTTGCCCTTCTCGCCTCTACGTAGTGCGAATTGGACATCAATGTGAGGCCATATAGTGGCATCGATCCATTCTGTGATCGATGCTTATACGCAATCACACAAAATTTAGATTATAAGTTGAATGTATGAATTCTTAAGAACACGTAGTCTTGAATTCATAATTCCTGTAGCTCAGATATACCATGACAGAAACACAATCTTTAGCGATTTCTAATTTCAAATAATATGTTTCTCCCATCTATGCAATCTCTCTGATTTATTCATAAATCATAACTCAACAATCAATTAATTACATAAAAATTCTTCCTCTGGCCTTATTTTCTGTATCAATGGCCTTTTCTCTAATTTTCCCGTAGGCTTACCAAAAAAATCTCCTATCCGTTTGTCTACTTTTTTATATCTCCTTCATGCCTTTGAGGCTTATAATTTATAAAAAATGGATTCTACAACCAATTATGGTTTAGATCCATAACTTGTTCAACAAATTCCTAAGAATCCTCTAAGTCCTCATCTGACTCAACTAATCCCTAAAGATCCTTTCTCATCCACAAAATCATGGAACAAATTCCTAATTCTCTCATTGAAATCACTCAACTCTAAACAAATTATTTTAATTTGTTGCATAGGAATCCAACTTCCTTTAAAACACAAGATCCCCTATGTTTACTAAATTACAATGAAAATTTTTGAGCCTAATGCTCCTGCATCAGACTCCCAAAGTAGAAAATAATCATAATCTCCTGATCATGTGCTTCCAACCTTTGCCTCTTGGATCCCACACTTTATTTTGCTGATTTCCATAAGTTGCATTGTCTTCTTCATTCTTTAGCTGCACTTTTCCAGGCTTCCATACTTTATTCTCCATCTTCCCGCTAGCTATGCTTTCACAGTGTATTCTTGTCTTTTCCTTACTATTGTTTCTTTGCTTTCTTGATGTTGTCTTCTTCTGAGACACCTTCATCATCAACCTTCTTATGCTTTCAATCTCTATGTCCAGGTTATCTTTTGACTGGTAACCACTCTGCCATATGTTGTTGTTTCCAATTTTTGTTGCAATTATTGTTGTAGATATTGCTCCAACTACTCTTGTAGATATTGTTGCCTCCCAAACTTCTTGAATATCTCTTAAGATATCTACCTCTACAACATCCTTCTTTTGTTTACCACCTACAAATTTACTTTCAAAAAATAAAATTTTTGATTCTTTAACTGTAGTAATATACTCCTTCACTATTCTTTGTATACTAGCAAGCATAAAATATTTTGGCAAACTAGTATATGTTTCTGTCTATTCCACAACTTCAGACATTTCCACTTTATTATCTACAATTCCTTTCTCTTGTTCAAATGTTTCCAGCAAGCATTTCAACCATTCTTTTTGTACTTGTTTCATTTCAAAGATATCATCAATATGCTGCAATTCAGTTTCAACATAACCTTCTTCTTCTTCCTTGACAATCTTCAATGATTTTCCTTCATCTCCTTGATTGATTTTGACAATCAATTCAAAATTTTCAAACTCTGTATCTTCATGCTTTACATCTTCCTCATCATTATGTCTTACCTGGTTTTTCAATTTTAAAATTGATTTTCCTTCCACTTGAGACATGTCTGCCTCATATGGAATTTCTCCTGAAACTCCTGTACAATCTTCACAATTTTCCTTTTCTGTGTCACAAGTCAAATAATTTTGTGACACTATTTCTTCATCCTTTATCAGAATAGAATTCTGATTCTCCATCACTGTGGCAGTTCTAAGGGTCTGTCCTACAGTCTTCTCTTGGCCAATCAGATAAGCCAATTCCTCCTTATTTTCAACAATAACAAGTGCCTTCACATGAGACATGACTAGTTCACTTTCTTTGGAATCTATAAGTTCCTTCGGCTGCAACAATTCAACTTGATCTTCATCAGAAAAACACTCTTCAACATAACTTGTTTTACAATTATCAACTTCATTCAAGACAACTCCAAGGGATGCATTGTCTTCTGCAACATCTGTAAACACAGTCAAATTATCAATTTCAAAATCACAATACCCAATGGTCTCATTTAATGATCCAGTCACCAAATCTTCTTCTTGCAGTTCTAAGTCTCTTTCAGGACTCAGAAAATATTTACTGTCTTTCTTTCCAGCTTCCAAGGTTATCTCCATTGTGTCAATCACCATGATAGAATGATGATCCTTCACTATGTTTTCAGCTAACATAGTTTCCTTTTCATTAGATTCTCTGACATTTTCCATTTGTTTTCTTTCTTTACCTGCTTAATTAACATATGAATTATCAATATTAAAAATACAAGGTCTCAATGCCTCTTCCTCCTCTGGAAACATCTCAGTATGTTGTTTTGAGTTTTCATTTAACTCCTTTGTCAGCACATCAGTATGCTGATTTAAATTCTCCATGAGACTGTCAGCTAGTCTCTCCTTCATATCATCTATTTCAAGAATGTCTCTCTGCTCTGGTTCACAATAATAAACTTCTTTGATTTTCTGAATCATTCTTACATCCTTATCCTTTGTGTCCTGACTGTCACTTATGACACTTTCTTTGTCTTTCTCTTTCCGCAGTTCATCCTGAGTATATATCCTCTGCTTTTCCAACTCTCTTCTTTGAAGATCTATCTTTCTATATAACTCAACAATTTCAATTGGGGTAGAATTTGGAAACTTTACACAATTTTTCACACCTCACTTGTTGTTGACCAATCATCAGATGGTCCTTCTTCCCTTGTTTCAATATTCTGTTGTATATTTCCATGAGACCCCTCTGCCTCCTTTTCTTTCTAAGATCTTGCTATCTCAGCATTAATCTGAACAGATTTCAGATTCAGCGCCTTCTCCTTAACAAAATCTAAGGCTTGTTCATCATCTTGTGATGTACCTGCAATCATACACAAATCATTAGTTTTAAAATCACAAGACCTTTCAGTCTCATTTGCTTCTTCAAACACCAATATT
Source organism: Pinus albicaulis (assembly GCA_034641835.2). NCBI lineage: Eukaryota > Viridiplantae > Streptophyta > Pinopsida > Pinales > Pinaceae > Pinus > Pinus albicaulis. The sequence goes on from CM076578.1 coordinate 1,973,514,071, forward strand.
TCACAATGTACTTTCTGGTTTCTAGCAGATCCTATTTGTTGTGACTCAATTCCTTTGAGTATTTCTTTTCCAACAAAGAAATATGTATTTGTTCAAGTTCTCTGAACTTGTTCATTAGCTTAGCATTCCATTTCCTTTGCAATAGGTTCCATCTAATCCATTTCCCCATTCTCCATCCATGCTTTCGGCATTCATTCCTTGTCTCTTGTAGCCATCCCTATAGTACCTCCAGTTGTACTTTCATCACTGCAATATCTCTCTCTCGATCCTCATCGCTTATTTTATCTTTGTGGCATTCTTTAGAACCTCTACTCTGAGCCTCCATGACCATTTTCCTTATGAGCTCATCAATGCTCAATTGTAATCTACAACATAGCCTTCTCTTGTAGCAATCTCTTTTTGCTACTCAATACCCTATCAAGCTTCCTTTCTGAGCTTGACCTCTTCCTTGGTATTCTTTTGGTTCACTCTCTTGAACCTGTTGTTCCTTTGGCTGTTGCACTCAGTCACCTTCCTTCTTTCAGAAATCTTTACCAGTTCCTCCATCAATACTTCTAAAGGCTTAATCTTTCTTTGTGGAGATATTTTATCTTATCTGCAACTAGAATTTTCAAACCAGATTAAAATAAAACACACTATCTCACCTTCAAGATTTTTACATAACCTTGTTCTCCTCATTTGCTAGTATTTTGAATGGACTGTTCTCATTTATTTCTGCAAATGTCTGTTACACATCAAATCTGTGTATCTGTTGCTTATCAAAATCAAAATCTGATCTTCTCTTACTTTCTCCATTACACATGTATTCTGTACAATTAAAAAAACTTTAATCTTCAAAATATTTTTTGCCTGCTCTGATACCACCTGATGCAGCCTTAGCTGTGTTTACCCACAATTACACATATAATTGCAACAGCATACATTTTCCCCAAATCATATTTGCTCATTTACTACTATGGTCATTTATCGGATTATTTCTTTTATAAAAATTATAAATATAAATCCAAACAACTATCCTCTTATAACTCAATGATTTCGATTTTGGAGTAAAACACAATGTCGACGAATATAAATATATACTTTCAGCCCCACACTTAACATCCAACTTACCTTTCCACCTTTGCACAAACACCAATGTTAATTCAACACTTCAATTACCGTTGATTCAATCTCACTTCTAATCCGATGGATATTACGCCATCTTTCCAGCATTTTATCGATGCCACATCATTGAACAAATAACTGCCATCGATCCCATTTAAGATTCAACGATACTCATCATATCGCATTTCAATTAACCCAATGTTTAATGTTTTAAATTTGTGCGATATAAATGGTTTTATAGTGCCACACATCACTTCCAAAGGTTTATCGCATAATCTTATGCAATACCGTTTACTGCTTTCATGGTTGTGTGATATACCATTACCGCCCTTTGAAAACTAGTTCAATGTTCCACATGCTAAACGCTGGGACACGATTCCAACAACTGAACAATTAAGAAATTAAGAGTTACAGATTCCCAAAAAGGATTTCTGAACCCATCTCATTGTTATTTCATAACAAAATGCGTAAATAGAAAACGTTACCAATTTTACGCATAGGGATTAGATCACTGGTGTTTGCAGAGAGTTTGGATTTCGTTCCATCCAGTTATTTCGCATAGAAAACCCACAATTGAATTCGATTGAATTCAACTCCTTTTCTCAGTATCATCCGTCATCCAATTATTCTCTCATCCGGCTTAAGATAAGTTATGAGATTCAATTGCCCACAGAAATGATGTTCAAAGGGATAATACCAAGTGATCATAATCGGTTACGGACGCGAATCTCATCTGATAATCATCTGGCTGCTGGAATTGTTCATTTACAATCACTTAGCTTTCTAAAGGAAATCGATGCTCTTATGTGAATTTGATTTCATCTTTGTTAATTATTATTCTGTCGTCGTACATATTTAATCCAGGTGTTTCTTACGCACAATACATTCTGTCATCACCACAACGCACTCTAGAATTTGAAGATTGTGGCTTTTCAATTGCTTCGAGAAGCAAATTTATTCATTATTTCGAAAGAAAATTACCGATCTTGCCCTCCTCGCCTCTACGCAGTGCGAATTGGACATCAATGTGAAGGCCATATAGTGGCATCGATCCATTCTGTGATCGATGCTTATACGAAATCACACAAAATTTAGATTATAAATTGAATGTCCGAATTCTTAAGAACACATAGTCTTGAATTCATAATTCCTGTAGCTCAAATATACCATGACAGAAAAACAATCTTTAGCTATTTCTAAATTCAAATACTCTGTTTCTCCCGTCTATGCAATCTCTCTAATTTATTCATAAATCATAACTCAACAATCAATTAATTACACAAAAATTCTTCCTCTGGCCTGATTTTTTGTATCAATGGCCTTTTCTCTAATCTACCTGTAGGCTTACAAAAAAAAACTCTTATCTGTCTGTCTACTTTTTTATATCTCCTTCATGCCTTTGAGGCTTATAATTTATAAAAAATGGATTCTACAACCAATTCTAGTTTAGATCCATAACTTGTTCAACAAATTCCTAAGAATCCTCTAAGTCCTCATCTGACTCAACTAATCCCTAAAGATCCTTTCTCATCCACAAATTCATGGAACAAATTCCTAATCCTCTCATTGAAATCACTCAACTCTAAACAAATTATTTTAATTTGTTACATAGGAATCCAACTTCCTTTAAAACACAAGATCCCCTATGTCTACTAAATTACAATGAAATTTTTTGAGCCTAATGCTCCTGCATCAAGGATTAAGGTTTATGTTATGGGTTATAGAGTTTAGTGGATGGAGGTTAGGGATTATATGCATTAATATTGCTTATGGGATTGATGTAAGATACTAGGGGTTAAATGGTGATAGAATATTAGTGGTTAGGGGTTATAGGGATCTAGGGTATACAATGGTTAAGAGTGAAAGGTGTTTGATGTAAGGATTAATGGCTATGGAGTTTATATGATAAGATTTACAATCTAGATGTTTTATACTTATTGAGAGTTAAAAGGATGTGTGTGTTATTTGATATATATAATTATAAATGTATCATCACTCTAGCAATAAAGGGGTAAATGAGTGAGTTGAACCCACCTAAGATTTTCTAAGTGAACATCCACTAACAAGTCAAAATATAAATTCCAATAATTTTACTACATTTTCCTTGGTTGCATGAAGTATGGACCACTGCAAAATAGAATGTTTGTATCATCCCTAAATTCAAAGAGAAAAGTATAATAACCTCAAGAACAAAATTAGTGGGAAAACACTAAAATCTAATGTAAAAATACTATAAAAATAAAAATATTAATCCACATCATTATCAACTACCTATTTAAATGAAATATATATATATATCGAGTACTTATAATTTTAAAATTTGCATATCATTATTGAGATTTATATAAATTTTAAATTTTCCATCTTTAAGGCTCGATGGAGATTTAGGGCTTGATCGAGCTCCTAACCTGGGCTTACACAGGAGCTCAATCAAAAGTTAGTTTTTATGCCCGATTAAGATTTTTTTTATGCCTTCGAGGAGCTCGATCGAGCGCTTGAAAAAGGCTCAATCAAGCACTTAAATGGCTTGATCGAGTCATCAATTTTTCTACCCAAACACATCCTCTCTCACCAAAAAGTGTAACCCAACTCCATGCTTTCACCCTTAGTCTAACTATAGTGCTTCATGTACAACGTTCTCTCATTACTTGGCCAAATATTTGTGGTAATCCAAAGTGTACTATATATATATATATATATGCATGGCTAGAAATAACAATATATAAATCAATCGATTGCAGGGCAATAATCAGGAGCTCTTTCGACAATGAGGGTCATCCATTTGACCATTACACCACATATTAAGCTACAGGATCTGAAATTTTCATCATTGAGAAATTTTTTTGGCAATTTGAGCCAGTCATCGATTCGTAGCATTGAATCACGATCGTTAAATATCTAGTCAATTAGCTTACATTGGATAATGAAAGTGGGGACCACCAACGATTTGCTTCACACTCGATAAACCTATCAAACCCACGAAAAAATGCCCATCAGGCTTAAGAAAATGGATCGATTATGGAAGTTATGAATGTCTAATGGTTCTTTGACCATTAATTCCGATGTAAGATTCTCACCGTCAATCCATTCCTTGACGCCATCTTATAACACTAAGTAATACAACCATTGAATTAGGTTAGGATTTGCAGACCATGTAATTGGGGAGCTGATGGGAGTTAGAGTACAAGGTCTAAGACTCACCATAGCATCACGTAGACCAAATATCGGGTCATTGAAACAATAAATTTTTTTTTTTTGAGCTTGGTTGGATGTTCGACCTATGTTCGCGGCCATACACCTTTCTTACTACTTCAAATTAAATTAGAGGTCAAAGAGGCACGAAACGAATTATGTTCGCGACCAACATATTAGACCCAGCCATTTTGCAAAAGTTAGTGCTCCCTATAGTGCAATTACCTCTGTCCTACTATTTAAACCCCTACCCCCCTACCACCAAAAATGGAAACAACGCCCAGGCTGTGTCATAATAACCACACCGCATCTGCAATTTCTCTGTTGGCATGCATCGCCAAAGGAGCCTCTTACATAGAGGTCATTGATGTCATTTTTGATGAACCTCCTCACCTTTGTGTTAGGAATTTTAGGTCCAATTTCTAAGAAGCAATGAAAGGCTTTCCAAATCACTGCCCAGACCAACCAAACTTTGTGGTCAAATAGCCAGGTGTTCCTGCTACGCCAGATCACCCATATTATGTAAAATAGGAGCGCCCGGTAAAACCGATGTTTCCCAACCCAAACATTGAAAACCTGCTTAAGAGTGTATGGAGCTCCCGGAAATTCTAGTCCCAACTGGTCCATCACCCCCGCCCACACTTCCCTGGTGAAGAAGCACCTAGTGAGGAGGTGGTCGGTATCCTCCTCCCCATTTCTGTACATCAGGAAAATGCTCGAACCACAATAGCTTCTGCCCCTCAGATTGTTCCATGTGAGAATCCGGTCATGAATGGTCAACCACTCGAAACATAGGAGTTTTTTGGGAATCCCCCAACCCACATCTTCTTGAGCCTAGGGAAGTGATTGAAAGTATTGTTCTTCAGTGGGAGACTGTTGTAAATTTATTTCACACATGGAATTTCCTTTCTCATAGTTCTTTCCCACTGTAAAAAATCAGAACCCGAACCAATAAAAGTCCTAGCATGGTAAATACTAGTGAGATAAAATTCCCACTCCATTGCCAATACTCCCCCCCAGACCAATCTCAGCCGCATTCCTCCATTTTGGATGATCTGAGCGATGTTGATGGCCAAATCCAATTTGGGAAAAATGGGTGATTCCCATGGGCCGGAGAGAGAGGATGAGTGCATCCGAGAGGGAATGGTTACCAGAAAAACTCTTTACTGTGTCAAGACCCACCTCGGCCAGAAAACCGTCCCTCATTTCCCACCTCATCATCCCAAATAACCAATGTTAGATCTTTACCATGCTTCTACAAACCATAGATAAACCGTTGCACGAAAAGGCCCCAATCTGGACCAAGTCGAGAGGGTGAGGCCCTTTAAATATTTATCCATGATGATATTGCCCCAAATTATGAAAACATGGGTGGCTCTCCACAAAATTTTTATGAGAAGAGTTTGGTTGAAATTATGTGTGTAGAGAATACCCCAACCCCTCGCTTGGCAATAACCTGCCAGTTAGTAAGATGAATTTTCCCCTTTAATTCTGGGCAGGACAAAATAAATTTAACCATTAGTGCGTCTATTTTGTGACGGAACTCTCTCAGAATCATAAATAGGTGCATCCAGTAAACAAGTAAATTCTGAAGAACAAAGTGGATCAAGGTTAAACGACCCCCCATAGAGAGCCACTTATTTGTCCGACATTCCATTTTTCTGTGAAATATGTATAACAACCAACGCCAATTATTATTTTCATATTTATTAGCTTTTAAAGGAAAACTAAGATAGAGGATACTTGAGCTTAAAGGAGTCGCTTTGATTTCGCACAAATTGCATATTTCTTGGCAATAGGGAGTCTCTGGATCTTCAGTATTCAGACAGGATTTGGTGTCGCTCATGTTCAGGCCCAAAGCCCCGTTGAAAGTCGATATAAGGTGTCTGATGACCCACCAGTGTTCATTATCATTCATACCATGTTAGCGCAAGGAGTCACTCCTTGACTACGAAAGGAGTAAGACTTACACATCATAGTTCATTTCAAATTTAAAGGTTCGAGTGGTGCGATGGCTTCTCAAAGAGTTTGAAATGATTTTTATTTTTTAATATTTTCATGCATTTGGCAAGTTATGGCAAGTATAAGTTGTATGGTTAAATTGGTAGTATAGGGAGTAGAGTGTAACAAATGAAAGGATATGGATAACTAGTACTTATTCTAAGAATATTCATATCCTAAATCAATCACACAGTTGTAATGATGGATCTTTACACACTCTGTTTTATGTAAAGTAAACAACATTTAGAAAGTAGAGTACATGCATAAAGTATTTCATAAATCTTTCATGAAACCTTCACTAATCATGTTCTACACAACATTTATATGATTTACGGGAAACTAAACAACAAATAATTTACTATTATATCTTCTAACAGTTTCTTACTCACACCTTAATAGTTGTTCCAACTCATAAATCAGAAGAAATAAACAAAGAGAGAAGCACACGATACATTAGATAGCCATTGAATCACAAAATCCTCTAGCATGAAGTGCAAAAATGAGTTTTATTTATTATATTAAGTCTTCAGGTATACCAACATCCAACCTGGAAATGGTATTTACAAATGGTATATATAGAAAGAGAGGCACCAACTCCATCTCTCCTAAAAAGAAGGAACCACTATTGCTAACATTACATGGGTGTTATAGGACATTAAAACTATATCCCATCGAAATCTAACTGAAAGGAAAAATGTAGATGAGAGAAGAAAAGAGAATTTGGATTGAACTATTGAGTATGTTGATATACTGCCCCTTTTTCTGCTGATTTGTCTCCTCATGAATTTGGTTCTTTAATAACCACGTGTCTTCATTAAATATGACCTTCAACAACCTCATAACCACCTATCAACCATCACTTGTTATATCTATCGTTATGAGTCCTTATCTTTCCTGAACTTGCTCGAAAACTTTGCTGATAGATGTCAAAAATCATTTAAAACAGGTGCTACTGTAAATTTCAGTAAAAACATGTAGCTGCACAAAAACTATAATGCTATCGGAATTTCCGGTAGCGCTCTGTTTCTTTTTCAAAAATTCACAACAAACACTCGTAAAACCTGTGTAGACTTATATACTTTGAAATTTGAGTTGTTGTTAAAAAATGCACTTGATAAGTAAAAAGGTGTTTTATTAGGAAACCTTTTTACCTTTCTTCTATATGGGTTGCAACTTCAACGTGCTTGTCTAAGTCTGATTTGTTGTCAACAATTGATCTTGATCTTGTGGTCCTAGTGGCTGCTTCTTTGACACTGGTCTTTTTCTCCTTTGAACCCTTTTGAATTTTTCTTCTTTTTGAGGGTTTTGTTTGTTGATCTGAAGGGGATTTGCTTTTGTCTTTCTTATTTGACTCATTTGTCTGTATTCCTTCAGATTTTCCTTCTACATCTATGACCTTTGTCATCAAACTTGGATTATGCAAGGCGTTAGATTTGAGTCTGAACTTGTTGTTGTCTCTGGTGTGTCTTTTTCTGCTACCAGCAATAGGTTTGGCTTCCTCTTTCCTCATTTGCTATTGATTTCATACCCTACATCTTTTAGGAGCTCTTCATCAGACTTAGTGGGCTGATATTCTTTCTGATTTTCTGTTGAATGTTTGCTTCTAGAATTTCTGGTAGCACCTATGGTTTGGATTTTTCTGTAGTTGCATGCTTTCCTCTTCGAGCTCTGGTATAAACTTTGGGAAAAGGAGGAATGGTAGCCACCATCTTCATGGATTTAGGTTTATTGATTGATGAGCTCTCTCCTTTCTCCAACTTCCTCTCAACATTCGCTGAAGGGTTTTTTCCTTTTCTACCTTTAGTCTTATGGATATTCTCCTTCTTAGCCTTTCTCTTTGTTATTTTTGCAGGCTTAGGGTGTTGTTGTGACGCTGGAGACAATTGAGCTGGAACATCTGATGTAGGTGTAGGTTAGCCTGCCCTGTAAAACAGAAAATGGTCCCATGATTTACTTATTTTCCTTAATTCTTCTTCAACTAATAATTTAATGAGAGCTTGATGATACAAGCTATATTTTGATGCCATTGTGTGTGTTTGAATCCTGGTTGACATCTTTGTCAAGCTCTTCAGTAGAAAGAATGGAAAATTTAGGGTCTTTATACCTGCAATATGAAACAAAAATATCATATGATAAAGAAAAACCACATTATACCTCCTCTCATAGGTGAGGTATTATTTGATGAGCTTAACAGCTTCAGCCCATTCACTTTTGAGGTAACTATTGGGAATTCCTTTGGCCCAATTGGGATCTCTATATCCATCTTTAAGGAAAATGTTGAGGTCTCCTCTAGTGATGACTTGGCCTTTAAACTACTTTTCTCCTTCCTGTGGAAGGTTGAAAGCTTCAACAATTAAATTTTCTGATACCTGCAATATAAGACCATAAATGGTTGTTTCTTGTCCATTGAAAGAGTGTGCAAACTTTTGAGCTACTCCTAAGTGAGAGCTTCTCAGTATTGAACACAATGGATACCACCCTGCTTGAACAAACATTCTTCTCACATTCGAATTAGAATCCACTAGGTCAACTCCCTGTGGTTCAATTCGTTTTAGCTTTCCTCCTCTCTTAGTCATCTTCAGTAATAAATAAGTGTGTCCGCTGAAATATGATAGGTGGCAAGGCTAGAGGAGCTCACCTAACAAGTGTTGTTGTGTTTTCTATAAGATCTTGTATGAAATATAAGACTCCCTTCTCAAGCTTCTCACTGGAAAATCTTGTTCACCAACAATTAAACTCAAAACTAATAGTCTTCCTTCCTTCTCGGTGGTTTAAAACAACTACATTAGTTCACCTTCCCATGCAAGAGATTTTTCATTATGGTAAGTATCTTGGACCGTAGCATGCACCATGTGATATTCATTATGATCTTCAGTTGGTTGCGTAGCTTCAGATGGCATGCTATAGGTGGCTGGAGATGAGTGGTTCCATCACTAGCAGTCACCTCCACTGAATATTTATTATTGGCCTAAATTTTTGGTAGTGTATATGCGTGATCAACAAAACAGTCATCACATTAAACCTGCGGATCCACAATCTATTCCAACACATAACACGTACTTTGACATATGAGTGAAGTGATTCAGATGACAAATAAGACAGAACAATGGTTGGCTATGTTAACTATGGATTGACACCTAACGTTCACGTATAACCACAACTCTAACTTAACATTACTGACCGTAAACTTTACATATCACGTGACTTAAATCATGATAAAAGATTTAAAACAAATTATTATTATTATTTTTTTGAAACAGGGGAAGTTTCTGAAATTTTCGGTGGCATCGAGTTAAAGAAAAACAGACACAAACAAAATTAAAACAGACGTCTGAAAAGGTCTAAAACAAACGCTACCCAAAATTTCGGTAGTGTTCATTTTTTTTTTGAAATTTACAAATGTTTATCCTAAAAACAAAAATTTTAAAATATACTCATGACTTAGCAAAGAACTGTACTAACAACCCCAAAAAGAAGGTCATCGACAAACATAGTGTGAGTCACCCTCACATGTTTTTATACCTTCAACCCCGAAAGAGAGCCTCACTGAATGGTTGGACACAAAGAAGTGCTCAGATAGTCCATGACTAGCATGAAGAGGAGAGGGGAAAGGGCACAACCCTGTCTAAGGCAACGGTGAGCTTTGAAAAAACTAGTCAACCGACCATTGATGATGATAGCGAAATTCGTTGAGTTAACACATGCCAAAATCCAATTGATACAATCGAGTGAGATTCCAACCTTGTACAATATCATCCTCAAAAACTCCCACTCAATGCAATCAAAAGACTTTATTAGATCCACCTTGAGTAAACTAGCCCTTATTTTATGAATCTTTATGGAGTTTAGACATTCCTGAGTGATGCCTATGGCAACCTGTATCTATCAACCTTCCAGGAAGTCGAACTGCTCCAATGAAATAAAACTTGAAAGCATTTTTCTTAACCTCGTTGCAAGTAGCTTGGAGATAATTTTGTTGAAAGCATTGCATAAAGAAATTGGCCTATAGTCTACAAAGGTGAGCAAATATTCCTTTTTCGGTATGAGGGCGATGAAAGATGCATTAATAACCCTTGAGATGGCTCCCCTCACGGGGATTCCTCTGCCACCTCAATGATCTTCGAATGCATCAACTCAAAAAAAAATGGTTGTATAATTCCACGCCCCATCCATCTGGGCCGAGAGTTTCTTCCTTAGCTGTGTCTTTAATAACATCAAGAATTTTCTCCTTTGTAACTGGACGACCGAGCATGTCAATTGTTTCTCGGGAGAACATGACACGTAAGTGTTCAATAATCATACGTTGTGCCCCTAAATCGTGATCCCGCACAACAATGTCTTTTGAAAAAAACATATGCAGCCTGGGCCAGATATTCTTGTTCAATAATTACTTATCCATCTTGTCCACGGATGCTCCTGATCCCATTGCACTGCTTTCTATTATATCTGTATGCATGGAAGAATTTAGAGTTATTGTCCCCCGCCGCCACCCAAAGGGCGCAGCTTCGCAACCTTTTGGCTGGTTCCTGTATTTGTATATCTCAGCCCGTTACCCCACTAGCGTCGAGATTCTATTCTTGTATCCCATCGAGAAGAAAATCATATCAGCAAGGTCGTTAAAATAGCTGAGGGCAACCTCTATGTCAGCCAATGCCTTATGGTCATTCCTCTTTGACTGAGAAATCTAGATCCGAGCCTCCTTTTTGAGAAGTTTTAATTTAAAAACCATGTGTTCCATCGGCCCCTCGAGAGTTACCGGAGTCAAGCGACCCGAGACCTCAGTTACCATCCCACAGAAATATGGATTTTTGAGCCAAGTGGAATCAAATCTAAAAGGAAACTTGTCCAGTCTCTCCGAACCCTTCCACGAGAGCAATATGGGGTAGTGGTCAGAGAGGAAATTAGGGATAATCGATGAGTTTATCCCTATAAGAATCTTGAGAAAAGAAGAGCCAGTGAGGTCTGGATCCAATCTCTTTGAGATGCTTGCCTCCCCTGTGCGGAAATTTCTCTAGGTCGGGGAGAGAGACCCCAAAACCACGTCAATCAAATCAAAGGTACTGAAAAGATCTCTGAAAATCCTCGAGAGGGGATCAGTAATGGCCCTGTGTCCCCAAAACTCGCTCTGTCCCAAAGAGAGGTTGAGATCACCAGATAAAATGAGAGATGGAATAGATAGTAACCCTATTCTGCAAAAAATTTCCAGAAAGCGTGACGTCCATTGTAAGGCGCATATAGGTTGATGAGCCGGATGTGCACTCTGGAACTAGGAAGGTACCCTATTAATAGAATCCCCAAATTAATACAGTATGCAAGAACCGAGATGTAATTGGGGTTCCAAATAGCCCCCAAACCCCCGGAGTGTCCCGCAACGCCTTTAGCACAGATAAGAGACCTAGGGTAAACATTAAGCATATAGGACCATGCAGATTTAGTTGTACACATCGTTTCCTGAATAAAAATGATCATCGGGTTATGGGATCTAACCAGATCCTTGAGTGATCTGAGCTTGTGAGCCACACCCAGGCACCTTATATTTAGGGACAATATATTCATGCGGCAACCCACTTGGGGGACATTTCCCCTCTAAGGGCCCAATCAAACTCAACATTAACAGTCAATGAGTGGCTCGAAAACCCCTCTGTCGGATTGTGTCTAGAAACCAACCCTGGTATGGTAGGAGAGGATAATTCAGAGACCACCTTATATTTTGGGTTTCTCTTATTTTTTTTACCACTGGGGACCGAGTGCCTGGAAAAACACCACCCCCCAGACCCTAATTGAAATAGGATCTCTAAATCTGTAGTGGTTCCATACTGAAATACGAGCCTATTTTGAAGTCAGCCAAAGCCGAGTCAGGAGAGGGGGTCGAAACAAGGGATTCAGGGGCCGAAGGAAGAAGGGGAGGTGTGGGTAGTTCCAAATAGACTAATAAATACCAACAAAGCATGAAGCTTTGAAGGCGGACTTGAAAACACGAGGGACAATTTCCCTTCTAGTAGAAAAAAAATTCAGTGAGGAAGGGTCCATCAATGTTCTACGTTGAAATGATGGCTTAGGAAAAAAACTCATGAGAAGACATTCAATCCCCCTCTAACCAAGTCTTCTACCATGATTAAGAGTGTCTTGATGGATGATTATCTAAAGGGCACTTATTTTTCCTTCTCTATGTCATTTGCAAGTATTCCCTAACAACAACAATAAACATTGGAAAGAACCATTGATTTTTAAAGGATGTGGTCATTTATAAAAATTTCCATTATTGAGCATTTTCATTATGAAAATAATAAAATGCACCAAGTTTATGACTATTTTTTATGGTTGAAAGGATATGTTAAATACTATGAATATATGCGCAACTTTGAATTTATGATCCAAAATGGATCATTATATTATTTTTCATTCATATTGAACCTTTTAGAGTGGAGAAAATGGAGGAATTATCTCATAGGAATATTTTTTCCAACACGTCACAATTGACCAAATTGAGGTCTGAAACCTTTCAAAAGAAGTATCAAAAGATGTTTCTTTTGGGGGTGTAAATTTATTTTCTTAAGAACAACACTTTGTAGTATGATTCTACACATAGATACCTTTCCAACGACGCAAGATTAACCTCAATCTGATTCATATGCAAAATTTGTGCCACTTGGAAGTTGACCTTCCTATTTTGACTATCATAATTTTGGAGTATGCGATGTCAAACCCCATTACTCGTGGAAGAGGGGCTAACCACATGATCGTGATGAAATAAAACTCCATAAGGGTCCATGTTGTAACTCTAGTTAAGAGTTCAAGGAGTCAAACTTAACCACTAGTAGTGTAATATCCCGAAAGGGAGAATGCAATAATACAAAAACGCAATATAAGAACTCCAACAAAGTAAACAATAAATCTAAATACACCATCAAAATGTACAGAATAACTGAGCCATTTTATTAATATGGAGGTGGAATAAATAGTACAACAGTGCTCAAAATATGAGACACTCAAGCCAAAGAGATGGCCTAGAATGATCCTGAAATGATCCTACAAGAGGGACTGCGTAACTGCTGGAGGGAAAGCTGTGTTGTCCCTACTGCAACTGTTGGGACTACAACTTTTGGAAAAATTTAAAGTTAGATCTAGGCAATTCTGGAGCTCCGATGATGCTGAAAATATAGATCCGGGCTCTATGATGGATACCTAAGATAACCTAGAAAATATTTTCCAGATCTATGAATCTAGAAAAATCACCCTCTTAGGGCTTCACTATACAATTGTTATGTATGCGAATATGAAGCATAATCTGATGGAATATGGCTGCAATAAGATGGACAATCAGATCTATGCCTGAAGGGTTGATCCCTTCACTAGATCCTCAAGCTAGAAGCTCAAGATCTAGCTCCTCCAACCTTCTCCACTTAATGCAGTTGCTGCTACACAACTGCTGACAAAAACTGCGCTGTCAAGGAGGGAGGCTCTCTAGCCTGCTGCTAAATATGTCAAATCAGCTCAATGATTATGGAAACAATGAATAAAAAGTGAGGAGATAGTCCCTTGTAGGATTTCCAGCTGAAATACTGGAAACTTCCTTCCTCCTTCAGATCTACAATACTAAATTGCGCAATCATTGAGGGGACTGTTGCTACATGGAGGTAAAATACAATGGCTAAATGCCGGATATAGATATCCTGCTCGTGAAAGGCTGAATATGATGAACAAGGTGAAAGGATGAATCCTCCACCAGTTTCTTTGCTGAAATGCTAGAAACAACCTCCACCTCTCAAATCCTTGAGTAGGAATGTGTTATTCCTGTGACTGAATGTGCATATGAGAATGGCTAAATGTGGCACCAATGCCTGATGATGAATAAAGCTCAACAGAAACCTTCCCAGAGTAGGCACTCGAAGTCCCTCGTGGGTAAGGGTGGGATTTCTGCTTGGAAACACCCTGTGCTAAACAACATTGCAGACTTAGCTAAACAACATAAACGTGCATAGAAATGTCAAATGACAAATCTAGATCTAAACAGATCATAAATAATAATACAAATCCTACCTTCTATTGTGCCTTGATCTTCATTATATAGATTATGAACCTTCCATAGCCTTGGCCCACCTCATAACTGCGTTGTACATGTGGCCACTAGCCTTCATGAAGACTGTGATGTCTCTCCATGATCTCCATCATGTATGCGTTTAATTCCCACTCTCTCCATCATGTGTGCATTAGATGCACCACTTCCTCCACTATCTCATCATAAGTGCTTTATGATCTTACTTTGAATGCATTATGATCTCAGTTGACCTCCTCCAAGATCCTCATGATTTTACATTAAATATCCATGATCTCCACTCTTCCTTCATTTAAGAAGATTCTCCACTATTCCATAATGCATATCTAGATCTAAAATATCCAAATACACACATAAAAAGTGGATTTTATTCATCTATGGGGTTTGTGGGTCCCTCCACCCTCTTATTTACTTACTTAATTATGAAAATTAAGAACTATAATATTCTAATTGTCTTGTGGAAAATTTGGAATATTACAGTCCTCCCCGCTAAAATGTTGTTTGTCCTCAAGCAACTGCAAAAAGTGGATGCTACAGGAAACATCCTCCCTCCAAATGGCATCCTCATATGGAAGGCCTTCCCATCTATCACAGTGTGTCATGCATGTCTACTCCAAAGCTGCCTCTCTAGAATGTCTAGAATGGCCTCCAACTGAAAAGTTAGATACCCATCATCATCAATGAATCTCCAAGTAGCATCCATATGATGTCCAAAGATCTCCTCTATACATGAGATACATGAAATGTAGTGGTCCCTTCCCAAAGTGGAAAGTCCCAACTCATGAACTATCTCTCCAACCCATGATACATAGAGTAGATTGCATCTATCAATGCTCACATCATTAGCCCTGTTGGCTATGTAGGATCCAAACATAACATCAACATAGTGAAAAACAAGTAGTGACATATGGATAAACATGAACAATGTCAAACCATATTCTCCCAATAACAACCACCGCAGCAAAGCCTTCTACTGCCATGCTAGATCATCATGAAAACAAGTAAGAGAGCCATACTCTCTCAATAGAAGCCACTGCAATGATGCTTCTTGCTGCCATGCCAAATCAGCATCAATATAGATATGAGAGCCATACTCTCTCAATAGAAGCCACCGCAACAATGCCTCTTGTTGTCACACCACATCATCATTGTACCAAATGTAGTGGCCATATTCTCTCAAGAGAAGCCACCATAGTAAGGCATCTTGCTGCCCCATCACATCATCATCATACCAAGTACAATGACACTAATCCCCCAACAGAAGCCAACGTTGTAAGGCCTGCTGTTGCCATCCTCTATCATCATCATGCAATGTATGGGAAGAAATCAGCCCATACTCTCCCAATAGTAACCATAGAAACAAGGATTCTTCTTGCTTCCTTACATAATCATGATGCAAGTCATGGAGCAACAACATACTAATGGACATGTGGAATGTCTCATCAGAACAATACAAATAAGCTCCTCTATGCCACATCATGTAAGAGTCATGCAATGTCCCAAACCCAAGTACATACATGAACATGAGATATATCCCAAACAAAAATACATGTAAAGACATGAGACATATCATAAACAAGAGAAAATACATGGACATAAGATACATTATGAGTTGTCCAAACTCTCTCCTCAACAACCAGCGCATCCATGCCTCCTGTTGTTGCATGTCATCAGTGATATACATGGCATGGATCCTGGAAATGTGAGATGTTGGGTAGTATCTATACTCACCCAAAAGCAACCAGCGCAACCATGCTTCTTCTTGCCCAGTATCATAGATCTGTAGGAAGGTAGGAAACCTCCTGCTCCTCATTCAGATCCATTCATCCTAATGTGGATGATGAATCATGCCAAGCTTAATCTTGGTGTCCTCCCAATGTAGAATACCAACATCCTCCATCTGAATAGCTTTACACTCCATGAAATGTTGAAGTGCACCTCCATTGAGGTCTCTCCATGAGATCCTCTCATCAATGGCCCATTGGAACCCATAAGGCTCCATACATATTGTAGGTAGAATCTCCTCTTTGAACTGTGAGGAGCTCATCAAGGAAACTTCATCTTGGAAATGGAAAGTGCTATCCATCTCAACATGTCCACCATCTATCATCTGTCCCTCCAGTGCTTCATGAGTGAAGCTACCTTCAGAATGCTCCAAGAATAATGGGGCCCTCTCATCATCACTGCTACTAAGTGACAACGTTATAGATCTGCATGGTGGTACATGTGCTGTCTCATGGCCACATACAATGCTAAACTCATAGTTTGGCACTGTACTGAATAGGATTGTTCTCCTCCTATCTTCTGAAGCTCCACAGTTCAACACAAAGTGTTGGGTATAGCTCAACCATGACAAACTAGGATAGCAATACATCTTCTCCTTGATAAAATCAAGGGTACTCCGTGCAGTGATAATTTGTTGCTCCAAATTAGCAAGGTGCTCTAATCCTTGGTTATGTACTTGCCCTAATGGGATGGTCTCACATATCTCAGTATGAGGTATTGAAATAATATGAGAAGAAAGTATGTGCAAACCTTGGATAAGCTGAATCTCATGAACATCTTGCACATCTACAAGAGTTCCTCCAACTGGTGCAATGGTATCTCCAACTGCTGGTAATGATGATGGCTGCATTTCTTCAACTGTACCAGCGCTGTTATCTGCCTCCTCCTCATGCATCTCATGAATCATGCATGGGGCTCCAAATGTCAAGAACTCAAGACCATCTTGCAAAGATGCAAGTGATCCTCCTCCCGATATAAGTACATCTGCAGCTGGTGGTGGTGGTAGAGACTCCTCCTCCTCAGTGATAATGAGGACATCTTCCTTGGAATCTTCAGGTACTATCTCCTCAATGATGAGAGATGTCTCTATGTAGGATGTCTCTGGTTTCTTTCTGCCAAACTTCTTCTTCAATCTCTGAATGAAATCTGCATAAGAAGACACTCTCATGTGTGACAAGTGACTGAACCACCAATCTCTTGCTTCACCTTCTAGGTGCGGTTGTACAATCTCCACAACCTCTCTTTCTGCTACAGGATATTGCAGAAAGAATGTAGCAATTCTTCCCTCCAAGCCATCAATGTGCTTGTAGAATATCCATCAAATGTAGGCAAGAATCCATGCCTCTTTCTTCTATTGCTGCTTTAGGATCTTCTTTCTTCTTTGAGTTGTAAGAATTGTTGGAGAGACAGATTCTCCTTCAAAGCTCTAGGTTTTTCTTTGTATTCAGACAAATATTTACTTAGGGTCTCATGCCCCAAGTCTCCTTCATATTCGGACCAATCCTCTCCCTTATCAAAGAAAGTGGATCTAGTAGAATGATGTGAAGCTCTTTGCTTCTCCGGTTGCTTCTCATGCTGATAGGAAGTGTTGGGACCTTCCTCATCCAATATTATTCTTGGATCCTTCCTTTTCCTTTCTCTCTTCATTTGATTGACCTCCTTGGAGAGATCTTGTAGGGATCTAAAGAGAAGACTGGTAAAACTGCAATCCTCCTTCATGATAGATCTCTACCATCTACTTCTTCTTTTGATGCAAAAGATGAAGTGTCCATAAGCTGAGCCAAAGATCATTCTCTGATACCACTGTAATATCCCAAAAGTGAGAATGTAGTAATACAAAAACACAATATAAGAACTACAACAAAGTAAACAATAAATCTAAATACACCATCAAAATGTACAGAATAACTGAGCCATTTTATTAATATGGGGGTGGAATAAATAGTACAACAGTGCTCAAAAAATGAGACACTCAAGCCAAACAGAGGGACTGTGTAACTGCTGGACTGTTGGAAGGAAAAATGCGGTGTCCCTGCTACAACTGCTGGGATTGCAACTTCCGGAAAAATGTAAAGTTGGATCTAGGAATTTCTGGAGCTGCGATGATGCTGAAAATATAGATCCGGGCCCTATGATGGATACCCAAAATAACCCAGAAAGGATTTTCCAGATCTACGAATCTAGAAAAATCACCCTCTTAGGGCTTCACTATACAATTGCTGGGTATGCAGATCTGAAGCATAATTTGATGGAATATGGTTGCAATAAGATGTACAATCAGACCTGTGCTTGAAGGGTTGATCCCTTCACTAGATCCTCAAGCTAGAAGCTCAAGATCTAGCTCCTCCAACCTTCTCCACTTAATGCAACTGCTGCTACACAACTGCTGACAAAAATTGCGTTTTCAAGGAGGGAGGCTCTCTAGTCTACTGCTAAATATGTCAAATCAACTCAATGATGATGGAAAAAATGAATACAAAGTGAGGAGATGGTCCCTCACAACATTTCCTACTGAAATACTAGAAACTTCCTTCCTCCTTCAGATCTACAATACTAAATTGCGCAATCCTTGAGGGGACTATTGCTGCATGGAGGTAAAATACAATGGCCTAAATGCCAGATGTAGATATCCTACTCCTGAAAGGCTGAATATGATGAACAAGGTGAAAGGATGAATCCTCCACCGGCTTCCTTGCTGAAATGCTAAAAACAACCTCCACCTCTCAAACCCTTGAGCAGGAATGTGTTATTCCTATGAATGAATGTGCATATGAGAATGGATGAATGTGGCACCAATGCCTTATGATGAATAAAGCTCAATAGAAACCTTCCCAGAGTAGGCACTCGAAGTCCCCCATGGGTTAGGATGGGATTTCCGCTCGGAAACACCCTGTGCTAAACAACATTGCAGACTTAGCTAAACAACATAAGCGTGCATAGAAATGTCAAATGAAAAATCTAGATCTAAACATATCAGAAATAATAACACAAAGCATGCCTTCTATTGTGCCTTCATCTTCATTATATAGATTGTGAGCCTGCCATAGCCCTGGCCCACCTCATAACTGCGTTGCACATGTGGCCACTAGCCTCCATGAAGACTGTGTTGTCTCTCCATGATTTCCATCATGTATGCATTTAATTCTCACTCTCTCCATCATGTGTGCATTATATGCACCACTTCCTCCACTATCTCATCATAAGTGCTTTATGATCTTACTTTGAATGCACTATGATCTCAGTTGACCTCCTCCAAGATCCTCATGATTTTACATTAAAAATCCATAATCTCCACTCTTCCTTCATTTAAGAAGCTGCTCCACTACTCCATAATGTAGATCTAGATCTAAAATATCCACATACACACATCAAAAGGGGATTTTATTCATCTATGGGGTTTGTGGGTCCCTCCACCATCTTCTTTACTTAATTAATTATGAAAATTAAGATCTCTAATATTCCAATTGTCTTGTGGAAAATTTGAAATATTACAAGTAGGCTATTATGATGTCTTTTAACTAGGCCACTAGGAGAAAAATGGGCTCCATTCTATTCGAGTGCATTGTGTTCCATAGATGAGAAGAGTAGCTAAGAGTGGATATGGAGAGAGAAAAAAAAACATTTTTTGCACTATATTAGAAGTCCACAAGCCACAAACCTCAGTTCTTTTCACTTTCATCCATTTTTCCATTCAAAGAAAGAAAGTAGAGCAACCTCACATTCGAGCTGGCTTTTCTCCTGAAATTATTTCCTAGTGTATATCTTGTGTCAATTTGTGGTTTGTGAGTTTTATTTCATTGTTATTTATTTTGTCCATAATTATAATTTGCATGTATATGAAATAAACAATAATTAACAGATCCAAAAATCTAAGGAGAAATAAACCCTCTAGTGTAGATTTCAAATTTTCTAAAATATTTTAGTAGATATATTCTGATGAATTGTCTAGTGGAATATCCACGGTTGTTTATAAATCATATTGACATTATATCATGTTTCTTTGGGTATATTGTGGGGAGTTGGAGGGGATCTAGATTGACTAGAAGCCAAAAGTCATAGAACCCTAGTCATGCTTGATGAATCTGTGAATACCCCTCATGATCCTACAAAGGTGAGGTTTGCATGGCTTGATGCACAAGTCACAAATATAAATTGTAATGTGATCCTCCTAATGACGACCTTGACCAAAAAGCTCAACCTACTATGGGAATACATGTGTTCTAATGTGGAGGTCGAATTAGAGGGTAAATTAGTAGATTAGGAAGAATAAGAGAGGGAACCTATGAAAGAACACGAAAAGGACCAATCTAGTTCGAGTGTCGTGAACCATTCCTGGACCCTATTCAAAATGGAATCGAAGGTCAACATCAAGCCATGTATGAAAGTGATATTAACACTTTGAAGCTAAATACAAGTTGCAAAAATTAAAATTTTATTTTAGTGTTCATTATAGAGAGGAAAAACAAAAGATTTCAGTTTCTCAACTAAAAATAGAGGGCCTTGCCTTGACCCAGTGGGAAAGCCACAATGAGACTATGAGAGTGTACCAGAGGGCAAATAAATTATTGAGATTGTATATTAGGCTGAGTGGGAGACATAACAGTGAGAAGAAAGTTCCTTGTGAGCTCAAGGGGTTAGAGCTCCCTTCCAGTGGGTGTTGGAGAACAAGAGAAGGTTGTAACCTTCTACAGGTGGGTGCCTGCATACTAATATTAGTATGAACCAGTACAATATTTTAAGATGATTTCATTTATAATAAAAGAAGGCATAGACGATGACATCGATGATTTTCTCCCAAATTAGGTTTCCACCTAAAAATCCTGGTGTTTGAATGTGTTGTTGTGTTACTTGTGTGTGATGGTTTATTCTATTCTTACTATTCATGATTAATGTTTAATTAAAGGCTAATGAAGTAATGTTACACTGGTTAAATTAGAACAAATGATGAAATATATGAAAAATTATTTAACTGGATATATATTTTTTTCCTTTACTAAAGTCACGTACATACATTGCTTTCCTGAATGACAATAGCTTACAAAAATTTGAATAAGAAATTGAAAAGGTTGAAGTGAGTTTAAAATACTGATTCATCTGCCCCCCCTCTCAGTATTTTTCCCAACAATTGGAATCAGAGTAGGTCCCTCAGTTGGAGCTTAATCACTTAAAGGGAGAGCTATCAAGACGAGTAGTCAAGAAGGAGTATTTTATGTCAGACCACCTTTATTTAATGGAACTAACTTTGTCTTTTGGAAAGTCATATTGATAGCATACTTGCAAGCACTAAGACCTGATGTATGGAAAATATTTGCAAGTGGATATCAATATCCAACCTTCATTCCCACAGATACAACATGGAAGAAATACTAGAAACCAATGCAAAGGATGTAAATTCTATCTTGGGAAGTTTGGATGAGTCTGAGTTCGTGAAAGTAATGCATCTAAAAACCGCAAAGGAAATGTGTGATAATCTTATCCAAAGTTATAAAGGTGACACCAAGGTAAAAAATGCTAAACTCCAATCGTTTAAAATCCAATATGAGACTCTTCAAATGCATGTTGATGAAAGCATTGCAAACTTTTTTCCTTAGAGTAGATGAGGTTGTTAATTCTATGAAAATTCTTGGTGACAAAATAAAATATGCTACTGTTGTTGAGAATATTTTGAGATCACTAACTCCGAAGTTCGATTCCAAAGTCTCTGCCATTGAAGAAATGCAGGATCTGAAGAGTCTCACACTTGAACAACTCCATGGAATCTTGACAGAATTTGAGATGAGGAAAGGTGGTCCATCAGATATGAGAGAAGAAAATTTCAAAGCCACATATAAATGGAAAGAGAAGGAATCACACAAAGATCATAATAAATGTATAATTTAGTTAGTTTTTATGTTTTTTTTTTGTTAAAATTTTAGCATGGTAAGATCATGTAGTGAATGTTTTGATACTTATAATCCATTTATACCTATAGGCTTTTAATTTAAAATAAAGTTATAATTTAGTTACTTTCTATGGTTTTTGCACCAGAGACACATTCTACATCCTAGTATGGAGGAGATGTGTAAGTTTGTCCACAAAGTTGAAATGTTCATTAATTTCTACCAAAATTAAAATCTAAATGACCATACAAAACATATAAACCAACTTAGATCCATCTAACTCTAGATCTATTATGCGCCAAGAGGGATCAAATCCCTTGAGGTGCAAACCTTACTCTGGAGATAGGTTTTGATACAATACCATGGGCCAATGGCATGGCTTATCAATACTACATGCCAAAAAAAACCATTACTCACCTCATATAACACTTCTTCATATATATATATATATTTTTTAATCAATCAATTTATTTGAAAGAGAAAAAAGGGAAGAAATAAATCCAAACTTTTAATGTGTATAACTACTATGAAGATTCTAGACTATTTGTGGAGGTTAAATCTCTACAGAGAACTCTCAGAACCCTAGGGACCACAAATTCCATAGTTTGATAGCTATAAGTTAGATACCATCCACCTTTCAAAATAATGTATATAGTATGATAGATATGTTGTAATGTAATGTCGTGTAAACACTTTAACTAGATCAAAATAATAAAATAAAATGACCGATGGTATTACTCGTTGTCATGAGAACCCATGATATTCATGTGGAATGTAGTCTATTTAAAGGGGGGAATTAAACTAACGTAGATGAACCCATGATATTCATGTGGAATGTAGCATGTTTAAAGGGAGAAATTAAACCAGCCTAGATCCATCTTAACTCTGGATGTACCAAACAAAAGAGGATCAACTCTTGAGATTCAAACTTCTTTTAGAGTGAAAAGAGATTTGGTCCATCTCAACACTTGGTACATCTGAAGTTAACATGGATTCAAAATAGTTTTTAGAATAAAAATGTAATAATATAGAAAATATAAACAACTATATTTAGTTATGCAACACATAAATAAAACAAATTCTTAACAAAATGCAAATGCAAATTATAAATATATCAAAATCTAAACAATTTTTTAGAATTTAAACAATATTTCAAACATAGTTTCCATTTAAGTTAACATATAATCTCAAGTGTTTACATAATTTTGAGATTTAAAATACATTAAAAAAATAAAATATTTATTACTAATATATGTGTGTGAGAAATATTTATGTATTATGTATTGGAAAAAACATATTTTATTACTTTATAAAATATTCTAATGCAAATTAATAGTGATATGTGATATCTAACATGGTAAACAACCATTAACACACATATAAATATAAAACACATCATCTACTTTAAACAATTAATATAATTCAAAGTTAATAGAAATAGAAATATATATATATATATATATATATATATATATATATATAAGTTTCACAAATTTTATTTTTTTTGGTATTTATATTATAAACTAATTATTTAATAGTTTTCAATAAAAAACTTAAATAAGTATTAAATATTGCATTACATATATAGAAAGTCAAATGGCCATGATAATGATGAGCCTTACGATAATAGTTACTGAACTCTTACTTTAAATATGGATAAACTTTAAAGTACTTAAAGACTATAAAGAATATTGGTTCAATATTCAAATAATTTTGAAATATAATATTGGTTTAATATTCAAATAATTTTGAAATATATATCTATGATACTATTTTCCTTATTTTTTAATTTGAATATAAATATTTTCTATAGTGTTAGTGGTTTTCATATTTTTTTATTAGACTCGCTTTTCCAAAATATCTTTTGAAACTTACTAGTTATTTATAATATTTTATTTTGTTTATAGATTGAAAACATATGGATAAACTTAAATGTAATTGTTAGAAACTTAATATTAAGAACAACACATTATAACCACACCTACCTTATCAAGCTTGAATTTTAGTGAAAGTCTTAAAAAAAATAATGTTTTTTCACCCATTTTATCATGCAAAATTTACTACAGCTTCTTTAAGGATTTTTATGAAATAGTAATGCAAAATTTACTACATCTTCTTTAAGGATTTTTATGAAATAGTAAAAAAACCAAGGTTGATGTTCCTATATTTGTTGGCCATCTTTTCAGTGCAATATTTGGTTGATAGCGGATTCTCTATGATAGAGTCAAGAGGTTCAACTAAAAATTAAAATTCATAGAATTACCATCTTGTTATTCTATGTGTAGAGTTCATAAAATTGGAAAAATTGTTATAACTGACTCTATATGATAGAATTAAAAGGTTTATATAAAAGTTAAAACTCATACAATTTTTTCAAGATGAAAAATACTATTGGTTTATATATTGTATCAGGGCAAATCTTTATATTGTACTTAATATGAGCAGTAATATCAAAATACAACATTTCCGAATATATTCAGAAAATCTTTCACCATAATCAGAATTTTCAAAAACTGAATCTTCTGTCAAAATTTCTTTGTTGTAGCTTTCCGTTCTTCTCAGCAGTGCTAGATAAACAAAGGTAGAGTCCCATTTTCTTTTCTGTTTTCTGTTTTTTTCCTTCCCTTTATGCTATATGTAGTTATGACTATTTATGACTTCATTCCATACCGTTAGGAACCAGCCAATCCGTCATTTCATTACAAGAAATTTACCTTGCCCCTCGGTCCAGGTCCATTTGTATTGAATTTGAATAACTAGTAGTGCATTTCTCCAAAGGTTCCAGTTAAACCTTTTTTGGATAGTCGATAAGCTTCATTATTCTTTTCCCTGTAAATGTGATTAAAATAAATAGATGAAAAAGTTATTTTTAAGTCATTTATCTGCCCCAACTAGTGTGATAGGTGTCCTGGATTTAGAAAGGTTCTTTTGTTCATATGTTCAATGAGGAATTTTGAGTCTCCAAAGACCCACAACTTCTCCAAATATAAGTGGTTGACAAACCATAGTAGACCCCATCGCCCATTCCAATATATTTTGTAGTGACAACTCGTGGATATCATGAGCCATGCTCCACATCCACAACTTTGATTTTGTGAAGCTCCATCAAAGAAAACTGTTGGGTAATGTATTTCAAAAGGGCCCAATCTCTTTGATAAATCAATAAGAGGCTTTTGCTTTATTTTCATATTTGTCCATGATTTTATAAACAAATACTTTTAGGGGTGCATGATAACCCCTCAAATATCTTCCTGTTTTTACTAAACCACCATCTTATACAATCATCAGTCATCAGCAAATGAAGATGTTGGCATAGTAAATTTAAAGTCTCCCTAGCAAAAGAGCACGTCTAGAAAAGGTGTTGATTTTTTTAGATTTCCTCTCAGCATATGCAGATCTCCTTGTCCATGCCATCCCCTTCTTTGTAAATTTTTCCAAGTTAGATTTCTGTCTTTCCGAACAACCCTGAAAATTATCATTTTTACTTGACAATTACCAACTTTAAACCTGTTACTCTATTTGCAGAGTTCATGAGATTGGAAAAATGGTTAAATATCGTGAGAAAAGAATCTGTTCCTTCTCTATAGCCAGTTGATAAACTTCTACATACAATCATAACTCAACTCACGTGTTCAAAACACCTCAGATGAGGGCTGCAAACTAGAATGGAGTTATTAACATACACACTAACAAACAAACCGTAGAACATACGTAATGATTCATAGCTTCTCTGCCAAATTTATCTCTTGTTGAAAGTCTATTCATTTGAAATATGCCTCCGCCACAATTCGACCTCTGCTAAACTTGAAACCAGACTGGACTTTTACTCAAACTGGAGTCCTACCATGAAAATCATACTTTCACCATGTTCAAACGAAATGTTCCATTAGCGATGAACCAACATCGAACTAATATCTCCCAACGGATCATTTGGCAGACTTTCCAAGACTTAATGCTTAATACGAATCAAAGGTAACTACAACGTTCATATTGTAACAAAAACATACCATGATGATTTCGAAACAACACTTTCTCATCGCAGACCACGAACCTGAAATTGAACACTTGCTTTGATGACTATATGCTTGGCCTTCGCCACAACATATGCTTGCAACTGGATTCTAATGAAAAATCCGCAACACTATAGATTCGAACCACACAATGCGTAGCTGCTTTGAACAAGGAAATTTAGATCACAGAGAAACTTCTCAATGAACTATCACATAGACTAGACACCAAACTTCGGTTTCGATCTTTGATTCATGTAAATTCGTTTCTTTTTTTCATTTTTACACTGCTTATATTCGTATATATACTATGTGGTCGCACAACCATGGATCCATGAGTTATTAAAATTCGAGCCAACAAATAAATCAGAGTGGTCAACTTGAATCGTGATTTCAATCGAAATGCATTGATTATTTTTATTAAATAATAACCATGGGAGACCATTGTCAAACCCCCTCGAACACACATTTTTAATAAATGTTGGTGTTTTAGGAGGGCCAACCATGGATCCACATCATAAGCGTCGAAACCAACCCTGACTCGTAGATTTAATTTGAAGCAGATACTCTTACCAATGTTGACTTGAGTGAGCTTCAAATGACAACATAAATATTCATCGATGAGCTTTGGGAGCAATAGCCCATGTATTAGGGTTCCTTGACTTCGAGTATGCATATCTCTAGAACCGAGAGGAACTACTTTGACGTGCATCCTACCACTGGAAACGCCATTACTAGCACTATCATCCTATGATGGTATTGCTTACTATTTTCTTGTTCTTCTCATTAAATTTCCTCATCAACTATGGGGTATCATGAACACACAACAATGGATTCTTATCTTTCTAGGAATTTTGGTCCATTGGATTTTCTAATACATTGACGTATATTAAGAGCATTCAAAGACTAATATTGGTATTAATGATAGTACCATTCAACAATCTCCCCCTTTGTTATTGATGGAAACACACATACTCCCCTTGCAATCATTGTTCCCCGTGTCTCCATGCTTATGATGTTCCTCTCGTGGATTCTCTCCCCCTTTGACATCAATGGTAAAGGGTAACTCCCCATGATGAAATAACTTCCTTTGTGTTCCTGCAATATGTCTTTCTCCATTTAACTGTTTTTCTCCCCCTGACATGTTATGTCTCTCACGGCTTGACGCAACTAATTCCACTTATCAATATGCATTACTCAAAAAAATTACAAAGACAATGACTCCTCCTGCAATTCTTTGATCTTGAAAACTAACTTCTACTATTTCCCAAATCTGCTACTCCATAAGCCAACTAATCTACCGACAATTCTATTTACAGCTCTGACAACTTCTTCACATCTACTATCTACCATTCAAAACAAACAAAAAGTATATATCTTCAAATTTGCAACCGTTGCTACTTACATTTCCCCTCTTCAACATTCATAGGACATGGAATGTTAAAGTTGGATTATTCGTCTCTACAGTCGAATCATTATGAACCTTGACATCTTCCATTGTACCTATATATTCATCATGGCCTTTCGACTTTACAAATCCTGAGAGCACGACCACTGGGATTTCTTCATTCACCTAATCTTCTTGCTTTTTCTTTCTTCTCCAAATATTCTTGTACCTGACATTAGAGTTCTCTTTCATGTAAGATTCCATCATGAGTTAAATGTCCATAGTTGTAGCATTTGAAGTATTCAATGTTGAGCTTGGATGATGGAGCAAATGACATATACTTTCTGCTAAAGAAGCCATTTGGATATTTGTCTTGTGTTCCTTAAAACTTGTTTCTAAGCTTTTGATAATAATCTTGATAATCATCCCTATCATAATCTTTGCAATTCCTGGCCATATGTCCAAAGTTAGTACATGAGAAAAAATAACAATTATTGGGGCACATCATAACCCAAGACGGCATAGTGGTGGACCCGGAATGCGCCAAAGACATCTCCTAGATTCCTCCCCCGAGTAGCAAAAAGGCCATGCAGTCATTTCTCGGAAAAATCAACTTCTTGCGAAAATTCATATTAGACTTCACCCAAATTGTGAAACCTCTGCAAGGTATGATCAAGAAGAATGAAAATTTTAAATGGAATTCCCTCGAGAAAGAAGCATTCGATAATATCAAATAGGCCATCGCAGAAGCACCAGCCCTTCATAGCCCAGATTTCAGCAAAGGATTTATTTTGTATACCTTCGCCTCAGACTCATCTCTCGTGGCCTTCCTCACTCAGAAAGACGGCAGCAATGACGAGCGACCCATATCGTTCATGAGTGTAGGGTTGCAAGGTGTCGAGCTTAATTATTTGGTTATTAAAAAGAAAGATTACGCGCTATATAAGGCAATCAATCATTTCAGGCCATATATTTTGAAGAATCACATCACAATGTTTGTACATCACCTAGCCGTTCGCTCATTGTTCATGCAGCAGGAGTTGGGTGAGAGACGAGGCAACTGGATGACATGCCTTCAAGAGTATGACCTGGAATTCAAGCCTACACATACTGTGAAGGGCCAGGGGCTATGCTGGATGGCTGCTGAAGTTGAAGACTTGCGGGGTAGTGAAGAGGAGTGTTGGGATCATGAAATCGACATGTACCAGAATGACAATACACCTCAGCAAAGCACCCCTTCATGGTACATTGATCTTCAACAATATCTTGGTCGCGGTATCATGGACCCCACTTTAACCACCCAATAAAAACATGTAATACGACTAAAGGCTGCATCCTACCAGCTAGTGCAAGGTAAGCTATTCCGCAAGCACCACAACGGAGTCTTGCTACGCTGCTTGGAACATAATGAGGCTCAAGAGGTCTTGAAGGAACGACATGATGGTCTAGTCGGTGGGCACTACACAGGGGATGCCATAGCTCACAAAATTATGCATGTCGGCTTCTATTGGCCCACTTTGTTCAAATATGCACACACTTATGTTTGGAGGTGCCTGTCGTGTCAAAATTTTTCCAACGGGGAGACACAATCATCCGTCCCGTTGCAGTCCGTCGTAGTGGAAGAGCCATTTCAACAGTGGGGACTCGACGTGATCGGGGAAATTTTTCCACATTCCTCTAAGCAGCATCGATACATCCTTACAGCTATGGACTACTTCACAAGGTGGGTTGAAGCAATACCATTGCGTCAAATCAACGATCAAGAGGTAATAGCTTTCATCACTCAGCACATCATGACCAGGTTTGGCATTCCAACCTCCCTTGTTTTTTATAATGCAACTTATTTTTCGTCATTCAAATTATATGAATTTTCTCTAGAAAACGGTATAGTGCTCAAAGAATCCGCCAACTTTTATCCCCAAGGAAATGGGTTAGTTGAGTCAACCAATAAAAACCTCATCTGCATCATAAAAAATACTCTGTTGTCCCAACAACGAAACTGGCACAACGCCCTCCACAATGCCCTATGGGCTGATCGGGTCACATCCAAACCATCCTTGGGCACCTCCCCATTCTTTCTGTTTTTTGGCAAAGAAGCAATCCTTCCTCCCAACCTGTCTCTCCCGGCGCTCCAGTTATCACAAGCAACGCATGGTACACCGTACCCTTCCTTACAAGCCCGTATAGATACATTGTTGAAACTGGAGGAGGAAGGGCTAAAATCCCGAGAAAAATTCGCCATCCACCAGAGCTGAATAAAACGATGGTTTGATAAGAAGTCCGCCGAAAACAAGGTTTTCGAAGTGGCGACCTCGTCCTCAAATAGGAAAAAGCTCACGAAGAGAAGGGGAAACACACCAAATTCCATGCCCTGTGGATAGGCCCCTTCCAGATCAAAGAAAAGGTTGGTTCCCACACATATAGACTCCAGACCTTAGAAGGGAGAGTCGAGGTCCTCTCGGTAAATGGGTACGACCTCAAGAACTATTTCACTTGACAACCCTGGCAGCCGTCACCACACTCTGTAACATAGTGTCTTTCTTTCGCTTGGATGATTTTGTTTTTTTTTGTTTTTCTTTTTGTTTTGTGCATCTCCATAAGCATGTTGCTTCGAGCAATCTCTCTAAAATCCGCTCCCTTAGCACCTCAGGTTGAGGGATAGTCGTAGATGTTGTTCAATTGGCAGGTTGTATCAGAATCTCTACTGGTGAAAAATCGACCCTGAAACACAAGATGGCCTAAGATGGCCTTTGATAGGCCCCCGTGGGGAAAATGCGAACGAGTCCCAAAACCTAAACGCAAGTAGCTCACCCAGTACGCTAACTCGAGGAGCTGCTAACGAAGAATAAGTTTCAGTGAAATAGGTCACTAGACAGAAAGGGAACAGGGCGAACCTCAGGCGACAAACGGATATTCGGGAAAACTCAAAGGTCCTTATATGCAGACCAGGAGCAACCTCTCTTGCAAGTAACATAAGTCGGGATCCCTCATCTGCCCAAGCAATACTTGCCGCTTTCAAATAAGTGCCTTGAGCACATTCAAAATAAGTGCCTCAAGCACATTCAAATAAGTGTTATTAGCACATGAAATAAAGGGTAAAGGATTGAGAAAGTCTTCTTGCGCATAGAGACGATGTGATGACTCCGCCGGGGTACTGACCATGCTCGCTGGCAGCGGAACAACGTCTGTGACTCCTAGGTAGTGACTTCGCGGGGACCACCAAGTTCGCTGGCAGCGGAGCAACACGAGGGGACCAAATAACTATATCGGATGCTTGAAACCCTTGAGGTTACTCCAACCCTTTCCGTCCGATCTCCGGAAATGAAAACATGGTGAACTAGCACCCCAAGCTATGCAAATAGGTGGAGCAAACGCGCAGGGGCCAAAGATGAAATTAGTGCGGCCCACGGGGGTGAAAGGAATAACCTGCTAAGCCCCCCCTCCCCCAACCCCCTCAATATGAAGCATCGATAGAGATCATGGGTCCTACCAGTGAATCGCCATTTGTTGTAGCCGCTAAAACACCCTTCAAAATTTAGTCCCATCTTAAAATTTTAGAGCCCCTGATCTCTTTGGTAAAGATAATTTTGATGCGCCCTCGGCCTTGAGCCTTGATAAAGTTCCTTTTTCATGCATTATCCCTTCAAAGTTTGGTCTAGGACTTGGTCTCTAAAAAATCTATTCGAATAGTCGCGAAGTCGCAAAACTCATAAAATCAAACATTTTGCGACCATGCGACCTAGCGACCTTGCAACCCCTAGGTCACAAGGTCGCAAGGTCGCATTTTGGTCTAAAGCTTCACATTTGCAACTATGCGACCTAGCGACCTAGCGACCTCCAGGTCGTGAAGTCGTAAGGTTACAAGGTCGCATCTCCCTTCAACCAACCCTAATTTACTACCTAGCGACCTGCATTAAATGATCGCATGTGCGACCCCTTTATAAATAAAAGGGTCATGTAGATTGCATTCGACCTGCGCAACTGAGCAAGTAACACCTCTGACAAGCCAGCTGGAGCACGTTTTTTCCTGGGTAAGTTGCCTAATCCTCTTGTTGTTTCTTTTTTGAGTAATTGTTGCCTCACGTGCTCATGCCCCTTGCCTATTAATCCCTTTTTTGGTTTCATTCAAGCTCCTCAACATACCTTTGGTTAAATTTTACACCTTCCCTCATGGCTTATCTCTTTCTGGCTCCCTCTCTGAAACCTCACCCTGCCCCAGTCTGTCTCGAGCACCCTTCTTAGCTACCTGGGGAGGACTTGCAACCCAGATTTGTCCATTCACCTTGAAATTTTTTCCCTCTTTACGATTCATTCCCCACGGGTCGCAATCACTGCGAAACCTCTCAAAAATCCCTAGCGCGACTCCGCGACTAAGCGACCCTGCGACCTCGCAACTTGGTTGCTGAGTCGTGAAGTCACCAAGTCACTAACCATCAATTAATTGTATACTTTGTGACCTTGCGACCTAGCGGCCTAGCGACCTAGTCGCAAGTCACCAATTCACAAAGTCACAGTTCCCTGAAAGTTTACTCTAGCGCGACCTAGCGACCTTGCGACCTAGTCGCAAGTCGCCAAGTCGTAGTCGCCATTCCTTGAGAGTTCACACCGGTGCAACCTTGCGACCTTGTGACCTAGTTGCAAGGTCCTAAGTGGCAAGCCTCTCCATTTCTTCTGATAATGGTTGGTAGGGGTTGCAGCGACCTAACCTGAGTAGTCATTGGAAGTTTCTTTAGTCCTAACATATTTGTAATTATGTCGTTCGTCTTATCATGGGATTGTTTTATGAACATCCCAGGGAACATTGAAGTCGAACTCGAGTGTGTCTCTCTTCAACCTCAAGCGATATTGGGCCTCCAGCAGTTTGGAAGAGAACTAAGAGTCCAGAGGTAGAGATCTCAGAAGAAGGCACACGTCCTTCCCCACCCCCTATCTATGGA
Source organism: Pinus albicaulis (assembly GCA_034641835.2). Lineage (NCBI taxonomy): Eukaryota > Viridiplantae > Streptophyta > Pinopsida > Pinales > Pinaceae > Pinus > Pinus albicaulis. The sequence continues at coordinate 1,973,546,419 of CM076578.1, forward strand.
GACACTGCATGTGTGTTCGGGAAAGGAAACAAGATGAGTTGGTACAAGTTATATCAGGAGTTCACAAAGCCTGAGTTCCCAGAAGATCTCGTAGACTGGGAAGTGTACATTCAGGTCAAGATATCCAAACTCCATTATGCAGGCACCCATCCAACCATATTTCCATGTGAAGAGGTTATTGAATGGATCCTACAAAAGTTCAACTCCAAGATTTGGGTCATTCACGATCACTCGGGGAAGACATTTTCTAACCTGATGGGGAGAGATGCAGAAGTATACTATGTACTCCCCACCCGAGAACAAACTTTCAACGCTGGTTGGGTAGCCACTCATGAAGTACCCATACCAAAGACCTTGAAGGGATGGTGGGAGGACCCCGAGAAGTTTAAGGTTAAAATGGATCCAGAATATAAAACAGAGGGCCTCAAGAAAGTCTACAAGTTTGTGGCCACAATGATGTGTAAGATGTATGGCCAACCAGAGGCCACCACTTTCAATGGGACTTGGGTCCCTCTCATGTATGACATCACTACATATGGAACCTAGTTAAACTAGGCCAACCTAATAGTAGTGGTCCTCAGGTCAAACATATCAGTAGCACAGACACCCGAAGAAGGATGCGCATCTGAATTTTACATGGCTTCCTACCTTTTGGACGCAGTATGCGCGAGATGTCAATTTTAAGGGTGGCCGCATAACTGGGACGTGAAGCATGGTGGAACAATTCACAAAGACTTAAGTGTGTTCTAGGATTCCAAATATAAACAAGGTATAGAGTCAATCTCGCATAATTTCATTCCCGCACTCTACAGGAAGTTGTTTGGCAAAGACGCCTCGTGCATGTCCAGGCGAGCCATGGAAACGATAACCCAAGTGGCCAACTGGTTTCCCATTGCAGAAAGTACTTTTATAAGGGTCTTCGGGTCGTTTAAAGCACCTCACGCACTGCCCCAGTTTGTCACTGATAAAATACTCTTACAAGAGGTGTGCTACTAGATGACGAGCGGGTTTTCCAAGGTCCTCAGCAAGGGCAAGAAGAAACCATGGCCTACTCTACCGCTCACTATTGGCGCATACACGGCTAAATATTTCAAAGAATTAGAATCAGAGGTGGAGGAAACCAAAGGTTTTCATTTCGTGACCTTCACCCATAGATCATATGATCATGAAAGGATCGTCTGTGCGCATTGCAAACAGGGAAAATTCAATTGAAATACCAACAACCGGAATGATCTGTCGAAGAGCAAGTCAATAACTAATACAACAAAGACAGGGAGGCCTCGCCAGAAGAATCAGCTAACTAAGGGGGGCAAGATGATCAAACTGCGGAAGAGAGGGTTGACACGCTAAAGAAAAGTGACCCGAAAAGAGGAGACTCATCTTCCAAGAAGCCAAGAACTGATACAAGAAATAGTCTTTCTAAATAACAACAAGAAAAGAGAGACATAGAGGCAAAGGAAGAGGAACTCAAACGAGCCTAGGATGCCAAGGCACGACAGCAAGAATAAGAAAATCAAAAGAGGCAAGCTGAGGAACAACAAAAAAAACAACAAAAGGAGGAACATAAGAAAAATCAGGCATAATAAGCCCATAGGAAAGCAAAGGAAGAGGAACGTAAGAAAAAGGAAGAAGAAGGACATAAGAAAGAGACAAAACGTAGGTTAAAGGAAGAACAAGATAAAGCAGAGGCTGAGAAGAGATCACAGGAAGACTCTTCCAAGCAAGATACCGCGCCCAAAGATGGGGGAGAAAAAAGAGCTGCCTCACATTGAGGTACCTCAAACAATCCCCATGATGAGTGTGCACTTCCCTCTCTTGGACCATGGCACCTCGGAGGAACATGAAGATGAAATTCTAGATCTAACAAGGCTGACGTATGACCAATTCACACACAAGTTTAGACAAGAGAAAATAAAATGTCTTGTGTGGAACTCGGCCGCGACTCTCGCAGTTACCATAGAAAAGGATATAGTCGTAGATACTAGGACTAATCCGATCATGATCGCATCAACAGGGACTGCCTTCGTGGTACCCACAGAAGAAAATTTTAGCAGAATGAGCAGAGAGATTTTGTCTCTACGAAACAGGCTCCAAGATTCTGAGCAGAAGGCAGCTCAGTTCGAACAAGAAAATAAGACGCTGGAAGAAGAAATCCAAAGGCTTCATTTCACAACAGTCCAGACCAACGAATTACCAATCACTATTCAAAGGGAGTTGGTTACTTTGGAGGCTACCATGAAGCAAGTGTATGAGGAAATGTTCATGATAAAGCAGACAGTCGCACCACTTCTAAAAGCGCAAGCAAAAACTAAAAGAAGAACTACACAACTGAAGGAGGCCTCCACCGCCTTGGACAACATACTGGAATGGTCAGACATATATCCGTAGGCTCCTGACACCCTGCCAAGGAAGGAGTGGATTTGTACTTAGAATGACAAAGTACAGATCCGAATGAAGATACAATCCAAGGATAAACTAGTAAAGGATGTGGGGAGGGTGATGTATACTTATGAACACCTGATCAGTGGCATCATTCAATGGCTGAAATACATCATATCCCTTCCCTGGGAGCATTAGACACTGAGAAAACAAGGGAAGAGGTAACCCAAAACATTCAAACATTTCTGCAACCAATGAGGCAAGCAGCTGCTTCCCAGGACCTCCCAGCCTCACAGGAAAACATTATTCAATTCATCATCACACCAGTCCAGATCTACACCAAAATGGCCTCCCTATCCAATCAAATATTAGTAAAGAGGTACACTTTGGTCTCAGACACTCTTGAATGTTTTCATTAGTTAAGAGAAGATACCCCCTAGGTCACTCCAGTTGTTGCAGACTATCAGGCTTGGCAGAAGTACCTCAAGGATTAGCAGCAGATAGACGTACCGAACCTCTCCATCACACAACTGCTCCCTTGAAAAAGGAAATGACACAAGTCGCAGGTCACAACAGCAAACAGGTCGCAGGTCGCAGGTCGCAATCAAGGCCAAGTCGCAAGTCAAAAATTCCTCCTAGGTCATAGACGATGCCAATAGTCGGGAGGCTGAAAGGTCAGGGCCACCCAAGGGTCAATTTTTCTCTATAATTACTCCCTCCAGGGACATTCTAAAGGATCTTTTTTCGGGACTCCAAAAGGATAAGAGATAATTGTATAGCATCGAATGCATATTTCTAAGAATGAATACAAATGAATGATTTGATTCCACTATTGGATCGGATGAGGACTTATGTGTGCTAGCATTATGAATATTATGTCTCATGTATTTGTTATCTTTTATAATTGACTAGTCTACGTTTTCTGCTCATATGTCATTTATACGTTTAAGCGTACTAGATGTGTTAATGGTACGAGAATGTTTAATTAAGATATGTTTAATGACTTCGTTATTAATATCGCTTCATCTTTTGGAAAACGCTTAAAGAATTCAAGGGTGTTTCGACCATAGAGAACTATTTCTTTTGTGGTCAAGAAGCTTTTATGAGCATGACCCTAATGATGTGTTGCTAACAACATTTTCTTTGGCTGCATACTTCGAAACTCACTTTGCTATTCATAATGTTTCATTTACAGGAGGACTCATCAATCATTTGTCTCGTATCAGTCAGGTAACTGTGTATTCATAAGTCTGCAGGGCTCATTCTCTATCCAAGAAAAGGTATATTCAGCGGTAGCCAGACCCACACCCCAGACGAGATCCCTATCACAAACGGTATAGAGTCTAGTTGGGAATTTTTACCAAGGAGATCCCCTACTGTTGGCTAGGTGTTTCTTCCCGTCAACAGGTATCTAAAAAGAATTGAGCGAATGGGAGTAGGTATATGGTTGAAAGTTATATTCAATGAAGGCATGAGTGAAGGAAAGAAATCATGGATGAGAAAAAACAACAAATGGATGCAAAAATGGAATATTTACCTTAATGCATGTCCCACAAATAACAAGTAGGAACATATGTGGTAGTAGCATGGCAATGAACCACTCTTTGTGTTGTGTGCCATCAATAGTAAATCCTCCATCTCTGATGGTGTGCTTTAGCCATTGATCTTCTTCCCACACAGATTCGTTTAAGTCTTGGCGAATCTCCTTGTTACACATCATTTTGTCACCATGACATTTGACTGTTCATATGGATCTATCACCATCCATATCATGTTCCCTTAGAGATAAAAAAATACTCATGTTCCTGAATCAAGTCTTGGAAATTAGAGCAAAGCTTTGTAAAACCCTTAAAAGGTTACCTGCACAATTTTTATAGCCTTTTCCTGCGCATGCGTTGATTCTTCTTCCATTAGCGACGACGATCACCGCTATGTTCACCACTAAAACCTGCGCACCCTCATGAAAAAAAAGTAAAAATACAAATTAACTTATAGAAGCCTAGTTGGTCAAATATTCTCCCAACTGGAAGCCTCTAGAGTCGCGCCAATTTGATCTTTATCCCTCCACTCATGGAGCTCATCCCTTGGTCCAAGGAACTCAAATCCCTTCATGGGAGGAATCCATCCCTCTCTTAATAGATCTGAAACTACCTCAATATATCTATAAATTGAGCTCAAGTTTCAGGTTGAAGGGTAGAGACCAATGTGAATAGAGACTGATTTGTATAGTTTCTAAGCTGGAGAGAGTTCATAGAGTTCATATTTTCTATGCTAGTGAGTTGTTGTTGACACATTGAAGATCACATATTTGTGCCCATGACTTCATGGTGGTCATTCTAGAGAGGAAGGATTACCATACTGAAGGAAAACGATTGCTCAGACACATGGGAGAAATCTGTACAACATCAAGGCATCCAGTTGTAAGATTTCGCTTTCCAATTTATGATAATACATATGGATCTCTTTTTCTCCTTGTCTTGTTTTTGAATTCATGGGAATGATGTCAATACTTATATTCCTTGATCACTAAGTTGGATTAGTATTTACGATTATTATATACTGCAGATGCTTTGATCGTTTTTCTTCTATGTGATTATAGGTTCTACTCATCATTGAAGAACTACTTTGGAGCGAAAGACACAAGATTGCATCAGACATCTAGATTGAAAGGTAGAAGCATGTCCTCTTTATTTTCATGGTTGTAATAATCTAAAATAAAAATAATCTAAAGAAAGAGATATTCAATGGATCTTCGTTTCTAGTTACTCATTGGAGTACTAGGGAGATCACTCTTTTCCACAAGAGGGATTAATCCTAGTAACAAATTGGTGACCATACTGGGAAAGACAAGTTCAATTTTATTTGTTTGTGTTCAATTTGAAATTCTAGCTTTCTGATTTTGACTTCTTTGATTTTCATTGGGTAGATGAATTTTTAGAATCTTTGAGAAAGAAAACCTAAAATATATTTTTTCCAAATTTTTCTCTGCCTGTGCGGTTTTTTGAGGAAAACAGAGTGGCAACCTACGCAACTTGTTAGTTCAATCCAGTGCACATGCGCGCTGTTGTTAACTTAGAGGTTGAACACCCCGTGGGAAATTTTGAAAAAAATAAAATTCTCTCTTTCAGAGCTAGATAACTAAATTCTTGATGTTTAACCTAATTTACTCCAGTTTTCATAACCTATGTGAGAAATCCTCTTCAACAATTTTGAGTCTTGTGTGATTAATCATCCTTTTTTCATTTTACAAGTTAGGGTTTTACCTAGTTTACTGTTTCTCTATATGGAATATACATTTTTTTACCTCAGATCATTGGCTTTGTGATTTTATCTTCTTAAGCCATCAAGATTATATCCAACCTTACTTTTTGTGAATATTTTTTTCTTATTCATTTGAAAAACGAAAAAGCTTCTGGATCACCGAACTTGATTTGTCACAGAGTACTCTATCATGATTTCATTTCTGCTGGGATAAGTGGAAACATTCTTAGTCTGATTACAAATAACAGAAATAATTTACAAAACATTCATAGTTATCCTAGTTAGGATTCATAATTAGAACTTTGATTTGATTTTGAAGTTTATACTTTTAGGGTTTTTAAGAAATTGCTTTCTTTTGAGATTTGTTTGTTTGTCGAAATTGTAGTTTCTGACTTTGTAATCAATAAAATTTTATTCACAAAGAGAAATTGATCATGTTTGGAAATTTTGTTCTTAAATAAATTCTTTTATCTTCTAAAAGATTTTTTTTTTAAGTGTGAGGAAGTTTGTGTTTTTCAATTAAAAAAAAAAATCTCTCAACTTTCTCCTAAATAGAATTAATAAAAAAGAAAGAGTTCATTTTTCATATTGATGCATTTAGATTATTTTGCGTCAGGTCACAACATCATCAAGTTTCAACTCCATACCATTTGCATTAAATAACAGTCAAATCAATACAACACTTAGTAAAATCAATATAGAGATTTTTACATTTTCTAGGGCTCATTCCACCAATATAGCTTAGGCTAGTGTTTTGGAATAGGTTCTAATAAAAATTCCAAAGGAGTCAAAACAAACAAGTAGTATCTTGTGGTAGGGAAATCCAATTGTTGCATTTGTACTTTGGGAATCTCTTCTTAAAATATTCAAGCACAAGGTCATGTCGGACCTAATGAGGTAACCGTACCCATCTTATTAGTGAAGATAGAAGACGTTCACATAATACAAACGATAAACCTCAGATTAACCATTATCGAGGAGCCCAGGGGCACTTGTTATCAAACCTCAGATTTACCATGTCGAGGAGCTTTCAAGGGGATTCCTCTTGATACTCTGCCCTTGCGTGTATATCGAATCGTAGACTGTTACCCTAGGTGAATTTGTGTAAGTTGGTGAAATTAGTGGCCATAATATTTAGGATTTTTCCCAGGGTGACGGTGGAGGGAGGTCCCACTGTACCTGGAACAGACGTTGGCTAGACTCACTTGGACTTTCCAGAGGGTACTCTTCACTTCGAGATGGCATAATGGAGGTACTTGCGCTAGACTATTTCAATAAGAAGGTTTTCAAGGTAACTGTTCCAACTGCCAGTTTTCCACATTAACTTCTGTGATATTGGATTTCATCACCAACTATTGTTTTATTGTGGAAACATATTGTTTATTTGTGGTTTGTTTCTTACATTTTGTAGGCTCGTGTTCAAATTGCTTGATTTTTTAGCGACCTTAGGTGTATTCTGTTGAAATATTTTTTGATTTCGTGTGTTAAAAATTAACCATGGTTGAATTACCGAGACACTCACGTAGACTGCAGGGGAAAATCCCTGAATATACACCTAGTCAATTGGAAAATATTAAATCTAAAAATTTTCAACTATCAGGAACCGGGTCTACTGAACAAGGAGAAACATCTATAATAATACATCCCGATTTCGAAGTTAATCAACCTCAAACAATAGAAAGAAATCAAGAACAATAAGAAATTTCTGAAGTAATCACAGTTGAATCCGTTACCTGTGAATTGTCAGATACTCAATTCACTAAGCCCCAAATATCTGGACCTAAATCTGAATCTACTTCGTCTGAGTCACCTTCGAAATTCATAGCTCGAACTCCTGGTCATCCTTGTTCACCTCGAGTGAAACTTCTTATTACTGAGAATATTCCTTCTGGCCAAATTAGTATTGAAGAGATTTATACAGACATGGAAGAAGAGATCACAATTCCTTCACGTCAAGAGTATTTATATCTAAGGTATAGTGAGTCGATTACCCTTACGTTCCTTTTAGACCAGATCCTTGGTATCAACAAATTACCGACTTTCTGCATAATTCTGGTTTCAATTATTCGTCACGCCGCATTCCTTTTTACTCTATACCCAGAGGTAGTTACATGGATTCATCGAGAATGTCTACTAAGTCATCCATGTTTTCTTCATCACCGGAAACATTTTTGTATGGCGGTCCATCAGTTCTTGCTGGGTACCATTTGCTCTCTGGCACTTTTTCAGGAGCATCTCCCTCTTTCAAAAAATATTACACAATCAACTGGTCTTTATTATTCTACCACTGAATCTTTGACAACGGAACATGTCTATATTTTTTTTGGAAATATTCCTCAAGCTAGCTCTCAAGGTATCTATATAGCGCCCGGGGGGAGAAAATTCCTCAAGGACAACACTTTCTCCAAGGGAAACACCTTATTCAAGGGAAAAAACCCCTTCAATGACAACAACCTCTTCAAGGGAAGAAATTTAATCAAGAGAAACTATCCTTTCAAGGAGGTCAAACTTTTACTGGAACTTATTTGGGAAATTATCAAACTTATGTTCCAATACCTCAAACCAGTTATGGTCAACGTTATGCATCAAAACCTTTAATGGGAGCTCCTTACCCAGGCGTTGATGCTGTGAGGAATCTGTTTTTAAATCAACAATATTTTCAACCTACTTTACAAGTACCTTATAATCAACCTGCTCAGCTAGCTGGACAATTTGGTTATACTCAAGTCCAACAGCCTGTTCAGACTGCAATTCAAATTACCCCTCAAGTATCTATACCCAGTATTCAGCAAGTTGGTTTGATTACTCAAAGTACTCCTATCCAATCTGTTGTACAAACTTTTGTTCAACAACCGAGGACACCTATCCCTGGAGTTTCTCAAACCCCTGTTTCTACAACCCTTAAAACAACTGCATCAACGGTTACACAAGCAATCCATCAAGTTACTGCTCATCAAACTGGACCTACAGTTCAGTCTACTATTCAAACCTCTGTAGGACAACCTGGTGCAACCACAGTTCAAACAATCCAACCTTTTACAGTTCATTTTGTGCAGAGTCAACCATTTCAAGGGAAATTTCAACATGGACAAATGGGACAAAATCCAGTCTACTAGAATCAACCATATACCATGGTTATACATATCATATACCAGCTCTACCTCATTTTGGTATGGCTAACCTTGGATACCCCGGAGGTATTCCAATCTCATCTGCTCAGGCTATTCCAGGTTATCCTGGATATCCTCCTCTGGGTATTGGTATTGTTCCTCAAGTTTATTAGTTTGCACAACAAGACCCTAAATGTTGGTTACCATTCATTGCAACTTTAGATTTACCATATTTGTCTCGCCTGACGAATGATCCAATTTATTATCCTCCATTTTGGCTGTCAATGCCAACTAAGTTGCCCAGTGATATACCTAAGTTTGAAGGAAAATCAGGAGAATACCCCTCAAATTATGTGATGAATTATCCTCTTTGGTGCGCATCCAACTCCTTAATCAATGATTCCATTTGACTGAGACTTTTTTAGAGAAAATTGACTGGTTTAGCTACAAAGTGGTACGTTGAGTTACCACGTGGCTCTTTCAATAATTTCAGCGCTTTAGCAATAGCCTTCCTAACTCACTTCTAGTTGCTAGTCCATTATGACAATGGCACAAAAATTTTAACTTCATTAAAACAAAGTACGTCTACATACATTTCAGATCACATACATGAATGGTGACATAGACAATGTTTAGTGAAGGTTTTTTATTCTAGAACAAATTTTGGCATAATGGTTTATTAAATCATTACTTCCAAAGATCACTGAAGACGTAGCTAAGGGAGGCGTTGTCACAGAAGAACAGGTCATAGCCCAAGCGCAGTATTTAGACCTTGGATACACACAGTCTAGTACTCTATATGAAAAAATTCCTAATTTACCATGCCTAGGTCAACTTACTGCAACTCCTAGTTCTCATTCTGCATATGGTGTAATTGGTACAGTTAATACTACCAAGAGTAAAAATAAGTCATCTAAATCTACTTCTCCAATTATAACTCTACCAGATTCACCTAAAGGAGTCTCTTCCCTTGAAACTTCTGCTGAAATTCACGTTGTTGACTCATCCAAAACTAAAGCTAAATCCGGTAATAAGAAGAAGGGAAGAGTAAAAATAAACAAAACACTTCTCCCAAAGAGAAAACTGAAAAAACCGAACCATCAGACGAAAAACTGAAACCTCGTTATCCTTGTCTTATCTGTGATGAGGATCACTACACCAAAGAGTGTCCACATTCAGCCGAGGTATCCAAATTTGTCAAAGGTTCACCCACACATGTTCTCTTCAAAGATATTTTTCCATCTCAAGATAGTAAAATGATCGGATCTTCTTCCAATTCATCGGCAAAGGTTTTTATGATGTCTCAGGTCATGGTTGCGACGCGATCTCAAGGTTATGGATCTAAGAGTCCTGTAATTGGTAAAGAGACTGAATCATCCATTCAAACACCAACAACAACTCCTTCACTTTCCGAACCATTAAAAATAGAGAAACCAAACCCTGATTTAGTGATTAAACCGCTTGCCAAAGGTGTACTTCAAAAATCATCTTTCAATCCACATGCGAGAGCCGCTCAGATTTACAATGTTGTTGAAGATTTGGCCATATCCCCTTCAACAACGTTAGCTGTCGAGGTGTTTCAATACTGTCCAACTCAGAGGAAATTACTATTATTAGCAATAGGAGATATTTATCCTCAAGACTCAAATCTAATGGTCTTTGATCTCGAATATTTTTTACCTAGACTCCCACATCAAATGGCTTTTCAAATTCCAATATTAGTCAAATCGAGGCGAGTTTTTTGCACTGTAATTGATGAGGGAGCATCTACGTGTATAATTCCATTAGCCTGTTGGAAAACTCTTGGTTCTCTGAGAATCAATCAATCACCGACCATCCTTAAAGCCTTTTGATGGAAGAGGTTTTCACCCATTCAGAATACTCCAGGATCTTCCTATAGAAGTAGAAGGAAAAATCGTAACCCTAGAGGTGGAAGTTGTTGATGCCCCTATTGATTACAACCTTCTTCTGGGTTGCAGTTGGTCTTATGCTATGATTGTTGTTGTTTTATCAGTATTTCAGCTGATAATGTTTCGTCATAAAGGAAATATTGTTAAAATCGATCAGTTGTCCTACTTCTCTTCAGACCCTACTTCTACATATAGTATCCAGCATGTCAGAAAATCGGTTATCCCTTACGAAGATTTTTGCATAGGGCTAGTGAAGAATTCCACTGTCATGGAAAATTTCGCTATGCCCTCTCCCAACATACCGCGAACTATTTCCATTATCAATATGATCACATCAAACACAATGCCATTTTATGACATGTGGACTATGCCTTTAGAATCAAAATTGGACTCTTATGATGGTGATATGCCTTGAAGTCCTTTTGAATAGGCATATGTAGCAGTACAATCATGTTCTGACACTACATCAACTTCTACCCATTAAACGAATGTGGTCAGTGAAGAATCATCTTCTATATCAAGCTCAACTTTGACATCATTTCCAGATCCTTTTCAACACGTATTTGCAACTAATGAAAACACTTGAGAAATCTTGTCATTGGACGAATTGCCATGGGACAATCTACATCATCGATCTTCTTTTTTGCCTGACCTTGACAAACTTGAAAATGAATTTTCATCTATCTTTATGATTGATTATGTGAAGGAACTTGAAAATCCCACATTGATTATACGTTCGGATTCTGAAAATTTTGGGAAATATTTCTACAACAATTCCTATTGACATATCGATTAAACCTCGAATAATTGAGAACATTCATATAACTACTTCTTGTTCGATTGAAGAAATCAAAACTTACAAAACCCTATTTCAATAATTCTGAGACATTTTTGCCTATTCTTACGAAGAAATGCCAGGTATTGATCCTAATATTGTTATTCATGAGATTAATACATACCTGGATGCTAAGCCTATTAGACAGAGATTACATCCAATACATCTGCGGAAAGCTGCGGCAATTAAAGTTGAAGTTGAAAAATTATTAAGTGTAGGATTTATTTATCCTATTCCTTTGATGGATTGGGTATCTAATATAGTTCCCGTAACGAAAAAACAAGGGACTATCAGAGTATGTGTCGATTATCAGGATATTAACAAGGCTTGTCCCAAAGACAATTATCCTACCCCCTATATCAATCAAATTGTTGATGATTGTGCGAGAAACGAAATATTCTCGTTCATGGATGGTTTTTCTGGTTACAATCAAATCAACATACTCCCTGTTAATCAACCTAAAACAACATTTATATGTCCTTGGAGCACGTTTGCATATTTTAAATTACCTTTTGGACTGAAAAATGTTGGTGCAAATTTTCAAAGAGCTCTGTCTTATTCATTTCACGATATCAAACATATTGTACAACCTTACCTGGATGACTTACCTGCTCATTCTTTACACAGAAAAGATCATCCTACACACTTATGTGCTATCTTTATGAGATGTAGGCATTACAATATTCATTTGAATCCACACTAATTCATTTTTTGTGTACAATTGGGACGTTTACTTGGGTTCGTCATTTCAAAGGAGGATATTTGTGTCGATCCATCGAAGGTTGAGGCTATCATTAATCTACCTCCTCCTTCCTCTCTTCACCAAATCCAAAGTTTGCAGGGGAAATCAAACTTTTTACGTCGTTTTATCCCAAACTATGCAGAGTTAATGAACGGTTTTACCCGGTTGTTGAAACAAAATGTTCCATTCATTTAGGACGAGATTGTCGATAAATATTTTGATGCACTTAGAAACGTCTTGACACATGCATCGTTATTGCATCTGCCCAATTACCATCGAGATTAATTTGTGTACTTCATTGCACATGATTCCATGATTGGAATGGTTTTAGTTCAAGAGGATGAATCTAACAAAGAACATGTGATCTATTACCTAAGTCGAAATCTCAGCCCAACAAAAATCAAGTATTCACATGTGGAGAAATTGGCCTTGGTAGTTTTTCAAGTTGTTCAACATTTTCATCATTACATATTAGTACACAAAACCACAATGACATCTAATTGAAACCTGATGATGTATATTTTGACAAAGAAATTTCTCGGGTAAAACACTCCAAATGGATCGTTATCCTGCAAGAGTTTGAGTTGGAGTTAGACAAATCCAAGTCTAAGAAATCATTCGTATTTTCTAAACTTATGTGTGATTTTCCCAACACTGAGTCTGAAATGGTGGTAGAAAATCCTCTCGTCGATGAATCTATGTTTCAAATCAGTACTTTAGATCCCTGGTTTGGAGATATCACTATATATCTTCAAACCCAAACCTTTTTCCCAGAGATTTCACGATCATATCGACGGAAAATTCAATACAAATATCAATAAAAAAATATTGTTGGTAACACTCTTTATCGTCATGGTGTCGATTTTGTGTTTCGACGTTGTATAACTCATGAAGAGGCCAAAAGGGTTTTGAATGATTTCCATTCTGGAGCGTGTGGTGGTCACATGTATGGGTTTTCCACAACCCAAAAGATATTGTGCACTAGTTATTATTGGTCGTCTTTATTCAAAGACTGTATTCTCACAGTTATAAATGCCACAATTTCCATGTTTTTTATCGAAAGATGCGTGCACCTCCAGCTCCACTTCATCCAATCATTGTTGTCGATCCTTTTTCCAAATGGGGCATCAATTTCATCACATGTAATCCTCACTCGGCCGAGGGGCATGGGTATATTATTCTCGTCGTAGATAACTTTAATAAATGGGCTGAGGCAATGCCTACATTCATGGATGATGGCAAAACTGCAGTAATTTTCATATTCAATCACGTGATTGCTCGGTTCGGTGTATCTCAAGCTAAGGTTACGGACCATGGAAGCCATTTTCGAAATATTATGATGACCAAACTCTCTGATCAACTTGGCCTATGCCATGATAATTATATACCATATTACCCATAGGCTAATGGTCAAGTTGAGGCTGTCAACAAGGTTTTAACCACCATGATTAAGCAGATTGTCAGAACTCATAAATTTAACTGGCATACCATGATTTTTTTGGCATTATGGGCATACAATACCTCTACAAAAACTTCCACAGGGTTCACTCCTTTTCAAAATTTTTATGGTTTATAAGCTATGGTACCCATTGAATGTGAAATACCATCACTCAAATTAGCCATTGAATTATTACCAACTACCTCTGAAGAGGAGAAATGCTTTCTATACCTAGCACAGTTAGATGAGACTCTTTGCAACGATGCATTAACTTACGAAGCTCAGAAAAAAAATGTTAAAGCTCAGTAGGATAAAAGTGTTAACCCTCACATATATTCATAAGGTGACCTAGTTATAGTATATGATCAAGCTCATGACAAGCTAGGCGCTGGTAAATTCGAACCAATGTGGCATGGTCCCTATATTGTTAAGCATGTGCTTGCAAAAGGAGCCTATGAATTAATTGATTATGATGACATCTCTTTAGATAAACCCATAAATGGATATTATGTATGAATTTTCATGTGAATATCTCTCTTTTACATTAGTTACATTTTATAACAGTGTTCCTTAGATTAGACAAGTGCCTTAGGATTAGTTATTTTTGTTTTACAACTTTTATTACTTTCGCTGCTTATCTTGATTACTCTTGATATTGAAAATATCGACATTACTTCAAACTTACATTAGTTTTGCTGACAACACCTATCGTAGTACATGGAACATCTCTTCCATTGCTTGGGTTATCTATTCAACCACCGATGAGTTAGTCTCTATTCATGGGATATGCCTTGGTCAAAAAATGAACAATATTGTAGAATATAACACAGTCATTGAGTTATTATCTGATGCCATCAAATTTGGTATTCGACGTTTGATCATTAGGTTAGATTCGCAACTCATTGTATTACATTTAAACAATGTTTATGCTATCAGAAATCAAGCTTTTTTAAGAATGTTTTTAAGGGTTTGTCTCTTGGAAAGACAATTTGATTATATCGAATATAAACACATTTCAAAAAATTTAGACACATTGGCTGATGCATTAGCTAATCGAGTTTTAAATAGACATATGCAACATTAAAAAGTAAAAAAAATAACATTCAATCCATGTTGAACAAGATACTCAAAGAACGAAGGTAGTAATATTATTAGGTTAAATAGTTTGTGTCAAAAAATATTACATCATTTGCGATCATAGGTATCAAACACCTTATGATCTAAAAGATACTGATACAAAAAAAAAAATCTCAATCTAAATAGACCATCAACTATCCATGATGATGATCACGATAAAAAACTATGGCACGTGCCACCCTGCGCAGAAATATCCTGAACGGGACTAGGACACAAGTCACATGTCTCTACAGCCTGAGAGGTATATCATCTATCTCTATCTCTGGAACATCAATATTCAACCTCTCTAGGTTGTGCTCCAGCTCTGCCAGGATCTCTGCTGCATCATTCTGTGGTGGGCCTACTATAGTTTGTGCCTCTCTCCTATCAAAGTGACGAAGTGCTGCTGGTCGTGTTGGACCGACATTTGCATTTAAAATTTTGTCAGTATTGGACGATACAAATCAAATAAAAATTAGATAACATAAAAAATTCAAAATGATTTTCTTACCTGTCGCATCCCACTGTGCCCCTGGTGGAAGAGATGTATCATGATCACCTTTAAAATCCATCCCTGCATAATGAAAATATTCGATCATGAAGATCTGGTTCCTAAGCCATATGAAAAACTGAGGAGTAAAGTGAATCACTGCACCGCCATTGCCACCATGGCGAGCCATCAATGCTATCCAACGCAATATATGTGGTTTTCGAGGTCTTGTGGGATCCACTGGAGACTGTTGAGGCACAAGGAGTGGGATCCTCTCTAAATCAAAAGATACAAGAATGGCCCCATATTCGAATTTTTTCTACTTCCCATTCTTAGCTCTCGTGAGTTGGCCCTTCATGTTAGGCAACAATCCTTCACTCCAGTTGAAAATTGTTCCCCCAGAACATTCAACTGCGGTCTGCATCTATGCTTTGGTAGCCACATGCAGAGCTGCACTCCCACACAACCTGGTAACCGTGAATGTTATGATCTTGAGGTCTAGTCGCACAATAGTTTTTATATCAATGCGATCATCCTTTAACTCTGAATCTCGGCTACAGTATTAAGCCATGTAAGAAGTAGTGGGGAGACCTCCTGGTCTGGTCCCAAATAAGGAAATTTCCCTCCCTCTATGAGGTAATCCAATGAGGAAATATATGTCCTTCGGCTCGATCACAAGCTGATGGACTCGGATAATGAAACATCTATCTTGGACATCCCATGCATTCACTAGCTAGGTCATAAACTCAATCTGTGCTTTCATACCTTGAATTGCCCACAACTTATACAAGCCACAATTTTTTAATGAGCGCATTGTTGCCGGATCATCCATGGCTTCATTGTCTACAAGTTCATGCAATATTTCTCTCCATTCCAACATGATTGTCAACCTATAAACCATCAATTTTATCATTAGAAATCAGTTGGGATAATTATGATCCATTTTTATGGAGAGGAATATGTTTTTCAAAACCCCACGGTGCTTGCACAGGTGTTGTGTTTACACAGTGCGTTTTTACGCACGCGTTATGCACAAAACCCGCGACATCCCGATGATTTTTTGTTGAAAAATTGTTGGGGTGCACAGTTTTCTCCATGAAACTCGCACATCCCCGAGGGTGGATTTTAAAACAAAATTTCCCTCTAAAAAGTGTCCTAAAAGCTTAAAATAAAAACTAAACGGATGAAAAAAAAAAGATAATGATGATGTGGATTACCTGGTGCAGACGATTCTTGAAATGGTTGGTCAGTTCTCCTGATATCAACTCCGAAATATTGTGGGAAAAAAACTCTTTCTGCTTTGCTCTAAAAATAAGAAGGTGAAAATGTCTTGTTTAAATTCCTTTTTGTAGTTTTTTTTTTTGTAAATTAAGTGGGTCTATTCACATTCATTATAGAAACATAGATTACATCATGGCCTTGAGAGGTTAATATTCTGGAAGTCTAGAAGAAGCTGAGGAACAACCGACTGACACATATTAGTCTCGTCCTCTGGGAAAGAGAATATAGGGAGAGGCACAGAGGGGAGAGTGATGCTAACAAAACCAGGAGAAAATGATCCATTACTACCCTGGAAAAAAGACCATTAGGCCTCAAACAGATGGAGAATAACAGAGAAACAAAAAGAGGCCAAACCCGAAACAGAATACTAGAGGTCGGGGGATTGATGCACATCAACGTCATCATTCAAATAGTCTTCAACACTGATAGGTCTGTCTGGTGTCCCTTCATCCAAGCAGAATATTTGATGGTGATGAGTGGAGGGACCAGCTTCTTGGCAGTCATGCTTGGAGGGGCGTTGAATGCCTTCTTTGACCTTAGGGCTCTAATGGAGGCGTGTCGAATAGCTTCTTTTCAAAATGGCATAGTGAGGGGAGCTTCTATCTATGAAGTGCATGTGGTGCACTTCCTTCACGTATGTAACAAATTTCTCTGTCAGGGAATCAATTTTCCTCTCAAGCTCTTTGTTGTTGTCCTTCTGCTCCTGAAGGGCGATGGCCAGAAACGTCTTGGTATGCCAATGTAGGTCAATGATCCTACTGTACAAGTTCTCCCATGGCCTGGTTATCCCAGTATCCAGGATCCGACTGAGTGAAGCATCGATCGCCTCCGAAGGCATTTCTCTGCGACTGATGTGGGAAACGTTTTCCATGTCGGCTACACGCCTCTGCATATTAGGGTTGGTATTGTCCACATAAGTGCTGGCAGAATTTATGGCTGTGGTCTCAGCTCGAGTAACAGGAGGGCGAGAAGAGTTATCCCAGAAAGCTCGGTGGCCATGGCAGGCAGGGGGAGGCAGGTGAGAGTGATGAGGGGCCATGGAGGTGGGGCGAAGAGGAAGAGTAGAGGGTGAGGTGCAGATATGAGGGGGGCAGCCACTTTGAGACAACTTCTAGGGAGGTCGAGTACAAGTAGGGTTCACGGGCCAAACAGACAAGAGTAAGGTATGAAAAAGGAGGAAGGAGATGAAATAGGCAGGCGAGGGGTGAGAATGCCCAGGTAAGCCACTGGGCGGCGTGCCTGATGGGCTGTCCGAATCATGCGAGAAATTAATTCTTGGAGTGGGTGCGTACTTCTGAGAGCTGGTCATTGAAGAGCCACAGGAGGGATCAATCGTGGGAAGGAAAGCTAGTGGGGGGTTCATGATTACAAAATTGATTGGGAGGGGAGATCGAGGAAGAGGTTAGCTCTACCTGCTGCAAATATAGAACAATGATGTGGAGGCATTTCGTTTTGATAGATGGCGCCATTATGGATTCCCAGTCAGTTGAGGTGAGTCTGTTGGAGTCTCCGAAGCCAATGTTTTCCAGGAAGTCTTCCAACTTATTGGAATTTCTCCTAACAGCTGAGAAGGATATGCCTCTGGTGTTGTATATATTGTGCTTGATCTTTTGTAGGATTTTTCTTATGCACCAACAGTTGGAGACTTGCTGAAAATTGTGCCCCTGTTGGATTTTCTGGAAATCTTGTGTAGTGATTCTTTTTGTAGTTTTAAATGAATAAAATAATATTATTTAATTTAATTTTACTCTATAAGTTAAATTAAAATGTTTTTTCCCTTTTTGAGAGAATATGTTCGTAATTTTTTGAGTTTTTGTGCATGAAACAAAATATTGTGTGAAAAAAATCATTTTGACATTGAGTAGGAGTTTATCACTTTTTCGGGCTCTATAAAAATACGAAAATGAGAAACTATGGAGTCCTCTTTTAATCCCTTTTCAGACTCTCTAAATATGAAAATATCACTGAGGACTTGACTATTCGAACTCGTTAAAACAAATGAACAGTCGTCCATTCAGCATAAGTTTACCCCTTTTCTGGACTGAATTGGACTATTTACGAAAAAAGTATACATTGACTAATCATGGTTAATAGATTCTCTCCTGCATTATTTTATTCTTTTTCAGGCTTGAGGGACTAAATTTATGAAAAATAACAACCATGGAGTTTAATTATGTTTTTCTTATGACTCCATAAAACTGAAAAACGTCAAGTTAATCCTATACTAGACTCATTAAAATTAAACAGTACAGGACATGTCGATCACAACAGGATCGAACCACTCCTTCTTAGGGTTCGTTTTTAATACTAAGATGGACTCATCCAAAGGATGAGCCTACACAACAAGAAAATGTTATCATCCTCAAGCTTGAAAAAAATAAAGAGGTACTTGCCAGTAACGGTGGGGGAAAAAGTGATGAAATCATTGTCCTTGTTTAGAAAGCAGCATGTCACTCTTGAACACGACACTTTGTCACACTTGTACCTAGGTTGGGAAATCCTTTGTCTTACAGTTAATCAAACCACATTGAAAGTCTTCAGCCGGTTTTTGTGTATTATCTTTAGGTAAAATGTTTCCAAGCCATTTACAGTGTCCTTATGTGCTCAAGAGAAAGTTCAATTTACCATTCATTGCAAACATTTGTCTCCATTCGCGTTGACCACCCCTGAGTTAGTCCTTGAAAAACATTTCTTCAGAACTTGATCTAATGGTTTCGTGTTGTAGGCTTTCCTGCGACATATCACTTTCTATCAAAATCAGCTCATTATCTAGAAAGTTGATTTAGAATCCTTTCAGTACCTTCGAATCTTCTTTCCCTAATGGAAGGTTTCTCGGCTTCGATGATAGGTTCTCATCATTAACCTTCGATTGATTGATTCTATGAGTGTCTGACTGCAAATAATTCATTCACACTTTATAGATTTTGTTGAAGTACTTTGAGAGCCATTTTCATTATTGATGGTTTCTCTCACACTTGTTAATGGTTCTCATCATTGACCGGTAATCAAGTGGTTTATACCATGTTCAACTTCGACACAATCAATCGCATGGATAGATTCGTAGTAACTTGAGATGCGGAAATCAAGACCCTCGATCTAGGTTCCACCATCCAGGAAGTGAGGAGTTTTATATTCATAATATAGTAGACTTCTTATGACAGATGAATACTCCCATATTGTGTCTACTTTTAATGTAATACTGAAATCATATCTATACCAGAACAATTATTTAGTTTTTCTCTATGTATGGGAATGCCTACCTCAGTGATGATATATATTTTCATTGAATTTTTTTACAGGTTTTCGACTGGTGTCTCCAATCCAATCCTCAAAATGATAAAGCACTTCAATCTTTAGAAAATTTTTCTTAAACTTCGCACTTTAGGGGGAAATATGTTACACGTCATTTTGTCACCATGGAATTTGACTGTTCATATGGGTCTATCACCATCCATATCATGTTCCCTTAGAGGTAAAAATACTCATGTTCCTGAATCAAGTCTTGGAAATTGAATAAAAGCTCTATAAAACCCTTAAAAGATTACTTGCGTAGTTTTTATAGCCTTTTCCTGCACATGCGCTGATGCTTCTTCCATTAGCCATGACGATCATCACTCAGTTCGCCACTAAAACCTACGCACCCCTGTGAAAATAATGTAAAAATAAAAAGTAACTTCTAGAAGCCTAGTTGGTCGAATATTCTCCCAACAAGAAGCCTCTAGAGTTGCATCAGTTCAAGCTTTATCCCTCCACTCATGGAGCTTATCCATTGGTCCAAGGAACTCAAATCCCTTCATCGGAGGAATCCATCCCTCTCTTAATAGATCTGAAACTACCTCAATCTCTCTATAAATTGAGCTCAAATTCCAGGTTTAAGGGTGGATACCAATGTGAATAGAGACTGATTTGTAGAGTTTCTAAGCTGGAGAGAGTTCATATTTCTATGCTAGTGAGTTTTTGTTGACACAGTTAAGATCACATCTTTGTGCCCATGACTTCATGTTGGTCATTCTAGAGAGGAAGGCTTATCAGAATGAAGGAAAAAAATTGCTCAGATACACGGGAGAAATCTATACAACATCAAGGCATCTGGTTGTAAGATTTCTCTTTCTAATTTATGATAATACATATGGATCTCTTTTTCTTAGTGTCTTGTTTCTGAATTCACGGGAATAATGCCAATACTTAGATTCCTTGATCACTAAGTTTGATTAGTATTTACAATTATTATATACTGTTGGTGCTTTGATTGTTTGTCTTGTATGTGATTACAGGTTCTACTCGTCATTGAAGAACTACTTTGGAGCGAAATACAAAGGATTACATCACACCTGGATTGAAAGGTAGGAACATGTCCTCTTTATTTTCATGGTTGTAATAATCTAAAATAAAAATAATTTAGAGAAAGAGATATTTAATGGATCTTTGTTTATAGTTACTCGTTGGAGTACTAGGGAGATCACTCTTGTCCGCAAGAGGGATTAATCCTGATAACACTCCCTCAATTCAGTTACAAATTGAGCATACGAATTCGGCTTTTTGAATTGTTCCTTCAATGCGGCCTTCAGATTATCAATTGTTGCATTAGGGTTTGTTGCCACATACCTTATGTACCAATCCAACGCGCAGTCTTGAAAAGCAATAGGAAACTGTGCTTTCTTAACATCCTCATTATTAATATTCTATGTTTTCCATACAAATTTTGTGACAAACCATAATTGATCCACATATTCATTCCCAATACCACTTAAATTAGGTAACTTCATGGAAGCATCCATATCAGTGTCTGGTGGTGGAGGTGGAGGTGGAGTGGATGAATGATTAGCACGATGTGAATACGGGAGTGGAGTGGATGGGAATGAAACTAAATCCAAATTTCCTACTTCTTTGTGCATAGATTCCCCCTAGTTACTTGTTTCAGAATCTTCTTCACTATTAGATTTACCTTTGAGAGGACTATAAATAAAATATTCTTCTAAGTCTATTCAGTAAGTTCTTCCACTCCGCGTAGCACTTGTAGAATCTCTGCGCGTGTAGTTAGATGGAACTCTTCAGGAAATTCACTCAATGTGGCTGCACATAGTATCCTGTTCACACAATAGCATTTTAATCCACAATTTTAGAGAGTGAAGTAACTTACCTCTAGGGCCCTTGAAAAATCTCCTTTCAACTTCATAATATGATACAAATTGATCAATAGTGAATTCAATCGCAAATCCTCCCATAACAGTATCGATCTAGTGATCTACCACACATGTTATCTTGTTGCTAGATTTATCCAATTGTTGTACCAACTCTAGGGTCCACTTAGTGATCACGCTGTCCTTTGTGTAGGTTTGGAATTCAGCAAGTCGAGATAACTAGTCTTGCAACTCGACCTCAAAGGAAGCAAACAAAATTTCGTGGACCTCTGTGTAGATATACCTCTGTGCCCAATCTTTGGCAAAAAATTTAGAGCTTCTGTTTTCTTGGATCACAAATTCACGTATCTTCTTGTTAAGCCAACCTTGCAGTTCTTTCTTTGTCGGGTGCCACATCAAATCTCCCTCAAAATGATCCTGGTCCCAACAACGGAACAATTTCTTGGCTTAAGGGGTCCTGACCTAGGTTCAAAGTATTTGCGCAACCAACAAACCCTCCAACTACTGGCCCTTTCGACAGTGATTTGCTTGCGCATACCAAAGTATCAACCAAAGCTGTATGGGGGGGGTGCTTGAACCAGGTTTACGCACCTCGAGGGAGATTTTGATATGGCAGATCTAATTAGAATTATTGCCGATAATATAACAGATTTGCGCACGCATAGTCAATGGTAAATAGATCTAACCCTTTCACATATTATCACAGAATACTTCTAATAATTTCGCATGCAGTAGTTAATTGTACTTTATTCAGATTAACGTAGACTAGTATCTACGCACAAATGCAACTAACCCATTCACTGAAGTAAATACACAACGATAGAAAAAATCCAGATTTACAACAGATAACAAATAATCTAAGACAGTAAATCACATAAGAGTTTGAGTTTGCCAAAAATGCCTTCTTTATTAAGAGATTTGCAAATTAGTACAATATATCTTTCTGCGCACACAACAACCGAGTCCACACACAACTTAGGACTTAGGTATCCGCACACACAACCAGCAGGAGCCTTTCTACCTAGGAAAAAAACACAGACTAATAAGGAAACATAACCAAACTGATCCAATATTTTCTTATTTCCTTCTTTACTCGACTCTTACATATTTATACTATCCAAAACGCGCACATACCATGGTCTCAAACCATTGTTTGAGACTCATGGCTTTCCCTTTAACCATTTACAATAATTAAGGACTTTGACCCACCCCAAAGCCCCTTTGACCATCTACGCGCAGTGCGTACAACAAAACTTAAACAAAAGTACACCAAAAATTACCCTAGTGGACCTTGCTCCAACACTGATAGCAGTGCAATGTAAGCTCTTGTGAAGGGAAGTTAGGCTCCAAAATCTAAGAAATGGAAAACTTTTGGAGGGTGGTTGTAGTCGCTACAAGAAGTTACCTTCATCCCATGGGGGCGGTTGATTCTTTGGCTTCTTAGTAGTTAGTAAAAAATGTATAACCCTAGACCAAAAAGTTAAGTTAGCCTCATGGAGAGTTGCACACACTAAGACCTAAGCCTAACCCCCTCTAAATAGGGTCTTTGGCGTGCACCATCTTTGACCGTGGGATTGTGAAGGATTTTAAGCTCCCTAGAATGTCAACTTTATATGTCTCGATGTAAGTGATCGATGGGTGTTTTTGGAATCCTATCCCACTGATCCTAAAACTAACTACAAAGATTGTTTTGTCCTATTTTCCAAGTGGGCTTAATCCATGTGAGTTAAGTTATTATTAATGTAGAGTGCTTTAAGTATTGGCTTGGGAATTATAACAAATATCATGTTCACTTAGGGTGTGGGAAATGTGCCAGTGGATGAGTTAATTGAGCATGTTTTATGATGCCAATGTTGCTGAAAATAAAGTGTGTAAACTCTAAATAATACTGAAAATGAACAGTAAAATAAATAGCAAGTACAACAAACAATTCCCCACCTAAGAAGGCTATCAAGTGCAATAAAAGTCATGGAAAAGAAATCAAATAAAAGAAAAAAAATGACCAAAATATCTAATGTCTAAAGGGATTGGGATCTTAAGGAAAAAATGTGTTGAAGTAATGCAAAAAAACCAAAAAAAAGAAGGAAAGTGCTAGAAAATTACAGAAAAACAAGTTGCAAAAACAAGGACACTCAAGGGGATCCTAGAGAAAAAACACAACAAAATTCTCAAAGGGAAACAAAGTGTTGTAAAATTTTCCTAAAAAGGGTTTGAAAATGATGGAAAAATTGTTGGAAAACAGTGGTTGAAAATTCCACAAACTAGACTCCTAAACTCAACAATTTTTCTCCCAAATGGCCGAGGTATACTCTAAAATATAAGGGGATTTTTCCTTCCTCAAAATGAGAAAAAAATATAAGAGACTCTAGGCCTAGGGGTGATTAATAAAAGTACAAAAACATTTCCTAACAGAACAACAAAACTCTCGGCAAAAACTGAAAAATTCCTGAAAACTAGAGGGCGTAGGTGCTGACCCTTTTTGTGTTCTTGGATGCAGAAAAAGGGCTAGAAAGTGCATTGTATGGTGCGGTTAATGGTCCAAAAGGTGTGTTTTGTTCTCAGAGATTCTGCTCGACAGGTCTATTTCATACTGTTTAGTCTCTTGTGCGATTGGTACTTGTGACCTGCAAAAAAAATGTGGAAACCCAACAGAAACAAGAATTTTCCAGCAAAAGGAAAAAATCTAAAAATAGAAATGAGAATTGAGAGAAAGAAGAAATACTGAAAAAACACTAAAAATTACTGAAACAAAAATCACCAAGTTTATGGATTGCTACATCATTGGAATCACCATTTGTTGATGACTAAAGACCCAGTTGATTCACCGTTTTTTACTATAAAGTTTTCGGAAAGGTGTACCAAAATCCTTTACTTAAGTTATAGGTGACATATAACCCTAAAAAAATCATAGTTGCAACTGTCTTCTAGATCTGCAAAACAAAGATTAAAAACCATGCAAAAAGATATGTTTTTTTCCCAAGGAAAAATCACAACTTTATTCATAATGAACAAATTACATATTGTAGATGCTAAATAACATATGCAAAATAACCAGATCCTGGCTTCTCAGAATCTATAGAATATCATCAAAGAGCTAATAACTACTCTTTTCTATATATTTTTTTTTCCACTTTTTTCCAACCACCAGTGTTGGGTGTGGATGATACAATAGTCATTTGATTCTCTTTTACATTTATTGGGAGTTCTTTATCAGAATCTGAACCTTTTGAAACATGGGTTCGTTTGGTACCACTTACCTCTTTTTCAGGGGTAATCTTCACACTATGATGTTGTGGAGCTAAAGACATTGGAACTAATGTGGAATTATGCTCGATCTCATCCTTCTGTAAGTTGTATTTGACATTCTGTTCATTGATGTTTGTGGTGTTTTTATGGGGTGTCTGCATATTTTTCTTCCTTTTCCTGAGATTCTAAAATTTGAAAACCTTTGGGATTTTGAGGTTGTCTCTTTTTTCTTTTGGGGTCTTTTTTAGCCTGTGGATATGCATTTTTAAGCTGTCCCATTTGAATACATGTATGACAACAGAATGTCATATTTTCATAATTAAGAGGTTATGTCCATTGAAGTTTATTGTGGACCAACATGATGCGATTAGGTAAACCTTGGCTGAGGTCGACTTCAACTCAAATTCTGGAAAATGTAAAAATGCGTTTGGAGGCTCGATCTACATCAATCTTTAGAAATTTCCCCACGGAATTCCCAATTCCTTCTAATATTTTCTAGTGCCAAAAATGAAGTGGTAGATTATGTATCCTGACCGATACAAGCATTTTTTACACCACCATGGTGGTAGCGTCAAATTCGGGAAACCAAGGTATCATGAAGAGCCCAATATTTCCCCAAAACCATGGTCCCTCATTTAATACATAATCCTTTTATTTTACTCTATCAAACTTGACAATAAAAAACCCTTTAGACTAGAGATGAATATCACAGTTTGGTGTCCAAGTAGAGAAAATCCATTGATGAAGATCCTCTGATTTGGGACAGAAACCATTAAATATACATATAACTGCTTTGGTGTATAAATCCACATAAAACTCATTTACCTTGTCGAAAGTGACTGTCAAAGTTGGAACCTGGGATTTCTGCTCCATGATATATGGCCTAGGTAGATCTGGGATATGTTCTTGGTAATTTTGAGTCTCCACCTTCCCTTTGACAACATCCTTGAATGATGCGGGGCCTTTCGAGCTAGAACTTGAGCACCCTTGAAGTAGTTTCGTGTTGAGAGTAATGGTCGTGTCAGGACCAGTTCCATAGTCCTATAGTGTGAGGACCTCATGGATTAGCTTCCCTGCATAAATCAGATTTTGTAGTCATGTTGGTATGCCCATTTGTTTTTGAATCTCATGCTTAAGGGCTTGTATCTGCATCCCGATCTAGATCCTCATACAAATATATTTCCCGCTCAAAGTTCTTATAAAAATTTGATTCAGGACTCCTTCATGTGGATTTGGGTATTGTGCTTCACAATATGTATTTTTGAAAAACATCGTTGATCTATAATCTGAGGTCTTTACACAAGCTTGATATACGTCCTCTGCTTCTAGATATAAATTATGATTATTTTGGGACAATTCTCTAATAGATCTGGGATTATACCAAATGAAAGTGTAATAATCAAAACTTCTGAGGTCTCTTTCATAACCTGATCCAGGACTAGATACGAAAAAAAGAGTGATTAAAGGAGTTGATATTACTAGCACAAATCCTTCGTGACTGCAATCACCGCATATGGGCCATGTCCTACAAGAAATTTTAGTATTAACCATAGATATGAGCTTGCAAGGGTGCATTCTAGCACACTAGAGAAAAAAAAAAAAGGGCCCAACACCCATCTTCGCACCTAGAACTTTTGTCTATCAGATACATCAAGGTATGAAACACACCACACATAAAAACGCAGATCCAAATATATAAATGAGGAATCATCTAGGTTTTTACATAGATCCAAAAATGTTCCTCCATATGCCAGAGAAATACTTTCAAATTTTCAACATAGATCTTTTGTGTAAGGGTTGGTCTCCATAATTTCACAGAAAACAAGCCCAAATTCACTAGCCAAATGCAGAGATCATGACAGGGGAAAAATACTCCATAAATGCCAAGAGGAGATCCATTCTCAACGACGGCCGCCAAGCAAATCCTTCGAACACAAAAGTAACACTAACAGAGATCACTTTCTTCCTCCAGATCCTAAGGCATCAAAGCCTGAATGTGTAGTGTTGTGAGTCCACTAGAGCAGATCTGGCCCATACCAATAAATCAAAGATAAAATAAAAATGGTAGCATGTCTTGTGACGACAGGGTTTACTAAGTTGATAAGTAGAGATAACCCAATGGATACTACTCTGTTTGTTTTAGAAAAGTGGATTAGGAGATGACCGCCACATGAGTGTTCGAGAGATGCCTTACAGGTTACAATTTTGGCATTTGCATCGACTGCAGATAGCTGTGTAACCCTATCGCACTCCATCGCTCTCCTCCCACGGATTCTAATTATTTTCACACAAAAAGATATGTTATGCAAATGAAATAACCAATAACAACATATGAAACAATAAAGGCCCATTGGAAAATGATGATTTTATTTTATTAATAATAATGGAAATATAATACCCGATGAGGAGAAATTATAGACTTGGGATCTATAGATCCCCCCTGCGTGGGATGGGTCCTTCTTGACCTTGCGCTTCAACATTATTCAACACTCTCTCAATATGTGGATGCTATTGGGAAAAATAAAACAATGGGCGTTTAAACTCAATTGAGAGCTCAAATGTTACAGGACAATAACAGGGATAATGAAAATGGTCATAGTAAAGAATAAGGAGAAAAACTTCATATTTATAAGAAAATATTGAGATAGATTGAGACGTAGAAAATAATAAAATATTATTGACTAAATCAAAATGTAGCTATTATGAATATTTTATTATATTTTTTGAGAGGGAAAAGATATTCAAAATGGTCAAATATATTTATTTTGAAATTGGTTAAAGAAATTAACAAATAAAAATGATTTATTAATTAAGTTATGGTCGTTAAGTAAAATACAAATTAAAAATAAGCATTAAATAATTATTTAACAATTATTTCATGAGGAAAGTAAGGAAATAATAAATATATAATGATTTATTTAATTATTCCTAAGTGGTTATGTAAAAAATGGTTAGAAATAATCATTATATATTTATTTAATAATTATTTCGAGATAATATGTTTTTTTTGTAAGTTAGGCTAAGCTATATTAGATCATAAAAGAAACTTTACATAGGCAGTGGGCTGAGATGGCAAGAAGTACTTAGCCAATCCCAGCCTTGGTAGTTTTCAAAATAGAACATGTTTGGGGTTGTCTCCTAGGAGGAAACCAACCCCTTAACAGGGTCAAAAAATCTTGTTTACAAAATGTTCCATAACACTTATAAAAAAAAATAGCTATAGTATGTGATGAGTTGAAAAAACATAGAGAAGAAATGAGCTACCGCGCAGTCATGGTGTGCCTTCATCATCCTCTGTCGCAGGGTCCTCCTCCTTGATGAGGCATCCATGTTCACGTGCAATGGCCTCCTCCTTGGCTATTGGCTCACGTGAGAGCTTCAGGGGGGATACACGGATGATTGGAGCAATAGGGTACTTTGCATCTAAAACTCTAGTCTAGACTCCATCTGAATCCATGATCAAGACATCTGTCTCCTCCTCCGCTGGCTTGTGAACAGGGAGCGACTCGGTTTTCCGTGGAGTGGGAAGCGTAGAGTGCGCTATGGTAGGCTTCCTGAGGCCTCTTATGCCCATCGGTTTCTTCAGAGTTAAGGCAATCTCTTCCTGATTGCCTTAGGGAATTTGAGTGGCTTCCTTATCATGGTTTACTGAAGAGAAACCTTTAATAAATTCCAGTCGCTAATCTTGACCATGGTGATAACACCCTGAGAACGTGCCTCTTTGGCTTCCCCTGGTGGGATTTTGACACTGTCGCGGGGCCATGGGGAAGATGACGGGCAGAGGAAGGGAAACTGGGGCCAGAGCAGGGAAAAGCGCAGCTGGAGAACGCACAATAGAGGTGTGCAAAGGGGGGGTGCACAACAGGGGGTCGCGCAGCAGGGGGTCACGTAGTGGGGGAGCACACCATAGATAGTGCGCAGTGGGGAGGAGAACAAGAGGGGGGGCTATTAGTAGGGAGGCGCTCCTTAAAGAAGCTCACTGTAGTGGGTGCACAACAAGGAGGATCATAGTGGTAGGAGCTCGTTACAGGACGACGCGTGTCAGGGGGAGCGCGTAGCAGGGAGAGCACACAGGGAAGCTGGACCATTGGCGAGATGGCGAGGGAATAAAAAAAAATGGCTCTATAGTCAGACTAGAGCAGCAGAGAGATAGCGAAATGGGGAGCTTCAGTGCCTTTTGAAGACCTGTGGCACGAGCTTAAATGTGGTGAGGGATTGTGGCACGCCCGCAGATGCGATGAGGGATTGTGGCAGGCCCACAGATGCGATGAAGGAAAATCCAAGTAAGGATGCGTGTGATACAAAGTGTGGCAAGGGGTCAGGTGCAACATAGTGCCATTATGAATGATTAATGAATTGAGTGTCTGCATCAGATTAGAGCTGGGTTTGTAGGGCGTCGTCAGCATGAGCATGGGAGGAGCTGTCCTCGCACGTTCGGGGAATGTCCTCAAATCCAGGGGTATTTCGAGATAATATTAAATACATAATGATTTATTAATTATTCTCATGGGGTTTTTGGATTTTAATGAGAAATAATTGAGGAAAACAATTCACTAAATTATTACCTAATGTGCTTGGGTGTCCAATTGTCTCCACAATTCCTACATCTATTGATCCTTTCTTTTTGCTCTATGGTTGGTTATCTTCTTCTCTTAATTATTGAGGTATGTATTTGTCATATTTCTCCATGGAATACTTTTTTGGCCTTTCATTCAAGTATTTGTTTGATTTTTCTGAAGCTAAGAATGATGACTTGTTGAACTTGTTCTTTTGTTTGATCAATTTTGTTATGTGTTTGACATCTTCAATTTTTTTAGGCCTCCATAGTTTTGTTTCACTATGGATATAATATTTCAATCCACAAATGTACCTTTTTAGAAAATTTTCATTTGTTAGTCCATTTTGTCTAGTTTCCAATAATTCCTATTCATGTGTATAGCCATTTATGTTCCCCTTCCATTTGAGATGTACAAATTTGTTGTAAAAATAACCGTATTCTTCATCATGAAACCCTTTTAATATTATTGTCATGAAAATATACCAATTAAATGAACAAATGTCACACTTATCGATCCACCAAAAGGACCAATCATAAGCTTCTCCTTCTAAGTTGTGAGAATTTTTCATTATTTTTTCTCTTTCACCCAAGAGAGGGTTTGATTAAAAAATTATTTCCATCTTGTTGGCCAAGAAGACTACTCCTTAGTGGTCCTTACTATCATACTTTTGTAATTATCATTTAATTCTTTGATTATTTCAATATGGTATTTTAGTGTGATACTTGTTGCCTGAAAATACTATCTCAATTGTTTCTTCTTGTTCTTGGTCACTTATATTTTGTGATTGTAGGCTTTCCATTGGCCCTTTTTGGTTTAAGGCTTCTATTGTTAATGCATCTACCCTCTCAATAAGATAATTAATTTGGTCATCGTAGTAGTTAAGTTCTTCGTAGCTTCATCCTTGTCATCATTCATCATTCTTAGTGTAGTTTTCCTCCGCTCTTCATATTTTGCAAATTGATTGTATTTTCTCTCTACTAATCAATCAATCCTCTTAATCACTTATGTATAATTCTTTTCAACATTTCCAAGGTGATGGCATATTATATTAAGCTCATATATGCATCAATTCACTTCAAAATGTAAATTATTGCCATTAACCATCTAGGGATTAGTCTTTTAATTAGCGGACCCCGCTCTTTTTTTTTAATTAATTGGTATTTTAATTTATAATTTTTATTATTATATATATAATTAGATTAATGATTAATGGATATAATTAATAACATAAATAAATATATACTAAATCTAATTATGAGTATAAATATTAATAAATTTGATATATAAAACAAATTAATTTAAATTATATATTTATATTTATATGAATATAGAAAACTAATTATTAAAACTAACTACAATAGTGTTTCAATTTTTGAACAGGGGATATTTGTGGACATCAGCAAAGGAGTTGGCACTGACCTGTGACGTGGAAATTGACTGTGACGAAGTGGGGAATATTTTGTGGGCATCGGCAATGGAGGTGACGATTGTATTGTGATGTGATAGTGATCCGATAATAGGGTGGCGATGGGTACACAAGCATAACGTCAGTAGGAGAAACCATAGTGGGGGACAAGGGAGATGGCACAAGCTATGGGATGCGAGTGGGATAGATTAAAACAACTCACAACAATGGAATGACAATGCAAGGCGATATTGAGGGAACAACATGAGATAGGGACAATGGGGTATAACGTTGTGGCATAACATGAAACAAGGACACCATATCAACATAAAAATTTCACTATCATAATGGGGAATATGTTGAAATAGTGAGCAGAAACACAAGGGTGAAGGATGTAGTGGCTTTGATACCGGTGTAACAGGAAAATTATATACATAATGTGTAAATATATATTTTATTAATGAATCGAAAAAATAGATGATAAATTAAAATGGATTCCCTCTCGTATAAATACAAGGTGAGTACCTAGTTTACATGAAGGGGTGTGTCTCTTGGAATAGGGAACATCCTTATATTTTCCTAACTAATTATATTTGTTACAAGGAGGCCTATAAAATTGTTGGTATAAGCTTTTCCTCCTTCACGAGTTATTCTCACCATTTTCTTTTTGGACACTAGATGATGGAGGGTTTAGTATTCTCAAAAGACAACTTTATATATTTCAAATGAAAATGACTAAGGGAGATTATTTGGATTCCTACCCCTAGAGTCTTAAATTAGACTACAATAATCTTTTAATACCCCTGGTCTCCCTCCTCCTCTTGTCTCTGATCCCAGCTCAACGAATGTTTGCATGATGCAATCGTCTCGGGCCGACCTCACATGGCCCGCTTCGGCTAGTCAGCAACCTCAACCTCGCCTGCCCCCATCCGATCCTAGCCCTTTTCCACCACCAAATGGACCTCTTCTTGCTGGCCCTTCCCCTACAGCTAGTATCCATGAGCCTCTCTACCCTATTGGGTTGGTTCCCCCAAGCCTTAACCATCTTGGCGGCATCCCTCCTAGCCATTACCTCGCTGGTCAGATACCCTTCCTCGCTCCCGCTCCCTGAGTCTATTAGGTCCCCATCATGGCCACCCTTTCCCTCCCTAATTTGATCCTGGGTATTCCCGTCTGGTACCTTGACCCTCCAGCCGCTACCCCACCAGGTCACCCCAAACCATACCTTGCTTTGACACCAATTCAACCAGTTCCCGTTGCCACAGTGCCACCCGCACCTCAACAGGACCCTTCTCCTGCTGTGATAGCTACGGGCAAGAGACGAAAAACTCGAAAGGGGGCATCCAAAGACAATGCCACCGCAGCTGACCCTACCCCTTCTCCACCCGCCAAGCCTTGTGCCTTGTGTGATGATGTCGTTCATGCCACCATACTTGTCCTGAGTTGCCCCGTATCCAACCCATGGTTAGGGTCGTGTTCCCTGAATCTACGGTCCCTGAAACCTCTGTTTCTTCCTCGTCCGCAGCCAAGAACCCAAAGACTCTTCGCACCAACAAACCCTGTGCTCTGTGTGGTGTCCATGGCCATTATTCCCACCATTATCCTCACCTCACGCATTACCAAGCCTCTTTAGAGGCCATTCACGAGTACGAGGTCGAACAAAATCAATCTGCCTCTCCCATCCTTGCTCAGTATGCGTCAGTCTTACTCGAGGATCCCCCCGCTACCATTGACATTCCTCCCCCCGATGTTGAGATGTCGGAACCTGCTGCCCCCCTCCTTTACCTATCATCCTTCGCATGAACCTCAGAGTACATTCCCTCCGAATCCACTCCATATTTTTTGCTTGATTCCCCTTCAACAACATTCTTGGGCCCTACATGCTTTGACCATATTTTTACTTGTTCTTCCGTCATCCCCCGTGACGATCCGTATGTGCGCCTTTCTTCCCATGATGATGATTTAGGTAGCTTTGCAGCATCATGTGGTTTCCTCGACCTCTCCCTTTCCTCTCATCACCAGGAAGATACCATCTGCATCTATGATGCCCTTCGTAGCATGAGCTCTCGCTTTTCCTCCCGTAGCTCTCATTCATCACCCTCTAGTCGATCTATGAGTCCTAGCCATCCTACCCAGACTACTCCCTCCCATAGTAGCCATTTGATGTCTACCCTATACTCACGCTGCCCTCATTCTTTTCCTTCCTCCAATTTTTTGTCTTGTGACATTATTCTGCCAGACCTCTCGTCCACACATTATATTGGCTATGCCGATGGGGCCATTCATTACTCCCGGAATCTCGCTTCGGTTGCCTGGGCCATATTTAGCCCCTTGTATACCCTCGTTCTTTCGAATGGGGTCTGCATTGGTAATGCCACCAATAATCAGGCTGAATATTATGTAGTATGTTGTGTAACCAGCTCCAAAAATAGAAGAAAAGAGATATGAATGCCTTAGAAATAAGCCACTTCGAGGGGGCAACCTCCAATACATTACATAAATGAAAAATTCTTGGATGATACAATTTACAAAACCTCCTTTCTATATATGGGAGTCCATGGGGCCATAATGTAATCATAGTGGGCCACAATGTAATCCTAGCCGACCTAACAATAATAATTTAAGGGCACAATAATAACAAAATGGGGGTTACAAGGGTACAATAATAACAATAAGGGGTTTACACTAACAATAATAAGGGACTATACTAGTGATATAGGGACCTAACATGCCCCTCTCCTTCAAAAAAGGTGTTGTCCTCAATGCTTGAGTAGCTCTGGGTGCTTCTGTATAAAATTCTCATCCTCCCATGTAGAATCTTCAGTGGGTAAGTTCTTCCACTTGATGAGATACTCTGAAATTGATCGATTCCGTAGTTGTCGAGTTCTTGTTTCCGTGACCGCTTCAGGTTCCAATATGATTTTTCCTTCCTCATCAAGTTCTGGAAATATTGTTTGAACTGGAAGATTTTCACCTATAACCTTCTTTAAGCATGAAACATGGAAAGCTGGATGCACTCGTGAAGAAGCAGGAAGCTCCAATTTGTATGCCATAGTACCAATATTTTGCAACACCTTGTAAGGACCATAGTACTTTGGCGATAATTTATTATCCTTCTTAGCTTGCTTGAAGGACATTTGTTTGTATGGTTGTAGCCGTAAAAATACCCAATCTCCTACATCAAAACTTCTCTCGCTGCGATGTTGATCTGCTTGTTGTTTCATTCGATTTTGTGCCAAATTCAGGTTATCCTTTAAGAGTTGGAGAACTTCTTGTTGATGCTCGATGTGATCTTCCACTGCTTGAACCTTCGATTTTTCTCTTAAAGATGATGTGATGGATGGTGGATGATATCCATAAAGTGCCATAAATGGGGTCATTTTTGCTGCAGTATGGAAGGAAGTGTTATACCACCATTCAGCGAGAGGTAACCACTTGACCCATTGTGTTTGTTTATCGAATACAAAACAACGAAGATATCCTTCCAAACATTTATTTACTATGTCAGTTTGACCATCAGATTGAGGATGATAAGATGAGCTATGAGCTAATTGAGTACCCAAACAAGAAAATAACTCCGTCCAAAAATTTCCAGTAAAAATGGGATCTCTGTCGCTCACAATAACCCTTGGGCTTCCATGTAACTTTTGAATTTTGTCCATAAATGTAGTAGCAACTGTACTTGCTTTAAATGGATGAGATAATGCACAAAAGTGTGCATACTTGGTAAGTCTATCAACTACCACCATGATGACATTATTTCCTTCGGACTTAGGTAAACCTGTGATAAAATCCATTGAAATCTTCTCCCAACGTTGACTTGGAATGGATAAAGGTTGTAGAAGTCCCGGGGTCTTAATTGTCTCCACTTTATTCTGCTGGCAAACCAAACATTCCGCCACAAACTTTTGAATATCAGATTTAAAGCCATCCCAAAAAAATTCTTTCTTCACCCTGTGGTAAGTTTTTAAAAATCCTGAGTGTCCTCCTAAAGGAGAAGTGTGCAATTCCAGAAGAATCTTTTGTTTAGTTGGGAATTCTTACAAAGATATAAGCGATCTTTGTACCATAAGGAATCATTTTTCCAACTAAATGTATCATATGTACTAGGATCTTGCTGCAACTTTTGAATGAGTGTCCATACATCTTTTTCCTTATTCCATTCATCTCTTGCTTCGGTTATCCAATCTGGTTGGATAATAGAAATGGCACAAAGCAATGCTTCCACCTCTTCATTATTTCTTGAGAGTGCATCTGCAACAACATTAAGTTTTCCTTTTTTGTAGATTATTTCAAAGTCATAACCCAACATCTTTGTGACCCATTTTTGCTGCTCTTCTGAAGATAGTCTTTGTTCCAAAAAGTGTTTAATACTATCATGATCAGTTTTTACCTTGAAGTGTCTTCCCATTAGGTAAGTTTGCCATTTCTTTAGTGCATGCGGTATTGCTAATATTTCCTTCTCATAAATAGGTTTCTGTAAATACTTTCCTTTGATTGGACGACTTTCAAAAGCAATGGGTCTTCCTTCCTGCATTAAAACTGCACCAATTCCATTTCCTGAGGCATCACATTCCACAATAAAGGTTTTTGTGAAGTTTAGCGTAGCTAAGACCGGTGCTAGGCACATTGCCTCTTTAAGATGTTCAAAGGCCTTAGTTGCTTCAGGAGTCCATGAAAATGCATCTTTCTTCAATAATGTTGTTAGAGGTGCTGCTATTCTCCCACAATTCTTAACAAACTTGCGATAATACCCTGTTAACCCGAGAAATCCTCGCAACTTCTTTATGGTTGTGGGGACTTTCCATTCCTTAATGGATTTAATTTTGTTAGGGTCTACTTTAACACCCTCGTGAGATACGATATGACCCAGATATTCCACCTCTTGTACTCTAAAGAAACATTTGGATGTTTTTGCATATAATTGTTTCTCCTGCAATAGTTTGAGCACCCTGTCAACATGTTCAACATGATCCTTCCAAGACCTGCTATAGATTAGTATATCATCAAAAAATACTAGCACAAATTTTCTAAGGAAGGGTTTGAAAATGGAATTATCAACCCTTGAAATGTAGAAGGTGCATTGGTAAGGCCAAAAGGCATGACCAAAAATTCATAATGACCCTCATGAGTTCGAAATGCTGTTTTTGGAATATCTTCAGTCTTCATTCTAATTTGATGATATCCTGAACGAAGATCCAATTTGGTAAAATAAATTGCTCCGTGTAATTCATCCAATAATTCATCAATCACAGGAATGGGAAATTTGTCTTTAATGGTGAGCTTATTGAGCTCCCTATAATCCGGACACATTCGCCATGATCCATCCTTCTTGTGTACCAATACTACAGGAGCAGAGAAGGAACTTTGACTAGGTTGAATTATACCCGCCTCTAACATTTCTGCAATCATACGTTCAATTTCGCTCTTTTGGAAGTAAGGATATCTATAAGGCCTGATGTTTGGAGGAACACTTCTTGGAATCAAATGAATAGCATGATCATGATCACGAATAGGTGGGAGTCCTTTGGGAGTTCAAACACCTTGGAATGATTGTCCAAGACTTGTTGGAGATCTGCAGAAATAGATGATTTTGATGTCGGAACTTCTAGTGAGCATAATTGTGCAATTACGCCTCGTTGTTCTTTCTTTAGAAACTTTGTCATGACATTAGAGCTTATTATCCTTCCCGGCTTCCCTTCAATACCCCGTAATTCGACTTCCTTTCCTTCTGAAAAAAATTTCAAGAAAAGTTCTTGAAAAATTAAAAGCTACCGTCCCCAAAGATTGTAACCATTGTACTCCTAGTACAACATCAGCACCTCCCATAGGAATGGAAAGCATTGGACTAGTCAATACATATTCCCCATGGTTAGCTTGATATTATGGCATTTTCCAGAGCAATTTATAGTTCCTCCATTTGCAACCATCACTTGACATTCTGGTGCTGGGTATAGGAAACAATTTAATTCCTTGGCTACCTTATAATGAATAAAATTATGGGTGCTACCTGAATCAATCAACACTGTTACCCTTTTCTTCTTTATATGTCCTTCTATCTTGAGAGTTTGAGGAGTGGTAATTCCTGCCAGTGCATTACACGATATGGTCGGATTCATTTCTTCCTCTTCTAGGGGTGGTTCCTGGTGTCTATCCTCTTCTTGTTCATTTTCTTCTTCTTCTTCACAATCTATGTAAAATAATTTCTTCTCAGCACACTTATGACCTTTAGTGTATTTGCTATCACAACTATAGCAAAGCCATTTTGCTCTTTTTTCTTCCAATTGTTGTGGTGTCAACCTTGTAGGTTGTGGAAATCTAGACGTAGCAACACTTCCTTCTTTATAGAATTGAGTGGTAGGCTTCCTTGTCGCCATTATTTTACATTCAAATTTTCTTTCCAACCTGAATGCCTTCTCCAATGAATCCGGTTCCAAAACACAAACTTCATGTTGGATGTTATCCTTTAAAGTGCCTATGAAGAGATCGATCCTGTGTTCCTCTGGAATATCAGTTACCCTTATATTCAATTTTTGGAAGTCCTCGATGTGCTGCCCCACTAAACCCTTTTGTTTGAGATTTATCAATTGGATAAAGAAGGTGTTGCTCTTTGTATCCTCATAATGTGCTATCATTTCCTCCGTAAAAATTGACCCAAGTGACAATTTTTTTACGGGAGCAAAGCCATCGATACCATACAAATGTATTTTTTTCTAAATGTAAAGTTGCAATGCGTACCTTTTGTGTGTTTTGCACATTATGGAGGTCAAAATATTGCTCCATCTGTAGTATCCATGTTACAGGATCCTTTCCATCAAACTTCCTCATATCCATTTTTGGAATATGGTGGTTCTTCCCGCCAACATTAGATTTTATGAAATCACGATTAACATTTATTTTGTTCTCATCATGAGTTTCATCTACTATCTTTTCACCATTAGGAAACATTTCTTGTATCAACTTTGTCAAACCTTCCATGTCTGCTTTTAGATCATTCTTCATGTTTTCCATTTTAGATTCCATGCCAGCTTCCATGCCATCTATCTTAGATTCCATGCCATCTATTTTAGATTCCTTTTCATTATTCATACCATCCATCTTAGATTCCACGCCTTTCTTCAAACCATCCATCTTAGTTTCCACGCCTTTCTTCAAAACTTCCATGTCATTTTTTGTTGCTCTTTGTGAGAGAGAAATTTGTTACACTTGCTCTTGTAATTTTGATATGTCATGTTGCCATTCTTCGTCTTCATGAGTCATAGTAGAGCTTTCTAAAGGCTTAATGGGTGTTGAATTATTTTTAGGGGCCATTTTAGAATCCAATATTGATATCTATTCTACAAGATGCCCTTGGAATCAATTCAACTTGATTCTTGAAACAAGACTTATGCAATTCGGAAAAAAATACACACCTTTTACTAGCTTTGAGGAGCTCGATATTGAAATTGTATTATCTCTGTTATTTCAGATTTTCAATATCTGAAATTCAGCACTGAAGTAGCCCTCTGAATTATCTTTTGAATGCCACAGGTCTGACCTGATTTGGATTCTCCAAGACAAATTTGTGTCCAATATCCCACAATGACCTAATTCTGGACTGGTTCAGTAGAGCGAACTTGTACGACTTGCCACGTGTCACTGTTTTGTCCTTTGTCTCTGAAATTGATAGCCAAAGCTAGGTCGTGTCTTGTGACCAATTTTCTGACACTTAAATCAGTATGAAAATTATTGAACTTTTCTCACGATCACCTCTTTGAGATGAAATTCAGGAGCCTGAAAAAGCACCACCTTCCACAGATCATATCTCCAAAAATATTGCGAATCAAGATCTAAAATTTTTTAACGAGTTTCCTCAGGATTTCAGCTTCGCACCCTAAAAATTTCAGATTCTAGACCTTCGTATAAAAACAGTTATAGCGAAAATTCCACGATCACCTGTTTAGGAGCCTAAAAAAAGACCTAACTTCCACAGATCATATCTCCGAAAATATTGTGAACCAAGCTTTGAAATTTTTAGACGATCTTCCTCGGTTAGAAACCGCACCTAAAATTTCGACACGAACCGCCGAAAAATATTATAGCGCAAATTCCACAATGACCTGTTTGGAGCAGCGAAACCTAGAATCCAAAGCTCTGATACCAAATGTTGTGTAACCGGCTCCAAAAAGAGAAGAAAAGAGATATCAACACCTTAGAAATGAGCCACTTCGAGGGGGAAACCTCCAATACATTACATAAATGAACAATTCTTGGATGATACAATTTACAAAACCTCCTTTCTATATATAGGAGTCCATGGGGCCATAATGTAATCCTAGTAGGCCACAATGTAATCCTAGCCGACCTAACAATAATAATTTAAGGGCACAATAATAAAAAAATGGGGGTTACAAGGGTACAATAATAACAATAAGGGGGTTACACTAACAATAATAAGGGACTATACTAGTGATATAGGGACCTAACACAGTACGTGGTCTCTTAGCCGATGCCCTATCTCATCGCATCCTCCATCTGCATGTTCATTTAGATTCCTTGCTTCTTGTTTTACAAATCAATGGTGTCTATCGTGTGCATAACCCTATCCTGTTTAGACAATATTTACGAGTGAAACTTTTGATACGTGACTTTAGATTCATTACTTTCAACCATGTACCTAGAAGTCAAAATCACTATGTAGATAGAATTGCAAATCATGTTCTAGACTGGCATTTATCACACACAAGACAATAACATTTCACACCATCAACACAATGCATATACATAATATATATCATATAACATGTTTTTTAGAGTCCATCTACTCTGAAACATATGACATGCCCATAGCATGTTACAAAAACAAAACTACAAAACTAGGGGGCACCACTTGCCCCTACATACACATTGGGGGCACCACCTCCCCTACATCTAATCAGTCTCTGGAGGATCCTAAGCCAATGGCTCTAATCCCGTAGCTCGTAGATCACGCACAGTCTGACCGACCATCGCCATGCGTCGCATGATACCTCACCATTCCGAGGGTAG
The DNA here is from genome assembly GCA_034641835.2 of Pinus albicaulis. Lineage (NCBI taxonomy): Eukaryota > Viridiplantae > Streptophyta > Pinopsida > Pinales > Pinaceae > Pinus > Pinus albicaulis. Next base: position 1,973,586,359 of record CM076578.1, read on the forward strand.
CTCAATACATAGCTCTATGTACTGGTCGTCTAAATCCTGCCAACCACGCTCTGACACACCGGTCAGCAGCCCCTCACATCTACGATGAATGTCTTCCAACTGAGTGGCCATATCCTCGTTCTATGCCGTTCTTGATCCACTTGCACCTATAGCTCCAGCTGCTGTAGGTCGTCCCATATATCCGGCCGGTTTTACCGAAGCTATATCTGCATTCCAAAAAGTATAAGGATTAGTACCGTGAATACTATTCACAAACTTTAAAATGCACATAACAGATTAGTTACTTGTCGCTTACCATCGGGCCCCCATACTTGACCAGGCGGAAGCGGAAAGTCCAGATCTCCCCAATAACTCATCCCACTATAGGGATAGTTGTCTATGTACAATGGCATTTGATCCCAATGGGCGAAGAACTTTGGTCAGAACACCCGTCCGACCGCCCCTCCTCCTCCTCTATACAGTAGTCGTCCCCACCGACACATCCTGGGCTCTCTCGGACCCCCATCAGGTAGCTGTACATGAGGTCATAAGGTCAAAATATTCTCAAAAAAGAAGGAGCACAATACAGTCCCATAATCACAATCATGATTCACTTGCCGCTTACATAGTGACAGCAGTCGTTTCACTGACACCAACATCATCTGGGCCCACCCATAGTAGGTCCCACTCAACACACTCTCTACATCATCATCTACCTTCCAGTGATGTGATGGAACACCTAGCTGCCCAAGATCCGCAACACTACTGCTACCACTGCCTGAGTCTCCAACCTCTGGTGTTTGGTCGATATCGGGTCCCGCCTTTGACCCGGACACCTGGTCGACAATGTCGCTCAACAAACTCCATGATGTTACGCCCTCACGGTAACATTGGCTGTGTATTTCCCACCATCCCTAATGGTGGGAGACCAGTCAGGAAATACAGATCCTGGACTGTTAGCTCAATCCTGTGCCCCTGCACTATAAACACCTCATGATCTGGATCCCAATAACTGATAATCCAGGCCAACAAAGGCTCCCCAGGCCTGATCAAAGGGTTCTCCACAAATTTTAGAACCCCAAACCTAGCCAATGCACGACAGACACCCTGATCCGCTTGGATTTCTGTTTGTAATGTACCTAGGTCTCTCTCTCTCCACTTGATCCGTATATCTGCCATATCTGCACAAAACCATCATCTTTTTCAGTCTACAGATAAGCAAAACTGCATTCACTCACACCAAAACTGAATCTTAGCCCATACCAGCACTGAAAAAACCTCCATCTAAAAGGTTGCACTTTTTGGAAAAATGTTGGGCCAGGTCACACTTTTAAGGCCCAAACCTACATCCCAGGTCGTAGTTTTTGCCCCAAAAAATGCAACCCGGCCGTAATGATGAAGTAGGAGTAGTTACTGAGATTTACAACCCTAATCTAAACTTTGAATCCATAAAAAACAAAGAGTAAGATTAGGCCTCTTACCTGCAACTGACGGATTGCGATTCCAACGGTCGGTTTGTCCGCTACGATCACCGCAAGATTTAGGGCCTTCTCTCCTCTCCACATTCACCACAGCTACATAAGCAAATGAATGATTTTGGAGGGAAAATGCCTTATTAGAAGAAAAACCCCTGTTTTTTCTTTCGCCCGTTGCGACCAAACCGTAGCCCCGTTTGACACACCGTCTGCACCGTTGGAAAGCTCTCACCGAGCACTCAAATGGGTATCTATTATTTTTTCATGTTTTGATACTTCACCAAGACACATTTTTTCCACGAAGGGTCTATTTACCTCTCCTCCAAATCGAATGTCTCCACGTACAACACTTGTACTTGGGGCACCAGTTTGCCTCTTTACTTGTCTTTGTTCGTGTTGATTTTTGTCATGAAATACCCTATTGTACTCATGTTTTTATGATTCCCCATTGGACCTTTACTATGTGGCAGCACCATCGAGTCGCCCTTGTTTAGAGCATCCGAGTTGAGTCATCATTAGTCATGGAGCCTATCTCGCATCCCTTCGTATCCCGCTATAGTCCTCCATCCTTCATTGCTTGGTCCCTCTCTCATGTTGCACATTATGGCCTTCAGTACCATTGTCCCCTATCCCTCATGATATTGTGTCAGTCGCTGCCAAGCCATTCATTCCCTTTATGCTCTAACAAGGGAAGACGTCCATCCACTACTCAGTATCCCTCATTTCATCATCATCAGTAGTGTCTGTATGTTATTTGCTCCACTATTTTCTCTCGCGCCTTATTTGGGGACCCCTTATTGCCTCACCTATGGCGGACCTCCTTCTGTCCACATCAGCTCATTTATTCTAGAAGCCAGGTCCAGAGGGCAGTGTACCTTGGTTCGAGCTCCTGTCCACATGATCGCGATCCGTATACTTGATGGTCCAGTGATGTAGCAGCAGCTATTGGTGATTCCCGGGTGTGTGTGAGATGTCTCAACCCTCATGAGGGGGTGGCCCTGCAAGTAGCCCCCCACATGCCCAGATGACTTCTTCATTTCAGCCTTTGATGTAGCTCCTTACATTTGATGATGTCGGCCTCACCCGCTTGCAGCGCCTTTTCAATTTGCATGTATCAGTCAGATTTTGCGAGCCCTTCCCCGTGTATAGGGGGAATTTGGGGTGTATTTGTATCTCATGTACTAAAATATTATTGTATAAGTCTGTTTATTTATTCCGAACTGTGTATATTGATTAAATCGTTACATTTCAGCTCGTGTACATGCCGACGTGTACTTTATAGTTCGGTTCCTTGTTTACGGACTATCTTTTATTCTTTTGTACTTTGTCTCGGTGGGCATATGTATGCCTCCCCATTGCCTTTCTGGAGTACCACTTCATAAACTAGAGACCTTATTACTGTCGTCTTGTCTCCTCGAGGGTCTAGTCCTTGCTTGTTAGACTACCTTATTTCTCTACGACTTACCTTTTGATACCTAGTGATTGAGTTCTTACAACGTACTTCGATCATACGATTTGCTCCTAACACTCATACGTTGGGGGGCAATCTATTACACCATTTTTTTGGTCATCTAACTCATTATCATTAGATGAACCCAAGTACACCATGTATGACCAATTTTACCCTAAGTAAAATTGCTTTCACTATGTGAAATAACTTAGTAAAACACCTTTATTAAGTTATGGTCTGGAAACCCCAAAGGAAATAATAAACAAATCTATATATTTGTTTTATATTTCTAGTCATAACCAAAACAAAGGAAATCAATTAAATAAATCCTTATTTATTTGATTATTTCCTAGGAATAAGTTGAATCCTATTTAAATAATATTCCTAGTTAAATTGATAAATCATTTATAAATAATTAAATGAACCATTATTTATTTAATTATATTCCCATCATTTCCCTAAAATGATAAATAAATCATTTATTTATTTATTATTTATAAATAAAGGAATTGACCCAAGTCGAAAATCCTTTTCCCTCCAACAAATATAATAAAATATTCCTAAAGGGTGGTTCTAGAATTTGATTAATAATATTTTATTCATGCACCAAGTTCTAGACCGCCCCAATATTTTGTTATAAATAGAAGGGTTTTCCCCATTCATTAGTCACCTTTGATTTCATTAGATCACTCTGGATCTATACACTTGGTCACATTTTCTCCATTTTTGCGTTGTGAGCTCCCATTGAGTTCTATGTTTGTCTGGGTTTTCTACACCAAAAAGAGAGAGAGATTTTAGATCTGAAATGCTAAGGACTGTTAAGAACCCAACCCATTGAGGAGAATCGGAAAACACCTTTCTTGTTTTCCTCTCAGGTGCCCCTTTTCAATATAATATAAAAATTCTTTCACATACATCGTTCTTGTCTTGTCTATTGGATGCATGGAGCCACATTTTACTTAATCTGCTTAATGTCTTTTATGCTTAGATCTGGATTTGTGCAGCATTATTTGGATCACCTGATTGTAGATTTAAAGATATTTGGCAGCCATAATTAATGTTAGGGCTATTTGTTATGCGTAGCTAAAGCGGTCTTTTACGATGAAAGATTCATACTAACAATATGTATTCCAAGTGATTCCTTACTATCCAACCTATTAATATATGTGAAATTGTCCCTTGAAAAAAAAAATATGCAAGTATAAGTGACACTTACATTCATCCTATTAAACTAGATTATTTAACCCCTATTCCTAAGGGAGGAAAAAATAGTTCCCACAGTTCTTTCTGATTTCCCCACACCACAATTAGTGCAAGGGGAAGAGCATATTTAGAAAGGCGAGGGTGCCTCTTCAAGTACAAAAAAATTTGATTTAGTAGAAAGCTAAATCCATCCACATGGAAAAGAAAATGAATTATTTTACTTAGATGGTTAATGATGACAAAATAGCCTAAACTAAACTACAAAAATATGTAGGAGTGTGGGAGATTATTATTGGTTGGCTTCCTACTCACGATTTAGAGAAAAAGTTGCAGTTTGGATGAAAAATTCAAATACATGCAAGATTTTGCCTAATAGTCATGTGGTTCCGACAGTCTTGCAAAAATGGTTACAAGATCCATACATGAGTCTGCTTAACAGTTGCGTATTTTTGTTAGTGCTACAAAAATGATTACAAGATCCACAAAATTATTTCTTTGAGAGCCACACAATTTGTCCACATATTTAAACAAGGATGAATTATATCAACCATTGATTGGATTGAGGTACTTAGATTAAAAAAATATGATAAGTGACAAGAAAAAGGAAATTGGTTGAGAAAGAAAGCATTCAAACAATAGAGATTATAAAAAAAGAGAGAGGTGTTTTAAATCTGCTTATTGGTTTTTGCTGCAATGGAGTCTTAAAATCCACTATTTATGAAATTTGTTTATACCTACACAAGAAATTAGCAATTGTTAGAAAATAAAAAAAACATACAACAACAAAGCTACATTCAATCGTGAAAGAATGAGCAAACTAAACTAAATAACAACACAAAACACATGAAATTGGAAGCATATAATTCTTTATTAATATTGAAAGAAGACAATAAAAAATATCCTAGAGACATAATGGAATATTTGTGGATGGTGACCCCATTGGTATATCCTAGAGGAAGGTCCTCATCTTATCCTTTTGCGGCTATTTTCTCTCTCGAAAAGCTTTGGACTCTCACTAATGGTGGAGATCCAAATTTGTCAAAGAAGTGCTAGAATTGAGGAGAAATTTAGATAGCATAAATTTTCTCTAATATTCTTTATTAAAGGGAGCCCATTGTTGTAGTATCTATAAGAAAAGGTTTATAGTTGCCACAATCATGGCCCATTAATGAGATTTGATCTATACGTGAGAATCTCATATTGGTGGGAGAAAATAAGAGTCCACCGGGTGCTCCATAACTCCTCTTAAATTGTGTAGAAAATCAAGGTTCAAATGCATGATAGTGTGTGCTTCCACTTGAAAATTTTCACTAAGATTTATTGCCCCGCGGGTCATTTAAATCTCACTTTCTACATATCTATTTGGTTGTCGAAGAAAAAATTGCACAAATCCACACAAACTTGGAACGATGATTTTGCACATTTTTAATTAAAGATTATTGCTATAATTTAACCAACTATATTTGGGAAATTGATTAATATCTTTTTAGTAACCTTTTATTTTCTTATATTTTGACATTTTTCAACCATCATCGACATATTTGCATGAGAAAGTTTTAGGTGATAACACTTGGGACCCATTTGGAGGGGAGATCCCACCTTCTACTTTGATGACTTCACCTTAGCATTCTATTTGATGATGAGATGAAAAATTGGATGATGGTGTGGGGCTTGAGAGGGATATTCTGGAATTTACTGCATCCACCTTAAACTCTAATTTTCTATATCTTTATTTGGTGGATCCACATTGTAATATACTTAGGAGGAACTTATCTTAATCTTAAAGGGTTATTTGATCCCTAATCCCTACCAAGGAAACCTCCCTTTTGGATTATCTCCTTCACTAAAGAGGGGAGAAATTAGTAACGTTATAGTGATGAAACATCCTTCACTAAAGGGAGGGGAGAAATTATTGAGGTGATAGTGATGACACTCCTAAGTGTTGCACATTGTCTAGATCACCTAGTGAGGCTTTGAACTAGGTGTTAGGTTTTTTTTATAGCATGTATTATCCAAAGAAGATGGCATTGTACATTCATTAAATAACTATGAGGTATTTCAAAGTAAAATGGTTAAGTTATAACCCTAAAAAAGATTAATTTCGCTATAGGTTTGCATGAGGTAATAAATATGGATGCAAGGCTTGTCTTCTCATTTTATTGCCACAATATTTTAGATAAAGAAGTCAAATCCACAGGGAGAACATTGAAAATATAGGAATATGAAATGAAATCGTTCAAAGATATAAAACTATTGAAGAATTAGTGTTCATCAAGTTGACCCTGATGACTAGATCAAATCAAGGCACCTTATAGAGGTCGGTAGACCTCCCTGATTTTGGTTTCAAGCTGGATCTTGAACAAGAGGGGGTAACCCTCAATATAAGAAAGATGTTACCAACAATAGAAAGGATTATGTACTAGCATCAAATAAATATAACATTGAAGACATCATTTTTATTAAAGATGAATAAGCTAATGGTTAAACAATTGTAGTGTAAGATATCAAATTAAATAGATCTAACAAATATCCCCTTTGTGTTGCTTGTGATGAGAACTACTTATTGGATGTGCCCCTTCATAATATATATATATATATATATATATATATATATATATATATATACACACTCCGTAGAGCCTCATCATTGTTTCATTTTGACACTTTCTTTCTCCTACTTTTCCTCGTTTTTGTCAACATCGTCAGCTTAAATAAGCATTAAACTGCAAGTTTTTGACATGGTAAGGTATTTAAATGACCTATATTTAATATTTAGTAATTCTCCTTATTATTAGATTAAAATTTATATTATTTAGAGAATTGACGTAATTCTGCAGTTGTCCCGCGTTTTTGTAGCCATCTCCATGGTTCACTGGGTTCGGAGGTTCCATATGAGCAACAAAATATGCGGACAGGCGGAGCATGATCCCCTCATCGATTTCCTCGTATATATCCAAGCCAAATAATGCAAGAAATTGTCCAGTTATGTAGTCAAAGACACAGTCAAACACAATGTTGTACAAGCGAGCGAGAGACCAAGACAATCACGTCTTCACAATTTTCTTTGCCAAATATAAAATCATGAAGAAACATTATTTTGATTCCCATTAAAATATTAAGATAATTTTTGTTTAGTCCAAATAGGCGTAAAATCCTCGAAACAATTATACGCATGTTTTTATAAATACAGGGGAAACAAATACCTGAACAATATGAAATTGTGATGCGATTGTGAAACTTTTAAAACTCTGTTTTTATTTCTTTTTAGTGAAGAAACACTTTGGATATTTGATGCGAAACTACTTGTTCGAGTAGATCGTGGAAACCGCCTGTTTGTGGAGGGCCCCTGCAAACAGATAAGGTTCTATATTTCATGTTTTTCATATAGATGTTTTTCTATATAGTTTCGTTTTTATCATTTGATGTAGTTTTAGTTCATGTTTTTAATTTACCAAATGCTATAGTTATTTCCAGAATTCTATTTCGTCATTTGAAGAAGATGTTACATAGTTTTCCTTTTTCATTTGATGTAGATTCATATCCCCTTTTAAATTTTAAAATGAAGAAGTGATCCATAGTTTTCTTTCCAAGGAGCAGTAGTTTATTGCAGAGTAGTTTTACAGATTCATGTGTGATTTATTTCAAACAAATTGAAAGATTTATTTTCTAGTTTGTAGATAGGTTTATTTCAAATAGCATTGAGTGATTTATTTCCGAGCAATAAAGATTTACTTTTGACACATGAGTGAATGCTTTCTAGTTTAAGAGTGATTTATGTCCAGAACAATAGTGACTTATTTATTTTCTTTACACAATTCTATTTATATAGAATTTCATTTAACACATCTAAATTCCTTTCTAGACCTTGATTTTATTTTCATACATTAGGTTGTTAGAATTCTTAGAGACTAAAAAATACATTAGTTAATATTTCTTTATAAGATTATAAAAAAAAAGAAAAAAAGAAAAAAGAAAAAAAATATTGTTTCACTTTTTAGTTGAATTGTAGAATTTAGTTGACTTTTGCAGAGTTGATTTTTAGAACTTAGTTTTAATTTTTTCCATCAATCTCATTAAGGACATAAGAATCAAAATATCCTTAGAAGAAATCTTTATAAATTCTATCATCACACCAATAAATTAAAGAGGCTTTAGCATATATAATGCACTTGCACTTCACAAGTTTACCAAATCCGGTCAATAATTTATGTAAGCAATTTAAGAACATTAAATTGACTAAACACAGTCCATCCCACATGAATGATCAATGGATGCTTTCTGAATTTCAAGTAGTCCACTACAAGCTTGTACCTCAACAAATATGACATTGTAGGAGGTTGATGTGTTAATTTATTTAAACGTGCTAGAATTTTAAATTCTCTACACATAGCACTACAAAATAATTCCCTTGAGGCTGAGTCTGGTTTTCTATTTGGAATGTAACTTTGGTCTCCCTGACATATTTTTAAGGCTACTGAAATATGTTCATCTTAGAATAACTAGCCATCATGCTCCCAAAAGGTTGGCTGACCAAACCTTTCTACATACTCACATTCCTATTGTAACTCATCCATTTCTTTTTTTGGCTTGTGTAATTTATTTATCCATGTGATCCATAGTTTATTTCTTATCTTCAATCGTCAAGATAGAGAATATAAATTTAGCTCTAAATGCACTCTAAATTTTCTCTCTCGAGAAGCTTTCGACTCTCACTAATGGTGGAGATCCAATTTTGTAAAATAAGTGCTAGAATTGAGGGGCAATTTAGCTAGCATAAATTTTCTCTAATATTCTTTATTAAATGGCGCCCATTGTTGTAGTATATATAAGAAAAGGTGTATGGTTGCCACAATCATGGCCCATTAATGAGATTTTATCTATACGTGAGAATATCATATTGGTGGGAGAAAAGAAGAGTCCATTGGGTGCTCCATAACTCCTCTTAAATTGTGTAGAAATCAAGGTTCAAATGCATGATAGTGTGTGCTTCCACCTGAAAAAGGTCACTAATATTTATTTCCTCGCAGGTAATTTAAATGTCACTTTCTACATGTCTATTTGGTTGTCGAAGAAAAAATTGCACAAATCCACACAAACTTGGAACGATAATTTTGCATATTTTTAATTATAGATTATTACTATAATTGAACCAACTATATTTGGGAAATTGATTAATATCTTTTTAGGAACCTTTTCTTTTCTTATATTTTGACATTTTTCAACCATCATCGACATATTTGCATGGGAAATTTTTAGGTGATAACACTTGGGACCCCTTTGGAAGGGAGATCCCACCTTCTACTTTGATGCCATCATGCTTTAGCTTGATGAATTCACATTAGAATTCTATTTTATGATGAGATGAAAATTTGGATGGTGTGGGGCTTGAGAGGGATATTCTGGAATCTACTCCATCCACCTTAAACCCTAATTTGCTATAACTTTATTTGGTGGATTCACATTTTAATATACTTAGGAGGAACTTAGCTTAAGCTTAAAGGGTTATTTGATCCCTAATCCATACAAAGGAAGCCTCCCTTGTGGATTATGTCCTTCACTAAAGAGGGGAGAAATTACTGAGGTTATAGTGATGACACATCCTTCACTAAAGAGAGGGGAGAAATTATTGAGATGATAGTGATGACACTCCTAAGTGTTGCACATTGTCTATATCACCTAGTGAGGCTTTGCACTATGTGTTATATTTTTTATAGCATGTCTTATCCAAAGAAGATGGCATTGTACATTCATTAACTAACTATGAGGTACTTAAAAGTAAAATGGTTAAGATATAACCCTAACAAAGATGAATTTCACTATAGGTTTGCATGAGGTAATAAATATGGATGCAAGACTTGTATTCTCATTCTCTTGCCACAATATTTTAGATAAATAAGTCAAATCCATGGAGAGAACATTGAAAATAAAGGAAGATGAAATGGAATCATTCAAAGATAGAAAACTATTGAAGAATTAGCTTTCATCAAGTTGACCCTGGTGACTGGATCAAATCAAGGCACCTTATAGAGGTCAGTAGACCTCCCTAATTTTGGTTTCAAGCTGGATCTTGAACAAGAGGGGGTAACCCTCAATATAAGAAAAATATTAGCAATAATAGAAAGGATTATGTTCTAGCATAAAATAAATATGGATCGAAGACATAATTTTTATTATAAATGAATAAGTTAATGGTTAAACAATTGTAGTGTAAGATATCAAATTAAATAGATCTAACAAATATAACTTGCAAAGAACAAACTCAACATTTCAAATATAAGTTTAGAGAGTTACAACAAACACAACCAATAATAATTCAGTTATTTCGTGTAGAACTAAATGATTATTTGCATAAATATAAGACAAAAAAAAAATTTAATGAATAAAATTAAGAAACATAAAATAAAGTTAACCACAAAATCAAAATAAAGAAAAATAACATAAATGGACTTGTAAATTCGAATTGAAAGAAAACTCAAATGTTAAAAAAATATTATGATTAGTCATGGGATTTACTTCATTCAATTGATACTTAATGTAATTTTACTATCACAACATTGGTACAATAGTTAGTTATATGAAATTAAAGCTACAGTAAGGATTACATTTAGAACAAGTCTATTCAAAACCAAACTATCTTTGATACATAAATTTAGACACATAATATAGACACCACTAAATTCATTGTCAACTTCAAAAAATTTATAACTAAAATACAAAGTATTATCTGGAAGGAAAATATGGAGACACTGTAAGTCTCATCATGTGAGCTCTTACATTAAAGTTGTATCTTAGACATCAAAATGTCGAACCCTATCACCTACCCATCCTTATGTTTTTAAATACGCAAGTAGCAACTGCCCCTCCCAACCATAATAATAGCAAACTACATGTGTGAAATATTCATATGTAATTATTTACATTAATATTTGTACTTCCACGAGATTCATTTATGCTTGGTCGAGTGTCTCTATGCCTTCTCCTTTACTTTTGCATATGTGCTTGTCCTTGGATAGCTTGAGCAGTGAGTTGTTCCATATTTAGGATGCATGAAATTAGCATAATTTTCCTCTTTCTCATCCACAACTTCTTCCATAATTGATTGCAAGGGGACTACACGTTTTACCCTTTGTGTTACTTATGATGAGAAATACTTATTGGATGTGCCCCTTCATCTATATATATATATATACACTCTGCAGAGCCTCATGATTGTTTCATTTTGACACTTCCTTTCTCCTACTTTTCCTCCTTTTTTGTCAACATCATCAACTCAAATAAGCATTAAACTGCAAGTTTTTGGCATGGTAAGGTATTTAAATGACCTATTTTTCATATTCAGTAATGTTCCTTATTATTAGATCAAAATTTGTATTAGCTAGATAATTGATGTAATTCTGCAGTTGGCCCACGTTTCTGTAGCCATTTCCATGGTTCGCCGGGTTATGAGGTTCTAGCTAAGCAACAAAATATGTAGACAGGTGGAGCATGATCCCCTCATGGATTTCATCCTATATATCCAAGCCAAATAATTCAAGAAATGGTCCAGTTACATAGTCAAAGACGCAGTCAAACACACTGCTATAGAACCGAGCGAGAGACCAAGACAATCACGTCTTCACGATTTGATTTTCCAATTAACAAATCGTGAAGAAACATTATTTTGATCCTATTAAAATATTATGATAAGTTTTGTTTAGTCCAAATAGGCGTAAAATCCTCGAAACAATTATACGCAAGTTTTTATAAATACAGGGAAAACAAATACCTAAACAATGCGAAATTGTGATGCGACTGTGAAACTTTTAAAAATCTGTTTTTATTTCTATTTGGAATGTAACTTTGGTCTCCATGACATATTTTTAAGGCTACTGAAATATGTTCATCTGAGACTAACTAGGCATCATGCTCCCAAAATTTTGGTAGACCAAACCTTTGTACATACTCACATTCCTATTGTAACCCATCCATTTCTTTTTTGGCTTGTGTAATTTCTTTATCCATGCCATCCATAGTTTATTTCTTATCTTCAATCATCAAGATAGAGAAGATAAATTTAGCTCTAATTGGAGCCCCATGATTTGCAGCATATTATTTGAAGTAGATTTTAGCCACTAAATGATATATTCCACCTCTGATATTTTATTATCGATGTCTAGGGTTGTATTATTCATATCCAAGAGATCATTGGCTATGAAAATAAACTCTCAATTGTGCATTTGTGATATGTGAGGCTTAATTTATTCACTTTTGTCACCAATCATATCTCATATCTCATTTTTGGCTTCTATTAGAGTCCTTTTCCCCACAAATTTTGATTTTACCATCTCCCATAGGGACTGAATCTCAATCTCTTTGTCTTTAAGTATAACCCGCATCCCTTCAAAAAAATAATTTTTCTATTAATAGGTCATGGTCCATGATGTATCCAATTTCTCTTTTTCCTCTTCTATCATGTTGACCCAATCTTCTAATTTAAATACCTTGATTTTAAAGAATTTTAAGTTTTTAGACATTATCTGAAGATAAATTGATTGAAGTAGGAGAAATAATGTTTTTCTTTATAATTGAATCTAATTTAGCCTTGTTTTTATTCAACTTGCAGTGATATTATTTTTCTTTAGCTTGGAACTCAAGAAGATGGTATGATTTTTCTTGTTGCAATGTTTCTATATGAGATTTCTTTGTTGTTGTATCCCTCTATAGCTCCCGCATCTACCAATCCAACTCATCTTTCTCTTTATATGAAGTAATTAAATCAAAAAATTCAAAATATACTACACATTTATACGTAGATTTCAAGCAATTAATTTCATTTTCTTTGAACTCCAGTAGCATCTTTGTATTACCACCATCTTTCATGCAACTAGAGATAAAAATGATATGATTTCCTAGTTCTTTGATTCCATTAACTTTGGTTTTTACAACTTTTCTAGTCTTTAATTGAGTTTATAGCCTGCTCAGTAACAATAAGGGAAATTTAGGAAAATTTTGATCCTTGGATAGAAGGTTATTTTGAGTAGGAAATTACAATAAAGTTGACACTAGGAACAAGAGAGATGCAACAAATTGAGGTTGATACAAGAATAGAATAATATAAAAAAAAACTCAGTAACAACAAGATCATATCTATGCTACTGAGAAAATGATTGAAACAATGGTAATAATTTCCTTGATTGGCAATGTGGCCGCAAAGAATTCAAAAAAATGAAAATTGATAGAAATAGTTATAGAAGATAAGACAAGCAGAAAGAAGACAAAAACTAATTTCAAGGAAGGTGACCTTGTTGAAGAGAAAAATGATGGACTTTGAGAGCACCCACAAAGGATAAATAAACAATCCTTGTTCTTACTAATAAGGAGACTGTGATGGCCCTAGAGAAAATTAAATTAGTAGGTCCAATCACACTGGCTAATCTGGAGGAGATTTCATGAACTAGGTTTTTTTCATCTATTGATTTTGACAAAAACATGTTCAATTTGATGATGATTTGATTAGAAGTGAAATCAAGTGTTGAGCTTATAGGCTCCCTAACTAATATTAAGTTAGACCTAAATCAAATCAATGCTGGTGATATGATTGTATGGCATATGAAAAATAGAGAAATTGTAGTTAAAATGTTAATTCAATCCACAAAAACATCAATAAATTACAAGTGCTTCTGAACATGCTAGACTCTTGGTCAATGGCTGCCAAATTTTTTGTGAAGGTCAAAGTTAATAGAATCATAGAACTAGAAAATCAGATAATTTTTATCTCTAATTGCTTGAAATATGACAACAATACAAAGATAGTTTGGTTGTGAATATGCTTGTTCTAAATATAATGTTTGTCGCAACATTTAATTTCATTTAACTTACTATTGCACCAATGGTGTGATAGTTAAATTAAATGAAATATCATTTGAATGAAGTAATTTTCAATACTGGCAATAATAATAATTATTAACTATTGGATTTGTTGAATGGTATTGTCATTGATTCCAGTTTTAGTATTTAAACACTCTAAATATACATCAATGGATTACATTGATTGGAAGCTCCAATGGAAAAAAAGTCCTAGAAGGATAAGAAACCCTTGTGGTGCGATCATGATACCCATAGGATATGAGGAAATTGAATCAGAAGAAAAGTGAATTAGCAATCAAGACCATCATAGTAGTGATAATGATGTCAATTCCAAAGGTCAGTTGCACATTAGGTGGTTCCTCTCAGTTGTGGATATATTCTTACTTAAAGTCAAGGCACCCCAATACATAGGTTATTTCTCCCAAAGCTCATCAATCAATATTTATATTGTTAGTTCAAGCTCACCCAAGTCAGCATTGGTTGGAGTATTCTTTTCAAATTAGATCTACGAGCTCAATGTTTCAACACTTATGATGTGGATTCATAGTTGGCACCAACATTCATGAAAAATGCGCATGTTCAAGGGGGTTTCGAAAAAAGTCTTCATTGGTTATTACTTAATAAAAATAATCAATGCATTTTGGTTGAAATCATGATCCAAGTTTAATGCTCTTGGCTCAAATTTCAATAATTCATGGATCCATGGTTGTGGTATATATATAACCATTGCGAAAATGAAAAAAAAGGAATTAACATGACTCAAATATCGAAAGTGAAGTTTAGTGTCTGGCCTCTCTGATATGTCATTGTGTAGTTTCTCTATGATATGAATTGCCCTATTCGATGCAACTACCCATTGTGTGGTTTGAATTTGAATTGCTATAGTTTTTTCATTAGACTATAGTTGCGAGAATATCTTGTGGCGAAGGCCAAGCATATAGTCATCAAATTAAGTGTTCTATTTTTGGTTCGTTATCTGTGATGAGGAAGTGTTGCTTCAAAATAATAGTGGTATATTTCTATTACAATATGAACATGTGATATATACTTACCTCTGGTTCGTATTGAACATTAAGTTTTGGAAACTCTGCCATTTGATTCACTGTGAGATGTTGGTTCAATGTTGGTTCATAATTAATGGAACATTTTTTCTGAACTTGGTGAACGTATATTTTCATGATATGGCCCCATTTTGAGTAAAATTCCAGCCTTGTTTTAAGTTTGGTAAAGGTCGGATTATGGTAGAGGCATATTTTAAATGAATAACGAAACTTCAACAAGAGATAAATTTGGCGAAGGAGTTGTGGCACATTAGGTATGTCATTCGGTTTGTTTGTGGTTATGTTAATCACTTCATTCTGGTCTAGGTTGTAGATCTAATCTGAAGTGTTTTGAACACGCATGTTGAGTTCTGCTTGTTTTTCAACTAGCTACAGGGAAGGTGTTGAAAAATTTCTAGTGTTGGTCTTCATAATTGTATTTGAGTCACAATGTAATGTATTTGTCAAAAGAAAGAACATAAATTTTACTATAAAATAAATTGACTTATTAAAGCATGGGTTTCATGCTTGGATCAATTATTTTAGGTAAAAACCTCCATTGAAGGCTTCTAGGGTTTATGTCAAGTGCCCTTGTATTTTTCAATATGTAGAAGACCATTCTTGGGCTTTATCTATCAAAGAAGAAATTTATTTTGATGTAAATTAGGTCATTTAGGCCTCGTCCACTAATTCAGACTCAACCTAGACAAATCAACCCAATTGAGGGTCAGAATATAATATATAAAGGCAAAAAATCGACCTCATTTGAAGCACATCACCAACAAGTTAGATTTGCAATTGTTGGGAGCAGAAAAATGTGTGAAATTCAAGGAAGAGGAGAGAAACCCTAGCGAAGAAGAAGGAGGTCTTTATCAAGCATAATAATTTGATTTTTTCTCTCTTTATCTCACACGTGCAAAGTTGCTAGGTTGCTGGAAGGGCCAAAGTTGCAGTACTATAGTTGGGCCAAAATTTTGGAGTTGCCTGGGGTAAAAATTCTAGGTTGTTGCTGGGTTGAAGCTGTTTGACAAGAAGATTCTATTGCAACTTGCTTAATCATATTGGAAGGCTGACTTGGTGGAGCAAGAGGGTATTTTGGTCAAGTTTAAGGTCTTATTTTATCTCAATTTTATTAGTGGAGGAGTTTGACCAGGTTTTCCCCTAGAAGGGGGTTTTAGCCCTAGCTAAGTGCCTACATATGGTGTCATTGGTCTTCATGTTTTATATTTGATGATTACTTGATGAAATAATATAAAATAAAAACATAAATAAGATAATAAGAATACAATAATAACACAAGTAATTATCAACATAAGAAAACATTTTTGCCTTTATGATTTTCTAACAAAAGGAACCTTAGACAACGCATAAGTGTAGGAGTCATGGTTTATTGTGGATTTTTGAGGACCCACATTGCTTTTCCACAAGGAGATCACCAAGTGTAATTATATATGGCCACGTAGGTTGGTAAATGTGTGGAAAATAAGTAATGTTCAATGGGATCATATGTGGATAGGTTACGAGAGCACGTCAATTGAAGCCATGTTATATATATCTATATATATATATATATATATATATAGATATATATATATATATAAATATATATATACATATATATATATATATATATATATAACATGGTTGAATGTTTAACAAGTGTCCCAAAATATAAATATCAGTAATGATTGTGTGTCTGAAGTTGTGGGTTCAACCTTCACAAGTTGGCATGTTGAAATTATCTGTTATTTTATTTTTGGTTCATGTTCATAATTTGTTAAATAATTAGCATTATCTCGTGGCCTGTGTCAGAATCCAACAATTTATTGAACACCACACATAAATGCACATTTTCTAGAACATTTAATTACTTATATAGTATATGTTGGTTTTTTGAGTTTATGAAGTCAATATTGATCTGAATTGAAAACTGAAAGAAGTATTGAGACAAAAATTCAAAGATGAACCTCGTTGACTTGATTACAGTGATTTTTTTTGAAGTGATAGTGTTTACAGTATTGTGACAATTTAACAATTTTTTTATTATTAGAAAAAGGCTAAGGAAATTCAGTGACATCAAGGTTATTGACAACAATAGTGCAATGATCAATTGCAGTGGCTAATTGTTGATGTGTTGCTAGGATTTGGAAGTATTGATGTATTGAGCATAGTTCCTTCAGTTGCAGCCTAATAGCTGGAAGTTTAATCTCAGGTGAATCAAGATGAGAAGGTCAAGGAATCGATTCGCCATACATTCAAAGGAATCAAAGGAAGTCTATGATATTGCAATAGTTTTAGAACTTGTTAAAATTGATAGAGAATCAATTTGGTTTAGATCCTAAGTTAAATGAATCAAAATATGAAATATGGGAACCCAAAATGGAAGTCTATTTGAGTGTCATTAGATGTGATGTATGGTAGTTTGTTATTTTTAGAGACACATTTACCAATGAAATAAGAAGGTATAATACAAAATAAATGAATGTCATTCTAAGAGCTCTACGAGATTCCATGAATGCTAAAGTGGATCAATGCTCATCAACCACAAGGATTTGGAAGAAGCTTCACAATATCCACTCAAATAAGCATGTAGGTTGAGATGAAGATAATGATGATTATGATTCAAATAAAGCATGCATTTAGTCAAAGAACCTTACAATGAAGAAGAAGAAGTGGTAATGGACATGGAGAGACAATTTATCAGTGCTTTAAGTGGTCAAAGTAAATCAAGGAAGAAAAATCAAATACTCGAAGAAGAAGTTACCCTCCTAAGTCTTCAAGCAGAGCAAGTAGAGAAGAAAGAGAAAATCTTGACAAGCCAATTAGAGGAGTATGTTTAGAAGTATGAAGCACAAGTTATTCAAAGGAAAAAGGAACTTGATGCGGCTCTTGATGAAATAAATTAGCTCAAGGAATGGAAGGAGTAATTGCAAGATGTCGAAAGGAAAAATCATGTCGTTAATAAGAAGGATCAAGTAATTGCTCAATTGAAGACGAAGGAAAAAGAAATAAGTGAAGCTCCAAGCAAAGAAGGTAAAGCTCCAATCAACCGAGAGAAATATTGGCGAGAAGCTTGATAGAAAGGTCCCTCAAATACCAAATAGAAGTGAAGGACAAAGAAGAAGGTGATGTTAGTCCAAGAAGTTATGTTGAGGTAATCAAGGACAAGAATCAACAAAGAACCGAACCTCTTTCAAGAAAGGATGCCTTCAAAAGATCGCCAAGACAAGACATCTCATTCAGGTACCCTAATATGTTAGATTTCCTTAGGAGACTGCGAAGATTCTCTTTTTGGGGTCATGTGAGATCCCGTATTTTCGGCACCTTTCAAAAATCTGTTTGAGGTGGTGTAAATGGTCACACATACATTTGGAAAATACTGTAATTTCATCAAGGTATACCACCACGCTTTGCCCCATTAGTCCCCGGAAGGCGATGTCCATGGCACTCTGGAAGGTTGCCCTCGCATCGATCAGGCCAAAGGGCATGTGTCTGAACGCGAATGTTCCCCATTTAGTCCTGAATGTGGTTTTCATATGATCGGGTTCAGCCACTAGTACTTGGTTGTAACCTAAGAAACCATCTAGTAATGAGAACATCTCTGACCTGGATACTGCTTGAAGGATCATCTCCATTGGGGGCACCAGGTAGTTGTCTTTGTCCGAAGAACGGTTCAAATTTCGAAAGTCCACGCATAAACGAATTTCACCAGAATTTTCACGAACCGGGACCAGGTTTAACACCCAGGTTGAATGTCAGACCTTGAATATGATACGTGCGTCCAGGAGCTTCTTCAGTTCCTTTTGTATCATCGGCTCCAAAGTAGGGTGTACCTTCCTCAGCTTCTGCTGGAATGGTTTAACTCCTTCCTTCATGGGTATTACATGTTGTATGATTTGCATGTCATAGGTTCACAGCTCATCAAATGTCCAGGCAAAAGCATCTCAATATTTCTTGAATAATTCAGTGAAGGATTGCCTCTCCTGAGGGGGGAATTTTGTACCGAGGTTAACGAATTTGGGTTCCTTTTCTGTCCTGATATTTATTTTCTAGTGTAGTAAAGTGGAACTCTGCACGTTCGTGTTGGGGGGTCCTCTAAAATGGCTCTGTAAGTCAAATAAATTTTCAAGTGACATGACCCCTTTGGGTATGGGATTCCCCTTATGCTCCTCTTTTTCCTTTCGCAAGGCCAGGTCATGATCCTCTTCTTCGATAACGACGTCCTTGAACACGTCCGCATTAAGCATGAAATCCAGTACCTGCTGATCATCATTAAAAACGTGCAGATTAGTTACATTGTCTGGCACGACAGGCTTGTAAAAAATTTCAATAGAGAACCCATCTCTTAGTGGGGTAAATCTAGCGGCAGTATTGGAAAGTGTATTGGCTGCTGCATTGTGCATTCTAGGTAAAAATTTAATACCAAAAGCATCAAAAGCAGAAATAAAATGCCATACCTCTTGCTGGAAACCTTTAAAATGCAAAGATATGCAGTGAATGGTATTACGTACCTGCCGGGTGATAATTTCGGAGTCTCCAATTACCTTCAAACATCTGAATTTGAGATTGATTTCTTTCTTGAGCCCGAGGATCAGTGCTTCATACTCGGCTCTATTATTGGTACAATGGAACTCCAGCCAGAAAGAGATTAATAACTTATTCTTTTGGGGGTCTAACAAAATACATCCCGTGATGGCCTCGTCATGGGTCTTGGAACCGTCGTAGTACAAGGTCCAAACCTCATCTTATGATTTTGTAAGGCCGCATGAGTACATAGGAGGTGTATTTGGGGCAGTGGCTTCTGGCAGTCTTTCTGGTGCGGCAGGGTGGACATCAGTAGCTAGTAGTAGCTCCGACCGGACATCTTGGGTGACCGAAGATTGAGGGGTCCGATGGCAACTGAACGCGGCCTCTAGGAAGCACATACATAGCTCTTCTTGTGCGAAGCTGAGGGGTTCATTGGTTGCTTCTAGGTCAGTCACTGTGTGTTTCATGTAAGGTTCACTTTCGACCCATATTTGATTGTTCCTACCCTTGTATGAGAGTCACAGGTGGGACCAGTCGATGGCAAAGTATCCTTGCATCTTGCTTGACCAATCACGGCTCAAGAGAAAACTATAGGCTTCGAGGATATCCGCGATCACTATATAGATGCATTGATGCACCCTAGAGTCTGAAGAGAGGCGGATGAGGACGTTATTCAATTCACCCATGGTGGGGACTTGGGATCTGTCAAGATGAATGATCCTGGCATCAGTTTTTTTAGGACGGATGTTTGATTTATTGCATACAGAAAGGGGCATAACATTTGTGGATGCACCAGAATCGATGATGCAATTATGAACATTGAAGTTGAAGATCTTGAAAGATAGGAGGAAAGGGGTTGTGGATCCTAGTGAGTTTGCATTGATGGCATTCACAATGGACTGGAGACTTGTAGCATCTTGGGAGGATGTGGAGCTCATGGGTTTGGATGCTAGCGGGTTGGCGAAAGCTTTGAGAATAATATCTCGTTGGTTGGCGATCTGGGCGAGCTCGTAGAGGGAAATGTTGGCTTGCGTTTTCTTCATATATTCGATGATGTGATATCCAGATTCTAGGGTGTGGGAGAGGCTTAACAAAGGTATTTGGTGAACCTGATGATGATCTAGGCTTTGGGTTTACTCAAGCAGAGGTTGGGCTAGATTTTTCAGGGGTTGTGGTTTGGTTTTCCTTGTTTGGTGGCAGAATCTTCCTTAGGAAAGCTTTTCTCTTTTCTTCGAAGGAGTGGTCGGGGACAGGGCCTTTGCTCCTTAGACCATAAATCTGAGGGGGTTTGGGTTGAGGATCATCAGTTAGGTTTACTTCCATCGTAGGAGAGGGTCCTTCTCCACGGACCACCTCGAAGGCGAGGACAATGGATCCCATATCCTCATCCGGGGGAGAGGCTTCTTCACTATCTGAACTAGCCTCCTCTTCTAAATCTCCCATGGTTTGATCTTCTAAGAGTTGATTTACCACAACGGTCATGCTGTTGATCCACTGAGGGCAGGTTTTCTCTGAGTGGGAGGCTTGATGGAAGGAGTAGAAATTATCCTTTCTGATTTCTTCTACGTTGAGGCCAGTATTTGGGTTCAGTGGAGGATGAATGGTCGTGAGGTTGTTCTTCCAGAATAAAGGTTTTTGCATTTTGGTGCCTGAGGTGGAGTCATTATTTTTCCTCTTCAGATCGGAGACTTCGTTTGTTAACAACTTGAGAGATTTTTTGATGCTCTCGAAGTCGAAGGGGTCTTTGTCCTTGTCTCTGGACTTATGAGTTGAGGATTGCGCTCTTTTTGTGGCAGACTTTGGGTCATCTTGGCCATCGTGATCAATGGATCCTATGGATAGCATGTCCTTTTTGACAACAAGGGTGGTGGCGAAATTTGTTTCCAAGGTAGCTCTAGCTTCACGTTTCACGAACACAGTGATATCCTGAGGGAGAGCCCTTGTGTAATAATCAATGGTGATGGAATCATCCAGGCCATGTTTAGAGGGAATTTTTTCAATATGGTGGCGAAGTGTTGGTTGAAGTCTTTCACTTTATCCTTCTTCTGGAATTTCAAAGTACTCAGCTCTGTAAGGAGCATAGAAGGGGTTTTGTATTCCAAAAATTTTTGGAGGAAGGTATGGTAAAATTGCTCCCAGGAGGAAATGGAAGCAACAGGCAGGGAACGGTACCACGTAGCAACCTTATTTTATAAGGTGTGGGGAAAGAGTCGGCATGCTACATCGTTGGACTGCACTCTCATAATTTGTAAGGCCAATTAGAATTTGTTGTTGTGATCTTCGACCAGCGTACCCTTTTTGGGGTCGAACTTAGGGAGGTGCTTCTCTAGGTGTCGGGGCATGTCATGAAGGGGATAGAGGAGGCATAGAGGAGATTGTGCCATCTAAGCCAAGGGCTGCACCCGTCTAGCTCGATGATGGGGTGTGATGTATCCACGCTAGATCCAGAGGCTTCACCCTCATGTTGGGAGTGCATGTCTTGATTTCCTCCGAGGTTTCCCATATTCCTAAGATTTCTCCAGTTATAAAGTAAGGGCAATCTGTTTTGGTTTCGTTTGTGGGGGTGGTGTCCCATATTTCGACCTTGTCTACGACCCCTATCCCCTCAACCTCTGTTTCCCCGACCCATCCTAGTTCCTCCTCCAAGCGGGTTATTTTCTTGAGTGTTATTACCCAACGGTAAGTTGGGTTGGGGTTAAGTAATTTCAGGGCCATCCCCTTCGATGTCTCAGGGACTGTCTGGGGGTTCAGCTAAATTCTGGTCAAGTGCATCTGCATAATCTTGGAGCATAAGACCTATCATTTGAGGCATAGAATTGACTAGGACACCTTGGCGAGTTTGATGCATTCTAGGAGTCGCAGATTGGCGAGGGAATTGGTGGTTGGAAGGTTTTGCAGACCTTTGATGATATCATGGGCGAGCAGGCGCAAAGCCATAAGCTGGTTTGAGGTGACCTCATAATAGGATGGGTCATCCTCCGGGGAATTTTCAAGGGGCAGAGGACCAGTATTTCCATACATGATCTCCCCCTGCAGGGTTTGCAACGGGATATTACTTGTGTGTTGGGAGCCTGCCATCAGGTCCTCCTTCTAGCGCCAAATCTGTTGAAGGGAAGAAACACCCAGCGAACAGTAGGGGATATCCCCGGTAAAAAGTCCCAACTAGACTCTAGAACATTTGTGATAGGGATCCCGTTCAGGGTGTGGGTTCGGCTACCGCTGAATATACCTTTTCTCAGACAGAGAATGAGCCTTGCAGACTTATGAATACATGGTTACCCAAATTATATGAGACAAATGATTGATGAGTCCTCCTGTAAATGAAACATTATGAATAGAAAAGCGAGTTTCGAAGCATGCAGCCAAAGAAAATTTTGTTAGCAACACATCATTAGGGTCATGCTCATAAAAGTTGCTTGACCACAAAAGAAACAGTTCTCTATGGTCGAAACACCCTTCAATTCCTTAAGCATTTTCTGAAAGATGAAGTGATATTAATAAAGAAGTCATTAAACATGTCTTAATTAAATATTCTCATACCATTAAAACATCTAGTAAGCTTAAACGTATAAATTACATATGAGCAGAAAACACAGACTAGTCAATTATAAAAGATAACAAATACATGAGACATAATATTCATAATGCTAATGCACATAAGTCCTCATCCATTTATTTGTATTCATTCTTGGAAATATGCATTCGATGCTATACAATTATCTCTTATCCTTTTGGAGTCCCAAAAAAAGATCCTTTATAATGTCCCTGGAGGGAGTACTTATAGAGAAAAATTGACCCTTGGGTGAAAATTGTAAGTTATTATTCATTAGAAAGAAACATGTTAAATTCTCCAAATACAACAAGAGAATTTCATAATATTTGGGAATATGAATCCATACATATGATAAGTTGACATAATAGTAGGCATGCAAGAACCAACTAATTTTGAGACAAAACATAAAGGAAAATTGTTGGAAAACTAGGGATGTAATAAGTCCTCAATCCTACCTATTTTTCCCCTTTCTTCTTCTTGACCTCTATTCACCCCAATTAAAGTGTTTCCAAATTAACAATATCTAATTTAGAAGCTAAATTTCTATATTCATCAAATATACATGATCCTTATCAATTTCAAATTTATTAAACTCGTGAGATCCTCATTCCTCTTCATGTAGCAACCTCCATTTCTTCCATTCCCATGGGAGAAAGATATATATTCCAAACTTCATCTCTAACCTCTATGAGGGAGAGTTTTTTCTTCAAACAACACTTCTATACAAGCATAATTAACCTTATTTGATTTTTTTATTTTTATTATCCATCCTAGTCATCATCATCAATATTAGACATCAGTTTCTTGGGAAATTACCAAATAATTGTTTTTTTTTAGTCCCCTTTATCTTTGGAGGATGAGCTCAAACATGGAGATAAGTATCCTATATATGTATTTTTTATTGATATATCTATAACCATAATGTTTTATTATCATAATAAAAAACATATTTGAGAACAATTTTGTCTACAAGATCCTTATTTAGGTCTATCTCAACACAAATATGGGGATAAGTGCACAAATCTACCTCAATTCTCTCAATATCTAATTTTTATATAATTTCACAATGTGTTCCCAATATCCTCCAAAACTAATAAATATATATTAGTTTTGGGGCCTTATTCAAGCACTTTTTGATCATTAGTTTGATTACACACACACACACACACACACACACACACATATATATATATAAACCCTTTAGAACATAGATATATCTCACGTTTTTTTGTCTAGGTTGAGTGGATCCACTAGTACAAATATTAACAAGGAGGCCAACACCCATTAAGTCTACATATGGCTACTTTTGATTTAAATATTGAGTGGAATTTTGTGACCTTATATATTGACACCTCCACCACTAGTACCTCTTCTAATTTATCCAATATATATGCACTATGCATGGATGGTATTAGTATATATGGAATGGATGATTTCTTTTACACCACACCTTTAAAATAAGGATTGGAGGATAATGATATGAATTAATCCACCATTTCTACATACATGCATAAAATAGAAAAAGAGTTGAATCCTCTGATCCTCACCTTTTTCCCTTCAAACAAAATTCAATGTTAATATACTAAAATATTCTTCATGTACTTCATCTTTAGCATTATATCAACCACTGTAATATTTGAAGTGCACCCATAGTAATTTGATATGATTTGGAAGCTTTCTTGGTGGGATAATTTTTTTCAAATGCTTATCCTACAATCAAATCACCATACACTTATCATAGAGCATCATGTAAGCATGATAGTTTGACCTTGTTGTGCACATGAATTATATTAAACACTTCAAACATTTTTTAAACAAACTCTTCCACCATGTAGTTGTTAACAACCTAATCACATCAACCATGCCCTTTAAATAAAATGCCACTAGGCCTAAGTTGGGTTGACATTAAAAAGAAAAAACCACTTTGTAATCTTCAATTCAAAACATAGCGAATTTTAGAGACATTCCTAACCTAAAAAGGATGTGATGGAATTATATTATGAACAAATGCATCAAAAATAATAAATATTTGATGAATAATAGTCTGCTTCAAAAGGGAAACTCCTTTACAATAAATCCAATACACAATGCAAGATATGATGCTTATACAAATGAATCTCCTTTTGAAAAAATAGGAAATAAAGTAACACGATGTAATATACTAGTAGTTCGACCTAACCCCCAAAAATAAACTAATAATGAATGCTTATTAGGGCCTTAACATAGGATCCCTATGACCTTAACATAGCCCCCTCTTAAAAAAAAAATATCCTCAAAGCTTCTAATTGAGGGTATTTCTCTATGAATTGTCCATCTTTTCATGCAGCTTATTTTAGAGGCATTGAGTGATCTAGATTTATGTAGGAATACAGTTAAATAAAGAAATACAAATGAAATTAGAGATGCAACAGAAATAAAACTTTATTTCATTAATAACAAATAACTAAAATATGCTTACACACAGAATGGAAATAAACTAGCTAGGGCGCTGGTAGCTTATCTCTGAGAAGAGATGTGGTAGCTACTAGCCTCTGAACTGTGTTACAATGAGGCTTGAGGGCCTATTTGTTATTGATAAACAATGTATAACCCTAAACATCCAAAAAAGTAACCCTAAGAGATGAAGCGCCAAAACTATGGGCCACGTTTGTGTAAATTGGTACATCAATCTTCCCGGGACGTAACTTTGGCACACAATATCTGTTTGACGCGCACAATACCTCGTAAGAAAGATATATCTGAGGAATAAAAATTTTGATGTGAGAAAAATTAAAATAACTTCCATGTTACTCCTATATTTTCCAAAAAAATGTCGTTTAGGGCCTCAAAACGACTCTGGAAGTTCAGGACCCGAAAAAATGCTAAAAATAGTAAATTGTGCTACAATTAAGGAAACTGAAAAATTGAAAGAAATAATGGTGGGGCCCCAAGTGGAATAGGAGGGTAGCTACCAATATCCACCTGGATCACTCCTCCACCCTTAGGAAGAAATGGTCCCCATGGCATTGAGTTTCTCCACAAGATGAGGAAACTTTGTAATATTCCAAAATTTGCATACAACAAATTGGAATATTAAATTTTGCTGATTTCACTTAGAAGAAGAATAAATGGGTAAGGAGGCCCATGCATAATAAAAATATGAATAAAATCCCTCATAATGTGAAAAGGGATAAACATAAGAGTTGTATTTCACACCCTAATGTGTGAACAGGGACTTTTGCATGTGGACAAAGTCAAGTTTGACTAAGTCAACAACATTCATGAAGAGGAGTGGATCATCAATGCAAATAGCTCAATATGAACAAGGATCATTTTAGACAAACATATGAGAGCTGGATTGAAGACACTTGGGTGTGAAAGGGGATGAAGCACAATGAAAAGGTCAACTTTGACCAAATCAAACTGCGTGGTTACAGAGGAGTGGCCTTGATGGAGATACAACACAGTTTTGGAGGGAGATTGATCATGTGATGTTGGAAACCCTAATGGGTGGGAACCAAAGGTGAGGAGGCTCACATAGCTTATAAGGAAGAAAATGGCAGCCATTTGAGGTTAGCTTTATGATTATTGATGTTTTGGTCTGCATGACTATTGTGCCTTCTCCAACTGTTTAATTGACATTGCAGTGTTGTTTAGCACAAGGCATTCCTGTTTAGGGATTCCTTCTCCTTCCTTGAGTGATCTATTGGAGGAGCATTGTACTTCAGTTTTCCATATTTAGGCTTGAGTCCAAGCATCCTCCTTCAGCTACAACGTTATTTTTTCAGCAGTATAACGTTGTGTTGCAGGGTGTTGCAGTGGAAGGTTCACAACACTACTTCTGGAGCTTGTATTTCAGAGGAGGAAGTCTTTATTTCTCTGGGAGATCAATGAGGGAGACTTTGAGCTGATTTTCAGATCTTGGCATGTGTCCAATGTACTTTACATATCCTACAACACAGTCCCTTTTAGGAACTGCGTCATTCCTTACAATGTTGCAGTGAGGGGGTTAAACCCCTAGCTTTTGCTCTGCTTTCTTAGGGAAAGGGCCAACCCTTCTCCCGAAAAGTTTGTAAGAAGGATATTCCTTCATTTCTTGCATGATTGAACTATATGTATGCAAAGCTTCAGTAGACTGTGTTATTTCAGATCTAGATCTGCAAATCTAGCATTTTTTACTTGTGCTCTCATGAAAGCCTTGCCGGGTTATCTTTATGATGTGTAAAAGGAGCTAGATCTCCATTTTTCTCCATGCTTTGTTATATTAAACTCCAGATCTATTTTATATACCATATTTGATCAGAAACCCTCTTTAAATTACGCTGTGCATGCTTCAAAAAACTTTGCATAAGTCAAGTCATGGGATTTGGGCCTTTTTGAGCCATATCGGGACCGAGAGATCTGTTTAAATCATCAAAAGGGATTTTTTTCTGAATATTTTCTGGATATAAGTCCCATAATACATGATATAAGGGATCCCAACATTATTTCTCCCTATTATAATGCAATTATCTGGAAATAACATTTTTAGGGCACATATTGCTGCATTTCCCCACTTTGGGATGATATAATGGATCATATTCTTACTTCTATAACATTAATTTGATGGCTATGTGTTTCTAACACATTTTATGAGTTAATCTCTTACTGCTATTTCAGTATTGTGTTCAAGTATTGCTGCATTCCATATTTTGGATCACTTCACTATTGATGCACTTGATGGACAAGGAGGAGGTGAAAAAGATGGAGTAATGGATGGAGACATCTATTACTGTGATATGTTCTTCTTGGCTTGGATTTCCAAGCATAAGAGGAAGGATATTCATGCAACACATGATTCATTTCTCTTCATGAAAGTATGTCATACCACTATGGAGAGTTTGTTTATGGATCCTATCATCATCTTACTTTCAGTACATGGTAAGAATATTGCTTTTGCATTTATTGATTGTTTAACACAATATTTGCATACTTTTACCATAACAATTAAGTGCATTGCTCCACAAGAGGGCAAGCTTTTCATTTTGCTCCATGGTCAATTTTGGGCCAAACTATATGATGGAGACAACCATATTTTATGTGGCCTTGGGCAAGTGTTATGTTATTTCATGCATGTTCGATTGATGTACACAACCATTTACTATTCATTAGTAGATGTGAAGACATACATAATTAACCATGTATCAAGAAACAACTTGCCATGTAATTTTCTGAAGCAGCAATTTGGAAAATTGCGCTGTAACCACTTGGGAAACTATTGGTACTTTCCAGCACCACATGAAACCTTCAGTATGTCCCTCATTGAGATTCTAATCATGATCTCATTTGTTGATGTTTTTCTTATTATTATTGAGAGCATGATTGGGGGAGTGACACATGGGTTGGATGTGTCCTTGGGGAAAGAGATTTCCCACACTTTTTTCATTGCATGTTCCAAGGGGAACATGAGAAATGATATGGCCACTATAGTAAGACACTTGATTATCAATGATGTGGGCCATAGGATTGATTGGGTGCCATATGGTGATGATTTTCTATCCATCACATATGGGATGGTTTGGGCCAGCTTGATTCACAACGTTGGAGAGGAGATATTTGGAGATCTAGTCTTCTTCTTGCCACTTGAGGGCAACTCATTTGCAGCACAAGATTAGCAAAAGCTCTACACTTATCATGAGTGGAGAGAAGGAAAATGTGGGGTAGGCTCCTTTGTCTACCATGATCAGATTTTCAACCCACCTACTTTGCATGAGCCAAAGGTGGAGGAGAATTTTCTGGAGTTGCCATGTTGGGAGGTGACTCATTTTGTATGGATGATTGCTTGGGGATGGAGGATCCACATGGGAATGATGTTTCCCAATTCATTTCAGATTCCATTCCTCAAAGGGACCTTTGGACATCACCTTATTTCCTTCTTGAGTACTCTACTTGTTCATGATGATAGCTATTTAGCTAGCTTGCATGCTTGGGAGGGGCAATATGGAGATTCATTGATGAGATAGCATCTCATTCCTTGGAGGAGATCATCATATGAGGATGCTACAGTAGGAGGAGGGAAGACTTCTCAGTTCTATCCTTGCAGTTGCTTGAGGACAAGAAACATTTGGGAGGGGAGGACTGTAATATTCCAAAATTTGCATACAACAATTTGGAATATTAAATTTTGTTGATTTCACTTAGGAGAAGAATAAATGGGTAAGGAGGCCCATGCATAATAAAAATATGAATAAAATCCCTCATAATGTGAAAAGGGATCAACATAAGAGCTGGATTTCACACCCTCATGTGTGAACAGGGACTTTTGCATGTGGACAAAGTCAAGTTTGACTAAGTCAACATAATTCACGAAGAGGAGTGGATCATCAATGCAAATAGCTCAATATGAACAAGGACCAGTTTAGAAAAACATATGAGAGCTGGATTGAAGGCACTTGGGTGTGAAAGGGGATGAAGCGGGATGAAGAGGTCAACTATGACCAAATCAAACAACGTGGTTATGGAGGAGTGGCCTTCATGGAGATACAACACAGTTTTGGAGGGAGATTAATCATGTGATGTTGGAAACCCTAATGGGTGGGACCCAAAGGTGAGGAGGCTCACATAGCTTATAAGGAAGAGAATGGTAGCCATTTGAGGTGAGCTTGATGATTATTGATTTTTTGGTCTGCATGACTATTGTGCCTTCTCCAACTGTTTAGTTGAGATTACAGTGTTGTTTAGCACAAGGCATTCCTGTTTAGGGATTCCTTCTCCTTCCTTGAGTCATCTCTTGGAGGAGCATTGTACTTCAGTTTTCCACATTTAGGCTTGAGGCCAAGCATCCTCCTTCAGCTACAACATTATTTCTATAGTAATATAACATTGTGTTGCAGGGTGTTGTAGTGGAAGGTTCACAACACCTAAACCATGTTTCGAGTGCTCTGAGAGGAGATCGATAGAGACTTTGAGATGATTTTCAGATCTTGGCATGTGGCCAATGTACTTTACATATCCCTTAGCATAGTCCCTTGTAGGAACTGCGTCATTCCTTACAATGTTGCAGTGAGGGGGTTAAACCCCTAGCTTTTGAGCTGCTTTCTTAGGGAAAGGGCCAACCCTTCTCCCAGAAAGTTTGTAAGAAGGATATTCCTTCATTTCTTGTAATATTCAACTGTATGTATGCAAAGCTTTAGCAGACTGCATTATTTCAGATCTATATCTGCAGATCTAGCATTTTGTACTTGTGCTCTCATGAAACCCTTGCCGAGTTATCTTTATGATGTGTAAAAGGAGATAGATCTCAATTTTTCTCCATGATTTGATATAATAAAATCTAGATATATTTTCTGTACCATATTGTATCAAAAAATATCTTTAAATTACACTGTTCATGCTGCAGAAAACTCTGCATAAGTCAAGTCATGGGATTTGGGCCTTTTTGAGAAATATCGGGATCGAGAGATCTGTTTAAATCATCAAAAGGGATTTGTTTCTGAATATTTTCTAGATATAAGTCCCATAATACTTTATCTAATGGATCCCAACATTATTTATCCCTATTATAACACAATTCTCTGGAAATAACGTTTTTAGGGCACATATTGCTGCATTTCCCCACTTTGGGCTGATATAATGGAACATATTCTTGCTGTTGTAACATTCATTTGATGGATATGTGTTTCTAACACATTTTATGAGTTAATATCTTACTGTTATTCCAGTATTGTGTTCAAGTATTGTTGCATTCCCTATTTGGGATATTACAAACTTCTACTGAACTTGGTCCCTGGTGAACCATTTTCCTTGGTGCAGGAGTTGGCCAGCTTTGAAAACCTGATATAGTTGGATATTCTAATGGAGATTGTTCTTTATTTTCATGTCCATGATATGATCTATGGTGCCTTGTTCCATGCAGTTTGGTTTTAACTATGTTGATGTGAGTTGTTCTGCAATGTCGAAGGTGTCTGGTAGAGGTGGGAAGTAGGGCCGAAGGCGATCCACATTGAACATTGGGTGCATAACATGTAATGGTGGAATACTGAGCTTGAAGGAATTGAACCCTACATCCTTGGTGATGGTGTACAACCCATATCGTAGTGGGTGAATCTTGTGGTTGGGTTCATTGAGGCGCTCCTTCTGCAAATGTAGCCACACTTTGTCGCCCACCTCGAAGTTGTGTGGCACCCGATGTTGATCATGCCATTGCTTGTACTTAGCATTGGATCTGTCCAATTTTTCATGAACCTATTGGAGAATGTGCTGAATGTGCTCAATGAAGTTTTTCGCCTTGTCATCTTTAGACTAGACATGAGCTGAATCGGCCTGAGTAGTCACAAATGGCATGGCTACGTCAATGGGACATAGTGGCTGGCCTGAAAGGGGTTGTGGCCAGTTGAGATATGGAGAGCCCAGTTATAACAGTTTTTTACATAGGGAAGGCTCACATCCCATGTGCGTGGATTATTTGAATTGTACATGTGCAGTATAATATCCCAAATGGGGAAATTTCTACTCCTCTGGGAATATCTTAAGATATTCCATTTTTCTAACTCTAGGAGTATTAAAAATCAACACTGAACTATTTCAGAGATTGAATGCCGGGGAATTTAATGGATATGTCATATTCACAAGGAAGAATGAGATCCAGAGGCTACCTGGCCCACTAGCAGACTCTGCCAATAGAACTTGTCAAGAGCTAATAATTCCCTTCAAGGAATTTCTGCAACAATTGTCCATGAGGGCGCTGTATAAGGAAGCCCATGTGAAAATAAGGAAATCCAGTGCTGGGATGCCTTGGAACATATCTGATACAAACTCCCTGCAGAATATAAGCCCAAAGAAATAACCCTAAGGGGGTTATTCAGATCTCCCACCAACAAGTGTACTAAAATAATGCTTCATTGAGAGAACCTTCAGCGGTATAAAAACTTCAATATGTAACAACAGTGAAATAATAACTCATGCAATGTGAGAAGAGTACAAGTCTGATCCATAATGTGTAGCAGCAAATATTGTACAGAATCCTTGAGGAAAATACCTCTCAAGGTGAGTGCAAATCAATCTCAAAGGAAAATGTACAAGCAATGAAGGAAATACATTGCTACATGACCCAACTACTCTATAACTACGCAGTATATAGGAGAAAATGACTGCAAACTGATATACATATGATGATATAGCAATAAGAGCTCAAATAAATATGGGGGAGCAAGATCTCAACCCCAGAAAACATTATTACATCAATCCTCCAAGAGAATGGATAAAATACATAAAACTAGAAAATGCCGGAGTTGCAGTGTAGCTGCTGCAACTCAAATATAATACAACAATGGAGAAGGAAGTAGATGCTGCAATAAACAATAATACCTCCTCCAATGATCTCCAAGGTGAAGGGGCTGATCCCCTCACAGAAGATTGCACTCTCTAGTGCACAAAATGAACTCCTCTTGCAAACCCTCTCAGAAAATAACGTTGTAGGATAAAGGGACGGCGCTGGGCATGAGAAGAAATAATGGCCCAATGCCAAGATCTGCAAATAAAGCTCCAGGATCTCCTTTTCTGATCTCCTAGAGAAAGAGATGGCTCCTCCTCTACAAAACAAGCTCTAGAATGAGATGATGAAGGTTCCTCACTGCAACACCAGCACCTCTAGCATTCTCTTGTTGCAAGAATAACATAGTAGCTGCAAATGACTGCTTTGGCCTCAAGCCATGATGTGAGGAATATGAAGAGAAATCTCTCCATGGCCTCCCATGGAAGAGAAGTGAATTCCTAAATAGGAATCCCTCTTGTGCTATGCAGCACAAGCTCCTTCAGTTGAAGGTAGCTTCAACTTCGAATTCTATCTCCAAAGATGAAACCCCAACAATGGCTCTCCTTCATCTTTTATGCATGGTATGCTTCCTTGCCATGGACCCCACTCACATCAGGGTTTCTCCCATTTCGAATTTCCCTCCATCCACTATGCAATATTCTTGTGCAAGCTTTGTTGATCAGCGGTTGTCATTGATGTCAACCCAAGCAGCACCAGGGGCTAACCCAATATTGCATAGGAATTTTTACCTAAAAAATTAATATATTCTGGGTCAATAATGATTTTTATGGTTTCTACTTGTTAATATGTTTCCGTTGATATATGGCACACCATGTAATCCTTCACGGTTTCAGAGATATTCATGTTTGAAGTTTGTACCCCCAAAAAGTGGGCTAAAACCCCATGGGGTTGGGGCATGGGTAATTGAAAAGTCATAATTAATATTTTTTAAGCTCCTAAAATCCCTCCCACGTTCACTTGTTTAAGCCCCTATCAACTTGAGCATTTATATGAATTGTGATCCTCATTTCCTCCTTATGCAAAGGATTCGGCCATCTGAAACAGGTCATCGTGGAATTTTCGCTCTACATTTTTTTCTACAAAGGTTAAGAAGCTGAAATTTTTATGAGGTGAAGAAAAAATCCTGAGGAAGTTGCAGTAAAAATTTCAGATCAAGGTGCGCAATATTTTTGGAGATATGATCTATGGAAGTCAGGGTTTTTTCAGGCTCCTGAAATTCATCTCAAACAAGTGACCTTGGTAAAATCGTCATAACTCTCTCTATGAGTATCGGATTGGAATTCCATAAAAAGTGACAAAAAGTGCACAATCTGTAGTTTTTTTTTCTATCAATTTTAGAGCCAAATGAAGAAACAGTGACACGTGGCATGCCGTACAAATGTGCTCTGCTGAAATAGTCCATAATTAGGGCATTGTGAGAAATTGGGTATAACTCTCTCTTGAAGAATCCAAATTGGGTCAGACCTATGGCATTGGAAAGATGACTCAGAGGAATACTGTAGGACAGAAAATCAGATATTGAGGATCTGAAATAACAGAGATACACCAGATTCAATATCGAGCTCCTAGAAGGCAAGAAAAATATAGATCATGTGTTTTCAAGAATTGCAAAGGACCAGACTTTCTACGGCAGAAAAACAAATCAAGGTGCAGCAGAGGGTAGCATAACAAGAGCAGCAACAAAGGTGCATAACAACAGCAAGAAGTTCATCATATGAAGTCTTCAAGTGGGCAACACTGCATACAATCACTCTAAAGGTATCATTGTACTTAGTCATTGTAAATACATTATTGTACAAATTGTACTAGTGTCTATCTGCCAAGGGTTGAAGAGGCAGTGCTGGGAGGTCTAGGATCATCATTAGGTGGTTGCGTCAAAGTTGGGGTTATGGTCTAGTATATCTTCTTCTTTTGCATCATTCTATATCATTGTAAAGTGGACCATTTTCCCTGGTACGTGAGTCCATTCTTCTTTTATTCTTCTATAGGGTGGTAGGGTGGTGCTAGGGTGAGTTGTAGCTCATTGGGTGTTGGGGAAACCATTCAGTTGACTACTGAAGAATCTCGGGTGTTGGAGCGTCCATCCAGTGGGAGCTGGAGAAGAATTCTTTTCTATATTCTGAAATTTTAGACTTTATTTTCAATTGGAGTTGAATATTAAATAATTATTAGAAAAGCATTAGGTAGTTTTTGTCTCAGAGTGGGTTTCCACCTTAAAAAATCTGTGCATTTGTGTTCCTCTTGTTTGCTGCTATCATTGTACAAACACTGATAATAATTGAAGATTAACTAATGCTCTAATTGTAAGGAATACTGATTCACCCCCCCCTCTCAGTATTTCCAACAAGCTTCCCCTCTTAGGGTACGTTGTTGACTTGGGTCAACCATGGACTAGCTCACTTTCTTTTGGCCCTTTTCACACTTGGGGATGCTAACTTAAGCCACTTAAGTGACTTTTTGCACATTAGGAGTGTTTATTATGTTTCTACATGGGCTCCCTCACCCATTTATTCACTTTTATTAACATAAAAGTAAAATTAATGTTCCAATTACCTTATTGCAAAATTTGGAACATTACAGTCCTCCCCTCCCAAAACTTGCTTGTCCTCAAGCAAGAGCAAGGATGAACTGAAAAAGTCTTCCACTCAAGGAATGGAATCTGAAATAGCCTCATGTAAATCCTCCATCCCTCAAGCAATCAACCAAGAAAAATGAGTCACCCTCCAACTAGGCAACTCCTGAAAGTACTCCTCCACCTTGTGCTCATGAGAAATAGGTGGGTTGAATTTCTGAACTTGGTAAGCTTCATAGCCTACCCCACGCTATCCTCTTCTCCACTTATGGTGAATGTGGAGTGAAAGATGATCTTGGGCTGCAATAGTGTTGCCTTCAAGAGGCAAGATGAAGTCTAGATCCCCTCTCCTCCAACGCTACAAAACAAGCTGACCCAAATCATCTCATATGTGAGGAGTTGGAATTCATCATCATATGACATCCAAAAATCATATGATCCACCTCATGGAAAAATACATGGCTGAACATGGTGACCATATCATCTCTCATACTCCTCTTGGAGCATGTGCTGCAAAAGAATGGAGGTCTTCTCTCCCAAAGGGCACATCCACCCAATGCGTCTCTCCCTCCTCATGATACATATGGGGCTGTTGCTGATATATAGCTGAAATTAAATGGTCTTCAAAAGAGACCCAAGCCACCCCATCAAACAAAAAAACCATGAAGTGCCTCCTCCAAAAATTCAGCTCTCCAAATAGCTCCTCCCTTATGAAGGAAAGAAACGAAGTTTGGCAATCATGGGCTGCCCATTGCTTCTCCTGAAACATACAACATGCAAAGTAGGGAGAATCACACTCCCAATGGGCATCATCAACTCATATCCCACTCTCCAAACAAGATCCCCATGAACCAATAAAAATCTGAAATGCGTGGAAGCAAGTTGTCTCATGACAACCGGAAAGTGGATCATTGTTCCACCAAGAGAACCTGCACAGTGCACTCCTGGCCTACATCAAAATGGAAAATGACAAGTGCTTTACAGCCTCTTGTTTGCTACCACACTCATCCTTCAAGATGTGATCATGAAAGCATACTCTAGTGCCAAAGGTGCACACCAAAACCCATGTGGCTTTCCCCCACAATCCACTGCTAAAATAACCATGATATCTACTGCAATAGACCATGAGCATAAAAAACATAGTGTGCAAGAAGGAAAGATCCTCCTTGATATAATGTGCTACTCATAAAAATAAGAGAGTGCCAAACATAGAGCAAATGGTTACCTCCCTCATCAAGTACTTTGGCCTTTGAGCTAAAAAATGGCTCAAGTGAATAGTCCCCCTTACTGCAACATAGTAGGGGAGTGGTTGTGCCAACCATCTCATCATCTTTTGGGCCATGCATCTGTCCATATGCTGATATGCAACCATTAAGATGCCCTCCTATGTGGACTCCTCCATCAATGAAGAATATGCATGAAAATGCATGAAAGAAGAACCCATAAACACTACATGTAGATCCTCCTCTTGTGCTTGGGAAACCAAGCCAAGAAAGTCAAAATGTAGTAAGGAGTGCTCTCCTCCATTACTCCTTCATGCTCATCATCTAAATGCCTCCAAAGTTCATCACTTGTGGAGTGGCTTGAGAACACTCCGACAAGTAATCCAAGCCTTCAAGTGACAGCGCTGTTGGCCTTAGAGTAGGGCCATTGTCATCTCAAAGCTCCCCTCTTTGACATGAATCTTGCCAAAGACTCCTCCCATCATGTTGCTGCAAATGTAGAGCCCCTCCCTTGAAGAAGGTGCTGCTTGGGCATTCAAAATCAAAGATCAATCCTCTTGCACCATGCTAGTGCCTCCTCTTGCTCCCATAACATCCAAACAAAATCTGAGCAACAAGAATGTTTTCTACTCCTCCATACTTCCACCATACCCAATCTGAAATGGGAACATAATGAGTGGTAAGAGACATTCCATCCCATCATGATGCACCCATGCTCTCCTCTTTGTTCATCAAGAGCAACAATTGTGAAATGATCCTGGGACCTGTGGGTTATGGATCCTCCACATTTCCGTTGGGCACACTCCATCCATAAGGCTCTGCTCTTTGGTGTAAGTATCCTACCACTTGGTACCTCTTTCACAAGAGCTACCATTGTCCCAAAAAAAATTTCTCCTTTTGCATTTCATGGGACATTGAAATGCAATATCCTCCATGGTCCATGTCTCAAACCCCAACCTCATGTGTGGTGCATGAATCATCAAGGGTGTCTGAGAATAAGGGCACAACGCAGTGAAAGTTCCCTCCTCAAGACAATCAACATGCAATAATGTACAATCCTCCATGATAGATGCAAACTCATGCATATATTGGAGAGATTTGGAAGAATCTTGTGTTGCTGCAAGAGTCTCTTCCTCAAGTGTGTTGGCTGCCTCAATAGCTGAAGGTGGAGGCTGCTCCTCCATGAATGTGACAGCGCTGGCATGTGCCTCTAGTGGTGAGGGCTCCTCCCTCCTTTAGCCAAATCTTCTGATCAAGATCTGAGAAAAATCAGCAAGATTAGAAACCCTTGCATGCCTCCCATGGCTGAACCACCAAGTTCTTTCCTCTTTCTGCTGAACAAGTGTGAAAAAGATAGAGTCTCTTGGAAGACTCTAGGGTTTTCTCCCTATTCAGCAAGATACTCACTTAGAATTCGAATTCCAAGTGTTCTCCATGCTTCTGCTCTGCTTCTTTGTGAGAATAGGAAGTGCATGGTCCTTCCTGTCCTCCATTTCTATCTCCTCAACCTCCTTGGAGAGGTTGCTGCTGGATCTGAAAATTCATGAGATCAATCTCATTCTCTGCATCATTTTGGCCTCTTCTTCTCTAAAATTTGAACTTCACAAGCTGAGCCAATTTTGAAGCTCTGATACCACTGTAATATCCAAAATGGGGAAATTTCTGCTCCTCTGGGAATATCTTAAGATATTCCATTTTTCAAACTCTAGGAGTATTAACAATCAACACTGAACTATTTCAAAGATTCACTGCTGAGGAATTTACTAGATATTTCATCTTCACAAGGAAGAATGAGATCCAGAGGCTACCTGGCCCACTAGAAGACTCTGCCAATAGAACTTGTCAAGAGCTAATAATTCCCTTCAAGGAATTTCTGCAACAGCTGTCCATGAGGACACTGTATAAGGAAGCCCATGTGAAAATAAGGCAATCCAGTGCTGGGATGCCTTGGAATATATCTGATAAAAACTCCCTGCAGAATATAATCCCAAAGAAATAACCCTAAGGGGGTTATTCAGATCTCCCACCAACAAGTGTACTGAAATAATGCTTCATTGAGAGAACCTTCAGCAATATAAAAACTTCAATATGTAACAGTAGTGAAATAATGAATCATGCAATGTGAGAAGAGTAAAAATCTTATCCATAATGTGTAGCAGAAAATATTATATAGAATCCTTGAGGAAAATACCTCTCAAGGTGAGTTCAAAACAACCTCAAAGGAAAATGTACAAGCAATGAAGGAAATACACTACTACATGACCCAACTACTCTATAATTTCGCAGTCTATAGGAGAAAATGACTGAAAACTGATATACATATGATGATATAGCAATAAGAGCTCAAATAAAGATGGGGGAGCAAGATCTCAACCCCAGAAAACATTATTACATCAATCCTCCAAGGGATTGGCTAAAATACATAAAACTGGAAAATGCCGGAGTTGCAGTGTAGCTGCTGCAACTCAAATATAATACAACAATGGAGAAGGAAGTAGATGCTGCAATAAAAAATAATACCTCCTCCAATGATCTCCAAAGTGAAGGGGCTGATCCCATCACAGAAGATTTCACTCTCTAGTGCACAAAATGAACTCCTCTTGCAAACCCTCTCAGAAAATAACGTTGAAGGAGAAAGGGACTGCGCTGGGCATGAGAAGAAACAATGGCCCAATGCCAAGATCTGAAAATAAAGCTCTGGTATATCCTTTCTGATCTCCTATAGAAAGAGATGGCTCCTCCTCTACAAAACAAGCTCCGGAATGAGATGATGAAGGTTCCTCACTGCAACACCAGCAACTCCAGCATTCTCTTGCTGCAAGAATAACACAATAGCTGCAAATGACTGCTTTGGCCTCAAGCCGTGATGTGAGGAAGATGAAGAACAATCTCTCCATGGCCTCCCATGGAAGAGAAGGGCATTCCTAAATAGGAATCCCTCTTGTGCTATGCAGCACAAGCTCCTTCAGTTGAAGGTAGCTTCAACTTCGAATTCTATCTCCAAAGATGAAACCCCAACAATGGCTCTCCTTCATATTTTATGCATGGCATGCTTCCTTGCCATGGACCCCAATCACATTAGGGTTTTTCCCATTTCGAATTTCCCTCCATCCACTACGAAATATTCTTGTGCAAGCTTCCTCTCTTAGGGTACATTGTTGACTTGGGTCAACCATGGAATAGCTCACTTGCTTTTGGCCCTTTTTACACTTGGGGCTGCTAAGTTAAGCCACTTAAGTGACTGTTTGCACCTTAAGGAGTGTTTATTATGTTGCTACATGGGCTCCCTCACCCATTTATTCACTTTTATTAACATAAAAGTAAAATTAATGTTCCAATTACCTTATTGCAAAATTTGGAACATTACATGCAGAATGTATACAATCATCCTATTGATGACCTTTGTCTGGCCATCAGTTTAGGGATGGAAAGTTGTGGAATTGGTGAGATTAGTTTCCAACATTGACTAGAGTCTGGACCAAAATGTGCTAAGGAACCTGTTGTCCCGATCTGAGATGATAGACTTTGGGATCCCAAAGTTCACCCACATGCATTCAAAGAGGAGTTTAGCAGTGGCTTTTGTTGTGATATTCTTCTTCCAGGCCGCCATAATGATCATCTTTGAGAATTTGTCAACGACCTCGAAAAAACCATCTTTTCCATGCGTAGTAGAAGGAAGGCCCAACGTGTAATCCATGGAGATGGATTACCAAGGTCGACTAGGGGTAGGTAGTGGAGTATAGAGGCCTTGCTTCTTGATGGTATGTTTGGAAATAGCGCAAGTAGTGCTAGATCAGATGTAATTCCCGACATCCTGTCGAAGGTTTGGCCAATAGAAATAATTTTGCAGTACTGCTACTATTTTCTTGACCCCAAAATTCCCAACAACCTGACTATATTGCGCTTCCCAAATCATCTTGGCACGCTCCCTTCAAGGAACACAAAGGTGTCCCAGGTGACATAACAGTGCATCCTGGAGGTGAAAATTTGGAACTTGCGTACCCTCCAAGAGTGTCTTTTATGTGTGGCTAAATTCTAGATTTCTCTTGTAGAGAAGCGGCCAATCAGAAGTCTTGTGCCCACAAGAGTTGAGAACGGTGGTTAGTGCCATGATTGGTGGTCGGTTGAGGCAGTTTGCAACATTATTGGTGCTGCCCTTCTTGTACTTGAGGTTTAAATGAAATTGTTGGAGATATGTGGACCACTTTCGATGGTGATCGTTCTGTAACTTCCCTTGCATCTGTATGAACTACATGGGTTAGTGTTGTGTGTGGATGACCATTTCCTTCCCCAAAATGTAATGCTTCCATTGTCGTCAAGCCTACTCTATGGAATACATTTCTTTGTCATAAGTAGGATACTTGCAGACTATGTTAGCCAATATCTCACTGTCATATGCCCCTATTGAGTAATAACTTCCCCAATATCATAGTCATAGGCATTTTTCTTAATCTCAAATGATTGTTAAAAGTTTGGTAATGTGAACATTGGGGCAGAGCAGAGGCGATGTTTCAATTCTATGAATGCCTTCTGTTAATATTCCAACCAAAATAATTTTTCTTTCGCTACTCCCTTGGTGACTTGACTCAAGGGCCAAGTGATATGAGAGAATCCCAACATGAACCTGCGGTAGAAATTAGAAAGACCTAGAAAGTTGTGAAGCTTTGTTAGAGTGGTTGGGGTTGGCCAATCCTGAAAGACTTGGATTTTGATTGGATCCACATGTACCCCCCGCTCATCAATAATGTATCCCAGATACTGAACCTCGGTCATGCTAAAAGTGCACTTCTCCAAATTGGCACACAAATTGTGTTGTGGAAGTGTTTGGAGGACTTTTTAGGTGTGGTGGAGGTGTTCTTCCCAAGTCTAGCTAAAGATTAGGATGTCATCCAAGTAAACTACTACAAATCAGTTGGTGAATGGATGTAGGATGTTTTCCATCACCCTCATGAAGTTTTCGGGAGCATTCGTAAACAAGAAAGGCATGACTTTCCATTCGAAAAGGCCCTCTTTGGATTTTAAGGTAGTCTTCCACACATTAGAGGGTTTGATTGGTACTTGGTGATACTCGGAATTCAAGTCGATCTTGCTAAAATATATTTCCCCTTTGTGTTGGTCCAGAAGGTCATCAATTCATGGGATCAAGTACTTATTCTTGAAAATAATCTTGTTTAGCGCCTGATAATCAATACAGAGTCTCCAAGTCCCATCCTTCTTTTGCTCCAACACGATCGGGCTCCCATAGGGTGATGAACTCGGCTGAATGTGAAATTTCTACAACAGCTCCTGAACATGCCTCTTGATTTCATCATTCTCCAGAGAAAAGCGCCGATAGATCGTTCCATTGGGAAAATACACACCTGGGGTTATATCGATGGGGTCCTTGACCTAACATTGCAGTGGCACCCTTGTGGGTGAGGTGACTATGTCCCCATACTCCTCCTTGACCTTTTTCATTTGTTTTTGTCATGTGAAAGACCCCTTTCTGGAGGTTGTGGCCACAATATTCTTCTTGCCCTGAGGGCAGATCATCAGGAAAACAAATTTCTTGGCTTTGGAAATGAGCTTATTGCATTGTTTTGTAGTAATCAAAGAGATAGCAGTAGGTGGTGGTACCTCTGGTATCCTGTACAACTTATTTCCCAAAGTAATAGTAACAGCGTGAGGCAGGGACTCATAGACAACATGTCACTTCCACAAGTATGGTTGACCTAATAATACATCAAAAACATCAAGAGGAGCAATGTCACATAATACCTCATTTGTGAAGGGCATGATGTTGTAGGGAAGGTGGCATTGTTGGCTGACGCAGAGATCCCATCCTTGGTGAAGCCACCTGATGGTGTACGGTTGTGGATGTGCTATGGTTGGCAAGCCCAACCGCTTCATGACCTCTACTGACATGAGGTTATTTTGGCTCCAACTATCAATAATGAATTGTAGCGGGGAACCCTTTACCCACACTTGGGAGTGGAATATATGCTCCTCCACCTCTGGATCTTTTGGTTCTTCCTTCTAGATCTTCGTGGTGGAAATGGTGGCGTTGGGCTCCGTATAGATAATATTCTTCCCTATGTAATTCTCCTTGTTGGTTTTTGATTCATATTCGGAGCATGCATCTAATTCAGAAGCCTTCATCTCGGTCATCAGTGACTACTTGGCCCGACACTCCCTTGTGTTGTGAGTGGAGCTCTTATGGAACTCACACCACTTTCCCGTGTCTTTCTTAGGCTTTGTAGTGTTGTTCTTTTCTTGTAGCCTTGGCAAGTTTTCTTGGGCCACCATGCCTTGGTTTTGTCCTTTTTTCTGCGGTTTGGGGGCACCTTTCCCTTGCTTTTGATTCATAGATACAAAGTATCGCTTCTTCTGTTTGAATTTCTGCTCAATCTTGGTAGCATACTGATTTGTCGTACCAAGAGAAGAGATTTCGAGGAGCTCCATTTCCTCCTGAATGTATATATGCAGACAAATATGGTACTTCAACACCAAATTTTTCTCTGAATATTTGATACCCAACTTTTTGCGTAGGGTATGGAACAAATTTTTCAGCTCATGCACATCTTGATCCCTTTTCTGTCGTAGCGTAGTCCATTGTATGTACTTGTCCTCATATCTCCCCATGGGATAATATTGTTCCTTGATGGTGCCTTGGAAATAATTCCAAGTGGGTATGTCCAAGAAGAGAGAGGGTTCCCCCTCGTCCTTTTTCTCACAGTAGGTTTCCCACCAATCCTTGACATGGGGGACAACTTTTAGGAGTGCAAAAATAAACTTCTCTCGGTTGGAAAATTCATGAACCGAGAAATATACTTCTAATACATTCAACCATATATATAGGGTTTTTTCATCTATTTGGCCCTCAAATATGGGAATGTCAAAGTTGACTTGTACCTTAAAAGGAGTGGCACCTCCATAGTGATTGTTGGATATGGATGTGCCATTGGTGGGCAGTCGTTGAAGGATCTGGGCAAAGTTATCCATCATCGCGTTCCTTTGTTTCTTGAGGGGAGAAACATTTTAATAGGATCTCCTACTCCCTCATCTTTCTTTTATTCCACCATGTGTATTCGTCGGGGTTTGTGAGGCTGATCTTGTAAAGGTTCAACTAGATTGAGCCCTAACTCATTATACCCTGACCTTGTTGGGGACATGCAAAGAAGGATCGAGAAAGATTAGACCGCTCTGATACCACTGATCCAGATTTATGCAAGAACACAATGAAATACATAAATACACATAAAAGAAAATATGTAGCAGAAATAAAAATTCATTTCATTAATAACAAATAACTGAAATGTGCTTATAGACAAAATGGAAATAAACTAGTTAAGGCACTGGTAGCTTATCTTTGAGAAGAGATGTGGCGGCTACCGGCCTCTAAACTGTGTTACAATGAGGCTTGAGGGCCTATTTATTATTGAGAAACAATGGATAACCGTAAACATCCAAAAACCTTACACTAGGAGATGAAGCGCCAAAACTATGGGCCTCGTTTGGGTAACTTGGTACATAAATTTTCCCGAGGATGCAAATTTGGCATACGATCTTCGTTTGACATGCACAACACCTCGTTAGAAATATCTATCCGAGGAATACAACTTTTAATGTGAAAAAATCAAAGGAACTTCCATGTTTCTCCCGGTTTTGCCAAAAAACGTCGTTTAGGGCCTTAAAATGGCTCCGGAAGTTCAGGAATCGAAAAAATGCTAAAAATACTAAACTATGCTACAATTAAGGAAACTAAAAAACTAAAAGAATCAATGGTGGTACCCCAACTGGAAAATGCAGGTGGCCAAAAATATCTGCTTGGATCATTGAGTCTTCCGCTTGATTAGTAACACCATAATAGTTTTATTCCAAAGAGATAGAGGACACTAATATATAACTTTTCTAGTTTAAGAATAAAC
This sequence comes from Pinus albicaulis, assembly GCA_034641835.2. Classification (NCBI taxonomy): domain Eukaryota; kingdom Viridiplantae; phylum Streptophyta; class Pinopsida; order Pinales; family Pinaceae; genus Pinus; species Pinus albicaulis. The sequence goes on from CM076578.1 coordinate 1,973,630,426, forward strand.
TTCCCTTCTTCATCTAATTCTAGAATTTATATTAACACTAGCATAGTTTGTCCCAAAATATTTTGAGGCAAGATACATGAAAAACCTTATGAGTGTGAGAAGAAGTAAAATGTAACTCATATGTCACGTGTCCAATCCTATGAATGATTTTGTAAGTTCCATAAAATTTTGGATCTAAATTTGCATTTTCTTTTTCTTGAGTGTATATTTCCTATAAGGTTGTAGTCTCAAAAATTCCCAGGGCACCCTCCTCAAATTTTCTTTCACTTTAATGTTGATTTCCTCGTTGCTTCATCTTGTTCAACGCCATTTGAAGATTTTCCTTAAGAATTTTCAAAGGCTCTTTAGTCTTCTCCAAAGGATATTGCCTATACTCTGTACTTATCTTACAAAACATGTGAGATATTAGGAGTCAGATATCCATAAAGAACCCCAAATTGGGACATTCAAGTAGATGCATCATATGCAGTACTATACTACCATTCTTCTAGAGGAAGCCACTTCATCCAATGATATTGATTTTCTGAATAATAACTATTTAGTCAATTTGATATCTCAAATTGCTATCATAAATTATCGACCGAGGTTAGTTATTTGATGAAGTGAGGTGCACCATATGTACTTAGGTAACCTTGTTCTCTTACTTTGGTGTGTATGTTTATGTTTGTTTTAGGGTAATTTTTGTTATCTTATGCTTAAGAAGTGAAATTTGTTAATGCTAATGAGTAGTCAAATCTAATTAAAGAAGGAAGAAAAGAAAATGTTGTTTTTAAAGAAAGAAATTAAATTACAAACTAAATATGAAATCTATAAGAAGGAAGAAAAGTAAATGTTCATTAACTAATATAAATTGCATAAAAATATATTGAAATTTGAATGATGTTAGTAGGATGGCAAAACGTCTATGAAAAACATTTAACTAATTAAAAACAAAGCATCATTCTAGATTTAATTTCATTCAAATGACAAGATGAAATCAATTCCTATCTCATCTATTGAAGCCTTCTAATCTTATGAAAAATAGAGCATAACTTGATCTAATTCTATTCCATGGATTGAAAGCATAAATCCTATCTCTAAGAATTGAAATGACAGTGCTGAATTAAAATTGAAAGTAAATACAAAGCATGGAACTTTGACTGCTGTGTGACCGAATACTCAAATATTTCCAATTGGAAAATGGAAAAACCACCTTCTTGTGAGCACAAGATTACACGGCTAATTGGAAATTTAATCTAAGAAAGCATTCATAAATTTAATCTACAAAGCAATAAATTTTTTATGAATTGACAGGAAATTAATATATGAAAGCAATGTGAATTTAACTATGAAATTGACAAGACATAAATGATAATTAACAATAAATGAAATAACGAAATTCAAACTAAAACACTTAACAAAACCTCCTTTCTATGTAGGGGCCCTCTGCAACAGAATGAGTTGAAAATCTAATTGACTACTTGTGTGTCAAAGGCTAAAACTGGTCTTCTTATTATCAAAAACAGAGTTTTAAAGGCATACATTGTATTATTAAAAATTACGATTGTCTCTGGTGTCAAAATGACTGGTATTTAAACAAGTTTTGGATTCAACTATCTGAGGCATTTCCGCTTACAGATAATGATTAGAAATGGATTTTAGAAGCATAAAAAAAAACAAATTCTCAGTGGTTGTCTCTCGATTTGCTACGTCAGAACAAATCGAGAGTATCTCGCTCGTTGATTTCGCTCCTTGACCAACCTTTAACGACGAACATAGGCACATTTTATTTTTTATTTTGAACAGGTGGATGGGTACGATCCATGTGTGGATCATCCCTAAGATACCCATGTGATCCATTCCGTTATTTTCTTCTTGAAACCTGTAGCTGCAGAAAAAATGATTAGCTGCAGAACTACACACATTTTGTAGCTAGTTACAGAAATTCATTCAAATAACAAGAAGCATCATAATATAAAGTAGAGATCATTAAATTATTTCTATAGCATGTAATATGTCAATTATCATTGATTGGAGTCATGAATTTGTGAAAAAATAAGGAAGATAAGATGAAAAAGGGTGTCAAAGTAAGAACAATTTTGAGGTTCAACATACCCCCACTGTGAAACCATTGCATATCCTCATGCAATCACTAAAAATGTGAGCTTCCCCCTCGTATCGTATTTGTTCTAATACCTCTACTAATACATACAACTTTCTCTTCTTCCCTTTCTTTGCAGTGGCTACCATTCTAGGTTTCCTCATAAGGAATTTATACTTGAGGATGATGAATTTATTTTTCAGAGAATTGTTCTTTTCCTTCAGCTTCTTATTCTTCTTATACCACAGCCCCAAATGTAGGATGGTGTTATCACCAATGACCTTCTCCAAGTGATTATGTTCTTTCAAGTTTTTATTCTCTTGTTTAAGGTGCTTGTTCAGTATCTCTGGTTCATAAATTTCTTGCTTGAGGGTATTTACTAGAGGTTCTTGTGGACTAATAGGCTACTCCTCTACACTTGGATTTGATTCTACATGTTTCTTCTCTAATGACTCAATATGGTCATGTATCTCTTGTTGTGTTGGGTCAATTTTTAGAGATTTCCTACTTGGACTATGTACAGTATGTGTGAAAGATTGTGTGCGTGACTGTGTGTAGGAGAAACAGTGATGCAGGAGCATCCTGCTTGATTTTTATTTAAATATGTGTAATTAGGGGGGTGATGTCTTTTTAATCATTTTCTAAATTATTATACTCATTTTTAATAAATTGAGAGATAAATATCTAAGTGTGAGGATTATTGTAAATATTCTCTTAATTAATAGAGAATATGAGGGAGTTGAGCAAGGTAGATAATTTAGGGATCAAGAATTCCTTCAATGGAACTCAGTTGAGTCAAATAAGGGATAAATATATTTTAGATTTTGGTTGATATTTGTGTGGATCAAATCATGGATTGGAGTTAATTCATAATTGTGTATAAATATGAAGCCGGTGAGAGTGAGGAATTCAGTGAGAGATAGAGAGGATTAGTGTGATAGTTTTGAAAAGGCCAAGAGCCGAGAGGCCCACAAATGTAATTTTTAGGAAATTAGTTTGTATCTATAATATTCTGGTTATTCTTGTATGCCAGTATTGGTTTGCGTTGGGTCTCTTTTCTTTATGTATATTTTGGGCTGAATCAAATGTGATTTTAACGAAGAATTAGATGAGAATTTTCATACTGAACGAAATACACACTCTATTATATGTAAGGATCTGTTTTATAGCAGAATCCTGACATCATTTGGTATCAAAGCCTAAGGAGATGAGTTTGAGGATGAGTCGCTCCCACGTTGAGGTTGTTTTGTTTGGATTTCTTGTTGTGAGCATGCATTAGATTCAATACTGTGAAGTATTTGAAATGTATGGTTCGATTTTTGTCTTAACCTATGGTGTGTAGCCTCAAAGACATTACGTGAGAAGATGTTAACAGTCTTAATGGTGTTAACAGTCTTAACATACGGTGTATCTGAATTGAAAAAAATCCATTACAACAATGGCAAAGGTACTACAGGCAATGCGTTGAAGCATTGGGAGCATTGGAACGTACGGCCAAGTCAGATGTGTGGACGCAGGCAACATGACCCGTGGGCAGCGCGTGGCATATGTTTCAAATTTCTTATGTGACTACGTGAGGAACTAACGCAGTTCTCGTGGGCTATGGTGAGATCGGTCTTAACCTAATGTGATTGGGGTGTGCAGAATTCAGTGCTTGGAGTCTGCGTAAAGAAGACCCGTGGATATGGTGTATTGGCAGTAAACTCAAAGGGATGGCGGTGCATGTCATATGCCAATACCCTGGGGTATGTTGTGTGCAGTTTAAAGTCTACGTAAAACATTTAAACACAGACTCGTGGAAGCCATGGTAAGGAGTAGTATTTGACATATGTGCTTTGGACAACGTATTCAAATATGAATACCACCAAGTTTGACATCATATTAATTGGTAATGTTTTCTTGACGGCTGTGTGATGTTTTGTGCAGACTGTGGTCCCAACAAAAGGCAGCATTTATTTTTTTTAAATCGGATTCCACATTTGCGTTAGCAAAGGTGATATGTATCATGCATTCTGATATATAACAGCCTATGCATTCTAGTTTGCGATTGCAGGAGGTGTTGAACGAAAGTTTCCGTGGAGTTGTGGTAAAAGCCAGCAATTGATATTCCTGTAGAAGACGTATTGGGCAGATGTGATTTCTCGCAGTGGTGTAAGAGTCGATTAGACCGACTGTAACGCAGAGGAAAGACATTCATAAGTTGAATGGCAATTGCGTTGGCTAATAAGTGAAGCCGCGAAATCATGAGGGACAACATTCCTCAGGTGATTGGAATTGTAAAGAAAGTCCAATTCGTAAGATATGAATTATCATATGTAAGAAATGGGGATTTAACCAAGGGTTGAAAAAGCAAGATGATCAAATATATTGTTTTGGGGTAGGAAGAATAGCAATAGATAAAATCTTGGAGAACAACCTTGCAACACTGAGATAGTGTTTGACATATTGCGTAGTGGTTGTCAAATATTCGCTAGTGATGATCCACCATTGGTTGTATTCTATTCCATTCTTTGTAATTTTGAATTGATTTTTTATGGCTTGGCAGACGTTCCTAGACGAATTCTAAATTTAGAATAAAGTGTTTCTTTGACATGGTTCTTGCCAAATCTTATCGATGTAACCAGCTTTGTTTATCATTTGATATAATGGATATAAAATTGGCATTTTGATTCATGTTGTTAACTATTGTGTGGTGTAAATTTCCTTTTATGGGTCTTGTCTTGGAGGAAGTTGTTGGTTGGCAGGAGAATGCATGCAACTAATGCTTTATAGGAAATTGAGACGATGTCTTCAGATTGACTTTTTCACTACCACTATGATTGTGTGATTTGGCTTCCGTAAGCTTCTTCTTACTTTCAAACACACAATGCACAAATATGGTTGTCTAATACTGCTATTGACATTTGTGATCAACTGAATGATGATAAAAGTAAAGGACATGTACAAGTATTTGTAACTTTTGCAGGCACAAGTGCTACTTTTCTAGAGTGAATTCAAGTTCTATGTCAGATTATGTATGAGAAAATTTCATCTGGGAACTCTTTGTAGTGAGAAGGGCAGTGCTACTGCAAGAGACGTGAATATGAGAGAGAGGGGTTGGATCATTTCAACCAAAAGAAAATTCAAGGTAATTTCTCATTGAGTGGATCAATATTCATTGATTAAAGTTATTTTAAAAAATTGGATGATTTAATTTCCCTTGCCATATTTGAGAAGTTAAGTTTTTGTAAGAGTTATGAAAGAATGAAATTAATCCATATGTTTAAGGAATGGAATTGGAGTCCATCTCAGAAATTGATGTGCGAGCATGGTTCGAGTATGGTTTGTATTTGTTGTTGCGGAGAAATATGGTGATGCCACCATGTTAAAATAAATTTTTGAGAAATTCTTGTGAATGAATTGTTTGTGCACTAAGGCGAGACGGTGTTGCATGCGAACTGTCACTGCAAAGAATGAGCTGCATAGAAGTGTAGGAAATTGCCTGCTATAGAGACTATGGTATGAAGGAAATGTGAATATTCATAGTGATAAAGACGACACAGAAGAGTGAAGTCCGAAGAATTGAAATTGCGAAGAGAAGTTTTGTTGAAGGGAGCATAAGGTATGATACATCATTTCGAAAAGGTATTTTCATGTGAAAATTAAATGATTCATTTTATTTAAAAAAAAAAAAAATCTTGGGGAAAAGTGAATTGCATTTCAATCTAAAGGCTAAAGCATCATGTGAAATGATAATGGGAAACTAATGATCTTTCATAAGAATGGAGTATGAGAGAGAGTGAAGATTTTACATCCTAAAAATGTACTAGGGGTGTATGTTCATTGGAAGATTGTATAACTTGAATTAAGTCAAAATATCCTCTATTATAATTATCGAGTCAAGACTTGAAGTCAAAACAGATGTTAGGGTCAAATGAAAGTTTGGACAGTTTGAGTCAAGATTGAGTTATTGTACAAGAGGGTGTATTTTTCATCCAAGATGAAGAGTTGATGTAAAGTATGAGTCAAAGAGTCATAACCAAGTCAAAGGTTTGAATGTAATTGGGTGCATGATCAGCGGAGCCCGACACCCAAAGAGTTGGTCATTATAACACATGAAATACTGATGTTGTTGTTGTAGCAAAGAGGAGCAAGAGAGTTGCCAGAGATGATTCTAAGACAAAGAACTGAAAGAGGTCAAGCATAGGTAGAGAGCTTGTATTGCTGAATGGAAAGTATGAAGCCTTGTTGAAAATGGGATTCAAATGAAATCCACATGTGAACAGATGAAGTTCACAAAGGAGGAGAAGATGACTGGTGATAGTCATTTTAGAATATCTGATGAAGACCAAAGAAGAGGAAAGAAGAAGGAAAATTCCAAGGCAAATGGCACATGTAAGCAGTTGATTGATGAAGAGTATGAGTGGGAGAAAGCTGAGATAATAGTTCACCTTGAATTGTTGATGGAATTGTTGCAGAGAAATATGAAAGACCAGACACATGGTTGGACCATGAGGAAGAAAGTAAAGTGGTAGAGACTACACGCAAAGAGGGAACAACGGGTAAACATACAACTGACATAAGAACTGAGGAAGTTTGAGCAAATGATAAGTGTTCAAATAGGATGTGAAGAAATCAGAGAGGCTGAGTTGAAAATGGAAGTTTCCATTTGTGGCCCAGAACAGGGTGAAATTCTAGGTGAAAAGATCAATGAGGAAGATCTCATGAACTATTGGAATTGTTCAGAAGAATCTGAAGATGTGTTGTTGAGAGAAGAAGATGAGGCTACGAAGCTATGCATTTTTTTCTCACAGTTTATGTATGTTTGCAGGATGTGCGAAAGATGGTGGACAGTCTGGTGAAACTGTCACAGAGATGAATGAAACTCTTAAGGTGAAGTGTGATGGAGAATTCCTTTCAAAGGAGGAAGGTACTGATTTGTTGCAGTAGGAAGAAATCATAAATGAATTCTTGTTTGGTGTAATACAGCCAGTTGAAGCTGTTATGGAGCAGAAGCATAATGAAAATGCCGAAGTGATATTACAAGGAGGTAAATAAATGAATTTATTTAATGAAATTGCTGACATAATTTTGCAATGTGATGATACAGAAAAAAAGATAACTCAGGAAGATTTCCAGAAGAAGAATGAAGCTAGGAAGGAAGGTTGTGATGAAATGATGGAAATATTTCACATGGAAATAGAGTTCTTGGAACGATGGTTTAAGGAACCTGAAGGGGAGATGAAACTTGCAGAACCTGATACAGAAGAGATTGCAGTTACCGTGCATGATAGGGATGAAATGGTTCTAACATTTATAGAGTTGAGTGAATTTTATAACTCTTCAAATGATAATATGGCTATAGGTACAGAAGGAAACATAAATAAATATGATGTTGAAATCAAAGAAATTGAGAAGAAAGTATTTGGAGATGAGATGGAAAATCAGGAGAAGCAAGAAAGTTATGTCTTTAGAGACATAAAGGAAACAAAAGTATTGAACCAGTAGGATAAAGATGAAAGAATCCAACAATTCAAAACAGGATCTGTTGAAATCTAGAAAGGCTATGATGGGAGATTGGTGCTTGAAGCATCAAAAGAGACCGAAAGGTCTTACCTTTTAAAAACTAACAGTTTGTTGATGAATGCAGGTACAACATCGGATGAGAAATTTGTTACTATAGGAGCAATCGATGACTATAGTTGTGATTATTCTTCATTGCAGAAACTTGAGTGTTCAGCACAATTGGAGACAAAAGTATCAAACAAAGAGGAACTACTCCAAGAAATTGGCGGAAGAAATTGTTGTAAATATCGATGGAATCCGATTGATAGAGTGAGAGATGAATTACAAAATGAAGTTGATACTTTAAAGGACCAGCGACAGAACATAGTTTGGAATCCTAGAGGGAACAAGTCATCGAGACTTGTGGTTGTCACATTACTACAGAAAAGTGACAGACCTCATAGACAGGAGTCTATGGAAACTTATCTACATGGGGAGTCTGATGCAGGAGCATCCTGCTTGATTTTTATTTAAATATGTGTAATTAGAGAGGTGATGTATTTTTAATTATTTTCTAAATTATTATGCTCATTTTTAATAAATTGAGAGAGAAATATCTAAGTGTGAGCATTATTGTAAATATTCTCTTAATTAATTGAGAATATGAGGGAGTTGAGTTAGGTAGATAATTTAGAGATCAAGAATTCCTTCAATGGAACTCAGTTGAGTCAAATAAGGGATAAATCTATTTTAGATTTTGGTTGAGATTTGTGTGGAGAAAATCATGGATTGGAGTTAATTCATAATTTTGTATAAATATGAAGCCTGTGAGAGTGAGGAATTCAGTGAGAGATATAGAGGATTAGAGCGAGAGTTTTGAAAAGGCCAAGAGCCGAGAGGCCCACAAATGTAATATTTGGGAAATTAGTTTGTATCTATAATTTTCTAGTTATTCTTGTATGCTAGTATTGGTTTGTGTTGGCTCTCTTTTCTTTATGTATATTCCGAGCTGAATCAAATGTGATTTTAACAAAGAATTAGATGAGAATTTTCATACTGAATGAAATATACACTCTATTATATGCAAGGGTATGTTTTATGTTGGAAATTGGATAAACCAACGCTCCCTGTGTGTTTCGCGACATGGACTAACTGCCTCTCGTGGATCCTTATCTCTAGCGATGCGATCGTTGACTAACGCCTGCGGGTTTTGGTCTAACGACAATCGTGATTCCCAATAATTGGTATCAGAGCATAGGTCACGAGTTCGATACACACCTAGCTCGCGTTGGGGTGGAGATTGTTGGACATTGAATAAACCAACACTCCCCATGTGTTTCGTGACATGGAATAACTGCCTCTCGTGGATCCTTAACTCTGGCGATGCGATCGTTGACTAACACCTGCGGGTTTTGGTCTAACATAAATCGTGATTCCCAACATTTTATAGCATAATCTTGTCATCAAATAGTGATGGGTGAATGTACTTCTATTTCCTCATCTAAATTGAAAAATTCAGTCTCTTGTAATGGTGTTTTCTTCAGAGGTTTCTGGTGTCTAGAGCTTCTCCTTGGCTGTGTATAATTTAGGTATTCTGAAACTTTTCTCTTTTTCTCCCCATTGCCTCTCTTCTTGAATTTTCTCTGTCTCTTATTCTTCATTAGTTCTGCAATGGTGAGCTCTTCCTCTTCTGGTTGAGGTTTAGGTGAGGATTCCTCTTCAATGCATACATCAATCTTCACCTCAATAAGGAGTCTCCTACATTATTTAAGTGGAATTCAAGAAGTATTTTTATAAGTCCATGATGGTGCATGGTATTATCTATGAATTGGACTCTTTTTGGAAATTTGTTATGATATTCTCTTTAGAATATTCAACAAGAAGTAAGGGAGGTTTACTTCTCCATCCTCAAGAAAGTTCATCAATAATCGGGCATGATAAACAAACATGCAGCCAAATATTCCCTCACAAGTAATAAACTTTTGCAAAATTAAGAGCATATTTTTCCATTTATTTTTGAGTGTTGAAATAGGAATTCCTTTCTTGTAAACAGAAGTGTTCAATATAATTGGATTCCTTAGAAAAAATTTCCATCCTTCACTATGCATTTCCTTGTTTTTAAACCATCTCTCACCAATTCTCGGAAGTTTTGTAGCTTCCGCCGCAAAGGCTTTTCACTGAGAATTTTATATCTCCAGTCTTGACCTCTGTCCCATTGAAGGATCTTGCAAAAGAATTGGTAACCTCCTTATGGAATCCGTCAAATTTCTCTATAAATTGGAGCCATTGTAATTTCTACAGCATTTCCTTTACTTGAGGATAACCCTCCATGAATTTTGCTCCCATAGGTTTAGTTCTCACAATCATACCCATGTCTCTGTCATGAGGATTTTTCCCTACAGAACTTGTTCTTCTTTAATCGAATGAATTGAGGTTGCAGATCAGGGTTAAGGATATGAGTGTTTGTAGAGAAGTACAGGAGAAATAGATGTTTGGTAAGGTTTTAAAGGACCATGGATGAGTGGGTTACGGAAGTAGGAAATGACCGTAAATCATTAATAGAGAAATGGTTATGAATTATTATGAGATATGATACAAATGCTATGGTCAGATTGTGAATTTTTGATGTGATTCCAAATCAAATCTAATGATGACATATTGAGGCAGCATATGATCACCTACATTATATATGCCAATGTTTTTTTATCTTATTATTTAAATTTTTTTTGTAACATACCTTTGGAACTAACCTTTGTTGCCTTTTTCTTCTTTGTGTTGATTCTTCAGGTATCCTTTCAACATGATATTCAATAAATTCCTTTTCTATTCAGTATGCTTGCTTCAGTAGGATGTAGAAAATGTAATAGAGCTGCAAAACGTGATATCAGCTGCAGAATATCCTGAGAGTTGTGGAATTGTAGCAATTTTGTAGCTATTTTTTTATTGTTTTAGAGATAGAAAGGGAACACTGAATTTGGGATTTTTAGAATGGGGGAAAATATAAGATGTCATAAATCTAATTTTCATGTTATATTTTTTGTATAAGGATGCCAATCATAGATTGGTTTTCATACTTATACATTTATTATTATTTTATTTTTTGAATAATATATATATATATATATATATATATATATATATATATATATATTAAATATGAAAATAGAAAGAAGACTAAGTTGGGGAAGAAGAAAATTCTTTTTCACCAACTTCATATCAGTATTATCTTGGAATTTTTTGATAGATTACTCCTTTGTAATTTCCTTATGAGAGACTTTTAATTGATGTCCATTCACAAGAAGAGGTGCCTTTTCTTCATCAATTGTCCTTATCTTGTCTGCTCCATTGTAAAATACTTTTTTGATCTCATAAGGCCCAAGCCAATGAGTTTGAAACTTTCCTTGAAAGTCTTTGAACTTTGAATCGAACAAAATTTCCCAATCTCCTACTTGGTACTTTCTTTCTGTTATGTACTTATCATGCCATCTAGACCTTTGTTGCTAGATTAGACTGGTTCTTTGAACTGCATCTTGCCTGATCTCATCAAGCTCATTAAGTTGCTCCATTATGTGCTTCTAAGCTTATGATAAATTAAGTCCCAATTTGACTACAGTCTTGATGGTTTTGATCTGGAATTCTATAGGAAATAGGACTTGCTTCCCATAAACAAGTTCATAGGGAGTAGGTCTTGTTGTATTTCTCCATGTAGTTTGGTAGGCCCATAAGGCTTCAGGAAGCCTATCTGCCCAATCCCTCTTCTGTAGAAGTAAAATCTTTGTGAGGATTTCTATGATCACTTTATTGGTGGACTCCACTTGACCATTTGATTGTGGACGATAAGGAGTGGATTTTCTATGTTTAACCTTTTATTCATCCACAATATTTTGCACCATCGTTGATGTAAACTGAGATCCCTGATCTGTCACAATTTCCCTTGGGACACCAAAACAAGTGAAAATATATTTAAAGAGAAATGAAACTACAACATCTTCAATAACATTAGAAAGTGCTTTAGCTTCTACCCATTCCGTGGCATAATCAGTGCAAACCAGAATGTACCTTTTTTGTCTCAATAGTGGATTGATTGGTCCAACAAAATTCAGAGGCCACTTTTCAAATGGTTCGATGAGTACCTGAGAATGTAAGGGAATTTCATCTGTAGGAACAGTTTTCCCTATTCTTTGACAGTTTTCACACCTTTTGACATACTCCTTATCATATTTAAATATGGATGGCCAATAATATCCTAAATTAAGGATTTTATAGGCAGTCCTCTTATCAGCAAAGTGTTCACCAAGGGTTTCATCATGGTCTTCCTTCAGAATTTAAGGCATTTCATCTTCTCGGACACACCTTCTGATGATGAGATCTTAACTTGTTTTATACAATTCATCATTAATCCATGATTACAATGGACTTGTTTGAAAAATTCTTCTTTTATCTCTAGGAAACAAGTATGCTAGTAATTTTTTATGTGGCCAAATAGTTAGAAATATCTGCAAACCATGGGGGTTTAGTAGTTATTGCAAAGAGATATTCATCAGGAAAATTATCATCTACTGGAGTATCATTATTTTGTTTTGAATTCTAGACAAGAAATCAGCAACTGTGTTTTGTTTTCCAAGGCAGTCCAGAATGGTGATTTTAAATTCTTTCACAAGTAATAACCATCTTGTGATTTTGCTATTAGTGATAGATTTATTCATTAAGTACCTAATTGCAGAATGGTTTGTGTGAATAAAGGTTTCATAGCTGGTGATGTAGTGTCTATTTTTATTAATAGCATGGAAAACAACTAGGAATTATTTTTCATTTACAATATAATTTAACTCGGCAGGAGTCAAATTTTTACTTGTGTAATAGATGGCATAGGGAATCGAATATTTTTTTCCTAATACAATTACTAGAGTTGTATTTGAAGCATCTATTGAAATGTGAAAAGTTATTTTCCAATTTGGACCTCTTAAGATGGGTGCTTCAGATATTTTTGCTTTTAAGGTTTCAAATGCCAATTGGAAATCAGGATTCCAACTGAATTCACAATGTTTGGTAAGCAGTTTGAAGAGTGGGGATGCTATTTTGGTGAAGTTTTCTATAAATATTCTATGGCATCCTGTAAATCCTATGAAAATTCTAACACCTTTTTGACAACTTTGAATTGATAATTTGGAGATGAATTCCACCTTTGATGAGTCTACTTTAATTCCATCTCTTGAAATATGATGTCCTAAAAAAATGCCTTCGGTAACATCATAAAGCATTTTTCATGACTTAATGAAAGATTTGATTCTTTGCATATTTTAAGAACCTTTTCCAATTTTTCAAGAGCTTCTTCAGATGAATTTCCATAAACTATAAAATCATCCATATATACTTCTACACAATCATGTATTAGATTAGAGAAAATTCCTAATACTGCTCTCTGGAATGTTGCAGGTGCAATCCCCAATCCAAAGGGAAGTACTCGGTAAGCATAGGTTCCCCATGGATAGGTGAATGTGGTTTTGTCTTGGTCTTTAGGTGCTACTTGAATTTGTTTGTAACCACTAAAACCATCCAGAAATGAGAAATATTTTTTTCTTGCCAATGTATCCAATACTTGATCTATGAAGGGAAATGGAAAATGATCTTTTAAAGTGGCCTTATTCAACTCTCGATAATCAATGCATGTCCTCCATTTTCCATTATTTTTAGGTACAATAACTAGGGGAGAAACCCACTGACTATCTGAAATTGGATAGATAAAGTTTACATTCAACAATTTTTGCAGTTCCTCTTTCACAATTTCCCTAAGATTTGGATTCATCCTTCTTTGAGGTTCTACAATAGGTCTAGAGTTTTCCTTAATCTAGATATTATGTATACAAGTCTTGGGACTAATCCCTTTCATGTCAGTGTACTCCCATGCATATGCAGAAGAATGTTTTTGTAATGTTTTGATTAACTCTTCTTGTTGGAATCTTTCCAAGTTTTTGTTTATGTTTAAAGATTTCCCTGGAAATATTTAAAATGTAGAGTTACCAAATTATTCCATAGAATATAAATACATTTTTCTAGATGATAAGTATTCAATATTGCATTGTTCTTGAAAATTATAATCATCTTCAGATTGTGAAGATGTTTCAAAATTTTCTATTGAATTTAAGATTTGACTTTCTTCACTAAAATGAGAAATAGTAAAGAGAGGTTGAATTTCATTCTCATAATCTATCCATTCTTCATCTCCTGTTTTTGTGATTGTTTTTGCTGGAGGATATACAGTGAATTTATTTGTTGAGTTGCCATCACAAATAAACATGTCACTGGATCTACAACTAATGAAACCATCAGTTGTAGCTAACCAAGGCCTCCTTAAAATGAGTGGATGTACTCCTAGGTTGTTCTTGGGAGTTAGGATCATGAAGTGAACTGGATACTCTCAAGAATCTATGGACACATATATATCTTCTAGTACACCATCTGGCTTGATTATTGATCTGTCTACTAACTGCATAATGTTGGTATATATTGAAGGTTTGGAAGCCTAAGTTGTTCCATATTTTGTTTGCTCATGATGTTGATGTCTTATCCTAAGTCAATTAATGTGTTTGGAATATCAATGCCAATAATGTGAGTTTTAACAACTGGGCTTCCTCGGTCCAAATATTTTTGTATGGCTACTTTTCGCATCATAATGTCAGCAATTTTTCCTACTAACTGAATCTTTTTTATTTCTTTTGTTCTTCTTCCTGATTTTTTTATGCTCAACTCTCTTATTGTTTTAGATAGAATTGGAATCTCTTTAATGGCGTGTAGAAAGGGAATTTTGATACAGACATTTTTCAATTCATCTAGAAAATCATAATTGGGCAACAAAATTTGTTTTTCTATCCCCCTATCGATTTGTAATCTTTTAGGAAAAGGAGGTTTAGAAATAGATACCGAAGGTTGCTCAATTATAGGGTTGAGTTTATTGGATCTTTTTGTTTTTCATTTTTAGAATTTTGGTTCTGTTGAAGATATGTCTCTTCTTTAGAACTTTTATTTTGCTGTAGAGAAATTTCTTCTTCAAAATCATCTTTTTATTGAATAACAACATAAGGCTTTCCCCTTTCTAATATTCTACCACATCTAAGTTGGATATTGTTAAGATCTAGTGGGGTAATCATGTAAGCTGGAAATTTTTTTCCTTATATGTTATAAGAATTTTGAGCATTTTTTTTGTTTCGGTTTGGTAATGGCTGGGCAGGTAGTTGATTTGTTCTTTGGGGATATGGTAATGATGGTTGTGGATTCTGATTTTGAATTTTGGGTGGTTGATTTTGTTGTGGAAAATATTGAGGAGGATAATTTGGATAGGATTGTGGATATTGGTGATACTGAGAGTATCTTCCATAAGGATTTTGCATCCCTTGTGTCCAAGGTTGAGGTTGGGACCAAGGTTGTTGCCATGATGAATTCCAACTGTTTGGTGGGGGTTGATTAAACATCTGGTTATTGAAACCTTATTTTGTGGCCCCTGCCATGGTATTCTAGAGACAAAACAAAGAGGATTTACTGAAGATGTAGTTGCTTCTTCCCCCGGAAAGACAGCCTTAAGACCTGATATAGAAGGACATTATTTTGTTTCATAATTTTCTGCACAAATAACACAAGTCTCTATAACCTTTAAATCAAGAGGACACTATCTAAAATCATGTTTCTTTCTACATTTAGGACAAAAAATAGTTAAGGCATCAGTTTCAGCTTTCTGTTTTTTTCTGTAATTTCAGGGTGTCTATTTGTTCACTGAGATCCCCTAAGATATCTATCTTAAACTCATCAAGCATATTTCCAATTTCTGCCCTACTCACTGTTCTAGTTGCAGATTTATTTACTCTAGAGAGATTAAGATCCCTTGTATTTTTCCCAGTTTTTATTTTTCTCTTGAGAGATGAATGTCTAATTCAACAATTTCAGCTAATGGTAATTGAGAGATATCTCCTTTTCCCATCATGTTAAGGATATATATCCATTCATCTCTAATGGCTGCAAGTAAGAGACATTTTAAAGTATCTTGATATAGATGTTCCATCTTAGCTCTCTTGATATTATAGTTAAATATCTCAATTAGATCTTCTAAGTTTTCATCCTCTCTCTGCATCATTTTAAATACTTCACCCTTCCTATTAATAGGTGTGAAATACTCCAGGTATCTTTGAAAAAATGCACTTCTCATCTCATCCCATGTCCTAATAGACTTTTTTATTAAACCCATGAACCATTTAGAGCTGATCCCTTCAGTGTTGCAAGAAATAGCTTCAATAAGACTTCAAACTCAAATAAAAATGTTTCAGGATCTTTAGTTCTTAATCCGTGGAAGTTGGGAAGGACAAAAGGTGAAATATTTTTCATTGTAAAATTTATATCATCATTAACTATAGGAAATCCAACTGAGTTAGGATCTCCTCTGCCTCTACCTCGTCGTCCTCCTCCTCTTAAGGCTTCTCCATTGAAAATTTCTCCATGGCCTTCTTATTCTGCCATTGTATATTCCTCAGAGCTAATGTAAGGCTCTAACTGTAGAGTTAATTATTCTTCCTTTGGTTCTTCTATCAATGGAATATTGAAGAAAGTTTCTTCTTCTTCTTCTTCCTCACAAGGAATTTCTAACTCTTGAGCTAGATTATGTTCTCATGTAGAGGTGAAAAAGGTTACTCCTTATGTTGGAGATCTATGATCTTCTTTTTCTAAGACTACCTCAGTAGATGAAGTTAGAGAATCTCCTGGTTGGACTTTAGACCTTAAGACTTCATGAAGTCTATGTCTTGAGGTGAAAAATGGAACATGAGTTTGAGGTGGTGGTGTGGCACTACGTGGTCTTGGTGTGTAGGTTTTAACCCTGTACAAAAATTATCTGCAAATGAATCTTAAAAACAGAAAATAAACAATAACAAGAGCATAAAACATAAAATAGATATACACAAATATTTTCCCCTGGATCCCAAATCGGGACGACCAGCCTGATTTTCCATTATATTCCTTTTAGTGCTACAACACATATATATACATCCTGAAGCATACATAAACCCCAACCCATTAACCCTGGATTAGAACATAACCATAGTTACCTTGACCAGATCTAAAAAATACTAGGGGCCGAAGACCATCATGCCCCAAAACCATGTGCAAACCCATGCACAAAACCATGGGTGGGTCTGCCCACCGAAAAATAAGGTCAAAAAGTTTTTTCCTGGGGTGCTGACCCAGACCCCGAACAGGGGGGCTGCCGCCCCCCCTGTGACCCCCCTGCTGCACCTAGAGCAACCTACAAGGGGGGATGTCACCCCCCCTATGACCCCCCCATGCGTGACTAGTCGTGGAAATAATATAACACATACCAAACATTCCCCCACTTATTTTTTTTCTTTTCGCAGGGGGCCACAGGAGAGCTTAGTCTCTAGCCCAGCTCTGCAACACCCATTGTTTCTCTACACCAAGAGAACTTCTAAGTTCTCATAGAATTCTTAAATGCATCTGCAACATTCTTTAAGGTGTCCACCTTTACCAAAAACACCCTTTTAGCCTCAACCACGCCTCTCACAAAGTGATATTGAACATCAATGTGCTTTGTCTTTGAATGAAAAGCAGGGTTCTTAGCCAAGAAAATTGCACTTTGGCTATCACAGTCTATCCTTATAGCTTGCTGCACCAACCCCATACTTGAACACAATCTCTGCCCAGCAAGTAGCTACTTGCTTGCTGAGTGGTTTGCATACATGTGATGCCCTCGCGTTGAAACCCTCTGATTGTCTTCCTCATCCAGTATTTGCGCCTCCAAATAGGATAAACACATACCCACTTGTAGATCTTCTTTGGTCCAGATCTCCAGCCCAGTCTGCATCAACAAAACCACGAATGTCCAACATTCTTTCCAATCTTGGTCTTCCCTAGTAGCACAAGCCATAATCACTAGTGCCACGTAAATATCTGAAAACCCGCTTCACTGTTGTCCAATGCTCCTTCCCTGGGTTTGACATAAACCTGCTCAATACTCCCACTGCATGGCATACAATGTCATTCTAATCTGTTATAGACCATTTACATACATCAACACTACTGCTTGCACTTGCATATGGAACATGGGACATATCCTCCTCTTCTTCTTGTGTCTTGGGACACTTTTCAGCAGACAAATTTACACCTACAGGAATCAGAACATTCACCGGTTTACTATCCTACATATTGAACCTGTGCAATATAGTCTTGACATACTTCCTCTAGTTTAACCAAATCTTCCTCTTTTCCCGATCTCCCTTAATTTCCATGCCCAAAATATAGTTTGCAGCACCAAGATCCTTCATGTTGAATTTGGAAAACAGTTGGGTCTTCAAATCTTGGATAATTTCTTTGTCATTTCCAATCAAGAACATATAATCCACATAAAATACCAAATAAATAACACGGTCACCAATTAATTTAAAATAAACACAATGATCCTCCTTGCTTCTAGTGAAGCCAAGTCCCGATATATAGGTATCAAATTTCTGATACCACATCCTTGGTGACTGTTTTAACCCATAAAGAGACTTCTTTAACCTGCATACTATAGAAATTTTCTGAATAATGATTAATTATCCACCAAGACTATCCTGATCACATATCAATTCGAATTCATATGCAACACATAATCTCTTCCACTCAGATCATCACACATGCGGAAAATAAAACAAGCGATAACACATCAAATCATCATACACATTAACACAGTATGTATGGGGAAAGCTTATAGCTGAAAACCCCGCAGCTATTGTGTATATTATAATGGAGAAATCATGTAACAAACTCGGTACAATACTCCTCACAAGTACTCAGTACTTTCTCATAAAGTTACACACAAACTAGCTCAGTTTTGAACAGGTTACTGGTTCAAAACTCACCACTAATTGCCTTGCCTCTATTGCGCAATCATGGCCTGTCTAAATAGAGATCCAAGGTTCAAATCTCCTTGGCTTGACAATGCAATCATCATGGGCAATTCCTCCAAGTGTGGTGCAAATCTCATGCACAACTGATGTCGCCACTGATAGCTAACTCAACCCTTTCATCTACCTCTTTCACTGGTCTCCACTGAACTGTCCATGCACTGTAGTGAACTGATGTGTTCTTGAGTTGAATAATGAGTTACTAATTAATGAATTAAATAATATTTAATTCACTCCACTCATTACCAGTTGATTAGCTAGTTAAACTAATCTCAACTAGTTCAACTAAGTTAAACCGAACACAACTCCACCAACTGTCTCATCAACTCCACCAAACTTCTGCCACTAAAGTCCTAACTAAAGTCAACCATGCATGAGCTCACCAAACCCCTAGGAATAGCGTAATTCCTTTGTCAGATGCATGAGCCACTTCTGTAGCTCGAACTGAAGTGCTCCAAGAGAGTAAACTGAAGTTTAGAGTCCAAATATTATTAAGGGTAAATAATATTTGACTTCCCTATTTTTAGGATAGGCAGTCTAAAAATAGACTTCGACCTATAGGTCCAAAAATAGAGGTCCATCTATTTTTACCAACATGACCAATACTCCAAGAATAACATACTGCAATCCCCGGACCATGCTCCATATGTCTAAAAATAGACTTTGCGCCAGAATTTGCCTGCGGGCCCACTTAGTGAAGGTGACTTCATTTCACTAAGCTCCATCATCTTGCTGCATTTTCAACACATACCAGTTCTTTCATCCCCTTCACCATAAAGCCTTCAGGTTGTTTCATGTAGATCTCTTCTTCCAGATCCTTGTGAATAAATGTTGTCTTCACATCCATCTGTTCTGCCTCAAAATAAAATGCAACAACAACATATACAAGTAATCTAATAGAAGTAACTTTGGCAACAGGAGAAAAAATATCACCAAAATCAATTCCCGGCACCTGGGAATAACCTTTTTCTACCAACTGATCTTTGTATTTCTCCACCTTGCCTTCTACATTCATATTATTCTTAAACACCCATTTTCTCTCGATGGGCTTCCTTCCATCCGGCAACTCCACCAGATCCCATGCCTCATTTTTATGCAAGGATGCCATTTCATCAACCACGAACTCCTTCCAGAGTTTTCCATCCTCTGAATCTATTGCCTTCCTGACGGTTCTGGGATCATCATCAGTTATAGTTAAAGAAAAATTTAAACAGAAAGTAGATGGACTATACCTTTTTGGCTGTTTGTTGAGATTCAACAAGAAGATGAGCTTAGTGAAAAAAGTCGCCTTCACTAAGTGGGTTCGCAGGCTATTTTTGGCGAAAGTATACTTTTAGACTATGTCTCTTTTTAGACATGTCGATCATATTCTACGAGTTGAAGGATGCTACTTGTGGATGGTTGGTCAGGTTGGAAAAATAGATGGACTTCTATTTCTAGAAATATTGGGCGAAGTCTATTTTTACACTGCTAGTCTAAAAATATGAATGTCGGATATTATTAGCTCTTAATAATATTTAGACTCTAAACAACAACTTATTCTCTTGGAGCACTTCAGTTCAGTGCACAGATATCAAACAACAGCTGACAGAAGGAATTATGCTATTCCTAAGGGTTTACTAGAGCTATTGTATGGAGGACTCAGTTAGAACTCAAGTGGCAGATTTATGACACAGTTGGAAGAAGTAGTGATGGAGTTGTATTTAGTTTAACTTAGTTAGACTCAGTTGAGCTAGTTGTATCTAGTCTAACTGATTGATACACTAGTGAGAGTGGATTGAATTAATTAGTTAATTAATTCATAAATAATAACTCATTAATCAACTGAACAATACATCAGTTAACTACAGTGCATGGCAGTTTCAGTGGAGACCAGTGGAGAGATAGGTGAAAGGGAAAGATAGACTATCTGTTGTGACTATAGTGATGCATTTATTGCATCCAACACTCAATGGAGATGCCAATGAGGATTGCGCAGTGCAAGCAAGGGTAATTCAAATTCATTCAGAGCTATTCTTCAGCAGGGATTGTGTAGTGGAGGCAGGCTAGCAGGTGGCAAATATCGGTGCATGGATTTGCAAGATTGGGCCTGATTAGTGTATGACGATTGTACTGTACTAAGAGCTTGCGATAAGCTTTGTATGTTTGTATGATATTGTCATATGATCTCCATGTTACATAATATATAGTTGGAGTTTTCAGCTTCAGGCTTTCCCATTAAACAACTGTGTTAATGTGTGTGAATTTTTATTGTTTCATGTGTGCATTGCAATCTTGATTTAATTTCTGCAAATGATCAATGGTGGAATAGATTCTGCATTTTGCATGAAGTTAAAATAGTGTGAGATCATGAGAATCTTGGACATATAACACATAAGTTATATAATTTTTACATGGTATTAGAGCAGTGTTGATCATTGGAGGAGATTGAAATTATTGAAGCGGTTGAGTTTTATGCTGGTGGAATTCGAATTTGTTGCAGTGTTTTCTTGGTGTCGAAGTTGAGAATTCATTGAAATTTCTTTCAACGGATTGCGATTAAAGTATTCCCTTGAGGGCAGCTCAAATTACATATCATGGAAGGACAGGATGGAGGCGGTGCTGGATGATAATGGGTTGAAGGAGTTCATAAATGTTGATATTCTGAAGCTTGCTTCTAGCGATGCAGCCGCACTTGACGCATGGAAAAAGAAGGTAGCAAAGTGTCGAAGGATTCTGTTGGAAGGTGTGAAGGACCAAAAATAAAAATGGATAAAGGTGACAGTATTCCAAAATACCTCACGAAGTTTTTCCACTGCAAGGATGAGCTGGGAAGTGTGGGGGTTACTGTTGATGAAGAAGACTTGGTGAGCTTGGCTCTCCTTGGGCTTCCGAAGAGTTGGCATAGCTACGAAGACTATATCAATGGATGGGAGAAACTGCCAGGATGGGAGTGACTTTGGTTGGATCTTGTGCAGGAGGAGATAAGGCAGGGTACCAGGGATGGATCTTCATCAAAGAATGAAGATGAAGAAAATTGCGCTTTGGCTACCAAAGCTCAGAAAGGAAAATGGAATAAATCTTCCAAATCCGAAGCTAAAGGCAAGAAGCAAGATTTGTCCAAGGTGAAGTGTTTTCACTATCACCAGCACCGACATTTCACCACTAATTGCCCACAGAAGAAGAAGAATAAGAGCGCTTCTGGTTCTGCAGCAGGAGAGGCCTTAGCCTCGCAGTTTGAGCTCTACTTTTCTTTGATCGCATGCTTAGTTTCAAGTGTGATGGGATCGGTGTGGTTTCTTGACAGTGGTGTGTCTTTCCATATGACTGGAGACAAAGATTTGTTTAGTGATTTGAAGGAAAAGGATCTTTGAGTGCACATTGAGATGGGCGATGATGGTAGATACAATACGACTAGTATCAGGACCATTTACTTTGAGAGGGAGTTCGGTAAACCTTTCATCTTGAAGGATGTCATGCATGTTCCAGGATTGAAGAAGAATCTAATCTCCATGGCGATGATGGAAGACAAGGGTTATGATGTTATTTTTAGCGAGGGAAAAGCTTTCCCGCGCCATAAAACAACTGGTCAAACCAAGAGGATAGGGATCCGAGTTAAGAATCTTTATCAATTGCAGGTAGATGGCAACGCTGCAATGGCAAGAAAAGCAAAAGGAGTGGTGAGCCGAGATGAGGGCGAATTGTGGCACAAGATATTGGGGCATCTTCACCATGGTGCTTTGAAAATTTTGCAGCAAATTTCTAACGGGCTTCCCAAAGGTACACTTGCGTAGTTAGATCAGTGAAAGGGATGTACTTTGGGAAAATTTGTGAAGACCACTTTTCATGAGAAGGATAGTCGTGCTTTGACGATCCTTGAGAGAATTCACACAGACGTGTGTGGACCTTTCTCGGTTGCTTCAACAGCAAAGCACAGGTATTATGTGATATTTTTTAATGACTTTTCTTGTAAGTGTTGGATCTTCTTCATGTAGAAGAAGAGCGAGACATACTCAAAGTTTTGTGAGTTCAAGGTGCTGGTTGAGAAATATTTAGGGAAGCAAGTGAAATCTCTCTAGAGCGATAATGGTGGTGAATACATCTTTGACGAATTCAAAGAATTCTGTAGAAAAGAAGGAATTCAAAGAGAAATCATAGTGCCTCATAACCCACAGCAAAATGGGGTCGCTGAGAGGAAGAACATAATGATCGTGGGTGTTGCATGGGCATTGTTGCATGATCAGGACCTTCCCATACACTTTTGGGTTGAGGCATGAAACACTGTGGTTTATGTGCAAAACCGTTGCCCTCATAGAGTACTTGGAATGAGTACAACCGAAGAGGAATTTTCTGGTAAGAAGCCTGATATTTCTCATTTGAAGATTTTTGGCTCACCTGTTTACATTCTTGTGACGAAGGATGCCAGGAAGAAGCTGGAGCCGATCGTAGAGGTTGGGATATTTGTGGGGTACACAGAAACACCCCACAATTATTGTGTGTATTTTCCAGATAGTCGGATGATTGTTGTGCGACGTGATATCAAATTTCATGAGGAGAAAGCCATGAAGTTGTCGCTTGAGAGGGAGCTCCACTTGCATGCAGAGGAGGAGCTACTTGTTCCTAAATATGAGCCTCAAGAGTGCTCTGGATCAGCAAGGAGGTTCATGGAGGCGAGCACTCACCGCGCCAGCCTGGAAAGCGGCCTTTCCGAAGGCAGGCGGCTGAATCTTCGGTCGTCGAATGTGAGTTCTCCGCTACACTGAAAGTGAAAAGGCAGGTGCGTGCATTCTGGATGCCGTGATGGAAGCAGTGCAACATCTGTCAGCCAGTGTCTGCGAGAAGGCATGGAGGATCCCGCATGGGTAGATGCCATGGTGGAAGAGTATGATTCGATTGTCAGAAACAATGCATGGGAGATTGTCCCAAGGCCAGAAGGGAAATCAATGGTAGGTTCGAGATGGATCTACAAAGTGAAGCAAGATGCTGATGGGAGCGTTGAGAAGTACAAGGAAAGATTTGTTGGCCAGGGCTTCTCACAGATCGAGGGGATTGAATATGAAGAAACCTTTGCACCTGTCGCAAGGTATTCTTCCATACAGACCATCCTTGCTCTCTCAGCGTAGATGGGTTGGCACATTCATCAGATGGATGTGAAGACTGCATTCCTCAATAGAATCATTAAGGAGGAGGTGTACATTGAGCAGCCTAAAGGATTCAAAATCTTCAGCAGTGAGTCGCATGTGTGCAGGCTCAAAAGAGAACTGTATGGGCTGAAACAAGCACCTTGTGCTTGGTACACACGGATAGACAGTTATTTCACCAGACTTGGTTTCGCCAAGAGTGAGGCGGATCCAAACCTATACCATATTGTGGAGGAGGGTAAGCTTTTGATCATTGTGATTTATGTATATGATTTAATACTAACAGGTGATGAACTGTTGATACACTCATGCAAGGTAGATCTTGCAAAGGAGTTCGAGATGAAGGACTTGGGCCTCCTTCATTATTTCCTGGGATTGGAAATTTGGCAGCGGAAGGATGAACTGTTTGTGTCTCAAGGCAACTACGCCTAGGAGATATTGGGGAAGTTTCACATGCAAGGCTGCAAGCCTATCGACACTCCTCTTCCTGGTGGTTGGAGGAAGGAGGATGCTACATCGGCAGAGGTAGTGGATGCCACTGTTTATCGACAGTTGGTTGGTTCACTCATGTATTTAGTCAATACACAACCGAACATATGCTATGGTATGAACCAGCTTTCACAAGCGATGGTGAGGCCTACCAAGTTCTTTTGGAAGGCAGGCAAGCATGTCCTAAGGTATCTCAGGGGCACATCTGAGTATGGATTGTGGTACAGACAGTCGGATGAGGTGAAGCTGCATGGCTTCATGGATGCAAATTGGGCAGGAAGCCCAATGGACAGAAAGAGCACATCTGGAGGGATTTTTAGTTTTGGATCTACAGTAGTTTCTTGGTAGAGTAGGAAAAAAAGATCCGTGGCACTTAGTTCAGTGGAGGCCGAGTACATGGCAGCAAGTTTGGCTGCATGCGAGGCTATATGGATGAGGAAGATCCTGGTCGGTTTGTTCAGTTCTCATTTAGATCCTACTGTGATATATTTTGATAATCAGAGTTACATTAAACTCTCGGTTAATCCAGTATTTCAGGATAGATCTAAACATATTGACATCCGGTACCATCATATTAGAGATTGTGTGCAGCAGAGGATCATGTTGCTTTCTTAGATTCCTACGGAAGATCAGGATGCAGATATTCTGACGAAGGCGCTCACCAGGAGAAAATTCGAATACCATAGAGGCAGGATCGGGGTGAAGGATAATCCCTATCTTGTTGAGAGGGATTGTTGAGATTCAACAAGATGATGAGCTTAGTGAAAAGAGTCACCTTCACTAAGTGGGCTTGCAGGCTATTTTTGGCAAAAGTCTATATTTAGACTGTGTCTATTTTTAGACATGTCGATCATATTCTATGAGTTGCAGGATGCTATTTGTGGATGGTTGGTCAAGTTGGAAAAATAGATGGACTTCTATTTTTAGACATATTGGGTGAAGTATATTTTTAGACCGCCAGTCTAAAAATAGGAATGTCAGATATTATTAGCTCTTAATAATATTTAGATTCTAAATAGCAACTTATTCTCTTAGAGCACTTCAGTTTAGTGCACAAATGTGGCACAAAAACTGACAGAAGGAATTACGCTATTCCTAAGGGTTTACTGGAGCTATTGTATGGTGGAATCAGTTAGAACTCAAGTGGCAGAGTTATGACACAGTTGGAAGAAGTAGTTATGGAGTTGTATTTAGTTTAACTCAGTTAGACTCAGTTGAGATAGTTGTATCTAGTCTAACTGATTGATACACTAGTGAGAGTGGAGTGAATTAATTAGTTAATTAATTCATAAATAATAACTCATTAATCAACTGAAGAATACATTAGTTAACTACAGTGCATGGCAGTTTCAGTGGAGACCAGTGGAGAGATAGGTGAAAGGGAAAGATAGACTATCTGTTGTGACTATAGTGATGAATTGATTGCATCACACACTTAGTGGAGATGCCAAAGAGGATTGCGTAGTCAAGGATGGAGTAATTCGAATTCATTCAGAGCTATTCTTTAGCAGAGATTGGGCAGTGGAGGTAGGCTAGCAGGTGGCAAAGATTGGTGCATGGATTTGCAAGATTAGGCCTGATTAGTGTATGAAGATTGTACTGTACTAAGAGCTTGTGATAAGCTTTGTATGCTTGTATGATATTGTCATATGATCTCCATGTTACATAATATATAGTTGGGGTTTTCAGCTTCAGGCTTTCCCGGTTAAAAACTGTGTTATGTGTGTGAATTTTTATTGTTTCATGTGGCCATTGCAATCTTGATTTAATTTCCGCAAATGATCAATGGTGGAATGGAGTTGATATTTTTCATGAAGTTAAAATGGTGTGAGATCGGGGAGAATCTTGGACATATAACTTACATAATTTATATAATTTATACAACATCTTCTTTCTTAATTGAAGTCTTCTCACAGGCGGGTTGTGGCTCTTCCTCTTCTAAATCTTCTTCTGCTGTAGAGTTTGATTCATACTCCTTTAGCTCAAACTCTATCTTCTCGGGTTCCTTTGGTATGACTTCATGTTTACCAACATATTTCACCTCTCTAAACACCACATCTCGGTTGTACACAACCTTCCTTGTTTCCGAGTTCCAAACCTTATAACCTTTTAGACCATCCTTATACCCAATAAAGATGCACCTTTCAGATTTATTATCCAACTTGGTCCTTTTCCGCTTTGGAACATGCACATATGCATAACATATAAATACCCTTAGATGTGAAAGAGATGGTTTCTTACCAGTCCATACCTCATGTGGAGTCTTATCCTCCAACGTTGATGAAGGTGATCTGTTAACCAAGTAACATGCAGTCTCCACTGCCTCTGCCCAAAATTCTTGTCCTAACCCGGTACCACTGAGCATGCTTCTTGCATTTTCCATCAGAGTTCTGTTCATTTTTTCTGCAACTCCGTTTTTCTGAGGTGTATATGGAGTAGTCTTCTGTTGTGCTATACCACACTTCTTACAGAACTCTTCAAATTACTTCTTGTAGAACTCCCCACCATTATCTATCCTCGGCAACTTTATCTTCTTCTCTGTCTGGTTTTCAACCAAAGCCTTAAATTCTTTAAATCTGTTAAAGAGTTCAGATTACTTCCTCAAGAAATATATCCATGTATTCCTTGAGAAGTCATATGTGAAAGAAACATAGTACACAGACTTACCCAGTGATGGAACTGACACAGGTCCAAACACATCACTGTGCACAAGCTCTAATATCTTGTTCGCCCTCTTAACACCAGAAGGAAAACTCACCCGATTCTGCTTCCCATATACACAATGTTCACAGAAATCGAAATCCAGAGAGTTATTAAACATACCTTCTACCATACTATTTCCATGTAGTATCTGAAGGCCCTTCTCTCCAATATCTCCAAGCCTTTGATGCCATAGCATGCTCTTTTCTCCAGAGACCGCTAAGATTTCTACTCCACTTTCGGGAACCATAGAATTGTTGCACCCATCAATAACAGTGCTACCCTGAAGCTTGTACAGAGTTCCAATCTGAACTCCCCGTATTAATACCAGTGCTCCCCGAACCATCATACAGGTATCTTTCTCGAACACTATTTTACACCTACATCATCCATATTGTTTACAGAAATCATATTTCTGGCCAATGCAGGAATGTGTAGAACACCAGGAAGTGTTCTAATCCTTCCACCTTGCAGCTTCAGCTTGAAGTTTCCACGTCCGACGATTCTGGCCTTCCTATCATCCCCTAAGAAGACATAACCACCATCATATTTCTCATACTCGCAGAACCACTCCCTATGGGGAGTGAAGTGAAAGGATGCACCCAAGTCAATCAACCATGACTCATGATCTACATGTGTATCTGAAGAAGAAGCCAAATACACATCCCCACCTTCATCTGAGATGGTTTTTGCCTCTGTAGAAGGAGCATCATCAGATCCCTTTCCTTTCTCAGGAGCTTTATATCTGTAGTCTTTTTATAGTGCCCTTCCTTTCCGCATTTCCAACACACTTTTACAAACTTTCCAGGAGATTTAGATATCCCTCTAGATTTAGATCTTCCACTCGAAACCTTATTCTTATTTCTGTTCTCAGACCTTCCTTGTATAGATAAGGCATCTCCATTCTGAACCTCCATATTTCTCCATTTCATTTCCTCCGACAGCAAGGCTCAGACAATGTCATCAAAATTCAAGGTAGTTGTATGGCTACCTATTGCAATAAATAGATTGTCCCACCATTCTAGTAGAGAACACAATAAAATGATGCAATTATCTTCATCTAAGATTTTAATATCAACAAATGACAGTTGACTTACCACAGTATTGAAGGCATTCGGATGCTCTGTCACCAAGTCTCCATCCTTCATCCTCAGGTTATACATCTTTTTCCGCAGGAACAATTTATTCAACAGAGACTTAGATTGGTACAAAGTCCCAATTTTGTCCCACAAATTCTTTGTGTAGCTTCCCCAGATACATTCAACAATATCGAATCTGAGACATACAACCGTATTGTGCTCTTCACCTTTCGATCCAACTTTTTCCAGTCTTCATTTGACATTGTCGTTGGTTTAGTACCTAGATCTACCATGATCCACTGGTCTTTATCCACCAGCAAATCCTCCATATTGAGCTTCCCCAACTCAAAACTCTGACCATTAATTTTCTCAATCTCCATGTTTCCACTACTCGCCATCTTCTTTCACTGCAAGAGTCGATCACACAGATCTCCCACTAAACAGGGTCTACCTCAGGCCTGAGAAAAAAAACCCCTCAGCAGCAAAGGCGTCCCCTTGAAGCCGAAAAAAATCTGACACCAAATGTAGGTTTTAACCCTGTACAGAAATTATCTGCAAACGAATCTTAAAAACAGAAAATAAACAATACATAGAGATTTTCCCCTGGATCCCAAATCGAGACGATCAACTTGATTTTCCATTATATTCCTTTTAGTGTTACAACACATATATATACATGTTGAAGCATACATAAACCCCAATCCATTAACCCTGGATTAGAACATAACCGTAGTTCCCTTGACCGTATCTACAAAATACCAGGGGCCGAAAACCATCATGCCCCAAAACCATGTGCAAACCCATGCACAAAACCATGGGCGGGTCTTCCCACTGAAAAATAAGGTCCAAATTTTTTTTCCTAGGGCACTGCACCGGACCCTAAACAGGGGGGGCTATCGCCCACCCTGTGATCCCCCTGTTGTGCCCGGCACAACCTACAGTGGGGGCTATCGGCCCCCCTGTGACCCCCCCACGCATGACTAGTCGTGGAAATAATATAACACATACCAAACATGGTGGGGTGAGTGGATTTGTAGGAATCAAACTTCTACCTCTAGCTATGAATATACCCTTAGAGTCTCTTTCTCTATGCATATCATTTTTTTTAAATTTTATTTTTTTTATATAATTTTTATGTTGTAAGAAATAAGGCTTCCTAATTTCACTTCCCCGACAATGGTGCCAAAATTTTTAGTCAATTTGATATCTCAAATTGCTATCGTAAATTATCGACCGAGGTTAGTAATTTGATGAAGTGAGGTGCACTATATGTACTTAGGTAACCTTGTTCTCTTACTTCATTGTGTATGTTTATGTTTTTTTTTGGGGAATTTTTGTTATCTTATGCCTAAGAAGTGAAATATCTAAGCTAATCAGTAGTCAAATCTAATTAAAGAAGGAAGAAAAGGAAATGTAATTTTTAAAGAAAGAAATTAAATTGAAAACTAAATATGAAATCTATAAGAAGGAAGAAAAGGAAATGTTCATTAACTAATATAAATTGCATAAAAATAAATCAAACATTGAATGATGTTAGTAGGCCAGAAAAAATTCTATGAAAAGCATCTAACTAATTAAAAACAAAGCATCAGTATAGATCTAATTGCATTCAAATGACAAGATGAAATCAATTCCTATATCATGTATTGAAGGCTTCTAATCTTATGAAAAAAAGAGCATACTTGATATAATTCTATTCCATGGATTGAAAGCATAAATCCTATCTCTAAGAATTGAAATGACAATGCTAAATTAAAATTGAAAGTAAACACAAAGCATGAAACTATGACTGCTGTGTGACTGAATACTCAAATCTGTCCAATTGGAAAATGGAAAAACCACCTTCTTGCGACGTCCTTAGCGAGCAAAAGATTACAAAACTAATTGGAAATTTAATCTAAGAAATCATTCATAAAATTAATCTACAAAGCAGTAAACAATTTAAACCATGAATTGACAGGAAATTAATCTATGAAAGCAATGTGAATTTAACTATGAAATTGACAAAACATAAATGATAATTAACAGTAAATGAATTAACGAAATTCAAACTAAAACACTTAACAAAACCTCATTTTTGTGCAGCGCCCTCTGCAACATGATGAGTTGAAAATATAATTGACTACTTGTGCATCAAAGGCTCGAACTGGTCTTCTTATTATCAAAGAAAGAGTTTTAAAGGCATACACTATATTATCAAAAATTAGGATTGTCTCCAGTTTCAAAATGACCAGTATTTAAACAAGTTTTGGATTCAACTGTCTGAGGCGTTTCCGCTTACAGATAACGATTAGAACTGGATTTTAGAAGGATAAACAAAAACACATTCTTAGTGGTTGTCTCTCGATTTTCTACGTCAGAGAAAATCGAGAGTATCTCGCTCACTGATTTCACTCCTTGACCGACCTTTGACCATGAACGTAGGCACGTTTTCTTTTTTATTTTGAATAGGTGGATGGGATATGATCCATGTGTGGATCATTCTTGAGATACCCATGTGACACATTCCCTTGTTTTATTCTTGAAACCTATCAAACCATAAAAATAGCTGTAGAAACAACGATTAGCTGCAGAACTGCACACATTTTGTAGCTTGTTACATAAATTCATTCAAATAACAAGAAACATCATAATATAAAGTAGAGATCATTAAATGCTTTCTCTAGTATGGAATATGTCAATTATCATTGATTGGAGTCATGAATTTGTGAAAAAGGAAGGAAGATATGATGAAAAGGAGTGTCAAAGTAAGAACAGTTTTGAGGTTCAATAATAACATCATAAATAACCCTATAAACATTTATTAACTATTTATGTGTGACCATCGAGTTGTGGATGATATGTTAAACTCATAGCTAGTGTTTTTTCACTCACATTACATAGTTATTTCTAAAACCTTCCGATGAATTTTTGATCTCTATGACTTACTATTACTTTATAAAAACCATAAAGTCTATGAATTTTATTCATGAACACTTATACCACTTGGCTCACTACATATATACTTTTAATTCTGCAAAAATTGCATATTTTTTGGGTCTATAAACAACTACAAAAATGGAATCATTACCTTCATATGGTGGTAACCCTATAACGAATTGCATTGGTATATCTTCCCATATATGAATAGGAATGTGTAATGGTTGAATTAAACCTAGATATTTTATCATCTCTCCTTTATTTATTTGGAAAAGCTAATACTCTTAAACTTTTATGAATATTTTTCTTCATTATTTTCCCAAAAGAACTTTTTTGACCCTTTGATATGTTTTAAGGGTCCCTTCATGTCCTCTCATTGGAGAGTCATGAGACTAGCTTAATATTTGTTGCTTCAACTTTGTTTGGGGGGTGTATTAATATTCTACCCTTGTAATAAATTATTATTACAATTCACAATTATACTGAGAGGGGAGTGAATTAGTATAATGATTTTTTTTTACTTATTTGATGTCATTCAATCATCATAAAACATCAATATCATAAACTAAACAAGTCACACAAGATATACATGGAAACCCTTATGGAAGAAAACCACTACACTTATTTATATGAAATATATTATAGTTACCAACCTATAGGAGACACTAATCCCTCATGTCTACAATTGATATGAATATGGAAAAACTAGGTTTCCTGTGCTAGCTTCCTCATCAGTATTAAATAAAAATGCACTTAAGGATCATCTCAAATAGCTAGTTATGAAAGGTTTTATGTGTCAATTTTGTGTGTCTTTTATGAGAAAATCATTAAGTAAATTAGATTTTAAAAACTCATAAACAACAAGTAAATTGCGGACAAATAATACACAACAAACACATTACACAGAGATGATAAAGGAGTTCACCCGTCCTGGGCTACATTTCCTTGGACCTGCTTCAATGGCTTGGCCCTCTTTGATTAACTGGTCAAAAATCTGAATTATAGTCAATTCCTGAGCTTTGATGACTCTCAAACCTGCTCCAATGGCTCTAGTACACCCCCAATACCCCTTTTTTAGTTATGACTGAGTTGAATTATGACTCTCTGGGAAAAAGTTATGCCTCTTTCAGTACCTTGAATCGGGCCTCTGTATGAGCTCAAAATGGAAAATTTTTTGTTTACAGTCCTCTATAGCTCCTGAAACCTACTCAAATATGCTTAGAGCATCCAAAATTTCTAGGATTGACTCTTTCTAAGCCTAATTTGGTCGAAATATGCCAAATTGATGGCTTCTTCAGTTTTTCCTAGAAAAGCTCCTCTAAATATGGAAAAAATCCAATTAACCTCGAGAATTCTGGAGCTAGCACTAAATTTAGTGGACTCTACCAATTAATGATAATCTACAATTAATGTTAATCTAGATATAATTAAGGGTAAGCGCAATTTAAGTGGAGGTAGGCGCGTTAAGCGCGATTAACATAATTATGCATTAATAATGTAGAAATTATATAACTGATATGTTATTTGTCTAAGATTCACCTGATCATACACTATTTGACTTCATGCACAATACATAATCTATTCCACCATTGATCATCATATGCGGAAATTAAATCAATTGCATGCACACATTAAAACCATAAAAAATTCACACACATTAACACAGTGATTTATGGGAAAGCTTAAAGCTGAAAACCCCCAACTATCTGTATAATATATGTCATAGAGATCAAGTAATAATCATCATAAAAAGCTTCTCACAAGCTCTCAGTACAATCTCCAATCGCTACACACTAATCAGGTCCAATCTAGCAAATCCATGCACCGATCCTCTACCACCTGCTAGCCTGCCTCTACTGCGCAATCCCTGCTGAATATGGGCTCTGAATGAACTCGAAACCACCTGGCTTGCACTGTGAAATCCTCATTGGCATCTCCATCAATGTGTGGTGAAAAATCATGCACCAGTATAGTCACAACTGATATTCACACTGCTCTTTCACCTACCTCTCCACTGGTCTCCACTGAAACTGTCCATGCACTGTATTTAACTGATGTATTCTTTAGTTGATTAATGAGTTAATAATTAGTGAATTAATTAATCATTAATTCACACCACTTTCACTAGTGTATCAATCAATTAGACTAGATACAACTAGCTCAACTGTGTCTAACTAAGTTAAACTGAACACAACTCCACCAACTACCTCAATAACTCCACCAAACTATGTCACATGAGTTCTAACTAAAGTCTCCATGCAATAGCTCCACTTAACCCTCAGGAATAGCGTAATTCCTTATGTCAGCTCCTGTGCCACATCTGTGCACTTAACTGAAGTGCTCCAAGAGAATAAGATAATGTTTAGAGTCCAAATATTATTAAGAGCTAATAATATTTGACATATCTATTTTTAGACTGGCAATCTAAAAATAGATTCTGCCCAGTATGTCCAAAAATAGAAGTCCATCTATTTTTCCAACTTGACCAACCATCCACAAATAGCATCCTGCAACTCATAGAATATGATCGACATGTCTAAAAATAGAATTGCACCAAAAATAGCCTATGGGCCCACTTAGTGAAGGAAACTTCTTTCCACTAAGCTCATCATCTTGTTGCAACCTAAACACTCCCTCTCAACAAGATAGGGATTATCTGCCACCCCGATCCTGCCTCTGTGGTATTCGAATTTTCTCGTGGTGAGCGCCTTCTTCAAGATATCAACATCCTGATCCTCTGTAGGAATGTAAGAAAGTAACATGATCTTCCGCTGCACACAATCTCTGATATGATGATACTAAATGTTAATGTGTTTAGATCTATCATGAAATACTGGATTAACCGAGAGTTTGATGCAACTCTGATTATCACAATATATCACAGTAGGATCTAAGTGTGAACCGAACAACCCGACCAGAATCTTCCTCATCCATATAGCCTTGAATGCAACCAAACTTGCTGCCATGTACTCGGCCTCCACTGAATTGAGTGCCACGGATCTCTGCTTCCTATTGTACTAAGAAACTGTTGTCGACTCGATACAAAAAATCCCTCCAGATGTGCTCTTTATGTCCGTTGGGCTCCCTGCCCAATCTGCATCCGTGAAGCCACACAGCTTCACCTCATCCGACTGTCTGTACCATAATCCATATCCCGATGTGCCTCTGAGATATCTCAATACATGCTTCCCTGCCTTCCAAAAGAGCTTGGTAGGCTTAACCATAGCTTGTGAAAGTTGGTTAACAGCATAGCATATGTCAGGTCATGTATTGAATAGATACATAAGTGACCCCACCAACTGTCGGTAAACAGTGGCATCCACTACCTTTGACGATGTAGCATCCTCTTTCATCCAACCACCAAGAAGAGGAGTGTCGATAGGCTTGCAGTCATGCATGTTGAACTTCTCCAGTATCTCCTGGGCATACTTGCCTTGAGACACAAACAATCCATCACTGCGCTGCCAAATTTCAAAACCCAGGAAATAATGAAGGAGGCCCAAATCCTTCATCTCAAACTCTTTTACAAGATCAGCCTTGCATGAGAGTATCAACTGCTCATCACCCATCAGAATCAAATCATCTGCATAAAGTACAATGATTAGCAACTTACCCTCCACCACAATCTGGTATAGGTTCGGATCCGCCTCACTCTTGGTGAATCCAAGACCGGTGAAATAACTGTCTATCCATGTATACCAAGCATGAGATGCTTGTTTTAACCCATACAGTGCTCTTTTGAGCCTGCACACATGTGACTCACTGCTTAAGATCTCGAAACCTTTGGGCTGCTCTATGTACACCTCCTCCTCAATGACTATGTTGAGGAACGCAGTCTTCACATCCATCTGATGAATGTGCCATCCCATCTGCGCTGAGAGAGATAGGATGCTCCGTATGGAAGAATACCTTGCGATAGGTGCAAAGGTTTCCTCATAGTTTATCCCCTCAATCTGTGAGAAGCCCCAGGCAACAAATCTTGCCTTCTACTTCTTAACGCTCCCGTCAGCAGCTTGCTTCACTTTGTAGATCCATATCGAACCTACCACTAATTTCCTTTCTGGCTTTGGGACAATCTCCCATGCACTGTTTCTGACAGTCAAATCGTACTTTTCCACCATGGCATCTACCCATGTAGGGTCCTCCACAGCTTCCTCGAAAGAGGATGGTTCTGTCACGATACACTTGCTCATCAGAGCCATGTATCCAGTATATCAGTTAGGTGACTGTCTATGTCTGCGCTGTGATGTAGGTGATCCTATAATCTTCTCTGCATCAAGATTCAGTCACTCAGCTTCTGTAGTGCGCTTCCGCCCTCTGATGGTTGGCGCTGCATGAGTGGTTTCTTCCACTCCATGAACCTCATCTTGTGGCTGATCCACATCCTGAGGCTCATCCTTAGGAACTAATAGTTCCTCATCTGCATGCAAGTGTGGCTCCCTCTCAAGCAAACACTTCATGGCTTTCTCCTCTTGAAATTTGATATCCCGTCACACAACAATATTCCAACTATCTGGAAAATACACACGATATTTGTGGGGTGTATCAGTGTACCCCAAAAATATCCCAACCTCTGCGATCAGATCCAGCTTCTTCCTGGGATCCTTCGTCACATGAATGTAAACAGGTGAGCCAAAAATCTTCAAATGAGAAATATTAGGTTTCTTACCAGAAAACGCCTCCTCGGGTGTACTCATGCCAAGTATCCTATGAGGACAATGGTTTTGCACATAAACTGCAATATTGCATGCCTCAGCCCATAATTGTATGGGAAGGCCCTGATCATGCAACATCGCCCATGCAGCACCCACGATCGTTATATTATTTCGCTCTGCGACCCCATTCTGTTGTGGGTTATGAGGCGCTATGAGCTCTCTTCGAATTCCTTCTGCACTACAAAAGTCCTTGACTTTGCTAGAGATGAATTCACCACCATTTTCGCTCCTAAGAGCCTTCACCTGCTTCCCTGACTCTTTCTCCACCAGTTCCTTGAACTCACTGAACTTTGAGTATGTCGCTCTTCTTCTGCATGAAGAAGATCCAACACTTACGAGAAAAATCATCAACAAATATCACATAATACCTGTGCTTTGTTGTTGAAACTACTAAGAACGGTACACACATGTCTGTGTGAATTCTCTCAAGGATCATCGTGGCACGACTATCCTTCTCGTGAAAGGTGGCTTTCAGAAATTTTCCCAAAGTACATCCCTTGCACTGATCTGACTTCACAAGTGTACCTTTGGGAAGCCCGATAGAAATCTGCTGCAAAATTTTCAAAGCACCATGGTGAAGATGGCCCAATCTCCTATGCCATAGCTCACCCTCATCCCGGCTCACCACTCCTTTTGCCTTGCCTGCCATTGCTGCGTAGCCATCTACCTGCAACTGATAAAGGTTATTAACTCGAACCCCTATCCTCCGGTTTTCACCAGTTGCCTTACTGCGCAGGAAAGCCTTTCCCTCACTAAAGACAACATCATATCCCTTGTCTTCCAACATCGCCACAGAGATCAGATTCTTCTTCAATCCTGGAACATGCATGACATCCTTCAAGATGAAGGGTTTGCCAGACTCCCTCTCAAAGGAAATGGTCCCGATACCAGTCGCACTATATCTACCATCATTGCCCATCTCGATGTGCACTCCAAGATCCTTCTCATCCAGATCACTGAACAAATATTTGTCTCCGGTCATATGAAAAGATGCACCATTGTTAAGAAACCCCACTGAACCCATCATACATGAGACCAAGCATGCAATTAGCGAAAAATCCATCTCAAACTGCGAGAGTAAGGCCTCTCTAGCTGCAGATCTAGTAACCTGTTTATTTTTCTTCTTCTGTGGACAATTAGTGGCCTAATGTCCGTGTTGGTGACAGTGAAAGAACTTCACCTTGGACATGTCTTGCTTCTTGCCTTTCGCACTGGATTGAGAAGTATTTTTCTTGCTCTTCTTCTTCCTTGCTTTGGCAGCCAAAGAAAATTTTTCTTCATCTTCATTCTTCGATGAAGATTCGTCCTTGGTACTCTGCCTTATCTCCTCCTGCACAAGATCCGACCAAGTCGCTCCCATCCCGACAGTTTCTCCCGACCATTGACAGAGTCCTCATAGGAATGAAAACTCTTCAGAAGCTCAAGGAGAGCCAAGCTCACCAAGTCCTCTTCATCTATAGTAACCCCCACACTTCCTAGCCCATCCCTACACTGGACGAACTTTGTGAGGTACTTGGGTATACTCTCGCCCTTCTCCATTTTTATTTTCCTAAGTTTATCCTTGAGCGCCAACTTCCTCTGGTCGCTCTTGCTTTGGAACAAGTCTATCAAAGCTTTCCACATAAAGAATGGAGAAGCTTTTCCATGAAGGCTGGACACTATGTGATCCTTCACACCTTCCAACAGAATCCTTTTTTGTCTTCTTTTGCCATGCGTCAGGTGCGGCAACATCGCTAGAAGAAGGTTTTGGAATTTCTGCATCTATGAACTCCTTCAACCCATTATCCTCCAGCACCGCCTCCATCCTGTCCTTCCATGCAATATAATTCGAGCTACCCTCAAGGGCATACTCCAATTACAATCCGTTGAAAGACAGCTCAACTTCGACACCAAGAAAACATTACTGCAAATTCGAATTCCACCAGCACAAAAATCAACTGCTTCAATGCTTTGCAATTGCTCCAATGATCAACTATCGTTCTGATACCATGTAGAAATTATATAACTGATATGTTATATGTCTAAGATTCACCTGATCATACACTATTTTAATTCATGCACAATACATAATCTATTCTACCATTGATCATCATATGCGGAAATTAAATCAATTGCATGCACACATTAAAACCATAAAAAATTCATACACATTAACATAGTGATTTATGGGAAAGCTTAAAGCTGAAAACCCCCAACTATCTGTATAATATATTTCATAGATATCATGTAAAAATCATCATACAAATCTTCTCACAAGCTCTCAGTACAATCTCCAATCGCTACACACTAATCAGGTCCGATCTAGCAAATCCATGCACCGATCCTCTGCCACCTGCTAGCCTGCCTCTACTGCAAAATCCCTACTGAATATGGGCTCTGAATGAACTCGAAACCACCTGGCTTGCACTGCGAAATTCTCATTGGCATCTCCATCAATGTGTGGTGCAAACTCATGGACCAGTATAGTCACAATTGATAGTCACACTGCTCTTTCACCTACCTCTCCACTGGTCTCCACTGAAACTATCCATGCACTGTAGTTAACTGATGTATTATTCAGTTGATTAATGAGTTATTAATTAGTGAATTAATTAATAATTAATTCACACCACTCTCACTAGTGTATCAATCAGTTAGACTAGATACAACTAGCTCAACTGTGTCTAATTGAGTTAAACTGAACACAACTCCACCAACTACCTCAATAACTCCACCAAACTTTGTCACATGAGTTCTAACTGATGTCTCCATGCGATAGCTCCACTTAACCCTCAGGAATAATGTAATTCATTCTGTCAGCTTCTGTGCCACATCTGTGCACTTAACTGAAGTGCTCCAAGAGAATAAGATAATGTTTAGAGTCAAAACATTATTAAGAGCTAATAATATTCAACATATATATTTTTAGACTGACAATCTAAAAATAGATTCCACCCAGTATGTCTAAAAATAGAAGTCCATCTATTTTTCCAACTTGACCAACCATCCATAAATAGAATCCTGCAACTCATAGAATATTATCGACATGTCTAAAAATAGACTTGCGCCAAAAATATCCTGTGGGCCCACTTAGTGAAGCCCACTTCTTTCCACTAAGCTCATCATCTTGTTGCAATCTCAACAAATAAAACATATTAGCGCTTAAACCTTGGTTTATGGGATAATTAATCTGGTTTAATACGTTTAAACCTCCGCACATTTGAATAGGCCTCTACCACGGTCATTGGTGTGAGGTCTCATGGTAAGGGGCTAACCCTACTTACCCTTACTGCAACCCTTTGTTAAGCTCAAATACATGTGAATGGCATTGTATAGTAAGAACCAAATGATAACGGGAGTGGTAAGGCATAGAGTTTGTGTGGGGGAGGTCACGAGGTCGACCCTGACCTTCGCCCTTCCACCTGTATAATAAAATTTTGACCATACCATATGAAATTGAGACCTTACCATAGTAAAAAATTCGGCCTTTGGGAGGGGCACATGGCAGCCTCTGGGCTATTCGTGTGTTAGCATCCCATTGGCTAGTTCACAACAAACCAAAAGCTTCCATGTGCCCAGAAACTTGGGCCAACCAAAAATTGACACTTTTCAGCACACTATTGGTGAGAGGAAAACCATAAATTTGACCCCTTTGACCCTGCTTGACCTTTTTTTTTAAATTCTCCTATTTCTAAAATCAGACAGTAGGCTCTAAATTTCTCATACAGACTTAGTTTTGAGCGAAACGAAGTGCGCTAGATTCTTGGCCACAAGACCTATCCGGTCGTTTGGGTTTGGAATCATTCTGAGCACTTTTAATTTTTAGCAAATTTTTGCCCCCAATTCATTTTTTGATCACTCCTTCCCATTGACAAGCTTTTGGACCCACAAAATTTGGTTATTTGATGAGATTTTAATACTCTTCTCCTTTCCAAGTTATATAAACTTGATTCTACTTGGAAAAATCTCCATGACAACCACTTTGGTTCACTGACATGCCTTGCCTTGCAAATGGCTTGGTGCTTCAACCAATGTCCTCCTTTTTCTACTGACCCAATCCAACACTTGATGGCTTCTTGTTGACTGATTAATCACCTTGTTGTACCAAAGTGATCCCTTGGTGCATGGAAAGCTGATTGATGGCCTTCCTACTAAGTTTCTTGTTCCTCCTTTGCACAAACATGCATTCGATGCAAGCTTCTCCTTAGAAACCACTTTTCCAAGTTAAGATCATCTGAGTGAACTACAGCAATGAGTTCCAATATCAGTAATCACAAGAAATTAAATGATCATTCTTTTTACCTCCATGGTTCGAAATTCCACATATGGACGAATGCATTCGCCATCTCTTTCACTTCTTGGCGTCAACACATCAAATTGTCTACAATGGTTGTTGTTTTAACGACAAAAATTTTGGCATCTTGTCCACTTTTCGCTTCTTGATTCCATCATCCTCTAGTATTGACATGTTTCTCATGCCATGATTTGAGAATTAAGGCTAATCATGAGCCTCTCGCGCAAGGGTGGACCTTCCAAAATCCTGAGACATCTTGTCACAAGAAAAACCATTAATCTTGAAAAACACATCATACAAGAAACATAACTTGATGACCTCTTCCTTTTTCTCCTTCAAAGCAACAAATGTCACATCTTGTGAAAATCGCTATGTATTCTTACATCTTGGTGTAAAAACAAAACATCTGTGTAATTTGTTAATTGGTTTCAACAAAACATGCGTCTTCAAACCATTCTCTCAAGTCAAACAAAAGCATGCATAACAACTTGATGATTCTTTTCTCGAAACAACAAGAATTTCACATCTCATGAAACAATTTATCAACATATCCCTTTCATCTTTGGATACAAGATCAGCTCTTCCAAGTCGATCTGACATACAAGTAACATGAAATCAACCAACACAAGTCTACACTCATGCATGTGAAAATGATCAACATTCTCAAGTTGATAAACATACATGATAAACAAATCAATCAACCAACATAAGGTGATCACTCATGCATGTTCAAACACAATGAAACTATCAAAACTTCTACTATTCACACACACAAACTCTCATGCATGTATACAATGCTCAACTCTCTCGCAAGTACAATCACAAGTACAAGAATCCCATTGGTATGTACGAGTACTTAAAGAGCTGAAATGACCAAATTTTGACCCAATTTGATCTTTGGTATTGTTGCAGAAAATTTGGTCAACATACTCCACTTTCATACACATTCTTCGCATAAACATGCAACATGCATTCTAGAGAAAAAGAAATGCATACACATGCAAATTGCAACTACAAATTGCCATCTTTGCTGCATCTATGTGAGTCAACATAACTCTACTTTTTCAACATCTTGCTCCATCCAATATGCAGCATACTTTCAAGAGAAAATAAATGCATCAATAAGTCAATATTTGCATCAATCATCAAAAGAAATGCAAGGCCTTAATTGGTTAAGAAATCTAACCATCTCTTTACAAACCACTTCAATGGCACTTCTTTAAGTTGCACTTCATCATGTGAATCATCCTGACCCACATCAATTATGGAATCCTCTTTTACATTCTTGTCAAGATCTCTTTCCACCTTTTTCAAATGTCGTGGATGAATTTTTCGATACAAAGTCCAACACTTGTCTACAAGATGACCCTGCTTTTTGGATACAAAGTCCAACACTTGTCAAGATCTTCTTTTCAACATGGTTTGCTTTGTCCATTGGATCTTTGTCTTTCTGTCTCCTTTGTTTTGAAAGTTTCCTATGTATGGCTATCTTCTTCCAACACCTTGAAACAGTATAGTTATTCAAACCACAAAAGGAACATGTAAATTTTCTCCAAATCTTATGTGAGTATTTACCATGTTTATCATAATCAAAAGAAACTTGTTTAAAGGAAGATTTATAACTTGCACATTCACCTTTGTCGCCTTCTTGAGGATGTGAATTTGACGAGGTAGTGGATCTCTTCAGAATACCAACAATGGATTCAATGAATTTAGGGCTTTCAACATCCTCTTGTTTGTCATTTCCATAAGTTGCATGCTTATGAGCATCTTCTTGAAAAGTGGGTGTAAATTTTTTTCATTCCTCATGAACATAAACTTCACAACCTTGAGGTAATGAACATGTAATGAAATTCCTTCTTGGAACACCTTCATGTGCCTCCTTGGCTTTGGATCATTCTCCATCATGTTTTCCATAACCAAGACCCAAATACCTAGGCCCTTCCTCAACAACAATTGGCTCAACTATGCCTTGCGCATGTTTTCCTAATCCTTTACCTTCATAGCCCATATTCATCAATAATTTGGACCCTATTCCTCTAGTGTGTCTTTCAAAAGAATCTACAAATTCATTTTTATAGGAAATTGAAGATAAACTTGATTTGCATACCTCATTTTCATGCACATACTTGGCTAAGGTTTCCTTTTCAATATGGAGCTGAGTCTCCATCTCATGCATATTTTCAAGAAGATCTTGCTTCTCTTCCTTCATGGCCATCAACTTCTCATGAATTATAGTACTCTCCTTCCTATCTTCAACCATGTCTTGCACCATATCTCTCATGATGAAGAGCTTCTACAACATCTCTTCATCAAAGGGTCTTGCTAACGAAGCTGGATTAGAAACATTACTTGATGAAGTTACCATCACACTTGTAATGCATAAAAATCTTATTTGCTATGATTTGAGAGATGAGTTCTCAATCTTGACCTTCTCCTGAAGAGAGGAGATACACATAAACTTGCACATAATTAAATTTTCCTTGCACAAATACAAAACCAATAGCTAATTCTCTAGCTAACCTTGGAAAACCATATCAGGGCTAAAATGAGCTAAACTATGCTCTGACACCAACTTGATCTGAATATGGACAAACTATTTTTGTTTTTCTAGCTTCCTCATCAGTATTAAATAAAAGTGTGCTTAAGGATCATCTCAAATAGCCGGTTATGAAAGGGTTTATGTGTCAAGTTTGTGTGTATTTTATGAGAAATTAATTAAGTAAATTAGATTTTAAAAACTCATAAACAACAAGTAAAGTGTAGAGAAATAATACACAACAAACACATTACACGGACCTAGTAAAGGAGTTCAACCCTCCTGGGCTACATCTCCTTGGACTTGCTTCAATGGCATGGACCTCTTTGATTAACTAATAAAAATTATGAATTACAGTCAATTAATGAGCTCTGATGGCTCTCAAACTTGCTCCAATGGCTCTGAGACACCCCCAATACCCCTGTTTTGGTCATGACTGAGTCGGATTTTGACCCTTGGGAAAAATTTATGCCTCTTCCAGTACCTTGGCTTGGGCATCTTTATGAGATCAAAATGGAAAAATCATTGTTTATAGTCCTCTATAACTCTTGAAACCTACTCCAACATTCTCAGAGAATCCAAATTTTCTAGGATTGACTCTTTCTGAGCCTAATTTGATTGAAATATGCCAAAGTTATGGCTTCTTCAGTTTTTCCTAGAAAATATCCTCTAAATCTGGAGAAATTCCAGTTAACCCCAACAATTCAGGAGCTAGCGCCGAATTTAGTGGATTCCGCCAATTAGTGCTAATCCGCACTTAATGTTAATCTGGATATTAATTAAGGGTAAGTATAGTTTAAGTGGAGGTTAGGTGCATTAAGCACGATTAACATAATTCCACATTAATAAAACATGTTAGCGCTTAAACATTGGGTTTGTTGGCATTATGATGTAATATGTTGTCCTTGATGGCAACCTACTCGATGAAGTTGTCCTTCATGGAAAACTACTTGATGAGTTGCCTTTTGATAGCAACCTATTTGTTAAATATGTAAAAATGATGTATCTACAAATCAGTTCAGATGTGATAGAGAAAGGAATTCCAGTAAGTGTCAGATAAATAAAAAAAGGTGATATTTCACAATGTATACACAGGTTTGATGAAGGCAACCCACGTACATATGTAGGTTTTTATACATGCAACCCATGTATACATCCAGAATTAGTATATACGTAGTTTTTATGAAGATAAGTCGTGCATACACTCCGGTACAAAGAGGCCAAGTCGCGTATGCCTTTCGCACTCTAAAATTATGATACCACGGGGAATTACCATGGTATTGGCCCACAATATTGATTATGATTAAAGATCAGTGGTTGGTTGGTTGATTGATGAATAAGAGAATGATTTGATATGGTTATTAGTTTTAGTTTGATGTATGTTCTTTGAGATTAAATGTGTGGCATGGGTCCAGTCTGAAAATTTGATGAAAAGAGGCCTACAAGTTGTGTTGTGTTGAAATTGTTTGGATCCAGTGTGAAAATTTATGAAACATGGTCTGCGGTGGTGCTGAGGGTCTAATCCTTCAATGAAGGGGTTCGTAGCTCCCTTCCAGTGGTTGTTGGTAAATGAGATCAGGGGGTAGTAGCTCCCTTCCAAGAGTGGTTGGTAAACGAGATGCAGGGGTTCATAGCTCCCTTCCATTGGTAGCTAGTAAATGAGATCAGGGGGTTGGAGCTCCCTTCCAGTAGAAGCTAGAGAACGAGAGAAGGTTACAACCTTCTACAGGTGGGTGCCTGCGTGCTGGTAAGATTATATGCCAGTACAAGGTTGTAATCAGTTTTCCTTATAATAAATATTGAAGAAAGATACGATAGCAACGGTGGTTTTCTCCCAACTTGGGTTTCCACCTTAAATCATGGTGTTCATGTGTGTTGCTTATGTGTGATTATTTATTCTGTTCTTACTACACATGCTTACTACTTACTAAAATATCTGATAAATGAATGATGCACGGATCTAAGTAAAGAAGTATCTGCATAATAAGATATTTGGACATATGCAAGTTTATTTAAAGATAGCCACGTGTATATGCGATTTGGGTTCATTAAGTCATGTATAGAAATTAGTAAAGAAAAATTAAAAGTTTATAGTGAGTTATAAATACTGATTCACACCCCCGCCCCCTCCCTCTTAGTATTTTTCCCAACAAGGCTATGGGATAATTAATCCGTTTTAATACATTTAAACCTCCACGCATTTGAATAGGCCTCTGTCACGGCCATTGGTGTGAGGTCTCATGGTAAGGCATTGGCCCTACTTATCCCTGTCGCAACCCTTTGTTAAACTTAAATACATGTTAATGGCATTGTATAGTAAGAACCAATTGATAGCGATAGTGGTAAGACATA
This sequence comes from Pinus albicaulis, assembly GCA_034641835.2. Lineage (NCBI taxonomy): Eukaryota > Viridiplantae > Streptophyta > Pinopsida > Pinales > Pinaceae > Pinus > Pinus albicaulis. The sequence goes on from CM076578.1 coordinate 1,973,675,119, forward strand.
GAGTTTATGAGGTGGAGGTTGCGGGTTCGACCTCGACCTCCGCCCTTCCGCCTGTATAAATTTTTTTCCTACCATTCTATATGAAATTCCAACCTTAACATAGTAAAAAAATTGGCCTTTTAGAGGAGCACGTGGCGGCCTTCGGGCTAGCCACGTGTTAGCATCCCATTGGCTAGTTCACAACCAACCAAAAACTTCCATGTGCCCAGAAACTCAGTCCAACCACAAATTGACACTTTTCAGCACACTATTGGCCAAAGGAAAACCATAAATTTGACCCCTTTGACCCTATTTGACCTTTTTTTTTAAAATTCACATGTTTGGAAAAGCGAACGTCAGGCTCTAACTTTTTCATACGGGCTCTATTTTGAGCAAAATGAAGTGCACCAGATTCCTGGCAATGAGTCCTATCTGGTCGTTTTAGTTTGGAGCGATTCTAAGCACTTTGAATTTTTACCAAATTTTTGCCCCGAATTCAGTTTCTGAGCAACAATCCTTGAGTAGGGTCGGGAAACTTTACCCTAGAGGTTGATGCAACTAAAAAAAGAAAAAATAATTAATATGGCCACAATAAAAGAAAGAAAATAATTTCAAAACGTAAAACATGGTAGAGACATAATTAGTGCGTGGGAAAAATCCTAGCATGAGATCTACCCTCATCATTAGCCATCATCTCGCTCCTGAGCACTAGATGCTCAATTTCATCAAAAAGAACCCTTGCATGTCCCAACACTGATGGGCAATGAATTATCTCATTTTAAGGGGTAAAATTAATTCTAGAATGATAAAGAGCAATCTCTAACCCTTCAATTATGAACCATAACACAAAGAATTATCAAGAAAAGGTAAATGGCATACTATAGGGGTGGAAAAAGAATGAAAATAAGGATAATGTTGGCATTATGATGCATGTGTTGTCCTTGATGGCAATCCACTTGTAAAAAACCAAGTGTATGGTTTCTAGACAAGCTCAAAGGTGACAAAGCTTTGGAGCAAAATTTCAGAATGATGGGACGGAAGCTTTGTAGATCAAAATCAGAATATGGATAAAGTACACAATTGAAGAATTATACGCGAGTTAGTAAAGGAAAAGTCGCGTATACATGTGGGTATGAATAATCAAAGTTATGTATGATCTAACACTCTAACTTTATAATACCATGGGTCTTTACCATGGTATTAGCCCACAATATTGAGTGCAGTAATGGTTATTTGAACCCGTCCAAGAATACCATTGACACTTGTGTAGTTTTGGCTCATGGTATTGGCTAAGGCTCAAACTATATAAGGAGGTGAATATCATAGTGCTAAGTGTGCATGAGTATGTGAATTGAATGAATACTTCAATCTGAAGTATATCTGCATGGAATGGGCTATACTCAATAGATAGATTTTATATTATGATGCATTCATGAATATAATGATGGATCATGATCTCTAGATCTGAAATGACTATGTATTTCATTATTTGTTTATGAGTTGTTTAGATCTGTGGTCTGGTGCATGTTTGTTGTAGTGAAGGGTATGATCTAAGTAAGTTTTTAGTTTTGAAGTGTTGCGCAGTCCTGAATTATTTACAGATCTATACGTAGGTTTGACTCAAGGCATGAGCGTATACATGCAGGTTTGATTTTGTAGAGGCGTGTATATATTCAGTAAAAATATTGAGATCTATATCCAATTTGGTTTCGGAAAAGCACATATAGGCGCAGATATGTCTTATGGAAGGCAGGTATGTAAGCTAGGGTTTTTCTAAATAATGTTGAAGGAAATGTTTGATCAGTTTTGTTGTGTTTTTTTTGTCTATCTATAATGTCTTCATATAGATCTGGGTTGTTTGAGTATTTTTTATGTTGCCAGTTATTATGATTAAAGATCAGTGATTGGTTGATTGAAAAATGATTGATGCTGCTAACTGTATAAGGGCTCTAGAAAACTAACAAAATATGTCAGAATATCTCTGATCCATTCTGAAATATAAACTTAATATATTGAGATCTATATGCGGTTTTCTGCTAAGAAAAGTGTGTATACACGCGGGTTGCCGTAAATAAAGTAGTGTATACATTCATCTTATGAATTATTAGGGTTGTAGTTGATTCTGTTTGTTGATGCGGAAGTTTGGGTTTAGTTATGTGTTCTGGTTACAGTGACCTCACTATTATGTTTGAATTGGTTTGATGATCTATAAGTTGTGTTGAATTAAAATTTGTTGGATACAGTGTGAAAATTTATGAAATGTGATCCGCGGTGATGCTGAGGGTTGGAGCCTTCAATAAGGAAGTCTAAACTTCCTCCCAGTAGGAGCTAGTGTTCAGATTAGGTGGTTGTATCTCCCTTCTAGTAGTGGATGATAAACGAGAGTAGGGGGTCGAAGCTCCCTTCCAGTGGTAGCTCGTAAATGATATTGGGGGTTTACAGCTCCCTTTCAGTAGCAACTAGCGAACAAGAGAAGGTTGCAGCCTTCTACAGGTTGGTGCCTACGTACTGGTTTGAGTATGCTCCAGTACAATATTTTAAGAAGTTTTATATATAATAAATATTGAAGATAGAGACGAAAACAATGGTGGTTTTCTCCCACATTGGGTTTCCACCTCAAATCCTGGTGTTCATGTGTGTTTCTTATGTGTGATGATTTATTTTTCTCTTCCTTCTTACTAAATTTCTGATGAATGAATGATGCAATGGTCTAAGTAAAGTTACTAGAGATTTATATGAATAATAAGATCATTGGGCATATGCAATTTTCCTTAAAGAAAATTGTGTACATACGCTAGTTAGATTAATTACAGTCACGTATAGAAATAAATTAGAAAGGAAAATTTTGTGTGAGTTGTAAATACTGATTCACCCCCCCCCCCCAAAAAAAACCCCACCCGCTCAATATTTTTCCCAACAATTGGTATCTGAGTAGGTACTTCTAAATAAGCTTAATTGCTTTAAGGAAGATCTACCAAAATGAGAAATCAAGATGGAATAGCATCTATCAGACCACCACTCTTCAATGGAAATAATTTAATATTCCGGATATAAGAACAAGATCCCATCTTCAGTCTCTTGGAGAAAATGTTTCAACAATTGTTGATGGAGGTTACCAATATCCAACTGTAGTTCCAACAGATCCAGCAGCAAAGAAGAACTATGAAACCAATGCGAAAGTTTTCAATGCATTATTGGGAAGCCTGATCGAATTAGAATTTGTCAAGGTTATGCAGTTAAATACATCAAAGGAGATATGGAAAAAATCATTCTAAGCTATGAAGGCGATGCCAAGATAAAAAGTGATAAACTCCAAACTCTCATAATTCAATATGAAAATATCAGAATGCATAATGATGAAAGAATTGCTAGTTTCTTTGTGCATATAGATGAGAATGTAAATTGTGTGAGAAATCTGGGCGAAGACATAAAAGACACAACTTTAGTGTAATATTCCCAATTAGTCCTAAGCTAATGGGAATATTCATTTTTGTTTTATTTTTCTGTTTCAAGAATAAAATTGTAAAGGAGGCTCATAATACTCCTAAACAGTGAATAAATCAATGCCAAATGTGAAAAAGGTTAAATCTTGGCTATGTAAGCAAGCACCCTTAGGTGTGAAAGGGGTTGAATCTTTTGACTGGGTCAACCATGACCAAATATACAACGTTGTCTTGGAGGAGTGGCCATCAATGAGGTGCAACGAAGTTTTAGACGGAGATGGCTTATGTGAAAGGAGTTATTTCATTGAAGGTGGTTTAGGGTTTTCAAGCTCTTAACTTATAAAAGGAAGAGGATGGCAGCATGACAAGGTTTTTGATGCTATTATATTTTCAGAGTATATTGTTTTTTTAGACATATCTCATTCTCTTATTGTTTAGCTAAGAATAGTGTTGTTTAGCATTGGGTGTTCCTAGTTGGGAATCCCACCTCTTTCCTTGAGAGGCCTCTTGGAAGAGTTTGCATTGTCTTGTCCACTATCTGGCTAAAGGCCAAGCTTTTTCTTCCAACTACAATGCAGATCCTTTTGAGAGTTTGGTTGTATTTGAAAGCTGCAGCAAGTGGAGGCTAGATCTACTCAGATCTAGACCATTATAGTGCTCCTTTTCAGTGGGGAAGTCTTCTACCCCATTGGCAAGAGAGTATTGGATCATTGGAGCTACATTTTCAAATCTTGGCATGTGGCCAATCATGTTCTAAACCCTACAACATAGTATTTCTTCCAGAACTACGTTATTTCTGTAGGTTCTGTTGCAGGGTCTTTTGGCACATCTTTTAAAGGAGTGGTTTTAAAGTGTTGGGGATCTGCCCTTTGCCTTTGAGGTCCATTGAAGAGGATAATTTTATTGTACATATCATATTAGATCTGAAAATTACTGAATATCTGAATATTTATGCAGATCTGCAGATTTAGATCTTAGATCTACCTCATGTACTTGATGGAATGCTGAAAACCCCAAGGGGATCTGAAAGAAGATCCTATCTAGTGTATGGATCTGTTATGGATCTAACTTTTCATGCACATATCTGCTCTAGATCTGAAGTGTAATCAAAAGCTGTTGCATCCAATAAAATAATTCTATCAAGCTCTTTTCAGTTTTAATGCATGGTTGCAACACCTATTTTTGAAGATTTTATTCTATTGGAGACTTCTATTTCTTGTTGTACATCTTATGGGCCATCTTATAGATCTGATTTGCTATTGTAAATGTTAATAAAGAGTCTCCATATTGGCCTCTTACTCTTACTTTGATGATCTGTGTTATTTCTCTGCATGACTGTCTTGTATTGCTGAATTTCCCATTTGGAAATATTACACTGGTATCAGAGCATCATCTTGGCACAACCTGTGCTTTGTAAGAAGCCAATATGTCTTTAGAAGAAGAAGAACCTCTTAATGATAGAGAGAAGAGGTATATAAAGAGAAGACAGAAGAAATTTGATTACACCAATGACAATGAAGACAAGGTTAATGCCCCTGTATATGGAAGTGATGAAGAAGGCAAGGAATTTGCTAAGATCCTTTTGAGAGCCATGCAAGATCTTGCTAGAGAAATCAAAGAGATGAGATTTGACAGAATCAAAGAATCTCCTAAGAGATTTCATCTTGGAGAAAGCTCTGGCATGTCTCACCATTGGAATGATCAACCAATGCTCCAGCCACAAGTTTCCCAACTCTCTACCATGCCTACCTTTTTGGATGTGGGAAATGAAGGGTTTCAAGAGAAATAATCTCTTGAAGACTATTTTGAAGAATATGAGTCTCAAAATTAGAGATTCAAAGATCACTTGAGTTTTCAGGAGTTTTTTCAACTTAAGGAAAAAAGAAGACCAAGGCATCATCATAGAGATGGTGGATTCACTCAGAATCATGATCGACATCACTCTATGGGAAGATTCTTTTTACCTAAATTTTATGGGTCATCCAAGTGTTCTGCCAAAGCATGGGTATAAAAATTTGACATCTATTTCTAGTTGAACAAGGTTCCTGAGATGGAGGCTATCAAAATTGCAGCGCTACACTTTGAAGGTTAAGCACATGACTGGTGGTTCCATGGCTTGTCTGCATTGGGTCATGCCAATGTGACTGCTTATTCAGAGTTTACTAGAAGGTTGGTGGAAAGGTTTGACAGAAGAGATCTAGAAGCACCATTCGTGAGCCTTGCAAAGTTGAAACAATCAGGTAATACAAAGTCTTACATTTTTGAATTTTTAAGATTATCTATTATGGTTCCTGACTTGTCTGCAGCAAGAAGGGTGTACATGTTCATTTATGTTTTATATGAACCTCTTCATGGGTTGGTTAAATCTACCAAGCCCACTACCCTGCATAATGCTATTGAAAGGGCTAGAGACCTTCAAGATGCCTTGCCAAAAGCAACGACAAGTTTTCAGCATAAGCCCTCTTTTCCTTCAAAGGGAAAGGAAGAAAAAGCTTCCCCTTCAAAGGAGAGCTCATACAAGAAGTCTCTTGATGATAAAGTCCAGAGAGATCTAAGAAAAAGGAAGCTATGCTTCACTTTCCAAGAATCATGGGCACTTGGACATAGATGTGCCGCTGGAAAAACACATTACATAGAGGTCTTTTCAGATATTGAGGAGGAAGAAGAAGATGAACCAAGGAGAGGTCACAATGCTGACACTGCTGGAGGAGATCCAACACCATCAGGAGATGGGAATGGAGCATTTTCTCCTATTGGAGGGACTCTTGCATATTTTAAAGGAGTACCTAAGTACTTGACCTTAATATTTCAAGGTTCAATCTTGAATCAGAGGGTTTCTGTATTGATTTATAGTGGGGCCACCCACAATTTCATTGATGCCCATCTAGTGTGAAGGAGGGAAATACCCACTGATACTTTTGAGGGATTATCTGTTTTGGTCCCAGGAGATAGAGAAATTCAATGCATGCATTATGTCCCATCACTTTCAGTCACCATGGGAACTTATACTTTATTTGATCACTTCTTTTTGGTTGACATACCAGACACCAATGTGATTTTGGGTGTTCAATGGTTGATTACATTGGGGAAAGTCACCACTAATTGGGAGGCTTTGAAAATGGAATGGGTGGAAAATAAGAGTGGTGAAACTCAAATGATCAAAGGCATGCATACATATCCCTCACAAACCACCTTCGCACTAAAAATAGAGATGGACTTGTGTAGTGGAAGCAAGGATCTTATAGTCCCATCTATCATGCTCATGAGATTTCTGCATGGGACACTATTATCTAGTGGCAAACCACCTGGGAGGCCACCTAATTCAGATTTTGTGGGAGATACCTCACAACATGATGCTCCAAGCATAGATCCAGGAGGGATGGGAGCATTGGAATACAATGATACAACACTGAGAGGCTTGGGTAGGCTTAAGGAGGAGGGAGATCTTCTTCCCTTATCATCATCACCCACTCTCAGTTTTGATTCTGCGCTGTGGGAGGAGAAGAATGGAAGGAATGAACTTCCAACACATACCTTTGGCATGGGAGATGTCAAGGAGGAGGGCAGCCAAGTGACAGACATTTCCATTGGTACATCATCAACATTTTCATTGTTGGGCAGTTTAGATCCATATTGGAAATCCCAACTTTTGGTGGATTATTCCAAGGATCTTCACACTGGTATGATACTTGATGACCAGCTACATGAAGAGGGATATTTAGTCCAAGGAGGAGTCATCTATAATCATGGTAGGATATTCTTGTCTAGAGCCTCCAAGCTCAAGGAGAAGTTGCTACAAAGAGATTATGAAGAGTTCTGTTTCAGCCACATATATTCCATGAATATCTACAACATCATCATGAGGAGCTTTGATTTGGAAGGCTTGAAAGGAGAACTACATCAACATTTTCAAGAATGCATGAACTATGTGGAGTTGGGGCAGCAACATGACTCTATGAAAGAGTTATTTCAACCATCTCTTCCTTCTTTTGAGAGAGGAGATAGATCTATGCACCACTCCATTTGTATGAGGAGGATTGTTGGTGAAGAACATGCTCATGTAAAACATGTTTTATTTTCTGATTGTATGCATTGTTTCACCATGTTTATGCATGCCATGAATCCAAGGGGGAGTATTATATCTTGTAAACTTCATGGCCAACATTGGGCCACAAAAATTTCTGAACTTGGCCACTCCCTTGATGAACAAAGTGAGATTTTTCATCATGATGGGTGCTTTCCTAAGGCACCAAATATATCTCACACTTTCAGCCATAGTGAGATAGCATGGGCAGAAAGTAAGTGGTGGGAAAACCACTTACCACATCTTGATCTGATGTAGGCAGGAGATGCACTACGCTGGTTCCACATGTGGGACTATGACCCACTTCCACATGCACAAATTTCTGTTTGTATGTATATAGTTTTGCTCCCATACATTGATGATATACTTGTACTTTTTATGGGAATGTATGGAGGGAGGATGGGAGGTATGCATGTGCCTAGTGGGATGGATATTCTCCATGTATATTATGCTACATGTTTCAGGGAGGACATTGGGCAAGCCATGTTTGTTTCATTTGAGTTATTGTCTCCTTGTGGGATGGACTATTTAAATCTCATGAGAACATTGGAGGAACAATTCATGGAGGGCTGGATTGTTGAACACTTAGCTTATGGAGGAAGCTTATCATATGATGGTGTCACCAATGGAGGAGGAGAAGAGTTGTAGCACTCACCTTATTAGTTTCTTGAGGACAAGCAACATTTTGGAGGGGAGGACTGCAATAGACCCAATTAGTCCTAAGCTAAGGGGAATATTCATTTTTGTTTTATTTTTATGTTTCAAGAATAAAATTGTAAAGGAGGCTCATAATACTCCTAAACAGTGAATAAATCAATGCCAAATGTGAAAAAGGTTAAATATTGGCTATGTAAGCAAGCATCCTTAGGTGTGAAAGGGTTTGAATCTTTTGACTGGGTCAACCATGACCAAATCTACGACATTGTCTTGGAGGAGTAGCCATCAATGAGGCACATCATAGTTTTAGATGGAGATGGATTATGTGAAATGAGCTATTTCATTGAAGGTGGTTTAGGGTTTTCAAGCTCTTAACTTATAAAAGGAAGAGGACAACAACATGAGAAGGTTGTTGATGGTATTATATTTTCAGAGTATATTGTTTGTTTAGACATATCTCATTCTCTTGTTTTTTAGTTGAGAATAGTGATGTTTAGCATTGGGTGTTCGTGGTCAGGAATCCCACCTCTTTCCTTGAGAGGCCTCTTGGAAGAGTTTGCCTTGTCTTGTCCACTATCTGGCTGAATTCCAAGCTTCTTCTTCCAACTACAACACAGATCCTGTTGAGGGTTTAGTTTTCTTTGAAAGCTGTAGCAAGTGGAGGCTAGATCTACTCAGATCTAGACCATTCTAGTGCTCCTTTTCAGTGGGGAAGTCTTATATCCAATTGGCAAGAGAGTATTGGATCAATGGAGCTACATTTTCAGATCTTGGCATGTGGCCAATCATGTTCTAAACCCTACAGCGTAGTATTTCTTCCAGAACTGCGTTATTTTTGTAGGTGTTGTTGCAGGGTCTTTTGGCACATCTTTTGGAGGAGTGGTTTTCAAGTGTTGGGGATCTACCCTTCACCTTTGAGGTCCATTGAAGAGGATCATTTTATTGTACATATCAGATCTGATCTGAAAATTACTAAATATCTAAATTTTTCTGCAGATCTGCAGATTTAGACCTTAGATCTACCTCATGTACTTGATGGAATGCTGAAAACCCCAAGGGGATTTGAAAGAAGAGCCTATCTAATGTATGGATCTGTTATGGATCTAAATTTTCATGCATAGATCTGCTCTAGATCTGAAATGTAATCAACAACTGTTGCAGCCAATAAAATAATGTTGTCAAGCTCTTTTCAGTTTTAATACATGGTTGCAACACCTCTTTTTGAGGATTTTCTTCTATTGGAGACTTCTATTTCCTGCTGTACATCTTATGGGCCATCTTATAGATCTGATTTATTGTTTTAAATGTTAATAAAGAGTCTCCGTATTGGGCTCCTGCTCTTACTTTGATGATCTGCATTATTTCTCTGCATAACTGTCTTGTATTGCTGCATTTCCCATTTGGGAATATTACATTTAGTATAGAAAATAATAAGATATCTAACTCCTAAATTAGATTCAAAATTGTCTGTTATTGAAGAGAAGCAGGATCTGTAGAATCTTACTGTTGTTAAACTTCATGGGATCCTGACTGCTTTTGAAATGAGGAAAGGAGTTTCGTCTGAAGTTAGAGAAGCTACATTTAAAGCTACTGTGAAAGGAAAGGAAAAGGAATATCAAAATTAATCGGGGTATGTATCATAATAAGATGAGATAAATTTTGTAAGGAAACTTCAACTTAGCACCAGAAGGTTCAGAGGTAAGTTTCCCTTCAAATGTTTTTCTTGTGGAAGAGTGGGTCATTATGCTGCTAAATGTCCTCATCAATATAATCATGACAAGGGAAAGGATATAGAAAAAGGTAATAGGAGACGATTTGACAATAGGAAAAGTTATTATACTCATTAAGATAGTGATGGATTGTCAAATAGTGAAGAAGGATAATCTGATCAAGATCTTAAACTACTAATGGCATTTGAAAAAGACACTAATGAGTCTAAAGATAATTTTATGGATGCTTTAGAATAAAATGATTTCCTTGAAGAAATCACTCAACTCAAAATATGCTTGGAAGAAAAAAAAGTAGTTATAGATACTCTAAATAATCAACTCGTAGAAAAAGAGAAGCATAATGAGAAGTTAGAGTGTGAAATAGTAAGTCGAAGAAAGGAACTTGAGAAAGTAAAAACTCTAAATCTTAGATTTTCTAAAGGATCTGAAACCTTAGATGAAATAATCAAGGTTCAACACTCTCGCCTTATGTAGATAGGTCTTGGATACATTGGTGAATCTTCACAGACATAAAAATCCTCAGCCACAATTAGAAGCTATCTAAATGCAGCAAAAACCAGTCAACAAAGTTTCATCACTCAACAGAAGAATAAAGACAATTCGCAGGTAAATTATGTTCGTTCTAATTCAAGGATGAACAATAACAGAAGCATCAATAAAAAGGTAAACAACACTATAAGGTTCTATGATCACAGATGTTTCATATTTAATGGAGAATTTTTCTCATGTCATAATTTTGGTCATAAAGCTGCTCAATGTGTTGCATACAAAACCATCATGACTAGAGAAGAAAGAAAACAAAGAAATGAGATAGGAATCAAGAAGAATACTTATAAAAATTTTGCTTATCTTAAAGATGAAATTGAATGTTCATTTTGCAATAACTTTAAACATGAGTAATATGAATGTGGGAGAAAACTTCAACCAAAAGAACAAATATCCACAAATTCTAAGGTATGGAAAAAGAATGACTTACAATTAGAAAGTTGCGGCATAACTTTATTTGTAGAAGGAGAATAAAATCAATGGTACATTGATAGTGGATGTTCAAAACACATGATAGGTGATAAAGATAAAATCATCTCATACAATGTGTTAGAAAAAGAAAAGAATGACACTTTTGGAAATGACTCTCCTGTAGTCATTAAGGGTAAAGGATTTATTTTTCTTAAAGAAAAGGTTAAAGTTGGTAATTTTTTGTATGTTTATGGATTACATCATAAATTTTTGAGTGTTAGCCAAATGTGTGACCAAGGAAATGAATTAGTATTCCGATCAAAATAATGTGTGGTTCATGAACTTGACACGGGAAATACGATAATAAAAGGAACAAGAACACAAAGAAATATGTATATATTAAAAGGTGGCCAAGAACAATGTTATCTAGGTAGAGCGGCGGAAAACTTATTATGGCACAGAAGGTTGGGACATCTGAGCTTTTCTCAAATAAGCAAATCAAGCAAGCTCAAAGTTTTTCATGATCTACCCAACATCACCCTACCACAAAGTAGCATATGTAAGTCATGTCAATTTGGTAATCAAACCAGAGTTCAATTTAATGCCAAAGAAGGATCAGAAAGTAAGCCTCCTGAAATTAAGCATACTGATTTGTGTGGACATGTAAAGAAAAAGTCACCTCGTGGTGAACAATACTATATCTTATTCATTGATGAATTTTCTAGAATGTTTTGGATTGGTTTATTAAAACACAAAGATGAAGCATTTGAAAAATTTATGGTCTTCAAAGCATTATTTGAAAATGAATTTGATCTAAAAATCTAGATCTGAACGAGGAGGAGAATACATATCGGAGGAATTATTTGATTTCTGTGAACAATATGGCATAAAAATACAATTTTATGTAGGTGGAGCTCCTCAACAAAATGGCGTGACAGAAAGAATGAATAGAACAATTCAGCAAATGGCTCGTGTTATGCTTGATGAGTCTAGAAAACCTAACACCTTTTGGGGTGAAGTTGAACATACCGCAGTAAATATTCTCAACAAGGCCCATGTTCATGTGAATAGTGATAAAAATCCTTATGAACTTTGGTATGGTAATACTCCCACTATGAATCACTTCAGAGTTTTTGGAAGCAAATTTTTCATCAAAAAAATGATGAAAAAACTGGTAAGTTTGAAGCTATAACAGATGAAGGAATACTTCTTGGTTACTCTTCTAGAAGTAAAGGATACAAATGCTACAATAAGATACTTCAAAAAATTGTTGATTTTATTGATGTTGTGATTGATGAAGCAAGCATAGCTCCAAAAAATGAATAACAACAAAAGAGGATGATGATGATGATGAATTCTTTCCCACATCAAATCATAATGATAAAGATGAAGAAACTAATGAAACATTAGAAGAAGACACGTCAGATAAATAAAACGCTACATCCAGGTATGTTCAAAAGAATAATCTAGAATCTCAAATTTAGGGAGAAAGGAATATGGGGTACAAACAAGAAGAACACTGTGAGATATCCTAGTTTTCTAGCATTATTATCCACCATTAAACCACACAATGTAAATCAAGATAGTAAAGATGAATGTTGGATTAATTCCATGAATGAAGAACTAGATCAAATTGAAAAGAATAATGCATGGGAATTGGTTCCAATGCATCGTGATAAAAATGTTATTGGGACAAAATGGATATTCAAAAATAAGTTAAATGAAAATGGAGATGTAATTATAAACAAAGCTAGACTTTTTTGTAAATGTTATGCTCAACAAGAAGCTATAGACTTTGAAGAAACATTTGCACCAGTAGCCAGACTTGAAGCCATAAGAATGTTTCTTGCATTTTCAACGTTTCAAAGTTTATCAAATGGATGCAAAATCTTCTTTCCTTAATGGAGACCTGGAAGAAGAAGTATATATATAACAACCAGAAGGATTCATTTTGGGGAATGATGAAAAAATTGTTTTCAAACTAAAAAAGGCTATATATGGGCTATAACAAGCTCCACGAGCATGGTACTATCATCTTGACAAATATCTTCAACAACAAGGCTTCACAAAAGGACATACATATAGTAACATGTACACAAAAATGGAGGATGAAAAACTATTAATTATTGGTGTTTATGTTGATGACATCATTTTTGGGAGTAATGAAGAATCCATGAGTCAAAAATATGCTTCTATTATGCAACAGGAATTTTAAATTTCTTTACTTGTGGAACTAACATATTTTCATGGTTTACAAGTGCAACAAGAAAAAGATGGCATCTTTCTCTCACAAAAAAAATATCTCAAGTATATTCTAAAGAAGTATGGGATGGAAGACTGCAAACCTATGTGTACTCCAATGATGACCGAATGTAACCTCAGTTCTCATGATGATTCTCACATGGTAAACCAACTAGATTACAGATCTATGATTGAGAGTATGATTTATCTAACGGGTATTATACCAGATATCATGCATGTAGTTGGGATTGTTGGACGTTTCCAAGCCAATCCAAAGGAATCACATCTTCAGGCAGTAAAAAGAATATTAAAATTTCTCTAAGGAACTCAAGACTTTGGTCTATGGTATTCCAAAAATGTTTATCTTACCCTTCATTCTTACACAGATGCGGATTGGGATGGAAATGTTAATGACCGAAAAAGCACTAGTGGAGGTGAAATTTATATGGGGCCTTAATTAGTATCTTGGTTCAACAAGAAACAAAGTTCCATTTCTTTATCTACAGTAGAAGCAGAATATGTGGCTGTTGCATCATGTTGCACACAAATTCTCTGGATGATGCAGACATTACAAGATATTCAAATTAAATTTTCTCCACCCATCTCCATCTTATGTGATAATACAAGTGCTATTAGTATCTCAAAAAATCTTGTTATGCACTCCAAAACCAAGCATATTCCAATTAAGTACCACTTTTTACGAGAAAAAGTGCTTGAGAAAAAGGTTAAATTGGAGTATGTTCCCTCCAAAGAACAAGTTGCTGACATATTTACTAAACCTCTTCCCAGAGAAGTATTTTAATATATTATATAGAAACGGCGAGTTGTCTCTGCCTCATTATGTTGTTAAACTTATCTAATATGTTTTTCAGATGAAATTTCAGAAGGATGATTTCGGTATGCATTTTTCTTGATGCATAGTCACGTATATATGTGAGTCTCTTTTCAGAAAATCACGTATGGATCTCTCTATCATGAAATCAGTAGGTCTGCCTCTAGAACAGACTTTTTCATATTGCTCACATTTATGATTTGGCTCTATTGATCAGGTGTTGATGGGTACAATTTGATGATATGGTTTTCAAGTTAAATTTTCCTCTTTGATATTTATCTTCTTAATGAAGATGCTTTGATGAATGGGTTGTTGAAAATGTTCAGGTTGCACAAGTTTAGGGGGAGCATTAGCCTTGTTGAGCATAATGCAATGTTGGCATTATGTTATGTTCAATGATCTCTCTCTATTGAGGTCCTTTGGTATTGGTTATAAAATTCATATATGTAATTTGATGTACAGGTCATGTTGAGACCTATGATGTAAATATTGTCATGTTCTATCATGTGTGGACTTTTTCAAATATGTAAACACACTTGGTTGGGTGACTGAGTCAAATATGTAATCCCACGTGGTTGGGTGATTGGTATGAGTCCTTGGTGATAGGAAAGGTCATACTCAATTGAGTTATAAATTCATGTACTTCATTGAAAATTTATCTGAAGATTTAGCATGTTCTCAGGGGGAGCATGGTCAGTATAGTGCAGATTAGATCTATCGAGCTAGTGTTTATACAAGGAAAGAGAAACCTTGTTTCAGCATTGGTCCACCCTTTTCCCTTGATGTCAAAGGGGGAGAGTAACTTGGTGTTTGAATAATACTTATGTTGATGTGTCTATCAGGTATCTACAGGTTGTGATGATCAAACACCATCAAGTTTGGCATCAAGTCCAAAGGGGGAGATTGTTGGCATTATGATGCATGTGTTTTCCTTGATGGAAACCCACTTGTAAAAGACCAAGTATATGGTTTCTGAACAAGCTTAGAGGTGACAAATATTTGGAACTGAATGTCAGAATGATGGGACAGAAGCTTTGCAGATCAAAATTAGAAGATGGATAAAGTAAATAATTGAATAATTATACGCGAGTTAGTAAAGGAAAAGTCGTGTATACACGCAGGTACGAAGAAGTAAAGTCATGTATGATCTAGTGCTATAATTTTATAATACCAGGGGACTTTACCATGGTATTAGCCCACAATATTGAGTGCAGTAACGATTATTTGATCCTGTCCAAGAATACCATTGACACATGTAGTTTTGGATCATGGCATTGGCTAAGGCTCAAACTATATAAGGAGGTGAAGATCATAGTGCTAAGTGTGCATAAGTATGTGAATTGAATGAATACTTCAATCTGAAGTATAGCTGCATGGAATGGGCTATAATCAATAGATAGATCTGTTATTATGATGCATTCATGAATACAATGATGGATTAGGATCACTAGACCTACAATGACTATGTATTTTCATGATATGTTTATGAGTTGTTTAGATCTGTGGTCTTGCACATGTTTGATGTAGTGAAGGGTATGATCTAAGTAAGTTTGCAGTTTTGAAGTGTTGTGCAGTCCTAAATTATTTACGGATCTATACGAGGGTTTGACTCAAGGCAGGAGTGTATACACACAGGTTCGTTTCTGTAGAGGAGCGTATATATTCAGTAAAAATATTGAGATTTATACGCAACTTGGTTTCGGAAAAAGCGAGTACAGGCGCGGATATGTCTTATGGAAGGTGCGTATGCAAGCCAGGGTTTTGCTGAAGAATGCTGAAGGGAATGTTTGATCCATTTTGTTGTGTTTCTGCTCTCTATCAATGATATCTTCATATAGGTCTGGGTTTTTTGAGTATTGATTATGCTTCTAGTGATTATGATTAAATATCAGTGATTGGTTGAGTGAAAAATGATTGATGTTGCTAATTGTATGAGGGCTCTGTAAAACTGAAAAAATATGTTAGAATATCTCCGATCCAGTATGAAATCTAAACTTAATATATTGAGATCTATACGTAGGTTTCTTCGAAGAAAAGCATGTATACACACGGGTTGTCATAAATAAAGAAGCGTATACATTTGGCTTATGAATGATCAGGGTTGTAGTTGATTTTGTGTGTTGATGCAAAATTCTGGGTTTAATTATGTGTTCTGGTTATAGTGATCTCACTATTATTTTTGAATTGGGTTGATGATCTACAAGTTGTGTTGAATTAAAAGTTGTTGGATCCAGTGTGAAAATTTATGAAATGTGGTCCGTCATGGTGTTGAGGGTTGGAGCCTTAAGTAAGGAAGTCGAAGCTTCCTGCCAGTAGGATCTCGTGTTTAGATCAGGGGGTTGTAGCTCCCTTCTAGTAGTGGCTAGTAAACGAGAGCAGGGGGTCGAAGCTCCCTTCCAGTGGTAGTTGGTATATGAGATCAGGGCGTTGGAGCTCCCTTCCAGTAGCAGTTGGATCACGAGAGAAGGTTGTAGCCTTCTGTAGGATGGTGCCTTCTTACTGGTATGATTATACGCCAGTACAAGATTGTAAGTAGTTTTATATATAATAAATATTGAAGGCAGACATGACAATAGCGGTGGTTTTCTCCCACATTGGGTTTCCACCTTAAATCCTGGTGTTCATGTGTGTTGCTTATGTATGATGATTTAGTCTGCTCTTTCTTCTTACTAAATGTTTGATGAATGAATGATGCACTGTTCTAAGTAAAGTTACTAATGATTTATCTGAATAATAAGATCACTGGTCATATGCAAGTTTCCTTAAAGAAAATTGTGTACATATGCTAATTGGATTAATTATAGTCACGTATAGAAATTAGTAAAGAGAAGAAAATTTTTTGTGAGTTGTAAATACTGATTCAACCACCTGTTGGAAATATGATGCAGGATGTTTTCCTTGATGGCAACCCACTGAATGAAGATAAAGACATTTGACTGTTGACATGTGTTGTCCTTGATGGCAATCCACCTGATGAAGTTATGCTTGACTTGATGGACTTAGTAAATGATGTAAATCTGATGTGATATGATGTTTGTTGACAATATGATGCTAATTGTTGTCCTTGAAAGGCAACCCTCTTGATGAAGATGATGACAACTTGATGAATTTGTGCTTGAGAGAATATGTTCCTGATGAAGAAAATATGATGTTTCTACAGTGTGTACAGAAGGCTATGAAGAAAGGATTTCAGAATGTACTCAAAGTATGATGAAAAAGAGTATGTCTCTTGGTATACGCGGATTGGCCTAGGGGAAGTCGCGTATGCACGTGGAAAAGAACGTTCCAAGTCGCGTATGGGCTAAAGCTCTCAAAAAGTACAAAACCAAGGGTAACCACCATGGTATTGACCCATTGTATTGGGTAATGATCCGCCTAATTGACCCCGTCCAGGTAGTTTTGGGCTCGTGGTATTGTTTTGGTCCATGGTATTGAAAAAGGGGCTCATGGTATTGAAAAAGGATAAACCTATATAAAGAGATGAAATTCATTATGCAAATGACAAGTGTGAGAGAAAGAGGTCTGAGCTTGAATGAATACTTCTCTGTGAAGTATATCTGTATGGAAAGGGTAAAAGATTGATGATAGATCTGAATCTATGATGCACCTATGAAGAAATGATGAAGCAGGACATCTAGATCTGAAATGTATCTATATTTGCTAGATCTGTTTATGGAAGGCTTAGATCTGTGATGAGGCGAACATCTAGGCGAACATCTGTCTGAAGGAAAAGGGTAGATCTGAACTGAATATCTGATCTGATGAAGTATGCTGCTCTGTAATGATTAAAGATCTATACGCTACTTCGCCGCGGAGGAAGCGCGTATATACGCAGCTTCGATGAAGTGAAAGCGCGTATGCGCAATAAAATATACACTGAGGTATACGCTGGTTGATGTGGACGGAAGCGCGTATATACGCGACATCAGTAAAGGGAAAGCGCGTATGCAAACTAGGGTTTGCTGAAGCAAGGGGTATGAAATATCTGATCTGTTCTGTTGTGTTTCTGCTATCTGATCTGTGTTGATATGTATCTGTTGGTGACGTATGTTTGTGCTTAAAAGTATGGAAAGGGTCCAGTATGAAAATATGATGAAATGTGGCCTGCAAGTAGTGTTCTATTGAAGTGGTTGGATCCAGTGTGAAAATTGATGAAACGTGGTCCAAGGTGGTGCTGAGGGTTGTAGCCTTCAGTCAGGGGGTTGTAGCTCCCTTCCAGGAGAGGCTGGTAAACGAGATCAGGGGGTCGTAGCTCCCTTCCAGGAAAGGCTGGTAAACGAGTCAGGGGGTCGTAGCTCCCTTCCAGGAGAGGCTGGTAAACGAGCGCAGGTGGGTGCCTGCGTGCTGGTCAAGTCTGCGCCAGCACATATGTTGTAAGATGTTTTCTCTATAATAAAATATTGAAGGCTGAGCAACTGCAGCGGTGGTTTTCTCCCGATTTGGGTTTCCACCTAAAAATCCCGGTGTTCATGTGTGATGCTTTGTGTGATGGTTTATTCTGTTCTTACTGCACATGTTTACTGTTTATTGAACATCTGATGAATGAATGATGGAATAATAGAAGTGAAGATTTAATGACATATCTAGATCTCTGTGTATACGCTAGTTTACTGAAAGAAAGTAGCGTATGGGTTTTAAGGAATGAAAAAGTAAAAAGATTTGATTATGCAGTAAATACTGATTCACCCCCCCCCTCTCAGTATTTTTCCAAACAATTGGTATCAGAGGCGTGGTCCTTCTACAGAAGCTTAATCACTTGAAGGAGATCCGTCGCAATGGGAAAGAAGCAAAAGAAGAAGCCTACTCGAAGAAAGGAGATATTTCAGAGAACATGGATACCAGAAATCAAAGGAGATGAATCTGATAGTGATTGGGATCATCCTTTGAAAGATCTTAGTGGTACAAACAATAGTGAAGAATATGCTATCAACCTAGAAGAAGCCAAAGAAGATTCTGACCAAGCTCTACAAGTACTCATGGCAAAGAAGCAAAATACTCAAAGTAAGGAGATGTCTCAGAAAACCGGTACAGCAGAAATTGACAAAGATGAATCTGATAGTGATCCTTGTAATCTTATCTGTGCAAGCAATGATGTAGATAGTGAAAGTAATGTTGTGGATTTAAAGAAAGTTATCAAAGATCAACAAAGAATTTTTAATGAGAAGGACGCTGCCTCCAAAGCTTTGTGTTTTAGACTGAAAAGGATGTTCAATGATGTATACAATCGAAGTAAAGGATATCAAGCTGGAATTATCTCTCTGCAAGCGGAACTTGAAGAATCAAATGAGAAGAATGAAGGACTTGAAGCAGAAAACGTTTCTCTAAAAGCAGATCTGGAAAAATCAAAAAGGAAGAATGAAGGTCTTGAAGCTGGAATCATCTCTCTACAAGCAAAACTTGAAGCATCAAGCAAGAAGAGTGAGGAACATCTACCATCATTTGAAAAGGAAGGACTTGAAGCAGAAATCATTTCCCTCAAAGAAGACTTGAATAAATCAAATAAGAAGAATAAGGGCCTTGAAGCAGAAATCATCTCTCTCAAAGAAGATCTGGAAAAATCAAAGAAGAAGAATGAAGAGATGGAACAAACATGTGAAGAAAACGAAAATTGGCTGAAAAAGAAGATTCTAAATCTGAAGGATCAAGTAGAAGATGGAAGAAGGAAAGAAGAAAGCATGACAAAGCAATGTCAAGACTTGGAGGTTGAGGTAAACATTCTCAAAGGTAAATTAGAAGAAAAGGTTAAACTTTTGAGGTTTCAAGATAGTACTAACTTTTTGGACAACATTCTGAGTAATCAAAGGTCTCCTGCTATCAAACATGGTCTTGGTTTCCATGAAACTATTAAAGGTGAATCTAGCTCACAAGGAGGTGCTAAAGAATCAAAGGACATCAATGCCAAATCTGAAGTGTTGAAAGAGTCAAGAGATCAACCAACAATCATGAATTCTCAAAGGAATTCATTCAAGAACGTTGAATGTTTTAAATGTCATAACTATGGGCATGTTGCAGCAAATTGCAGGAGCAGATCATTTCAGCCACAAACAAACAAGTTCTACTCAGAAAGGTACTCTAGCTTCTTCAGGGGATATTGTTTTTCATGTAACAAGTATGGACATAAAGCAGCTGGTTGTAAAAGGAGGAAGAATAGAAATACTCATTATGATTCTTATGTTTATTTCTCTGGCCACATGAGATGTTATGCTTGTAATAAGTATGGACATGTAGAAAAAGAATGCAGGATGAACAGATCTGGGAAAGTGGACAATTTTCAGCACACAGTTGGAAAGCTCAAGAAAATTTGGAAAAAGAAGGAGGACCGATCAGAAACGTAGGGAATTCAGACCCTACTGCAGTCATCTGCTTCTGAAGCTGACTTCTCTGATTGACTGCAGGAATGATGTGGGATACATTATAAGATTTAGTAATGTATCGTCACAAGGGGAGCAATGTATGATGTCTCTCATGGTTTGATTATTCTGGTTATGTTTACTTCTGACAGCGCATCTGATGTGGAAAGGACAGGTACAGGAGGTACAAACTCAGGAGGAAATGAAGGAAGATGAAAATTTTCTATGCTTCACTTTCCATACGCGGGTTATATCAACAAAAGTCGCGTATACACGCGAGTTTCTTCAGAAACAGTCGCGTATGCATTGATGATAAGAGAATTTATCTGATAGCTGAAGATCTGGAGCAGAGGTCCAGGGGGAGCATCAGTCTGACTGCTGATGATTTCACTGTTAGCATCATTCTGGTTATACTCATGATAATGGAATGATACATGGGTTCTTGTGTTGAAGATTATGGATGAAGCCTGGTTGCTTTATGATGAAGAGCATTCGTTGTTGAAATGAAAGTCTTATAATTTAGAGATGAGGACAGATCATGCAGAGATTGTTGCTGATGACTTGCTGTTGAAGGTGTTTTCAGATTGCACAAGCTAAGGAAGAGCACTGATTTAGGGGGAGCAGCAGGTTGAATACTAATGATTGCATTGTTGGCAATATGACTGCTTATTCTTTGGTTTTTGTGATACTCATGCTTAAATAATGATGACTTGGTACATGGTTTATTATGATGAGTTTTTGAGCCCTGGTTGCTGATAAGTATCTTTTGTACTCACACATGGATGAGTTGGATGTCATTTGATTCAGAAATAAATCATGCAGAGTTTGTTACTATGGTTGAGAGATCTTTCATGTTAAATCTTGAAGATCATGGTGATGTTGGACCACTTGGATGATTGCTTTGTGAAGGTATTGTTCTGATATGAGAATCCCTCTTGGAAAAATTGTGTTGATGATGCAAATAATCTGAAGGCTTGATTACTATTGTGCTGATGCTACAACCATTGGATGACACTTGAAGACACAACTACTTTGTCCTATCTGTCTGCCCTCACTTGTTCCAAGGAAGCATTTGATTTTCACAAACTGAAGTTGAAGTTGTCTCAGTCTGTCAAAAGAACAAATCTACATTAATTTAGAAGATGGCATTGGGATACGCGGGTTTCCTGAAACACAGTCGCGTATATACGCTAGTTCCTGCACAGAAAACCGCGTATGTTTGGTTGTTGACAATTTTTGGTTGGTTCAGCTCTCTTCATCACAGCTGCAATGCTATTTGGGATCTCTGATACTGTTTGGTATCTCTGGTGGTGTTCCAGTTCTCATAATTCTGTTTCTAATGTTTTGATGAAGATGCCTTGATGATTTGTTGGCGGAAGTTTTCAGGATGCACAAACTAAGGGGGAGCCTTAGTCATTTGGAAAGATTGCTTGGTTGCACAGATTCAGGGGGAGCATTAGTTTTGCTGAAGTGTTGGCATTATGATGGTTCTGAAAAAATGTTCTCTTTCTTGAGGACTTTCTGGTGTTGGTCTTAAAAGTTATATTTGTGGTTTGATGAAAAGGTCTTGTTGAGACTCATGATGTAAATTGCAATATTCAGTCATGTAAGGACTTGTCAAATTGTAAACCCACTTGGTTGGGTAGCTGAGTCAAATTTTGTAAAACCACTTGGTTGGGTAGCTGAGTCATTTTTTTTGTAAAACCCACTTGGTTGGGTAGCTGAGTTGAAATGTGTAAACCCACTTGGTTGGGTACTTGTGTCTCATATGTAAATCCACTTGGTTGGATATTTGATGTAAGTATGAGTCATTGGTGATAGGAACTTCTTAGAGTCATGTACTTCATTGAAAATATGTTTGAAGATTCAGCATGAACTCAGGGGGAGCTTGGTCACTTCAGTATACATCAGATCTGCAGAACGCTTCTTCTACATGAGGAGAAAAGGGGGTGAGTGTGTTGGTTTTGATCTGCTGGTGTTGTCCTTTGCCCTTGATGTCAAAGGGGGAGAGTGAAATGGTGTTTGAATGAAGATAATGATGTGCTCTTTGCCCTTGATGTAAAAGGGGGAGAGTAACATGGTGTTTGAATGATGCCAAAAATGGAGAGAGTGACATGGCAAATAGGGAGAGTGACATGGTGTCATTGTATTCTTAATGTATCTATCTGTTGTGGTAACCAAACACCATCATGGTTGCCATCAAGTCCAAAGGGGGAGATTGTTGGAAATATGATGCAGGATGTTGTCCTTGATGGCAACCCACTGAATGAAGATAAAGACATTTGACTGTTGACATGTGTTGTCCTTGATGGCAATCCACCTGATGAAGTTATGCTTGACTTGATGGACTTAGTAAATGATGTAAATCTGATGTGATATGATGTTTGTTGAAAATATGATGCTAAGTGTTGTCCTTGAAAGGAAACCCACTTGATGAAGATGATGACAACTTACTTGATGAAGTTGTGCTTAAGAGAATGTGTTCCTAATGAAGAAAATATGATGTTTCTACAGTGTGTACAGAAGGCTATGAAGAAAGGATTTCAGAATGTACTCAAAGTATGATGAAAAAGAGTATGTTTCTTGGTATACGCGGATTGGCCTAGGGAAGTCGCGTATGCACGCGGAAAGGAACGTGCCAAGTAGCGTATGGGCTAAAGCGCTCAAAAAGTGCAAAACCAAGGGTAACCACCATGGTATTGACCCATTGTATTGGGTAATGATCCGCCTAATTGACCTCGTCCAGGTAGTTTTGGGCTCATGGTATTGCTTTGGCCCATGGTATTGAAAAAGGGGCTCATGGTATTGAAAAAGGATAAACCTATATAAGGAGAAGAAATTCATTATGCAAAACATGAGTGTGGGTGCAAGATGTCTGAGCTTGAATGAATACTTCGAATACTTTCCGTGAAGTATGTCTCGTATGGAAAGGGTAAAAGATTGATGATAGAGTTTGATGATAGATCTGAATCTATGAAGCACTTATGAAGAAATGATGAAGCGGGATCTTTAGATCTGAAATGTACTTGTATTTGCTAGATCCGTTTATGGAGTGATTAGATCTGTGATGAGGCGAACATCTAGGCGAACATCTGTCTGAAGGAAAAGGGTAGATCTGAACTGAATATCTGATCTGATGAAGTATGCTGCTCTGTAATGATTGAAGATCTATACGCTACTTCGCCGCGGAGGAAGCGCGTATATACGCAGCTTCGATGAAGTGAAAGCGCGTATGCGCAATAAAATACACACTGAGGTATACGCTTGTTGATGTGGACGGAAGCGCGTATATACGCGACATCAGTAAAGGGAAAGCGTGTATGCAAACTAGGGTTTGCTGAAGCAAGGGGTATGAAATATCTGATCTGTTCTGCTGTGTTTCTGCTATCTGATCTGTGTTGATAAGTATCTGTTGGTGATGTATGTTTGTGCTTAAAAGTATGGAAAGGGTCCAGTCTAAAAATATGATGAAATGTGGCCTGCAAGTGGTGTCCTTTTGAAGTTGTTGGATCCAGTGTGAAAATTGATGAAACGTGGTCCAAGGTGGTGCTGAGGGTTGTAGCCTTCAGTCAGGGGGTTGGAGCTCCCTTCCAGGTGAGGCTGGTAAACGAGATCAGGGGGTCGTAGCTCCCTTCCAGGAGAGGCTGGTAAACGAGTCAGGGGGTTGGAGCTCCCTTCCAGGAGAGGCCGGTAAACGAGCGCAGGTGGGTGCCTGCGTGCTGGTCAAGTCTGCGCCAGCACATATGTTGTAAGATGTTTTCTCTATAATAAAATATTGAAGGCTGAGCAACTGCAGCGGTGGTTTTCTCCCGATTTGGGTTTCCACTTAAAAATCCTGGTGTTCATGTGTGATGCTTTGTGTGATGGTTTATTCTGTTCTTACTGCACATGTTTACTGTTTATTGAACATCTGATGAATGAATGATGGAATAATATAAGTGAAAATTTAATGACAGATCTAGATCTCTGTGCATACGCTAGTTTCATAAAGGGGATCCGCGTATATACGCTAGTTTACTGAAGGAAAGTAGCGTATGGGTTTTAAGGAATGAAAAAGTAAAAAGATTTGATTATGCAGTAAATACTGATTCACCCCCCCCCTCTCAGTATTTTTCCCAACACCACCCCCCCCGCCCCTCTCAGTATTTTTCCCAACAGATAACTCATGCCTCCACAATTTATCCCTTAATTCACATCTATACACTTTTGATGTGGACTCCCCATTGGTTGCTCCCCTTTACCATGGCACTTGACCATGAAGCCTTTTCCCCTCCATTACACTCATATACACTAACACCTATTGATTGAGGGGTTGACCTTCGAAAAGTCACTTCCACTTAGGGGTTGGAAGCACCTAACAGGGCTGACCATTAGCCACCCCTATTATGATATGGAACACCTTTATGATACTTGGTCTAGTTAAACATTAGAAGTTGATGCAAGTTTAAAGTATTAATATTCCCTTAACATACATTTTTGGTCCACTTAGATGCTAATATGATATTAGTCTCTAATTAATGGTTTCTTTCATTTGAGTTCATGTTGGTTTTATTAGGTGGTCCAGAATATCCCAAGCCTTGAGGGCACCCACTCCATAAGTATCCATGCCTTCTAGAGAGATTCATGACTTAGTAGATGCAGTGTTTCCCACTTACATTGAATTGTAGGCCCTTATGATGATTTGAGAAAATAATGCATGTCCCAGAGAACCCTCAAGACCCAGTACATTGATCTTATTTGTCCCAACACAAAGGATTTTTTATGATTGCACCATTGGACCCAGCATGCCCCTAGGCTAGCCTTAACACAACCCGATGGGAAGGCCATGATTCAGAGCCTAAACGAGGATGGTCTTCCATAAGATGACTAGGGAGGGATTGCTTCACCTAATTGAGCTCTAATGCTAAAGAGAGTTGGATCTATGTTGACCATTGGAGACACGTGGAGATGACATGGTGGAAGCCTAGTTGGATTTGGAAACCCTAAGAATGATTTTAGGTGGATTTTAGGGAAAATCCTCAAATGATGGAT
The DNA here is from genome assembly GCA_034641835.2 of Pinus albicaulis. Taxonomy (NCBI): domain Eukaryota; kingdom Viridiplantae; phylum Streptophyta; class Pinopsida; order Pinales; family Pinaceae; genus Pinus; species Pinus albicaulis. The sequence goes on from CM076578.1 coordinate 1,973,700,423, forward strand.
GATCCTAGAACACAGTAACATTTTTAGCCTTCATCTTACCTTGGCATGACATTTGGAGCTCAGAAATGGCTTGAATTTAGAATTTATGAGATTTATGGTTCACACATGTGGGAATTTATGACATGTTTTAGCATTGAGCTAGTGGGTTGGCTTGTAAACCAAGTTTTTTTGTCAAACTTGTTTTAACGCTTCTTAGGCTAAAATTAGTCGAGGTGGACCTGATATAAAGAGAGGTCACCTCACATTTTATCCTCATCATCACTTGTGGATTATTCCAGCCTCCTTTGAGGATTTCATCCTAGTTGTTGTAGCTTGGATTCTTGTGGAGATGTGATTTTTGTGGATAAATTTTCTCTTAGATACTAGCTATTATTATGGAGACATCCCTCTAGGATAATAAAGGACTTGTTCATGCATAACTTGTGACTCTTTTTTTGTTTATTATCTTCTTGATGGTTATTGCATGGAATAAGTGTTTCTAGGGTTTACATTGGGTGTAGTAATTGATAAAAAAATCCTGAACACTTATTTTATCAATCTAGGGGTCGTAGACTCAGAGGCACTGTAAATTATATGATGAGACAAGACCCACCAGGGGACTCAAGATCTCATTGTAATCTCTATGAGCATAAGGAAGAAAGAAAGGAATTATATGCTTAGCAAAACTTAACCACTAATCAACGCAGTTGTCATATAGAGGTGACTAATCCTAAAATTTTACCAGAGTTATCTTATTGTCAAACACTAAATAATTATCTAGTTATAAAAATAAATAATACAACATATGCATAGATTATATCATAACCCTGCTTCAATCATCACAACTTAGTTTCATATATTATCGAGGATTTATTTTTAAAATAATAAAACAAATTATAAATAATCTTCATAGCTCAGATCTGAAGTTATGCTTGATAAAGGAAAGCATACAAATATTCACTTATATACAAGAGTGAGAATCGAATAAAATCTATAGTGAAATGTATCAAAGTCACATTCTCAGCAAAGTGATTCAAAAAATAAGTGGTACCCCCAACAACGTCTAACAAAAATGTAAACAAGATTTAATCACATAGTTTTGTTTGAATAAATATTTTTTATTATTAAGTTACGACTGTAAATTGAAACGACTCATATTGAAGTTGTATAATTGTGAATCGAAAGATTTCGTGATCCTTCTTTTACCATATCCACTTTACTAGATTGAATCACAACATTGAGTCTATGATAAATCCCTCGTAACTTTCATTCTCAAAAAATCATATTATTCAAATAAAAATAACCCAAGGAACAAGGTTGAAATATAAAACCACTTGGATTTGATCTATGATCTAAACCACATACACTCTAATAAAAATTTTCATACATTTGATCTTGACATTTAGAGCACATTTCAAAATAAACATTCCAAATAAGATCAACAAGGCATCTCCATCACTTATTATACTTCAAATATGTGAAACAATACAAATTGTATTCAAACGATAGCTAAAACTTGTAGATATATGCTAAGGACACCCATATCTAATCATAAAAATATTGAAATCATGAGGAAGAAATGTGTTGGGTTGGTGGTCCCAAGCCAACCAGAAAAATTTCCTCTCTAGTGAAGTAGATCACGGAGAGGAAGCTTAAAAAATGAGTAATGAAACCTAGGCATCAACATTGATTATTGAAAACTCCATAGAATTTACATTAGAATTAATGCAATGGATATTGACCCTAGTGGACACCACATTGGATAATCCCACATCCTTGAAATGGTGACAATATCCCTCCTTCAACAACCTCTGATCCTGTTTTTTTCTCATGAATTTGTATGGAAAATATCAGAGGAAATTTGGAACCAATCCCTCGAAAAATAGTATGAAATATTTGGATAATATCTTACTTGGGTTCATTTGTCTAACTAACTGCTTAGTTTGGGGCGTAGCTGGTCAATGTCATAACCATAAAACTTTCCTTTAAATAACCAACAATATATCCCATACTATATACTTTGAGGAGGAAAGTATCCAACGTAACCTAATTGGGGATGTCTCGAACAAAACCCATGTTTTATTTTTTCCAAATTCTACTCCACTTTCCCATAAATTGTTCCAAAATTCGTTGACGCAATTATACCTGACACAAGTTATCTTGATTGTTGAACATTTCATGGAGGCTTCTAGAATTGACCTATATGTGAATTAAACAACATGGAACCATGTCATCAATGCTAGGAGAAAAACCCATGTCCAAAAGTTTTCCATAGAGTTGCGTAGATATACCAACCTCATAGGTTGGTTATTATACCTACATATAAGTTATAAGAGTTGATTGGGAAAAACCATCATTAGTAAACTTGAGCATTATCCTCTTTAATCCGTTAAAAATAAAACAAAATGATAATAATGGACTACTTATCATTCTTAAGATCATTATGATACATTCGCGGAAAAACTAGGTAAAAAAGTTAGTGAATGAATGATAACATGTGGGGAAATAACCAAGAATAAGTGCTTTAAGTGGAGAAAATAATGGAAAATTGACAACCCAGCATCTCCTCCATACCTACATATTTGCATTTCCTCATGTAAATAAAATGGTAATATATTTTTCTCCCTATTTTTGGTCCCTTTCTTTCAAGAAGCTTGTTCACCACTGTTATGAAACTAGCTCCAAAAATAGTAGAGGAGAGAGATCAACGCCTTATAAATAAGCCACTTCGAGGGGGCAACCTCCTTTACATTACATAAATGAACAATTCTTGGATGATACAAATGAAAAAACCTCCTTCTGTATATAAGAGTTCATGGGGTCACAATATAATCCTAGCTGGCCTAATAGTAATAATGTAAGGGCACAATAATAACAATATTGGGGTTAGAGGGGTACAACCATAACAATAAGGGGGTTACACTAACAACAATAAGGGACTATACTAGTAATATAGGGACCTAACATGCCCCTCTCCTTCAAAAAAGTGTTTTCCTCAACGCTTGAGTAGCTCTGGATACTTCTGTATAAAATTCTCATCCTCCCATGTAGAATATTTAGTGGATAAGTTCTTCCACTTGATGAGATACTTTGAAATTGATCGATTTCGTAGTTGTCGAGTTCTTGTTTTCGTGACTGCTTTAGGTTCCAATATGATTTTTCCTTCCTCATCAATTTTTGGTAATATTGTTTGAACTGGAATTTTTTCCCCTATAACCTTCTTTAAGCATGAAACATGGTGTTATCACACCCTAAATTTTAAAAATCATAACTTGAAATGTGTCAAGTTTGTCTTTAGATTGGTTAGGTTGCATAACATCATGAAATGATAAATTTTATGATTAAAATAGGTTTCAAAGATTATTTTAAGTTGTTAGGGATGATCTCAAGTCATATCAAAGGAATATATTTTGAGTAGATACTTTAAAATGACCTAAAATCTCAAATCTGGCCACCTGTCAAAATTTCGCCGAGTCTGTAGCGATTTTAGTACAAAATTAACAGTTTTTGCTGTGGAAACACCTAGTAATTCTGTAGTAAAACTGACACTTGTAAAACTAAATGCGCTACGAAAGCCGTGTCATCCTATAATTGTTTTTTACATAATGATGAGTGGTTAAACTTTGAGGGTTTCAAGGTCATGCTGTCAGAGTAGAGTCATCATTTGAAACTTAGGCACGTGTTAGCATCAGCCATCATTTTCTAAATAAATCCCATCTCATTTTTCTTTTCAAATTCATCCCTCATTCCTTACACTTTCTTTCCCGCTTTGTAAGCTGCTACCAAAGTAGCTTAATGTCATCAACATCTCCCGTAGAAATCATTTTTCATGCCAACTCTCCTCTACCATAAAAGCTCGTTGTCATCAAAGGTTTTTCATGAACAGGTGTAAATACATAAACAAGGCCACCGCTGCAGAACAAGAAGAATGTCTACACCAAAGAAATTTAATAAAGGAGGTCTGACATTCAGGTACGAGCCTACAAGTCCAAGTTTAATCATGGAAGATCCATATTTCATTGAGGTCTTTACAAGAGCAGGCTACATTCAGTTCTGTCAAATGTTGCAAGGTCATCACAAACAGGTCTCACAAGATTTCGTACTCAATTTCAAAGGTACATATACAAAGGTCGGTTTTCTTCATGTGCCAATTTCGCCTGATAGCATTTCTAAAGCAATAGGGATTTCGAGGACTGGAGAAGAATGGTTTAAAGCTACCAAGTTTAACTTGAAAAGTTGTAATGATTCTCTAAACCCTGAACATGTAGGGCTAAATATGACTGTAGGGATTCCCAGAACTTTCCTTAGAGATAACTATTCAAAATTATTGACAGTCATACATAAATACTTTACATGTGAAGGTAGATTACAAACAATCTACATGTACCACTTCAAACTGTTGCTTCATTTTACAAGGAAAAATTTGATAACTATTCCTTTTTACCTTTTTAGAAGTTTTGGAAAGATGGCAGACAAAGTGCAAGGAAGATCTGAAATAAGTGAAACTTCCATCTTTCACCATGGATTGATGAAATTACTAGTACTGGAAGAATTAAGTAAACTAGACAGAGACTGGGCATCTTTCTTGTTTATGAATGGGTATGAAATGGATGTTTTATCTCCAAGGAAAGCCTCTAAACTCAAAACTTCTTCTTCTAGGCAAGAGCTGAGTGCCACTGCAGAATTAGAAGGGAATCAACAAGAGGGTTTAAAATCTATAGCTAAAAACGTGGTAGAAGAAGCTAATTTCATCCAAGAGACAACACCACATCCAAAAACTAGCAAGCAAGCTAAAAATCATATCATAGATAGTAAGACCAAACCTGTGGCAAAAAGGTCTAAAAGAGGCACAAAGGAAACTACTGGAGGTAAAGGCAGGATTGAAGATATCTCAGAGGCTATACATATTTCTGAAACCCCTGTAGTGAAAGAAACTGAGGTTGAAGGATCCAAGGTCAAAGGGAAGGGGATTATAGCCAAGAAACTAGATTTCTTTTCAGAAGATTCAGGTTTCGTTTTTAAACCTAGAAAGCCTTTCACTAGATCACAGTTGTCTGAAACTATCACTGTTGGAAATAAGCAGCAGAAGGATGATAAAGGAAAAAGGGTAGCAGTACAAGAAGTCATATTCATATCCCCTATTGAAACAGAGGTTAGTAAAGAAAATAAAGTTCAACCTAAAAGAAAGGTTCAGAAGAAATATGAAGTAGATTTTCCAAAGGGACAACTTAAAGACAAAGAAGAAACAGTCAAACAGAGAAAGGGAAAGGAAAAAGTCACAGAGAAAATTGAAAAAGATACCCTTGAAGAACAGTTAAGAGAAATTAGAGAAGAGTTGTTTGACACAAAGAGAGATCTAGAAAGATATAAGCAATATAGAAAATTGATAGATGAGGTGGAAAAGAAAGTGAATGATCAGGTTACTCATTTTGAAAAGTCTATTGGAAAGGCCAAAAACTTGTTGAAGAAATCACAGCCTTTACGTATCATGATGACACGCACAAGGCATAGAAATTTGTGGTTACAGGCAGAAACGAGAAGTCTTTAGAGACAAGTCAAAGAGTTGAAATAAAATATGGAGATGGTGAAGACAAAATTAGAGAAGAAAGATTTGGAAAGAGGAAATATAAACAAAAATATTAAAATTTCTCATGAAGAAACTGCTGGTTACTAAGGAGGTAACAATGGATTATAGAAATTTTTTGTCTTACATTATCACAATTTACATGCAGGTATATTCATGAATCTTTCCAGAGTTCAGATCCTAAGTTTTGTCAAATCTCTGAAATGTTAGGCAATTCCGCAGTGTATGCCAGGCTTAAAGCCCATTTTCTGCTGCGGAATTTCTGAAGAATCCTTGTTGGTTTTAAGGTATTTAAAATGATAGGGATGAAGAGTTTTGAAGGATTTGTTTAATTTTTTTTTACTACTTAACATCCTTCAATGGTTGAGAATAGCAGAATATTACCACACATCACCTTTTTTGTTTGTGCTACGAAACTAGCTACGAAAGTAGCTCAAAACTTTGTTTTGGCAGCAAGGTTCATTTTGTTGGGTAATTTTGGAAGGACAAACATATATTTCAAAGCTATTCACCATGAGAGTGCCAAAGAGTATCAGGGAAATGACGAAGAGTATCAGATCATAAGTTTTCTAAGTGGAGATATTTTGTTAAGGATATGGTTCGAAGATACCAGTTCACTATGTTGCCATGTCATCAAACTGACAACTCTTTAATAGTAGGCAGAGCAGCTTCATGAAGACAGTCAGAGTATTAATGTTTTTTTTGTGGCCAGCATGGTTGAAATACATGATTCCTTTTGAGGAATATTTGGATCATCTTTATATTAAATTTAATAAGTAGCTGTTTGAGTCATAGTAGGACTCTAACTCCTAATTCGAAAGGTGTCAATTTTAGTTGTAAAAATCAAGTTAGTGGTTATATTTGGTGTCAGCAATAGAGTTTAATGGTCTAGCCACTTGGCAGATTGGATGTAAAGGCTAGATGCCTATAATTAGTGAGTACTTCGATGTAAAAAAGGTTGGAAAATGTTATCTGAACAGACTACTTTTGTAAAGCTTTGGATTTACTGATATATACAAAAGAAATTTAACTTTTCTTGACCTGAGATTCTTAGTGTATTTCAATGATTTTATATCTTATCTTTGAAATGTTTTCCTTCCATAGTTTTAATGATTATTACTCAAAATTCATGGTTTATCATGCTCTTACTTCCTTTAAGTATTAAACTATCGTCAAATGAGTTTTAGGTCCTATCTTTGAAAGGTTTTCTTCAATGTCTTAATGCTTATTACTCAGAATTCATGGTTGTTCATGCTCTGACTTCCTTTAAGTGTTGAGTTTTGATGAATCTCTTTTAATATTTTCCTTTCAATACCTTGATGTATCATTACTCAAAATTCATGTATCACATGCTCTGACTTCCTTTGAACCTCAAGTTATTGGGATTTTCCTGAATGTGTCATTCTTTCATTGAAGTATATACAAGCCTCAACTTCCACAGGAAGAGCCATTATTATCTTTATCCATGTCATTGAGTCCATAGCCCAATGGTAGCAAGCCTTCATCTTTTCAACCTGTAAACATACAAAATCAAGACACAAACAATAGAGTTAGCCATCTATCTACATCTTTATTCAATATCATTAACCCTTGAGAGAGCCCTCTCAGGTTGAGGAGGCTAAGCCTTGATCAAAATATTGGTTTGAAATAGTTACACTGAAGTTGTCTGATCAACAGCCAATCAGTATGATTTTGGTGATAACATTTTGGCGTCATTGCCCAGGACTGAAGGTGTAAATATTCCCTGGGAAGAAAGACAAATTTTCAGTTCTAAGGTATGAGAGCAGCAGACACTTAGGCACATATTGGTTATTTTTCTACTCTGGCGACTCCACACATCAAATAATCAATTGTAAGGTGACTCCACTACTTGAAGATCAGTAGCTTGATGAAGTTTTAAGATGAGTTCCATTGCGAGAATAAATGCCAGGTATGCCCCTATGAATAGGTCTCACATCCCTGGCTTTCCAAATCCTATGCCAAAGGTCGAATGGTTAACTGATCTTCCTATATTTAAAGATGAAAAGAAAGACAATGCTACTCTTCATTTGGTTATATTCCATATGCATGTACATAGTCTTAAGGTTCAGTTCCCTGAGGATTGTCTCATGAAGATGTTTATGGCCACTTTAGGAGGAAAAGCATGGTCTTGGTATGAAAGCTTGCCAAATGGTTCATTATATTATCTTGCTAATTTCCATGTTTCATTTTATGAGATGTATGAAGAGTATCATCCCTCCTTATTGCTGGTCAAAGACTGTTGTAAACACTGTGTGAGTTTTATTGAATATTTGGAGAATTGTTATGAAGATGACGAGTTCATGGGTGAGGAAATTTTAGAGGCCCTTCATAACAACCCATTTCATCACCAAGAAGAAAGGATAACCTCTCCCTTGGATGAAATGAAACCCAACAGAGGTTTATTTATGAAAATCAGGTTACATCCTATAAGTTTGAGGAAAATTTGCAGCAGACTTGTCAATCCTTTGGTCATCATGAGTATGAGAATCATTTCAAATAGCAAGAGGAAATATTGGAAAATTCTTGCTACAATCCTCAATTACAGGAAAAATTTTATTCTTCATGTCATTTCTTGCATCAGCCTACATCAAATGATGATTACATTAATGAAGAAGTAGGTGAAATTTTTTCTTTATCCTTGTCTTCTAATCTGAAATCATTTGAGTGCAAGTCAGAAGTTAAGATTCAATTTGTGGATGAATTTTCTAAGAACCATGAAAAAGATATTGAAGCTTTAGAAGATAAAATTCAATCTCATAATATTCATTATCAAGATCAGTCTTTTCATATTTTTCTGCCAGAAAACAAAGAGAGGGTGTTGCCACCTTTCTCCTTTGAGTTTGAGGAAGAATACATTGTTTTTGAAATTCAGTTTGAAAAGCAGCTTGAGAGCACACAACTGAAGTCTTATGTGGTTGATCAAAGCATGGATGAGTTGTCCAAAGCTGTAGAATGTAATGAGAAGCATCAAACATATTATTTCTTCTTTGATCCTATAAATAACAACATGGAAAGGTTCTACAATCCAGATTTCCAGTTATATTTTCATTATGAAGATCATATGCATCTTGTGTTTCCTTGTTCATTCTAGTATTTTTTTTGTTTTTGGTTCAAGTACAGTCAAGAAATTCAAGTATCAGATCGGATAAATGACTGGCTTCATTGGAAGTTTCATGGTGTTTGAGTTAAAGTGGAGATTGCAGTTGTTAAGGTAGGTAGGAGTGTGTGAATAAGCTCAAAGTTGATTGAGCATCTTTTCAGTAAGTACAGATTTTTTTCTTCTACAGTGATCATCAAGCTTGAGCCTGAGGTGAAGGCCATAAGAGTTTGAAGAAGATTTGAAAAAATTTCAAAGTTATTATTTCCAAGAAGATGGATGGCACTAGAACTACTGGTTCTTTGGTATACTACAGGGGCATACCATCCCAAGTAGAGCCATTATTATCACACCCTAAATTTTAAAAATCATAACTTGAAATGTGTCAAGTTTTTCTTTAGATTGGTTAGGTTGCATAGCATCATGAAATGATAAATTTTATGATTAACATAGGTTTCAAGGATTGTTTTAAGTTGTTAGGGATGATATCAAGTCATATCAAAGGAATAGATTTTGAGTAGATACTTTAAAACGACCTAAAATCTAAAATCTGGCCACCTGTCATAATTTCTCTGAGTTTGTAGCGATTTTAGTACAAAATTAACAATTTTTGCTGCGGAAACACCTAGTAATTCTGCAGTAAAATTGACGCTTGTAAAACTAAATGTGCTACGAAATTTGTGTCATCCTATACAAATTTTCTACATAATGATGAGTGGTTAAACTTTGAGGGTTTCGAGGTCATGCTATCAAATTAGAGTCATCATTTGAAAGTTAGGCATGTTTTAGCATCAGCCATCATTTTCTAAATAAATCCCATCTCATTTTTCTTTTCAAATTCATCCCTCATTCCTTACACTTTCTTTCCCGCTTTGTAAGCTGCTACCAAAGCAGCTTGATGTCATCAACATCTCCCGTAGAAATTCTTTTTCATGCCAGCTCTCCTCTACCATAACAGTTCGCTGTCATCAAATGTTTTTCCTAAACAGGTGTAAATACATAAAGAAGGCCACCACTGCAGAACAAGAAGAAATGGCTACACCAAAGAAAGTTAATAAAGGAGGTATGACATTCAGGTACGAGCCTACAAGTCCAAGTTTAATCATGGAAGATTCATATTTCGTTGAGGTATTTACAAGAGCAGGCTGCATTCAGTTCTGTCAAAGTTTGCAAGGTCATCACAAACAGGTCTCACAAGATTTCGTACTCAATTTCAAAGGTACATATACAAAGGTCATTTTTCTTCATGTGCCAATTTCGCCTGATAGCATTTATAAAGCAACAGGGATTCCGAGGACCGGAGAAGAATGGTTTAAAGCTACCAAGTTTAACTTGAAAAGTTGTGATGATTATCTAAAGCCTGAACATGTAGGGATAAATATGACTGTAGGGATTCCCAGAACTTGCCTTAGAGATAACCATTCAAAATTATTGACAGTAATACAGAAATACTTTACATGTGAAGGTAGATTCCAAACAATCTACATGTACCACTTCAAACTGTTGCTTCATTTTACAGGGAAAAAGTTGATAGATATTCCTTTTTACCTTTTTAGAATTCTTGGAAAGATGGCAGACAAAGTGAAAGGAAGACCTGAAAGAAGTGAAACTTCCATCTTTCACCATGGATTGATGAAATTACTAGTACTGGAAGAATTAAGTATACTACACAGAGACTAGGCATACTTCTTGCTTATGAATGGGTATGAAATGGATGTTTAATCTCCAAGGAAAGCCTCTAAACTCAAAAATTTTTCTTCTAGGCAAGAGCTGAGTGCCACTGCATAATTAGAAGGGAATCAACAAGAGGGTTTAAAATCTACAGCTAAAAACATGGTAGAAGAAGCTAATTTCATCCAAGAGACAGCACCACATCCAACAAATAGCAAGCAAGCTAAAAAGCATGTCATAGATAGTAAGACCAAACCTGTAGCAAAAAGGTCTAAAAGAGGCACAAAGGAAACTACTGGAGGTAAAGGCAGGCTTGAAGACATCTTAGAGGCTATAGATATTGCTGAAACACATGTAATGAAAGCAACTGAGGTTGAAGGATACAAGGTCAAAGGGAAGGGGCTTATAGCCAAGAAATTAGATTTCTTTTCAGAAGATTCAGGTTTCCTTTTTAAACCTAGAAAGCCTTTCACTAGATCATAGTCGTCTGAAACTACCACTGTTGGAAGTAAGCAGCAGAAGGGTGATAAAGGAAAAAGGGTAGGAGTAGAAGAATTTGTAGTCATATCCCCTATTGCAACAGAGGTTAATAAATAAAAGAAAGGTCAACCTAAAAGAAAGGTTCAGAAGAAATCTGAAGCATATTTTCCAAAGGGACAACTTAAAGACAAAGAAGAAATAGTCAAACAGAGAAAGGGAAAGGAAAAAGTCACAGAGAAAACTGAAAAAGAGACTCTTGAAGAATATTTGAGAGAAGTTAGAGAGGAGTTGTCTGAAAAAAAGAGAGAGCTAGAAAGATATAAGAAAGATAGACAAATGATAGATGAGGTGGAAAATAAAGTGAATGATCAGGTTACTCATTTTGAAAAGTCTATTGGAAAGGCCAAAAACTTGTTGAAGAAATAAAAGACTTTATGTATCATGATGACACGCACAAGGCAGAGAAATTTATGGTTACAGGCAGAGAGGAGAAGTCTTCAGAGACAAGTCAAAGAGTTGAAATAAAATATGGAGATGATGAAGACAGAATTAGAGAAGAAAGATTTGGAAAGAGGAAATATAAACAAAAATATTAAGCTCATGAAGAATCTGCTGGTAAATAAGGAGGTAACAATGGATTATAGAACTTTTTTATCTCACATTATCACAATTTACATGCAGGTATATTCATGGATCTTTCCAGAGTTGAGATCCTAAGTTTTGTCAAATCTCTAAAATGTTAGGCAATTCTGCAGCGTATGGCAGGCTTAAAGCCCATTTTCTACTACGGAATTTCTGAAGAATCCTTTTTGGTTTTAAGGTATTTAAAATGATAGGGATGAAGAGTTTTGAAGGTTGTGTTTAATTTTTTTTTACTACTTAACATCCTCCAATGGTTGAGAATAGAAGAAGATTACCACACATCACCTTTTTTGTTTGTGCTACGAAACTAGCTACGAAAGTAGCTCAAAACTCTGTTTTGACAGCAAGGTTAATTTTGGTGGTTAATTTATGAAGGAAAAACATATATTTCAAATATATTAACCATGAGAGTGCCAAAGAGTATCAGGGAAATGACAAAGAGTATTAGATCAGAAGTTTTATAAGTGGAGATATTTTGTTACGGATATGGTTCAAAGATACCATTTCACTATCTTGCATGTCATCAAACTGATAGCTCCTTAATAGTAGGCAGAGAAACTTCATGAATACATTCAAATTATTAATGTTTTGTTTGTGGACAACATGGTTGAAATACATGATTCCTTTCGAGGAAGATTTGGATCATATTTATATTAAATGTAATAAGTAGGTGTTTGAGTCATAGTAGGACTCTAACTCCTAATTCGAAAGGTGTCAGTTTTAGTTGTAAAAATCTAGATAGTGGTTAGATTTGGTGTCAGCAATAGAGTTTAATGGTCTAGCCACTTGGGAGATTGGATGTAAAGGTTAGATTCCTATAAGTAGTGAGTACTTCAATGTAAAAAAGGTTGGAAAATGTTATCTGAACATACTACTTTTGTAAAGCTTTGGATTGACTGATATATACAGAAGCAATTTAACTTTTCTTGACCTGAGATTCTTAGTGTATTTCAATGAGTTTATACCTTATCTTTGAAATGTTTTCCTTCCATAGTTTTAATGCTTATTACTCAGAATTCATGGTTTATCATGCTCTGAATTCCTTTAAGTATTAAACTATGGTCAAATAACTTTTAGGTCCTATATTTGAAAGGTTTTCTTCAATTTCTTAATACTTATTACTCAGAATTCATGGTTGTTCATGCTCTGACTTCCTTTAAGTGTTGAGTTTTGATGAATCTCTTTTAATATTTTCCTTTAATACCTTGATGTATCATTACTCAGAATTCATGTATCACATGCTCTGACTTCCTTTGAACCTCAAGTTATTGGGATTTTCCTGAATGTGTCACTCTTTCATTGAAGTATATACAAGCCTCAACTTCCACAACAAGAGCCATTGTTATCTTTATCCCTGTCACTGACTCCATAGCCCAATGGTAGCAAGCCTTCATCTTTTCAACCTGTAAACATACAAAATCAAGAAACAAACAATAGAGTTAACCATCTATCTACATCTTTATTCAATATCATTAACCCTTGAGAGAGCCCTCTTAGGTTGAGGAGGCCAAGGCTTAATCAAAAGATTGGTTTGAAATAGTTACATTGAAGTTGTCCAATCAGCAGCCAATCAGGTATGATTTTGGTGATAACACATGGAAAATTGGATGCACTCATGAAGAAGCAAGAAGCTCCAATTTGTATGCCATAGTACCAATCTTTTGCAACACCTTGTAAGGACCATAGTACTTTGGAGATAATTTATTATCCTTCTTAGCTTGCTTGAGGGACATTTGTTTGTATGGTTGTAGCCATAAAAAGACCCAGTCTCCTACATCAAAACTTCTCTCACTGCGATGTTGGTCTGCCTATTGTTTCATTCGATTTTGTGCTAAATTTAGGTTATCCTTTAAGAGTTGGAGAACTTCTTCTTGATGCTCGATGTGATCTTCCACTGCTTGAACCTTAGAATTTTCTCTTAAAGAAGATGTGATGGAAGGTGGATGATATCCATAAAGTGCCATAAATGGGGTCATTTTTGCTGCAGTATGGAAGGAAGTGTTATACCACCATTTAGCGAGAGGTAACCACTTGACCCATTGTGTTTTCTTATCAGATTCAAAACAACGAAGATATCCTTCCAAAAATTTATTCACTATCTCAGTTTGACCATCAGATTGAGGATGATAAGATGAGTTATGAGCTATTTGAGTACCCAAACAAGAAATAATTTCGTCCAAAAATTTCCAGTAAAAATGGGATCTCTGTCACTTACAATAATCTTTGGGTTTCCATGTACCTTTTGAATTATTTCCATAAATGCAGTAGCAACTGTACTGGCTTTAAATGGATGAGATAATTCACAAAAGTGTACATACTTGGTCAGTGTATCAACTACCACCATAATGACACTCTTTCCTTCAGACTTAGGTAAAGTTGTGATAAAATCCATTGAAATCTCCTCCCAACATTGACTTGGAATGGATAAATATTGTAGAAGACCCGAGGTCTTAATTGTCTCAACTTTATTTTGCTGGCAAACCAAACATTTTGCCACAAAATTTTGAATATCAGATTTATGTCCATCCCAAAAAAATTCTTTCTTCACCCTATAGTAAGTTTTTTAAAACTTCGATTGTCCTCCTAAAGGAGAAGTTTCCAATTCCAAAAGAATCTTTTGTTTTAGTTGGGAATTATTGCAAATATATAAGCAATATTTGTACCATAAGGAATTATTTTTCCAACTAAATGTATCAGATGTACTAGGATCTTGCTGCAACTTTTGAATGAGTGTCCACACTTCTTCGTCCTTCTTCTATTCATCCCTTGCTTCGGTTATCCAATATGGTTGGATAATATAAATGGCATAAAGAAATGCTTCCACCTCTTCATCCTTCTTGAGAGTGCATATGTAACAACATTTAGCTTCCCTTTTTTTAGATGATTTCAAAGTCATAACCCAACATCTTTGTGACCCATTTTTGTTGCTCTTCTGAAGATAGTCTTTGTTCCAAAAAAATTTTAAGACTATCATGATCAGTTTTTACCTTGAAGTGTCTTCCCATTATGTAAGGTCGCCATTTATTTAGTGCATATAGTATTGCCAACATTTCCTTCTCATAAATAGCTTTCTGTAAATACTTTCCTTTGATTGGATGACTTTCAAAATCAATGAGTCTTCTTGCATTAAAACAACACCAATTCCATTTTCTAAGGCATCACATTCCACAATAAAGGTTTTTGTGAAGTCTGGCGTAGCTAATAGTGGTGCTAGGCACATTTCATCTTTAATATGTTCAAAGGCCTTAGTTGCTTCAGGAGTCCATGAAAATGCATATTTATTCAATAATGTTGTTAGAGGTGCTGATATTCTCCCATAATTATTAACAAACTTGCAATAATACCCTGTTAACCCGAGAAATCCTCACAACTACTTTATGGTTGTGGGGACTTTCCATTCCTTAATGGATTTAATTTTGTTAGGTTCTACCTTAACACCCCCGTGAGATACAATATGACCCATATATTCCACCTCTTGTACTCCAAAGAAACATTTGGATGTTTTTTCATATAATTTTTTCTCCTCCAATAGTTTGAGCACCCTATCAACATGTTGAACATGCTCCTTCCAAGACCTGATGTAGATTAGTATGTCATAAAAAAAAACTAGCACAAATTTTCTAAGGAAGGGTTTGAAAATGGAATTCATCAACCCTTTAAATGTAGAAGGTGCATTGGTAAGGCCAAAAGGCATGACCAAAAAATCATAATGACCCTCATGAATTCGAAATGTTGTTTTCAGAATATCTTCAGTATTCATTCTTATTTGATGATATCCTGAATAAAGATCCAACTTGGTAAAATAAATTGCTCCATGTAATTCATCCAATAAGTCATCAATCAAACGAATGGGAAATTTATCTTTAATAGTGAGCTTATTGAGCTCCCTATAATCCAGACACATGCGCCATGATCCATCCTTCTTGTTCACCAATACTACTGGAGCAAAGAAAGAACTTTGAAGAGGTTGAATTATACCAGCCTCTAACATTTCTGCAATCATATGTTCAATTTCACTCTTTTGGACATAAGGATATCTGTAAGGCCTGATGTTTGGAGGAACACTTCCTGGAATCAAATGAATAGCATGATTATGATCATGAATAGGTGGGAGTCCTTTGGGAGTTTCAAACACCTTGTAATGATTGTCCAAGAATTTTTGGAGATTTGGAGAAATAGATGATTTTGATGTTGGAACTTATAGTGAGCATAATTGTGCAATTACGCCTCGTTGTTATTTCTTCAGAATATTTGTCATGAAATTAGAGCTTAGTATCTTTCCTGGCTTCCCTGTGATACCCTGTAATTTGATTTCCTTTCCTTCAAAAAAAAAAATTCAAGAAAAGTTCATGAAAATTAAAAGCTACCGTCCCCAAAGATTGTAACCATTGTACTCCTAGTACAACATCAACACCTCCCATTGGAATGGAAAGCATTGGAATATTCAATACATATTCCCCCATGGTTAGCTTGATATTATGGAATTTTCCAGAGCAATTTATATTTCCTCCATTTTCAACCATCACTTGACATTCTGGTGATGGGTATAGGAAACAATTCAATTCCTTGGTTATCTTACAATGAATACAATTATGGGTACTACCTAAATCAATCAACACTATTACCTTTTTCTTCTTGATATGTCCTTCTATCTTGAGATTTTGAGGAGTGGTAATTCCTGCCAATTCATTACAAGATATGGTCGGACTCATTTCTTCTTCTTATAGGGTTGGTTCCTGGTGTATATCCTCTTCTTTTGAAGTTTCTTGTTCATTTTCTTCTTCTTCGCAATCTATGTAAAATAATTTTTTCTCAGCACACTTATGACCTTTAGTGTATTTTCTATCACAACTGTAGCAAAGCCATTTTTCTCCTTTTTCTTCCAATTTTTGTGGTGTCAACCTTGTAGGTTGTGGAAGTCTAGGAGTAGCAACACTTCCATATTTATAGATGTGAGTGGTAGGCTTCCTTGTCGCCATAATTTACATTCAATTTTTCTTGCCAACCTGAATGCCTTCTCTAATGAATCAGGTTCCCAAACACGAACTTCATGTTGGATGTTATCTTTTAAAGTCCCTATGAAGACATCAATCCTATGTTCCTCTGGACTATCAGTTACCCTTATATTCAATTTTTGGAAGTCCTCAATGTGCTCCACCATTGAACCCTTTTGTTTGAGATTTATCAATTGGCTAAAGAAGGTGTTGCTCTTTATATCCTCATGATTTTCTATCATTTCCTCCGTAAAAATTGACCAAGTGACATTTTTTTATGGGAGCAAAGCCATCGATACCATATAAATGTATTTTGTTATAAATGTAAAGTTTTTTTTTTCTTTTCTGAATAAGACTAATTCTATTAAGTAAAAATATGGTACAAACTGAAGATACAATCAAGAGAAGCAAGAGAGCGGGGAAGCCGGAAATGATAAACTATCAACCTCGGTCCCGAAAGTAAACAGGTGATAAGCAGAAGAACCAGAAGTGTGACAAGAGAGCGAAAAGAGACAATAAATGGAATTTACCCAGAATGGGTAGACTCCACGCAACATTTTTTTCCTTTTTTTTTGTTAACTTTGACCCAGCCTGCCTGGTGTGGAAGGGCGAGAACCATCTGAACGCTGTTGCTCACAGAAGGGAGAACCTCCTTATCCGAATCGGAGGAGGAGGACTCATGAGTACGTTTCTGTGTAATCAGGGAAGCAGTATGTACCTCAGGGATAGCCAAGGGCGAATCCTTCATCAGTGTGGCTGCCGAGGGTGAGTCTTTCATTTGCATAGTAACCTCCACTTCTGCCTCAGTCTCCTCCTCGTCCGAGCTGAAGGAATCAATGTCATCCATGGGGGGCGGATCACATGGTTTCCAGCTTTTAGATTTTGATCTAGGCTTATTTTTCTTCTTTTGGGCGAGGAAGGTAGAGCAAGAATTCTGTAGGTGCACTGTTTGATGGCAATGGCGGCAGCGGAAGGCGGTATTCTCATAATCCAGAGTTTGCGTCCAAAGGAAATCCCCAATTTTGAGATTGATTTGATCAGGGAGACCTTTTCTCATGTCTATTTCAGCACATATTCTTTCGTAAGTGTATATTCCTTTCTCCCCTTTGGATGTGTCTGTTGCCAGATAGCGACCTAGAGAGTTTCCAATCCCTTGAAAGATAGAGTAGTGCCAAAGGTGCGCTAGTAAATTAAGAAGTCGAACCCAAATAGGTAGCTTGGTGATGACAGCCGTAGATGGGTCAAATTCTGGCAACCAGGGGGTGAGAAATAGCCCAGCTATTCCCCAGAACCATGGGCCTTCTGTCAAGGCTTTCTGGTAGTCTTCGCTGAAGGCAAATACCACAATGAAGAAACCCTTCGAGAAGAAGACAAATTTGCAGTTGTTGGTCCAATTGGAGAGGATCCATTGGTAGATATCAGCTGTGTGGGGCCAGAGTCCATTGAAGTAGCATATGATGGCTGATTCAAAAAAATTTTGAAGCTGATCTTCAAGATCTGGGTGATAAATTTATATGGAGGGGACTTCCTCCAGTTTATCGACCAAAAAGGTCTTGGGAGCTTCAGAGGGTTGAGCAGCTTTCTTGGGAGGCTGTGCATGGACAACATCCCTATACAAGAAAGCTGGAGCAGAGGAGGGTTGTCCAGCTGCTCCCCCTGGAGCAGAAGAAGGCTGCCTGGCTTCTCCCCCTCGCAGACAGAAGGTTAAAACAATAGAAGCATCTCTTTCGATGTTATAAAAAGAGAGGGGAAGAGAAGCCTCAAGATTTTTACCTCTATAGTGAATCTGATGAAGATATGAGGGAATCCCTAGCTTGTGTTCGAGAGCAAGCGCAAGGCTCTGG
The DNA here is from genome assembly GCA_034641835.2 of Pinus albicaulis. Lineage (NCBI taxonomy): Eukaryota > Viridiplantae > Streptophyta > Pinopsida > Pinales > Pinaceae > Pinus > Pinus albicaulis. The sequence goes on from CM076578.1 coordinate 1,973,718,735, forward strand.
ACCAGATCGGTTGAGTGCACCCGAAGCAGAATAGTTTTTCCAGAGGCGATTGAAATCTGAATCTGAAAAAAAGGAGTTGAGAGATCTAGGTAGCCATGGCGATTAGGGCTAAGCTTGATTTCCGGAATGGCAGCCCTGTTCAACATGCTGCAATCCAGGACATCCTCTGTTATTTTTCCTATATCCTTGATGCGAAGGTTGCTCAGACTAGAGATCTCCGAGGTAACCCGCATGAGAGGCAGGGAAATGCTGGAGCAAATGTAGCCTTGCGCGCTGCCAAAAAAGGCGCAGAGGCTCCTCACGATCTTGGAAATCTCCCCAGGAGTGGGTTCTATTTCCTTCAGGCCTGCATAGCTAGCCAACACCAGAAAAGACACCGCAGCCTGGCGTATTTCAACGAGTTGCTCTGTTAGGAACGCTGCTTTCTGGTCAGTTGCAGAGGGAGTAGAGTAAACTGAGAGGCGGATCTGCAAGCATTCCTCTGCGAAGCATCGAGATTAGCAGGGCTTCACTTGAATCTGAAGCACATGCAGACTTCTGGGGACCGCAGAGCCGAGAATGGTCTTGGCGGCGAATGAGAGTAAGTCGAATGCGCATGAAATCTTAGGGTTTGCCATCGCCAAGATCTAATCTTACCACGTATCGTTATAAATGTAAAGTTGAAATGCATACCTTTTGTGTGTTTTTTCACATTATTGAGATCAAAATATTGCTCCATCTGTAGTATCCATGTTACTAGTGTTGAGTCTCAAATCTGCATCTTTCCTACACACCTTTCTAGACCTTTTTCATTCACCTGAACCTTCTAAGTTGTCAATATCATTGCATATCAATTGTAAAAGAGCATCTAAAATGGTTTTTAACTATGTTTTGTGTCTGCTGTTTGATTTAGATTTTTGCTCGTTTAGCTGCAGAATCTTACCACTTTCCGCAGCTGTTACAACTTTGCGCAGCCATTTTGTGAAATTCTATGTTACAGGTGTCTTCAGGCAATTCGAGCTACATGGGCAAGTCAGAAATGATGTGGACATGGATCGTGTCCTATTGGCTCGGGCAAATTCACCTAAGGAGGCTGCGGTCAAAGGTGGCCAAGTGGAAGTCAACCGTAGAGTCCCACGGTGACAGGACTCTGTTTCTCATCACGTGAAGATTTTTATGACTGTTTCTAATTTACGGGAGACACATCAACACCTGTACATGACTCCATAAGCCAAATCCAACATCCACTCTTCATAGATTTACTCCTCACCGCGGCCATGATGCTGGATCTCTGGACGTGATGGTTCACGTGTCTCTATCAGCACAAACTTTAGGGAATTAGTTATATCACCTTTGTTATAAATAACGCGTTTGCATACGCATAATAGTTAGCCTCCATATAGCTCTGTAATGTAATTGCGTTACCACTGTGCTGTAATATCATTTCTCTGTTATGACTGCATTTTAATATATAAGAAGACTCTGTTTCCAAGCGTAATTCGTATTTGAAGGCTGTTGCCCGAGGTCTGTGCAAAGGGCCCCTACACACGCTGAGGTTTTGTGCATTACTGTATAGTTTCTTGTCTTATTTCTTTAAGTTCATTGTACCATAAGTCATTCATGTGTTTATACATTGCATCTTTCATGATATTTATGCTTCATTACTGTTCATAATCTTTCATGCTTTACATTTTACTTCTGTCCATAATCTTTCATGTTTATGTTATTGTTAACTGATCAGTGTTCTTGTTTCAGATTACAAATAGGCAGCCCGGGCATTTGCATATCTTTTGACTAATGACTTGGAATCAATATTGTTCTGCTGCTAATTTATTTTTCTTAGTTTTGTTTAATTCCAGTACTACTTTGTTTATTTCAGTCTTGCACATTTGTTTTAGTAGTTAGATTTAGATATATTAAACTGCTCATGTCATTTTCAGTTACCTCCGAAAGCCACAACTGGACTGATGGTGAGGGATTGAAGTATGAGTGTGTAGTTTGATATTAGATTACTTTCTGCAAGTTAGATATATTAAATTGCTCATGTCATTTTCAGTTACCTCCGAAAGCCACAGCTGGACTGATGGTGAGGGATTGAAGTATGAGTGTGTAGTTTTATATTAGTTTACTTTCTGCAAGTTAGATATATTAAATTGCTCATGTCATTTTCAGCTACCTCCGAAAGCCACAGCTGGACTGATGGTGAGGGATTGAAGTATGAATGTGTAGTTTGATATTAGTTTACTTTCTGCAAGTTAGATATATTAAATTTCTCATTTCATTTTCAGTTACCTCCGAAAGCCACAGCTGAACTGATGGTGAGGGATTGAAGTATGAGTGTGTAGTTTGATATTAGTTTCATTTTCTGCAAATTAGATATCAGATTGCTCAAGTTGTTTATGGTTACCTCCGAAAGCCATAGCTGGACTAATGGTGAGGGATCAGAATATAAGTTGATGTAATTTGACTTAGGTTTACTTTGTTGCAATTCTTCGATTTCTTTAAGCATAGTTTCTTTTGTGTTTAGACAGCAGCAAGGATAGTTTGGTTTTCATGCTCAATAGTTCACTGTTTGATTTATTAAGCTAGCAGCACATTTTCATTTCCTTTCAAGTTTTTTCATTGTATGTTTCAAATTCCTTTTTAAAGTTTGAAGTTGGTAAATCAATATAAAGGATATCATTGTCTTGAACAATCATAACCATACTTGTTTTTATTTTAGAATTTTCATCTCACATTAGAAAACCAAAAACGAAAAAAAGGTAAGAAATAGGTTATCTTGCACATATAGTGCGCCACACTTCATCAGCTTACGAATCCCGGATTGATAAATTAATGTAGCAATTTAGGACACACTAAATTGAGCAAACATTTTGGCGCCGTTGTCGGGGAAGTGTAACTAGGTAGCCAATTTCTTAAAAAAAAACAAAAAAACAAAAACAAAATAATAAAAGAAGGGAAAACTTGATAACTTCTTGAAGTATGCTCTCCTCTTGCACCTAGTGTGATCTGGAGGATCAGAAAAGAGAGTTATTGGTTTAGTAATTTCTTAAGTATGCTCTCTTCTTGCACCTAGTGTGATCTGGAAGATCAGAAAGAGAATTATTAGCCCAACTTTAAAAAAAAAAATAAAAAATGACATGCATAGAGCAAGAGATTCTAGGGGAAGGTTTATAGCTAAAGCCAAGAGTTCGATTTTCACAACTCCATCTTCTTCAAGGCATAGACAGGATTCACCACCATCTACCCCTAGCCTTAAGATTTTTGGAATTCAAGGAGCAGCTGAATTAGAGGATTCTCCTATACCACCTACTAAATCTCATTTAGAAAAGGAAGAAACTCCCTCTCATCCTCCCTTGATAGAAGAACCAGAGGACTTTAAGGACTCTAAAGAAACTATCATGGCAGAGGAAATAATAGATGGATTTGGAGGTAGAGGTAGAGGTAGAGGAGGAGGAAACAATGGAGACAATAATGGTGAAGGTAATAATGGAAGAAATAGGGAAGGAGACAACTTGTTTGGATTCCCTATAGTTGATGAGGAAACTCATACAACAATGAAAAATATCTCACCATATGTCCTCCCCAACTCTTATGGATTGCGAAGTGAGGATCCTGAAACATTTATGTTTGAATTTGAAGTTGTGTGCCGAACCTATGACTATATGGAAGACTCTCAAAAACTCAAACTGTTTCCTTCAACATTGAAGGGAGCTGCTTTGAAATGGTTCATGGGATTAGCCACTCAATATATTAGGACTTGGAATGATATGAAACAAACATTTTTGGATAGATACTTGGACTATTTTATGCCCACCAATCACAAGGATGAGGTATTCAAAATGATGCAAAAAGAAGATGAAAACTTGGAAGATTTACTTGAAATATTTCAATACAACTTAAAAAGAGCAAAGATGAGCAACTTAGATGATGAAACCTTAAAAGCCCTCATATTAAAAGCCATTAGAGATGAATGGATAGATATTTTAAACATGATGGGGAAAGGAGACATTTCTCAACTTCCACTTCGTGACATAACAGAATTATGTGTCCATCTCTCGAGGGGAAAATCTAAAACAGGAAAAGGGCCTAGGGATCCTTCTCTTATTAGGGCTAACAAATCTGCAACTGGATCAGTAAGTAGGGCAGAGATTGGTAACATGCTTGATGAGTTCAAAACTGATATCTTGGGGAGCCTTAGTGAACAACTAGACACCCTTAAAATCCAAAACAAGCAGAAAGCAGAAACAGATGCTTTAGCCATCTTTTGTCCGAAATGTAGGAAGAAACATGCTTTAAGGGAATGTCCCTTGGATGCAAAAGTTGTAGAAACATGTATAATTTTCTCAGAGAATCATGATATCAAGGATTGTCCTTCAATTCCTGGACTCAAAGCTGTCTTTCAAGAAGATCCAAATTCAGTAGAATCTCTCTGTTTTGTTGCAAGAAGACCTTGGCAGCGACAACAAACTCAAGGGTTTAACAACCCTATGAATCTTCAAACCCCACCAAATTGGAATCCTTGGCAACAACCTTGGCCCCAACATCAAAATCCATATCAGCCATGGGTACAAGGGATGCAAAATCCTTATGGGAGATTTGCTCAATTTATCAATATCCTCCATCTTTTAAAAATCAACAAGCTCCACAACTTCCAAACCCAAATCCACAACTTTCATTGCCATTTCCACAACAACAACCTTCTCAACAAAATCCAAATCCTCAACTCATGCTCCCATACCAACAAAAGACAAATCAATTTTCAGCTCAGCCATTGCCAAATTCTAACAATAAAAATCCTCAGAATACTTACATGGTAGAAGGACAACAATTTCCTACCTATATGATTGTTCCTCTCAATGATGTACAACTCAGATCTGGTAGAGTTTTAGAAAAACCTTCTATAGATATTCAAGAGCAAGATACCTCTGAGGAGGACTCTCTTAAAGTCAATGAGGGTTCTGAGGAAGCATCTCTTTAAAATTCAAACATTCAAAAATAAAAGGAAAAGTTAACACCCACAACTCCTATAGTTGAGCAACCTGCATCTTCATCTACACCTCCTTTTCCTGAAAGACTACAAATTGACAAGGGGGTGGAAAAACAAATCTTGTTGCCTAACTATGATTTTCTAGATGAATTGAAGAATGTTTGTATCAAGATTCCCTTGCTACAAGCCATTCGAGAGATTCCTATTCTAACAAAAACAATAAAGGAGTTGAGTTTCAAAAGACCAGGAAGGAAACTAAAAGACACAAGAAGAATCCACCTGGTAGGAAAGATTGCAGATATTATGATGGGAAAAATTACCATGCGGAAGTATGTAGATCCAGGAAGTCCAATTGTCAAGACACATATAAATGGGATAGAAATTCCAAACACATTGATTGACTTAGGGGCTGCTATCAACATTATGAGTAGACAGACTATGGACCAGCTAAAACTTCCTAACCTTCTTTTTACACCTACTTTACTACAACTTGCAGATCGATCAATTATTAAACTAGATGGTGTATTAGAAGATATTTCAGTCTCCTTAGATTCTTGGGAATATCCAGTAGATTTTATGATTTTGACTCCCAAGAGTAATCTAGGAGGGCACCCACTTATCTTAGGAAGACATTGGCTAGCCACAGCTGATGCTTTCATTAGTTGTAGATCTGGGGATATGTACATTTCTAATGGTAATTCGACAAAGAAATTCAATTTTTATCCTCCAGCAAAAGCAATCACAGAAGTAGGAGACAATGAATGGGTTGATGATGAGGACACTATACAACTTGTCTTTACCATTTCTGAAATCAGTGAGGATAGTCAAATTTTGAACACATTAGAAAATTTTGAGATATCTTCAGAATATGACCCCACACAATTTCAATTGGAATCTGACATAGAATATTTATCATCAAGACAAATGTCTCTTTACTCTATGGAAGATTTTGGTAGTTCTACTATTGAGATTTTTCCAGGAAAAACGTTGAATATCCACAAACATTTGGAAAAGTCACAACAAGAAGAACTAACCAAAATCTTGCAAAAACATTCTACTGCATTTGCATGGGAGTATATTGACATGAAAGGTATTGATCCTAAGACTTGCATCCATCATATCTATATTGAGGAAAACAATAGACCAATCAGACAACCTCAAAGAAGGATGAATCCAAATCTTAGGGAGATAGTGAAAGAAGAGCTCCAAAAACTACTCAATGTAAACTTCATTTATCCAATTTCAGATAACCGATGGGTTTCTCCTTTGGTTATAGTACCTAAAAAGAATGGTAAATGGAGGGTATGCATTGATTACGGGGAATTGAACAAAGCAACTTTGAAGGATCACTTTCCTTTGCCTTTTATTGATCAGGTATTAGATACATTAGCAGGTAAAAAGTACTTTTCATTTTTGGATGGTTTTGGTGGCTATAATCAAATTCAGGTAGCACCTGAAGATCAAGATAAGACCACATTTACTTGTCCATGGGGAACTTTTGCCTACCGAGTGCTTCCTTTTGGGTTATGTAATGCAACAGCAACATTCCAAAGAGCAGTACTAGGAATTTTTTCTGATCTAATCCATGATTGTGTAGAGGTTTATATGGATGATTTTACAGTTTATGGTAATTCATTTGAAGAGGCATTAGAAAATTTGGAAAAAGTTCTCATAAGATGTAAAGAAACAAACCTTTCATTAAGCCATGAAAAATGCTTTATGATGTTTACTGAAGGTATTGTTTTAGGACATCATATTTCAGGAGATGGGATTAAGGTTGATAGATCAAAAGTTGAAGTCATCTCCAAGTTACCTATTCCAAATTGTCAAAGAGATGTTAGAAGTTTTCTAGGATTTACTGGTTACTATAGAATATTTATAGAAAACTTCATTAAAATAGCATCTCCACTCTTCAAATTGCTTACAAAAGACTGTGAATTTAAATGGGATCCTGATTGTCAATCAGCCTTTGAAACTTTGAAAACAAGAATATCTGAAGCACCTATCTTGAGAGGACCAAATTGGAAACTCCTTTTCCATATTTCTACGGATGCTTCAGATACAGCTCTGGGAGCTGTGTTGGGTCAAAAAGATTTAGTTCCTTATGCCATTTATTATACCAGTAAAAATTTGACTCCCACAGAGTTAAACTATACTGTGACTGAAAAAGAGTTTTTAGCTGTTGTTCATGCAATCAATAAGTTTAGACATTATATAACAGGCTATGTAACTTTTATTCATACTGACCATTCTGCAATTAGATATTTAATGAACAAACCTGTTACTAATGGCAGAGTGACAAGATGCCTCTTACTTTTGCAAGAATTCAATATTACTATGTTGGATAGACTAGGGAAACAAAATACAGTAGCTAATTTCTTGTCTAGGATTCAGAATACTAAAGAAGATTCTCCTGTAGAGGATAAGTTTCCTGATGAATACTTGTTTGCAATAACTATTAAGACTCCTTTGTATGCAGATATTGCTAACTATTTGGTTACAGGGAAACTGCCTTCACATTTATTTCCAAGTGAAAAATGAAAAATTATTCAAGAGAGTTCAAAATATTCATGGATTTCTAATGAATTCTTTAAAACAGGGCCAGATCTTGTGATCAGAAGATGTGTCAGGGAAGATGAAATGCCTGATATTCTTAAGGCATGTCATGATGAACCATGCGGCCGACACTTTGCAGACAAAAGGACGGCCTATAAAATCCTCTCTTTAGGATATTATTGGCCTTCCCTCTTCAAAGATGCAAAACAATATGTCAAAAGGTGTGACAGCTGCCAAAGAGTAGGGAAACCTACCCTTTCAAATGAAATGCCATTGCAAACACAGGTACTCATTGAACCCTTTGAAAAAGGGGCTTTAGATTTCATTGGACCTATTAATCCACCATCTAAGCAAAAGAAGTATATATTGGTTTGTACTGATTATGTTACTAAATGGGTAGAAGCCAAAGCATTAGTATCTGCTACTGAAAATTCAATTGTTCATTTTCTTTAGGAGGATATTTTTACTCGCTTTGGTGTTCCAAGAGAAATTGTGACAGATCAAGGAAGCCAATTCACATCCAACCTGGTGGAGAAGCTGATGGAAGAATACAAAATCAAGCATAGAAGATCTACTCCTTACCATCCATAAGAAAATGGTCAAGTGGAGTCTACCAACAAAGTTCTCGAAAGTATCATCACCAAAACTGTTCATCTACATAGAAGAGATTGGGAAAAAAGGCTTCCTGAAGCCTTGCGGGCCTACAGAACTACATGGAGAAATACAACAGGACATTCTCCCTATGAACTTGTTTATGGGAAGGAATTCCTGCTCCCCATTGAGTTCCAAGTCAAGACCTTCAAGATAGCAGTTCATTTGGGGATGGACTTATCAGAAGCCCAAAAGCATAGAATGGAGCAGTTGAATGAGCTAGATGAGATCAGACAAGAAGCAATTTTAAGAACTGATCTAGTTCAATATCAAAGAGCTAAATGGCATGACAAGTACATCAAAGAGAAGAAGTTTCAAGAAGGAGATTGGGCATTGTTATTTGATTCCAAGTTTAAATATTTCAAGGAAAATTTCAGACTCATTGGCTTGGGCCATATGAGATTGACAAGATCTTTAGCAATGGAGCGGTAAGAATCAAGACCATTGATGAGTTTCAAACTCCTCTTATTGTGAATGGCCACAGATTGAAATTTTATCATAAGCCACTCTCATAAGAGGAATTTGTCAAAATGTTTCAAGAAAATTTTGCAATCAGGCTGGTACAGAAGAATTCTTCTTCTCCACCAGCCTAGCTTTTGTTCTTTTCAGTTGAAAAAAAAAAATTTGTATAAGCCTGAAAACCAATCACTGATTGGCAGTCTTATACAGAAAATGTAGGGTGAAAATCAGGAACACCTGACACTATATTTTCCAAAAAAATCTCTCTCTTTCATTTCACAAGTTTTGTGACCACCCACTCCATTCCATTCCACTTCATTTCATTCTACTTCATTTCACTCCACTTCATTCCATTTCACTTCATTTTATCTATTTCATTCCATTTCCATTTAGTCAAATTGTCATCCGTTCATTTCCATTCACCCAAATAATAGCTGTGTCAATTTCCGCAGCTGACATCTGTTTCCGTAGCTGACACCAGTTTCCGCAGCTAGAAGAAGATTCCGCAGCTACCACTCTGTTTTTCAAAAGAATGTACAGGCAGATGTTATTTCCATAATCATGAAATAAAATGCAGGTATGAGGACCAATTATGAAGACATGGAGCATTCAAGATATCAATGAGGAGCAACTAATTGAAGACCAAGGAAAAATGGCAAGAATTCCAAGGTATGAGTAAAAATTTATTTCAAATAGCATTTAAAACACATTTTTATATAGTTATAAACCATAAGCTCCATCATGTGCAATGATTGTATTGACAAACTCCGTAACCACTCCATGATCTCTGTACAATCCTCCCACTATCCTTGCATTCATTCTCAAACGGTCCCATAATTAAACCTCTGATCTTCACTCATACTCCGATATTCCACCTGTGACAATGAAACGTAGTTGATTTGACTACGGCTTCTTTCAGCCGCATAAAATCCGTAGCCGTTGTATAAACGTGCTTACATTTATTTTGCAGCCACCAAATTTTGAAAACACTGTCGGATGTGTTATACTCCTCCTATTGCTCTATTAATCTCACAGCCGCATTTCTGCCGTGCTCACGTAACCCTTCTCTGTTCCGCTTCACTCCATTTAATTCTCTGTTACGCTACAGTCTGTATACCCACTCTCTGATATCTACCTACAGTCATCGTGCTCATTTCCGTTCATTCAGCCGTCCTACTTCCATTGAACCCTCCTCACGCAGGCAAGTTTTTAAAGAGAAGAAAGAAGGATGGGTAAATTGTTGAGAGCAGAACCAGAGGGACCTAAATTCATGGAAGGATATCCGCAAGTCAGGGATATATTGAAGAAGGCAAAGTGGTTGCGGTTTATCCAAAAGTTTAGAGGCTACCATAAAGAGGTGACAAAAGCTTTTGCAAGGTCTTTCAATGGCCTGGAGGTAGAGATTGGAGACCTTAAGTTTACGGTGAATGAGGCATCTATAGCATCTTCCACAGAACTTCTTCAAGAGGGTGAACGTTGGTTTAAGAATAAAAGCATTAGTGATGAAGCCTGGAGAGTGATTCTACATAACCCAGGTATGGACATAACTATTTTTAAAAGAGGAATTCCTGTTCATGCTTTGAAAGAGGAATGGGCTACTTTGCTGCTAGTTGTTCAAAAATTTATCACCTGTGAGGGCTATTTTGGGTCAATGTATATGTACCATACCCGATTGCTGATGAATTTTCTAGATAACCAGACCCTCAATTTGCCATACTTCTTATTAAATAGTTTGAAGAAGATGTCTGTGACTATTCAGAAGCATTTAGGGGATGTAGAACCTCATCTATATCACCATGGTCTTGTAAAAATTTTGATTGAAAAACAGTTAAAAGAGAAGAAGGATACATGTGAACAATTTTTGATAAGAAATTTCTTTGAGGAACCTCAAGAAATTCCTGAAGGTAGCACATCAAGAAGGAGTAGGAGAAAAAGAACAAATGATGAAACTCAAAGTACTCCTACTACTACAATTGAAAGAACTAGTAGGGAAGAGAGACTGTCAAAAAGGAGGAAGAAAGAAACCAAGGGTAAAAAGCCAATAACATCAAAAGAGAGAAAAGTATTGAGGCTATGCATCAAACCCCTTCTTCCAAAGAAGATCATCAAGTGATATCTAAAAGACTAGTTCACCTTCAAGAACAGTCATCTATGGCCAAGAAAAAAGGGAAAGGAAAACAAAAGCAAAAAGACAGTGGTCCACAGCGTATAAGAAGAAGTTCCAGGCTTAAGGGGAAGTTGAGGAAAACACAAACCAAAGGACCCCATTTTATTGATTTGGGAGAAGAAACATCTGAACAATCCCCAGCTGGCCATAGTCCATCTCACTCTCAGTCAGACAGTGAACCTAGTTCATTTCATTCTCAGTCAGACATTGAACATAGTCCATCCCATTCTCAGCCAGATGTTAATGTGAGTCCTTCTCAGCCATATTTTGAAGACAACTCTCCTCCACGGCATTTTGGGGACAGCCCAATAAAAACAACACCTGAGATAGATCCAAAGCAACAAGAAGTATATGATTATATAGAATATTTAGAAAGAGCAGCTACGGGTCCCAGTACTTCGTCCACTCAGCCTCACACAACACAAGATGATCTAGTCCAATCACTGAAACAAGAATTCTTTGAGCTAGAGATTTTAAATAGACACATTAAAAATGAAAATGAGACATTGAAGGAACAAAGTAAATTGGACAAAATCATTCATGATAATACCATGCTACATCTGGGACTATGGCAGAAAAAGAACAAGAAATTGAAGAGGGAATGCCAGAAGTTAAGCAGAGCACTGATTAATATCAAATTCAGATGCTTGATGAAAAATCCCAAGATGTTAGCAGCACCAAGGAAGAGGAGGAGAGGACTGGATGTATTGGCTGAAGTGTCAAGGAATATGAATTGAAGAAGGATTATCAAAATTTTGGTTTCATGAGGACATGCAACACCTTCACGGTGGGGGTATGTTGAGTCTCAAATCTGCATCTTTCCTACACACCTTTCTAGACCTTTTTCATTCACCTGAGCCTTCTAAGTTGTCAATATCATTGCATATCAATTGTAAAAGAGCATCTAAAATGGTTTTTAACTATGTTTTGTGTCTGCTGTTTGATTTAGATTTTTTCTCATTTAGCTGCGGAATCTTGCCACTTTCCACAGCTGCTGCAACTTTCCGCAACCATTTTGTGAAAGTCTATGTTACAGGTGTCTTCAGGCAATTCGAGCCATATGGGCAAGTCAGAAATGATGTGGACATGGATCGTGTCCTATTGGCTCGGGAAAATTCACCTAAGGAGGCTGCGGTCAAAGGTGGCCAAGTGGAAGTCAACCGTAGAGTCCCACGGTGACAAGACTCTGTTTCTCATCACGTGGAGATTTGTATGACCGTTTCTAATTTACGGGAGACACAACAACACTTGTACACGGCTCCATAAGCCAAATCCAACATCCACTCTTCATAGATTTACTCCTCACCGCGGCCATGATGCTGGATCTCTGGACGTGATGGTTCACGTGTCTCTATCAGCACAAACTTTAGGGAATTAGTTCTATCACATTTGTTATAAATAACGCGTTTGCATACGCATAATAGTTAGCCTCCATATAGCTCTGTAATGTAATTGCGTTGCCACTGTGTTGTAATATCATTTCTCTGTTATGACTGCATTTTAATATATAAGAAGACTCTGTTTCCAAGCGTAATTCGTATTTGAAGGCTGTTGCCCGAGGTCTGTGCAGAGGGCCCCTGCACATGCTGAGGTTTTGTGCATTACTGTATAGTTTCTTGTTTTATTTCTTTAAGTTCATTGTACCATAAGTCATTCATGTGTTTATACATTGCATCTTTCATGATATTTATGCTTCATCACTATTCATAATCTTTCATGCTTTACATTTTACTTCTATCTTTCATGTTTTATGTTATTGTTAACTGATCAGTGTTCTTGTTTCATATTACAAATAGGCAGCCCGGGCATTTGCATATCTTTTGACTAATGACATGGAATCAATATTGTTCTGCTGCTAATTTATTTTTCTTAGTTTTTGTTTAATTCCAGTACTGCTTTGTTTATTTCAGTCTTGCACATTTTTTTCAGTAGTTAGATTTAGATATATTAAAATACTCATGTCATTTTCAGTTACCTCCGAAAGCCACAGCTGGACTGATGGTGAGGGATTGAAGTATGAGTGTGTAGTTTGATATTAGTTTACTTTCTGCAAGTTAGATATATTAAATTGCTCATGTCATTTTCAGTTACCTCAACCAAGCTAAGGCCGATAGTGAGGATATGAGTGTGTAGTTTTATATTAGTTTATTCTTCTGCAAGTTAGATATTAAATTGCTCATGTCATTATCAGTTACCTTCGAAAGCCATAGCGAGACTAATGGTGAGGGATTGAAGTATGAGTGTGTAGTTTGATATTAGTTTATTTTTCTGCAAGTTAGATATTAAATTGCTCATGTCATTATCAGTTACCTCCGAAAGCCATAGCGAGACTAATGGTGAGGGATTGAAGTATGAGAGTGTAGTTTGATATTAGTTTATTTTTCTGCAAGTTAGATATTAAATTGCTCATGTCATTATCAATTACCTCCGAAAGCCATAGCGAGACTAATGGTGAAGGATTGAAGTATGAGTGTGTAATTTGCGACTTAGATTTACTTTTGTTGCAATTCTTGGATTTCTTTAAGCATAGTTTCTTTTGTGTTTAGGCGACAAGGATAGTTTAGTTTTTATACTCAATAGTTCAACTGTTTGATTTATTAAGCTTCATGACACATTTTCATTTCCTTTCAAGTTTTTTCATTGTATGTTTCAAATTCCTTTTTAAAGTTTGAAGTTGGTAAATCAATATAAAGGATATCATTGCCTTGAACAATCATAACCATACTTGTTTTTATTTTAGAATTTCCATCTCACATTAGAAAACCAAAAACGCCAAAAAGGTAAGAAATAGGTTATCTTGCACATATAGTGCGCCACACTTCATCAGCTTACGAATCCCGGATTGATAAATTAATGTAGCAATTTAGGACACACTAAATTGACCAAACAACTAGATCCTTTCCATCAAACTTCCTCATATCCATCTTTGGAATATGTTGGTTCTCCAATCCAACATTGGATTTTATGAAATCATGATTAACATTTATTTTGTTCTCATCATGATTTTCCTCTACTATCTTTCTACCATTACGAATCACTTCTTATATTAACCTTGTCATCAAACCTTCCATGTCTACTTTTAGATCATTCTTCATGCCTTCCATGTTGTCTTTCATTTTTTCATCGATCTTAGCTTCCATGTCATCCATCTTAGCATCGATGCCAACTTCCATGCCATCCATCTTAGCTCCCATGCCATTCTTCAAACCATCCACATTAGCTTCCACACCTTTCTTCAAACCATCCATCTTATCCTCCACGCCTTTCTTCAAAACTTCCATTTCATTTTTTGTTGCTCTTTGCAAGAACGAAATTTGGGGCACTTGCTCTTGTAATTTTGATATGTCATGTTGTGCTCCTTACTCTTCATGAGTCATAGTAGAGCCTTCTGAAGGCTTAATGGGTGTTGAATTCTTTTTAGGTGGCATTTTAGAACCCAATACTGATATCTATACTTCAATATTCCCTTGGAATCACTTCAAATAGATTTTTCACACAAGACTTATGCAATTCGAGAAAACAAAAATACACACCTTTTTCTTGCTTTTGAGGAGCTCGATATTGAAACTGAATTATCTCTATGATTTCAGATCTTAAATATCTAAAATTAGGCCTTGTAATATCCCTTTGAATCTTATTTTGAATGCCATAGGTCTGACCTGCTTTGGATTCTTCAAGGCAAAGTTATGCCCAATCTCCCATAATGACCTAATTATGGACTGGTTCAGTAGAGCGAACTTGTACGATGTTCCACATGTTACTGTTTCCTCATTTTTCTTTGAAATTGATACAAAGGAAACTACAGTCCGTGTAATTGTGGCCAATTTTCACATAATTCCAATCTGATGCTCAGAGAGAGATTTACGATGATTTTCCCATGGTCACCTCTTTGAGATGAAATTCAGAGCCTGAAAAAACCCTAACTTCCACAGATCATATCTTCGAAAATATTATGAACCAAGATCTGAAATTTTTACATGACGTTCTCAGGAATTCGGCTTAGCTCTGTAAAAATTTCATCTTTTGAACCTCCGTAGAAAAAAAATTATAGTGAAAATTCCACGATGACCTGTTTAGGTGAAATTTGGGAGCCTAAAAAAACCCTAACTTCCACCAATCATATCTCCGAAAATATTGCGAACCAAGATCTAAAATTTTTACACAACGTTCCTCATGATTTCAGATTCGCACTGTAAAACTTGGAGCTTTTGAACCTTTGTAGAAAAAACATTATAGCGAAAATTCCACGATGACTTGTTTGGAGTAGCGAAACCCTAGAATCCAAAGATCCGATACCAAATGTTATGAAACTAGCTCCAAAAATAGTAGAAGAGAGAGATCAACCCCTTAGAAAAAATCCACTTCAAGGGGGAAACCTCCTTTACATTACATAAATGAACAATTCTTGGATGATACAAATGACAAAACCTCCTTCTATATATAAGAGTCCATGGGGTCACAATATAATCCTAGTCGACCTAGAAATAATAATGTAAGGGCACAATAATAACAATATTGGGGTTACAGGGGTACAACCATAACAATAAGGGGGTTACACTAACAAAAATAAGGTAATATACTTGTAATATAGGGACCTAACAACCACCTCCTACCATCCCCCTATTAGTGGGTTTTCATAGTTGTTATGCCTGGCATAGGATATTTGAATTTGGAAACAATGAAATAATAAGTGAGATGCTTTAGGGACCTGTGAACTACTAAAAATGTTTCAGTATCAATATAAATCAATTTTTGAGCCACCCCATCAGTCAGTTGTTGCAAATCACGATGATAAAATAAGTATGTATATGTGTTTTAAATATTTCCTTTCCAGTTAGGGTTGTAAATGAAAATTCCCCACACATGATGCATTATTTTTTTGAAACCTCATAGTATCATATAAAAAACATCTAGTCCATATACCAAAGAAAGAAATTTTAAGCTCATGGTTATTGAACATAAGCAATAATATCTTCCATGACTAATAATGCTCATAAGCTTGCACAAAACTTCAACGTTTTCCTCCTTCGAATGTTGAAATTCACTAGAAATTCTACCACTATCTTTTAGCACAAATCCTTCAAACTTGGAGAAATTTATTTTTCAATTTGTCACCACCAAATATGAACCAAAGCCTAGTAAGGTCTTCTTGTATTATTATTTAATGGAAGTGAAACCAAATCCTACAATACTCAAATAGTTATTTCCAACACTTTTACCTCTGTATATATACCTTGATAATGAACTTTGTGATGAGATTTGTTGTTGTTGTTCCATTTCTAGGAGATTATATGCTTTTTATAAAGGTGAGGCTTCTGATCTAGCCTATTTTTGGCAACTCTTCCTCAAATTTCAGAGCTAAATTACGTATCAGTGCTTTTTTCTCTAGGCCTCCACATCAACGTAGGTCTCTTTCCTCTTTAAATATTATATCCTATTGTAGGATCCTTGTAAATTCCTTTTCTTTAATATCATATCATTGGAAACATACAATCATATCATTTTGAGTCAAAATTTATCTTGAAATGGGCATAAATATCTCTTCATATTTGTGTTTGTGTGATGTGTAGTAGCATCTTTATCATTTTTCTCCCATCTAGTATTCCAAATTGACAAGCATGAAATAACTTCAGTAAGGAAAAAATTAGGTAGTAACTAAAAGACTTAAGTTGTACTCCACATCAGGCTTATCAAAAACATTCATAGAAAAATGGCAGAGAGACAATATGAGCTTGATAAACTACTCCTCAAGATGCTCATCCTTGTAACAATTTATCCCATTGAATATTGGAATCTCCAAAAATGTTCTCAGTTATGGTTGAGTAGGGTTCCATCTTACCAAACTTATAATAACTAATGGTCATCTAGAAAATTAGATTTTAGAATATGAAAATTTATTGATTGATCTATCTCACCATGTATGCCTTTGTTTGAGCATTGAATGGTTGCACATTACACCTTTTGGTTATAAAGTAAGAATACTTTGGATAAAATACTCCTTGCCTTCTATCAAGCATGATTTTATGTTCTATCGTCCCTTTGTAATCAAACTTTTGTGACACTCTTTACCATCTCCTTCTTCCCTTTTCAAAATAAAATTGTATACTAATTTCAATTAAGTATACCCATTATTACACCATAATTTATAATGAATGGTGGAGAAGAAATTGTAAGGAGGCAAAGCCTAAAAAAAATGGAATGGTAGGGTAAGAATGTTGGCAATTTTCTTATCGTAATTCCTAAATCCTTAACATAATTAAAGATTTCACAATGATTTTTACCTTAAGATTTACCTTTCGAAGTTACCAAGCATGTTGATGAAGAGAATAGTGTCATTAAGCTTATCCAAGAAAATTTGTTAAGAAGTAAGGTTGACTATTGTTCTAATGGTGTTGACTACTTGAGGTTGATTTTTGTGTTGATATTGAGACAAAAGTTATGAAGGCTATTGTTGAAGGCCTAGGAAATATTGGTGAAGAAACTTAGAGGTGCATGGAAGCTCTAATTCCTTGTCCTAAAGTTGATTATTGTTGTGTAAATCTTGATCTACAAGGCAGAATAAAAAAAGGAACACTAAAGGCCATCTTGAAACCCTTTAGTGATCTTGCAATGAAGTTGGAATATTGTGTGGTGGTTGCAGGAAAACTTGTAAGTGCATGAAAAGAAAATTTGAAGCTTCTATCAATTTTTTTTAGGTTAATCACCTTATTTTTGTTTCTTTTGAGATCCCCCAACACTATTAGAAGTGAACAATGATGTTGAGGGTGATCACATTGAATAATTCATGTTGGAATGAAATGAAAACCCATATCGTTGCTTTGTATTTTTGGAGAAGAATTAGATAAATACAAATGTTTATTGCTAATGGTGGAATCTTCTACAAAAAATTTGTTATAATATTGGTATGTTATTTCTTGAGTTTTCTAATAATTAGTCAGCCCACCCACCCTATTTGCAAACCAAAGGACTGCAACTACTATAAAATGAATGAAAGAGTGCCACTAAACTACTGTAAGAATCAATTTTACCATCCCATGGACTGTAGTAGTACTTCCTTCCCCCCAAAATAAATGGTTTCCCTGCCATCAAAATTTCTACAAAACATCTCATGAGAAACCTTAGTTAGTAATTCTTCACCTCAATAACCTCATTATAAGTTAAATTTACTCTAATGAAATCAAATTAAAGAGATAAGAGGATATAAAATAGTCAAAAAAGGATGAAAAAAATATACATCCCTATGATGACCCAGTTATCTCTATCTCAAAGTCCTACGCTAAGGGTCTCATTTCCATGAAAACCTCTTTATTTTCTAAAAGATAAAACTTCAAATCATAATACTTCAATGATCTCAAAACCATTCTTTGAAACTTGAAATATGAAGTTTATTCTTCCTATATTTGAATTTCATTGACAAACGTTTCAGAATGTGGCGTGGGGCCTTCACTTGGAGTGATTTCTATGGATGCCAATGTGTGTTCTCCATATCTCCTATCATCATAGCCCCACTATTAGCACCCTCGCAATTTTTCCTTGGTATCATACAAGCATAGCCTTGCTGCTAGCAAGCTTGTTCAGAACTCCAATGGGTTTACTTGTACTTCTCGATACTTCCTTTTATTATTATTTTTCTTTCTTCACGTGAACAATTCTCTGTGTGTGTGTGTGTCACTCAAGATATTTTAAATAATGTATACTTCTCATTGGTACTTTTTAGAGTGTAAGAAAGATGAGTGGTACAAGAGTATTTTATATTTGCTAAGCACATAACTCATTTTTCAAGTTTATCCCATGGGCGACACCATTCACAATACTCTTAAATATAAACTATTTAATGTGTAATGAAATTAATCATATTAGATAATGACTAAAAGGACCCTCTAGTCAATCATGCTAAATCTCTCATGAAATATTATTGAGGTTCTATAGAAGTGATCCACCATGGAAGGTTTTTCAACAATACCCTCTAGAGGAACTTGGAAATATTTCTTTGATAGAAACTTTTTAGCGTGACTAGACTAATATGATTTATTCACTAGATAGTAGCATTTTTTCTTGTTATGACACCTAAATTTACTCACATCATTTAAGCTTGTGGATAGGAAGTACCAAGCATGACAGTGACAACCCCCCCAACTGACTCAATGGATGATATTGGTTAGGTGACATGGAGAAGGATCAACTAATAAAAAATCATAGTCACTTTATAGAAAAATGAGGAATCAAGAGTTCAACATACCTGACAAGACTTACCACATGAGCATTTGATGTAGACACAAACAACAATCAATGAAGATAAATTTGGAGATGATAGTGATAAATTATACAATGACAAAAGTGGTATAAGTAAAAATAGTAAACATAGTGTTGCTACTATGTAAGAAGTTACAACATGTCATATCCAAAATAAATTGCAGCAGGTGTGTTGTAGGATGTAGCAATTGTGCCTTGGGGTGCAGCGCTTGAATCTTAGGGAGTCACAACTTCAAAAATGATTGATATCTAAGTGTGGGAGTACCCTACTTTACTTTAAGAAAGGAATATTTCCTTCCAGTGTGGCAGTACTTCAAGTGTGAAACCATGGGCGTAACAGATGTAGAAATGCATTCATACTCAGGATTGAAATATAAACTTTAATGTATATCATAACATGATAAACCAACTGCTTTAAATGATATGTTTCCAAGAGACGTTGAATGATGGAGGAATAATGTATGTTCACAATTTTCTGGAACCAAGCTTCAATGTGATACACATGTCCTTGGTCCTTTGATCCACTAAAAACTATTAGTGTCTCCCTTTACCATGTTGTGTAGATATTCCACAACTTGATGATTTCCCTCTTAAAGGGATGAAGGATATGGTGAGAGGAAAGAGAGAAACTCCTCGATCTTATGCTCCATTATATGCTCTCCTTTAATTATTTCTTGTGACTCTTTAGTTTCTTCAAGAGATTGGCAAGGATGATTAAGGAAGGATCTTGGATCTTCTTGATATGTGTAATGAGCCTCTTCTAACATTATATGTGTGTGTGTGTATCTTTCTAAACTAGATAATGGAAGTCTTTATGATATTGAATTATTACCCACATAGTGTCTTTTATATCCAATTGATGTACTGTCACTTTGTTTGAATTCCCTGAAGTATTATTTGTTGAGAACTTCCTTTTAAAGAATTGATATTCTATATCAAGACATTTTCCTTATTTTAAGAATTATATGTGTTCTTTTTCTTTTCGAAATTTATATACTAAATTCCAACTTCTTAATGATATAATTATCTTAGTGTTCTCATTAAATCTGGTCTACCAACTTTAGAGCCATTTATCACTTAGCTATTAGACCTTTTGATAATGTATCATATTTTATAAATAATTTGAGCTATTAAATAAAAGTAGGTTTTATTTACTCACTAACATACTTCGGTTATATACAATATTATTCTCTTTAGTTTTACCAATATTATAATAATGTAACCATTAGCATCATTTAAAATTTAGTTATACCTTTCATGTCTTAATATTGCATGAGCATATAACATATGTCAATTACATCAAACATGCCATATATACATATGTTTTGGTTTGTAGTCCATTTCATTTACCTATATCAATATTTACACCTCAAAACCATTGTTCCAATGTGGTATTTTGTTCCAGGGTTCTATGCGTCGAATACAATAGTTAATAGACTTTTATACGAATTCTATCTAAATCCTTCCACGTGTATATGTGTCATTATTATGCACCCTTCTATCCTTCCATGAATTGTCCTTTAGACCTAACAAATAGATGGTTGTGATGTGATCCGTAGAATCAACAATGTTTAAGGCTCTTAGGGTTTTCTTGCAATGTAATTACTACCTCGACTATAACTTACCACGGTTGCTCTATAACTTACCACTCCGTGACTAAATTTCTCAAGAATCTTTTTGCATGGAAGAAATAGGTTTTCATTTCTGTCGTTCAGTGTGTCTTAAATTATTTCGGATATACAGTTATGGCATTGATTTATTCACCAAGTTATATCAAAGGTAATTCCTCTACTATTGTGCCATTTCTATTGTGCTCAAACTATTCTGTTGTTAAAATTGTTAAAATTTAATCTCTTTGAGGACTAATCCTCTTGTTATTGTCCTTGTTAGGATCTTACTACTATATCTACAGTGTTTCTTTGTAGAGGATTTGCTTCAAACTTTGGTCGTTGACCATAAAATTTCTCCAGAGTTCATAATTGCAACATTAAGCACTTTCTCTTTGCCTTCAATAATAATACCTTTAAGGTGAATCTTTGCAACAAAATCTTATTAATTCTCATTTTCTTTTATGATTTTTCATATATAAAATTTGGGTTTTTAATATCCGAGGGCTTGGAATCATTTACATTCTCTTTCTATGAGATGTATTTTCATTGGAGAGACCACTAAAGTTTCAGGTTTCATTCCTCTAACCTCTAGTTAAATGGCTTCTTGAATTCCAAGTAAAATATGTAAAATTCCATTTTAAATATATTTTCCATGATCTTTAAAATCAGACGTCGCAATTTTCCTCTGTTAGTGATAATTTTCTCTGTAATTTCTTTTGAGGTATATACCTATTTCATTTTTGAATTCATATAATCTCAAGGTTAGAAAATATCATTCTATTATACAGAACAAGCATAATAATATTAAGGCTTTTCTCTTTGTTCTGTTAATATTCTGTTAAAATTTATTGGGTTTTAGAGTTTTCCCTTAACCCTCAGCATGTTATAGACACATAGAGGCCTCGACCATGTTATTTGTAACTAGGTGTGACTATATATATATAATTTGAGTTTATAGTGTAAATCCTACCTAGGTGTCAATGGGCATGGTTGATTCTCTCGACCATACTCTTTGCTTACATAGTTATGTATTGGAAATGTGCTTGTCCTAATTCATTTCTTTGTAGGGTTATATATATTTTTTAAATTATTTTTTTTCCCGAAAACAGAGTTCAAATTTTCTCTCTATACATTTCTTTTCATGTCATTTCATATTTTTAGTGAAAATGTGCTTATATCACTTATAATTTATCTTCGTAATTTAATGTAATTGTACATATTCTTAATTGTACAAATTTTCTCATGGTTGTATTGATTTGTTTAATTTCTTTTTTTGAGATATCATTTGACAATGCAGGAACTAATATTCACCCAAGGTAATTAATTAATTTATTAATCCAATATCTTCTCTTTATACCAGTATTACTATTCTTCTGCACCATTGTTGTAAATTGATTGTTAAAATTAATGTTTATAAATATGTCTACCTCTATAGGTACTCCTTTTTCATACGTAATTGGTTTTCTCTTTCCTTCAATGTTTCCAATCTGGCATTTCTCTTCTTCGAATCATAGAACATTCAGTTCCTTTACCAAGTCGGATGCTCCTATACCTAGCTCCTTTGTTTGTGACTTCACTATGAAATATCTATTACACATTTTATTTTTATAAATTTCATAATGTATTTATAAGCTTACACTTATGATTATCGAATATTGTAATCTTTCAGGCTCTTATGCCTGCATTTGTATTTTATTTATGATAATTCCTTTGAATGCAAAATATAACAGGGTCAATATTTTCGATCCAAACTGCTACTTAGTGGTCCTTCCATTTCATAACTTTGCATATATTTGCTTTGAATGAAAAAACTGGAAATACATTTGTATAAAACATTTTATATTTATAATAATACTATTACAGTATTTATGGCAACCTTCACTTTGTTACAGTATTTCGATTATAGTTACTTTAATAATTTCTCCCTTTGCAACTGATGTTCATTATTATCTATTTAGAATTTTTAGTGGTACAATTTCTTAAAAAAAAAAAAAATTATTTAAGAATTCTCAGTGTTAACATCTCTTTAGGACACTCTCTCTTTAAATATATATTTACGAGCTACCGAATTTACATTTTGTTTTGATATTTTTTCCTCACAAATAGTATACCTTTGTAATGTA
This sequence comes from Pinus albicaulis, assembly GCA_034641835.2. Taxonomy (NCBI): domain Eukaryota; kingdom Viridiplantae; phylum Streptophyta; class Pinopsida; order Pinales; family Pinaceae; genus Pinus; species Pinus albicaulis. The sequence continues at coordinate 1,973,741,523 of CM076578.1, forward strand.
ACTATATATTTGCAGCAATTGAAATTCTATCTTCAGTTTTGTGTGTGTACATAGATACTTATAATTTGATTTCTTTTCAAAAAAATAACTTGACAATAATTCTACTAATGTTTCCCTTCTCAACCAACACCTCTAGAGGTAGACAAATATATAAACATTAATTTTAACAGTCAATTTACAACAATGGTATACATGACTCCTCCCAACCTTTATACTTCTTCCATAATTTATCCCCCGGAGCATAGGTCTGCAAATCCATTGTTTTTCCTATTTACTGGTTATTTACACAGTCTCTCCAGACAACATGAGTCTCTCCGCAAGAAGGAGAAAGAAAAATTATATCCTTTCATTACCCATATACCACTCAATTTGGTAGTTGATAACTACCTCTATCTCACCAATAGGTGGCGGGTAGGTACTAAATCATTAATGAGCTTTTTTTTCGCACTCCTAAACACAACATCTTGTCTTTTAGGGAAACACTAAATTTGCCAATTCCATAATTCACAATAAATCTAATCATCCAAATTATATTCCTAGGACTTATTATTGGGTAATTAACATTCACTATCAATTTGAATCCTTATCTTTTTCATAAGTGTATTCCAACATTAATTTTCCGTACCTCTTTATTCATTATAAACATCTTAAATGCATATTTACAATTATTCATTATCAATAATAAAGTATTGATAGTTCAATTTTGCGTATGTCTTTCAAACTTTAAACATTCAAAAAGGAAAAAAACACACACACACATATACAATGATTTACATAAAAACATCAAGTCATGGTATATCACATCCTCTCCTGATTGAATTTGACATTGTCCCGGTGTATGATCATAGTTTTTTGGAATACATTCCAACTTGCTAAAACAGTGAAGGATATGCTTCTTTAAAAGCATCCACCAACTTCCAAGTTGCCTCTTCCAGACTAAAATGTTTCCATTGAACCTTTAGTTGAGCGATGTCTCTATTCTTGAGTGTGACTACCGTCCGATCTAGAATACATAGTGAGTCTGCCTGTAACTCTTCCTATGGTTCCACCAATACAATGTTCCAATCAATTATATGAGATGGGTTATGTACATATTTATTTAAAAAATATACATGAAAAACATTGTAAACTTTTATGTTTGTTGGAAGGGCGAGCTAATAAGAAATTGGTACAATTCTAGCTAAAACTTCAAAAAAATTATAATATCTAGGTGATAACTTGACAAAATTATCAAGTCTAAGTGTGTTTTTCTTCGGTTTCATTTTTTATAAACATTATCTCCCACATTGAATTCATTTTGAACTATTTTCAAATCTTCTTAACTCTTTTTTCAATCTTGTGTTGTTTTTAAATTATATCTAACATGTTTAACCTCTTCCTCCATCTCCTTTAACATATTTGTTCTGAATGTTAACCGATCTTCAGGATGGTTCTAACTTAGTGGTACTTTGCATTTTTTTCCAAACAGTACTTCAAAGGAACTCATCTTCAAATAATTTCGGTACCCACTATTATAAGCAAACCCAACTAACTAAAGATAATCTTTCCACTTGGTTGGTTTTTCCATAACATACATTCTTAACCAATGTTATTGGAACAAAACCAGTTCCGGAAAACCAGTCAGTCTGATCAGTTTGGAGGCAAAACCGATCCGAATTGGCCCTCTGAACCGAAAATGACCGTTTCGGGGCCGAATCGGCCAGTTTCGGTACTGAACCGACCAGTTTCAGTACCAAACCGACCAATTCAAAGATTGGTTCTAGCGGTTCACACTCTTGGGCATTAAAAAAAAAAAAAAAAAAAAAAAAAAAAAATCTTTTTTTTTCAATCATTATTTTTCCTAGTTACTAACGCTATCATATCCCCCCTCTAATGCTACTTAGACACCCCAACCCCTCTATTTCACTCACATTATTCATTCGAGTCTCTTGCAATTCTTGATCTGAGTTCGGTGAGGAGAATTCAAAGAATTTTTTGCAAGGTTGATACGAGGGATATTTTTGCATATTTGAAGAGCTTATTGGAATCTTGGAAAGTTTCTAGGTTGGCATATTTTCGAGCTACTTCAAAGATTTTTTTTTCCCAGATATCTTTGGGTTTCCTTTAGTGGTTTTTTCAACTAGTGGAAGATTTCTATTTTATTATTGTTAGGGTTGCTACATAGTTGATTTCAGAGGATTTTGGAGTTTATTTTCTCCAAAATTTTATAGAGGGTAAATCAAGGGCCATGAGAATCAAGCCATAATCCCATTGTAGACTTGAATGCTACTCATTCTTTAGATGAGGACAAGGAGGATGATCAAGATGATGATTTTGATGATGATTGATGATTTGATCATTGATTTGGTGTAGTTGTAGCTTGTAGTATTGTAGGTTGTAGTATAATACTATGATCTATGATGTTATTTTGGACTATAAAGGCCTTTTATAGCCTGCTTCTTGATGTTTGTAACATTTTTTGTTTAACGATGTTTTGCACTAAGTGTTATTTTGGTTACATGCATTATTACTTGCTATATAAATGAGAAATTTTGCATATTTGTGTATAAATGGTTTGGATTCATATGGATGCACATGAATATATTTGTTTTTTCTTTAAACTATGAATATTTTATTTGTTTTTGGTAAACCAGTTGTTTTCCCGTTTTTTTCGGGTTTCGGTCTGGTTCTGACCGATCCTGGTCCACATGGTTTTCCGGTTAGATGACCGGTTCGGTTCTAATAACAATGTTCTTAACATATCTTGATGCAGGGGCATTAGATACTAGCAAACAATGTAGGAGGTTTTGTCCACATGTTGTGACTAGGAGGGTCCGAAATCATTTGAATTTGTAACAGCAAGGTGTCAATACCTTAGCTGCCCGTTGTGTTTAGATTAGTTAGAGTCAATAGAAGCTGAATAGTTTAGTCTAGTCCATCTGTCATGTTTAGTTATTCGAGTAATGTAATTAAGTTTTGTTAGAAGATAAACAGTCCTCGCTGAGGAACCAAAGAGACACATTGTAATGCATATAAATTGTATCCCCCGGATGTAGAGGGGAGGATATTTCCGCAGTGAACTTGTGTGTTAAGCAATTGCTTCCGGTTGAATAAAATCCAGTGCTTGCTGATTATCAGTTTGTCTTGAATTGATATTTGTTAGGGAATTTGTTTAATTGTGAGGCGATTGAACATTGTTCTGTGTATAATCGTTGAATAGAGTTGTTGTATAATCTCTGCATCTCTTTGTCTATTGTTTCCTCTTGAATTGTATGAACAATTGAAAAATCCCACTCGTAGCAGAGGTATGTGTATAATCGTGGTTGTCGAACTCTGTTCCGAGGTAGTGAAGACCTCGCGTACACAGAAATAGTTCAGTTGGTTGTGAAATGAAAATGCTATCCTGAGGTTAGATCCTGAGTCAGTGAACGGGAGAGTATAGAAAGGAATGGCGTAACCCTGGTTTGGCCTTGGTCAATCACTGTTCAAACCTCGGAGTAGATTGATCGCACTGCCTTTGCGGGACAGGCGGTATTTGAGAATTCGGAGAAATCACATCGGTTGGAGGACACGTGGCATAAGGCGAGTTTCCAAAACCGCCCTCATCGCACGTTAGCTATCGACTAGGGAGGCAACGCGATATCCGCATACGCCATCCGACCTGGAGGCGGGCTATCGAATGGTGATCGCACCCGGACTTGCTCGGAGGTTAATCTAAGGTAAGGCGTCGTATTTAATTGAACCTTCGGTTGTGTATGGTGGGCCCGAGGCCTAAAATTTGTTTATTTAAAAGCGTCGGGTTATTAATATAAGATACCAAAGGGTGATAACCTTAGTATAAGGTTCAACGAGAGAATTAAGGTTTGGAAATTGCTGAATGTATTTATTTGTCAATTTCTTCGAAATTGATAAATAAAATTACAAAAGAGTTGTGGAATACCACGTGGAGATGAACTAAGTTAATCCAAGGGAAAATGCTGACAAAGCTACAATAGGAAGCCAACTCTCTTTAGGGGGCTGAATTCAGTTCTGTTGCCGCCAATTGTGGTATCAAAGCTTTTTTTGAGTGTTTTTGCAGAGAATTAACATGGCAATCCGAGTTGGTAGAGGTGCTGGAAAAAGGAGAGGCGGACCCGTTGCCAATGCAGAAGTGTTGGGGATCTTGCAGAGGTTCAAAGCTAGAATGGATGCCATGGAGCGAAGGCAGCCCAGAGATCTTGAAGACATCAGAGAACCTGAAATAGAAGAAGCTGAAGAAAATGTTGAGATTCCTCCTGACATGAGGCTCCTCAAAACTGTTATGGGGTCTCCAGTTAGGCCCAAGATTGAAGTATCAAGTTTTGTAGGAGGACTGAATCCAGAAGAGCTGGTGGTCTGGATTAATGAAATGAACAAGTGCTTTGATTATGAAGAAATGAGTGAAGATAAGAAGGTAAAGTTCGCAGTAACAAAGCTGAAGGGACATGTTGCACTTTGGTGGGATGGAGTGCAAGAAGAAAGAAGGAGAGTTTCCAAGCAGCCTATCAAGAGCTGGACTAGAATGATGGCTAAGTTAAAAGGTAAATTCTTGCCTAGTGATTATCAGCTAACATTGTTTAGGCAAATGCAGAACCTGAAACAGAGGTTGCTGACAGTAAAGGAATACACAGAAGAATTCTATAGAGTAAGTATAAGAGCTGGGTAGTTTCAGGACACACCAGAGAAGACTGCCAGATATGTGAATGGTCTCAAGCTGGAGATCCAAGATGATATTGGTATTCTGTCTCCTAAGACAGTTGAAGAAGCCTATCAGATGGCCTTGAAAGTAGAAGAGAAACTCCTGAGGAAGCAGTCTGCCAAAAAGAGAGGTACTTTCTGTGGAAAGGGAAGTCAGGGTGGTAGAGGAAAGCCTACTACACCCAGAGATGGAGCTAAGAGTAGCTCACCTCAGAATTCATCTACAGAGGGTGATGAAAGAGACAAAAGGGGTTCTTACAGAGGAAGGGGAGGTAGAGGAAGAGGCAGAGAATTGAGGTGCTACAGATGTCAGCAAGTGGGACACAAGCACTATGAGTACCCAGAGAATGTGGGTGCTGGTCCAAGAAATGTTGTTGTTGCCCAGTTTGGAGAAGAGGCAACAATTGAAGAATAAATTCTACCAGAGAGGGGAGAGTCCTTGGTGGTTAATAAGGTCCTGTTGAAACAAGCCAAAGAGGTCACTGAGCCTGCACAAAGGAAGAATTTGTTTAGGAGCATATGCAAAGTCCAAGGGAAATGCTGCTAGTTAGTCATTGATAGTGGCAGCACAGACAATCTAGTTTCCACTGAGGTGATAGAGATGTTGAAGCTGAAGACAAGGGAGCATCCAACTCCCTACAGGGTGTCCTAGCTGCATAAAGGGCACCAGCTGATTGTAAAAGAAAAGTGTGAGATAGAGCTGCAAATGGGCAACTACAAATACAAAGTCCTGTGTGATGTTATGCCCATGGATGTGTGTCACATACTGCTAGGTAGACCTTGGCAGTTTGACAGAGCAGCAGTGCATGATGGCAAGAAGAACACTTACAAGTTCTTCAAGGACGGGGTACATCATACATTGATACCCATGGAAGAAGAAGAGCCATCAAGTAGAGTGGTTGATCCAAAGACTTTATTGCTGAGCGGGAAGGAATATCTACAACAGATTGAAGAGGAAGAGGTAAGCTTTGCTTTAGTTTGCAAAACTAAGGTAGTTCTTACTTCTACAAAGATTTCTGATTTGCCAATATAAATCCAAGAGATGTTAGACAATTATTGTGACATTGTTGTGGATGATTTACCTGATGAGCTGCCACCTGTGAGGAAGATCAGCCATCAGATAGATTTTATCCCCGGTTAAAATCTTCCGAATAAGGCAGCCTACAAAATGACTCCCAAAGAAAATGAGGAAATTAGGAAGCAAGTACAGGAATTTGTGGACAAGGGACTGATCAGAGAAAGTTTGAGTCCATGTGCAGTACTAGCAGTATTGAGCCCAAAGAAATATGGAGGCTGGAGGATGTGTACTGATTCCAGAGCAATCAATAAGATAACAATCAGGTACAGATTCCCTTTGCCCAGAGTTGAGGATTTAATGGATTGTTTGAGTGGTGCAAAATATTTTTCAAAGATAGATTTAAAAAGTGGATATCATCAGATTAGAATAAGAGAGGGTGATGAGTGGAAAACTGCCTTTAAAATGAATGAAGGACTGTATGAATGGATGGTAATGCCTTTTGGGTTGTCAAATGCACCTAGCACTTTCATGAGACTTATGAATGAAGTATTGAAAGAATTCATTGGTCAATTTGTGATAGTGTATCTGGATGATATATTAGTTTTCAGCAAAACCAAAGAAGAACATTTAAGGCATCTTAATTATGTCTTGAAGAAGCTGCACCAAGAGAAACTACTGATAAACTTAAAGAAATGCCCATTCATGAAGGAAGAGTTGGTGTATTCAGGCTTTTTTATCTCTGCAGAAGGATTGAAGATGGACCCGGAAAAGGTTAAGGCAATTGTGGAGTGGCCTTCACCCATAAATGTTTTTGAGGTAAGAAGTTTCCATGGACTTGCCAGCTTTTACAGGAAATTTATAAGAAACTTCAGTAAGATTAATGCACCCATCATTGAGACAATAAATAAGAACAAACAACCATCTAAATGGACTGCTAAAGCAGAAAGAAACTTCAAACTTTTGAAGAAAAAAATAACTGAAAAGCCTGTGTTGATTCTGCCTAATTTTACTAAACCATTTCAAGTGAAGTGTGATGCGAGTGGAGAAGCCATTGGAGCTGTGTTGAGTCAAGATGATAGGCCTGTAGCCTATTTCAGTGAAAATCTTAATGACACCAGAAGGAAGTATTCCTCTTATGAGAAGGAATTCTATGCAGTTGTTCAGGCATTGAAAAAGTGGAGGCATTATTTGATGTCCAAAGAATTTGTGGTATATTATGATAATCATGCTTTGCAGTACATTGTACAGCAGCCCAAGTTGAATCATAAGCATGCCAAATGGGTTGAGTACCTACAAGGTTTTAACTTTGTTTTGAAACATATAAGTGGCCAAGCAAATAAAGTAGTTGATGCTTTGAGTAGGAGGCACATGCTTGTTCAAGAAACCAATTTTGAAGTTGTAGGATTTGATTTCCTCAAAGAACTGTATAAAATAGATTTAGATTTTAAGGAAGCATTTGAGGCATGTTGTAACCCTGTTCTAATAGATAGAAGCCAGTGGCTAGATTATTTCTTGCAGGAGGACTTACTATTCAGAAGAAACCAACTGTGTGTACCAAAATGTTCCATGAGAGAAAATTTGATCAAGGAGAAGCATAGTGGATGACTTGCTGGACACTTTGGTACTGACAAAACTTATGAGCAGCTGAGTCACTTCTATTATTGGCCCAAGATGAGAGCAGAAGTGGACAAGTTTTTGAGAAATTGCAAAATCTGTCAATATGCCAAAGGAAGGAGCCAGAATGCAGGATTGTACACTCCCTTGCCTATTCCAGATAGGCCTTGGGACATAATGAGTATGGATTTTGTTCTAGTATTGCCCAAGACTCAGAGGGGGAATGATGCAGTCTTTGTTGTGGTGGACAGGTTTTCCAAAATGGCACATTTTATTCCATGTTATAAAACTAGTGATGCCACCCATGTTGCTAACTTGTTTTTCAAAGAAGTTGTTAGGTTTCATGGGTTTCCCAAGAGTATTGTTTCAGACAGAGACACCAGATTTGTGGGCCATTTTTGGAGGAAAATATGGAAGAAACTTGGTACCAAACTGAGTTTCAGCTCAGCTTGTCATCCTCATACTGATGGACAAACTGAGGTAGTGAATAGGAGTTTGGGAAATTTGTTGAGAAGTCTTGCAGGAGGGCATCCCAAGCAGTGGGATCATATTTTTCCTCAGGAAGAATATGCATATAATGACTCACCAAACAGAAGCACAGGGCAGATTCGATTCCATATTGTTTATTGAATGCACCCCAGAGTAATATAAGAGCTAAGAAATCTGGGAAAGGAAAAGTGAAGGAGCGCTGATGGTGAGGAATTTGCTTCAGAGATCCAAGCCATACACGAGTAAGTGAAACAACAGCTACAAGGCAGCAGCATCAAATACAAAGGCAGATCATACTTGAGCAGAAAAGAAGTCCATTTTGAAGTAGGAGATCTGGTTTTGGCACACTTGAGAAAGGAGAGATTCCCAAAGAAGCAGTATAACAAACTGAAGTTCAAAAAGATTGGGCCATGCAAGATACTTAGAAATTTTTCTGCTAATGCTTATGAGATTGAATTGCCTCCTGATGTTGGAACATCTCCCATTTTTAATGTTGCAGATTTGTACAAGTATGAAGATGATGGTGCATAAGAGGGACCAGCAGACAAGGAACCAATTGAGTGGGAAAAGCAGCTACCCCCAGCACAACCATTGTAGCCAGAAAAGATATTGGACAAAAGAGTGTTCAAGAAGACCAGAGGACAAGAGTACTTTTAGTACTTAATCAAATGGAAGGACAAGCTAGAAGAAGATGCTACTTGGATGACTGAAGGAATGTTGCAGAAGATAGCAAGATCAGTGGAGGAGTTCATGGACAGGAGTCCATGAAGAAAATTTCCCTCGGGAGTCTGATGCAGGGGAATTAGATACTAGCCAGCAATGTAGGAGGTTTTGTCCACATGTTGTGGCTAGGAGGGTCTGAAATCATTTGAATTTGTAACAGCAAGGTGTCAATACCTTAGCTTCCCATTGTGTTTAGATTAATTGGAGTCAATAGAAGCCGAATAGTTTAGTCCAGTCCATCTGTCATGTTCAGTTATTCGAGTAATGTAATTAAGTTTTGTTAGAAGATAAACGGTCCTCGCTGAGGAACCGAAGAGACACATTGTAATGCATATAAACTGTATCCCCCGGATGTAGAGGGGAGGATATTTCTGCAGTGAACTTGTGTGTTAAGAAATTGCTTCTATTTAAATAAAATCCAATGCTCGTTGATTATCAGTTTGTCTTGAATTGATATTTGTGAGGGAATTTGTTTAATTGTGAGGCGATTGAACATTGTTCTGTGTATAATCGTTGAATAGAGTTGTTGTATAATCTCTGCATCTCTCTGTCTATTGTTTCCTCTTGAATTTTCCGAACAATTGAAAAATCCCACTCGTAGCAGAGGTCTGTGTATAATCGTGGTTGTCGAACTCTGTTTCGAGGTAGTGAAGACCTCGCGTACACAAAAATAGTTCGATTGGTTGTGAGCTGAGAACACTATCCTGAGGTTAGATCCTGATTCAGTGAACGGGAGAGTATAGAAAGGAATGGCATAACCCTGGGTTGGCCTTGATCAATCACTGTTCAAACCCCAGATTATTTTGATCACACCGCCTTTGCGGGTGATCAGGAGATCAAGTCTCTTGTAGAAAAATGCTCAAAAATTAAGTTGCTCAGAATTGGTCCAAACTAGAACAACTGGAAAGAAATCGGAAAAAAGATCCTGTAGACGTGAACGGCACTGAAAACCGACGTCGTATGAGAAATTTATTCAGCTTTGAAGTTTCTCAATTTCAGTAAAAAAATGGCCAAAATTGACTTTACAAAAATTTTTTATTAAAAAAAGAATATTCCATAGAATATTTTGTAGAATATTCCTCTGGCCAACCAATCAAAGGGTGCCACGTGGCCAGCCCGGAGGTCGCCACGTGGCCCCAAGTTCAAACGAAATATGGTTCAAAACGTATGTTATGGCGCAGCAGGGTTCGACCTCGGGTCAGGGCAGACAAAAACAGACGGCCCGACCAACGGGCCACAGTGGTTCTTGATAAACCATGTGTTGGGTGTGGAGCCTGATTATCTTGTTTAATTTGTATCACATCATTGGACCCCTGTACCTTAAAAGGGGCGGCAACGCCGCCCGAAATTAATCGTTGCCATGGGGGGTCCAGGGGGGGCCGGCAGCGCTTTTCGGAGCCCCCCCCCTGGCGGGGGCTTTCGGGGGCAGCATCCCCGAAGCTGAAAACAGATGTAAAATTGTCTTGTAAAAGTATAGTAATTTCTAGTCAATCTAGGCCGTTCATTAGGCAAATGATCTGACGGTAGAAGTTATGTTTAGATTAGGGTTTTTTGCCCTAGAAGGCAACCCCTCATTTTTATGAGGGCATTGTATTGAGGCTGTGTATGGTGTGTGTATTCTCGGAGCGAGAAACAGAGAGGGAGACTATGAGAGAGAACATGGGATATTATAACGGATCTGTTGTAGGTTTTGTCTCTTGAATTTTGCTGGATAATAGAAAGGAAGGACTGGCTGTTCGGGGTGGACGTAGCCCAAACTGGGTGAACCACGTATATCTGTGTCTCTCTAGTTTTATGTGTTTTGTGTGCTTTTATTTTCCGCGTATTTTATGTGTTGCATTGCTCCATAATATATAATTTTCTAACACCATGCGTTGAAGTTTTTATTTAAACTTTAAATTTGATATGGGTGGGGCCAGAAAGGGGGCCAGCCCCCACCGCATGCAACCAATGGCTCAGAACCATGGCGTAAATCCGTCGGCGCGCATTGTGTCGGGTTATGGTCACGTGGGTTTCGGCACCATATTATATGATATGGTTTAAAAATTAATAAAACCCATGAATAACTCAAAGTCTTAAACGATTTCTGGAGGTTGCGGTCCTATGGACCTTATCCGTCAGCCCCCCAATTCGGTGGAATTTATGGCGGAGATGCCAGTTTTAGCGCCGACCCCATTTTTTTCGGACTTATCTGGAGTTGCTCCACATTTAGTGGATTTTTTCTAGGAAACACTAGGAAAACTTCAGTTAGCCATAACTTTGGATAGGAAAAGCCTTTTGAAGCGAATTTTTTTTTTTTGATTTTAGGGTATTGAAGCATTCTGGAGCTGTTCGGACAGGTTGCAGAGCCATCAGGGCACTCTGTCAGTGATTTTATCAGTGAATTTTCTTATGGAGCCACCAGGGCTTGGTGAAAGATCAGCTGTATTGGACTATACTCATCCATTTGAGGTGAATGAACAGTCGATTTTTTAATGTTTTCAGTCCTCTGTTTCTGAATTTGCAGCTATTTTAGCCTTTTGAGGCTTTCTTCATAGTGTAATACTTATTTTGAGCATTAATGAAAGAGGGAAAAGCCTATTTGGAGGCTTTTGGACCCAGCAGAGGTAGCCCAAGAGAGGGGTGAACTGCTTAAACAAATGCTTATTGTTATGTTGTGCATTTTTGCTGCTATATTCCAGATTTTACTACATTAAACAGTAACTTTTAATAAGTCCACTTTTCACAATGAGACTTATACAATGATCAAAACTCATTAGTTTTAATTCAAACCACATTACTTCCATTGCAGAATACTTGAACTTGCTTATTCACACATAAACTTTGGTTAATGAATAATTTGCAAACATAAAAAAATACTTTCATTGACAGATCGATTTAGTGTTTACCTTATATTTCTTTAGGCAGAGCCAGTAAGAGGGCCAGAAGCTTCTGGTTTCATCCTTTCTAGTAAAGGTGAAATAACCAATAAAATCCCCTACTGTCTATCTCTGTATAAGAAATATTTTGTTCACACAATTTCAGATCAGATTGGTATCAGAGCTCTAGGTTTTGCTTAAGAGTTTGTGAAATTTTTGCAAGAAGATTGTGTTATTATGCAAAATTTGATGCTTACTAGGCTGAAATTGAAAAGAGGGGAAGGTCAATTGGTTAGAGAACAAGATAATCTTCAACCAAGGAGGGCTAGGGTGCCATTATCTCCACCTTCCATTTCATCCTCATTAGCCTTAGAATTAGCCATAAACATGTCTTCCAGAGAAGGAGAAGTACATGAGGAAATGGATCCCAAGGAAGAAGAAAGAGTCTTTAGAAAAGCTTTCTTGGATATGACTGAGATGGTTAGGATCCTATACTAGGAGAGAAATGATAGGATTGCTGGAGAAGGGTCTAGAAACCAAAGAGAAGAAGGAGATTCTTCAGGAGGGAAGAAAGACAAGGATGAGTCTAAGAAAGGGAATGGAGGAAATGGTGATCCTTCATCTCCATCGTCATCCTCTTCCTCCACATCATCCTCTTCTACTTCTGTTAATCAGTCACATAAAACAAAAACATCTCTTAAAAATCCTTTGTTAAAGCTTGATGTAAAGTTTGAGTTGCCAATGTTTAATGGTGATGTGAATGCAGAGAAATTGGATAACTGGATTAGACAGCTGGAAGTCTATCTAAGAATTCAGAATTTGCATGATGATGACACAAAAATCCAATTAGCCTCTTTGAGAATGGATGGAGCAGCTTTGGTTTGGTGGGAAGCCAAAACTAGGGAGGAAATTAAAAAGCATGGTAAAATAACTCTAACTTGGAATGAGTTTATTACTGCTATTAAGAAACAGTTTTATCCTCTTGCTCATATTTAGAAAGAAATCATGAATTGGAAAAATTTTAGGCAACTTAAGGGTCAAAATGTACAAGATTATACCCAAGAGTTTAGAAGGAGAGCACTTCTACTTGGAGTAGACTTACAAAGTCAAGACACCTTGTTGAAATACATAGGAGGTTTGCACAATTATCTTCAACAAACTATTCTAATGTTTAATCCTACTAGCTTAGATGAAGTCTGTGTCCAGGCTACACATTTAGAAGCTAGAGGAAAGAATACTTTTGATGAGGATAGTAATTTCAGAAACAAAGGAAAGAAAAGAGTTGCAAATTCAAGAAAAGAAAAAGGAAATTTCTTTTGCAAGAACTGTTCAAAGACAAGTCATGATGAAGATCATTGCTGGAAGCTTCATCCTAAACTGAAACCAGAAAAATATAAGAACAAAAAAAAGACCAAAGAAAAGGAGAAAATTGTAGCAACAGTTGAGCAAGCCTTAGGGTTAGACTCAAGAGATGAGACAAAAAGCATCGTCATGGTTTTAAAGAACATTAAGGGGAAAGAAGTGGTGCAAGACACAATTCCCAGTTCTAGCTCTTTGAATTTTCACAAAGACACTCATGAAGAAAAGAGGAGGATAGAGCTTTTCCATTTGAGGGTAATTTCAAAACATACCAAAATTGACACACTATTTGACAGTGGGTCACAAGCGAATCTTATATCTGAAGACTTGGTCAAGCAGCTTAAACTTGAGACCATTCCACATCTGAAGCCTTATCCACTTGGATGGATATGCAAGGATTCCAATTTACAAGTCTCAAGAAAGTGCATATTGCGTTTTGCAATAACTGCACACTTTATTGACACAGTTGAACTTGATGTGGTGCCGCTTGATATCTCAAGTATTGTTTTGGGAAGTCCTTACTTATTTGACAGGAAGGTCATCTTTCATCGCCATGAAAAAAATTATCACTTGTTCAAAGATGGTAAAGAGTACATTGTGAGAGCACACAAGAAGAAGCTGGAATCTTCTTTACTCCATGCAAGTCAATTGAAAAGACTGGTTAATGCAAGTCAAAGTCTAACTTTGTTAATGTTGAAACGACCAGATTTTGAGCATTCGCCTTTTTATGATGTTGCTAATGATTTGTCTCAGTTTAATAACAGTTTGTATTTGAAAGAAGATGATGTTATGTTGCGCAAATTACCTTTTGGGTCAGCCAATGCAGTGAATGAAGTGTCAAAGAAAAGCAGTGCAAGCAAGAAGGACACACAATTCAGCATGGGAAAAATTTGGTTTCAGAATGGTAGAATTCGCCATGGGAACAGTTTGCAAGGTGAAATTTATTTTAAGTCTTCTGGGAAGTTTGATCAGATTATAAAAAGTTTTTTTTCTACAGATTACAATTTTTGTTCTACAAATTTTAATAATTTGCATCATGACTCTGTCAATCTTAGCAATGGTCGATCAGTTGATTCCAGAGACAGATTATCATTTTCTCAAAAGCTCCATTTGATGAAATCGGGTAGATTTCAGTTATTCAAGGGTGGAAGAGTGGAGAATCAGTCTCCACATCATCAGTTTCAGTAATCAGAGAGCTTTTGGGGTCCAAAAGCTTCCCATTTGGGAGGTGCGATCAGGTGATCCAGTCTCTTGTAGAAAAATGCTCAAAAATGAAGTTGCTCAGAATTGGTCCAAACTAGAATGACTAGAAAGAGCTTGGAAAAACGATCCTGTAGACATGAACGACACTGAAAACCGACACTGTATGAGAAAGTTATTCAGCTTTGAAGTTTGCCAATTTCAATTAAAAAATGGCCAAAATTGACTTTACAAAATTTTTTATTAAAAAAAGAATATTCCACAGAAAATACTTCTGAATATTTTGGTGGCTACTAATCATAGGGCGCCACGTGGACAGCCCGGAGGCCGCCACGTGGCCCCAAGGTAAAAAAAAAATGGCAATTCAAAATTATTGTGTTCTCGGCAGGGTTCGACCCCGGGTCGGGGCGGTGCCAACGGAGCGGCCTAACCGTTGGGCCACGGTGGTTCTTGTTAAACCATGCTCCCTGACTTATATTTAAACTTACGGTTCATTTGGGTGGATAATACTGTGGGTCATGGTCACGTGCATTTCGGCGGGAGTTTAATTTAATATATGGTTTGAACATTATTCAGCGCCGAACATAACACAAAGTTTTAAAACGAATTCCGTTCGGTGCGGTCCTATGGACCTTATCCACTAGCCCTCCAATTTGGCTGTAAATTTGGCGGTTCCCCCCAATTTTAGCACCCGTATCCTAATTTTTCGGACTTATTTGGAGTTGCTCCACATTTAGTGGAGCTTTTCAAGGGGACAATGGGCAAAACTTCAGTTAGCCATAACTTTGGCTAAGGAAGTCCAATTGAAGCGATTTTTTTTTTTTGATTTGAGGGTATTGAAGCATTTTGGAGCTATTGGGACAGGTTACAGAGCCATCAGGGCACTCTATTAGTGATTTTATCAACGAATTTTCTTGTGGAGCCACCAGTGCTTGGTGAAAGATCAACTGTATTGGACTATACTCATCCATTTGAGGTGAATGAATAATCAATTTCTACTGTTTTCAGTCCTCTGTTTCTGAATTTGTAGCTATTTTAGCCTTTTGAGGCTTTCTTCATAGTTTAACACTTATTTTGAGCATTAATGAAAGAGGGAAAAGCCTATTTGGAGGCTTTTGGACCCAGCAGAGGTAACCCAAGAGAGGGGTGAACTGCTTAAACAAATTCTTACTGTTATGCTGTGCATTTTTGCTGCCATATTCTAGATTTTACTACATTAAAAAGTAATTTTTAATAAGTCCACTTATCCCAATGAGACTTATACAGTGATCAAAACTCATTAGTTTCACTTCAAACCACATTACTTCCATTGCAGAATACTTGAACTTGCTTATTCACACATAAATTTTGGTTAATGAATACTTTGCAAACATAAACAAATACTTTCATTGACAGATCGATTTAGTGTTTACCTTATATTTCTTTAGGCAGAGCCAGTAAGAGGGCCAGAAGCTTCTGGTTTCATCCTTTCTAGTAAAGGTGAAATAACCAGTAAAAGCCCCTATTGTCTATCTCTGTATAAGAAATATTTTGTTCACACAATTTCAAATCAGAGGGACAGGCGGTATTTTAGAATTCAGAGCGATCACATCGGTTGGAGGACACGTGGCATAAGGCGGGTTTCCAAAACCGCCCTCATCACGCGTTAACTATCGGCTGGGGAGGCAGCGCGATATCCGCGTACGCCGTCCGATCTGGAGGCAGGCTATCGAACAGTGATCGCACCCGGACTTGCTCAGAGGTTAATCTAAGGTAAGGCGTCATATTTAATTGAACCTCCGGTTGTGTATGGTGGGCCCGAGGCCTAAAGTTTGTTTATTTAAAAGCGTCTGATTATTAATATAAGATACCGAAGGGTGATACCCTTAGTATAAGGTTCGACGAGAGAATTAAGGTTCGGAAATTGTTGAATGTATTTATTTGTCAATTTCTTCGAAATTGATAAATAAAATTACAAAAGAGTTGTGGAAGACCACATCGAGATGAACTGAGTTAATCCAAGGGAAAATGCTGACAGAGATACTATAGCGACCAACTCTCTTTAGGGGGCTGAATTCAATTTTGTTGTCATCATATCTTCTAAGATATGATTACTTTTTTCTATTTGACCATTGGTTTGAGGTTGATAGGATGTACTAAATTTAACTTTGTCCCCATTCCTTCCTTACAAAAATATGTCTATACCACAAAATTTTTATTAGGATAAGCTACCTTCAAGATTGGAGGAGTGGTTAATAACTTCTTTAGTCTCTTAAAATTGTCCAGACACTTCTAACTCCCCTCAAATTTTGTCCCCTTCTTTTGTAAAGAAGTGATAGGATATGCTAATTTAGAGAAACCCTCTATAAACCTTCTGTAATAGTTTGTAATTCCCATAAATGACCTGACATCAGTTACATCTCTAGGTATTGGCCACTTAGTAATAGCTCTAATATTTTTCAAAACCACAACAATTACTTCCTTAGACACTACATGTCCCAAATACTAAATTTGTTCTTGGTAAAATATTCATTTGCTAAACTTAGCGTATAGCTAATTCTCTCTAGGTGTTTGGATAAAAATATGCAAGTACTTATCATGTTCTTCCTTACTCTTTGAGTAAACTAGAATATCCTTTATGAATACTATGAAAAAAAATTCAAGAAAAGGACTCAACGCACTATTCAACAAGCACATGAAAGTTGTTGGTGTGAGTCCAAATGTCAACACCACAAATTCATAGTGTCCATATCTTGTTATGAATTTTTTTTTTATTTAAATCTTCATCCTTGATCCTAATTTGATGATATCCATACCTTAGAACTATTTTTGAAAAGATTGAAGTTCATTGGAATTGGTCATTTACTAGTAATCAATTCAAGGTAAAGGATATTTTTTTAAATGGTCATATTGTTTAGTTTTCTATACTTAATACAAAGACTAATTTTCCCATCTTTCTTCTTGACAAATAAAATTGGTAAACCCCGGGGAGAAACACTAGGTCTTATGTATTTCTTATTTAGAAGCTCTTGCAATTGAATCTTCAACTCCATTGACTCAGGAATACTCATCCTATATGGATTTTTGGACACTGGAATTGCTCCAGGAATGAGATCAATGGTAAAATATATATCTATCCTTGGAGGAAGTATTGGTATCTCTTCAAGAAATACATCTTTATATTGTTGCAAAATAGGGTAGTCATATAAAGACAAATTATGTTTTTTACCTGACAGATCTTCAACTTGAACTACAAACATTTAGCAACCGTTACAAGAAAAATTCTTTAATTGTAAGGTATAAATATGGCTCACATAAATAGCGATTGGGACTCCATTAACTACACTATCCTCTCCCTCATCATTCATACAAGTGAAAGACTTTTCCAAATAATTCATAATTGCACTATGATATTCTAACTAGTCCATCCTAATGAGAACATCACATGACCCCAAATATAAAACATTTAGACTTGTTTGAGTGTTCATTCCATTCAAATTTAATAAACAACCTTTTCTTATTTCTGTCACTTTCCTTTTTTTCCTGTGGCTAGTTGTAATAACAAGGTTCTGTTATGTTTTTCCTTTTTTAGTTCACATTTTGAACTATAGCAGGGGAAGGAGGATCACATTTTTTCAACCATGTTTTTCATACATGGAGATAATTTTTTTATAGAAATTTATCTCCATGCAGGGGAAGGAGGATCCAGACCAATGCAGAAGCCACCTAAGAATACATTGATCAGATTGAGGCCTTTTGATTTCTCCTACCCTGTGGGTTTTTTTGATGCCGCAGCTCAGAATGGAATGTGTGGGTGTGGAGTGTGGTTACTGATTAGTCCATTATTCCATTAAAAACTGTTTTGGAATGGAGGAATGGGTTCGAATACGAAAGCTGAGACTTTGGCTTTATGGGGCTTGCTCTGGTTTGCTAGGCATTTGTGCATTGATTTCATCCAGATATATGGTGATTCAAATGTTTTGATTGATTATCTTAACAAGAGAAACAATTTCGTGCATGTGCAACTTATTTCTTGGATGGAACGTATAAGTGATTTGGTTGGTACTTTCTCTTCGATTTCTTTTTCTCACATTTTCAGAGAAAATAATTCCAGTGCAGACCGACTGTCAAAATTGGGATTGAGTGGTAGGCTGGGAATGATTAATTATGAACTCACTGAGGCAAAGGGTATTGGTGCTAGAGGCACTTTACATATGTTCTAAATATTGACAAATGAAGGTTTTGGTAACTCACTTGGTCATAAGTTTTTGTTTAAAAAGGGAGAATGTGATAGCGCAGGGGGATGGTGCGGCAGTTTTTATCAGTTTTCTCTTTGGCTTTTTTATGGTGCGGTTGTTTTTATCAGAAACCTTAGGAATTATATCGAAGGTGAAAGGGTCAAAGAACACGGGATTGGCCTTTTTTATTTTGAATTTTTGTTCAAGTGGCAGTTATGTTTTTTTTACAAGGCTGATGGATGGATTATGGAGCGGATAGTTTAGTTTTTTTATGTATATGCATATGGGATATAGACATTTTTGATGTATGGCTCACAAGAACACTGTTTTTTATGACTTTTTTCATGCTTTATGTATGGATGAATATAGATAATTTGAACTGGTATATTAATATAAACCAGAGATTTCTCATGCTAAAAAAAAAAGAGTTTTATATGTATTATCTCTATATCCTTCCATGTGTATACATGTCATTATTTTCCCTCCACAAATTGTTCTTTAGATATACAAAATCAAAGGTTGGGATGTGATCTATAGAATCAGCGATGTTATAAGGTTTTTAGGGTTTTCTTACAATGTAATTACTACCCCGACAATTCTTGTCTATTCATTCATTTTCTCACAACACTATGTAACTTACCACTCAACGACTAAATTTCTCGAGCATCTTTTAGCAGGGAAGATGGTTATACATTGATTTATTCACCAGGTTACATCAGAGGTAATTTCTCTACTATTGTGCCATTTCTCTTGTGCTCAAACTATTTTATTATTAAAATTGTTAGGATTTAATCTCTTTGAGGACTAACTCTCTCGTTATCATCCTTATTAGGATCTTACTACTATATCTATGGTATTTATCTATTGAGGGTCTTCTTCAAAACTTTATGTTGACCATAAAAGTTCTCCAGATTTCATAATTGCAACATTAATATTTTTCTCTTTGCCTTCGACCGAAAATACATTTGAGGTGAATTTCTGGGAAAAAATATTAATAATTCTTGTTTTCTTTTACAATTTTTTCATTTATAAAATCTGTTTTTTTAATATCCGAGGGTTTGGAATCATTTACAGTCTCTCTCTTTCAAATGTATTTTCGTTTGAGATACCACCAAATTTCCAGGGTTTCGTTCTTCTAACCTCCAATTAAATGGCTTCTCGAATTCTGGGTAAAATATTTAAAATTCCCTTTTGAATATATTTTCCATGATTTTTCAAATCCTATGTCGCAATTTTCCTTTGTTAGTGGTCATTTTATATGTAATTTATTTTTAGGGTATATACCCATTTTATTTTTGAATTCATCTAATCTCGGGGTTATAAATTATCATTCTATTATACAGAACAAGAATAATAATATTAAGGCTTCTCTCTTCATTTTGTTATTATGTTAAAATTTATTGGGGTTTATTGTGTGAGAGAGATTCAAGTTTATAGTGTAAATCCTACCTGAATGTTAATAACCAAGGTTTATTCTCTCGGCCATACTCTTTTCTTACCGAGTTATGTAATGGAAACGTGCTTGTCCTATTTCATTTATGTGTAGGGTTATATATATATATTTTAAAGTTTTTCTTCGCCATAAACAAAGTTCAAATTCTCTCTTTGTACATTTCTTTTCATGTAATTTCAGATTTTCAGTTAAAATTTGCCTATATCACTTATTATTAATCTTCATAATTTAATATAATTGTACATCTTCTTCTTTTGATAAAATTATAAATTTTCTCATGTTTGTATTGATTTGTTTAATTATTTTTTTAAGAGATATCGTTGGAGAGGGCGGGAACGGGGATTCACCCAAGGTAATTAATTTAGTTATTACTCCAACATCTTCTTCTTTATACCAATATTATTCTTCTTTTGCACCATCGTTGTAAATTGAATGTTAAAATTAATGTTTATGTACTTGTGTACCTCTACAGGTACTCATTTTTCATACAAAATAGGTTTTCTCTTTTCTTCAATGTTTCCAATTCTGGTGCTTCTCTTCTTCGACTCACATAACATTCAGTCCCTTTACCAGGTTGAATGCTTCTGTACTTGGCTACAGTTTCTATTACTTCACTGCTAGAGTTCTTTTACACATTTTTAATGTATTTATGAATGTATTTATAAACTTACACTTCCGGTTATGGAATATTGTAATCTTTCAAGCTCTTATGATGGAATTTGTATTTTATTTATGATAATTCATTTTAATGCAAAATATATTAGGGTCAATCTTTACGACCCAAACTGTTGCATAGTTATTCTTCCATTTAAAAACTTTGCATATATTTGTTTTGAATGAAAAACATGGAGATAACTTTCTATAAAAAGATTAATATTTATATATTGGTATGTCTTTTGTCAGTATTTACTGGGTTATATTATTTTGATTCCTGTTACTTTAATCATTTCTCACTTTGCAATTGATGTTCATTAGTATCTATTTAAAATTTCTAGTTGTACAATTTCTTTAGAGTTTGTTATATTTAATTAAGAGTTCTCGATGTTAACATCTCTTAAGGAAACTCTACCTTTTAATATATATTTATGAGCTACTAAATTTACATTATGTTTTAACATTTTTTCTTCACAAATATTATACATGTGTAATGTAACTATATACTTGCAACAATTGAAATTATATCTTTAGTTAAGTATGTGTACATAGATACTTGTAATTTGATTTATTTTCATAAAATAACTTGACAATACTTCTACTAATGTTTTCCCTCAGTTTTAGCCAAAGTCCCATTTAGATAAGCCTATGGGAGTGGTTGGACGCTGGTAGAGTAGCCTTTGAGAACAATTATAGACTAAATCACACAGAGATGGTGTTATGGGAGCGACTGAGGGATTTGAAAATATTTTCTCCACGTTCCTCGTGCTAATTGGAAGAAAATTAGCTTGGAAATTCCCAGAGGCTTCCATAGAAAGTGAAAAATGTCGTAAATGGTTGGAAAAGGTCCTCTCATAAATTATTTTACCACCAAATAAATAACAGAACTTATGTCTATGTTCCTTATTTCCTATCTAAGTCAAAGTCATTAATAACTCTATCAGTATTCTACAGCATCTGAACTTCTTTCACAGCTATACACTTCTTAATACTTCATTGCAATTCTCTTTTTATACTCTTTCATAATACTATAATAAATAAATTAAAACACAACCATTGTGAACTCTTCTATTCTTCATGAATGTTTAACTCTACCACTTAAAAATACACATTACGAAATTTAAAATAAATCGTAAATACTTCTTTTCTTTTATAAATAACACAGTAGGTAAGAATACCAAGTTGAATTTGGTTTTCTAGAAAATTAGTATTTGAATACTTGACTCTACCTAACCTTAATACTTCTTTTATAAATTATCGCCCTAAGCACAGGTCTGCAAATCCTTTGTTTGTCTTATTCATTTTTTATTCTCACGGTCACTCCAAGACAATGTGAGTCTTTCCATGAGAAGAAGAAAAAAATTACATCCTTCCATTACCCATCTACCGCTAACTTTGGTAGTTGGTAACTACCTCCATCTCACCAATAGGTGGCAGGTTGTTACTAGCCCATTAATGAGATTTTGTTTCCCACTACCAAAGACAACATCTCGTCTTTTAGGGAAACAATAAATTGGTCAATTCCATAAATTCACAATAAACATTAACATATAGATTATATGCCTAGGACTTATTACTAGGTAATTAACATTCATCATCAATTTGAAACCTTATATCTTTCATCCAAGTATATTCCAACATAAATTTTCCAAACCTCTTTATTCATTATAAACATCTTAAATAGTAATTTAAAATCATTCATTATCAGTAATAAAGTATTGATAATTAAATTCTTCATATGTCTTTCAAACTTTGAACATTCAAAAATGAAAAGCACATATATACAATTATTTACATAAAAACCTCAAGTAGGGGATGTCACAATAAGACTCTACTTTTGAATATTTCTTGTGAATATATTTCCCTTATCTTTCTCTTTGAGATGAAATTGTATTCCTGGTAGCTATCAATATTTCCTCTTTTTTAGATGCAGATATGCCTTAGCTTAGGATCCGAGAGATTTCTTGGAGTAGCATTTTTGTTCATGTATTTCTAGAACTTTTCCTTTACCGGTTGGTAGATACTTTCAACACATAGATTAGCATATGAAGGGTTCTTACAACACCCTAAAAATTAAAACCCTTTAAATAAAATATGGATAAAGGGAACAAATTCAATTCAAGGATAGATCTATCATGTACTTAGAGGGTCTCAAACTATCAAGACTTTGCTAACATGAGTTAGCTTATCCTTTCCACGAATTAAACTAAAATGAAACAAAAAATTTGCAAGAAAACAAGGTAAAGAAGCAAACCAGACCATTGTCTCCTGGAAATATTGACTCAGTAGTTGTTGGAATTTAGTGTTGGCACTAATGTCAATAAGGTCATGGTCATGGTCATACTTTTCATATGCATGTGTGATGGATGTTATATTGTGTTGGGGTTCTATAAATATAAGATTCATAGTTTTGATTTGACTCTGTTAAAAATCTTGCAATATTGTACATACATTTGCTTTCTACAAATGTATTCCCAAATTAAAAATGAAAAGAGGGTATGTCCTAAAAGAGAAATCAAAGGACAAAAAGAAACAAGGATCAAAAAATAATATTAAATATGAACCCCAAATAAAAAAAGAGATAAGAATAAAACATGAAAGTGTTGCAAGTCAAAATGCCACTACCAGTTACTTTTACTACAAAATAATGATTATGTGCAGCTTGTTCAAAATGCCATAATCCATGAAGAGTTAAATATTTTAATCTTAACTTTTTCATACTTTAAATTTTATGCTAATAGATAGAGAATAAATATCTTGCCAAACAGTTTAATCTTGGTAGATCAATAGTTAAAATAGAGAATAATAAGGAGCTCAACAGTCTAATCTGGGCCCTCGAATGAAATAAGGTTAGAATTAGATAGTTTCCTGCTTTAAAAGAAAAATGAATAAGGGTTTGCAAGCTCAAATGCACCCATGCAAATAAAGGAAAAAATGGTAGAATAAATTATGGGTAGGAAGAAATAAGTTTCACAAGGCATGGATAAATATCATTTGGCATATTACTAATTTCCCTCCCCATAATGTGCTCCAGCACTACATCCTTTAGTCATAAAGGTTCAGAGCATTTCTCTAAATTTTGGTGGGACCGGACCCATGACTTAATGACTAACTGGCACCAAGGTATTGGATTTCACCTCATTAAAAACCCTTCCCCTTCATCATTCATTTTACCCTAATAAAATCCCTTTTTCTAAGTTTAAAACACTTTTTATCTAGGAAAAGTAAAACCCCCTTGACTAATTCCTCTTTCATACAAAAATACCCAAAAAAAAACCCACAAAAATTCTTTTTGCCTAAGTATACGTATTAAATGTTATGTTGGGCCTCACAATGATGAAATCCCGCTTAAAAAACATATGTTTTACACTATGCTTAGTGTATTTGGTCTTTCCGCAAATATATTTCATATTAAAATTTAACTTAATGTATTAATTACCATATATTCCCTTATCCCATATTATATTAATTCATTTATATAAATATCCCAAATCAACATTTTTATGTTATCTTATGTTTTAAATACTCCACGTGACATATTCTTCGCTCCCCCATAGGTTTAAGAAATATACTTTATATTAACCCATCCAAAGGTTACTTTACATCTGTATATAGCCTATTTTCCTTGTAAAGTGATTATTCTACCTATCCCGTTAAACATAAGACTTTACGTTTAAACTGTTTTTTAAATGTATAAAACTTAAACCCCGCCACATAAAGAACCCTGGGCCCCACGCCCATTACCCTTTAACTTCATCGATAAATTGTGACCATTCGCATCCGCCCAACAGATCCGATAGCCCATCATTCATATCGCAAATTAAATGGTGTAGTTGTTAATCAATTTTTGATTTGTGATATAAGTGGTTTTCGCCTGCTCTCTCTCCTCCACGTGTCCATTCAACATTGGATCACATCCTTCCGAGTAAAACCATAAACCACCCTCCAACATTGCGAAAAATACCGACGGTTTTTCCCTCCTACACGCCAAACCTTCCATCCATGTGATAATACTATGCATTAATGAATTTTAATGTTAAATAAAAATCAATAAAAACACCCGCTTGCACTGTTTTTCCTCCTGTTTGTTAGAATTTCATACAAAAAGAGTCATTTCTAGCCTGAGAAAACACTGTTGACTCAATTTTAAGCCTAAATTGGACATAATCAACCTACTTTGACTGCTATGAACATTGAGGGAGACCTCCGAGTACTATAAGGACCAGCATAGCCTCAGAAAGCTTTTCGCTAACCCAGAAAACCCCATTGAAGATCAAACCATTTTTACAGTCTTTTCCCATCATCAAAGCCATAAATCCATCCTTGCAAACCTCTGTCTCATTAAATTTTTTTTTTTCATTTTAGTAACAAAAGGAGAATTGGGATAAATATTTTGTTGAGAATGCAGCAAGATGATGGAGCTTAGTGAAATGAAGTCGCCTTCACTAAGTGGGCCCGCAGGCAAATTCTGGCGCAAAATCTATTTTTAGACTATGTCTATTTTTAGACATATGGAGCATGGTTCGAGGATTCTAGTTTGAGATTCTTGAAGTATGTGTCATGTTGTTAAAAATAGATGAGACTCTATTTTTGAGGTCAAAGAGGTCGAAGTCTATTTTTAGACTGCCTCTCCTTAAAACAGGGAAGTCAAATATTATTTACCCTTAATAATATTTAGAATATAAACAACAGTTTACTCTCTTGGAGCACTTCAGTTCGAGCTACAGAAGTGGCTCATGCATCTGACAGAGGAATCACGTGGTTCCCAAGGGTTTGATGGCATCATGCATGGTTGACTTCAGTTGGACTTCAGTGGCAGAAGTTTGGAGGAGTTAATGAGACAGATAGTGGAGTTGTGTTCTGTTTATTTTAGTTGAGCTGATTGAGATTAGTTTAACTAGCTAATCAATTAGTTATGAGTGGAGTGAATTAAATATTATTTAATTCATTAATTAGTAACTCATTATTCAACTCAAGAACACATCAGTTCACTACAGTGCATGATCGGTTCAGTGGAGACCAGTGAAAGAGGTAGATGAAAGGGTGGAGTTAGCTATCAGTTGTGACTATACTGTTGCTATTTGCAACACACAGATAGGTGGAGTAAGCCCATGAGGATTGCGCAGTTCGGGCTGGTGGTTTATCTATATAAAGAGGCCATCCCATAGCATTGAAACATGCAATAGAGGCAAGGCAATTGGCGGTGAGTTTTGAACTAGTAACCTGTTCAAAACTGAGCTAGATTGTGAGTAACTGTATGAGAAAGTACTGAGTACTTGTGAGGAGTATTGTACTGAGTTGGTTACTTGATTTCTCCATTATAATATACACAATAGCTGCGGGGTTTTCAGCTATAAGATTTCCCCATACATACTGTGTTAATGTGTATGATGATTTGATGTGTTATCGCTTGATTTTATTTCCACATGTGTGATGATCTGAGTGGAAGAGATTATGTGTTGCATATAAATTCGAATTGTATGTGATCAGGATAGTCTCGGTGGATAATTAATCATTATTCAGAAAATTTCTACATGGTATCGGAGCTATTGAAGCAGAGATTGATCATCACGGTGATTACAAACTTATTTCGGTAGACAGAGTCT
This sequence comes from Pinus albicaulis, assembly GCA_034641835.2. Lineage (NCBI taxonomy): Eukaryota > Viridiplantae > Streptophyta > Pinopsida > Pinales > Pinaceae > Pinus > Pinus albicaulis. Next base: position 1,973,767,409 of record CM076578.1, read on the forward strand.
GCATGCGGGCCAGGTAGCCTCCGGATTCATCTTTCTTCGGAAAGTGAAAGGTATGGTAAATGCCCCTTGCAGTCGATCTCTGTGCTAGAAATAATTTGTTCTCACAGATCTAGAGCGGTTGAGCTTTGAGGTGGAATTCGAAATTTTGCAGCAGTTTTTGTTTTCTTGGTGCCAGTGTTGAAAATGTCTTTCAACGGTTTGCGACTCGAATATGCTCTTGAAGGCAGTTCGAATTATGTTGCATGGAAGGATCGCATGGAAGCAGTATTAGAAGATAATGGTCTGAAGGAGTTCGTAGATACGGATGTCCAAAAGCCCATCCAAAAGCCCACTGATCCTGCTGAAGTCGATGCATGGCAAAAGAAGATGGCGAAATGTCGAAGGATCCTGTTGGAGGGCGTCAAGGATCATATTGTATCCAGCCTGCATGGAAAGGCTTCTCCATTTTTAATGTGGAAAGCTTTGACGGATCTATTCCAGAGTAAGAGTGACCAAAGAAAGCTGGCGCTCAAAGATAAGCTCAGGAACATCAAGATGGAGAAGGGCGACAGTATCGCCAAATACCTCACGAAGTTCACTCAATGCAGAGATGAACTGGGAAGTGTGGGGGTTACTGTCGATGAAGAGGACATGGTCGACCTGGCTCTCCTTGGTCTTCCGAAGGCTTGGCACTCATATCAATATAGTGTCAATGGTCGGGAGAAGCTGCCGGGATGGGAGCGCCTTTGGGCGGATCTCATGCAGGAGGAGATAAGGAGGACTACTCGAGATGGATCTTCATCAAAGGGAGTTGATGAAGAAAACTGCGCTTTGGTGGCCAAAGAAAAGAAAGGGAAGGGTAAGAAAACCTCTCATTCTAGTGCAAAGGGCAAGAAGCAGGATATGGCGAAAGTGAAGTGTTTTCACTGCCATGATCACGGACATTATGCTACCAATTTTCCAAAGAAGAAGAAGAACAAGCAAGCGGGAAGATCTGCAGATGGAGAAGCTTTGGCTTCACAGTTCGAGCTTGACTTTTCACCGATTGCATGCTTGGTTTCAAGTGTGATGGGATCAGTATGGTTCTTGGATAGCGGTGCGTCATTTCATATGACGGGAGATCGGGATTTGTTCTCAGATCTAGAGGACAAAGATTTGGGTGTGCACATCGAGATGGGTGATGATGGTAGATACAGTGCGACTGGTATCGGTACCATATCCTTTCAGAGGGAGTCTGGTAAACCCTTTGTACTGAAGGATGTCATGCATGTACCTGGATTGAAGAAGAACCTGATTTTAGTAGCGATGTTGGAGGATAAGGGGTATGATGTGGTCTTCAGCGAAGGAAAAGCCTTCCTGCGCAGTAAGACTACTGGAGAGACCCGGAAGATAGGGGTTCGAACCAAGAACCTTTATCAGTTGCAGGTAGATGGCTGCGCAGCTATGGCATGCAAGGCGGGAGAAGTGGTGAGCCGGGATGATGAGGGCGAACTGTGGCACATGAGATTGGGCCACCTTCACCATGGAGCTTTGAAGATTCTGCAGCAGATTTCTACTGGGCTTCCTAAGGGCACTCTTGCGCAGTCAGATCAGTGCAAGGGGTGTACTTTAGGAAAGTATGTGAAAGCCATTTTTCACGAGAAGGATAGTCGCGCCACGACGATCCTTGAGAGAGTTCACATAGACGTGTGTGGTCCTTTCTCAGTTGCTTCGACAGCAAAGCACAAGTACTACGTGATCTTTGTTGATGATTTCTCTCGAAAGTGCCGGATCTTCTTCATGCAGAAGAAGAGCGATACATTCGCGAAGTTCTGTGAGTTTAAAGCACTGGTCGAGAAGGAGTCGGGGAAGAAGGTGATTGCTCTAAGGAGTGATAACGGTGGTGAATTCATCTCGGCTGAATTCAAGGAGTTCTGCAGCGCAGAAGGGATTCGGAGAGAGGTCATCGCACCCCATAACCCACAGCAGAACGGGGTGGCTGAGCGGAAGAACAGAACGATCGTGGGTGCTGCATGGGCGATGTTGCATGATCAGGGCCTACCCCTTCACTTGTGGGCTGAGGCATGCAATACAGCAGTGTATGTGCAGAACCATTGTCCTCACAAGGTTCTTGGCATGAGTACACCGGAGGAGGCTTATTCTGGCAAGAGGCCTGATATTTCCCATTTGCGGATTTTTGGTTCTCCTGTCTACATGCATGTGACGAAGGATGCGAGAAGGAAGCTGGATCCGACCGCAGAGGTTGGAATATTTGTGGGGTACACTGATACACCTCACAACTATCGGGTGTATTTGTCAGACAGTCGCAAGACTGTTGTGCGACGGGATATAAAATTTCAAGAGGAGAAAGCCATGCAGTGTTCGCTTGAGAGGGAGCTACACTTGCATGCAGATGAGGAGCTGTTAGTTCCTAAGGAGGAGCTTCCGGATGTGGATCAGCCACAAGAGGAGGTTTAGGAGGTGGAAGAAACCACCCAGGCAGCACCAACCATCAAAGGGCGCATGCGCACTATAGAAGCTGAGCGACTGGCTCGGGATGCAGAGAAGGTTGTAGGACCACCTACAGCACAGCGCAGATAGAGACAGTCACCGGATCGGTACACTGGATACATGGCTCTTGTGAGTCAATGTGTTGTGACAGAGCCATCCTCTTTTGAGGAAGCCGTGGAGGAACCCGCATGGGTTGATGCCATGATCGAAGAATATGATTCGATCATCAGGAACAGTGCATGGGAGATTGTCCCAAGACCGGTTGGGAAATCAGTTGTAGGTTCGCGATGGATCTACAAGGTGAAGCAGGCGGCTGACGGGAGTGTGGAGAAGTACAAGGCGAGATTTGTCGCCCGGGGCTTTTCACAGATCGAGGGGATTGACTATGAGGAGACTTTTGCACCTGTCGCAAGGTACTCTTCCATACGGACGATCCTTGCTCTCTCAGCGCAGATGGGGTGGCACATTCATCAGATGGATGTGAAGACTGCGTTCGTCAATGGAGTTATTGAGGAAGAGGTGTACATAGAGCAGCCTGAAGGTTTTGAGATCTTCAGCAGTGAGTCGCATGTGTGCCGACTCAAGAGAGCACTGTATGGGCTGAAGCAAGCACCTCGTGCTTGGTACACTCGGATAGACAGCTACTTCACCCGGCTTGGATTCTCCAAGAGTGAGGCGGATCCAAACCTGTACCAGATTGTGGTGGAGGGGAAGCTGTTGATCATCGTACTGTATGTAGATGATCTGATTTTGACTGGCGATGAGCAGTTGATACTTTCATGCAAGGAGGATCTTCCACGAGAGTTTGAGATGAAGGACCTGGGCATCCTTCATTATTTCCTGGGATTGGAGATTTGGCAGCGCAGTGGAGGACTGTTTGTTTCTCAGGGCAAGTATGCCCGGGAGATTCTGGAGAGGTTCAACATGCAAGGCTGCAAGCCTGTTGATACCCCTCTTCCTGGAGGTTGGAGGAAGGGAGATGCTACTTCGGAGGAGGTAGTGGATGCCACTGTCTATCGACAGTTGGTGGGGTCGTTGATGTATTTGGTCAATACTCGACCCGATATATGCTATGCAATTAACCAGCTTTCGCAAGCTATGGTTAAGCCTACCAAGCTCTTTTGGAAGGCGGGCAAGCATGTATTGCGCTATATTAGAGGCACATCGGGATATGGTCTATGGTACAGACAGGAGGATGGAGCGAAGCTTTCTGGCTTCACTGATGTAGATTGGGCAGGGAGTCCAACGGACTGGAAGAGCACATCTGGAGAAGTTTTCAGCATTGGGTCGACAGCAGTTTCCTGGTACAGCAGGAAGTAGAGATCCGTGGCACTCAGTTCAGCAGAGGCCGAGTACATGGCAGCTAGCTTGGCTACATGCGAGGCTATTTGGATGAGGAAGATCCTCGCAGGATTGTTCAGGTTGCATTTGGAGCCTACAGTGATTTACTGTGATAACCAGAGTTGCATTAAACTCTCGGCTAATCCAGTATTTCATGATAGATCCAAACACATCGACATCAAGTACCATCATATCAGAGATTGTGTTCAGCGGAGAATCATGATGCTTTCATATGTTCTCACGGAGGATCAGGATGCCGACATCCTGACGAAGGCACTCACCAGGAGCAAGTTCGAATTCCACAGAGGCAGGATAGGGGTTGCAGATAATCCATATCTTGCCGAGAGGGAGTGTTGAGAATGCAGCAAGATGATGGAGCTTAGTGAAATGAAGTCGCCTTCACTAAGTGGGCCCGCAGGCAAATTCTGGCGCAAAATCTATTTTTTAGACTATGTCTATTTTTAGACATATGGAGCATGGTTCGGGGATTCCAGTTTGAGATTCTTGAAGTATGTGTCATGTTGGTAAAAATAGATGAGACTCTATTTTGAGGTCAAAGAGGTCGAAGTCTATTTTTAGACTGCCTCTCCTTAAAACAGGGAAGTCAAATATTATTTACCCTTAATAATATTTAGACTATAAACAGCAGTTTACTCTCTTGGAGCACTTCAGTTCGAGCTACAGAAGTGGCTCATGCATCTGACAGAGGAATCACGTGGTTCCCAAGTGTTTGATGGCATCATGCATGGCTGACTTCAGTTGGACTTCAGTGGCAGAAGTTTGGAGGAGTTAATGAGACAGCTAGTGGAGTTGTGTTCTGTTTATTTTAGTTGAACTGATTGAGATTAGTTTAACTAGCTAATCAATTAGTTATAAGTGGAGTGAATTAAATATTATTTAATTCATTAATTAGTAACTCATTATTCAACTCAAGAACACATCAGTTCACTACAGTGCATGATCAGTTCAGTGGAGACCAGTGAAAGAGGTAGATGAAAGGGTGGAGTTAGCTATCAGTTGTGACTATACCGTTGCTATTTGCAACACACAGATAGGAGGAGTAAGCCCATGAGGATTGTGCGGTTCAGGGTGGTGGTTTATCTATATAAAGAGGCCATCCCATAGCATTGAAACGAGAAATAGAGGCAAGGAAATTGGCGGTGAGTTTTGAACCAGTAACCTGTTCAAAACTGAGCTAGATTGTGAGTAACTGTATGAGAAAGTACTGAGTACTTGTGAGGAGTATTGTACTGAGTTGGTTACTTGATTTCTCCATTATAATATACACAATAGCTGCAGGGTTTTCAGCTATAAGCTTTCCCCATACATACTGTGTTAATGCGTATGATGATTTGATGTGTTATCGCTTGATTTTTATTTCCGCATGTGTGATGATCTGAGTTGAGTTGAGTGGAAGAGATTATGTGTTGTGTATGAAGTTCAAATAGTATGTGACCAGGATAGTCTCGGTGGATAATTATTTATTATTCAGCAAATTTCTACATATTTTAATACTAGTTAAAGCTGTTTACTCCTAAAAAACTTACAAAGAAATGAATTTTAAATGATATTCCTTAAAAAAAGATTCCAAGCAGCAGAACAGAAAGTAGTCATTTATGCAGAGAGAGATAAATTTTCACAGTGAATGGTAAAAGTGAAATAATAATTCACAGTGACAGTGAAAATATAATAGTCAAAGAGCATCACAGTTAAAGTGTATCAGATAAAAGTCAGAGTGAAAGTCAAATCAGAAAAAATAAATTAGTCAAGGTAAAACAGTAAAAGTAAACACAGAGGCAGTAATGGTTAAACGAAGATGAAACAATTTTATCAGCAACAATTAAGTTTATCCAAAGTAAAATTCAAAACAGTTAAAAGAACAATAAGGTTAAAAGATGAAAACAGAGCATGAAGGGACATTTTCCAAAATTTTTTTGTTTAAGTCATAGTTTTTCAAAAACTATTGTGGACAATCCAAGATGAATTTTGAAAAAATAAAGGAGGTTTATGTTCCTAATATGCTAAGATACAAAAACCTTTCTCATTGTTTACACAGGTATTACAGAATGAGAGATACATGCTCATCTTCATAGCCTAGTTTTCGGGTTGTGCAAAGTTCTGTTTTACACATCTTTTTGCAGAGCTTATTGTCAACAGCTGGAACTAAATTTTGGGACACTGAGAGAGCTTTATCTCAATACAATATTTATATACAATAACCTCTTTCACTTTTTACATATCTATCTCATATTGAGATATAAAAAGGTATCACTAGACTCACATTTTGCAGAATTTCTGGAGCAAAATGCATAAAGGAAGGAGACATTTAGTGACTTGGAAGCCTCATCATCAACCAAGAGTTGCTATCAAATTCGAATTTCTCTTATTTGTCACCATCAATCCATAAATATAGTGCCAAATAGATTCATTATTTTTGAGTGTCCTTTAGTTAAGTTCTATTTATGTAAAACAGTTTGAGATATTTGTAAAACAATCTTGATATTTTTTCAAGATATTCTAGTTTAGAATTTGTATAAACACTTCATCATTTGAAGTATTGAGTGTGGAATAAATTGCTGAAGATTTCTATAGTCAATATTTCTGTACTTGAAGGGTTTTTTTACCAAGTTCAAGTCAGTGGGCTGGATCAAAGCAATAAAGCATCATATTTCAGGATTCATGTGCTGGGCCACTTAAGTGAAGTGCTTTCTTCTGTGATTTGTTAAATCTTCTTATGTTTTCCATTCATACATACATGTATTCTAAATTTTAATGTGAAATCAGGAAGTGAGATATCAGAATTTGTTAAAATCACTCTATTATTTACTATTTTTCATTTTAATGTTTTCTGTTGATTTCCATAGTAGGGAACCCTTAATTTCTCCCTCTTTCGAATGACCTCTGTCTTCTTCACTTCTTATCCGGATTAAAGAATCCTTGATTGCTCTTTATCCTGATTAAACCACTTCACCAATCAGCCTCAAAGATCTTGAGTGACTCTGCTATCTTGCCTTGAAAATATTTGACTTTAGACCTTGATCTTGATCTGTCTACTTGACACATTGACTCCATCTTCCCAATGGAAAACAGATCTATTACTATGCATCTTAGTAAGTGATTTTCCCACCAAACCAAATCAAAACTTCAAAACCAATTTTCCCTATATAACTAGCCTAAAATTAAATATAATCAACAGAGTTAAATCATATAGAGAGAGCCCTCTCTGAGAATTAGGAAGGCTAGATCCTAAGGCTTAAAAGTAGGTTTGTGGTTATCTCAGTGAGTTCTTTCTTTAACCTTGAGAAAGTACTAAGTGATAACATATTGTATATTCTTTCTTTTTCAGAAAAGGAATTGAATATTGATGGTAAGAAGTAGGAATTGAAGAAAGAGGAGAACAATGACACTGAAGCGACAAAATGTAAATTAAAGAGAGAGATAAGAGAATTGGTCTAGTGGTACATGTAGAGTTGATGTCCCGCGTAAGAGACACACATAGAGATTGATGGTCAAGACTTCAGAGTTGGTGAATTCACTTGCCATGCCTTAGCAACACAATGATAATGTTTTGAAGTGATGAAACAATATTTCATGTGTAAATTGTACTCCAACCAATATTAAGTTGGAAACTAGTATTGCAATACTTAATATTAATATTTTATATAATATAATTTATGTGGTTGAAGTTATTTATAGTTTCACTTGATATTATTTATTTTTGTAATTAAGATATGTAACTTTTCGTTTTCATATTAGATGAGCATGTACATTATATGCCAGTTTTTTTTTTTAAATAGTTGGAAAATCATACTAATTAATTTATGTTGATTGATAATGAACAAATAAAATCAATCTAAAACTACTAAATTAGTAGTTTATGTTTATTAATGAACACAAATAAAATGAATATACGACTAAATTAGTTGCTTATAATAATTGTTAATGAAAGTAAATGAAAATAATATAAACTACTAAAGTAGTAATTAATATAATGAATATGAAACTATCAAAAAAAGATAAATGACTACTACAAATGATAATTTTTTTATTACAAATGATGACTTAATTTTGCATATATGTCTATTAGTAGCTAATTTACAGTACCTTATAACACAAACAAAATTTAGTCATATTTATTTGGTCATTAATTGGTTTCAAACGATGACTAAAATTTGCATATATATGACTATTAGTAGCTAATTCACAGTATCTTATAATACGACCAAAATTTAGTCATATTTCTTTGGTCATTAATTGGTTTCAAACGATGACTAAAATTTTCATATATATGACTATTAGTAGCCAATTTACAGTATCTTATAACACGACCAACATTTTGGTCATAATTCTTTGGTCATTAAATGGTTTTCTAGGGTGATAATTTAGTAATATATTTGGTTGTATATTTGGTCATTAATTGTGACAATTAATGACCAAATTTATGACTAAATATAATATTAGACATAAAGTTGAGACAACTAATTAATGGCTAAGCTAAAAACGACTAAAAGTTGGTTGCGTTATAAGATACTGTAAATTAGCTACTATTGGTCACCGACCGAAAATAGTCGTTTATATGCAAATTTTAATCATTTTTAAGTAACTAATTAGCCATTTTGTACTAGTGTTATCTTGTTGGTCCTAGTGGTTGGCATTGATGTTGGTCCTATGATGATGGCACACTCATGATGGTCAGTGATGGAATTGGTTTGGTTGATAGTGCTTCTACAAATACATGATGCAGATCAACATGTGATGGTAATGGTTGATGGAAAAATAGTTGAGTTTTCAACTAGGTCTTCATCTAGGTATTCATGCTTATGCTTCATGGAGATGACTTGATGCAATGTGATGGCTTCATGATGATGATGTTGATGTTGCATAGGTGCTAAAAAATTCTGCAGGTATGTACATATGTGTTGCGGCAGCTTGTTCAGAGCTCTGATGGAGAGCGGAGGACTTGTTGGTACATTTTTCAACCTTGTTTGACGTTGTCCCTTGTAGCTCAACTTGGCATTGACACTTAGGAAGCACTTGTCGACGTTTCGAATCTTCATGGAGATCCATCTTTAGGATGAATGAATGAAGGATTGAAAAAATGAATTAGGTCAAATTTATAGAGAAAGAAAAAGAAATTTATAAAAAAAGACAACAAGCATTAATTTCTAGGAATTAATCAATTTATTTTTATGTTTTATTTAGATTAAATTAAAATAAAATTAATTAATCAATTACTTATATTGAATAAATTCTATTAATAATGATATATGTATATAATAATATCTAATAATAAAATAATACTATTTTTATTATTATTTTAGTAATTTTTGAATTTTTTTTAATAATTATTTTATTTACTTTATAATTAAATTTCAAAAAAAAAAAATTTAATTTATAATTCCTATGCTTTTCCTTTTCTTAATATGGATTAGAATTAATTAATAGTTATTTAATAACTATACCTATTACTATAATAAATATTACTAATAAGAGGAATAAGTATTAATAAAATCTAATAATGATAAATTATTAATAATAATATCCATTAATATAATAGTATTATAATATTTATTTTATTCCTATGTATGTTGGTACACCTTGGGAATCTAACATGCTAATGGGATTTCATGGGGATGGTCAAATATCGTGTGCACACATACAATCACAATGTGACAAGTCAAGACTAGGGCTAGGGTGCACACACCATGTAAAAAAATGAAAAAAGGCTTGTGGATGCACATATCATGTGGTGTACCAACATGAGGTTTAGGCCCATACATTATGCGATGGACCTAGATAAGGCTTGTGAGCATACATTTCCTATTAGGAAAAGGAATTACCACAATCAAGCGCACAACATGTTCTTAGAGAATGAGTCAGAACAACTATGGACTAGGTGGATAAGTCCATTTGGGACATGATGAAACAATTGATATATGTAATGATAAATGGGATACTATTAGGTTTTTGAAGTTCCAAAAGGGCCATATAGAGATGGATTAGACAAGTTATTCCTAGAGTGTGGTTAGTGTGCAGAGCACATGATGTTGGTGGATGGTAGAATGACTTATATGATATATTGGGTGGTATTCCAATGAAGCAAGTGACACATAGGTCAACATCAATTTGAAATTATATGCATGTATTGACATGATATATGTGGGAGGTTTCAAAGGACAACTCACCAATTTGGACTACACAAATGTTGGGTCCACTTTACTTCACATGTGGATGAGTATTGTGATGTGACATAGTTGGCCTATTACATATGGAACATTGAAATATTCAAACTTGAGGAAAATTCATGTTGAAAATGCAACAAGATGATGGAGCTTAGTGAAATGAAGTCACCTTCACTAAGTGGGCCCGCAGGCTATTTTTGGCGCAAAGTCTATTTTTAGACTATGTCTATTTTTAGACATATGGATCATGGTCTATGAGTTGCAGGATGCTATTCATGGATGATTGGTCGAGTTGGTAAAAATATATGGACCTCTATTTTTAGACATTGGGCAGTTTCTATTTTTAGACTGTCGAGCTAAAAATAGAACAGTCAAATATTATTAGCTCTTAATAATATTTGGACTATAAACATTATCTTATTCTCTTGGCGCACTTCAGTTTGAGCTACGGATGTGGCCCATGCAGCTGAAAAAGGAATTATGCTATTCCTAGGGGTTTGGTTGAGCTATTGCATGGTTGACTTCAGTTAGACTCATGTGGCAGAGTTTTGGTGGAGTTGATTGAGGAGTTGATGGAGTTGTTTTCGGTTTAACTTAGTTGAACTAGTTGTATTTAGTTTAACTGGCTAATACACTAGAGATGAGTGGTGTGAATCAATTATTAATTAATTCACTAATTATTAACTCATTATTCAACTAAATAACACATCAGTTAACAAGCATGGACAGTTCAGTAAAGACCAGTGGAAGAGATAGGTGAAAGAGCCGGTTTGCTATTAGTTGTGACATTAGTTGTGCATGAGATTTGCACAAGCATTGGAGGAGATTGCCAATGAGAATTGTGCAGTTGGAGCTAGTGGGATTCGAACTTGGATCTCATCCATAATCCTTTTGGATTGCGCAGTAGAGGCAGGCAAACAGTGGAGGAGTTTTGAACCCGTGACTTGTTCAAAACTGAGCTAGTTTGTGTGTAACTTCTGGAGATAGTACTGAGTACTTGTGAGGAGTATTGTGCTATGTATTGTTACATGTTCTCTTCCATTATAATATAAAAAATAGCTGGGGGTTTTCAGCTATAAGCTTTCCCCATTACATACTGTGTTGATATGTGTGCTTGATTATGTTTTAATGAGCACATGCGACTGCTTTCTATTTCCGCATATTGATGATCAATTGTAGAAGAGGTTATGTGTTATGCATGAATTCGAATTAGTGTGTGACCAGGATAATCTCGGTGAATAAATCTTCATTATTCAGCAAATTTCTACATGGTATCGGAGCAAGAGAATTGATCATCGGGATCTATTACAGTGATTACAATTATTTCGGTAGACAGAGTCTGTAACGGGCCAGGTAGCCTCTGGATCCATCCTTTCCTTGAAAGGTGATATATCCAGTAAACGCCCCTACAGTCGATCTCTGTGCTAGAAATAATTTGTTCTCACAGATCCAGAAGCAATTGAGTTTTGAGCTTGGAATTTGAATTTTGCAGCAGTTTGTTTTCTTGGTGCCGGAGTTGAAATGTCTTTCAACGGTTTGCTACTGGAATATGCCTTGAGGGCAGTTCGAATTATGTTGCATGGAAGGACAGAATGGAGGCGGTATTAGATGATAACGGGCTGAAGGAGTTCATAGATGCTGAGATCCTAAAGCCTACTGATGCTGCTCAAGTTGAGGCTTGGCAAAAGAAGATGGCGAAATGTCGAAGGATTCTGTTGGAGGGCGTGAAGGATCACATTGTATCCAGCCTGCATGGAAAATATTCTCCATATTTGATGTGGAAAGCGTTGACAGATCTATTCCAGAGCAAGAGCGACCAAAGGAAGCTGGCGCTCAAGGACAAACTTAGAAACATTAAGATGGAGAAAGGCGACAGTATCGCCAAGTACCTCACGAAGTTCACTCAATGCAGAGATGAGCTGGGAAGTGTGGGGGTGACTGTCGATGAAGAGGACTTGGTGGACCTGGCTCTCCTTGGTCTTCCGAAGATTTGGCATTCCTATCAGGACTCTGTCAATGGTCGGGAGAAGTTGCCGGGATGGGAGCGACTTTGGGCGGATCTCATGCAAGAGGAGATAAGGCGGACTACCAGGGACGGATCTTCATCAAAGGCATCTGATGAAGAAAATTGCGCTTTGGCTGCCAAAGAAAAGAAGGGGAAGAGCAAGAAAGCTTCTCAGTCTGGTGCGAAAGGCAAGAAGAAAGACATGTCCAAGGTGAAGTGTTTTCACTGTCACCAACACGGAAATTATGCCACAAATTGTCCGTAGAAGAAGAAAAATAAGCATGCTGCTGGATCTGCAGCGGGAGAGGCATTGGCCTCCCAGTTCGAGCTGAATTTTTCGCTAATCGCATGCTTGGTTTCAAGTGTGATGGGATCAGTATGGTTCTTGGACAGTGGTGTGCCATTTCACATGACTGGAGATCGGGATTTGTTTTCAAATCTGGAGGAGAAAGATCTTGGAGTGCACATCGAGATGGGCGATGATGGTAGATACAGTGTGACCGGTATCGGTACCATTTCATTTGAGAGGGAGTCTGGTAAACCCTTTGTATTGAAGGAAGTATTGCATGTTCCAGGATTGATGAAGAATCTGATCTCTGTGGCGATGTTGGAAGACAAGGGGTATGATGTGGTCTTCAGCGAAGGAAAGGCTTTCCTGCGCAGTAAGACAACTAGAGAGACCCGGAAGATAGGGGTTCGAGTCAAGAACCTTTATCAGTTGCAAGTAGATGGCTGCGCAACAATGGCATGCAAGGCGGAAGCAGTGGTGAGCCGGGATGATGAGGGCGAGCTGTGGCACAGGAGATTGGGCCACCTTCACCATGGCACTTTGAAGATACTGCAGCAGATTTCTACTGGGCTTCCTAAGGGCACTCTTGCGCAGTCAGATCAGTGCAAGGGGTGTACCTTGGGAAAAATTTTGAAAGCCACCTTTCACGAGAAGGATAGTCGCGCCACGACGATCCTTGAGAGAATTCACACAGACGTGTGTGGACCTTTCTCAGTAGCTTCGACAGCAAAGCACAAGTACTATGTGATCTTTGTTGATGATTTTTCTCGGAAGTGCTGGATCTTCTTCATGCGAAAGAAGAGCGAGACATACTCAAAGTTCTGTGAGTTCAAGGCACTGGTTGAGAAAGAATCGGGGAAGCAGGTGAAGGCTCTAAGGAGCGACAATGGTGGTGAATTCATCTCTGGCAAATTCAAGGACTTTTGATCCGCAAAAGGAATTCGAAGAGAGCTCATAGCACCTCATAACCCACAGCAGAACGGGGTTGCTAAGCGGAAGAACAGAACGATCGTGGGTGCTGCACGAGCGATGTTGCATGATCAGGGCCTACCCATGATCAGGGCCTACCCATTCACTTGTGGGCGGAGGCATGCAATACTGCAGTATATGTGCATAACCGTTGTCCTCACAGGATACTTGGCATGAGTACACCCGAGGAGGCATTTTCTGGTAAGAGGCCTGATATTTCCCATTTGAGGATTTTTGGTTCACCTGTTTACATTCATGTGACGAAGGATGCCAGGAAGAATCTGGAGCTGACCGTAGAGGTTGGGATATTTTTGGGGTACAAAGATACGCCCCACAGCTATCGTGTGTATTTTCCAGACAGTCGCAAGACTGTTGTGAGAGGGGATATCAAATTTCAGGAGGAGAAAGCCATGAAGTGTTCGCTTGAGAGGGAGCCACACTTGCATGCAGAGGAGGAGCTATTAGTTCCTAAGGATGAGCTTCAGGATGTGGATCAGCCACAAGAGGAATTTCATGGAGTGGAAGAGACCACTCATGCAGCGCCAACCATCAGAGGGCGCAAGCGCACTACAGAAGCTGAGCGACTGGCTCAAGATGCAGAGAAGGTTGTAGGACCACCTACAGCACAGCGCAGACAGAGACAGTCACCGGACCGGTACACTGGATACATGGCCCTTGTGAGAAAATGTGTCGTGACAGAGCCATCCTCTTTCGAGGAAGGTTTGTGGAGGACCACTTTGTGGGTAGATGCCATGGTGGAAGAGTATGATTCGATTGTCGGAAACAGTGCATGGGAGATTTTCCCAAGACCGGAGGGGAAATCGGTGGTGGGTTCGCGATGGATCTACAAAGTGAAGCAGGCGGCTGACGGGAGTGTGGAGAAGTACAAGGCGAGATTTGTCGCCCGTGGCTTCTCACAGATCGAAGGGATCGATTATGAGGAGACCTTTGCACCTGTCGCAAGGTACTCTTCCATACGGACGATCCTAGCTCTCTCAGCGCAGATGGGGTGGCACATCCATCAGATGGATGTGAAGACTGCATTCCTCAACGGATTCATTGAGGAGGAGGTGTACATAGAGCAGCCCGAAGGTTTCGAGATCTTCAACAGTGAGTCGCATGTGTGCAGACTCAAGAGAGCACTGTACGGGTTGAAGCAAGCACCTCGTGCTTGGTACACACGGATAGACAGTTATTTCACCGAACTTGGATTCTCCAAGAGTGAGGCGGATCCTAACCTGTACCAGATTGTGGTGGAGGGGAAGTTGCTGATCATTGTACTATATGTAGATGATCTGATTTTGACGGGTGATGATCTGTTGATACTTTCATGCAAGGAGGATCTTGCTAGAGAGTTTGAGATGAAGGACTTGGGCCTCCTTCATTATTTCCTGGGATTGGAAATTTGGCAGCGCAGTGATGGACTATTTGTTTCTCAGGGTAAGTATGCCCGGGAAATACTGGATAAGTTCAACATGCATGGCTGCAAGCCTGTTGATACTCCTCTTCCTGGAGGTTGGAGGAAGGAGGATGCTACTTCAGCGGAGGTAGTGGATGCCACTGTTTATCGACAGTTGGTGGGGTCGCTTATGTATCTGGTCAATACACGACCCGATATATGCTATGCAGTTAACCAGCTTTCACAAGCTATGGTTAAGCCTACCAAGCTCTTCTGGAAGGCGAGCAAGCATGTATTGCATTATCTCAGAGGCACATCGGGATATGGATTGTGGTACAGACAGTCGGATGAGGTGAAGCTGTGTGGCTTCACGGATGCGGTGTTTAACGCAACGGACGAGAAAGAGAACATGCGGAAAGGGATCTTCGGTATCGGGTCGGCGTGATGGTTACAGTACGGCGGGGGAAAGGCAGTCCGTGGCACTCGATTTCGTGGAGGTGAGTACATGGCAGCAAGCTTGGCTGCATGCGAGGCTATTTGGATGAGGAAGATCCTCGTTGGATTGTTTGGGTTGCACTTGGAGCCTACTGTGATTTATTGTGATAACCAGAGTTGCATTAAACTCTCGGCTAATCCGGTATTTCATGATAGATCCAAACACATCGACATTAGGTACCATCATATCAGAGATTGTGTTCAGCGGAGAATCATGTTACTTTCATATGTTCCCACGAAGGATCAGGATGCTGACATCTTGACGAAGGCGCTCACCAGGAGCAAGTTTGAATTCCACAGAGGCAGGATAGGGGTTGCAGATAATCCATATCTTGTTGAGAGGGAGTGTTGAAAATGCAATAAGATGATGGAGCTTAGTGAAATGAAGTCGCCTTCACTAAGTGGGCCCGCAGGCTATTTTTGGCGCAAAGTCTATTTTTAGACTATGTCTATTTTTAGACATATGGATCATGGTCTATGAGTTGCAGGATGCGATTCATGGATGATTGGTCGAGTTGGTAAAAATAGATGGACCTCTAGTTTTAGACATTGGGCGGTTTCTATTTTTAGACTGTCAAGCTAAAAATAGAATAGTCAAATATTATTAGCTCTTAATAATATTTGGACTATAAACATTATCTTATTCTCTTGGCGCACTTCAGTTTGAGCTACGGATGTGGCCCATGCAGCTGACAAAGGAATTACGCTATTCCTAGGGGTTTGGTTGAGCTATTGCATGGTTGACTTCAGTTAGACTCATGTGGCAGAGGTTTGGTGGAGTTGATTGAGGAGTTGATGAAGTTGTGTTCGGTTCAACTTAGTTGAACTAGTTGTATTTAGTTTAACTGGCTAATACACTAGAGATGAGTGGTGTGAATTAATTATTAATTAATTCACTAATTATTAACTCATTATTCAACTAAAGAACACATCAATTAACACCAGTGCATGGACAGTTCAGTGGAGACCAGTGGAAGAGATAGGTGAAAGAGTCAGTTTGCTATTAGTTGTGACATTAGTTGTGCATAAGATTTGCACAAGCATTGGAGGAGATTTCCAATGAGAATTGCGTAGTTGGAGCTAGTGGGATTCAAACTTGGATCTCATCCATATTCCTTTTGGATTGCGCAGTAGAGGCAGGAAAACAGTGGAGGAGTTTTGAACCCGTGACTTGTTCAAAACTGAGCTAGTTTGTGTGTAACTTTTGGAGATAGTACTGAGTACTTGTGAGGAGTATTGTGCTATGTATTTTTACATGTTCTCTTCCATTATAATATACAAAATAGCTGGGGGTTTTCAGCTATAAGCTTTCCCCATTACATATTGTGTTGATATGTGTGCTTGATTATGTTTTAATGAGCGCATGCGACTGCTTTCTATTTCCGCATATTGATGATCAATTGTAGAAGAGGTTATGTGTTATGCATTAATTCGAATTAGTGTGTGACCAGGATAATCTCGGTGAATAAATCTTCATTATTCAGCAAATTTCTACAATTCGCATACATATGTGCGATATTTTTTTATATGTGACACAAGTGATGGAAATGGTATAGGAGACATGATTCTAACAAGAATTGAGCATCATATTGATGACGGATAATGACAATTCTACATAGAAGTAGTCGACAAAAGTCTAAAAAGGATGGTTGATATCACCGCATGATATATGTCATGGGAGAGTTGGCTAAAATATTTTATTTTTTACATTACAGCTTACCAAGTGTCAGTCTTGGACATGATAGAGATAGGAGATAGCCAAGATAATAGCCTTGCCATCTTGGAATGACCATTTCTAGTTGAGGAATTTGGTGAATCCATTAGATGTTGTCTATGTTGAGGAGAACACTTCGTAGAATACTATGCAAAGAAGGTGACTTGATTGAATGATTTGGTGACTCATAACAAGGTTGGGTCTAATGTTTTAGAGAGTAAGATACAAGACCCACATTCACCACAAGCTTTGAAAATGGTTGGGTCATGCCAAGAATTTGTTATGAGTGAAGCCAAGGAGGGATATACACAACACATTAAGAATAACAAATATAATTACTAGCAATATGTTGCGACAATAATAGAGTGATCCAGCATGCTTACGAGGAGAGATAAATCAATTGAATGCTTCCTTGACTACCAGAAAGAAATAAAAAACCCCTATAACATTGGAAATTTTTCTACAAGGACTCCTTGGGAAAGAAGAATCCTCTAAAGGGCATAAAAATAAAATTTCTTTGGGAATGCTTTCTATAGAAGAGGATTCCATACCTCAATGGGAATGTTTTCGAATGGAATTTCTCTTGGAGTGCATCCATGAGGAAGACAAAATAATGAACAAATGGAAAAAATCCCTGAAAGAAGAAGAAAAGGACAAATATTTGCAAAGTGTTAGAACTCTCTAAAATGTCCTCCATAATAGATAGCCAAGGTGTTACTCCTATGGTTTTTTCTTCTTCAAATAATGCAAGAATGTCATCAACAGGCATAAATGCATTAAATAAAGTAGTTAGAGAAATGTTTGGGCATCCATTCATAATTATAGGTTCCCAAGCTCAAGAAGATATTAAAGATACACTACAACCTCTAGAAATTTTGGCAACAAACAAGGTAGTTAGAATCCAAATGCCACACTTACTGCTAATGCCCTAGCTAGGGAACTAGTAAATTGTTTCACAGGTCTTGCATGGACTAGTGCAAGTGGCCAACCCATAGAAGAAAAGAAGAACTCATATGTTCTCCCACAACAGATGATGATATATTAAAAGCATTATGTGAACAACTTTATGTTTATCCCAAGGGAATTGATGTAGTTTATTTTCCTTGGCTATTCATGAGCCATAGATTAGGAAATATAGCCAAACATAAGAAATGTTTATGTTATATGTAGATATTTCTCATTCAATTTGGAAAACATGCATATCCTTCATATAGTAAGTATAATATTCATAGTTTTCCTTGCGCTCTACCCGATTAAGTTGAGAGATATTTGAAGGATAAAGGGATAAATCTTAAAGGAATGTGTCTAGCCATGGAAAATAAGCATATCAAAAAAAATATACAGGAAAATTGGTTAGAAAAAAGTCTCCCAAGACTTTAAAAGGCTGGAGAAATTTTTTACACATACTCTAGGAGAAATGATACAATGGGGATATGGTGAATATAATAGGGGCCACTAATCATCAGATCTTCAAAATGTGATTGTAAAATATGATCTAATTAGAAGCAAAACTGTTATATTTTCAAGTCTAGATGGCAAATATACATGTCAAAGGTTGACTATTCTGGTAAGTAAGCTCCCAAAAGGAAATGTAAAATATTTCCTTATCTTAAAATGAACTCTCATTCACAAAATCTAAATTTTTTTAATTGTTAGAAAAAGGGACATTGGGCAAGTCATTGCCTAAGAAAAAGAAAAAGGATTGCATCTTGGATCTTTTTACTTATGAGTTGGAACCTAAATTGTGGGATCTCCTATTTTTTCTGGCATCATATCACTCTACAGATGAAATTATTCACCCATATCCCTTTGAGTTTTCAAATTCTAAAGACCCTGATTCCAATTCCCTCCCCTTATGAATATGAATTTAGTGATCATGACTACCATAATCCAATTGATTTACTAAGTTGGGCCATGATACAATACCTTAATTTGGTTTATGTACGATGAGGGAACCAAAGAAAGATAACCTTCCAACATGAATGGAATAAATTAGCGCCCTCCTTGAAGGGACACCTACCTATAAATATGTCATCTGAAGTGACCTAAATGATGAAAAGCAGGAACAGATAGAACAACAAGCAAAAGTCTATACATCCATAAAACATAATGTACTTTCTTCTTCTCCCTACAAATATAATTTTGGCCATTATGCACCTATAGAGATCTATATATCTTATCCAAGAATTCATAAAGATAGACAACACTTCAAAAGAGATAAAGAAGCAATGTTATTACTCCAAATAAAAGAACAACAACAAATCCTGCAGGCAATAATGGCCCCAAAAAAAATTTCAATGTAATTATAGAAACAATTATGGTAGAAATGGATCATTCCTTAGATGAAGAACTCAAAAATATTTATGAAGAATCCAGTAAAATTCCACCCTCAGACAAGAATTCAAGGAAAAATAAAGTAATTGAAATAGAACTATAACATTGCAAATTATAATTGATGACATTCAGAGGTATGAAAATTCATATTATAGTATGGCTTTATCCACCTAAATTTTCTCCTTATGAGATTGATTGAATGATAGACATAAGATGTTGGTTGGATGTTCTAAGAAGAAATGATGTCCTTGCTTTCTATTGGCATGAAACTATTCAAGGTGGAAAATTTATTGATGGCCCAAAGGTCCAAATATTTAAATAAATTGATTCAATTACTCTCAGGATAAATAATCTCTCTTTCTCAATATTGTTTCATGGGATTAATAGTATCAAAGATGGTTGTATATAAGGAGCATAGTTTTTGAAACTAGTTTCCCCTATAACCATAGATGATAAATATAAATAATTATTGAACATAGTGATAACTCAAGAAACAATACTCTTCTCATGAAAATAGGAGTTTGTAAAGCAACAAAAATAGAATCTAGAAAACTTGCAGGAATAGTAAAACGAAAGATTCCTAATTCTAAGATTAATAAGATGGAGAGAAGCACATAGACAAAGAAAAGAAACAAAGAACTTGCATGTTTCTTTTTAAATCAAAACCTCTTTACAATAAAATACTCATGGGAATACATGTTTGCATGTTTGGTTGAAAAAAAAAGAGATATGACCCACATCAAGTGAGAAGGAACATGTAGCTTCAAGGGAGATAGTTTTGTTCCAATGAATGGACTTGACACTTGGCTCTTTTTACTGATGAGTTGGAACCTGAATGGTGGGATCTCCAACTTTGTGCATCATCATATCACTCTATAGATGAAATTATTTACCTAGATCTCGTTGAGTTTTCGAAATATGAAGACTTTGATTCCAACTCCCTCCCCTTATGAATATGAATTTAGTGATCATTGATACCAATGTCCAATTGATTCACTAATGGGAGAAAAAGAAAAATCTTTTACTCTTAGCTCTTTTTACTAATGAGTAGGAACATGAATGGTGGGATCTCTAATTTTGTGCAACATCAGATCACTCTACAATTGAAATTATTCACCTAGATCCCTTTGATTTTTCAAATTATTAAGGCTCTGATTCCAACACCCTCCCCTTATGATTATGAATTTAGTGATCATGAATACCAAATTCCAATTGATTCACTAATTTTGGGCATGATACAATACCTTAATTCAATTTATGTATGATGAGGGCACCAAAGCAAGAGAACCTTCTAACAAGAATGGCATAAATTGACACCCTCCTTGAAGAGACACCTTTCTGGAATTATGTCATCTGAAGTAACCTAAATGATGAAAATCAGGAACTTCTAGAACAACAAGAAAATGTTTATGCATCCATAAGGCATAATGTACTTACTTCTTCTCCCTACAAAGGCAATGATGGCCATTATTCATCTATAGAGATCTATATAGCTTATCCACAAAATCATAAAGATAGCTAACACTTCAAAAGAGATAAATAGGCGATTTTGGTTTTTAAACTCCTGTGGTGATCATTTTTTAAAGAGCTTCTCGGATTATCCACAGTATTAAGGAACATGTGTCGACGTTTTGAATCCCAACTGGGATCCATCATCAAGACTTTACAATGAAGAATTTTTAGAGAAGGGTTTCAGACCATTAATAGAGATAAATTTCTTGAAAAGAGCCGACCAAGGTTTTTGTATTTTGTATTTTTGTATTTTTGTTATTTTTTATGTTGTCACGATACTCTTTAAGAAATTTCAATTCTATTGCCCTTATTTTAATTTTCATTCTATTTTTTTCGAGATAACAAATCTCCTCCCAAGAATCCCCTCCGTGCAGGGACAAAATTTTGGTTTTTAAACTCCTGTGGTGATCATTTTTTAAAGAGCTTCCCGGATTATCCACAATATTAAGAAACATGTGTCAACATTTTGAATCCCAACTGGGATCCATCATCACGACTTTAGAATGAAGAATTTTTAGAGAAGGGTTTCAGACCAGTTCGGATTCGAAACGTCGACACATGTTCCTTAATATTGTGGATAATCCGAGAAGCTCTTTAAATAAAGAGGCAATTATATTACTCTAAATAAAAGAAAAACAACAAATCAAGCAGGAAATAATGTCCCAAATAAAAGAGCTCAGTGTAATTCTAGAAACTATTAGGGCATAAATGGATCGTTCCTTAGATGAAGAACTTAAAAATATTTATGAAGACGGTAGTCAATTTCCACCCTCAGACAAGCATTCAAGGAAAAAGAAACTGATTTTAGGAGAACAATAGAAAGGAGAACTAGAACATTGCAATTTATGATTTTTGACATTCACATCTATGAAAATTCATATTAGAGTATGGCTCTATCCACCTGAAGTTGATCCTTATGAGCTCGATTGCATGATAGAATTGGGATGTTAGTTGGATCTTCTAAGAAGAAATGATGTCCTCGATTTCTATCAGCATGAAACTATTCAAGGTGGAAAAGTTATCGATGGCTCTCTTAGGATATATAATATCTCTTTCTCATTATCATTTCATGGGATTAAGAGTATCAAAGATAATTGTATATTAGGAGAAGATTTTTTGAAACTAGCTTCCCTATAACCATAGATGATAAAAATAAAAGAATTATTGTACATATTGATAATTCAATAACCAATACTCCTCTAATGACAATAGGAGTTTGTATAGCAACAAAATAGAAGCTAGAAAACCCGCAAGAATAGTACAACCAAATATTCCACTTCTAAGCTTAATAATATGGAGAGAAGAAAATAGCCAAAGAAAAGAAACATCTTGCATGTTTCCTTTGAAATCAAAACCTCTTTATAAGAAACTACTCATGGGAATAAAATTTTGCGTGGTTGGATGCAAAAAAAAGAGATATGACTCATATAAAGTTAGAAGGAAGATGAAACTTCGAGGGAGATATTTTTAGACCAATGATTCCCATAGGAAATGTCTTAAGCATTGAAAATATTAGAGGGTTTTTGCATAAGGATGAGGATGAGTAATCTTAGAAAAATGAGAATGTTCCATGAGTTTTCTTCATAGATGAAACAACTTGAGAATTGAGATAGATAGTAGAAAATCTAGAACAATGGATTAGTCTTCGATGTCACAAATGGCTCTCTCATGGAGGTAGGTTGGTTTTGGTCAAATCCATTCTAGAAACTATCCTTTTTTTAACACTCTTTCACCTCGTTCCCAAAGGGTGTGGCGGAAAAATTATCATAAAGTTTTGCAACAATTTCCTCCAGAAAGGGTGCTTAAATTTTTAGAGGTATCATTGAGCTAGCTAGGAAAAGACAACAAAACCTAAGGCTATGGGATATTTGGGATTCAAGGATATTTTAATTTTGGGTGTTAATTTATGGCTAAATCTATTCATTTCCTCTAAAATCCTTTGGAAAAAATTATTGTGCAGAATCATATTGCCCTTAGTTCAATTATTGATTGGATCCATTGGGAGCCAAAATGATTTTAGAGAGGTTATAATCATTGGAAATCTCTACCATTAGTTTTCCCTCTTGCGAAGAAATTTATAGCTTAGACAGTTAGGAATGGCTTAGAATTAGCCTGGAAAAAGAAACTATTATGTGTTATATTCAATACATACTTTTGTTAGAGAACCTGATTGGTCACCTACATGAATCTAGTCATTTCATGTTAAATAAAATCAATAAACTAAAGTCTACAAGTTAGTGGTCACAATAGTGGCTCTTTGCTAAATATTAGGCTTGATTGGGGATTTTATTCCTACTTGGCATACATTTATATGTGAGTTATAAATGGAGTGGTTTAGATTAGCACAAGACTAGGATTCTCTAGTCTAAAGTTTCAATGAAGTTATAGTAGTTTCCCCAACAAAGTTAGGGTACAAATAAGTTTTAAATTTAGAATTAAATGATGCTAAGTGGTGTTGTTCCAATATTTGGAAGACAATTTCACCAACTAAAACAAAAACATTGATGTGGCATGCTCTTACAGGTAAAATATTTACTTGCAGTCAATTTATTAAAGTGGAAAACAAACCTTGGAATATGCCTCCTTTATCCTTTATAGATCTAGAGAGGAAACTAGTAAGAGATTATTTCCCCATTGTTCTTACTCCATTCAAGTCTGGGTTGAGCAAGAATATTTGATTGGAAAACTCTCCTTATGGTGGGTCAATCTATAAAGGCCAAGCTCCAAAATTTGTATACAGATAGAGGTCTCCAGAGATGGAAAAATATTCCTTTTCTTATTCTTTGGGGAATTTGGATTTCGAGAAACTCAATTATGCTTGAAGATAGATCCCCCCTTTGAAACAATATCACAAATTTGGTCCTTATTACAAATCTACTTATTTGAGGATACTACTAAAGCTCTACGTGTGTTGAAAACAATGATACTCGATAAAGTTATGTCGTAGGCCTACTTTTATGGTGCTTTCATGATCCAGGTGGCTCCAGAGACACACACAAGAAAAAGACGGCTTATGAAAGCTCAAAAATCAAAGTGTTCGGATTTCTCTTGAACCAGGTAAGTTTAAGATCTTGTCGCCGTAATCGCAACGGTGTGAATGGTTTTTCAAACCGATCTCGTATGCAAAAGTTAGAAGCAGTCAAAGTTCTGGGTTGACTTGGTGACTTGGCAGGCTTAAGGAAAGCACAATTTCGCTTTTTCCTGGCCACTAGATTCTGGCCAGATTCTGGGTGAAATTGTTGCCTCCTTAAAATGACTCCTACTACCTAAAATTCTGATTTTAAAAAATGTATTTGTTTGTTATAAAAATCAAAAAATAATTAAAAAAAGGGGGTGGTGGACCACCACCCCCGCCACCCCACCCACACGTTACATATCATAACTATATTAAAACAAATTTTTGTATGGGCTGGCAGACCATGACCCCCGTCGGACCCCACAGAGCCCACACCTTACATACATTATATATATATCGTATGATATATATCATACAAAAAATGTGTGTTAAGCATTATATATACACCACCTATGTAACCAATGTCGACAGAGTTCGTTGGGCGGGCCGCCCACAGCGAGCACAACCCCATTTAAAAATTAATTTTGTTTGGTTTCAAAACCAACATTAAAATTTGGAGGGGGTAGGGTTTGACCACCCGACCTCCCTCCAACGAATTTCTAATTTTTAACATTTGTACCAACCGACTCATGTGTAAAACTATGCCCGGATTTTATATTTAAACATAGTTTTTGCCCGGTGCACCCAAGGCTAGTGCGGGGATGATTTTCGAGGTAGAGGCAGAGGAGGTAGAGTGGTGGCATGCACTTCGAGGCAGAATATTGCTTGATGCCCATGAAGGTTCCCTTGAAGGTAAAATTTTCTTGTGTCAGAATGTATTAAACTTTATATACATTTTAACCAGAATTTAGCAAGGAGCATGATGGTGCACCCAGATTTTCCATTGGAGCAACGGTTTTGCAGATTTCCTGTGTAGGAGAATCTTCAAGAATCTTGAGGGAATCTTTTAGATTCCTTGGAGGTCGAAATTCGTCGGTGTCAGAATGGCGTCAACCTTATACTCATTCTTCTCAGAATTTCGCAAGGATCTCAATAGTGAGATCAGATTCCTATTTTGAGGTGCATATTTCTAGATTCCCTGTGGAGCAGCATCTTTGAGGAATCTAGGAGGAATCTAAAAGATTCCCTAAGGCCCAAATTTTCACTTTGTCGGAATTTAGCAAATTGACAGTCAATCCTACACCTCTCGACGACACGAGTTCAGCGGTGAAGTCAGATTTTCCATTTGAGCCTTATGTTTTTCGGCCACTTTTCAGAGTGAAGTTGCAGGTGTTAACATTCAATGTGTAAATAGTCATTTTCAGGATATTCGACGCCACGAGATTGAGGGTACAACTAGATCTAGCAATTTATCATCCTTTTCTTCAGACAGATCCAGGATGTGAGGTATATGAAGTGTGATCAGGTACTTCTTTATCTCTTTTCTATGAGATGCATTGTGTTGTATAGGTCCCTATTTGATGTTTTATGTGGGATCTTGTTTTGTTCTTGATGTGAGATGTAATCTCTATCATGGATTTGTTTCATTTATGTTTGATAACCGTTTGTTGAAATTTTGGTGGGATACTCATTTTCACCATGTATGTTTGATTAAGATCCCTTTGTTTCCATGTTCGGCGGGATACTCATAGTCATCATCCATGTGAAATTTTCATGTTGATAAAAGTCCTTTTTATGAATGAGAGTTCCTGCAGCAAAACATCTCGAGCAAAGGTCTAGCCACTCCTGCGTGAGGGAACTTTCCTTGTATGACAAAGAAAAAAACCATCCATGTACATCCTCGCTATTCTAGCACTTAATGCAACGGCCTACACCATCTTGACACCGAGGCCCGGAGACGTAGTCCCTCCTGGACGAACTCTGTTATCAATATCTTGTGTTGCTAATGCTTGTTATGTTTCTCTACTTTACAACATGCATAAATGCTCTTTTATTTTCATTAACGCTTTGATTAAATGCAACTCTAACACATCAACCGAATTAAAAGGTCTTGGTTAAAAGGGTATTAGGAATTTACACGGATCAAGTGGTATCAGAGCGGTTTTCTTGCTGATTTGGATTGCAGGTGTGAACCATTGAACGTTCGCTGAGTTGAGAAATGGAGGATGTCAAAGACATGTATGAGACCATGCTCATGGAGTCCGAGAAAGCGGACATGTTGTATGAAGCTTATGAGAAACAAGCAGCAGACAACGCTGAGTTGAAAACACTTCTACAAGAGGAGAAGGAGGAAAAACATTGATTGCAGATTCAGTTGCAAGCCACGACAGAGGCATTGGAAGAATTGAAGAGCAACAAAGAAATTCATCAAGAATATCATGATGCATTTAAGACACTCCTACAGGAAGATAAGGAGGAGAAGCAGTAATTGCAGCTTCAACTACAAGTCGTGGCAGAGGCCTTAGAGGAACCGAAGCGCAACGAAGGCTTAGAGAAGCATTCTTCACCTACTTCAAAATCGACAACTGAGGTAAACAGTGTTGATTTATCTTCAGTTTCATCTTCACGTGATATCATTTATGTTGGAAGTGTGGAGATCCCCATTATAGGAACTAGCATGAGACTCCTTACCAGGATGGGGTACAAAGGAGGAGGACTTGGCATTAATGGCCAAGGCATAACTCAACCATTGGAGGTTGTGCACTGACCTCGCTATGCAGGTTTGGGATACATTGAAGGTGAATTCTCAAAGGTGTTAGAAGCCTCCATGAAAATGTGGAATCCATCGAAGAGAGAGAATGATGGGTCATCTTATGGAAGATCATGTTGCAAATAGCTGAGGCAATCTCTCATCACCATAATCACACCAGAGACCACCAGGGAAGGTATTAGAAGTCTCAATATTCTTGAGTTCATTTCAATTATAAGAATGTTGCTAATGATGAATGTAAATCATGGCATAAGAAAAGCTGTCATTTTTGTGGTTTACATAACCATGTCATTGCTGAGTGTTGGAAAATAATGGCAGCACAAAGGATTTTGAGACATTAAAATCCTTCTCCACATGAGAGAGAGAAATTGGTTAAGCAGGTCTAGAGAAAGAAGACCTTTTGCAGCCATTGCAACCAAAGTGGTCATCAAAGAGCCATGTGTTTGAGGCTCCATCCAGAGCAGCAACTTAAGGATGAAGTGTCGCTGCATGAACTGGTTGAAACATTTGTTTGACAAGAAAATGTGCCACAGGGAGATGATCCATTCACTCTGATAAGTGAGAGATGGTTTTTCTAGATGTGGTAGTGTGTCATGGTCGGGATTGTAAATCATGTTTCATTTCTAACTTTAAAAGTGATGATGTGTTTTCCATCGTTTTTTAAGCAACCATGATATTTTTGGCCTTGTCTTGTAAATCATATGATTCATTTCTTTCATGTAAAAGTGATGATGTGTTTTCGAAATGCGGCAACGATGTTGGTCTTGTAATGATAGCTACGTGTGATTTCCATTCTTATGTAAGCTTGACCACCGAGTACATGTTATAAACTCGTGGCAATTATGGAAATGTTTGGGTCATAGTTGGTCAATTTGAGCATATAATTTGCAGGAGATTATACTACAGGTTTGCAGAGGATGCATGTGTCAGTTCATCGCTTAAGGCTCCAAAGAAAAAAGTTGAAGGAGATGGAAGGGTGACCTTTTTCAGGACACTTGTGGTGTAGACATTGTACATAGTAGTTGCAGGTTATTGTTGATGCTTTTGGAGAACCAAAAGCTCCTCAGTGGGGAGGATTGATCCAGGTGGCTCCATAGACACACATAGGACAAATAGGGCTTATGAAAGCTCAAAAATAAAAGTGTTCGGATTTCTCTTGAACCAATTCAAGTTCAAAGATATCGTCGCCCTAATTGCAACGGTGTGAATGGTTCGTCAAACTGAGCTCATATGAAAAAGTTAGGAGCAGTCAAAGTTATGGATTGACTTGGTGACTTGGCAGGGTTAAGGAAGGCACAATTTCGCTTTTTTCCGGCCATCAGATTCTAACCAGATTCCAGGAAAAATTCTGTCCTCCTTAAAATGACTCCTACGGCCTAAAATTCCGATTTTAGAAAATGTATTTTTTTGTTATAAAAATCAAAAAATAATTAAAAAAAGGGGGTGGCAGGCCACCACCCCCGCCACCCCAACCACATGTTACATATCATAACTATATTAAAACAAAAACTTTGTATGGGTCGGCTGGTCGTGACCCCTGCCGGACCCCACAGAGCCCACACCTTACATATATATATATATATATATATATATATATATATATATATATATATCGTATGATATATATCATACAAAAAATGTTTGTTAAACGTTATATATATGCCACCTATGTAACCAATGTCAGTGGAGTTCGCTGGGCGGGCCACCCAAGGTGGGCCCGACCCCATTTAAAATTTCATTTTTTTGGGTTTCAGAACCAACTTTAAAATTTTGAGGGGGTAGGGTTTGACCACTCAACCTCCCTCCAACGATTTTCTAATTTTTACCAAATGTGCCAACCAACTCGTGTAAAACTCCGCCCGAATTTTATATTTAAACGCAGTTTTTGCCTAGTGCACCCAAGGCCAGTGCGGGAACGATTTTCGAGGTAGAGGCAGAGGAAGTAGAATGGTGGCACGTAGTTCAAGGAATAATATTTCTTGATGCCCATGAAGATTCCCTTTAAGGTAAAATTTTCCTGTGTCGAATGTATTAAAATTTATATGCATTTTAACCAGAATTTCGCAGGGAGCATGATGGTGCACCCATATTTTCCATTTGAGCACCTTTTTTGCAGATTCCCCGTGGAGGAGAATCTTTAGGAATCTTGAGGGAATCTTTCAGATTCCTTGGAGGCTGAAATTTGCTGGTGTCAGAATGAGGTCAACCATATACTCATTCTTCTTAGAATTTCGCAAGGATCTCAATGGTGAGATCAAATTCTTGTTTTGAGTTTCAGATTTCTAGATTCCCTGTGGAGAAGAATATTTGAGGAATCTAGGGGGAATCTAAAAGATTCCCCTAGGCCCAGATTTTCACTTTGTCAGAATTCAGCAAATTGACAGTCAATCCTACACCTATCAGTGACATGAGTTCAATAGTACAGTCAAATTCTCCATCAGAGCCTTATGTTTTTAGGCCACTTTTCAAAGTGAAGTTGCAGGTGTCAACATTCAATGTGTGAGCAGTTGTTTTCAGGATATTCAACACCATGAGATTGAGGGTACATCCAGATCCAACAGTTTATCATCCTTTTTCTTTCGACAGCTCCAGGATGTGAGGTATATGCAGTGTGATCATGTACTTCTTTGTCTCTTTGCTGTGATATGCATTGTGTTGTATAGATCCATGTTTGATGTTTGATGTGGGATCCTATTTTGTTCTTGATGTGAGATGTAATTTCTATCATGGATTTGTTTCATTTATGTTTTAGATCCCTTTGTTTCCATGTTGGCGGGATACTCATTGTCATCATGTATGTTTGATTGAGATCCATTTGTTTCCATGTTAGCAGGATACTCATTGTCATCATGTATGTTTGATTGAGATCCCTTTGTTTCCATGTTCAACGGGATACTCCTAGTCATCATCCATGTGAAATTGTCATGTTGATAGGAGTCCTTTTCTTGAATGAGAGTTCCTGTAGCGGAACACCTCGAGTAGAGGTCCAGCCACTCTTGTGTGAGGGAATTTTCCTTGTATGACAGAGAAAAAAAACCATCCATGTACATCCTCACTATTCCAGCACTTAATGCAGTGGCCTACACCATGTTGACACCAAGGCCTGGAGACGTAGTCCCTCTTGGACGAACTCCGTTATCAATATCTTGTGTTGCTAATGCTTGTTATGTTTATCTTCTTTATAACATGCAGATATGTTCTTTTATGTTCGTTAATGCTTTGATTAAATGCAACTCTAACACATCAGCTAAAGTAAAAGGTCTTGGTTAAAAGGGTATCACGAATTTACCCAAATCATTGCAAGAGATGATACACTATAGTTGGTGTGGATTTTTCACTCTACTCGATGGATTCTAATGTGTTATGTTTCAAAACCATTGGTGGTTGATGAACCAACAACTTTGGTGAGTTGTTGGTTTACATTTACTAGCCTAGATCCATCTTAACTATGGATTTATCATTTGATCCCTCTTCCCTCTCTGATATGGAGTTAATATGGATCTGGATTGGTTTAATTTCTTAAATATATGATATGGAAAAAAATAGTATAGTACTTTTTAAAACATTACCCACCAAAACAAAAAACAACAATTACAACACTTAATTTTTCACCCAATGTTGATCAATGATGCATTTACCTAGATTCTTGTTAAAATAAAAGATGTGGAATATTGCACTAACCTTGCATAAATTCTAGTTAATAATAAGCTTTGAAATCATCGCTCCCAATGAAACAAATAATCAACCAGATGTGCTAGAGAAGATACATTGTTTTGGTTAAAAAGTTTTGACAACACATTACCACTAAAAGCAGAGACTAGCTAGATTATTCTAATCCTCGTTTCATTAGAAACAATTCAAAAATGAAATTTATTAACTACCACCTCATATTTTATATTCTTAAAATCTAATAATGTCAACAACACAAGTAACCACTACAATGATAGAATGCATGAATTACATAAAAATTGGTTGTATGATTTGACTATGGAAGAGACTACATTTACATTCTAGTTCCCTCTTGCATCAAAAATGAACAAAGGGAAACACCAACTATTTTCATCCATATGCATAAATGTTGTATGCCTAAAAATAAACCAAACAATGACTAGGGTATCACACAGAGATGTGAGAGAAAAAATGAAGTCTATACACCTTCCAAAATTAGTGTTAAATTTATACCCCAAAAAGGATCATCTCAACCCATAATCAAAGCTTCATGGTTATCTTCATCGAAATTAAAATTTATCAGACTTTTCAAAGTGACTATGTATTTTTGTGGTGGTGGCCTTGAAGGAAGACCTTCAACTTCCTTCAAACAAAAAATGATACTCACTAGGCTAGAACAAAGATCAACTGCAATTTCTTGAAATTTAAGCCCAAGAATACCATCAAACTTGGCCAGTAATAATTTTGACTTGGATCACCTGTTGAGTCAATAAAAACTTATGCCACAAAATGACACATGTGACAAAAAAAATGTTTAACTTGCTTGATATTTTTGAAATAAAACAATTTCCAACCTTGTCTTTCACAACAAGGTCCCCTATTGTGGCATCATATTGAGACAAATTTCTAGAGATTGCACCACTTCCATACTGAATATCATAGGATTTTCCTTCACAACCAATAAAAAAAATCAAACCAATTACAAAGTAATTTTCAAAATTTTCCTTGATCACTTGCTGAAGTAACCAAAAGGATATATATATATATATAGGAGATGAAGAAGAATTGTAACTTTATAATATTAGTTAATATTTGTAATTATAGCTAATACTCACATATCGTGGCCATGATACAGGCTTGAGCACGGAACATATCCTAGCCATAATATTGACCCATATGACTCAATAAAAACACAAGTTTGTATCAGGAGGATTTTACTAAAAAAAATTGCACGAACAAGGTATAGGGAAGTTTAATTACCTGATTCAAAATAAATTTCTTGCCAAGGAAGAAGTTTGAGGAAAAAATTTCTCCTTTTACTAAGAAAAAAGGCATCAAAAACATGTTAACAAGTCTTGGTTATCATAATTTCATTTCAAAGAGGAGAGGCTCCAATATGTAAAATAAAAGTAGTGGCTACCTATGTAAAGGATATTTGAAACATGAACCCTTCATATTGGAACCAAACTCCATCTAATAGAAAATTTACACAGAAGAATATCAATATCCCTGGAAGCCATAATGAACCTACAAAGGAAACAAATAACTGGTTAAATCATAAATATTATTTAATTAGATAAAAAAAAACAATCAGCATAACCATTTATAAATTATCTATACCTATACATTATTGTTTACCAGAAGGGCCACCTAGAACTCAGATTAAACTCCACTGAAGAAAGAAAGGATGCATGGAATGTAAAAATAATTACAGTTGGTAAAATCATGAGTCATAAACCTCGAGCAAAGTTGAACATCGATCTGTCACTCGACAAAAATAAATGACAAATGAAAAGAGGGGTTAATTCCATTTTTCCCATATGCAAGAAAAAATAACCCTAGCAATAACCACTATTGATCCGCAAGAGAAACCAAAGACCTTTTGATTGCCAACCCCATGGAAGGCCATGAGGAGGTTAGTTGTGTTGGATGAACTGCCCTTTGGAGGGAGGGAAATACATCTGGTAAAATTCACATGGCCGTTTGGGCCCAAGGTTCATAAAATTTTTGCACCCATGATGTAAAACCATAATTAAAGAAAGATAACATATGTGTTGTGTAAACAAAGTCGCCATATTAATCCAAGAAAAAACATTAGAGGAATTCCCAATATAAACCCTTTCTCCTAGGGGATGGGCTAAGGCATAATATGAATAAGAAATACAATTATATGTAACAAATGTTTTACATAACATACAAGGAAAAAAAAACCATTATTCTTACCAAGATTGTCAAATTAGGTAACACATTTCAATAATATCCATTAGTGAAACTCACAAAAAGACAAGAATAGTTTGTTGAGAAAACCATCAATGACTTTAACTTAAAAAATTACGAGTGATGATGTATTAGTAAAAAAAATTATAACTGAGTATAAGTCTAGCAGACTGGAAGGAAAGAGTAAGGATTCTTTGTTATATGGCATAGAGAAAAAAATTTGGTGTCCATTGATGTACATTACAAAATTATAACAGTTTATCCAATTTAAAATAAGCCTTTGAATCCCCTATCACTTGTAAGTTTAGATTGTTGAAGTGACACAATTAAAATTACTAACATAAATAACTAATTTGTCTTGTTGTATTATTTGTTAGGTAGTTGTATTTTTTTTCCTATACTAAATTAGTCATTTTTATTTGTATTACTTATTAGCTAGTCATATATGTTAACCCAACACTAAATTAATCGTTTTTAGTTGGTTCACTTAACATTGCTCAATTTTGGTAGTATTTCACTTGGAAAATTTGTGGTGGCTAACATTTTTAGTCACCTAGTCACTAATTTCTCATTTTCTACCAATGCCTATCCAACACATATGGGTTAAAAAACACTTGGTTGTAGTGTTTTGGAAAAACATAAAGCTCCCTAGATTCATGCCACATATTTCTAGAGTTGATAGATATCAACCCACAATCGTGATCTTCCTTTGCATTATTCTGATAAAAGGTGTCCCACCACTCGCACCTAAAAATAACATATTGGAATGAAGAGAAACTCACTTGAATGATCTATTCTATCTAGGCCAAAGAAACCTAACATCCCATTCATTAGGTTTTGATCAGGGTGGATAGAAAAACTAGATTGGTCAACCTTGACTTCCACTCTACAGTCTTGTGTCATGCATCCATCATCGACATCCTCCATGTGAAAATTATGTCCATATGCCCACATAGATGGGAACAAATGCACCCATAAAAAATTGAAAAAAACATAGTGTGATGTTTCTAATAACTCAAACATAATTAAAAATATAAAATATATATAGATGTTACAATTAAAAGGTACAATATGAAGTTAAAAATGTATAGAAAGATAATATAATTATTATTTGTTGCACCCAATCCCTATTTTTAGTGCCTCCTCTTAAGCACGCGGGTAATGACCAAATGCATCGTATTTATCTCTAACGCGACCAGTGACCCAGCTATTAGGGCATGTCATTGGCATGTTTTCTTTTAAATGATTAGGTGAAGGCATGCTTCTACCATTCAAACGTTTGAATTATTTCTTGTCATAGTCCAATTTCCTCCTCTTCTACTCGTACAATGTGACCCACGATTGTGTTGCTTCCATATTGTAAAGAATTAATTTGTTGATGGCTTGAATTTATGAAATCGCTCATGAAATCAAATCAACATATATAGTACACGTGAGATCAAAATATGCATTAATATGAATTTCAGTGTGAATAGTTACTGTGTAGAAATTTGACAAATGATAACCCACTTACTCTTTATCATACACCTCTTTTTGTTCATTTCGAGAAGCTCACCTTCTCTTTTGTCTTCATCCCCTTTGTCATCCCAAATTTTTTCACCTGGTGTGTTGTCAATTTTCTTGATGTACTCACTGGCATAATAGAAAGACTCATACAATATATACATCTCTATCATAGACCCATCGGATTTTTCCCTTTGTCAAACAAAACCTTTCAATTTCTTCATGTACCTCTCTAAGAAGAACATTGAATGACAAGAAACCACCCCAACTAATTCAACCTCATCTACTTGCTGTATTAGAATATGAACCTTCAAGTCCATGAAACTCGTCAGCAATTCCCTCTCAAACATACAAATAATCTCAACTACCTCTTGACACCATCGTGGAATGCTAGCCATATGAATATCCTTTGATGTGATCCCACGTCCAAATCCAAATAATTTATATACGGCATGCCGTAGCTATTGGGGGAAGTCATGGTTAACACAACCATGCATGATAAGAGGATAATTACACTGCAGAATGAATAGTACATTATACAAAAATTAATTATAAAATACCACATTGCATAAAAATTAAAAAAAATTAAAAAAAAAAAAAAAAATCATGTTTTTGAGATACGTACTCTTAGAAGGTTCAAATGGTCATGCGATTTTAACCCCGAAAAATGGTCTTCCACAGTGAAGAAACATCATAGTGAAGATCCATATAAAGAAGACACCCTCACACTCATTATAACTTCCTTTTCCAAAGAACGATCGTATTTCTTTAAAATCCATGGGACATCACCTTGTTTTAAAGACCAAGAGGGACCAACCTCTTCTCTAGCTTCTTATCTTGGCCAATGTCTCTTTTTAGTTTTTGAAGAAATAAAATCTCTCCTAACAACCACGTGAATTACCTCAATATTGTCGAGAAACATGCATTCAAAATGCCAAAATTTTCTTTCAAGTTGTACAAAAACATCGTTGTCCCCAACTGGGTAGATTTTAACTTGCCGCTAGGTCCAAAGACAGAGGTGGTGGAAGAAAATTTCAGGCTTTCGAATAAGGCATCAATGATATTAGCATAATACCCTAGCTCATCATTCTAGAATGCATCTAACAAAATTTCCTCCTTGGTAGTCATATCTTGTAACTAATCATCCATACCAATCTCTATTTGATTTCCTCAATTTCCAACTTGTGATGAAGAACTAATATTGACGTAGTCATTCCTAATTGGTGAATCTAGACGTAGTGGGAATTGAATAGGTGGTTGATTCAACCATTATTTGTATGATTCCTCTATGATTCTTTCTCTTAATGTATCCTTCTCTCGAGTTGACATTGTAGTAGGGTGCACCAGAAGATGGTAAGCGGGTCACTCAACATCACTAGAATCCTAATTTCAAAAAATATTGAATGTCATTAGTACAATATCAAGGATATTAGTAAGCATTTCAATGCAATTGGTTTTTTGAAACTACACTATACCAAATAATTATTACTAACGTTAATCCAGGATTGTGGTTGGAAGATGCCATGTTCCAATTGGAAGGGTGAAGTGGTTGTCCATTCTCATCTACCAACTGCTTACGATATGATGTTCGTGATAAGAGCTTCCAAAATTTTTGAAATGGAGGAATATTTTCTACATCTGAACTCAATTCTAAATCAGGATCCTGCAAATTTGGATACATTTTTATTCAAATTGACATGGATTAAAAAAAAAACAATTAGATAATCGAAGTATAAATAAAATATGAACTTACTAGAGATGGAAAGGGAAAACTTTACGAAGGACTTTGATCATCAATATGGAATGAGCTAGAATTTGAAGAATTAGCCATTTGATATTATTGAGATTTTGTCCCTGCATTTGAGAAAAATCAGAAATAAAATTGTGTGCATATCTAAAATTAATTTCGAGAACCATGCAACCATAATCTGAATTTCAATATAGTTTTCAAACCATTTTTCAAGAATAAGGTGACTTTAAGCAGAAAATGTATACTATGAAATAACATAATTCATCTGGATGTGTCTTAAAGGATAATTTGAGATTAATATGTCATTTTATATGAAAATAAAATTTCAGATAACTTTTAAACCCTATTGGTGTAGTGATCAGAACAAATTGCATTGATGCATTTAAATCATAACAACACTGGGGTGTTCAAATAATACCGGCACAGATTTCCGACATTCTTAAAAATATAAAATATGTTATCATATTGGTTCTCTTGTACAAAACCGCACCAATGCATTTAAATAAAAACAACATCGGTACACACCTGTTTCTAGAATTTTGAAAATAAAAACGAATTCTACCTTGTCGATGCTCTTACAAAAATTACAACACTGATGCATTTAAATACAAACCACACCATTGCATTAAAATATTAATCGCATAGTCTCGGTATTTCGAAAATTTTAAAAAATATATTATCATGTCGGTGCGTTGAAAAAAATTTGGCACCCCAGCAATGTCGATGCACTTTACTTGTAAAAATTGTTCATTATTTCATTATTTTTCCAAATTTTCAAGGGAGTGATTTGCAAGAGAGACATACTAGGAGCATTTTGCAACAACAAAATACTTTTGGAGCAGCAGAACTATTCAGAAGTTGAAAGGTATGGTGATTCACTCAAAACCCTACATAGTGAAAATTGTAAATTTAATTGTTGATTTTACTAATAAAATTTTTTACAATTTATTTTAGGGTTTAATTAAAAATTAAAAGAGAAAACATTTCCAAAAGAGACATACTGGGAGCACTATTGAGCAGAAAAATATTTTGGACAACAAAAATATTAGAATTTGAAAGGTATGGTGATTCACTCAAAACCCTACATAGCAAAAATTTTAAATTTTGCTCTTGATTTCATTGTTAAAAATATTTACAATTTCTGTTATATTTATTCACAATTCAAATAAAATAATAATAATAATAAATTAATTAATTTAAAATAATAATAAAAAATTAATTAATTAATTAAAAACCTTATGTAATAAAAAATTTGCTATTTATTTTACTAGTAAATTCTTTTACGATCTCTTTTCTTATTTAAATTTAATTAAAATTTAGAAAAACAAAATAAAACAAAAACAAAAAAATCCAATACTTACCTTAAAACCTTGCTTCTTTTTTCTTATGTGACTGCAAAATTTCACCTTAGGGTTTAACACCCTCAACCACTTCATGATTAGGATTTTTCATTTTAGGATTTTTAGATTTAATGGGTTTGTGTACTTACTATATATAGGGTGTTTGACATGTATAGTAAGGGGATCACTTATTGAATTAAATCCAAACCTTGTCGACCTTGTCCATTTTTTTTTTTAAATGTGCATTTTTTGATGCACTAATGCAATATAACACATCGGTGTGCCTTGTGTAATACAATGGATCGATGTATTATAACCATGTTGGCTCTATCTATTCTGTTCATCGATGCTCCTGGTGTAATATAATGCATCAGTGCGCCTATGCCAGATAGCATTGTTAAGTATTGCAATGCGTTTATCATTTCAAATCGTACCGTCATAATGCAAAATTATTTAATATATATATTTTTCACTGACGATGTTGAACAATTAAACGTCTGGTGTGTTTAATGGCCTAAACGCATCAGTTACCAAAGCTCTTTTTAGCTGAAAATTATTTGTTTTATGTATAAAGTATAGTTAATGGTTTCTGTATTGAATGGTATATGTTGTATATTGACAAAAAAATGTCTAAGAATGTGTAAAGTACCAAAAACATTGATCGACACAATGATAACACATCGAAAAAGGCACAGAAAGCAAGTTCTTTGTAAATTATTTACAAAATTAATATGTTTCAACTATATGTAAGTTCAACTAATATGTATTGGTTAGCATGTGTCATGCAGAGCCACAAAATTAAGAAAAGGTCAATTAGATTATTTCTAATCTGTTGCAGAAGAGCATAAAAGCTTGATAGAAAATTTGCATAAGGATGAATCGGATGAATGAAAAAATATTATTCAATATGAGTTTTTTTTTTTTGAATTTTGATTAATAATACACTTAAGAATATTAGATAACATGTTTCAAACAGTATATGAATTCATATATGTTTAATTTTCTAAGGAGCAACAACGAAGGAATAGATCAATGTCATTCTAATAAAAGAAAAATTATAGAACATGTAAATGACGATGAATTGGTCATTAGCTCATCTCAAGTGGTGTTGGAGGTTAATGAAAGGGGGAATTTTTTAAAAAAAAATATGAGGGATATAGTGGAACAAACATATAGACGTACTTTCTACTTACAATAAAAAAGTCAATCCAATGATTCCAAAACTAAATTTTACCTAAACTACCGGAAGCATTTCCAAAGCAATAGTTAATGAAACATGTTAGATTTGCAATAGAAAAAACATACAACAACAAAAAAGAATCATTCAAAAGGTAATATTCTTAATTAAAATTATTTTTTAGAATTATATGTATATATTACTACAAACCATTCATATTTTAATATCAATTTTTCTATATTTAGTTTTCATATATCAATATAAATTAGTTTATTACTTTTTTCAGGAAGATTATGAAAATATCAAAGAATCAACGAGCTCATATGTGAAATATGCCACTAGGAATGTCCAAAAGAGTGTACAAGGAGATGGTCAAAGAAATGGACATAATTGAATCACACGAGGAGTCATCTCAACAATAATATGCTTCAAATGTATGAAATCATGATTGACTTGGTATAAATGAAACTCAATCAACACATAAAACAGGACGACAAGGAAGAAAAGGGTCGATATCAAAGTTTGTGAGTAATTTTTAATAATTGATCTAGGTGGATATTGGTGGCCACCTGCCTATTCTACTTGGGGCGCCACCATTGTCTCTTTCAGTTTCGGCACAACTTACTATTTTTAGCAATTTTTCGGGTCCTGAACTTCAAGAGCTATTTTGATGCCCTAAACGACATTTTTTGGGAATCTCGCCTCCAACGAGTGATTATGTTTCAAAATCGATATTCATGGTCACCAATTGTAGTCCTCGGATAGATCTCCCTAATGATGTATCATGTGCGTCAAACGAAGATAGTATGCCAAAGTTACAACCCTAGGAATTTGAAACACCAATTTACCAAAACGGGGCCCATATTTTTGGCATTTCATCTCCTAGGGTTAGGTTGTTGAATGTTTAGGGTTTTCCATTGCTTCTCTATAATAAATAGGCCATCGAGCCTCATTGTAACACATTTCAGAGGCCTGTAGCTGCCACATCTATTCTTAGAGATAAGCTACCAGCACCCTAGCTAGTTTATTTCCATTCTATCTGTAAGCAAATTTCAGTTCTTTGATATTAATAAAATGAAGTGTTATTTCCGTTGCATCTTTGCATTTATGTTTATATGTGTATTCTGTTGTGTTCCTACATAAATCTGGATCAGTGGTGTCAAAATGGTAATCTTTTTCTCGATCCTTCTTTGCATGTCCCCAATGAGGTCGGGCTATAAGGAGTTAGGGCTTGATCTGGTGGAACATTTGCAAGATCAACCTCGCAAACCCCGACGACCGCCCATGGGGGACAAAAAGAAAGATGAGGGAGCAGGAGATCCTATCAAAATATTGCTCAAGGAGGCCCTCAAAAAACAAAGGAACGCAATGATGGATAACTTTTCCCAAATCCTTCAACGACTGCCCACCGACGGCGCATCTGCATCCAATAGCCACTCTAGAGGCGCGACTCCCTTTAAGGTACAAGTAAACTTTGACATTCCCATATTTTAGGGTCAAATAGATGCAGATGTCGTAGATAGATGGTTGAATCTATTAGAAGGATATTTCTCGGTTCATGACTTTTCCAACCGGGAGAAGATTATTTTTTCACTCCTCAAAGCTACCCCCCGTGTCAAGGATTGATGGGAAACCTACTGTGAGAAAAAGGAAGAGACAGAACCCTCTCTATTCTCAACTTTACCCACTTGGAATTATTTCTGAGACACCATCAAGGAACAATACTATCATGTGGGGAGCTATGAGGACAAGTACATATAATGGACCACGATGTGGCAACAAAGGGATCAAGATGTGCATGAGATGACAAATATATTCCATACCCTACGCACAAAGTTGGATATCAAAGATTTAGAGAAACATTTGGTGCTAAATTATCGTAGTTTTCTACACAGATACATTCAGGAGGAAATGGAGTTCCTCGACATCTCCTCGTTTGGTACAGCATACCGGTATGCTGCCAAGATTAAGCAGAAATTAAAACAGAAGAAGCGAGACTTTGGATTTGCGAATCAAAATCAAGGGAAAGGTGCCCCCAAACTGCAGAACAAAGGAAAAAGCCAAGGCATGGCGGCCCAAGAAAACTTTCCAAAGCCACAAGAAAATAACAACACCACAAAGACAAAGAAGGAAACGGGAAAGTGGTGTGAGTTCCATAAGAGCTCCACTCACAATACAAGTGATTATAGGGCCAAGCAGTCGTTGGTGGCCGAGATGAGGGCTTCTGAATCAGATGCATGCTCCGACTCTAAATCAGAACCTGACAAGGGGAATGATAAAGGAAAATAGATTATTGATGCAGAGCTCAACGCCATTGTTGCCACTACGAAGATCCAGAAGGAGGAACCGGAAGATCCAGAGGAGGAGGAGCATCTCTTCCACTCCCAGATGTGGGTAAAGGGTTGCCCGATACAGTTCATTGTCGACAATGGGAGCCAAAATAACCTCATTTCAGCAGACGTTTGTAAGCAGTTTGGCTTGCCGACCACAACACACCCACATCCATACACCATCGGGTGGCTTAACCAAGTACTAGATCTTTGTGTCAGCCAGCAGTGCCGCCTTCCCTATAGCATCAAGCCTTTCACGGATGAGGTATTATGTGAAATTTCTCCTCTTGATGTTTTTGATGTATTATTAGGCTAACCATACTTGTGGAAGTGACATGTTGTGTATGAGTCACGGCCTCGCGCTGTTATTGTTACTTTCGGAAATAAGTTGTACAGGATACCAGAGGTACCACCACCTACCACTATCTCTTTTGTTACTGCAAAACAGTGCAGTAAGCTCATTTCTCAAACCGGGAAATTTGTTTTTCTAATGATCCGCCCCCAGGGAAAGAAGATGGTTGTGGCCATGACCTCCAAATATGGCTCCTCTGCACGACAACAACAAATGGACAAGGTTGTGGAGGAGTGCGAGGACATCTTCACCTCACCCACAGGGGTTCCTCTGCAATGCCAGGTCAAGCACCCCATTGATCTAACCCCAGGTGCGCCGCTACCCAATGGACTGATCTATCGATGCTCTATTCTGGAGAATGATCAAATCAAGAGGTAGATTAAAGGAGTTTCTATAGAAAGGTTACATTTGGCCAAGTTCATCGCCCTGTTGGAGCCCGATCATGTTGGTACAAAATAAGGATGGGACTTGGAGACTCTGTATTGACTATCGGGCGTTGAACAAGATCACTTTCCAGAATAGGTACCCAATCCCACATATATATGACCTTCTGGACCAAATCAAAGGGGAAAAATATTTCAGCAAGATCGACTTGAAGTCTGGGTATCACCATGTACCAATCGAACCCTTCGATGTGTGGAAGACTGCCTTCAAAGCCAAGGAGGGTCTTTTCGAATGGTTGGTCATACCTTTTGGTTTGACAAATGCTCCTGCAACCTTCATGAGGTTGATGGAAGACATCTTGCGGCCATTCTGATCTTCAGCCAGACTTTGGAAGATCACCTCCACCACATCCGACAAGTCCTCCAAACACTACGGCAACACAAGTTGTGTGCCAATTTGGAGAAGTAAACTTTTGGCATGACCTAGGTTCAATATCTGGGATACATTATTGGTGAAAGGGGGTGCATGTGGATCCAACCAAGATCCAATTCATTCGGAATTTTCCAACCCCAACCTCTCTAACAGAGCTTCACATCTTTCTAGTTTTTGCTAATTTCTACCACAAGTTCGTGTTGGGATTCTCTCATATCACTTGACCCTTGAGTCAAGACACCAAGGGAGGAGCGAAAGCAAAATTCTTTTGGTCAGAATCTCAATGGAAGGCGTTCATAGAATTTAAACATCGCCTCTATTTTTCCCCGGTGTTCACATTACCAGACTTGAAACAACCATTTTATATCGAGACAGATGCCTCTGACTATGCTATTGGGTAGTTCTTACTCAATAGGGGCATCCAGTGGCATATCAGAGTGAGACATTGTCTGAAAAAGTTCGCAAATATCCCACTTATGACAAAGAAATGTA
Source organism: Pinus albicaulis (assembly GCA_034641835.2). NCBI lineage: Eukaryota > Viridiplantae > Streptophyta > Pinopsida > Pinales > Pinaceae > Pinus > Pinus albicaulis. The sequence continues at coordinate 1,973,809,490 of CM076578.1, forward strand.
TTCCATTGTGCAACCTTATCGACAATGGAAGCATTACATTTTGGGGAAGGAAACAATCATCAACATAGGCCACCGGCCCCTGCAGTTCATATAGACACAAGGGAAGTTGCAGAATGATCGCCATCAGAAGTGATCCACATATCTATAACAATTTCATTTGAACATCAAGTACAATAAGGGTAGCACAATAATGTTGCATACTTCCTCAGCTGACCACCAATCATGGCACTAACCACCGTTCTCAACTCTTGTGGGCAAGAGACTTCTGATTGGCCACTTCTCTACAAGATCAATCCAGAATTCGGCCACACATACATGGCACTCTTTGGGGGTACGCAAGTTCCAAATTTTCACCTCCAAGATGCATTTTTATGTCACCTAGGACACCTTTGTGTTCCTTCAAGCGAGCGTTCCAAGATGATATGGGAAGCACACTACAGTCGAGTCGCTGGAAATTTCGGGGTCGAGAAAACAGTGGCAATACTGCGGAAGTATTTCTATTGGCCAAACCTTCGATAGGATGTCGGGAAGTACATCAGATCTTGCACTGCTTACGCCATTTCCAAACTGACCATTAAGAAGCAAGGCCTCTATACTCCACCACCTACCCCTAGTCGACCTTGGGAACCCACCTCCATGGATTACATGTCAGGCCTTCCTTATACTAATCATGGAAACGACTGTGTTTTTGTGGTCATCAACAGGTTCTCAAAGATGGTCATTATGGAACCCTACAAGAAGAATATCACAACAGAAGCCATTGCTAAACTCTTCTTTGAACAAGTTTGGGTGCACTTTGGGATCCCACAGTCTATCATATCAGATCGGGACAGCAAGTTCCTCAGCACATTTTTTTCCATCCTCTGGTCAATGCTGAACACCAAGCTCACCAAGTCCACATCTTTCCATCTCCAAAATGATGGCCAGACAGAGGTCATCAATAGGATGATTGTACACATTCTGCGCATGTATAATTCAAATCATCCATGCACATGGGATGAGAGCCTCCCCTATGTACAACACAGTTATAACTGGGCTCTCCATAGCTCAACTAGCCACAGCCCCTTTCAGGTGGGCTTGGGATTCTAGTTGCTATGTCCCATTGACGTAGCCATGCCATTTGTAGCTACTCAGGCCAATTCGACTCATGTTCAGTCTGAAGCTGACAAAGTGAACATCTTCATACAGGTTCATGACATATTGGACAGATCCAATGCTAAGTACAAGTAACGACATGATCAACATCGGGTGCCACACAACTTCCAGGTGGGTGACAAAGTGTGGCTACATTTGCAGAAGGAGCACCTCATTGGACCCCACCGCAAGCTTCACCTGCTCCGATATGGGTCATACACCATCACCAAGGATGTAGGGAGCAATTCCTTCCAGCTCAGTATTCCACCATTCCTTGGTCTACACCCAGCATTCAATGTGGACCACCTTCGTCCCTACTTCCCACCTCTACTAGACACCTCTGACATTGCAGAACAACTCACACCAAAAAAGTTAAACCCAGATTGCATCGAACAGGCCACCGCAAATTGTATCATGGACAGGTAAATCAAGAACACTCACCAACAGAAGATCCAATTGTATCGGGTTGTCAAAGTTAGCCAACTCCTGCACCAAGGCAAGTGGTTCACCAGGGACCAAGTTCAACAGAAGTTTCCTCATCTCAATGAGGAACTTAATGCAATGGGGACCATTGCTTCCTAAGGGCGGAGGAATGATCCAGGTGGTCATTGGTGGACACCTACCTATTCCACTTGGGGCCCCACCATTGTCTCTTTCAGTTTTTCAGTTTCAGCACAACTTGCTATTTTTAGCATTTTACGGGTCCTGAAGTTCTGGAGCCGTTTTGAGGCCCTAAACGACGCTTTTTGGGCATCACACCTCTAGCCAATATTATTCCATTTTGGAATTGATATTCGCTGTCAGCAGTTGTATTCCTCGAATAGATCTTCCTAACGATGTATCATGTGTGTCAAAAGGAGATAGTATGCCAAAGTTATGACCTCTGGAAGTTGAAACACTAATTTACCCAAACGAGGCCCATAGTTTTGGCGCTTCATTTCCTAGGGTTAGGTTTTTGAATGTTTAGAGTTTTCCATTGCTTCTCTATAATAAATAGGCCATCGAGCCTCATTGTAACACAGTTCATAGGCCTGTAGCCACCACATCTCTTCTCAGAGATAAGCTACCAGTGCCCTAGCTAGTTTATTTCCATTATGTCAGTACGCAAATTTCAGTTCGTTGATATTAATGAAATGAAGTGTTATTTCCACTGCATCTTTGTGTTTATGGTTATATGTGAATTCTGTTGCATTCCTGCATAAATCCGGATCAATAATTCCTTATAACAACCCAAGGTTCCATTTTTTATATTTTAAGTTGTTTTACAACAACGATCCTTGAATGTCTTCAAATAGGTGCTAACATACAAAGAAGATTCATCGAAAGAATTGATTTACATTGGGTTAAATATGAGTTGTGAGTATGTGTTAGCATATCAAAAATTAATTGTGGAATTTGTAAGTATACATGTTGTTTTACTTCTTTGAGTTTCTAAATAATAAAACATGAAAATGATTTATATTAAATCTATGATTTATAATGGGGTTTAAAACATGCACAAAACAAATTATGGAACTACGTCAGCAAAAGGCTTGTTGCAATAAGGCATGAGTCTTGGTTTCGAAACCATGTGTACAATTTATGAGTCACTTCTTGCTATGGTACATCGCTATTCGATTTACATTGATGTATATTATCTATTTCAATTTTCATTATTCTCACCAATGTAGATATACTCATTACACTTTATTTTTATGTTTACAGATGGAACAAGATAAAGAAGACGAAAACAATCGATGTAATCAACAAAACATTCATCCAAATAACCGAAGTCATGGAAGTATCTCGAACACAGACAACACAGAGAATGATGATCTATTTGGATGTCAATGCAACCTATTGTATTTTTTGAAATAATTGTATGTGAAAATTAGACATTTTATTTAATATAATGGACATAGTGTCTCAATTAAAAGACAAAGAGCCTCCTATTGATATATAATAAAATATATTTAATTTATTCTATTGTTGATCCAGATTTATGCAGGAACACAACAAAATACAAAAATAACCATAAACATAGAAATACAATGGAAATAAGGCTTCATTTCATTAATATCAAATCACAGAAATATGCTTACAAACATGATGGAAATAAAATAGCTAGGGTGCTGGTAGCGAATATCTGAGAAGAGATGTGGTGGCTACAGACCTCTGAACTGCTTTACAATGAGGCGCGAGGGCCTATTTATTATTGAGAAACAATGGAGAACCCTAAACATCCCAAAAACCTAACCCTAGGAGATGAAGCGCGAAAACTATGGGCCCCGTTTGGGTAAATTGGTGTTTCAACTTCCCAGGGACGTAACTTTGGCATACTATCTCAGATTGGGGCTTCAAAACGGCTCCGGGAATTCAGGACCCGAAAAACTGCTAAAAATAGTAAGTTGTGAAAAAAACTGAAAGAGACAATGGTGGGGCCCCAAGTGGAATAAGCGGGTGGCCACCAATATCCACCTGGATCATTCCTCCCCCCTTAGGAAGCAATGGTCCCCATTGCGTTGAGTTCCTCCATGAGATGAGGAAACTTCTGTTGAACTTGGTCCCTGGTGAACCACTTGCCTTGGTGCAGGAGTTCGCTAGCTTTGACAACCCGATAGAGTTGGATCTTCAGTTGGCGAGTGTTATTGATTTGCATGTCCATGATACAATCTGTGGTGGTCTATTCCATGCAGTCTGGGTTTAACTCTTTTGGTGTGAGTTTTTCTGCAATGTCAGAGATGTCCAGTAGAGGTGGGAAGTAGGGACGAAGGCGGTCTACGTTGAATACTGGGTGCAGACCAAGGAATGGTGGAATACTGAGCTCGAAGGCATTGTTCCCTACAACCTTAGTGATGGTGTACGACCCATATCAGAGCCGGCGAAGCTTGCGGTGGAGTCCAGTGAGGCGCTCCTTCTGCAAATGTAGCCACACTTTATCGCCCACCTGGAAGTTGTGTGGCACCCGATGTTGATCATGTCGTTGCTTGTACTTAGCATTGGCTCTATCCAATATGTCATGAACCTGTTGGCGGATGTGCTGAATGCGCTCGATGAAGTTGTTCGCTTTGTCAGCTTCAGACTGGACATGAGCCAAATCGGCTGGAGTAGCCGCAAATGGCATGGCTACGTCAATGGGACATAGTGGCTGGAATCCCAAGCCCACTTGAAGGGGCTGTGGCCGGTTGAGCTGTGGAGAGCTCGATTATAATTGTGTTGTACATAGGGGAGGCTCTCATCCCATGTGCGTGGATGCTTTGAATTGTACATGCGCAGAATGTGTACAATCATCCTGTTGACGACCTCTGTCTGGCCATCAGTTTGAGGATGGAAAGTTGTGGACTTGGTGAGCTTGGTGTCCAACATTGACCAGAGGCTGGACCAAAATGTGCTGAGGAACCTGTTGTCGCGATCTGATATGATAGACTGTGGGATCCCAAAGTGCACCCACACTCGTTAAAAGAAGAGTTTAGCAGTGGATTCTGCTGTGATATTCTTCTTGCAGGGTGCCATAATGGCCATCTTTGAGAATCTATCGATGACCACGAAAACACAGTCATTTCCATGCTTAGTAGAAGGAAGGCCTGACATGTAATCCACAGGGATGGATTCCCAAGGTTGACTAGGGGTAGGTAGCGAAGTATAAATCCCTTGCTTCTTGATGGTCGGTTTGGAAATGGCGCAAAAAGTGCAGGATCTGATGTACTTCCCGACATCTTGTAGAAGGTTCAGCCAACAGAAATACTTCTGCAGTACTGCCACTATTTTCTCGACCCCAAAATGCCCATTGACTTGACTGTAGTGCACTTCCCATATCATCTTGGCACGCTCACTTGAAGGAACACAAAGGTGTCCCAGGTGGCATAATAGTGCATCTTGGAGGTGAAACTTTGGAACTTGCATACCCCCCAAGAGTGCCTTGTATGTGTAGCTGAATTTTGGATCGCTCTTGTAGAGAAGCGACCAATCAGAATTCTCGTGCCCACAAGAGTTGAGAACGGTGGTTATGGCCACGATCGGTGGTCGGCTGAGACAGTCTACAACATTATTGGTGCTACCCTTATTGTACTTTATGTTCAAATGAAATTGTTGCAGATATGTGGACCACTTCTGATGGTGACCGTTCTGTAACTTCCCTTGTGTCTGTATGAACTGCAGGGGTCAGTGGTCTGTGTGGATGATTGTCTCCTTCCCCAAAATGTAATGCTTCCATTGTCGACAAGCATGCACAATAGAATAAATTTCTTTGTCATAAGTGGGATACTTTCGAATCATATCGGACAATGTCTCACTGTGATATGCCACTGGATGCCCCTGTTGAGTAAAAACTGCCCCAATAGCATAGTCAGAGGCATCTGTCTCAATCTCAAATGGTTTTTGCAAGTCTTGTAATGTGAGCACTGGGGCAAAACAGAGGCGATGTTTCAATTCTACGAACGGCTTCTGTTGAGATTCTGACCAACATAATTTTTCTTTCGCTCCTCCCTTGGTGACTTGACTCAAGGGCCAAGTGATATGAGATAATCCCAAAATGAACCTGCAGTATAAATTAGCAAGACCTAGAAAGTTGCGAAGCTCTGTTAGGATGGTTAGGGCTGGCCAATACTGAATGACTTGGATCTTGGCTAGATCCACATGCACCCCCCTTTCATTAATAATGTAGCCCAGATATTGAACCTGGGTCATGCCAAAAGTGCACTTCTCCAAATTGGCACACAACTTGTGTTGTCGCAGTGTTTGGACGACTTCTCGGATGTGGTGGAGGTGCTCTTCCCAAGTTTGGCTGAAGATCAGAGTGTCATCCAAGTATACCACTACAAATGAGTTGGTGAATAGATGCAAGATGTCATCCATCAACCTCATGAAGGTTGTGGGAGCATTTTTCAATCCGAAAGGCACGATGAGCCATTCGAAAAGGCCCTCCTTGGCTTTGAAGGTAGTCTTCCATACATCAGAGGGTTCGATTGGTACCTGGTGATACCCAGACTTCAAGTCGATCTTGCTGAAATATTTTTCCCCTTCGAGTTGGTCCAGAAGGTCATCAATCTGTGGGATCTAGTACCTATTCTGGACAGTGATCTTATTTAGCACCCGATAGTCAATACCGAGTCTCCAAGTCCCATCCTTCTTTTGTACCAACATGATCAGGCTCCCACGGGGCGATGACCTTGGCTGGATGTGACCTTTATATAGTAGCTCCTGAATCTACCTCTTGATTTCATCATTCTCCAGAACAGAGCACCTATAGATCGGTCCATTGGGTAGCGACGCACCTAGGTTCAGGTCAATGGGGTGCTTGACCTGATGGTGTAGAGGAACCCCTATGGGTGAGGTGAAGATGTCCCTGTACTCCTCCACAACCTTTTCCATTTGTTGTTGTCGTGCAGAGGAGCCATGTTTGTAGGTCGTGGCCACAATCTTCTTCTTGCCCTAGGGGTAGATCATCAGGAAAAAAAATTTCCTGGTTTGGGAAATGAGCTTACTGCATTGTTTTGCAGTAACCAAAGAGATAGTGGGAGGCGGTGGTACCTCTGGTATCATGTACAATTTATTTCCCAAAGTAACAATAACAGCGCGAGGTCGGGACTCATACACAACATGTCACTTCCACAAGTATGGTTGGCCTAATAAATACATCAAAAACATAAATAGGAGCAATTTCACACAATACCTCATCTGTGAAGGGCTTGATGCTATAGGGAAGGCGGCACTGCTGGCTGACGCGGAGATCCCGTCCTTGGTGAAGCCACCCGATGGTGTATGGTTTGGGTGCGTTGTGGTCGGAAAGCCCAACCACTTCACGACATTTGCTGAAATGAGGTTCTTTTGGCTCCTATTGTCGACAATGAACCATAACGGGGAACCCTTTACCCACATCTGGGAGTGGAAGAGAGAGACACTCTGCCTCCTCTGGATCTTCTGGTTCCTCCTTCTCGATCTTTGTAGTGGCAACAGTGGCGTTGGGCTCCGCATCAACAATCTGCTTCCCTTTGTCATTCCCCTTGTCAGGTTCTGATTCAAAGTCAGAGCATGCATTTGATTCAGAAGCCCTCATCTCGGCCACTAGTGACTGCTTGGCCCGACACTCACTTGTGTTGTGAGTGGAGCTCTTATGGAACTCACACCACTTTCCTGTGTCCTTATTTGGCTTCGTAGTGTTGTTCCTTGCTTTTGTCGTTGGCAGGTTGTCTTGGGCCGCCATGCCTTGGCTTTGTCCTTTTTTCTATGGTTTGGGGGCACCTTTCCCTTGCTTTTGATTCGCAGTTCCAAAGTCTTGCTTCTTCTGTTTTAAATTTTGCACAATCTTGGCAGCATACCGATATGTCGTACCAAGCGAGGAGATGTCGAGGAACTCCATTTCCTCCTGAATGTATCTGTGCATACAACTTCAATACTTTAGCACCAAATGTTTCTCTGAATATTTGATACCCAAGTTTGTGCACAGGGTATGCAACAGATTCGTTAGCTCATGCACATCTTGATCCCTTTGTTTCCGCAGCATGGTCCATTGTATATACTTGTCCTCATAGCTCCCCACGGGATAGTATTGTTCCTTGATGGCATCGCAGAAATAATTCCAAGTGGGTACAGCTGAGAACAGAGAGGGTTATGTCTCATCCTTTTTCTCACAGTAGGTTTCCCACCAGTCCTTGACATCATGGGGGGTAGCTTTGAGGAGTGAAAAAATAATCTTCTCCCGGTAGGAAAAGTCATGAAACAAGAAATATCCTTCTAATAGATTCAATTATCTATCTACAGCATCTGCATCTATTTGACCCTCAAATATGGGAATGTCAAAGTTTACTTGTACCTTAAAGGGATTCGCGCCTCCAGAGTGGCTGTTGGATGCAGATGCACCGCCGGTGGGCAGTCGTTGAAGGATCTGGGCAAATTTATCCATCATCGCATTCCTTTATTTTTCGAGGGCCTCCTCGAGCAATATTTTGATAGGATCTCCTGCTCCCTCATATTTCTTTTCTTCCCCCATGGGCGTCCGTCGGGGTTTTCGAGGTTGATCTTGCAAAGGTTCCACCAGATCGAGCCCTAACTCCTTATACCCCGACCTTGTTGGGGACATGCAAAGAAGGATCAAGAAAAAGAAGACCGCTCTGATACCACTGATCTGGATTAGGAACGCAACATAATACATAAATAACCATAAACATAGAAATACAGTGGAAATAATGCTTCATTTCATTAATATCAAATCACAGAAATATGCTTACAAATATGATGGAAATAAAATAGCTAGGGTGTTGATAGAGAATCTCTGAGAAGAGATGTGGTGGCTAAATACCTCTGAACTGTGTTATAATGAGGCTCGAGGGCCTATTTATTATGGAGAAATAACATAGAACTCTAAACATCCAAAAACCTAACCCTAGGAGATGAAGCACCGAAACTATGGGCCCCGTTTGGATAAATTGGTGTTTCAACTTCACGGGGACGTAACTTCGACATACTATCTCCGTTGGGGCCTCAAAATGGCTTCAGAAGTTCAGGACCCAAAAAACTACTAAAAATAGTAAGTTGTGAAAAAAACTAAAAGAGACAATGGTGGGGCCCCAAGTGGAATAGGCGGGTAGCCACCAATATCCACCTGGATCAATTATGTTATCCAATGTTGTTGTGAAATGTTACACCACTGATTAAATATTATAATGAAGAGATGTGAAATCTAATAATATAACATATTAATCCAAACATCATATACAAATGCATTAATCAAATTCTAATTTATATTAATACTGTTATAAGATATATGTCGATTTTTTTATGAATAACAGATTTTAAAATTCACAATAATTGCACTATCACGGGTCGATACTTCCAATAAAGAGTGTTATAGGTCAATTTGAGCACCATTATCAATGACCTGGTTAGCTGGACATCATCTCCAGGACCAATGCATAGGGTCTATCATCACCTATCATTGCAGTTGCTACATGCCCTAAGATAAAGAACAAGACAAATCAACCATGACTTTCATTGCAAAGGTTTCCAAGATTTGAAGTTTATATTATATCATATTAGAGCTCACCAATGTTACCTCTCAAGGGACTAAGTGTGTTTCATATGCAGGTAACCCCACTAAAGGGTGCTTTGCAAAGCACTTCTCGACACTCATAGGTGTGTTGGTCACATTGCGAGCGAAATTCTCATTGTTCTGGAATCTCAACTTGGCCAGTGCCTTCTAGAAGAGTTCACATGTGTCAAAATTTGAATCCATGTGTCCATTTGACATCTACAAGATTGGGAACATGCCTTGCCTATTATTAAAAATTCATTGATTGTAAAACTACCTTCAGCTCATCTATAAATTGAGCACAGATCCTAGTGCTTGGGAAGGAATAATTTGAGTATAGAAATGCTGGTGGAATTTCAATTAAGGAGTTTATTTGAGTGACATGCTGTTGGAGATATCTGAATTGTGATGAGCTTGGGATTCTGCTGGAGATGGTGACACTAAATCAATCACTGGGTTGTAACCTCCCCTTCTATCCATTAATAAACATTGATGCTTACTTTCCCACATATGTATCTGTATAAGCTCGTGTTTTCCATATTATGAATTCTTATCTGATGTATATGGTTTATGTTTCATTGGTTTAACTAAATAACTTGAATAGACATATGTATTATTTCTATCTTTTGTTTTTTAGTGTTCATTCTTGCAGGAAATATTTTCAGACATCTAGATTGGATTTGAAGCTACATCAAGAGCGACAGAAGGAGAATAGGAAGCACTTGGACTCCAATTAAGTTCTTTGATCTGTTATGTGTGTCTATTTACAGTTAGGAAAAGTAGTCGCAAAGTCTTTAATCTATTGTTCTTGATGAGCACCACATCTTGGGAAGAATGTTTTATCCATAATCCATAATTCCACATAAAAAATTGGCGACTCTGCTGGGGAGTTTACCCTTCATCCTTGGTGTGTTTTCCTCTGTTTATCTCTATTTATTCACCCAGTAGCTTTTACTCATAAATATTAGGCTTTTTGAAATCCAAATTTGCATTAGAAGTGTGTTAAACAGTTAGCTTTTCATTCACTGACTGCGCCCAATGCACTGTTGGATAGGACACAGTGCTTTGCATAGCACTGTCTCCCATTCAGGGTTGCTTTGCAATGCACTGTATCCCCTTAGAGACTGCGTTGCCCCCTGAAACCATCCAAATTCCATTGATTTTTTCATTTCATTTTGCTTTCAGTTTGTTTTCTGATGTGTTATGAAGAGCCTAAAGCCTTATATTGACCACTAACCTTATCTACCTCTTGATCCTCCTTTGAAAGAATAGTTTGTTCAATGTTTATTTAAAGTGTTTTTCTTTATCATTGACGAATTAATTTCAAAGTATTTTCATTACTGCATTAGATTCATTTTCTTTTGAAAAGGAAATTGTTGTTGTTAGATTATTCATTTTTTGTTCAACAAAGAAATTTTTGTTTAATTCTTCATTTCTCAAAAGTAAAAGGCATTTGTTTTTATTGATTTCATGCACTTAGTTTCATTTTTTGCATTCATAACATTAAAGGGACTGAAAATAAAAACCTGCATTTGCATATAGTGGATTGTGTGTTTTGCAAAGGAACAATTAGGAAAGTTGCATATTAGTTTGTGCTCTTTGATTGTTTGCTCTCAAATTGATTGCTCTTTCCCTTTATTAGCTAATACTTTCATTGAAAAAACTGAAAGTGAAAAGTTTGCTTATCATTCTTAGTTTGCATTTTAGAAATTTCCAATACATCATCACGGTGAACCTTGAAAGGAAAATTGATAAACAAGATCAACTTAAAATTTATCTCAATTTACCTAACAAAGCATTTGAACCATAATGATAACATTTAGAAGGTCTAGGCTAGAGACATGTTCCGGCGTCGTAAAACATAGAAGTTGTCATTAATTATCTGTGATACATTCCGAGTGTGATACCTCACTCCACATACATAAGTATATTGTAGCTCGTCAGTGTATATCGGGCAGTGTTACAATATGAAAAGTATAAAGGGGTGCTCTCACTATGCGGTTTCGCATCAGACAGCGCTAATATGGACTTGGACCTCCACGTACCTTCGGGTATATTTGGGAGGAAAAATTTTAGGTGTTATCCATCCATAGTGAATCGAGTCAACCGCCTTGTAAATTGTGATACACAAAACACAACATTCGGGGAGATTTCCTGCCCGTATTTCTTGGTTCACCAGGAGGTATTCTGCAGTTCACAGTTTCTTGGTAAACCTTTTGCCTAGCATTACCGTTTTATTTTGTTTATTTGTTTTTGGTTAAAATAAATCAGTAATCATGGAAGAACAAAATCCTTTCCCCCATTTTTCGCGTAGATTAGAATTGAAACCACCTTTACCACCAGAAGTTACTCTTGGTCAGTGAAGGTGGCATCACTCTACTGAATCAAGTACTATCAGTACCTCTAAAGAAGCATCATCTTCCCATATACCAAATTTATCTCAATTTTTTTCTACACATCCTGGTTTGTCTAATGTTGTCAAGACAGAGTCTTCACAACTACCCATGGTCACGATCCATCCAATTAGTGAGACCATACCTCCTGGACTCGACGTTGTTCAACTAGAAATTGATCCAGATCATGTCCCCTTTTTTCCATAACATCTAAATCTAGAAGTCGAACAACCAGAAGTTGTTCCTACCTTGGCCATTCCACAATTTTCTATAGCCATTGAATCTCCCATATCACACAGTCAACCTCTTGAAATATACTTTGGGCCTGACGGTGAAATACTTCCACCTGGTTTAATCTCAATTGAAGAAATCCCACAAGATGAGACACCTTTAACTCCAACCCATTTTGGGGAGGATCTTTACCGTATGATTCTTTTCCTCAATCACCACTCTCTGCTTTGGTTGATCATGTTCCTATTCAAATTCTTGTCGATTCAAAAGGGTATACATTTGGTCAAGTAACCATGCCTGAACCAACATCTTCAGTTGGGCCATCTATTCCAATTACGCCAGTACCTACCCTCGCTACCCCGTTGATGTTCACAACTTCTCTAGAGTTATATTTCCATGGAGGCCCTTTGGTCCCATCAGGTTATAAATCATTATCTAGAATTCTCTGGTGCATCTTCAAACCCATGGACTTCGCCAATGTCATCATCTGGTATTCTAACTAGTAAACCTATAGTCAGTACTGAACGGATTGATTCTTTATACACATCATCGGGGCAATATCAAGCTGTTCCTTCTAGGTCTATACCATCCAGTACCATATCAACTAGACTCCCTGCATTTGGAGAGCAATATTTTCTGTCTTATTATCCTCCTCATGTTGGGGGCAACCTTTAGTCACCCACTTTGACAGTACTCCATCACTCTTTGGTCAACCTAATGTCGAATTGAATGTTTGTCAATGGCAGCCCACTCTGCTTATCCAACCACAAACGGTTGTACACTCGTATCAACCAGTTCAACCTGTTACACCCACATCATTTCCACTTGTTAATATATCTTTACCCCTATTACCAGAATCAAAATGTTGTACAAAAACTATTTCAAGCGGGTCTTTCAACACAATACCCTTAAGTATTTCACCCACATAATCCAATTCCTTTGGCTAATTTACAACAACAACCTATACCTAGAATCATTTATTCACAAGCTTTTTTACCATATTATGGGATGTCACAGCCATAACCAGGTTATACTTATCCTCAACTGAATCCAAGTTATCCTAATTTGGGTTATAACATTGGTAGACAAACCCCTTGGCAACCTCAAGTGCAAATGCCTCAACCTTCATTTCAACAAGTATCATATCTAGGTTTTGGTCAATGGACTCCTCAAGCGCTTTCTTATCAAAACAACCCCTACCTGGGTTAACAGCAGTAGATTCCTTATAATGGTGCTCAAAGGCCTGTTGCTCAAGAAATTCCATCATACCTTGTCTATGCTCAACCTAACCTTAATAGACAGTTTCCCTTTGTTGCAACTTTAGAGTTACCATATTTAAATCAGCTAACAAATGATTCAATCAACTATACTACTTGGTGGTCGGTGATACCTCACAAATTACCCTCGGATATTCCTAAGTTTAATGGAAACCATGGGGAAGACCCATTGATTCATTTCATGACTTATCATTTGTGGTGTTCATCAAATTCCCTGAATGATGATTCTGTTCGACTACGTCTTTTCCAGCATACGCTCACAGGCCCGGCTGCAAAATGGTACATTGAGTTACCTAGAGCTTCTTTTGATAATTTCACTACCCTAGCTACTGTCTTTTTGACTCACTTCTAGTTACCCATACGATATGAAACTGTAACAAAACTCTTGACCAATTTCAAACAGACTAATGCTACTCACATTTCTGATCATATTCATGAGTTGCGTCATCGTCGTAGAATGGTTAAGACATTTGTTCATGATCATCTCCTTGCTTAGTGGTTCATTAAGTCCCTGTTACCATTTATAACTGAGGATGTGGCTAAGGGTGGTGTCGTCACTGAAGAGCGGGTTATTGCTCGTGCCCAATATTTAGACTTGATTTATACTCAGTCTGGCACACTCTATGAAAAATTATTAACGCGTCGTGATCTAATTTTATTGTTCCTCCTCAACTAAGGACTCTCATGTCGAAGACGGCTTGATTGGTAATACAAGCACACATCATACTACTGCATATTATCCTGCTCCTTCTTCCGAAATTAATGTCGTGTCATTTGACAAAGGCAAAAGTGACAAGAAGCCAGGAAGTAAGAAAAAAGGGAAAAATAAGAAAAAGAAAAATTCTAACCCGCAAGAAAGATCATCTGATCAATCGTCTGGACCTAGGAAACCTCATTAGCCATGCATAATCTGTAATGAGGAACACTTTGTTAGGGATTTTCCTCACTGCGCTGAAGTCTCAAAAATGGTTAAGACTTCCCATGTGTCAGCTATGTTGACAGACTCTTTTCCAAATCCGGACACAAATTTGGTTGCTACGGATACAGTGTCTAGTTCCCAAGTGCTTATGTTATCTGTCACAAAACCTTCAACAAATATTTTGGTTTCAATGCATAATAAATAATATGGTAGTTAGGCCATTGATCAACCTACTACCTCAACTACAAATTTGTCTACAGAATCGGTACCACCTACTGTTATTCCTGGATTGACGATTAAGCCACCAAAGGGAGTCGTTCATAAATCAACATATAATCCTCGAGTAAGAGCTGCACAAAATTATAATATAATTGAATATTTGGCTCAATCCCCTTCAACTATGTCTTCTCTTGAGGTGTTACAAAATTGTCACTCCCCAAAACAGGCTTTATTGTCGGCTATTGGTGGAATTGATCCGACTGATTCTAATCTCGTCGTCTTTAATCATATGAGCTATGTGCCGCAACTATGAGCAGAATTGGAATTCTCCATACAAGTAAATGTTCTCAATCACCTTGTTCATCATACTATTATTGATGAGGGAGCATCTATGTGCATTATATCTCTAAATTGTTGGAAGTCACTTGGATCGCCACGCCTATCTCAATCATTAACGACGTTGAAGGCTTTCGATGGATGTACATATAAGCCTTGTGGTATTATTAATAACCTACATGTTGAACTAGGTGGGGAAATAGTGATTGTTGATGTTGAAGTTGTTAACGGACCACTTGACTACAATATTCTATTTGGAAGGCCATGGGTATATGCTATGACTGCAATTGTTTCTACATATTTTAGAATGATAGCCTTTCCATATAAGGGTACTATCACAGTGATCAATCAACTATCCTTCTTTGTCTTCACTTCAAAGGTAACTGGAAGCGTTCCGTTCGTTCACACACCCCAACTAGCACTTCAAAATATTGGTGTAGGACTTTTAAAGGATTCCACTCTCATGGGAACCTTTGCATTACCGTCGCCTGCGACACCGGCAGAAATTACAAGGATAGAGACCTGTTGCATGATCTCTTCCACTCCATCTATATTAAGGAAGAGTACGAATGATTCTGAAATTGTTATGTTGGATGATTTTTTGCCGCCCAACCCTATTGAGATGGCATAGCAATCAATATATCTAGCTTGGGCGGAAAATCTGAAATCAGCGTCATCGGTTGTTTGGGTTGATCATTTCTTAGATTTTGGTACTCCTTCTGATCCTTTTTCCTCAATGTTCTTGACAGATGAGAATATTTTGGAAGCTATGATGCCAAAAGGAGAACCATGGGAAGATTATCATTATCGTTCCCATCTTCCTGGTTATGAATAAAACTATCTTAGTGAACTATATCACCCATCGATCAAAAATTTATTTTTGAATTCTTTACCTATTAATGCAATCGATTCCGAGCGAAATCTATCAAATATTGAAGAAACCAATTCTATCGATATTTCGACCAAACCTGCCGTTGTAGAATGCAGGTTTTAACCCTGAACAGAAATTATATACACACGAATCTTATAACTAAAAATAAACAATAGCGAGAGCATAAAACATAAAATAGATAAACACAAAGATTTTCCCCTAGATCCCAAGGTGGGGGCTGCCTCCCACCTTGTGAACCCCCTGCTGCGCCCGGCGCAACGTACAGCGTGTGGGGCTAGTCGTGGAAAGAATATAACACATGCCCAACATTCTCCCACTTGTTTTTTTCTTTCCACAGGGGGCCACAAGAGAGCTTAGTCATTGGGCCAATTCTTCAACACCCATTGTTTCTCTACACCAAGAGAACTTCTGAGTGCTCACATACTTCGTCAATGCATCTACAACATTCTTCAAAGTGTCCACCTTTACTAGAAACACCCTTTTAGCCTCAACCATATCTCTAACAAAGTGATATTGAACATCAATGTGCTTTGTCTTTGAATGGTAAGCAGGGTTCTTAGCCAAGAAAATTGCACTTTGGCTATCACAGTCTATCCTTATAGCTTGTTGTACCAACCCCATACTTGAACACAATCTCTACAACCAAACTTCTTCCTTGCTTGCATGAGTGGCTGCTATGTATTCTGCCTCTGTAGTTGAAAGAGCCACTACAGACTGTCTTTTACTCATCCAACTGACTGCGCCTCCAAATAGGCTAAACACATACCCACTTGTAGATCTTCTTTGGTCTAGATCTCCAACCCAGTCTACATCAACAAAACCATGAATGTCCAACATTCTTTCCAATCCTGGTCTTCCCTGGTAGCACAAGCCATAATCACTAGTGCCAAGTAAATATCTGAAAACCCGCTTCACTACTATCCAATGCTCCTTCCCTGGGTTTGACATAAACCTGCTCAATACTCCCACTGCATGTGCAATGTCTGGTCTAGTACAGACCATTGCATACATCAGGCTACCCACTGTACTTGCATATGGAACACGGGACATATCCTCCTCTTCTTCTTGTGTCTTGGGACACTGTTCAGCAGACAGCTTTGCACCTACAGGAATAGGAACACTCACCGGTTTACTATCCTGCATATTGAACCTCTGCAATATAGTCTCGACATACTTCCTCTGGTTTAACCAGAGCTTCCTCTTTGCTTGATCTCTCTTAATTTCCATGCCCAAAATATAGTTTACAGCACCAAGATCCTTCATGTTGAATTTGGAGAACAATTGGGTCTTCAAATCTTGGATAATTTCTTTGTCATTTCCAATCAACAACATATCATCCACATACAAGACCAAATAAATAACACGGTCACCAATTAATTTAAAATAAACACGGTGATCCTCCTTGCTTCTGGTGAAGCCAAGTCCCCGTATATAGGTATCAAATTTCTGATACCACATCCTTGGTGACTGTTTTAACCCATACAGAGACTTCTTCAACCTGCATACCAGTTCTTTCTTACCCTTCACCATAAAGCCTTCGGGTTGCTTCATGTAGATCTCCTCTTCTATATCCCCGTGAAGAAATGTTGTCTTCACATCCATCTGTTCTATCTCAAAATCAAATGCAGCAGCAACAGATAAAAGTAATCTAATAGAATTAACTTTGGCAACAGGAGAAAAAATATCACCAAAATCAATTCCCGGAACTTGGGAATAACCTTTCGCTACCAACCTAGCTTTGTATTTCTCCACCTTGCCTTCTACATTCATCTTCTTCTTAAACACCCATTTGCTCCCAATGGGCTTCCTTCCAGCCGGCAACTCCACCAGATCCCATGCATCATTTTTGTGCAAGGATGCCATTTCATCAACCATAGCCTCCTTCCAGAGTTTTCCATCCTCTGAATCTACTGCCTCCCTGACAGTTCTGGGTTCATCATCAGTTATAGTTAAGGCAAAACCTGAACAGAAAGCAAATGGACTATACCTTTCTGGTTGCCTTCTTTCCCGAACTGATCTTCTTAAAGCTGGAGTTTGTGGCTCATCATCTTCTGAGTCTTCTTCTGTTGTAGAGTCCGATTCATCCTCCTTTAGCTCAAACTCTATCTTCTCAGGTTCCTTTGGTAGGACTTCATGTTTAACAACATCTTTCACTTCTCTAAACACCACATCTCGGCTGTACACAACCTTCCTTGTTTCTGGGTTCCAAAGCTTGTAACCCTTTAAACCATCCTTATACCCAGTAAAGATGCACCTTTCAGATTTATTATCCAACTTGGTCCTTTTCTCCTTTGGAACATGTACATATGCATCACATCCAAATACCCTTAGATGTGAAAGAGAGGGTTTCTTACCAGTCCATACCTCATGTGGAGTCTTATCCTCCAATGTTGATGAAGGTGATCTATTAACTAAGTAACATGCAGTCTCCACTGCCTCTGCCCAGAATTCTTGTCCTAACCCGGTACCACTGAGCATGCTTCTTTCCTTTTCCATCAGTGTTCTGTTCATTCTTTCTACAACTCCATTTTGCTGAGGTGTGTATGGAGTAGTCTTCTACCGTGCTATACCACACTTCTTACAGAACTCTTCAAATTCCTTCTTGCAGAACTCCCCACCATTATCTGTCCTCAATGCCTTTATCTTCTTCTCTGTCTGGTTTTCCACCAGAGCCTTAAATTCTTTAAATTTGTCAAAGACTTCAGATTTCTTCCTCAAGAAATATATCCATGTATTCCTTGGGAAGTCATCTATGAATGAAACATAGTACACAGACTTTCCCAGTGATGGAACTGACACAGGTCCAAACACATCACTGTGCACAAGTTCTAATATCTTGTTCGCTCTCTTAGCACCAGAAGGAAAACTCACCCGATTCTGCTTCCCATATACACAATGTTCACAGAAATCGAAATCCAGAGAGCAATTAGACATACCTTCTACCATACCATTTCTGTGCAGTATCTGAAGGCCCTTCTCTCCAATATGTCCAAGCCTTTGATGCCATAACATGGTCTTTTCTCCAGAGATAGCTAGGCTTTCCGCTCCACTTTCAGGAACCACATAACTATTGAGACCCATCACAAGGCTGCCTTTGTAGCCAGGCTGTGAGTTCCAAATTCAACTCCCCGCACACACGCTTCCCGGGTAATCTTGGCATCTTTCTCGAACACTATTTTTACACCCGCATCATCCATCTTGCTTACAGAAATCAGATTTCTGGCCAATGCAGGAATATGCAGAACACCAGGAAGTGTTCTAATCCTCCCACCTTGCAGCTTCAGCTTGACCTTTCCACGTCCGACGATTCTGGCCTTCCCATCATCCCCTAGGAATACATCACCACCATCATATTTCTCATACTCGTAGAACCACTCCCTATGGGGAGTGAAGTGAAAGGATGCACCTGAGTCAATCAACCATGACTCATGATCTACATGTGTATTTGAAGAAGAAGCCAAATACACATCCCCACCTTCATCTAAGGTGGTTTTTTCCTCTGCAGAAGGAGCTTCATCAAATCCCCTTCCTTTCTCAGGAGCTTTAGATCTGCATTCCTTTTTGTAGTGTCCTTCCTTTCCGCATTTCCAACACACCTTTACAAACTTTCCAGGAGATTTAGATCTCCCTCTAGATTTAGATCTCCCACTCGAAACCTTATTCTTGTTTCTGTTCTGGGACCTTTCTCGTACACATAAGGCATCTCCATTCTGACCCTCCATATTTCTCCGTCTCATTTCCTCCGACAGCAAGGCTGAGACAATGTCATCAAAATTCAAGGTAGTTGTATTGCTACCTATTGTAATAACCAGACTGTCCCATGAATCTGGTAGAGAACACAACAAGCTGATGCGCTTATCTTCATCTGAGATTTTAATATCAACAGATGACAGCTGACTTACCACAGTATTGAAGGCGTTCAGATGCTCTGTCACTGAGTCTCCATCCTTCATCCTCAGGTTATACAGCTTTTTCCGTAGGAACAGCTTATTCACCAGAGACTTAGATTGGTACAAATTCCCAAATTTTCCCCACAAATTCTTCGTCATAGCTTCCTCAGATACATTCAACAATACTAAATCTGAGACACACAACCATATTGTGCTCTTAGCCTTCCGATCCAGTTTCTTCCAGTCTTCATATGACATTGTCGTTGGTTTAGTACCTGGATCTACCGTGATCCACTGATCTTTATCCACCAGCAGATCCTCCATCTTGAGCTTCCACAACTCAAAACTCTGACCATTAAATTTCTGATTTACCTTTCCGCCGCCGCCATCTTCTTTCACCACAAAGAATCGATCCCGTGGATCTCCCACCGAACGGGCTCACTCGCGTGCCCGAGAAAACCCCTTCAACAGAAGGCCCCTTAATTTGAAACAATTGAGCATAAAACATAAAATAGATAAACACAGATATTTTCCCCTGGATCCCAAATCGGGATGACCAGCTTGATTTTTCATTATATTCCTTTTAGTGTTACAACACATATATATACATGTCGAAGCATACATAAACCCCAATCCATTAACCCTGGATTAGAACATAACCATAGTTCCTTTGACGGATCTACAAAATACCAAGGGCCGAAAACCATCGTACCCAAAAACCATGTGCAAACTCATGCACAAAACATGGGTGGGTCCGCCTATGAGTGGGACCGCACACCAAAAAAAATTTGCTGGGGCGCTACCGCAGACCCCAACAGTGGGGGCTGCCTCCCACCTTGTGACCCCCCTGCTGCACCCGGCGTAACGTACAACGCGTGGGGCTAGTCGTGGAAAGAATATAACACATTCCCAACATAGAAAATATTCATGTCTACGTATCTTGTTCTCCATCAGAACTTGAATCATATCACTCTCTATTTCGTGAATTTCGTGATGTATTTTCTTGGTCTTACGAGGAAATTCCAGGCATAGATACTAGTATCGTTGAACAAAATATTAATATGTATCCTGATGTCAAACCGGTGCGGCAATGCCTTCGTCCTGTTTATCCAAAGAAGGCTGCTACCATCAAAGCAGAAGTTGAAAAAATTTTGCGTGCTATTTTCATTTACCATGTTCTGCTAACTGAGTGGGTTTCCAACATCGTTCCTGTCATGAAAAAGAAAGGAACAATTAGAGTGTTCCTCGATTATATGGATGTCAATATTTCTTGTCCAAAAGACAACTATCCTACTTCCTTTATCGACCAGATTATTGACAATTGTGCTGGATGCGAAATATTTTCGTTCATGGATGGATTTTCCGACTACAATCAAATCAATATCTACCCAGAGGATCAACATAAGACAAAATTAATCTATCCCTGGGGCACATTCGCTTATAGGAAACTTCAGTTTGGTTTAAACAACATTTGGGAAACTTTTCATAGAGCAATGGATTATGCTTTCAATGACATCAAGCACATTGTTCAACCCTATCTAGATGATTTGCCCGCGCATTCACGAAATCAGAGTGATCACCCGATGCATTTGAGATCCATCCTCTTATGCTATCGACACTACAAAATTCACCTCAATCCACATAAATGTGTGTTTTGTGTTGGTTCTGGTCATTTGCTTGGATTCGTCGTCTCAAAAGAAGGAATTTGAATCAACCCATTGAAGGTTCAGGCCATTCTTGATTTTCCTACACCATCAAATTTACTTCAGATACAGAAACTTCAAGGAAAGGCTAACTTCCTAAGGAGGTTCATACCTAACTATGCCGAAATGGCTAAAGGATTTACTAGACTTTTGAAAAAGGGGGTTCCCTTCCATTGGGACCAAGTTGCGCAAGCTTCTTTTGATGTTGTTAAGGATACTCTTGTCCAGGGGTCATTAATGTATCCCTCCAATTATCAAAGTGATTATTTCCTATATATCGCCACGGCTGAAACGACCATTGCTATGGTATTGGTCCAAGTAGATGATGGGATAGAACATCTAATTTATTATTTGAGTCGTAATCTCAATGATACGGAAGTTAAGTATTCATACGTAGAAAATCTTGCCTTGGCAGTTGTTCAAGCTGTCCAAATATTTCACCACTATATCTTGCTCTGAAAAACTACTATCGTTTCGAATTTCAACCCCATGACTTATATCTTATCACGTCAATTTCTGGCGGGAAAATATTCAAAATGGATTGTCATTTTGGAGGAATTTGATTTGGAATTCATCAAATCCAAGTCAAATAAGTCTTTGGGTTTGGCTGAGCTTCTCTGTGACCTTCCCTCTAATAGTACTGCTGCTACGTCAGAACCATCAATTCCTGACAAGACTTTGTTTCTGATCAGATCATCTAATCCTTGGTTTGGAGATTTCATCATTTATCTCCAAACACAAACTTTTCGGCCTAATACCTCTCGCTTTGAACAGCGACGTATTCGATACCAAGCCAAAGATTATCTAATCGTCGGCGATACACTTTATTGTCGTGGTGTCGATACAATTTTAAGAAGGTGTCTCACTCATGAGGAGGCCGAAAAGGTTTTAAATGATTTTCATGCCGGGGCTTGTGGTGGACCTTTATCTGGTTACACTACCATGCAGAAGATACTCCACACCGGTTATTTTTGGCCTACCATATTTCGCGACTGCATTATCGCGGTCAAAATTTATCATGCGTGTCATATTTTTTATCGTAAAATCCGCAAATGCATCGTGTTGTCTATGTGGGACCATTTTTGAAATGGGGTATTGACTTCATGACCAGTAACCCTCGTTCATCCCAGGGGCATGGTTATATTATTGTCGCAGTAGACTACTTCACTAAATGGGTCGAAGCGATGCCTACATTCAACAACACAGGACAGACAGCTGCATTGTTTTTCTTTAATCATGTTATTGCACAGTTTGGGGTCCCACGGGCTATAGTTACAGATCATGGGAAGCATTTTCGCAACTACATGATGGCTGAATTAACTGCCAAGTTAGGATTGCCACATGATAATTCTACTCCTTATTATCCACAATCAAATGGACAAGTTGAGGCTATCAAAAAAATTCTTAAATGTATGCTTCAACGAATGATAAGAGTTCGTAAAATAAACTTACATTTTATCCTGTACTCTGCCTTGTGGGCGTATTGAATCTTGGTGAGAAACGCAACTGGATTTACTCCTTTTCAATTGGTGTATGGTCTGGAAGCTATCTTACCTATCCAATGTGAAATATCGTCGTTAAAACTCGCAATCGACTTGTTACCTGACAACTCAGAAGAAGAAGTGCGTCTTTTAAACCTCATCCATCTTGATGAAATGCGTCGTAGGAGATTCCATGTGAAGGCCGCTAGTTGCGTGAACGTGAAAGTAGGTTTGTGTATGGGTTCACATAAGGAATTTTGAAAGAATAAAGACAAGAAGAGACTCAGTAAGGCCAGTCCACCTGTAGGAGCGGTTGCAAGCAAGCTTGTTGAAGCCCCTGCGAAAAATTGGTATCAGAGCCAGAAGTTTGAATTAAATTTGTCTGGTTCATGAAAAGGTCAGTATTTAAATCATCCTCTCTTTATTTCAAGAAAAACATGGACTCTTTTAGAAATTATGTTTCCTTCAGAGAATTAGAAGAAAAGGAAAGGGCTGAGCAAGACCCTCTCAGAGATATGTTTGCTAGTTCGTCTACTAGAGTGTTAAATTCTTCAGAGTTGTTATACGAAGAGGCTGAGCCTTCAGCCAAATGGGTTCTTCCCAAGATCAATGCATCAGAATTTTATGCTCATCTTGGTGTCTGGCATTTAAAATATGCAACTAGAATAACCATTAAAGAATCCATAAGTTCCATAGAGGAAAAATCTGATTGTGTCCAGTCCATCCCTCTATTAGATCCAAAACAACTCCAAGTAGAAGACAAAAATTTGGGGACAAAATATTTGCATCTAGGATGCATACGGGTGGGAATCCATGCCCTTACTCATAAAGGTCAGAATACTTATGTGTTAGCCACTGTTCGAGACCTAACTCATAATAAATATACTGATTCCCTAATTGGAGGAATAGTTGCTCCTTTGTTTTATGGACCAGTCTGGTTTGACTCTTACCCAAATTTCCCTGTATTTGTTTATGATGAAACATTGGCCGATATTCTTCATCTTCAAATCTAAACCACATGATTTTATATGAAGCGAAAACGAAATAATATTTCCATTCAAACCCGAGGATGTTTCTGTCACACCAGTACTTTATATCATGTAGTCCTCCATGCCCCAAGTAGAGATTCAAAGCCCAGTGTCGTTGTCATGATTGATCCCAAAAACCATAAGGTTGAACATCAAGCCATAAGATGGGAAGACCTTACATTTCCTGAACACTGGGTAGTTCCAAATCCTAAACCCATCTCTGCTCGTAATATCACTTCTGCTAATATTTCTAAAAACCAATCCACATCCACTCTGTCTTTTCCCCGCAGATCTACCATAGACAGGCGAAGGATTGAAGAAATGTGTAAAAAGTATCCTCTGTATATAAATCCAGATATTGTCGATACAGCAAGTTCTATTATTGTTTCTTCTTCCTGTAAACATGTTGGTTTGTTTGAGTTTGCTCAGTTATTTAACTTCCAGCCCATCCAAGTCTCATGTCCACAATGTCAAAGCATGGTTAATCTGATTCATCTTTCTTACATGATCATTCATGAGACTCACAACCCAAGGACAGGTGAAGCTCCTGCCTCTACCTCTGTCAGTCCTTGTCCAAATCCCAAGTGTCCTGATATTCCATTCCCTCATGAAGATGAACACGTTCTCATGATGCATGAAGTCCCTTTGCTTGAAGATGAAGACCCCAGATTAACTACATTATTCAGTAATATGAGATTGGAAAACATGCCAAAGTATGGACTTGGATATCTTGAGCAAAAATATAATCTGATCCCAGAATGCAGATTCAAAGATCTACCTTCTGATTGCAAAAGACCATCAGTGATGGAAATTCAAAAGTTTTATACATTAATGAATGGTTTTCCTAAATACCGAATCCTAGCGCAGTGGATGAAGCAGATGCTTAACTGGGATATTTATACCCATCCAAAAGCAAATACTTTTGGTTCCACACATACTTGTGAGGAGAAAGTCAAGTTAGCTAGTGAATGGAAAGTAAACATGGAAAAGAAAAATGTATGGATTTCTTTCTATGTTTGGTTGAAAGCTAAAGACTCTGAAGCAATCTTGATGACTGATTCTGCATCTACATCCTCACATTCCTGGTCTGCAATAGATGGTAGAAAAATAGAAACAACTACCACTTTTCCACCCTTCAAAGGCATTGTCCTAGGGAAGAACATCATTCTACAAAAGCATATCCTTTAATTCAAAAGGATGATTCATCTATTGGGGTTGAGGGTAGAATACAGAAAACCAGTGAACAATTAAATTGGACAAACACTGTAGTTACTGGTTTAGAAAAGAATGTTGCTAAAGCTACCACAGTTAAAGATCAGATTGATAAAGTCCAAGTTTCCATAAATGATGTAAATAGAGTTTTAAATTCTGTACAGTATACTGCTGCTATAGCCAAAGATTTTTCTTTAGAATCCTTGAAGAAAATTGATCAAGTAGAGAATTGTATAAATGACTAGTCTATCTCTACTAGACAACTTATTTCAAATCTGTCTGAAAAGGTTGATAAGGTGAATCCGAAAAAGACGGACAAACCTATACCAATGTCTTTTCTTCATAAAAGAAAAGGTATTCAAATTCAAAAACCAGTTGACAGGTTTCCTAGTCTTTTCCCTAAAGAAGTTGTCCCTAAAGAAGCTACCCCTGAATCACCCAAATATAAAATCACCATTGCTTCTCTTTTCCAAGAATCAGAACCTGAACCTAAAAGCCAATTTATTCCAATATATGAACCCCTTGAGTCTCAATTTACCAAGTATCCAGCTCCTGATCTCAATGGTCTTGGAAATATTCCTTCCATAGAAACATTTTTTGACCATAGCAACAAAGAGTGGAATCTTGATAATCTGTCCACGGCACAGATTAGACAAATGTTGGATCAAATGATCACAAAATATAAGCTGATGTGTGTAGGGGGGAAATCAGAGGTCGAGTCATGTAAAAATCTAATTCAGTTTTTCACTGGCACTCTGGCCAAATGGTGGGAACTAGAGTCATCTCCAGCCCTGATTGACAAAATGGAAAAAGAAGTAGTGAAAGATGAGAATGGTGATGTTGAGTTTCATTCTGATGGGACACCTATAAATAATATGATTGGTGCTTTAACAACATTAATATAAGATCATTTTTTTGGTTCTGAGCCCACTATCTCAGACAAACATGAATTAATTTTGATGAACTTAAAGTGCAGAAACATTAACTAGTATGAAGATTTCCATAGGGATTGGATGCAGAGAATCTTCCTGGTTAAATATCCAAAGAATCTTCTCTGGAAGCAGGTATATCTTGCTGCTTTGCCTTCGAAACTTGTAGATATTCTCACATTGCAAGATGCTTTCCAGTTACCCCTAGAGGTTTATTTGTGGGGTGAGATCTATGCCATAATCACTAAGGTATTAATTACCTTATGTACCAGCTCAAAGATGAATAAATCTATTGAGAAGATGAATAGATTGCCTGGTACTAAATCTTTCTGCAATAGATATGGCATTACCATTGATGATCCATTGGTCACCCATAGAAAATCAAAGAAAAGGGTAAAGAAAAATCAAAGGAAAGAAAAGTTCATCCAAAAATCTAAAAAGAGAAGCTTTCCAAAAACTTCTCGGCCATCCAAAAGAAAACGGGGATACTATAAATACATCCCCAAAACAAATTATTATCAGCCTATAGATATCCATCCCAGGTCGCAGAAAATTGAAAGAATGAAACATATGGTATGTTGGCTTTGTGGAAAAATAGGACATTCTTCCAATCCTTGTCCTGATGCCCAAGAATCCAAGAAGAACCGCGGGAGTAAGTCTCAACAAAAAGGAAAAACTCCTGTGAAAACAGAAACCAAGTGTGCACGCTGTGGATCGTCTTTCCACAAAACAGAAGATTGCACTCGGTTAGCTATTCAACAAGCAGAAGAAAAATATTCTTCTGATTCTGAGATTGAATCCTCTTCCTCCTCTTCTGTCGAAGAACTAAATGCATATTGCCAGTGTTCTGATTCTGAAAATTGTCGATGTGATTTTTCTTCTTCTGAATCTAGTTTTTCATCTGAAAATTTTCTTGAGGAAGATTTTTCACAGAAATTGAAGGTTCTTATGGCTCAATATGATGAAGATGAGATGAAGGTTTTTGCACAAATTCGCGCCATGGAAGAAAGTGATTTAAAATCTCGCCTGCTGGAAACTTTTTTGCAGAACAGCTGCACATATTCCAACACTCATGCCTCTAAGAAGCCTATCTTTGTTGATGCTTCTTATGAGAAAAATACCAAAAGCTATCTCCGACAAATACAGGCAAGAAAAATTCGTCCACTCACTTTGGGGGAGGTGAGTAAGGAGATACATTTGATGAAATCTGAACTTTCTTCTCTAAAAACTCAAGTTTCAAAACTTGAAAATGAAAAACAGGAAGTGGCTCATCCTGTTTCAAGCAGAAATACAAATTATACTTTACATTCTACTCCTATACAGCCTAATGTCGAAATTGTAGAAGGAAGACCTGATCCTACTCTAGGATTCAGAGAAATGCGAATACTCGCCATTGAGTATCAACAACATCATGTGAACATTAATGTATGTATCAAAGGTGAGATGTTCTCTTTAACTGCATTACTTGATTCTGGAGCAGATGTCAATATCTTCTCAAAAAAGGTTGTTCCCTCAAAATTCTAGGTTTCTGCTACCAGAAAAGTTGTAGGGTTGGGTAAAAAGACCCCAGAATATGAAATTCCAAAAGTCGTTGTATGCTTTGATTCTCACTACATTAAACTTAAATTTGCAGTAGGAGATATCCCTATTGACTGCATTTTAGCGAATGGGTTTTTAGTAGTTGTTGAGCCCCATGGATCGATAAGACTGGCAGATAATAAAGCAGGGTATTTCATCACTGTACTAACATCCGATAAACAGGGAAAAAGGATTGAATTGCCATATATTTCTAATCCTAGAATTTCCACTATGGTGTAGGCGATGCAAGAACTCAGAAAAGCAGAAAAAAAAACTGAGTGAACTCAAAGATCTAAAAAGCACCATACACATTGAAGAACAGTTAATCTCACCATGAATTCAGAGACAAATCTCTGAATTACAAAAACAATTTGAAGAAGAATGCTGCTCAGAAGAGCCAAATGCTTTCTGGCATCGTAAGCAGCATTGTGTAGAACTGCCTTATAAGGAAGAATATAAAGGCAGACCATGCAATTCCAGAGCTATACTAATGAGTAAAGAATACAGACAGCTTTGTGAGAAAGAGATCAATCAGCTTCTTGAAAGAAAGTTGATCAGAGAGTCTAGCAGCCCTTGGAACTGCTATGGATTTTATGTAAATAAGAGAAGTGAATAGATAAGAGGAATTCCCAGGCTTGTAATCAATTATAAACCTCTTAAATATGTTTTAGCTGACGATACATATCCTATCCCACACAAAGGAGACTTATTGGGTAGGATATAAAGAGCTAAAATATTTTCCAAGTTTGATTTAAAATCAGGGTTCTGGCAAGTGGCCATTGCATAACAAGATAAGTTTAAGACTGCATTCAGTATTCCTGCAGGCCACTATGAATGGAATGTAATTCCATTTGGATTGAAGCATGTGCCTTCAAAGTTCCATAAGGTCATGGATTCTATTTTCAAACCATATGTTGAATGGCTACTAGCCTATAATGATGATCTCCTGATTTTTTCAAAAAACTTACAAGACCACTTCAGACATCTGAAGATCTTCATGAAGTTGGTCAAAAGAAATGGTCTGGTCTTAAGCAAAAATAAGATGGAACTCTTTAAGACCAAGATCAAATTCCTCGAGCACACAATAGAAAATGGTCAAATTTCTCTCCAGAATCATGCCATGGAATTCGTAGATAAGTTTCCAGATGTCATTCTGGATAAAACACAGCTACAAAGATTCCTTGGTTTTCTAAATTATGTGAGAAATTTTTATGCAGACTGTGCCAGTGACAGATCTCTATTGAATCAGAGACTGAGGAAAAATCCAAAGCCTTGGACTGAAGAACACACTAAAGCTGTAAGGCAAATCAAGGCTAAGGTATGAAATCTCCCTATTCTTTATGTTGTTGATGATGAATCATTTAAGATTGTGGAATCAGATGCAAGTGATATAGGTTGGGGAGGTGTTCTAAAGCAAAAACCAGATGAGAAGGACACGAAAGACAAAGAACAAATAGTGCAGTATGCTTCAGGAACTTGGAGTAAGTCTGAGAAGAATTACTCCACAATTGAAAAAGCGGTTAAGGTTGCATGGAACTGTATTATTAAGTTCTCTATTCATATGGTAAATAATTTTTTCTTGTTAAGGACAGATGCTCAAGCCCTCAGCAAAGTTTTGTTGAAAAATATTAAGAAACCAGAAGAAGCAAAGTTTGCAAGATGGCAGGATTTGTTTGAAAATTTTGATTTTAGGGTAGAGCATATCAAAGGAGTTGACAATTCTCTGCCAGATTTTCTCAGCAGAGAATTCTTCCAACATCAAGAACAGGAAGATAGCCAAGAATATCATTTAATGGTTATTGTGAAAGAATGGGATCAATCCCATCAGAGAGATATTCTGAGGTCCATTCCTGATGAGAAAAAATGGGCCACATACAGAGATGAATGGAGGCCAACCTGGAAACTCCGTAATACTAAAGTCCTTGATTTCCACTTACAAAATCCTAATGATATACAACACTTTGTTCCAGAAAGGCGGGTGTACCCCAAAGGCAGCACATGGATTCATGACAAGCTGTACACTCACAGTATGAGAGCATCATGGGAGGCTAAATAATCTCTGTCACAAGATTTTTGTGATATCACTGCCACGTACACAAGTGGAAGTGATAGAATAAAAGTCTGTCATGAGTACTTGGTTATCGGCAGAACACGAGATCCACAATGGACCTGGACTAGATTCAATCAGTGGCCAGGTAATAACCCTGATCTTATTTTTCCTGACACTATTTATAATTTTGCAGGGTACAAAAAGCTATGGTGGGATCTCATGAACAAAGATGGCCCTGGCGAGACCCACTATACCAAGCTCAATCCCAGTGGTTTAGAGAGTGGTGGAAAGACTATGGTCTGAATTCAACTACAATGGATCCCATAGCCTATGAGTCTTTCTATCAGAACAAGTGTAATTGGTGTGTTGAAAAAGGAAGATGTGAATGTTTTCATATGCCCTTTTAGGATGTACATGAACTAAGTCAGTTTGGAACAATTTATATGGGAGATGATCCAATCCTGGAAATGTATATGAAGACACATCATCAATGGTTAGTAATGACCAAGATAAAACACCAAATTATACTAAATAAACCCATGATTGTAAGATGAATCTATACTAAGGCTTGGAATGACACCACTTTCCAAAAGTATAGATTTCCTGGTATCAAAATCTTAGAATACCTGGCAGAAAGTAGTGCTAGTGGTTCTCGTGGACTCCACTGACCAAAAGTTTCCATTGTGTAATCATTCCTAGTCACATGATCACAGTGACCGGATTTTCTAGAGGGCTTTTCCCGGTTAAAAAGCATCCTCGGTGTAAATAATCATGGTCGTTTCCTCGTGGGCCTTTGTACTAAAAGGTATCCACTGTGTATTCCACACACGATCACATGTTTGTGTCCGGAGAAAAGAATCTCTGCGCGGATGTCACTTCAGTGTTACCCGAAAGCAATGATTCTTCCTCCACGTCACTAGACATAGGACGAA
Organism: Pinus albicaulis; assembly: GCA_034641835.2. Taxonomy (NCBI): domain Eukaryota; kingdom Viridiplantae; phylum Streptophyta; class Pinopsida; order Pinales; family Pinaceae; genus Pinus; species Pinus albicaulis. Next base: position 1,973,839,699 of record CM076578.1, read on the forward strand.
CCGAATTGATTGTTTGTCCCCCCTCATTTCCTATATAAAGAGGGTTAGGCTCACTCATTCGGCATTCGGAGTTAGAGTGTCTTAGAGTCTTTTTGGTTTTGGATTCAAGAGTCTGAGCTCTCCCTGCTCTGCATCTGCGAGTTCTATCTCGATCTGCTTGCATCACGGAGATCAGCCTCAAGTCTATTAGGTGATCAGAGAAGCCTGCGCATCTGTGTGCTCGGCACAGGTGAGAACCTAAAGTGGCCTGATCAATAGATCGAGTCTATTTATAAGTCTTTGTGGTTAAAATTTCTAAGACAGAATCTGCATACAACCCAGAAGCCTCCAGTGAGCTATCTCATTTATTAAGAAGCACAAGTCTGGTAAATGCTGGTGCAGTTGATCTCTGGAAGGAAATTCTGAGTCCAGAAATCTTTGATGTAATATCATTCTGAAATTAATAAAGAGAGAAGTTTTCATTCCGCATTTTTGAATAATGTTCACTCTGAGATATATTATTGTCTACTGAGGTAGTATTGTCTCTTTCAAATTCACTAAAAGTTCACCAGAGGTTCACCAAATCACTGAGGGACGCCAAAGGTTGTTGAAGGCGAGGAGATGTCGTGTGAAGGTCGCTAGTTGCGTGAACGTGAAAGTAGGTTCGTGTATGGGTTCACATAAGGAATTTTGAAAGAATAAAGACAAGAAGAGACTCAGTAAGGCCAGTCCGCCTGTAGGAGCGGTTGCAAGCAAGCTTGTTGAAGCCCCTGCGAAAAATTGGATCCTTCGCCTGTCTATGGTAGATCTGCGGGGAAAAGACAGAGTGGATGTGGATTGGTTTTCAGAAATATTAGCAGAAGTGATATTACGAGCAGAGATGGTTTTAGGATTTGGAACTACCCAGTGTTCAGGAAATGTAAGGTCTTCCCATCTTATGGCTTGATGTTCAACCTTATGGTTTTTGGGATCAGTCATGACAACGACACTGGTCTTTGAATATCTACTTAGGGCATGGAGGACTGCAGGATATAAAGTACTGGTGTGACGGAAACATTCCCGGGTTTGAATTGCAATATTATTTTGTTTCCGCTTCATATCAAATCCTGTGGTTTGGATTTGAAGCTGAAGAATATCAGCCAATGTTTCATCATAAACAAATACAGGGAAATTTGGGTAACAGTCAAACCAGACTGGTCCATCAGACAAAGGAGCAACTATTCCTCCAATTAGGGAATCAATATATTTATTATGAGTTAGTTCTCGAACATTGGATAACACATAAGTATTCAGACCTTTATGATTAAGGGCATCGATTCCCACCCGTATGCATCCTAGATGCAAATCTTTTGTCCCCAAATTTTTGGCTTCTACTTGGAGTTGTTTTGGATCTAACAGAGGGATGGACTAGACACAATCAAAGTTTTCCTCTATGGAACTTATGGATTCTTTAATTTTTATTCTCGTTGCAACTTTTAAATGCCAGACACCAAGATCAGCATAAACTTCTGATGCATTGATCTTGGGAAGAACCCATTTGGCTGAAGGCTCAGCCTCTTCGTATAACAACTCTGAATAATTTAACACTCTAGTAGACGAACTAGCAAACATATCTCTGAGAGGGTCTTGCTCAGCCCTTTCCTTTTCTTCTAATTCTATGAAGGAAAAAGACTTTCTGAAAGAGTCCATGTTTTTCTTGAAATAAAGAGAGGATGATTTAAATACTGACCTTTTTACGAACCAGACAACTTTAATTCAGAATTCTGGCTCTGATACCAATTTTTCGCAGGGGCTTCAACAAGCTTGCTTGCAACCGCTCCTACAGGCGGACTGGCCTTACTGAGTCTCTTCTTATCTTTATTCTTTCAGAATTCCTTATGTGAACCCATACACGAACCTACTTTCACGTTCACGCAACTAGCGGCCTTCACACGGCATCTCCTCGCCTTCAACGGCCTTTGGCATCCCTTAGTGATTTGGAGAACCTCTTGCGAACTTTTAGTGAATTTGAAAGAGACAATACTACCTCAGTAGACAATAATATAGCTCAGAGTGAACAGTATTCAAAAATGCAGAATGAAAACTTCTCTCTTTATTAATTTCAGAATGATATTACATCAAAGATTTATGGACTCAGAATTTCCTTCCAGAGATCGACTGCACCAGCATTTACCAGACTTGTGCTTCTCAATAAATGAGATAGCTCACTGGAGGCTTCTTGGCTATATGCAGACTCTATCTCAGAAGTTTTAACCACATAGACTTATAAACAGACTCTATCTATTGATCAGGCCACTTTAGGTTCTCACCTGTGCCGAGCACACAGATGCGCAGGCTTCTCTGATCACCTAACAGACTTGAGGTTGATCTCCATGATGCAAGCAGATCGAGATAGAACTCGCAGATGCAGAGCAGGGAGAGCTCAGACTCTTGACTCCAAAACCAAAAATACTCTAAGATACTCTAACTCTGAATGTCGAATGAGTGAACCTAACCCTCTTTATATAGGAAATGAGGGGGGACAAACAATCAATTCGGTTCGTCCTATGTCTAGTGACGTGGAGGAAGAATCATTGCTTTCGGGTAACACTGAAGTGACATTCGCGCAGAGATTCTTTTCTCCGAACACAAACATGTGATCGTGTGTGGAATACACAGTGGATACCTTTTAGTACAAAGGCCCACGAGGAAACGGCCATGATTATTTACACTGAGGATGCTTTTTAACCGGGAAAATCCCTCTAGAAAATCCGGTCACTGTGATCCTGTGACTAGGAATAATTACACAGTGGAAACTTTTGGTCAGTGGAGTTCATGAGAACCACTAGCACTACTTTCTGCTAGGTCTTCTAAGATTTTGATACCAGGAAATCTATACTTTTGGAAAGTGGTGTCATTCCAAGCCTTAGTATAGATTCGTCTTACAATCATGGGTTTATTTAGTATAATTTGGTGTTTTATCTTGGTCATTACTAACCATTGATGATGTGTCTTCATATACATTTCCAAGATTGGATCATCTCCCATATAAATTGTTCCAAACTGACTTAGTTCGCGTACATCCTGAAAGGGCATATGAAAACATTCACATCTTCCTTTTTCAACACACCAATTACACTTGTTCTGGTAGAAAGACTCATAGGCTATGGGATCCATTGCAGTTGAATTCAGGCCATAGTCTTTCCACCACTTTCTAAACCACTGGGATTGCCGACATGATTGCATGAGGCCAATGGCACCAAATTTGAGCTTGGTATAGTGGGTCTCGCCAGGGCCATCTTTGTTCATGAGATCCCACCATAGCTTTTTGTACCCTGCAAAATTATAAATAGTGTCAGGAAAAATAAGATCAGGGCTATTACCTGGCCACTGATTGAATCTGGTCCAGGTCCATTGTGGATCTCGTGTTCTGCCAATAACCAAGTACTCATGATAGATTTTTATTCTATCGCTTCCACTTGTGTACGTGGCAGTGATATCACAAAAATCTTGTGACAGAGATTCTTTTGCCTCCCATGATTCTCTCATACTGTGAGTGTACAGCTTGTCATGAATCCATCTGCTACCTTTGTGTTACACCCGCCTTTCTGGTACAAACTGTTGTATATCATTATGATTTTGTAAGTGGGCATCAAGGACTTTAGTATTACGGAGTTGCCAGGTTGGCCTCCATTCATCTCTGTATGTGGCCCATTTTTTCTCATCAGGAATGGACCTCAGAATCTCTTTCTGATGGGATTGATCCCATTCTGTCACAGTAACCATTAAATGATATTCTTGGTTATCATTATGTTCTTGATGCTGGATGAATTCTCTGCTGAGAAAATCTGGCAGAGAATTGTCAACTTCTTTGATATGCTCTACCCTGAAATCGAAATTTGCAAACAAAGCCTGCCATCTTGCAAACTTTGCTTCTTCTGGTTTCTTAATATTTTTCAACAAAACTTTGTTGAGTGCTTGAGCATATTTCCTTAACAAGAAAAACTTATTTACCAAATGAATCGAGAACTTACTAATACAGTTCCATGCAGCCTTAACCTCTTTTTCAATTGTGGAGTAATTCTTCTCAGACTTACTCCAAGTTTCTGAAGCATACTGCACTATCTGTTCTTTGTCTTTCGTGTCCTTCTCATCTAGTTTTTGCTTTAGAACACCTCCCCAACCTATATCACTTGCATTTGATTCCATAATCTTAAATGATTCATCATCAGCAACATAAATAATAGGGAGATTTCATACCTTAGCCTTGATTTTCCTTACAGCTTCAGTGTGTTCTTTAGTCCAAGGCTTTGGATTTTTTCTCAGCCTCTGATTCCTTGAGAGATGCAGCGGTGGCACGATCTGTATAAAATTTCTGCCTATTTAGATGTGTAGTCTCATAGTTGTGTTTTATAAATGTCATGTTTGAAACTTATCTCACGTTCCATTGCATGATTAAGGAAACAATTTGTACATTTTCTATTGTGTGCCAGGAATTTGATCTTGGTCTTAAAGGAACTTCCATCTTCTTTTTCTAAAAATGAACCCATTTTTGACCAACTTCATGAAGATCTTCAGATGTCTGAAGTGGTCTTGTAAGTTTTTTGAAAAAATGAGGAGATCATCAATATAGGCCAGAAGCCATTCAACATATGGTTGGAAAATAGAATCCATGACCTTCTATAACTTTGAAGGAACATGCTTCAATCCGAATGGCATTACATTCCATTCATAGTGGCCTGCAGGAATACTGAATGCAGTCTTAAACTTATCTTGTTCTACAATGGCCACTTGCCAGAACCCTGATTTTAAATCAAACTTGGAAAACATTTTAGCTCCTGATATCCTACCCAATAAGTCTCCTTTGTGTGGGATAGGATATGTATCGTCAGCTAAAACAGAGTTAAGAGGCTTATAATTGATTACAAGCCTGGGAATTCCTCTTATCTGTTCACTTCTCTTATTTACATAAAAGCCATAGCAGTTCCAAGGGCTGCTAGACTCTCTGATCAGCTTTCTTTCAAGAAGCTGATTGATCTCTTTCTCACAGAGCTGTCTGTATTCTTTACTCTTTGGTGTAGCTCTAGACTTGCATGGTCTACCTTTATATTCTTCCTTATAAGGCAGTTCTACACAATGCTGCTTACGATGCCAGAAAGCATTTGGCTCTTCTGAGCAGCATTCTTCTTCAAATTGTTTTTGTAATTCAGAGATTTGTCTCTGAATTCCTAGTGAGCTTAACTGTTCTTCAATGTGTATGGTGCTTTTTATATCTTTGAGCTCACTCAGTTTGTTTTCTGCTTTTCTGAGTTATTGCATCGCCTGCACCATAGTGGAAATTCTAGGATTATAAATATATGGCAATTCAATCCTTTTTCCCTGTTTATCGGATGTTGGTACAGTGATTAAATACCCTGCTTTATTATCTGCCATTCTTATCGATCCATGGGGCTCAACAGCTACTAAAAACCCATTCCCTAAAATGCATTCAATAGGGATATCTCCTACTAGAAATTTAAGTTTAATGCAATGAGAATCAAAGCATACAGCGGCTTTTGGAACTTCATATTCTAGGGTCTTTTTACCCAACCCTACAACTTTTCTGGTAGCAGAAACCCAGAACTTTGAGGGAATAGCCTTTTTTGAGAAGATATTGACATCTTCTCCAGAATCAAGTAATGCAATTAAAGAGAACATCTCACCTTTGATACATACATTAATGTTCACATGATGTTGTTGATACTCAATGGCAAGTATTCGCATTTCTCTGAATCCTAGAGTAGGATCAGGTCTTCCTTCTGCAATTTCAACATTAGGCTGTACAGGAGCAGAATGTAAAGTATAATTTGTATTTCTTAATGAAACAGGATGAGCCACTTCCTGTTTTTCATTTTCAAGTTTTGAAACTTGAGTTTTTAGAGAAAAAATTTCAGATTTCATCAAATGTATCTCCTTACTCACCTCCCCCAAAGTGAGTGGATGAATTTTGCTTGCCTATTATTTTCGGAGATAGATTTTGGTATTTTTCTCATAAGAAGCATCAACAAAGATAGGCTTCTTAGAGGCACGAGTGCTGGAAGATGTGCAGTTTTTCTACAGAAAAGTTTCCAACAGGTGAGATTTTAAATCACTTTCTTCCATGGCGTAAATTTGTGCAAAAACCTTCATCTCATCTTCATCGGATTGAGCCATAAGAACCTTCAATTTCTGTGAAAAATCTTCCTCAAGAAAACTGTCAGATGAAAAACCAGATTCAGAAGAAGAACAATCACATCGAAAATTTTCAGAATCAGAACACTGGCAATACGCATTTAGTTCTTCGACAGAAGAGGAGGAAGATGATTCAATCTCAGAATCAGAAGAATATTGTTCTTCTGCTTGTTGAATAGCTAACCGAGTGCAATCTTCTATTTTGTGGAAAGAGGATCCACATCGTGCACATTTGGTTTATGTTTTCACAGGAGTTTTTCCTTTTTGTTGAGACTTACTCCCGTGGTTCTTCTTGGATTCTTGGGCATCAGGACAAAGATTGGAAGAATGTCCTGTTTTTCCACAGAGCCAACAGAACATATGTTTCATTCTTTCAATTTTCTGTGACCTGGGATGGATATCTGTAGGCTGATAATAATGTGTTTTGGGGATGTATTTATAGTATCCCCGTTTTCCTTTGGATGGCCTCTTCGAAGGCCGAGAAGTTTTTGGAAAGCTTCTCTTGTTAGATTTTTGGATGAACTTTTCTTTCCTCTGATTTTTCTTTACCCTTTTCTTTGATTTTCTATGGGTGACCAATGGATCATCAATGGTAATGCCATATCTATTGTAGAAATATTTAGTACCAGGCAATCTATTCAGCTTCTCTATAGATTTATTCATCTTTGATCTGGTACATAAGGTAATTAATACCTTAGTGATTATGGCATAGATCTTACCCCACAAATAAACCTCTAGAGGTAACTGGAAAGCATCTTGCAATTTGAGAATATCTACAAGCTTCGAAAGCAAAGCAGAAAGATATACCTTCTTCCAGAGAAGATTCTTTGGATCTTTAACCAGGAAGATTCTCTGCATCCAATCCCTGTGGAAATCTTCATACTAGTTAATGTTTCTGCACTTTAAGTTCATCAAAATTAATTCATGTTTGTCTGAGACAATGGGCTCAGAACCACAAAAAATGCTCTTGGATTAATGTTGTTAAAGCACCAATCATATTATTTATAGGTGTCCCATCAGAATGGAACTCAACATCACCATTCTCATCTTTCACTACTTCTTTTTCCATTTTGTCAATCAGGGCTGTAGATGACTCTAGTTCCCACCATCTGGCCAGAGTGCCAGTGAAACACTGAATCAGAGTTTTACATGACTCGACCTCTGATTTTCCCCCTACACACATTAGCTTATATTCTATGATCATTTGATCCAGCATTTGTCTAATCTGTGATGTGGACAGGTTTTCAAGATTCCACTCTTTGTTGCTATGGTCAAAAAATGTTTCTATGGAAGGAATCTTTCCAAGACCATTGAGATCAGGAGCTGGATACCTGGTAAATTGAGACTCAAGGGGTTCATATACTGGAAGAACTTGGCTTTCAGGTTCAGGTTCTGATTCTTGGAAAAGAGAAGCAATGGTGATTTTATATTTGGGTGATTCAGGGGCAGCTTCTTTAGGGACAGCTTCTTTAGGGAAAAGACTAGGAAACCTGTCAACTGGTTTTTGAATTTGAATACCTTTTCTTTTATGACGAAAAGACATTAGTATAGGTTTTTCCGTCTTTTTCGGATTCAACTTATCAACCTTTTCAGACAGATTTGAAATAAGCTGTCTAGTAGAGATAGATTGGTCATTTATACAATTCTCTACTTGATCAATTTTCTTCAATGACTCAAAAGAAAAATCTTTGGCTATAGCAGCAGTATACTGTACAGAATTTAAAACTCTATTTACATCATTTATGGACACTTGGACTTTATCAATCTAATCTTTGACTGTGGCAGCTTTAGCAACATTCTTTTCTAAACCAGTAACTGCAGTGTTTGTCCAATTTAATTGTTCACTAGTTTTCTATATTCTACCCTCAACCCCAATAGTTGAATCATCCTTTTGAATTAAAGGATATGCTTTTGCAGAATGTTGTCCTAGGCGCAATACGACAAAAATTTCCAGCCTCGCATTTTCTCAGAGGGTGACTTGGTCCTTCTTTATGATCAATAAGCTGACGTAATAGGTACAGGAAAATTTGAGCCATCATGGCATGGCCCCTATATTTTCACAATATTATTGCTAAGGGTGCCTATGAGTTGGTTGATTACGATGGGATTCCATTGGCACAGCCCAGAAATGGGTTGTATCTAAAACATTACTATGCTTAATCATGAGCGTAGTAATATTTTGTATTATATTGTATATATATGTTATTGATTTGCATTCACTATCTTAGTTTGTTTTTGGAGTTTTCTTGATGTTAGTAATTTGCTTTACATTTTATCACAGATGTCTAAATCTTCGGAACCTTTTGTTGGATATGTTGATGGTGCTAGTCGAAGTATGCAGAATCTATCCTCTGTAGTGTGGGCCATTTTCGCTTTGAACGGCGAGTTAGTGAGTTTTCAAGGGATTTGTATTGGTAGATCGACGAACAATATCGTTGAGTATAACGAGTTGATCAAACTTCTCTCTGATGCCATTTCATTTGGTATTAACCGCATAATCATAAGGTTAGACTCGCAACTTGTGGTATTACAACTTACTAGTGTTTATACTAGTAGAAATCCAACACTACATCATTTGTTCCTAAGAGTTCGAATTTTGGAAAGACATTTTGATTTTATTCAAAATCAATACATTTCCAGAAATTTGAACACATTAACTGATTCATTGGCTAATCAAGTTTTAAACATACATTTTCAACACATGTAAAGGAAACATTCACATCATTGAATAGGATTGCACAATAAACATAGGAAAACACTAAAATCAAATAGATAATTAGTTATAGGTTTTTTACAAAAATTTGTGCCCAAGACACATTGGTCATCTGACCTCAAAATGTATGAAAAATGTCAAAAGTAAACTATTATTTCTCATGGTAACATGCTATAGATCTAGCTATCCTACGCAATAACTGCATCCAGCGGTTAGGAACCCTAATAGTGTGTCACTGCAGTCGCATGGGTAACTCTTCCATCTGACAATCCGAAATCCCGAAGGTCAACCCCTCTATGTGTTGCCGAAGCTTAGACAGAGTCTCAACCATATCAAGATCTTGAAGGACTACTCTCTTGACAACCCTCTCTGCTGGCTCATTTTCTTCACGCTCTAGTTCCTCCACCGATTGAACTCGACCAACATCTGCATTACATCAAACATTTAGTTTAGTCTTTGAAAAACATCAAAATACAAAAACATTGTATAAACCTTAGGAAAATCAAAAACATGGTCAAAACATTCTTACCTATTGCACCCCACTGATCGCCTTCTGGTAAAGCTAAATCTGGATCTCCTCAAAAATCAACGCCTGCGTATGCATACTCATCGATGGCAACAACCTGTCGCCAGAACCAGGTGAAGAACGTAGTAAGGAACACAATGGTTGATTGGCCTGCATGCCTACCCATTAGTTCTACCCATCTTTGCATCCTCAGATCTCTAGGATTAGCCACACCCAATGTCACATGCTGTGGTTACATTAGTGGAATCCGTTCTAAGGCAAATGATATGAAGATCGAACCATAACTGAAATTCCTCTTCCTTCCTCCCTTTACTTTTTTTAGTTTTTCTTTTATCTGAGAAAGTACAGCTTCAGACCAGTTGAATACTGTTGGCTACATATACTCAAGCGCATACTGCATATAAGATCTATTTGTTACATGAAGTGTAATGGTGCCAGAAATTTTTGCGATTGTGAAAAGGATAGTTCTCAAAGGCAAATCTCTATCATCTCGGATTTTTATCTTTCCATATTTCCTTGGCTCTACCCCTAAATAGCAATGATGCAGAACATAATCTCTCACAGTCTCTCCTCCAAGAGCAGACCCTGAGAGTGAAATAGGCAAGCCTCTCCTCAACAAACCTATTAGGAATTTACCGCAGAAATAAAACAAGAATTTACTGAGAGAGAAATAAACATAAAGAACCCAGCAACAAATCATTAACATAAACACAAATATTTATCTGGGAAAAACCCAACCAATGAAATTTCATTAACCATTGGCCACAACCCTAGCCAATCCGGCCAAGTGAGCCTTCACCGCTCACCTCCAGGCCTACATTACAATGAAGTATTCTTAGCCTCTTATAGGCTCCATTACATGCAATACCATGGGCCAAAACCATGGGTGCACAAAACCATGTGCCCCAAAACCACTATTATTTACCCTAGTCAACTTTGACTCTATCCCGAGTCAAGTTTACCTAACAATTCCCCCCTTAAACTTGACTTGGGGATTATTGACTAAATCCAGTCAAACCTGCTAGATGAGACAACCCCGCTCACTCTAGCTCTTCCCCCCTCAAATTTTTTACCTAGGGTACTTGTTAACTTGACATCCCCCCTATCACCTAGGTCTAACCCAGACTTTACCAGTGATTACCCAGGGGTACGCATGCCATACCAAGTCTTACAGCAGTATGCCCATTTACATGTAATAAAAAATTAACTTCATTATAATAATATATATTGTGTCATTGTTGCTGTCTTTGTATGAACATTCTCTACATTCATTCATGATGTCCTCTCCAAAGAGGACATCATAGTTGTACATCAATCTGACCATCAACTGCAATAAAAGCAATTAATTTTTCATGAGCGTTTCCACGGCCGTTGTTGTGTTGTGCATCTCTTCAGCGCTACGATCTTCTCATTAATCAATGGATCTCGACCTATGCACATCCAATCTCACCGCCATCTTGGGCTCTAAAGCCACTAGAATCCTGGCTACCGATGCTCTCTATATCCATCATCCCAGAGTAGTCCAGGCAATCTCAAATTTCCCACATCATTTAATGGCATTCCAGACAATCCAATCTCGTCTATCTCAAAGTCATGGAAACCATAACTCAAAAAATTTGTCTGTAGACTTGAACCTGAATTCTTAAGGCCTCGATCTCCTCATTCTTTTTTTTTTTTTTTTTTGAACAAGAGATCCTCATAAAAAACCAACGCCTCCTTTGCATCCGCCCTCATCTGCTCCACTATGTATTTGACATTACTGAACATGGTAACCCTCATATCGGACATTCTCCCCCTCACGGGCTTCCCCACAACAATCCCCTTTCGGGCATGAGGGTTGTAAGGACCGTATTTATACCAGTCAAGCGGATGCCTCAGAGTGGGTCGTCTGGCTCCTTGAAGCGCACGGTTCTCTCGTACCCCAGCCCAATCATTTGCAGTTCCTCTTCTGTGAATTCCTCCTTCTAATCTTTGCCGAAAAGAAACCTGTAAAGCTCGCTTTCCTTCTAGGTTTTTTTTTTAAACTTTGGGTATGTCTTGGATTCTTGCGGCCTTTATCTTGCGCCTCCACTCAGTAATCATCTGCTGCGCTTGTCTCTCCTCTGCACGACCATCCAGGAACCCGCTGGAGCTCTACCTGGATTTCTTCTTGCTTCTCCATGCTTGTGCGGACACATTTCTGGGCTTCTGATGTTCCCAGAAGAACCTGTATTTCCAGGGATTCGAAACTGCGGAAACCGTGTTTATGATTCGCTTTTGGTTGAAGCTTCAGATGTTCGACGTCGGTGTTCAAACTTCGGCCAGTGGGATTTGGCCTCAGACCCACCCATTGCAGAGGATTCCATACAGTGGAAGCCATACTTCTGTCAACCATGATGATTACTCAACCCTGCGACCCACTACATCTTCTCCTGCGTTGTGGCCGGTTCTGCACCATGACTGACATCAGTGACATTATCCCATCGGTGATCTTTAGGCATTTCTTCACGCACAGATCTTCTTCCCAGCGTCCTCGATCTGCACCTCTAGTGTTGGCCAAGAGCTAACTGCAAAATGAGGCGAAAAAATGAACACCGCGTATAGCAGCAACAGGTAATTGACGTGGAAATACATCCATTTCTTGCAGATTCTTCCAGTGTCTCCGACTTCGTCAAGGCGGCGGTTCGATCCACCATTTTCATTCATGGCTTCAGTTGCGACATGACATGGAACAAGATTTTGATTTGCAGACACGTCCAATATATTCTTGGCCATTCACATGCAACCTTGTTGCTCTAGATTGTAGATCTACACTAGATATATCTCCTGCAACAAATCATATCTCCATTCACAGGCCAATAAAACCTTTGGCAACAAAAGCGTCCCTTTGAAGCCAAAACCTGGACCATGGCTCTGATACCAGTTATTAGGAATTTACCGCAGAAATAAAACAAGAATTTACTGAGAGAGAAATAAACATAAAGAACCCAGCAACAAATCATTAACATAAACACAAATGTTTATCTGGGAAAACCCCAAGTTCGGGGAAAAACCCAACCAATGAAATTTCATTAACCATTGGCCACAACCCTGGCCAATCCAGCCAAGTGAGCCTTCACCGCTCACCTCCAGGCCTACATTACAATGAAGTATTCTCAGCCTCTTATAGGCTCCATTACATGCAATACCATGGGCCAAAACCATGGGTGCACAAAACCATGTGCCCCAAAACCACTACTATTTACCCTAGTCAACTTTGACTCTATCCCGAGTCAAGTTTACCTAACAATACCTGTAAGAAAGTATACATCCTCAACTGTTATGGGAACGACTTGGTTCTTAATATGAAATGCCTCGATAGCTGGATCCCATGCTCAAACTAAGAACTCCAAGAGTTCTATTTGTTGCTTCATCCCTAACAACCGGAAGTACTTTAGTAGTCCACAATCTCTTAGGGCTCTTACTATGCTCGGATCATTTAGAGCAATCATATCCTTTTCTTCATGCTCTCTTTCCTTCCATATAATCGTCATTATAATCCGATGGAAACTTGAAATACAACCATAAGAACCATTAGATTCCATTCAATGCAAAAAATTGGGCAAATTTTGGGCATAATGTAAAAAACAAAAATGAAGATTGCGCCCAACGCAGCCTCTAGCAAGAGACAATGTGTTGTGTATGCAAGTAGCCTTCAGTTTAGCTACTATGAAATGCACTTTTCGATGTCCAAGGGTGCGTTGCCCTCTTTTGGGGCAGAATTTTCCCTAGGGACCCCAAAACCCTAGAAATTTGCAGAAATTGGAAATGAAATGATTACTGAAAGAAATAGGAGGTTCATGGCACTAACCTGGATCAAACGGAAATGAAATCCATCCACAAAAATGATCGCAATCAACAGCTAAAGTTTGGGGGAAAAATCAGGTTCAGAGCTCCAAAATGAAAATGGTAACTATGGAATGGTAAAAATGAATAGTAAAACTACTTTTAATAGTCATTTAATTGTTTGCAAATTATATTTATTACTATGACTATGGTTTTATTATGTTTTTATTATGAAACAGGTATTTTTAATCCATTTGATGTTGTTCTAAACATGGTTTACAACTGATGAGCAGATTAGTCGTGTAGATTTATTTCAAGAATGATTTGACCACAAAGCATACTTTTTCTCCTTATTTTTTGAGCTTTGTTAAAAACAAAAAATGATTTGAAGCATACTTTTATCTATTTTTCGAGCTTCGATAACAGCGAAAAAGGAACCCCTAGAATCCTCTTTCAGCTCTTTTTAGACTTCGATAATGTGAAAATATTGCCGAGCACTTGTCCTTTCGAGCTTGTAAAAGTAAATGAATTTATATATACCTAGTATAAGTTTAACCATTTTCCGGACTGAGATAGATTATTTACGAAAAAGGAATACCTTGGTCAAACATGACCAAAGAGGTTCTCTCAGATATTATTTTACACTTTTTCAAATCTGAGCGACAACTTTACGAAAAAATTACTTATGGAGTTTTCTTTCGTCCTCTTTTTCAAACTCTCTAAATTTGAAAAAGGATTCGGCTATCACTGTCGTTAAGCTCATTAAAACATAAAATAGCGACGGGCTTGTCGATCATGGCAAGAATCAAGTTTCATTCATCGCTAAGCTCGTTAAATTATTAAATAGTGATACTTTATTCACCCGAAGGGTTGAATTATAGATCAAGCATATGTTTTCTTCCTCAAGCTTGTTAAAAAATAAAGAGGAACTGGTCGACAAATGACTGGGGAAAATTTGGGAAAGTCAGCAGAACCTTTTACGGTAGTAGGTCGCTCTTGAACATGACACTTCACTCCATCACCGTGACTATTTGGGTTGGGTAATATTCTTGACGGTTCATTCATACCTATGGTTCATCATACCTTCACTTCGGTTTTGGGTCAATGTTGCCAACTCATCTCAGTGTCGCCGATATGTTCAAGAGAAGTCATCCAGTGAATACTCATCCTTCTGCAATACTCATAAACCTTCATTCTCATGACAGTCATCCCTGAAAATCGTTATATCAAGTCATACCTTTGTCTCTGAAATCAGTAACTCCCATTTTGAAATAAGGTGACTTCCTGTCGACGACAAATCATTATCCAAGGAGTTCACTTAGAAACATCTGATTCCAGTACCATGAGGCTTGTTACAGCATCGACAAGATCCTCGCTTCTGGACCTTTGACCAAAAGATTTTGTTTAGTGTTTGACATCAAATCATCTATTCACACCTTACAAAATGTACTACAGTACCTTGAGATCCATTGACATTAATGGTGGTTCTCTCGTGTTTGTTAACAGCTCACATCATTGGCTGGTAATCAAACGAAGTCTTACCATGTTCGACTACAAATCATATATTCGCAAGGCTAGACTTGTACCTGAATGATCGAGTAAATGAGATAAGAAGACCCCGGATCTAGTTTCATCCATCTGGGCTGCGATTTCAGGATTGTTGTAAACATCATCTGTATGGTGACCTTATATACAAATTGTCATCCGAACATGGGCCTATATCTGTAGGCATGTCTGTATTGGGAAACATTCCAAAATAGATGACTTTCTAAATTATGTACATGTTATTATATTTTTTATGTTTTGAACATGGGAATGCCTACCCTCAGCAATTTGTGATCAAAGAGGATATATCATGATGTAATGTATTGTAAGATTGATGCAGGTCGCCACTCCGCTTCATCTCCAGCCCATCACAGTGTAAAGCATCTTAATCAAAATATTGTTATTATTATTCTGACTTCATGCTTTAGGGGGAAATTGTTATAGGTCAATTTGGGCACCATTCCCAATGACCTGGTTAATCAGACATCATCTCCAGGACCAATGAATAGGGTCTGTCATCCCCTATCATTGCAGTTGCTACATGCCCTAAGACAAAGAACAAGACAAATCAACCATGACTTCCATTGCAAAGGTTTCCAAGATTTGAAGTTTATGTTATATCATATGAGAGCTCACCAACGCTGCCTCTCAAGGGACTAAGTGCATTGCATATGTAGGTAACCCCACTCAAGGTTGCTTTGTAAAGCACTTCCCGACAATCATAGGTGCGTTGGGCACATTGGGAGTGAAATTCTCATTGTTCCAGAATCTCCACTTGGCCAGTGCCTTCTAGAAGAGTTCACATGTGTCAAACTTTGAATCCATGTGTCCATTTGACATCTACAAGATTGGGAACATGCCTTGCCTATTATTAGAAATTCATTGATTGTAAAACTACCTTCAACTCATCTATAAATTGAGCACAGATCCTAGTGCTTGAGAAGGAAGAATTTGAGTAGAGAAATGCTTGTGGAATTTCAATTGAGGAGTTGATTTGAGTGACATTCTGCTGGAGATATCTGCATTGTGATGAGGCTGGGATGCTGCTGGAGATGGTGACACTAAATCAATCACTAGGTTCTAACCTCCCCTTTTATCCATTAATAAAGATTGATGCTTACTTTCCCACATATGTACCTGTATAAGCTCATGTTTTCCATATTATGAATTCTTATCTGATGTATATGGTTTATGTTTCATTGATTTAACTAAATAACTTGAATAGACATCTGTATTACTGCTATCTTTTGTTGTTTAGTGTTCATTATTGCAGGAAATATTTTCGAACATCTAGCTTGGATTTGAAGCTATAGAAAGAACGACCGAAGGAGAATAGGAAGCGCTTGGACTCCAAGTAAGTTCTTTGATCTGTTCTGTGTATCTATTTACAGTTAGGAAAATTAGTCGCAAATTATTTAATCTGTTTTTCTTGATGAGCACCATATCTTGGGAAGAATGTTTTATCCGTAATCCATAATTCCACATAACAAAGAGAATACAAAAAATTGGTGCGTCCACAACATAAACACGCAATAGAGCATTATGTTATATAAAAGCATTGTGATGGCATCTTTTTTGCATGACTGATGCCTTTTCGTAAAAGGAAAACACCAAGCCGTTTAATTCTTCAAGCACTGATATTGTTTGCAATTAACGCCCTGGTACATTGTAATTCTTAATGCACTAGTGATTTCTTAGAAAAAACATCTTGGTCCTACAAAATATTATTTCCAGCCCTAGTGCATTATTAAAATTAATAGCACCGGTCCTTTTATATCCTTAGCGCACCGGTGCATTTATAGAAACAATACGAATCGACGGTGCGAGTTTAAATAAAAGCATCGAATCTGCAATTTTTTTATGTGTGCCCCGGTGTCGTTACTTAAAATAACTCCCCAGGGAAATTTTTGATGTATATGCATCGGGGCAGTATACATTTCAAGCACCAGTGTTCTTTGCATTCAACACCTCAGTGTTTTTTGTTATATATGTAGCCTCGGTGCTTTTAATATATGTAGCACACCATTACTACTTTTTCCATGAAGTGCACCATAAAAAAAATCATCCGCTAAAAGCTTCGGCCGCCCAAATGTTTTCAGTTGTGATGAAGTGTCTTTATAATCTTCGCTAAAACATCTGTTATCGCAAATAGATGTTTTAGAGGGTGATTTTTGACAATTTTTTCCAATTTTATAATACTAAAAACCTTTGTTATAACCTCCAATAGAATGTATTTTCCTTGTAGTGCCACTAGAGTACAAGATTATAGCTCCAAAGGAGGAGCCTCAGTCAAATCCACAGAGTCAGATTTTGCTCAAAGGCAAGAGGACATTCCAGGAGGATGATGTGGAGTAGCCACATGTGGATGAGCGAAGAGACGGCCAAGTGGAGGCACCCACTCACACAGAACCTTCCATACAAGGGAGGAAGAGGACCAGGATGGTTGACAGGTTGATGCAAGAAGCTCGGGACCAAGTTTGATCTCCTAGATCTGTGCACAAACAGAATAGATCACCAGATAGATATACACGATATATGGTGTTCATTCAGAGTTTATTGATTCTGATCCATCTTCTTTCGAAGAGGAAACTTCCCAACATTTTTTTCTAGATGCCATGGTGGAGTATAACGTTATTCAATGTTTGGGAGGTGGTGCTTAAACCTGAGAACAAGTCAATTGTTGGTTTCGGGTGGTTGTATAAGGTGAAACGTGCAGCTGATGGAAATTTGGAGAAGTACAAGGCCAAATTTGTGGCCAAAGGATTCTCATAGGTGGAGGGGATTGACTATGAGGAAACATTTTCCCCCGTGGAAAGATACTCAACTATCAAGACCATACTTGCATTGGCAGCATAGTTGGGGTGGAGGATCCACCAAATGGATGTTAAAATTGCCTTCCTCAATGGATTGGTTGAGGAAGAGATCTACATTAAGCATCATGAGGGGTTCAAGACATTTAGCAGGGAGACACATGTGTGTAGGTTCAAGAGAGCCCTCTGTGGTCTCAAGCAGGCACCTTGTGCTTGGTACACTCGCATAGATTCTTAACTCAGTGGATTGGGCTTCACTAAGAGTGAAGTAGATGCTAATCTCTACTACATTATGGTAGACAGTAGTCTTTTCATCTTAGTCATGTGGATGATTTGATACTAAATTCCTTGGCTTGGGTGTGGCAGGAAGATGGAGAGATATTTGTTAGATATGGGAAGTACACCTCTGAAATCCTTCATAGATTCCATATGTAGGAGTGAAAATCTATGGATACTCTTCTAGGTACTAACTGGAGGAAAGAGGATGCTTCTACAAGGGAGGTTGTAGATGGCACTATCTATAGATAGTTGGTGGGGTCCTTGATTTACATTATGAACACAAGGCCCAATATTTGTTTTGCATTGAACCAACTTAGTTATTTCATGGTGGAGCCTACCAATATTCACTAGAAGGCATCAAAACATGTTCTAAGATACCTCAGAAGCACAACAGACTTTGGTTTATGGTACAGGAATATTGATGGAGTGAAGCTCGAAGGCTTCATAGATGCAGATTGGGCAGGGAATCCCTCACAGAGGAAGAGCACATTAGGAGCAATCTTCATTGTTGGATCAGCAGCAATTTATTGGTACAGCGGGAAATAGATATTTGTAGCACTCAGCTCAATAAAGGCCAAGTATATGGTTTTTATTCAAGCATATTGTGAGGCTATTTGGATGAGGAATATCATGGTTGGTCTCTTTGTTCATGGGATGGAACCTACATTGATCCATAGTGACAATCAAATTTGTATAAAACTCTCTGAAAATCTAGTGTTTCATGATAGGTCCAAGCATATAGACATCAGGTACTATCACTTGAGTTATTGTGTGTAGAGGATGAGTGTTATGTTATAGTACATTACTACAGAGGAGTTTTGTGCAGACATCTTGACAAAGGCTTTGTCATGAGGCAAGTTCAATTTCCACAGGAGCAGGATTGGGGTTGTTCAGAACCCTTTTCTTACTAAGAGGGAGTGTTAAATAATATCAAGAAAAGGCTTCATTTGACTTATTCCTTAGTCAAATGAGAAAATTTGAATTCAACCTCAAGTAGGATGAATTTTCAAGTAGTTATCAGGAGTGACATGGACAAATCACTCAATTAAGTCAGTCAATTCGAGTTTGTGGGAAAGTAGTAGAGTTGCGTGCTAGTTGATGGCTAAGTTCTAGCTATATAGTGGTGTTATCTTTAGTGTTTGACATTTGACTAAGCTCTGGTCTATAATAGAGTTAGTTTGGAGTTCAATTGAGTAGTGGAACTATTGTAAACTCAACTGACTCTCAGTTAACTAGTTCATTTACTAAAAATATTCCTAGTCATGCATGCAATTTGAATTTCCTAGTGAAGTTGGAGGGAAAAGGCATATTGTAATCATTATTGTATACTAGTGAGTGTACAGTGTTTACATGTGGAAGGTGAGCCATTTCTATTGGGATTTGCACAAGGAAACATGAGCCTTCCTTATTATTTAGGAGTAGAATTGTGCAAGGAAATAGGAGGAAGAAAAAGCCTATTTTTCCTAAGTAATGGAAAGAGAAGACTCAGGAGGAGATTAGTATTGTAGTGCAGAGGGAGCTTGAAGCATTGAAGTTGTCATTATAATAGATCATTGTTCTCATCTAATATAATAAAAATAGAGGAGGGGTTTTTCCCAGTTGGGTTCTCTAATAAAAATTGTGCTCATGTGATTGAATATCGATTGTTTTTCTATTGTATGTTTTCCCTTCCAAAAATTAAGTAGATGAAGTTTTACATATTTTGATTTCATTTTGAATTCATTAGTAGCTACATAACTTCGAAATTTCTACATTTGATCTAATATAAATACAAGTGTGACTCCTCCACTTTCATTCATTCATTCAACACAACAAAATCATATGTTCTTATATTCACACATGCAGAGGAGAGAAAGAAGAAGCTCGAAGTTTGACCAGAATTCTAACTAGCGTTGACCAGGATTTACCAAGGCTTTCTAAGGTATATTTGACTTGGGTTGACCGATATTTTTATGTAATTAGTTGATGCAGAAGCATCCTGCTAAATTGTCATTTTCTATTGGGTGATTTAGGGGGTGATGTTTTTTTTAATTATTTTATAAATTATGTACATTTTAAATAAATTAAGAGGAAAATATGAGTGTGAGGTTTATTGTAAATATTCTCTTATAAATGAGAATATGAGAGGAGTTGGGTTGTATAGATATCTTAGGGATTATGAACTTCTTAAATAGAAATTAGTTGAGTCAAAGGAGGGATAAGCTATTTTAGGATTTGGTTGAGTCATTTGTGGAGAAAATCATGGATTCACATTAATCCACAATTATGTATAAATATGAGCTTTGTATGAGGATGGAGGATATAGATATAGAGGATGGAATAAAAAAGAAAAACAAAAGAGCGTAGAGTAGGAATGGTGTGATAGTCTGACGAGTTGTAAAGGCGAGAGCCGAGGGGCCCATAAATGTAATATTCGGCAAAGAAGGGTTTGAATCTGTAATTTTCTTGTTATTATTATAAGAAAGTATTTTATTTCTATTCGGCTCTCTATTCAGTCATTGGTTTAACTCTACCACGCAATGTATACACTAAATATTTGTGGTATACACCATTATCAAGTTGCAGGTGCAAGGAAATATTGACCAGAATCGATTTAAAGCAGGAAATGTCGATCTTAAACAGCGCACGTGGAGGGTTGCTATTACGCTCAGCTGAAATTTCTTTTCACAATAATTAAGTTGAGTCTTAACTATTTGCAGGGTGAACTTCTTGGTTGCGATGTATGTTAATTTTTAAATGGTGGCTAATTTGAAGATTATGCAAAGTATCATTTAATATTCAAAGAACTGGTGGTCTCTATTTTTTTCCGCGCGTATCTTGATTTGTTGCAGAGGCATTGCATCATTTTTCTGATTTGTTGCAGAGGCTCTGCATCATTTTGGTATCAGAGCCCAGACTTGAGTTGAGAGTTGTGAATTTTTGGTTTATAACAGTCTCGTTCAAGGTCAGTGGGAAGCTCTAATTAGTGGATTGCTTGAGCGCTTCACTAGAAGAGAAGCGATGGTTGTGGTGATCGATCACTGAGATATGCTCAACTGGAGAATTATGGACAGACTTGCTGAATGTAGAAAGAGCTATGGTGTAAGTTGTGAAGGAAGCCATCACTCGGAAATCTCATCAGGAATTATTCAATTTCCATTTTCTACGATTCTGTTTGACTTCAATTAATTGAATCAAAATTGGATGGATGATGGTTGGTGTTGTTATTATTAAAAATATTTGCAACTTCCGATTTTGTTGAATCAACACCTGCATATCTTAAACCTACACATATGCACCTCACGGACCGTTCATATATATATATATATATATATGTATATATATATATATATATATATATATATATATATATATATATATATATATATATATATATATATATATATATATATATATATATATATATATATATATTCCGAATTTGTTCTACACAGCGATTGTGTTTTGAAAGATAAAAAAAAAAGTATGGCACATGGTCGCACATATACACGTTCAGCGACGACATTGGAGCTCATCATCGGACGCATAAATGAGATGTTCAAGTGAACGCAGTGGCACATGAGTTGCAATCTTGGCGGCAATGGCGGTTGTTCGATGCTGGAAACGTTGTTGAGGATCTGCAATGATTCAGAGCTAAAATTTATATTAAGGGAGCACTTGATCATCAAAAGTAGGTTGTGGAGGCCTAGTTTTTACACCATCGAGGAGGCTGGCTTCGCTTATTGAGCCAGCTCATGCCAATTCGACCGTGTGAAGTTGTTGCAAGCCTCTTGACCGTGACAGGTGAGTTGTTGGAAAATTTAATGTGTTTGTGGGAAAAAATATTGTTCCTTGTTTTTGCTTCCAACAAGTGGAATTTGAGTAACGAGTTGCTATTTTGGAGATTGGACAAGTTGCGGTCCACTTTGCAGTAGGCAATAAAGGTCGTTTCTGGGAAAAATGTTTGGTTGTGCCAATGGAAGGGCGCAGTATACTATCCAAGCCTTCACTACCACGTAGCCTTTCACAAGTGGAGCACAGTACTTACTCTCCACGCAGTGACTGCTCTGTGAAGAGGGGTTGCGGCTTCTGTGTTATTTTTTATTATGCATTTCATGGAATGCTCCTTCCAGAAGTGTGTTCCTGAGTGTGAAGGGTAGGACGAATGCCAATCCTCGCTCTTCAAGTGTACAACATAGTTTAACATCATCTAGCTGCATCCGAGAAGTATATTTGGCATTTGAAATGCATCGATGAAGGGCACGCGAATATTCACAGTGATAAGAATGACATAGCTCAAATAGGAATTTCGTGCAGGATGACCGCTAATACAAGCTAAAGAGGCATGAAATCCCGAGAGTTGAAAATTGCAAAGAAAAGGTTTATTAAATAACCTTGAAAGGAACGTAAAGGTATGAAAATTCATTTCAAAAAGGCATTTTAAATGGTGAAAATTAAATGGTTTATTTTATTTCAATCATAACATAAATCTTGGGAAAAGTGGAAGTTATTATATGATTAAGGTGTTGTAGGTCACCAAGTGGATTGTATTTTGATTTAAAGGTTTAAGTATCATGTGAGTAAAAGAAAGTGATAATGGGAGGTGACACAATTAGTGCTCTATGATATTATCATATAATAAGAATGGAGTGTGAGAGAGAATTAGTGGGGTGAAGAGTTTACATCATGAGAATGTATTAAGGGTGGATGTTAATTTGTATATTGTATAACTTGAATTAGAGTCAAAATATCCACTATTTTAATTATTAGGTCAAGTTTTGAAGTCAAATAAGATTCATGTATTGGTATGTAAAAGGTGTATTTTTCATCAAGATCCATTGATGTAAAAGTTAAGATTCTGGAGTCAAAAAGTCTTAAATCAAGTCAAAGGTTTGAATTGGGTGCATGATCGGCGGAGCCCGACACCCAAAGAGTTTGGTCATTGTAACGCAATAAATACTGCAGTTGTTGTTTGCAGCAAAGAGGAGCAAGAGAGTTTCCCAGAAGATGATTCCAAGACATAGAACCACAAGATACCAAGCACAGGAAGAGAGCTTGCATTGTTGGATGGAAAGTATGAAGGCTTGCTGAAAAGGGGATTGAATGAAATCCACAAGTGAACGGATGAAGTTCACAAAGGAGGAAAAAATGACTGTTGATAGTCATTTTAGAGGTTCTATGAAAGACCACAACAGAATAAAGAAGAAGGAAGATGCCAAGGCAAATGACATATGGAAGCAGTTGACTGTTGAAGAATATGAGAGGGCGAAGGCTGAGATAACAGTTCATCTTGAGTTATTGATGGAATTTTTGCAGAGAAATAAGAAATACCAGAGACATGCGTGGACCATGAGGAAGAAAGTGAAATGGCAAAGACTACAAGTAAAGAGGAATCAACAGATAAATATGCAGTTAACAGAAGAGATGAGAAATCTTGAGCAGATGATGAGTGGGAAATTGAGACATGAAGAACTTAGAGAAGTTGAGTTGGAAATGGAAGTTTCCATTTGTGGACCAGAACAGGGTGAAATTCTGGGTGAAGAGGTTAATGAGAAGGATCTCATGGACTATTGGAATAGTTCAAAACAATTTGAAGATATGTTGACAAGGGAAGCAGGTGAGGCTATGAAGCCTTGTATTTTTAAATCTCATAGTTTGTGTGTGTTTGCAGGATGTACAGAAGATGATGGATAGTCTTGTGAAACTGTCACAAAGATGAATAAAGCTCTTAAGGTGAGGTATGATGGAGAATTCCTTTTAAAGGAGGAAGGCACTGATTTATTGCAACTGAAAGAATTCATAGATGAATTCATGTTTGGTGTAAGACGGCCAGTTGAAGCTGTTATGGAGCAAAAGCATAATAAAAGTGTCGTAGAGATAATCCAAGGAGGTAAACAAATGAATTTGTTTAATGAAATTGATGATAGAATTTTACAATGTGATGTTACAAAAAATAGGATAACTTAGAAGGATTTCCAAAAGAAGAATGAAACTAGGAATTAAGGTTGTGATGGAATGCTGGAAACATTTCAAATGGAAATAGAGTTCTTGGAAAGATGGCTCAAGGAACCTGAAGGAGAAATGAATCTTGCAGAACCTGATAAAGAAGATATTGCAGTTACCGTGCATGATAAGGATGAAATGTCTCTAACGTTTATAGAGTTAAGTGAATGCTTTAACTCTTTAATTAATAATGTGGTTGTAGGTACAGAAGGAAACATTAATAAATATGATGTTGAAATCAGAGGAATTGAACAGAAATTATTTGAAGATGAGATGAAAGATCAGGAGTAGCAAGAAATTTATGTCCTTAGAGACATAAAGGAAATAGAAGTATTAATCCAGCAGGATAAATATGAAAGCAGCCAGCAATTTAAAAGAGATGATCAGCAACAGGAAAGTAAATTTGAAGAAGGCATTAGATTGCGGGAGTATAGAAATTGACAGCATAATGAAGAGTGTGAAATTATTCTGGCAGTAATGAGAGCATAAATGGATATATCAACGAAGTGGCTACAAAGAAAGACAAATGAAGACTGAAGATACAAATGGAGAATGGAGAAATGGGTCAAATGGAAGCTATTGCAATGGAAGGGGAATGGCAAGCTGATGAACGAGTTCAGAGAACTTGAACAAATTCATATTGATTTGTAAGAGAAGGGGAAACTAAAAGGAATGAAGTCACAGCAAAAAGGATCTGCTGAAATCCAGAAAGTCTATGATGGGAGATTGGTGCTTGAAGCATCAAAAGAGGCTGAAAGGTCTTGTATTTTTAAAACTAATAATTTGTTGATGAATGTAGGTACAACACCGGATGAGAAATTTGTTACTATAGGGGCAATCTATGACTATAATTTTGATCAAGAAGAAGTTCTTGGTTATCCTTCATTACAGAAAGTTGAGTGTTCAGTGCAATTGGAGAAGGAAGCAACAGACAAAGAGCTAGAGATCGAAGAAGATAAGAACAAAGAAATTGTAACGGAAAGAGGAGAAGACACTAAAAAAAAATCAATCGTATTGATGTAATTGACAAAGAGGAATTACTCCGAGGAATTGGCGGAAGCAATTGTTGTAAAGATCAATGGAATCCGATTGACAAAGTGAGTGATGTTAATGATGGTGAGCTTTATGATTTAGCTCTTATTAAATTCAAGACTACCGAATCAACTGATAAACCTATGAGTGTTGATGTAAAGCTAGTTCGAGATTCTTTCAAAGCCTGGAGACTAGAAGAATGGGTATCAATGTTTCTACAAAAGTCTTTATTTTTTGAAATAAAGATGATGTGGTATGGAAAATCGGGAGTTACATTCAATAGTGTTATGAAAATACTATTCTAGGATTTTTGTGCAAAATTACAAAATGGAGTTGATACTTTAAAAGATCGGCGGCAAAATAGAGTTTGGAATCCTGGAGGTAGCAAGTCATTGAGACTTATGGTTGTCGCATTATTACAGAAAAGTGACAGACCTCATAGACAGGAGTCTATGGAACCTTTTCTACATGGGGAGTCTAATGCAGGAGCATCCTGCTAAATTGTCATTTTCTATTGGGTGATTTAGGGGGTGATGTTTTCTTTTTAATTATTTTATAAATTATGTACATTTTAAATAAATTCAGAGAAAAATATGAGTGTGAGGTTTATTGTAAATATTCTCTTATAATTGAGAATATGAGAGGAGTTGGGTTGTATAGATATCTTAGGGATTATGAAATTATTAAATAGAAATTAGTTGAGTCAAAGGAGGGATAAGCTATTTTAGGATTTGGTTGAGTCATTTGTGGAGGAAATCATGGATTCACATTAATCCATAATTATGTATAAATATGAGCTGTGTATGAGGATGGAGGATATAGATATAGAGGATGGAATAAAAAAGAAAAAAAAAAAGAGCGTAGAGTAGGAATGGTGTGACAGTGTGACAAGTTGTAAAGGCGAGAGCCGAGAGGCCCACAAATGTAATATTCGGCAAAGAAGGGTTTGAATCTGTAATTTTCTTGTTATTATTATAAGCAAATATTTTATTTGTGTTCGGCTCTCTATTCGATTATTGGTTTAACTCTGCCACACAATGTATACACTAAATATTTGTGGTAGACACCATCATCGAGTTGCAGGTGCAAGGCAATATTACCTAGAATCGATTTAAAGCAGGAAATGTCGACCTTAAATAACCCACGTGGAGGTTGCAATTATGCTCATCTGAAATCGCTTTTCACAATAGTTAAGTTGAGTCTTAACTATTTGCAGGGTGAACTTCTTGGCTGCGATGTATGTTAATTTTTAAATGATGGCTAATTTGAAGATTATGCAAAGTATCATTTAATATTCAAATAACTAGTGGTCTCTATTTTTTTCCGCGCGTATTCTGATTTATTGCAGAGGCATTGCATCATTTTTCTTATTTGTTGCAGAGGCTCTGCATCATTAGTTGATCAAATTTTCTAGGAAGCTGACCAAGACTTTCCTAGGAAATTTGACTGGGTTTTTTCTGAGAAGTTTGAACAAAATTCTAGATAGCTTGGCTCTGAGTGGGAAGTTTGACCAAATTTTCTGAGTAGTTAACTGGATTATTTCTGGGTAGTTTGACCGCGTTGACTAGTTGTTGCAAAATGAAAAAATTTCCCATGTTTGACCAAGTTGACTAGTTGTTGCAGAGGGGCAAATTTTACCATTTTTTACCAGGTTTGACCAAAACTGTATTTTGATCTAGGTAGACCAAGTTTTACTTGAAAAATATCAAATTTTTCTTTTGTATTGAACAATTTCTCCTAAAAAATATTGTTGGGTTTTCTCTCGAGTTTGGGTTTCCCAGGAAAAATATTTTGGTGTCTACTATGCATGGTTGTTCTAATGTGATCTCTACTATTTCTATTACAATTACAGTTGAATTTTTTGAAGTGTAATTGCTTAACTATATTCTAGAATGTGCTAAATTAATATCAAATATCATTCAAAGTAATTATCAGTTGCAGAAAATTGTGCTTGTTAAATTAGTGCAGGACTCATACCATCAAGGACTTGTCATGATATAATGTAGATCCCTGACACAATAACAATCAGTAGGGTTGGACACTGATATGAGTAGCCCCAAGGATGGACCTCAAAGTACATAATACATTCTCCAACATAACTTGGGGGAGGAAATGTGCATAAGTGAGATATCCCCATCCCCCAATATCTTCGACTCATCCTGATGGTACGAATCTACTACATGTGAATAACTGAGCTGATGTCGAGCATGCACGAAGAATGTCTAATTACTAGGAATTAAGGGATCCTATTAATTAATGCAAGGGAGACCACCGATAATGAGAATGATTCCCAAGGTATCTAACACAATCTACTAAGTGTGAATGAATGAGGCTTGCCCTATTTTGGTTTCTAGTATTTTTCTGGCCACAATAGACAAATATTTATTTTTGTGCTAATGATATTTATGGCATAGATGGTTTAGTGACATGCATGATTATTTTTTGGTTTTATTATTTAATTTATTGATCCTAGTGTTATTTATGACAATAAATTTTGAAATCAAATAAGTGAAATGGGTTTGAATTCACTTGGTTATGGAATCTAAATGAATTAGGATGTATGAGAATTGCATGATATTTTTTGTAATCACATGCCTCCCCTATTGATTGCATGCTACATCTTCTTTAATTTTCTGCATAAGCTTTAAGCCCCAATTTTGTCCTATGATTTAAATAAGTTGAGGAAGAGTTTTAGGGTCATTCTTGGAGTTTAAAGGTGGAAGCCAAAAAGTGGTTTTATCATTTAATTTATTGATCTTAGTGTTATTTATGACAATAAAGTTTGAAATCAAATAAATGAAACGGGTTTGAATTCACTTGGTTATGGAATTTAAATGAATTAGGATTTATGGGAATTGCATGATAACTTTTGTAATCGCATGCCTCCCCTATTGATTGCATGCTAAATTTTCTTTAATTTTCTGCATAGGCTTTAAGCCCCAAGTTTGTCCTCTGATTTAAATAAGTTGAGGAAGAGTTTTGGGGTCATTCTTGGAGTTTAAAAGTGGAAGCCAAAAAGTCATTTATGGGGTAAACA
Organism: Pinus albicaulis; assembly: GCA_034641835.2. Classification (NCBI taxonomy): domain Eukaryota; kingdom Viridiplantae; phylum Streptophyta; class Pinopsida; order Pinales; family Pinaceae; genus Pinus; species Pinus albicaulis. The sequence continues at coordinate 1,973,867,595 of CM076578.1, forward strand.
AGTCATATTGACACTTTTTCCATAACCTTTTTTCTAGGAGGTTCCAAAGGCTAAAGCTTGGATCATATTAAGGGGAAATAGAATAATTTTAGATCTTTTGCTATATTTTTAGTTTTATGATCTAAGGATGTTGGTTTCCCGAATGCTACTTTATGCAGGTCATCTTGGAATTTTTGTTATTACTTTTTTTTTGGAAGGTTTCAAAGGCTGAAAATTAGACCATATAGACTCGAAATTTCATTGAGCATATGGTTTGATTTTCAAACCTTTGTTCGCTATATCTTAGGTGATGTGATTTTAGGAAGTTGGGCTTCCTGAATGCCCTTGAAAACATGCTTCAAACATACCAAATTGGCATTCTTGCTATAACTTTCTTTCTAAGATGTTCCATACCATGAAACTTGGAGGAGACAAAAAAGACATCTCAAGGAACTTGTGGTACAAGTTTCAGATCCTTAATTTCTATAATTTAGGAGATATGCCTTAAGGTTTTTGGGTCTCTTGAATGCTCTAGAGGTTGAATGCAAACAATTTAAAGAAATTCCTAAAAAATTTCATAATTAATTGCATGCAAAGTGTTTGATAAAATATCTGAAAGACATAAATAAAAAAATTACATGATTGAGTAGTATATTTTAGCAAGGTATGTGACAGAGTGGTATCCCCATATCCTTAATTAGGCTTTAAGGGAGAAAAATGTGATGCCCCACAACCCTGATGAATGATTAGGGGGTTGGGTGTGTGACACAATGGTATCAGAGCATATTGTTAAGCTAAGAAAAAGAAAAAGAAAAATTGGGTACCTTGTAACATCTATAAGTCATTAAGGGAATTTGGTATGTGACAAGATAACACAGTTTAAAAGCAATAAACATAAGGGTAATAATGTTCCAAGATGATCGATGATGTCTAAAGATACCATTGGTGTAGCACATTGTGATCATAAAATCATAGTGCGTGATAGTGAGATAATAATTCATCACATCTTTTATTAGCTAGTCAACTACTTGAGTTGACCTGATTAATCAGTTGATCCTGACAACTCAGTCAATCATATAGTCGACTACTCTGTTGGTGGACCACTCGAATATAGTCGATTCCTCAACTGACTATCTCATGTTAGTTGATCTTGTCAATCCTTTGACTATCTTCAGAAGTTCCAAAGGTATGGTGAACCAATAGGACCTTAGATTCTAACATTGGCAATCACTTTACTTCTCAAATGAAAATATGAGACATGCTAAAACAAAGCTGACCTCGAGCATAGATAGGATTGTCATTACATAGTTTAAAATTGTATTCCTTGTCATTCAAAATTCATTCAAGAATCTCCTCTCATGATTTCCAAGGTTTATACCCTTGTTCAACAAAATTCATTTTCCCATCATTGTGATGGAAATTTTTTTAGTGATAATTGATTCTAGAAAAGGTATATTTGTTCCCTATTAATTCACCAATTTGGTGGCTAAATGTTCAATCCACATTTAATATTTAGGATTTGGTGATCTAATCGGAATTAAACAAGATTTAGTGATCATGGCACTAATATTTGATTCATTAGTTATAAAATCCAAACCTCCTATTGATCAAACCATTCTAAGCACAAATTTGAATTGCTTCACTGAAGATTGACATTTGTCCATAAGATATTATTCTTGTGGAAGATTAGTTGATCAATCCAGATTAGCAATTTAGATTTGAGTGATTATTGGTGGGAAAGTTCATTGTGTTGTTGTGTCCTTGCATGTGATTAACTTGTGAGCTAAAGTTGGTTATGGATGTCAACTTTTAAGCGTTAAATTCCTTGTTTTCTCTTACTCATTTAGTACATGTATGTTGTTGTAACTCCTAGAGACAGCCTAGAGTTGTTATAGACCAGTGCCTAGGAAATCTTATGAGGTGTAAAGAGCAGGATATTTAAGACAGCGTTTCATCCCTTAACATGACAGAGCTCTTACACTACTTCCTTTGAAACAGAGAATAGACTAAAATGGAACCAGAACTTCGGACAGTTTGAAGTATTTGGAATAACACTGAACAAATGAAATGCTAATATTCAGATACTACTGCATCAGACAATTTTAAGACAGGTCACCATAGTCAGGGCCAGATTCACGATATATGGCAGAGAAGGTATATATAAACGATTGCAGAGATGTATAGTAAGAAGGAGATATCGGCTGTCAAATAGATGATACTAAGAAGAACTTCATGGCATACAATGGGCTTAAATATCTAAGAATCCATACATACCAAGAACTCCCGTCAATAACATTTCAATACAACCAACATAGTAGAAATACGGGTGAAATGCAAGTGGAACAATATATTACTCCTGAGCCATTTAAAGTATCAAGCCGCTACTGATATAAGTATCAACACGATAAATTCATATCAAAAGACGAAAGACACTCGCATTCCAGGATGTAATACAAGAGACATGAGCATAGATGAAACGAACAATAGAGAAACACACACTACCATACAACCATGTCCAGAATCCTTATTACGGTGAAGCTTCTTATTATTGAGACCCGACGGGCTCTTCCGGGCAGTATCCGAATTTTCACAAAGCATACACACAGGAAATTCTTACACAATCAATTTTCTGAAGAAGTGGAACCTTATTTTCTTCTTTTTCCTGTATTATATAGGATCTCTTCTTCCTTTCAGCGAGAAGATATTTTCTGAAAATATCTCTCTCGCGTGAACAAAATTGTTAACAGTCATTGTCAAAACCACAAAATGGCATGATGGGGAAAACAACCCTTCCATCATGCGTAACAGGCCCCGGGCCAAACTTAAAACCAAAACGTAGGCCAGTGTCTGATGTAAAAGTAAAAAATGCAAGAGTGGGGGAAAAACCACCCACTCGGAAATTTAAACAAAACATAACTGAATGAAAGTAAAGGCCGTTTAGGCCATGTCATGAATAAAACACGAGGTGTCATGAATGATGTTGGGTCGAGGCTGTAGTAGACGCTGGAGGAGGTACATCGGTGGAGGGACTGGCATGCTGAGTCAGGAACTGTGTCAATCTCCGCTGGCTTTCTGGATTCGGTTCTGACATCTCTGAGAGTCTCTCTACCCTGGTAAATGCCTCGCCGAAGGTGTGGATGTCTGCATGGGTGGGGAGCCGATACCTGATCATATGGAGGAGACTAAACTCCTTCTGGAGGGCTGTGATGATGGTAGTAGCCTTAAGCCGAGTTCCTTTGCCCATCTGAAGATCTAACCGATCCCTTTCTGCCCCTAGAAGTGCTGTGTATTGATCGGGGTGCATGAGTATGGCAGGAGCGTTTGGTTCCCAACATGAAGGGAGGCCAGCAGTGATGATTTCGTTCCACACCTTGTTGAACTGCTCCACAATGTCTGCGACCTGTTGGAGAGCCTTCGAAGCTGCCAGTCGAGCCTCCTCTTTCTCTATAATTTTCCGACATTCATTGATTTCCATAAACCGGCTGGGAATGCCATGTTTTACCACGTCATTTGCTCTCAGTGTATAGAGAAAAGATATATAAATTCCGGCATGTCGAGCTCTATTTGGCAGATTATCCCCGGCCTCTTGCAACCTTCTATTAAGATATGGAAGGGTAGATTTGAGTTCTCCTATCATCGTTAGGAACTCCCACTGCTCAGTCACAGCCACGATTATATCCGACCAGATCAGGCTTCTGGCCTCGACCAGGGTGAGATTTCCCTTCACCTTACTCTTCAGCTCGGCGATGGTCTGTTGTTGCTCAGTCGTGGTCTTTTTTCCTTCCTCAACTTCTCTTTGCAGCCCTTCAATAGTTCTGACCTTTTCAGCCAGGGCGCCCTCCAGCTCTACCACCTTTTGCTTGGCTGTCGTTGTTTGCTTCCCCAACACTTCTATCTCAGCCATAGCTGTGGATAGTTGTGCTGTTGCTGAACCTGTCCCACTTGATGTCTCGGCTGCATGGCAACTGTGCGTATCCCAGCGGGTCTGCAGCTCAGTAGCTCTGCTCTCCAGTTCTTCAATTCTTTTGACCATTTTTTCTTTCTCCTCTCTCTCTCTGGAAAGCCTGGCAATCAGCTCGTTTTTCTCCTCCTCCACTTGCACCAGTTCATCGGTCTGTACCGGATGTGAAGCTGGTATGTCAGCCCGTTTCTTAGCCGCTGAAATGTCCTTCTCCAACTTGGCTATTAATGCAGCTTGCATTCCCTTCCCTCCTTCGTCTGAATTTTTAATCTGCTCTTTAAGGACGCGCACCTGATGTGCGTTGGCACGACAAGCACTCTGTTCTGCGGAATAAGAGTTGCTCAGGTTGTCGTATTTCTGCTCTGTCTTCTTTAGGGCAAGGGTGATCTGCGAAAGCTTATCTTTCATCATGTCGCAGATTGTCTGGAACAGGTCATTCAGGTCCTGTACCGGGACCTTCTTCATGTCGACAACCAATTCAAGCACCTTGTAGCTAGGAATGTCTGAATTCGGGTCCAGGATAGCCTCGGTCATAGAAAGTACCAGGTCTTCGGTGTCTGCATTAACCGAGGCAGAGATTCTGGTGTGATATTTCTCCACGAAACCTCCTAGTTCGGCCCTGTATTTGTCTCGGACGGTTTTATTGGTCAGCTCCCTTTATTTTGTCTTGGAAGGAGGAGGCTCGATGATGGCCTGAGTGACTTCAGTGTAGTCAGAGGAGGCGACGCTATCTCTTAGAACCACTATCCCTGCCTTGCCTTTATCAAACTCTCCGAATTTCGTGAAGGGCTCCAGAATTATCCCTTCCCCGATGACCTCAGCTTCACTAGTGGCCACCTTTTGCCTCTTGGGTGGTGGTGCTCCGGAAGTACCAGCTTCCTGCTCATTGCCCCCTTTGTTCACTTCTTCTTCTCCTGTAGCAGACGAGTCCGTCTCCATCTGCAAAAACATAGGCCAGACCTCAAGATTAGCCCTCCACTCCAGAAATGGCCTGGATTCATGAACGTAGGGCGCAGACCTGTTTCTCTTTCTTTTATTTGAGATAATTTCCCGTGGGTCATAAGCCCAACTCTCCCCTAATTTCAGGTCCATGTTCTGCAACATTTTCTCAACAATCAGGAGGGCATATCTAGAATTTACAACAAAGGGGCCAATATTGTCGGGAAGCTTCAGGATGTAGCCTTTCTTAGCGGGGACGAAATGAAGCTGGTCAGCCTTGAGGGCTTGCCGGATGTACTCAAGGGCGTAGACTCGTCGGACAGGAAAAGCTGGGAGCTGGTAGGGAGCTACCTCGGCTCCATAGACACAGATTTCAGTATACTCTTCTGATAGGAACCAATCGCCGGTACACTGGTACTTCCCAGCCTGTAACCAGCGCTTCATCTCTGGGAAAACCCTAGGGGAAGGCACGTCGTGAATGATGGTATAGGCAATGGACATAAAGGTATTCACGAAATTGACATAACCTTCTCCCCTGGGGAGTTGACGAACAGAGCAATTCCAGTCGAAAACTGGCCTGGGCTGGGAATTTTCAGAATACATCCTGTCCAGCCCCAAATGATTAAACTTGTCCGCATGCTGGAACAGGAAGAGGTAGAACACCAACGAACAAAAACGAAACTTTCGGGCCTTGGATAGCTCCCGAAATTGGGTCCGGATGGTAAAAGACAGGAAACCTGGAATATCCAGTGTAACTCCATTCTGTATCATAAGCCACAAAAATCGAACGCATACTGAAGAAATGTCTTCAGGGGTCCCTACTCCCAAGAGGCCGGCAATGAGGGACAGAACTGGTCGGGCTTCTTCATTAAACAGACTCAATGGGAAAGGCTCCAACGGAGGTAGGGCCGTCGCCTGATCAACGGTTATGGCAGCTATGAAGGCACGGCGGGCTTCCCTCGATAGTTTATTAAACTGTGCGAGCAAGGTTTCATCTTTGAAACTGAAGTAGGCATCGCTGGAAGGGAAACGGAGAGCCTGCCTTATAATATCGGGAGAAAGGGAGAAAATTATGTTACCCTGAGGGGAAATGAAAGCATCCCGATGTGAATCGTAGGAGTCTCTAAGCCAGACAATGAAATCGACACCAGAGTGAACTTGGGGGGTGATGTGGTGATAAAAGCCGGACGCGACGACTCGAAAACGATCAGCACTTTTACAGTGACGGCCAAACAGCAGGGGCTTGACATTTCGTATGTCGAAAGGGTATTTCGGGTCACAGATACCCGCCTGTAAATCACAAAGGGGTTCAAAACCAGGGGGGTTCCTAGACTCGTGGAGCTAGGGAGTTTCAGGTTCGTTCTTCTTGGGCGTTCCTCTCCCCATGGCAGTTATTCAACAATTCGGAAAAGAGAGAAAGGGAAAAACAATGAAAAAACGGAAAATGGATTACCTGAGCAGAGGGTGACAATGCTTGGGAAAGCGACGAGGGGAACCGTGACAGTGACTTGGACAAACCCGGCATTCTTCCCTACTTGGTATTCGCCGTAGAAAACTACCTGAAATGATTTACCAGAGAGAAATACGGGAGTTTTTACCATTCGGGAGGACTGTTTAGGTTAAAAGGTGAAAATGTAAGAGAACGGAGGGCAAGTGTCGTAAGGACACTGACACTGAGACACGTGGCGCGTGGGGATTGGGTAAATCAGGGTGTAGGTGAGCACCTCGTGTCGGGTTAAAAGCTGGTACGGGCCTTAGTACCAGCTGTCCTAATAGACTTACCTTACCGTTATTCCATATGCGCTATCCAATCTTTATCATGTAGGACTTCCCCTTTGCCGGACCTACACTTATCTTCCTCACCTGCGCGGGCCCACCTTAACTTCGCCACGAGACAGCGTCCCGCGGCCTATCCTTGTCATTCTATCTCTGCCGTGAAGTCTTACCATGCCACGTGTCGGAAGTCCGCGGGGGTAAGGGCCTCGTCCCTTCCCCACGGCTTGACCCCCTCGGACTTACTACGTATGCTGTGATGTATAATCCGAGGCCTTTTCCAATATATGAGTTGACATGTAACTCCACGTCTCCATTACCTTTGTGTTAGATGTTCACTATTGTTCCGCCTTTCATCACTTAGTGCTATTTATCCATTGGTTTCAATATATGTGCGCTTCACCACCTTTTCTCTTTTCGGCCTGATTTGATTTAACACTTGCCACTTGATATACAACTTTAATGTGACCTGTTCGCCCTTTAGGTACTTCCGTGGCTATTGCTAAGAATTGAACAACATATGTTATGAAAATTGAACATTTTAAACCTAAATTTGTGTGTATCCTATGGTAAGTGAACTAGAGGAGCAATTCATTGTTTCTACATTAATAATCGGTTATTTATTCTCTTATCACACTTGTTTTCAATGGATACATTGTGTAATGGTATTCTAAGGAGGTGATCACCCAAATCTCGAAAATCAAAAGTAACTCTTCGTCTTGACTCGTGTAAAGAAGAAATAAACATTGCTAAAATAAGAACAAATTCTCATGAGCTCCATAATGAAACTAGGCATTGGTCAGCGCCCAAAACATCATGGGATGAAAGAGTTTGTAATCAATGCGATATTGAAAATGTTGAAGATTAAAAACACTTTCTGTTAGATTATTCGACCCATAGTCAGATTAAATTTAAATTTCAAAATATTTGTCACATTACCATCTTTTTTAACCTTTTAACTCGACAAAATTATGGTGATCTTCAAACGCTTTTTTTTTTTTTCTGAGTAAGATTTAAACTATTAATATACAAAAAGATTACATGGAGGCCGAAGCCTCAGAAATTCTAGCCCGAGAGATGGGCATTCTAGCACAACCATGAAAGTTTGACAGAATAACAACACATAGTGCCTGTAGACTGAAACAACTATGATGGACATAAAGACTTCTAAGCACAGAGAAGCCGCCCTGGTAGGGAAAACCGGCCTGAGAGTCCAAACAGAATATTAACCTACAGCAATCAGCTACTGAGCTATAAACATAGTTATACAAAATGATCTGCCGCCCACTAAGGGAAAACCGGCATTCAAAACAGCGACAAGGGTAGAACCAACTGAACCGAGCCACCATGCGCGAGCCAGAACCGAGTCTGGCATAAAGAGCAGACCAACACCGAACAGAGAAAGGAGAGGCCATTAATTACCAAAAGAGGAGTGAGGCGACTCAACCACCGGGCATGCCAGAGCGTCTGGATCATCCTCGTCCTGCATAGCAGCATTGACATTCGAAGCAGCATGATTGGAAGCGTGCATCCTACCATCGTCGCCCAGAGCAGTGGAACCGCCTCCCTTCAGAGCGTCAGCGTTTGAATCTACGAACAGGTCCTGTAAGGAACCACCTGCAACCGACTTCTACTTCGGACTAGAGTGAGGAGGAGAACCGGCCTTATCAGAGGTTAGATGCACCGGAGGAGAATCAGCCAACTTGGCAGTCGAAGCAGGCGGTTCTTCATGGAATTCGATAGTGATAGAGGCCCTGACAGTGGGCATGTTGAGCAGGCAGGGGAAACGAAAATGGGCTGTGTGTTGCTAACCCGGCAGTAAACTGGAGAGATTTTTGGCCAACAAATCATTCCTACGCCCCATCAGAGAGCTCCTACCGCTGCGAGTATTGGGATAACGACCTCTCGAGGCATCAGAAGGCGGCGAGGATGAGCTGGGCGAGGATGGAGAATGTCGGCGAGAAGGACCCTCGTGACAGAGGCCCCTCCTGCTTCTCATCCTGTGTCTCAGACGAGGCATTGAAAACAGATGCAAGGGCTTGAAACTGAGTGAAAAGGAGAAACTCAGGCCGAGACTGGAGAGATGGCGGGTGTCAATCTCCGCAGGGAGAAAGACAGGGCGAAAGCCGACGAGATGAAAGCCAATGGAATTATGCACAGGGGTGTTCGTATCACATCGAAAGCCAGGAGAATACAAACCAAATTGGAAGCGTCCCGAAGAAGCCATGTTGAAATAGATGGAGCGTGAAGCTGGAGTAATGTGCCACTTAAATGCTCCGGACCAGTCGAAGTTAATGCAATTGATGGTGCAGAGGGTGCCAAGAAGAATAACGGCAAATGGACTCCACGCGCCCGCCAACTGTCCAAGTCCCCCATCAAACGTGTAGATCACCCGCATCCAGGTATCTTCAAACGCTTCTTAATGTTCTTCGAACATGTATAATAAAATCATAAAGAATTCCAAGTAATCTATTAGACATTCATCAATATCATGATCATATATATGAAATTTGATGTTTACATTTAATTTAATTTATATCATGATCATATATGAATTTTGATGTTTATACTTTATTATAGGTGTGGGGGTTCTCTATCATTTTTTAATATTTTTAGTACTTTATGTTTAATCTGTCAATTTTAAATTAACTAAAAAAAAAAAAAAAAAGAGTCATGAATATAAATGAGAATGACTACTCTCACTGGGTTGCCACGCAAATATGAAAAAGCAACAGAAGAAAAAGCAGTTCTGTCTTGGATTACGTTTCAGCACAGAATCACGACCCGCAACCAACGCAACTCCACCAACGGGGTGCAAGTATTCGATGGAAACTGGGGTTTCACATTCAACAGATGAATAATAAGCACAACCCTATAGACACTTCTCCATATGTTTCTCTCTTACAGGCCTGCATGCAGAACAAAGCATTGAAAGAGGGAAAGTCAATCCATGCTCATATGAACAAGACGGGATTTACTCGAGATATAATCTTATCGAATACGCTTGTCAATATGTATGTCAAGTGCGGGAGCCTGGTTAACGCTCGCAGATTTTTCGACCAATTAACCCAACGGAATGTTTGTTCATGGACGATTATGATCTCAGCTTATGCAAGGCATGGGTTTCCTCAGGAGGCATTAACCCTCTTCCACCAAATGCAAAAAACAGGCCTCCAACCCAATCACTTCACCTTTGCTAGTGCTCTTCCAGCATGTGCCAGTTTGGCATCTTTAGAACAGGGTATGGAGATCCATCAGCAAATAAATCGAAGTGGGTTTCAGTCCAATGCCTTTGTCACAAGTGCCCTTGTAGATATGTATGCAAAGTGTAGGAGCATAGATAAGGCACGCGAATTGTTTGAGAAAATGCATAAACGAGATTCGGTATTGTGGAATGCAATGATTGCTGGGTATCTGCGCAATGACCGTGTTTATGAAGCCCATAGCCTCTTTATGCAAATGCCTGAAAGAAACACGGCCTCATGGAATGCGATAGTTTCAGGGTTTGCACAAAATGGGCTTGTTGAAGAAGCCTACAAGCTCTTTCAAAAAATGCCTCAAAGAGATGTATTCTCTTGGACAGCGATGATCTCGGGATTTGCTCAGAATGGGCTTGTTGACAAGGCCTTGGAACTCTTTAATCAGATGCCTCAACGAACTTTGGTTTCGTGGAATGCAATGATTGCAGGGTACGCACAAAATGGGCTCGTAGATAGCGCACTTGAGCTCTTTCAAAAAATGCCTCAAAAAGATGTATTCTCTTGGACAGTCATGATTTCAGGATTTGCACAGCATGGACTTGTTGACAAAGCCTTGAATCTTTTTAATGAAATGCCTCAACGAACGGTGGTTTCATGGAATGCGATGATTACAGGTTTTATGCAGAATGGTCACAGTCAAGAGGCCCTGAAGCTCTTCCGTGAAATGGAATTGGCAGGTGAGAGGCCAGACTCTAAGACATTCACCATCATTCTCCCAGCATGTGCCAACTTGACGGCTCTGGAACAAGGAATGGATATTCATGAAAAAATAGTTAGAAGTGGATTTCAGTCCGATGTCATTGTGATGAATGCTCTGATAGACATGTATGGAAAATGTGGGAGCATACAGAAGGCTCGTGAGTTGTTTGACAGCATGCATCAACGAGATATTGTCTCATGGACAACAATTATTGGTGGATATGCTTTGCATGGGTTTGGCAAGGAGGCCCTCGAACTCTTCAAGCAAATGGAACAGTCTGGCATGCACCCAAACTCTATCACCCTAGTTTGTGTTTTGTTTGCTTGCAGCCATGCAGGCTTAGTGGACGATGGTTTTTATTATTTCAATTGCATGAGAGAACATTATCACTTAACACCTTCAGTCGAGCACTATAGCTGTATGGTTGACCTTCTTGGCCGCATAGGGCATTTGGATGAAGCACATGACTTTATCAAAAAAATGCCAATAAAACCAGATGTTGCTGTCTGGAGTTGCTTGCTGAGTGCCTGTAGGATGCATAACAATATAGAGCTGGGAGAACATGTGGCAGAATGCATTTTAGAGTTGGACTCTAAAAATTCTGCACCTTATATCCTTTTGTCAAACATCTATGCTGCAGCTGAAAGGTGGGATGAAATTGAAAAGATACGGAAATTGATGAAAGACAAAGAAGTAAACAGGACTCCTGGATGCAGTTGGATTGAGATCAATAAAGAGGTCCATTCTTTCTGTATAGGAGACAAGTCAAACCCAGAAATACCACCGATCAATGTAGACTTGAGTAGTCTATCTTGGGAGATAAATGTAGTAGGGCATGTTGCTGAGATTTGTGGTGAATAATGAGTGGAAATTCTTTGACACCATAGTAACGAGCTAGTAATGTTAAACAAGTTCTCTATAAGAGATTTGTAAGTCATCAAGAACATTAGTGTGCATAGTGACTGCATGCTACCTACAGTTGTGGGTCCTACCATATGAGTATTGGCATCCTATATACTCCTGTTAACCGCATCCAATCATTCCTGCTTCTCTGGAACCAGCTTCATCTTCCAGAAAGTTATATGAAAAATTCTTTTCATTCTTCAGAGATGCCGATCATTACCATTATTTAAAGGATGGGGAGCCTTCTGGTGGGAATTACTCGAAATGCTAGTTGAAGCACCCTATAAACATGGCCTTGGATTGATTATGCTAACTGAAGCAAGCTAAAAGCATAGGCTTCTTCTATAATAACAATTCCAATGACTTTGCCCTGAATTTTCCACTTTATGATAAATGCAGTTTAGGGAAACTTTGGCCGTGGACTAAATGTCTTTGGCCTTGATTGGGAGATCACACTGTTTGATGGAGTCCATCTCTAAACATATTATGGCAGCCCTGTTTGCTGAAAATGTTGAAAATTGATGACATAAGGAATACAATAAATTATAATACACCATACAAACCAAAAAATTTGGAAGAAATGGTGAGAAGACAATATAATTTTTTAAAAGATATACAATATCTACGTCATACAAAATATGTCTGTATCTTTTCATCTTAATTACTTATTTTTCTTGCTTCAATGTGCTGAAGTTGAAAGCTTTGGGTTTTTAACTGCCAATCAAACCACCAAATCCCGTTTTTTTAAACTGATGTTATAATGCCATAAACTATTTCAATAGACTGCTTGGTGTTGCTTGTCTGGTTTGGATCACAAAGGGTTGTTTTATAACAAACCCTTGGCTGCAGAAGTTTCTAAAAAAACTTGGACATGTACATCATTTTGAAAGTCCTAAGTATTTTGGTTCAGAAAATTCAAATATGAAATACAACCATTGCTGAATGTCAGCTGCGGACAGCGACTTTTGAATGGGAGCTGGTAGGTGACAAATATTGAGTAGAAATCATTTATTTTTCTAGCAGTATCAACATTGACCATGACCATAGCCCAGGGGCGAGGCAAGAAAAGTATTTGGGGGTTCAACTATGGCTAATCTAAAGCCCATCAAGCATTCCCACACATATTATTGGGCATTCCCTACCAACCTTGATCTGATCAAAGTTATAAATCCTCCATGCTCTCTGCAACTACAACATCGATCGAGATAGTGCCTGCTGCCATAGTGAATTTTGCTGCTTGTATTATTCGCCATTCATCAGCCATAAGTATGGTAAAACCAGCTGCATACATTTCCAAGGCTGAAGTATGCAAAGCTCTCTCCCCAAGAACAATAACATCAGTGTGAAAACTCACAAAACTCAAATGAAAACCATCAATGTGAAATCCAACCTCTCCCCTTTCCAAAGGTTTATTCATGAGGTACTCCTTGCCACTTGTTACACGCCCCGCTCTCCCCTCCTCTCTATCCCTTCTTGAGCCATCGTTTTTTTTATTTTTATTATTTGTCACATAGGCTTTCCCCCTGTTATTTCAACTTTACATCATGAAGCTTCTTTTGAAGTATTTTATATCCTATTGAGCTCCCATCAATCAAATACGTTATAATGCAACATAAACATTATAGGAGACTATTTTATTTACTAGGGTGTGGAGTATTACGGTAGCATACACAATAATCATCATTCCAGCTATCCTCGCACAGATAAATTCATGTGAATGGAAACCCGTCTACCATGATCTCTTTTGATTCCAAAATTATGATTCTCTGAGCTTCGATCTGAGGGGACAAGAGCATTTTTGCAGTCTTTACCAATGCTTTTCCTTGTCATCGTGAATACAAACTTGATTTTAATGCCATTATTCCCATTTTCATGGGAGTTTGACTCTTGTTGAATGATTCTCCACATGCCTTCATTTACTAGCATGGGGAATTCTCCTGCCATATACGCTCTATGGCATTTGCTTGCCAGTGGACTTTAGCACCCATTCTTTGACACATCATTACCTTAGCAAAGAGGTGGTATGATTTGTCCATTGTAAAGCTATTCTTTGAAATGAGAAATATAGATATTGCTGGCCCACTTATGTGATATGCCAATAATATTTGTATTTTCAAAGTGTGTCTTATGTATCTGAGCTTCATGTACCTATATTTAGACGAAAGCTATAAATACGCTGCTTTTAATCTTTCCCTTAAGGAAGACTGAGCAAAGAACACGCAGGTTTATCAGCTACTGTACTGGTGGGAGAGAGCTTAGACTGCATGGTCAAGAAAGAGTATCAGCGTTTGTTGATGGAAAAAGAGACCCCAACATATTCCCTAGGCGGGGACAGAATTGCTTGTGACATCTATGACAAGGCCTGGCCTGATAACATTCCTCGATTCATCAAAGCTGATTGCAGCAACAGTGTGACTTCATTTGGTTAGTGTTAGACTTAGCATTGAAAAAGACGGACCTGGTGACTGCTCATCCGAAAGCAAGTGGATGCAAGTGCCTCTCATAATTCAAATAAAACTGGAGATCAAATAAATTAAAATTGGTATGCCTGCAGATTTACTGGCAATCAATTTTCTTGGAACCTAGCCCAGGACTTTCAATGCATTGTTTTCTTCCAAAGGATGAGTTCGTGCAGTACTAGCAATGATATTATCAGAACCACAAGAAAATCCAATAGTATCTCACGTATCTGACATGAATGAGTTGCCAATGAATGAAAACTCGTTGCCAATGGAGGTTGATACAGGCATTGACATATTTAACATTGATTTCAAGCATGTTTGCATAAGAAGTGGCATGAAAGCAGTGAAAATTTGCCGCTCTTACTGAGTAAAATTGTAGGGCCGGTGACACACAACAAAGGATTAAAGTGTTGGAATATTGAAAATTCCAGAACAATAAATGGAGAGAGTAAACTCCCCTCTTCAACACAGAGAATTATAAAAATTCTTGACAGGAGACAGAGTTTCCAGACTGAAAACAAACTTCTATTTCTTAAAAAAAAAACTATTACAAAGCTTCCTCACTGAGAGGGATTACAAAAACCAGGACTGCTACAAACGCAGTGCCTGAAATGACTTCACAGTCTCACTGTAACAACACACTGTTGTGCAAAACTAACACACTGTCTATCTGTTGGAAAAATACGCACTGTATTCTCTTTTCCCGCACTACTGTGCAAAACAAAACAATACAATACCATACAGGCTCTTGGGCCTTTTGTTTTTATATGCCGCGCATATATTAAAAAACATTACAAAACTATATAAAAGACTTAAACTAAAGTCTACTTAAAACAAATATTATGCAAGCCCCACTTTACAAAAGCGCTTTGAACGCGCGATCAAATAATTTAAATCCAATGTATAACGACCATCGGGTCTGCGGCTAAACAAAAACAAATGCACCACATGAAAGTTCCGATTGCGATTGCAAGTCGGATGCGATGGCGCATATAACTGCGATATAATAAAGTCGTCGGGTCCGCGTTATAACAAAACATGCGACCAAACGAAAAACTCTGATTGCGATTCAAAAACGGATGCGATGGAACAAATAAACTCCATCGCATAATGCCATCGGGTCCACCCTTTGGTTAAGTGATCAGGGCATACAACAAAAAACCCGCCGATTGAAGACTTGCAATTTGAAACCTGCGATCATATAATATATCGCCGCGTGGTCTGTGGACCCACGAGCCTCGGCTGATGGTGGAGGGCGATTTTAATATAAGGTTTGGTTGTATTATATACAACCGTTCCGCTTGCGGAACTCTGCCACATCTACAAGACATTTAAACTATGTAATATATGTATTGTGATTTGCGATTGCGATTGTGATCGCATCGCATCGCAAGATTTCATATCAACAAGACACTGCTTAAGAAACTTGCGATTACGATTAGCGCATAAGTGGTGGGGACCATTTGTCCCGTCTTTTCAAAAATTAAAGAACTTCTGCTGTTTTAAGCAATTTCTTCATTTCTGGTTGTTGAGGGCTTAAAAGCCCGAAATGACTATTTTTAATATACTTTGTTCTTTCGTAGTTTGAAACTACGAAAGTCTTCATTCCTCTGGAACAAACGGCTACGCCCATCACCAATTAAATTCTCCTCTGCAATTGTGGCTGCGGCCCATCAACAATTAAATTCGTCCTTACAATTCTCCCATTCTTCTTTAAATACACAGTGCTGTGCACTCAAACTTTGCTGCTGCTGCCTCTGAGCTCTTTTTCTTCCTGCTCAAAGGCTACCAGGTGACTTTAATATTTCAACACTCCCCCTTAAAGTCAGCTGTTGGGTTATCTGTCATACCCAAGCTTTTTCTAAAAAATCCAAATGTCTTCTGCCCCAATGCTTTTGTTAAAATATCTGCATATTGCTCCTCTGTTTTACAATGCTGTAAAACAATTTCTCCATTGTTCACCAATTCTCTGATGTAGTGAAACTTTGTATCTATGTGCTTCGTTCTCTTATGAAACACTGAATTCTTTGACAATGCAATAGTTGAGCTATTGTCACAATAAATCATTGTCCCTTTTACCTGTTCTTGGCATAAACTTCTCAACATCCTTCTCATCCAAATTGCTTGACACGCTATTGTTGTAGCTGCCACATACTCTGCCTTTGCTGTAGATAATGCTACAATCGGTTGTTTCTTAGAAGCCCATGAAATGGCTCCTGAACCCATATGAAAAACATAACTGGAAGTGCTCTTCCGATCATCTACACTTCCAGCCCAATCACTGTCAATGTATCCAACTAACTTTGAATTTTCTGAAGCAATATATAAAATACCAAATCTTTTAGTTCCTTTAACATACCTCAAAATTCTCTTTGCTGCCTGCCAATGTGCTTCTTTTGGCTTCTCCATAAATCTGGAAATCAAACTAACAGCATGCATAATATCCGGCCTAGTTGCAGTCAAGTACATGAGGCTGTCAACTATGCTTTTATACAAACTTGGATCAAAATCCTTGCTGCTGTCATATTTACTCAACTTCAATCCCATTACTGTAGGAGTAATTGCAGCTTTGCACTCCTGCATATTAAATCTTTCCAAAACCTGATTCACATACTTTGCTTGAGAAATAAAAATCCATTTTTCACTTTGCTCTACTTCTATTCCTGAGAAGTATCTCAACAAGCCCATGTCGGTCATTTCAAATTCATCTTTCATGACTCTTTTAAAATTTTCAACAAGGTAATCATCATTATCTGTAAATATTAGATCATCAACATATAAAACAACAATGAGCATTTTACCATCATTTTCTTTGATGTAGAGGGTGGGTTCTCCCTCACACTTTTCAAATCCATTTTCCAGTAGATAGGAGTCTATCCTATTGTACCATGCTCTTGGTGCTTGCTTCAACCCATAAAGAGCTTTCTTCAGTTTGCAGAATTTATGCTCTTGGCCTTTCTTCTCATAGCCTAGAGGTTGTTCCACATATACCTCTTCCATTAACACACCATTTAAAAATGCGGATTTTACATCCATCTGGTATACTTTCCATTTGTTTTGTGCTGCTATGGACAACACTGCTCTCACGGTTTCCATTCTTGCAACCGGTGCGAAAGTTTCCTCATAATGTATTCCATGCTTCTGCTTATATCCTTTGACAACAAGTTTGGCCTTGTGTCTTTATATTTTACCTTCAGCATTACTCTTGGTCTTGTAGACCCATTTAACTCCAATGACATCTTTACTTTCTGAGAGATCAACCAACTCCCATGTTTTGTTCTTCTCTATGGCATTGATTTCATCATCCATAGCTTCTATCTATTTTCTATCTTTAATAGCATCTTCAAAATGAATAGGATCATCAACTTGACAATACAAAGCAAATAGGGAATTCATACATTCATTTGCTGCTCCCTGTTCATAGATCTCATTAATACTTCTGAATTTTGTTCCTCTTTCATTTGGTGTAGACGTGCTTGATGAAGCACTTAAATCTGCTCCATGTGGTGTTCTTGGTGATGCACTCTCATTTCTTCTCAAGGGTGTTCTTGTTGCTACTTGAGGTGTCCCTTGCTGTCCTTGTGTTGGTGGAGGTTGTGCTACCGATGAGTTGTTAATTTCAATCACTTCTCCCTCATCTTTATCATGAGATAAACAACTTTTAACATTGACTGTTTTCTCAATGCTTCCATCCCATGCTTCCTCTTCAATAAACTGCACATCTCTGCTTATTACAAACTTCTTTGTGGATGGGTTATACAATCTGTATCCTTTGGAATCTTCACAATATCCAAGGAAGATGCACTTCTCCCCCTTACTATCCAACTTCTTTCTCAATTTGTCTGGAATGTGTGCATATGCCACACATCCAAAAACTCTCATGTGGGTGACTCCCTATTTTCTGCCACTCCACGCTTCTTCTGGAACTTTGTTCATCACAACTTTTGTGGGGCATCTATTTAAAATATACACAACACAGTTTGCTGCTTCTGCCCAATACTCATTCGGCAAGTGTTTTGCCTTTAGCATACTTTTCACCATTTCCATTATGGTTCGATTCTTCCTTTCAGCAACTCCATTCTGTTGCGGTGTGTACCTTGTGGTAAACTGCTTGTGTATGTCGTTCTCTCTGCAGAAACGCAGAAATTCCTTTGAGATATATTCTCCTCCTCTATTAGTTCTGAGAGCTTTGATATACAGTCCGCTCTGTTTCTCTACAAGAGCTTTAAAATGGCAAAATTTCTGAAAAAACTTCACTCTTATATTTCAGAAAATAAACCCACACTTTTCTTGTGAAATCATCAATGAAGGTTAGCATGTAGTTGCTGCCTAACACTGATGCTGTTTGCATCGGCCCACATAAATCTGAGTGAATGATTTCTAAGGGTGCTTTCGCCCTTATGCTTTTCGTTGATGGAAATTTTTCTCTGTGTTGCTTTCCCAAGATGCAACCTTCACATAGGTTGTCAGGCTTCTCAATCAATGGTAAACCTCTTACCATTTCTTTTCTGTGCAGCAAATTCAATCCTCCGAAATTGAGATGTCCAAATCTCAGGTGCCATAACCAATTTTCATCTTTTGCTTCCTTCTGAAAGGCTTCTTGTGTTACAACTGCTATGCTCTTTCCTTTTTCCTTCAAGTCAGTGTTGAGCTTGAGCGGAAACATTCTATTGCTAGTCATTTGTATTTCAGCAATTATCTTCTTGCTTGGAGGTATATCTTTTATTATGCACACATCATCCTTGAAAATTACATTGTAACATTTGTTTATGTGCTGCCCAACGCTCAAAAGATTACATTTCAAACCAGGAACATAATACACATCTGGAACAAATTTTTGCTCACCATTTCTTGCTCGAATACTAACTCTGCATTTTCCTTTTACAGAGATCTTAGTATCAGTCCCTGTGGTTACTTCTGATTTAATCTCTTCATCTAGATTGACAAACATTGCTCTATTTCCAGTCATGTGATTACTACATCCTGAATCTAAGAACCAAACATCATTTCTCTATCCTGTGCTACATTACATGTTAACAACACATTACTTGGGTTCTTTTCTTCTTTTGCTACATTAGCATTCTACCTATTTTTTATGTCATTTTGCTTCTTTCTACATTCATTGGCATAGTGCCCATATTTCTTACAGTAATGACATTAGACATTGGATTTGTCATACCTTTTTCCATGTGCATGTTGGTGTTGGTGTCCACCTTGTTGGCTGTTGCATTGGTCGTGGCTCTGATTCTGACTGTTGCTTCTTCCATGTGAATGTGAAGGATTGTCCCTTCCACCTCTGTTTTGGCTTCTACCTCTTCCTCTTCCTTTGCCTCGACCTCTTCCTCTTCCTGAAGGCATCTGGGTCTTGAAGGCGTGCTCTAGAGATGAGTTTTCATCTCTACTCAATCTCTGTTCATGAGTTATCAGAGAGGCATGAAGTTCATCTACCGTGAACTTTGAGAGATCTTTGGTCTCTTCTATGGTGGTAAAAATAACATCAAACTTTGAGGGTAAGCTCCTCAAAAGTTTCTCCACAATCCTTCTTTCTTCAAGAGTTTCTCCATGGAACCTTATCTGATTTACAATCCCAATCACGTGTAAAAAATGTGTCTACATTATCTGACTCTTTCATGCAAAGAGTTTCAAAATCTCTCCTCAGCAACTGAAGTTTTGCTGTTTTCACTTTTTCCATACCTTGATAGGCTACTTTCAGAGTTTCCCATGCATCCTTGGATCTCTTAGCTGCTGCTATCCTCGAAAACACACTCTCATTCACTGCTTGATACAATAGGAAGAGAGCTTTAGAGTCTTTCTTCCTATTGCTCTTCAATATATCCTTCTCTGCTTGAATTAAGGCATTAAAAGCCTGCTCGTCAGCTGGTTCAACAAAACCATCTTCTACAAATTACCATAAGTCTTGTGAGACAAACAGGGCTCTCATGGTAATGGCCCAATAATCATAATTCTCTCCATTAAATTGTGGAAGCTAAACATTTCCAATATTCATACCAGTGCTTGGTCCAGCGATTGCTTTTAAACTGAACTCTGAACTTAAACAAACTGTCTTTCCTTCTCTGAAAGAACAAACTCTTTTAAGCAAAAAACAACTCTGTTTTCTTTGAGAAATACCTGAACTTTGACTTCTGTTGAGATTTCACACTGCTGGAAAAAACGCTGCAACAAGTCTTCTTCTTCTTCAGCTTCTTTGAAACCTTCAAAGAGCCTAAACTTGCTCCAATACCATGTTGGAATATTGAAAATTCCAGAACAATAAATGGAGAGAGTAAACTCCCCTCTTCAACACAGAGAAATATAAAAATTCTTGACAGGAGACAGAGTTTCCAAGCTGAAAACAAACTTCTATTTCTTTAAAAAAAAACTATTACAAAGCTTCCTCACTAAGAGGGATTACAAAAACCAGGACTGCTACAAACGCGGTGCCTGAAATGACTTCACAGTCTCACTGTAACAACGCACTGCTGTGCAAAACTAACACACTGTCTCTCTGTTGGAAAAATACGCACTGTATTCTCTTTTCCCGCACTACTGTGCAAAACAAAACAATACAATACCATACAGGCTCTTGGGCCTTTTGTTTTTATATGCCGCGCATATATTAAAAAACATTACAAAACTATATAAAAGACTTAAACTAAAGTCTACTTAAAACAAATATTATGTGGGCCCCACTTTACAAAAGCGCTTTGAATGCGCGATCAAATAATTTAAATCCAATGTATAACGACCATCGGGTCCGCGGCTAAACAAAAACAAATGCACCACATGAAAGTTTCGATTGCGATTGCAAGTCGGATGCGATGGCGCATATAACTGCGATATAATAAAGTCGTCGGGTCCGCATTATAACAAAACACGCGACCAAACGAAAAACTCTGATTGCGATTCAAAAACGGACGCGATGGAACAAATAAACTCCATCGCATAATGCCATCAGGTCCGCCCTTTGGTTAAGTGATCGGGGCATATAACAAAAAACCCGCTGATTGAAGACTTGCGATTTGAAACCTGCGATCATATAATATATCGCCGCGTGGTCTGTGGATCCACGGGCCTCGGCTGATGGTGGAGGGCGATTTTAATATAAGGCTTGGTTGTATTATATACAACCGTTCCGCTTGCGGAACTCTACCACATCTACAAGACATTTGAACTATGTAATATATGTATTGCGATTTGCGATCGCGACTGTGATCGCATCGCATCGCAAGACTTCATATCAATAAGACACTGCTTAAGAAACTTGCGATTGCGAATCGCGCATAAGTGGTGGGGACCACTTGTCCTGTGTTTTCAAAAATTAAAGAACTTCCGTTGTTTTAAGAAATTTCTTCATTTTTGGTTGTTGAGGGCTTAAAAGCCCGAAATGACTGTTTTTAATATACTTTGTTCTTCCATAGTTTGAAACTACGAAAGTCTTCATTCCTCTTGAACAAACAGCTACGCCCATCACCAATTAAATTCTCCTCTGCAATTGTGGTTGCGGCCCATAAACAATTAAATTCGTCCTTACAATTTTCTCATTCTTCTTTAAATACACAGTGCTGTGCACTCAAACTCTGCTGCTGCTACCTCTGTACTATTTTTCTTCCTGCTCAAAGGCTAGCAGGTGACTTTAATATTTCAACATAAAGATGATTACAAAAGGCTACAACTCTACTATCACACACAGGACTCTTCATCACAGAATCAACTTCTTTTAAGAAAAGACAAAAATGAAAGCATGTATCCTTACTATTGAACAATTCTTTAGAAATTGAATATTTCAACATGAATAGCTGACCCAAAAGACAAAAGAAAAACAAGATAAAAAAAAAAAATAAAGACACCGTGAATTTTCCACTTATTGCAATTAATTTTATCACATAGCTTCTCAACCTCTGCCGTGTTGACTGCTCAACATACCTTTTGAAATTTTGCCTCGAGATTTTGAGGTTTACCACCTGGTTTTCTCAATTGCAGCTTGTGACATTTGTTTGAACTTTTCATGAATATGTTCTCTTTGGCGTCTGAAATCTTGTCTAAATATATCCATGGAATCCTCTAAAGAATAACCAATCATGGCGATTAATGAAAAACCCTACATTCATTGGCCATTGGCAAATTTTGGCGGATCGCAAAATGTATGACTCAACAAATGTTGTCGATAGCCGATAAAACCCTATCGGCGTTTCGTGAAATTTGATGGGTGGTATATTTAGCGACCAAACAAATCTGGCCAACGGGTGATAAATTGTATTTGCATTCGACGAAATTTGTAGATTTACATTTATTTTGCAACCAAACAAATTTAGCAGATATCCAATAAAGGCTATGACATTCAACGAAATTTGACGGGTGGTAGAATGCCCAACCCAAGATATTTTTCCGATCACCAATACATATAACGCCTTTGGAAAATTTCAGTGGTCTAACTTGAAGCAACTCAAATAATCCACCAACAGTCGACGACCATAAAAAATGCTATGATTGTGGAAATTTAACTAAATTTCAAAACAAATGTCGTACTAATATAAATTATCAATCATTGTCCAACATGAAAGTGAAATGGAAAAGATATGAATATATCCATACATCGATTCAAAGTGCAAATAGTGTTAAAAGAATTGAATTACAAGAAGAAAAAATTTGTGATAGACTTTTTGAGAAAGTTTGAGGCAGAAATTTACAAATACACCAAACATTCCCATAGAGCTCGACGGCAAGACTTGAAATTCAAAAAATCCCGTGAAGTTTTTCCACCAAGGACCATTTTGTCAGTAATTTATTTTGCAGAAAACTATACATTTGTTTCACAAAAAGAAATTCAGAGTGAATACTATCATTCTGACCAAGTCTCCATGCTCGTCCATATTCTATATAAACACGCTGAAAAAAACATCGATCTTATAAAAAGCACCAGCGAAAATCGACATATTATTAAAGAATATCACTTTTATATCAGTGGCGATCGTACACATGATACATATTTTGTACAACATTGTTTTGGAAAAATTTATGATTCCTTGAAAAATCGTGGAATAACATTCAATGAACATTGGATATAGTCAGATGGATGCGTAGGACAATTCAAATCTACACGATCATTCTTTTGGTTGTGTTGTCTTCATAAGAAAACCTACATTAAACATTGTTGGAATTTCCTTGAGACTGGCCATGGAAAAGAAGAACATGACGGTGCAGGGGCATGCATAAAATGAGCACTTCGAAAATATCAAATGAACCCCTCTGCAAGCCGACTTGTGGACGCGAAAGTTTTTCAATGGTGCATCGCTGCTCTAAGCCATAAGAATAACCGATCAAGGGAAGTGCGAAAGTACATTCAATTTAATTTTTATTGAATATCTAATTAAATAAACAGTGTACATTTATCACAATGATTATCTTTGATTGTATTTTGATATCATATTTACATTCTTCTTAAAATTTTCCATATAAAGGTTTTTTTAGCATATTGGGATCGAAGACGTAGTATATCAATTGGAAATGACGTTGAAACAATAAAATGGACTCGAAAATTGCATTCAATTAAAACAAAGTCGTCCAGAAATGTGTTTGCATTGGATAAAAGAAAATATTCTTATTTTTGTCTTGTTTGCATAGACAACACAAAATCTAATGACGTTTGTGAAAACAAAATATATGTAAAAGATTGGAAACATACAGAGCTAAATACAAAGGGCAAAATGTCTGTTGCAATGTTTGAAGGAATGCAATCAGAGGAGACTACAATATCATCCGATGGTGATCGAGTTTCTGATCTTGTTAGAGAAGGTAACATTTGAATTGCTTTCTAATGATAAAGATCTAGAAATAAATTTGAATATGTATAATTTTGTCAAGTTTGTTTTATTGTACAGGAGATGTTTTTGTTGTAATTGCACCTACTGACAACGATGAAAATATGAAGTATTATTTGATGCATTACACTGAACGAAAAATGAAATTATTAGAAGACTATAATGATCACGGATTTCCATATGAAAGAGGATCTATTATACTGAAATTTTTTTTTTCAAACAAACTAATCAAAGTGGAAATTTTGTTTACTTTGAAGACTATGAACCTGATTTCATAAGTTGTCAATATAGTCACTTGGTGTGTGCAGCACATATAAATTTGAACTAGGTTAAATCAAAGAAAAAAACGAATATTAAGAAATGGAAAATGTAAAAATCCGATCATGAACGGATTATTGAGGATGGCATTCCATTGGAATTTTTTTGATTGAACTACCCAACAGTTTATTCTCCTTGGATTATATGTTCTAGAACTTCCAGTACTCAATTAAAAATTGAGCTTCCTTGTTATGTTATCTGTGCAAGTGTTTGCACATGTACAAATTGTTTTGGTACATGCACACTCTAGTATCAACTGAAAGTAGCTTTTTTATTCATGCAATGATGAAAAATGTTGCATACATATTGGATATATATGTATATGTTCTAGAATGAAATTAACTGTTCAAGTAGTTTTACTATGTGCATTGATGAAAAATGTTTCACGTACTCAATATATATGTTCTAGAATGCAATTAACTGAAAGTAGTTTTTCTATGTGCATTGATGAAAAATGTTGCATGCTGGATATATACACGAACTCAATGCACGCAGTTTTTCTTGTGGGATTTTTTGGTAAAAAGTATCCACAATGTAAATAAATTATCTGCAGTATAATTTTGTATGAAGATTCCTTTCAGACAAGAGACTTGGAGCACTTCTTCGACTTTTGGTGGGATTTGACCCACATCTCTATTCCCGATTGAAAATCTAGTACAAAATTTGTCTGTCCAATGGTCGAATATGTTTTATGTGCATTAATGAAAAATTTACATACTACATACTATTGTTTGAGTGAAAAAAAATTTAAAAACTTACCAAATGTACTTCAACCATGTCTAAAACTTGAATTTTAAAAACTTTTTGATTATATCAAAACAAATCACTTCACACGTCATGCCAATTGTAGTTCAACTATCCAATAAAAACATTAACCATTTAACATTATATCACATGCCAAATGTAGATTAAAATGGTATCCAACACTTAGTCTGAAGAACTTTTTGATTATATCACAACATTACTTCACATGATTAATGTACTTCAACAATCCAAAACTTGGGTTTTAAAAACTATTTGATTATATCACAACATTACTTGACACGTCATCCAATTGTAGTTCAACTATCCAATAAAATCATTTAGCATTATATCACATGTGCAAAATGTAGATTGAAACCATCCAAAACTTAAGTTTTAAAAACTTTTTGATTATATGTCATGCAACATTACTTCACATGCCATGTCAATTATAATTCAACTATCCAATAAAAACATTTAACATTATATCACATGTGCCAAATGTAGATTGAAACCATCCAAAACTTAAGTTTTAAAATCTTTTTGATTATATATCGTGCAACATTACTTCACATGACATGCCAATTATAGTTCAACTATCCAATAAAAACATTTAACATTATATCACATGCCAAATGTAGATTGAAACCATCCAAAATTATAGATCACAACATTACTTCACATGCACATATTACTTCACATGCCATGCCAATTGTAGTTCTTGACTATCCAATAAAAACATTAAATATCACATGCCAAATGTAGATTGAAACCATCCAAAACTTTTAATTTAACAAAAAATTATAGATCACAACATTACTTCACATGCCAAATGTACTTCAAGCATCCAAAACTTAAATTTTAAAAATAAAACAAATTATAACACATCATTACATAACATGCCAAATGTAGTTCGAAAGCAAAACAAAACTTAAATTTTAAAAACAAAACAGATTATAACATATCATTACATAATATGTCAAATGTAGTTTAGAAGCAAAGCATTAATTTATAGATGACAACATTACTAGTAGTTCAATTATCCAAAACTTAAAAGTTTTAAAAACCAAACAAATTATATAACAACATTACTTCACATTCACATGCCAAAAAGTACTAAAACCATCCAAAACTTAACTTTTTGGAACAAAACAAATTATATTAACACTGTAATAAAATATGTCCAAAAATTGTAGATCTCACAAGTATCAAGTTATATATATATATATATATATATATATATATATATATGACAGTGCATCTAGATAATATATAAAAAAATAAATTTAAGACTATCTAAATCTTGAAATCAAATCTACAAATCATGTCCATCAAATAGAGATGGATGTAGCGTCTTTCCTATCAGGGTCTCAATCCGCGCACTATCATGCAAAGCATAGGAAACTTGTACACAATGCACATGTGCAAACATTAAAATTTGATGTTTTAAAAATGAGTGAGAATATATATAGAACTTCATGCAAAAAACAAAATATAAAAAAAAAATCATGCAATACCTCATGAGATTCCCTCTCCATTTGTTCACCTGCTACAAGTTCCCCCCCATGGGAACATCTGCAACGGTAAACTGTACAATATATATATATATATATATATATATATATATATTAAAAAATTTCAGATGAAAATGCACGTTTACATATATCAACTTATTTTCAATAATATTAAAAAAAAAAAGTTAGACAACTTGTTCAAATGGTTGAAATGGTGTGGATGTTCCTATCTCCGTTGCTAGAGTCCGTGGATTAAAGAAATCTTCTATAGGAACCTAAAATTCAAAATTTTAAAAGTATAAAATAACTCAAGATCAAGATCTCAATTTATAATAAAACTTAAATAAACAACAATTTATAACTTATAACTAAATTGAAAAAACATATATATATATATATCAATTTTTAATGGAAATTTTTGAGGTGGAATATATATATATATATATATATATATATATATATATATATAACTTAAACATAAATTTTAAAAGTGAAAAATTGTCCATACTTGTTGTGGATGTGACACATCTCCTAAGGAAGTAGAAGGTACATCTCCCAAGGAAGAAGAAGGTACCAACATCCTAAAAACATCGGACGAAATTGGAATCTGTTAAAACATGTTATCATTATATATACATACATGTACATGTGTGCACAATTATTTATTTTAAAAATATCACTTAAAAAACACTAACATTTGCCAACATATCTTGATGGTGAGACCCATCTGCATTGTTTGAACCAGAAGTCCCGAACATGATATTAACATTTTTATCATTCATCATGCATGACAAATGCAAATGGTGTTTTAACATATAATGATACATTTTTGTTAGATTAATGTACAGACAAATAAATGTATACATGTACATACACATGTATTTATTACAAATTGTACACATGTATGTGTTAAAATAATTGAACCCTAAGGTCATTAACACATACCGTTCCCATGCCCTCTTCCTCATGAAGAATTAGGTCTTGAAAACCATTGCAACAATTCTTTGCATATATTCGAAGATCTTCAACATTCATGTTGTCAATATCTTCATCTGTACAATACACAAAATTGGCACATGCATTTTCACGTGCTCTTTGTTGATTTAGACAAACATCGACTCCACCCAATCCGCTGTAAACATTGTCAATCATGACATCCCTTGCTTCTCGACTTGTTTGAGAAGTCGCATCCATCTCTGACCGCAAAGTTTCAACTCGAAAAATTTGACTCACCAATGGCGGCTCAGGGCGAGACAACTCCACATCTTGTTTAGCGCTCTTACAATCATACAATCGACCTTTCCCCGAACCAAAAAATTATAACGGAAGGTCATTGTAGTTGGGTTTCATGTTCAAAAAAAATTCTGCGTAAAACAATTGTGCAAAATAAACAGGAACCTCGTCGTTCCATGGGAGCCTTCTATAGGCCGCAAGGTGCCTATCATATAAATAGTGAGCTATATTGGGATGCTTGAAATATTGCACCTTCAGCGTTTTACTTTTTGGCCCTTCCTTGAAATTAAACATTGACTTTGCCATATCTCTTGTAACTCTTTGTTTTACATCCTCCCATTTATCGGGACCCATTACTGTTGCCTTTCTCTTTCTCATGACTTCTACAAATGTATCAGTCGTTGGCCCAAGATTTTTGTACACATTTACTATTTCACCCAATGAATGTGTAACTATTTCGAGGCTTTGTCGACTCTCAGCAGGTAGAGTTAAAGCCACAAGATCTCTCCGCAAGTTTGTATGAAGTTGTTGACACCTTTCTAAGATGCATTGCGCCATGTTTCTTTCCCATGGTATATCAGAAATGTCGGTTGGATAAGTTGTGGTGGGTAGACAACCTTCTCCTTGAATGTAGCGTTCTGCCCTGCATCTATTTTGACCAATATTTGGAACATTTTCAGCCTCTGCATCAATGTATATATAATTTTGTATATTAGAAAAAACACATGTAAACAAATTTGTACAAATTCAATGAAAAAAATATTGAAATTGATGGCAACCTCGATGTGGTTGGTTAGCATCTTCTCCACCCTGAAACTGTTGAGACCCAGAACGAACCTGCTGAGAACCAGACTAAGAACGATCCTGCTAAGAACCAGCACCACCAGCCGTTGATTGGCCTCTGGGAGAATAAATATCACCCCCTTCACACAACCTGCTACCACTTATTGATGGCCCTCTCAAGAGGAGAGAGAAGCTTCATAAACAAATACAAATTTATAATCAATTGAAAAATACATTCATGTACATATAAATACACATGTACATATTCATTGATTAAATTGCGTTCAAACCATACCACGACTGGGTGAACCCTGGGCATCCATGGCTGGAGTACAGACCCTTCTCTTCTTATTAGCTCCTAAAAAATAAAAAATGAAACTTATTTTAACAACTAATTTAACTCACAAAGTTGATAAAAAATCAATTCCATATGTACACACATGTATGGAGATTTAAGACTATTTAAATTTACCATGAACAACTCTCGATCCTAATCCCTGATCCTCCCCTCTCGTAGAGATATGAGATTATGTTGATCTTCGTCGTTCATCCTCCATGATATATATATCTACGGTGGACATTTACAATTAATTTTTTAAATAACTAATTTAAATTAAATTCAAGATAAAGTTCAGAAAATTAATGTTTAATTTAAAGTGTAAACAAATTATGTCGATGAATAAATTTTGAAGGAGAGCGTCTCAACACTAATTCATCTTTAAGAGATGAATCTTGAATTTTTGAAGAAAAACGTCTTAAAACTAATTCATCTTTCCAAAGATTGACTGTAGGGGCATTTACTAGATGTGTCACCTTTCATAAAAGATGAGATCCAGAGGCTACCTGGCCCTTTACAGACTCTGCCTATAGAACTACCATGGATATGAAAATGAAAAACTTCTAACTAGATAGATATTCTAAAAATTGAATGCAGAGGCATTTACTAGATTAGGTTTTAAAACCTATATGTTTTGTATCAAATCACTTTTGGTTTCAATGGGAAACGTTTATGGCTAATTTGTGTTTTACATGTTGAATATAAAAAAAAATTTATCTCTCATTATTTGAGACCATGGATATGAAAATGAAAAACTTCTAATTCTAGATCTATTCTAAATATTGAATGTAGGGGCATTTACTAGATTAGGTTAAAACCTATATGTTTTGTATCAAATCACTTTTGGTTTCAATGGAAAACTTTTATGGCTAATTTGTGTTTTACATGTTGAATATAAAAGGTTTTTTCTCTTTCATTGTTTGAGACGACCATGGATATGAAAATGAAAAACTATATACTTAGTTAAAAACTATGTTTTGTATCAAATTTATTTTTGTTTCTAAATACTATATACATGTTGACTGTTGGGGCATTTAGATCTATTCTAGAGATTGACTGTAGGGGAATTTACTATATATGTCACATTTCATAAAAGATGAGATCTAGAGGCTACCTGGCCCTTTACAGACTCTGCCTATAGAACTACCATGGATATGAAAATGAAAAACTTCTAATTAGATATATTCTAAAGATTGAATGTAGGGGCATTTACTAGATTAGGTTTTACAACTTATATCTTTTGTATCAAATCACTTTTGGTTTCAATGGGAAACTTTTATGGCTAATTTTTTTTTTACATGTTGAATATAAAAGGTTTTTTCTCTCTCATTGTTTGAGACCATGGATATGAAAATGAAAAACTATATAATTGGTTAAAACCTATGTTTTGTATTAAATTACTTTTTGTTTCTAAATAAGTTATATACACGTTGAATATAAAATGTTTTTTTCTCTCTCATTGTTTGAGACCATAGATATGAAAATGAAAAACTTCTATTTAGATATATTCTCTAGAGCTATGGCTAATTTGTGTTTTACATACATTGACTCGTAGGTTAAAACCTATTTTTTGTATCAAATCACTCATGGTTTCAATGGGAAACTTCTATGGCTAATTCAAGTGTTTTACATGTTGAATATAAAAGGTTTTTTTCTCTCTCATAGTTTGAGACCATGGATATGAAAATGAAAAACTTCTATTTAGATATATTCTAGAGATATGGATAATTTGTGTTTTACATACATTGAATATAAAAGGTTTTTTCTCTCATTGTTTGAGACCATGGATATGAAAATGAAAAACTTCTAGATATTTAAAACTATTCAAGAGATCGATTGACTTGTAGGGTCATTTACTCTTCTAGGTTAAAACCTATGTTTTGTATCAAATCACTTATGGTTTCAATGGGAAACTTCTATGGCTAATTCAAGTGTTTTACATGTTGAATATAAAAGTTTTTTTTCTCTCTCATTGTTTAAGCCCATGGATATGAAAATGAAAAACTTCCATTTAGATCTATTCTAGAGATATGGCTAATTTGTGTTGTACATACATTGCATATAAAAGGTTTTTTCTCTCATTGTTTGAGACCATGGATATGAAAATGAAAAACTTCAAGATATTTAAAATTATTCGAGATATTGATTGACTTGTAGGGGCATTTACTCTTCTAGGTTAAAACCTATGTTTTGTATCAAATCACTTATGGTTTCAATGGGAAACTTTTATGGCTAATTCAAGTGTTTTACATGTTGAATATAAAAGGTTTTTTCTCTCTCTCATTGTTTGAGACCATGGATATGAAAATGAAAAACTTCTATTTAGATCTATTCCAGAGATATGGTTAATTTCTGTTTTACATACATTAAACATAAAAGGTTTTTTCTCTTATTGTTTGAGACCATGGATATGAAAATGAAAAACTTCAAGATATTTAAAACTATTCGAGATATTGATTGACTTGTAGGGGCATTTACTCTTAGGTTAAAACCTATGTTTTGTGTCAAATCACTTATGGTTTCAATGGGAAACTTTTATGGCTAATTCAAGTGTTTTACATGTTGAATATAAAAGGTTTTTTTCTCTCTCATTGTTTGAGACCATGGATATGAAAATTAAAAACTTCTATTTAGATCTATTCTAGAGATATGGCTAATTTGTGTTTTACATACATTGAATATAAAAGGTTTTTTCTCTCATTGTTTGAGACCATGGATATGAAAATGAAAAACTTCTATTTAAAACTATTCTAGAGATTGAATGTAGGGGTATTCACTCTTAGGTTAAAAACCTATGTTTTGTATCAAATCACTTTTGGTTTTAATGGGAAACTTGTATGGCTAATTTGTGTTTTACATGTTGAATATAAAAGGTTTTTTTCTCTCTCTCATTGTTTGAGACCATGGATATGAAAATGAAAAACTTCTATTTAGATATATTCTAGAGATATGGCTAATTTGTGTTTTACATACATTGAATATAAAAGGTTTTTTCTCTCATTGTTTGAGACCATGGATATGAAAATGAAAAACTTCTATATTTAAAACTATTCGAAAGATTGATTGACTTGTAGGGGCATTTACTCTTAGGTTAAAACCTATGTTTTGTATCAAATCACTTATGGTTTCAATGGGAAACTTTTATGGCTAATTTTTGTTTTACATGTTGAATATAAAAGGTTTTCTCTCTCTCATTGTTTGAGACCATGGATATGAAAATGAAAAACTTCTAGATATTTAAAACTATTCGAGAGATTGATTGACTTGTAGGGGCATTTACTCTTCTATGTTAAAACCTATGTTTTGTATCAAATCACTTCTGGTTTCAATGGGAACTTTTATGGCTAATTCAAGTGTTTTACATGTTGAATATCAAAGGTTTTTTTCTCTCTCATTGTTTGAGACCATGGATATGAAAATGAAAAACTTCTATTTAGATCTATTCTAGAGATATGGCTAATTTGTGTTTTATATACACTGAATATAAAAAGTTTTTTCTCTCATTTTTTGAGACCATGGATATGAAATTTAAAAAATTCAAGATATTTAAAACTATTCGAGAGATTGATTGACTTGTATGGGCATTTACTCTTAGGTTAACACCTATGTTTTGTATCAAATCACTTATGGTTTCAATGGGAAACTTTTATGGCTAATTCAAGTGTTTTACATGTTGAATATAAAAGGTTTTTTTCTCTCTCATTGTTTGAGACCATGGATATGAAAATGAAAAACTTCTATTTAGATCTATTATAGAGATATGGCTAATTTGTGTTTTACATACATTGAATATAAAAGGTTTTTTCTCTCATTGTTTGAGACCATGGATATGAAAATGAAAAACTTCAAGATATTTAAAACTATTCGAGAGATTGATTGACTTGTAGGGGCATTTACTCTTAGGTTAAAACCTATGTTTTGTATCAAATCACTTATGGTTTCAATGGGAAATTTTTATGGCTAATTCAAGTGTTTTACATGTTGAATATAAAAGGTTTTTTTCTCTCTCATTGTTTGAAACCATGGATATGAAAATGAAAAACTTCTATTTAGATCTATTCTAGAGATATGGCTAATTTGTGTTTTACATACATGTGCATATAAAATGTTTTTTCTCTCATTGTTTGAGACCATGGATATGAAAATGAAAAACTCCTAGATATTTAAAACTATTTGAAAGATTGATTGACTTATAGGGGCATTTACTCTTAGGTTAAAACCTATGTTTTGTATCAAATCACTTGTGGTTTCAATGGGAAACTTTTATGGCTAATTTGTGTTTTACATCTTGAATATAAAAGGTTTTCTCTCTCTCATTATTTGAGACCATGGATATGAAAATGAAAAACTTCTAGATATTTAAAACTATTCGAGAGATTGATTGAATTGTAGGGGCATTTACTCTTCTAGGTTAAAACCTATGTTTTGTATCAAATCACTTATGGTTTCAATGGGAACTTTTATGGCTAGTTCAAGTGTTTTACATGTTGAATATAAAAGGTTTTTTTTCTCTCTCATTGTTTGAGACCATGGATATGAAAATGAAAAACTTCTATTTAGATCTATTCTAGAGATATGGCTAATTTGTGTTTTACATACACTGAATATAAAAGGTTTTTTCTCTCATTGTTTGAGACCATGGATATGAAATTGAAAAACTTCAAGATATTTAAAACTATTCGAGAGATTGATTGACTTGTAGGGGTATTTACTCTTGGTTAAAACCTATGTTTTGTATCAAATCATTTATGGTTTCAATGGAAACTTTTATGGCTAATTCAAGTGTTTTACATGTTGAATATAAAAGGTTTTTTTCTCTCTCATTGTTTGAGACTATGGATATGAAAATGAAAAACTTCTATTTAGATCTATTCTAGAGATATGGCTAATTTGTGTTTTACATACATTGAATATAAAATGTTTTTTCTCTCATTGTTTGAGACCATGGATATGAAAATGAAAATCTTTAAGATATTTAAAACTATTCGAGAGATTGATTGACTTGTAGGGGAATTTACTCTTAGGTTAAAACCTATGTTTTGTATCAAATCACTTATGGTTTCAATGGGAAAATTTTATGGCTAATTCAAGTGTTTTACATGTTGAATATAAAAGGTTTTTTTCTCTCTCATTGTTTGAGACCATGGACATGAAAATGAAAAACTTCTATTTAGATCTATTCTAGAGATATGGTTAATTTTTGTTTTACATACATGTGAATATAAAAGGTTTTTTCTCTCATTTTTTGAGACCATGGATATGAAAATGAAAAACTCCTAGATATTTAAAACTATTCGAGAGATTGATTGACTTGTAGGGGCATTTACTCTTAGGTTAAAACCTATGTTTTGTGTTAAATCACTTGTGGTTTCAATGGGAAACTTTTATGGCTAATTTTTGTTTTACATGTTGAATATAAAAAGTTTTTTCTCTCTCATTGTTTGAGACCATGGATATGAAAATGAAAAACTACATAATTGGTTAAAACCTATGTTTTGTATTAAATTAATTTTTTGTTTCTAAATAAGTTATATGCACATTGAATATAAAAGGTTTTTTCTCTCATTGTTTTCAATTCCATGGATATGAAAATGAAAAACTTCTATATTTAAAACTATTCAAGAGATTGATTGACTTGTAGGGACATTTACTCTTAGGTTAAAACCATGTTTTGTATCAAATCACTTATGGTTTCAATGGGAAACTTTTATGGCTAATTCAAGTGTTTTACATGTTGAATGACTTGTAGGGGCATTTACTCTTAGGTTAAAACCTATGTTTTGTATCAAATCACTTATGGTTTCAATGGGAAACTATTATGGCTAATTCAAGTGTTTTACATGCTGAACATAAAAGGTTTTTTTCTCTCTCATTATTTGAGACCATGGATATGAAAATGAAAAACTTCTATTTAGATCTATTCTAGAGATATGGCTAATTTGTGTTTTACATGTACATTGAATATAAAAGGTTTTCTCTTTCATTGTTTGAGTCCATGAATATGAAAGTGAAAAACTTATATTTGAAACTATTAAAGAGATTGATTGACTTGTAGAGGCATTTACTCTTAGGTTATTTAAACCTATGTTTTGAATCAAATCACTTATGGTTTCAATGGGAAACTTTTATGGCTAATTTGTGTTTTACATGTTAAATAGTTTTTTTCTCTCATTGTTTGAGACCATGGATATGAAAATGAAAAACTTCTATTTAGATCTATTCTAGAGATATGGCTAATTTGTGTTTTACATATTTTGAATATAAAATGTTTTTTCTCTCATTGTTTGAGACCATTGATATGAAAATGAAAAACTTCTATATGTAGGGGCATTTACTCTTAGGTTAAAACTTATGTTTTGTATCAAATCACTTATGGTCTAAATGGGAAACTTTTATGGCTAATTTGTGTTTTACATGTTGAATATAAAAGGTTTTTTTCTCTCTCATTGTTTGAGACCATGGATATGAAAATGAAAAACTTCTATTTAGATCTATTCTAGAGATATGGCTAATTTTTGTTTTACATGTACATTGAATATAAAATGTTTTTTCTCTCATTGTTTGAGACCATGGATATGAAAATGAAAAACTTCTATATGTAGGGGCATTTACTCTTAGGTTAAAACCTATGTTTTGTATCAAATCACTTATGGTTTCAATGGGAAACTTTTATGGCTAATTTGTGTTTTACATGTTAAGTATAAAAGGTTTTTTTCTCTCTCATTGGTTGAGACCATGGATATGAAAATGAAAAACTTATATTTAGATCTATTCTAGAGATATGGCTAATTTGTGTTGTACATACATTGAATATAAAAGGTTTTTTCTCTCTCATTATTTGAGACCATGGATATGAAAATGAAAAACTATATACGTGGTTAAAACATGTGTTCTGTATCAAATTACTTTTTGTTTCTAAATACTAGATACATGTGACTGTAGGGGCATTTACTAGATATGTCACCTTTCATAAAAGATGAGATCCAGAGGCTACCTGGCCCTTTACAGACTCTGCCTATAGAACTACCATGGATATGAAAATGAAAAACTTCTAATTAGGTCTATTCTAGAAATTGAATGTAGGGGAATTTACTAGATTAGGTTAAAACCTATGTTTTGTATCAAATCACTTTTGGTTTCAATGGGAAACTTTTATGGCTAATTTGTGTTTTACATGTTGAATATAAAAGGTTTTTTCTCTCTCATTGTTTGAGACCATGGATATGAAACTGAAAAACTATATAATTGGTTAAAACCTATGTTTTGTATCAAATTAATTTTTTCTTCTAAATACTATATACACGTTTAATATCAATTGGAGGCACATAACATGCAAGTTATGTGCAAATTATGGATGATGAATGACCTAAGTGAATCTCCATATCAATTGGATGCAAGTTATGTGCAGATGATGGATGATGAATGAGGTGATGTTGATCATAACCTTTACATCTATATGATAGGAAGCTTGATATACATAACAAGGTTTAGACTAGATATAATTTTGGAATTCAAGTTATGTGCAGATGATGGATGATGAATGACCTAAGTGAATCTCCATATAAATTGGATGCAATCTATGTGCAGATGATGGATGATGAATGGGATGATGTTGAATAACCTTTACATCTATATGATATGAAGCTTGATATACATAACAAGGTTTAGACTAGATATAATTTTCAAATTCAAGTTATGTGCAGATGATTGATGATGAATGACCTAAGTGAATCTCCATATCAATTGGATGCAAGTTATGTGCAGATGATGGATGATGAATGAGGTGATCTATTGATCATAACCTTTACATCTATATGATAGGAAGCTTGATATACATAACAATGTTTAAAGACTAGATATAATTTTGGAATTTATATTAGTTGGAATATTTCAATCAACAACTAAACAGAGTCATCTATTACCAAAAAACACCAACAAACAGATATGAAGATACTTGAAAGAGACTACAAACAATGGACTATAGTACCCAAAAGGTGAGAAAGTCATCTATTACCAACAAACAGATATTAAGATACTTGAAAGAGACTACAAACAATGGACTCTAGTACCCAAAAGGTGAGAAATCTACATTGAAAACATATAGAGATTCAACTAGAGGCTTGTGTGGATGAAATGAAAAGTACAAGTGGACAATGTATAATTCTACTTAGGAAGAGTCTTTGGTTTAATGGTTAAGCAAGAAAGAGTCATTACTTTCTCTATCTAGAGTAGTTACTTCTTTTTCAGTGTTTTGGATGAAATGGGCTCTACAAGATATTAAGGTAAATTTCAGTGAACCTACATATCTATTAAGTGTTTCAATACAAGTGTAGTAATAATTTAAAAAATAAAATATTCTCTTTCTCTTTCTCTTTCATGACTTGCAAGGGGAAAAGTCAAAAAGTTGTTGACATGTAACTGCTGCATTTAATCTTACAAGCTTATATTATTTAATTATCATTAAATTAATTAATTAAGCAAGATGAATATATTCTTCAAAAATATAATATGTTTCCTCCTTTGAAATAATAGGTTACTCTTAAGTTATGAATATTAAGTCTGGTCAAAATATACAAATCATAACGGAGATTTATTTTGGGGAATTTTATACGAAAAAACTAGCTTGCAACCATAAAATTTGAAATGAGAGTCACAAACGTGCCATGTTGTCAAAGATGAAGCAACAATGTGGTTTCCACTTTACCTCAAAGATGAAGAGCATGGTTGAAAGTATCTGTATTATGAAGAAATAAAACATTCATGAAGAACTAAAACAAGTTTATGTGGAAAGAACTGGAAATGATTTTAAAGGAGTCGATGACTCAAATCAGGCGTGCTGACAAGTCCAAATCTGACACATTCAATCCGCCGAGGACAGAGCCGCATGTCTATAACTCACTCTACACTTGATTTTCTATGAGGTTGCAACAGCTCGATCATTCACTGAGGTAATGAACATCAGATATAGTGAAATTTTGATACAAACCCACCAGCACCAACTTAGCATTTGGCATACAACACTGGCATTTAGATTCGCGAATATTGATCATGAAATAGGGAAACAGTAAGAAACTTATGGCCGTATAGATTTGAGGTTGCAACAGTTCGATCATTCACTGAGGTAATGAACATCAGATACAGCAAAATTTCGATACAAACACACCAACACCAACTTAGTATTTGGCATACAACACTGGCATTTAGATTCGCGAATATGGAACATGAAATAG
Source organism: Pinus albicaulis (assembly GCA_034641835.2). Lineage (NCBI taxonomy): Eukaryota > Viridiplantae > Streptophyta > Pinopsida > Pinales > Pinaceae > Pinus > Pinus albicaulis. The sequence continues at coordinate 1,973,905,546 of CM076578.1, forward strand.
GGAAACAGTAAGAAACTTATGGCCGTATAGATTTGAGGTTGCAACAGTTCGATCATTCACTGAGGTAATGAACATCAGATACAACGAAATTTCGATACAAGCCCACCAGCACCAACTTAGCATTTGGCATACAACACTGGCATTTAGATTCACGAATACGGATCATGAAATATGGAAACAGTGAGAAACTTATGGCCGTATATATTTGCATATCATTAGTATGGGCCCAACGACAGATAGTAGCTGATGAGTTACTCCATTAATGGTAAGTATTAAGGTAAGTATTAAGGTAGTAGTCAGTGGGAAACTGGAACATTTAAATAGCGTTTAAGTTGAACTGTATGTACAAGTATGAAATCAGATATTATAATTTTTTGTGTTTTACTTGTGAAATTAGACTTCATTTTGACAGGTTGGAGAGTTGTCGCACACATCAAACTTGAAGTCGCAGCCAAAAAAACAGAGACAGGGCCAAAAAACAAAGACAGGGCCAAAAAACAGAGACAAAGCCAAAAAAACAGAGATAGAGCCTCTCTCATTCATAAATTCCCTACTGGATGCTGAAGACGCTGAAGACGTACCTGGATGTTGAAGACGTTGAAGACACTGAACTCGCTGCAGAGGATGCTGAAGTTGCAACAAAGGATGTTGAAGACGTCGCGGAAGACCTCTGCAACAAAAAAAACAACAAAAATTAAAAAATCAAACAAAAATTAAAACCAAACTAAAAACAACAACAAAAAAAAAAAACTTACAGAAATTTAAAATATTACCTCCTTGAACTTAATGCGCAGGAGAATGTTGGACAGCAATGAGCGCGTTCGAATGCTGGATAGAAGTGAGCGCACAAAGTGAGCGCACGAGAATGCGATAGATAAGAGCGAGCGAGAATGCGACAGATAAGAGCGCGCGACAGAATGCCGGAAAAAAATGAGCACGCAAATGTGAATAGAAACCTGGAAAAGGTTGCGGGTGATTTTCCAAACTCAGGCAAAAAATTTGTTCGCCATTGCTGTCAGTATGCCATCACTGTAAATGGCAAACGAAGTTCGACCGAACTCCTGAATTATTCGGCCGAACTATGACGAGATTTCGGCCAAACTATGGAGGAAAAAAATTTTCCGCCCCGAATTGTCACAAAAGTGTTACCCATATTCGCATTTTCACCCAATAAGCATATTAATTTGTTGTTATATTTTTACTATTATTATAGCAATGGCATTATATATTTCTTAAAGGTTATTACAGTGGTATCAGAGCTTCATCTTGGCCAACTTTTGGATGCCAAGGAAGGAGAAACAAAAGGGTATTACTATCAATTGGGAATGAAAAAAGGCTCGGAGTCAAGGGAAAAATGAAGGGGAAGAAAGACCAATGGGTGATCACGAAAATACCAAACTTGAAGATGCCTTACAAAAGATCGCCGACACTCAAAACGCCATCATGGAACTCCTTAAAGTACAGATCAGGCAACCTAATGTGCAAAGCAATAATGGGGAAGAAGGTTCCCATTCAGGTGGTGATGGTCCACCGCAGGAGTATATCAATTTTCATAGCAACGGTCCATCACACGAACATGTCAACACTTGGAGCGGCTCTTTTACCCAACCAACCATGCCTCCATTTTTGGATGACTCCTCCAAGGAGCAAGACTGTCCTTCACCAATTTCAGAAATAGTTACCGCATGGATGAAAGAGTATGATACGTTGCCTCCCGACGTGAAAGCGACCTTGATCCTTAATGACTTTTACTACATGAGGAGCAAACAACAAAGGAAGGAAACCACATCTGGGGGCCATCAGTCATACGTAGATTTGCAGAAGGCTGTGGGAAAAGTAACTCCTCCTTATTTTGATGGATCATCGAAGTGTTCTACATGGTCATGGGTACATAAAATGGATACATATTTCCAACTCAATCCCATGTAGGAGAAGGATGCCATCGAATACGCCACACTTCATCTTGACGGAGAAGCACATGAATGGTGGAAACATGGTATGACCACTCTTGGACATGCCAGCATCTTCTCTTATACTGAATTCACATAGAGGTTAATAGAAATATTTGATAGGAAGGATCCTGAGATGTACTTCCGGGAACTAACCTAGCTCCGACAGACAAGGAGCCTTGAATCTTATGTTGCAGAATTCTAGAGGCTTGCAGTAATGGTTAGCGACCTCTCCATGGCCCGGTTGTTCATGTTATTTATAGAAGGGTTATCAGAACCCCTACGAGGTTGGGTTAGGGCCTACCAACCTACCACCTTGCAAGATGCAATTAACCGTGCAAGGGATATGCAGGATGCAGTACCCAAAAATAGATTCCTACCCAAATTTTCTATTCCTCAGAAAGGGAAGGAAGTCAAGCAGCAATAATGGGAGCCATTTGGTAAGGGGAAGCTGGATGATGAGACCAGGAAAGATCTCAGAAGGAGAAGGCTATGCTTCTCTTGTCAAGAACCTTGGGCACCGGGACATCGGTGTACTAAAGGGAAGGCCCACTATATTGAAGTATTTTATGAAAGTGAAGATTAGGAAGAGAATCCAAAGCTCAATCAAGGGGAATCACAAGGCATGGGGGAAATACATGAAGAAATCTAGGAAGGAGTCATTGCTTCTCTTATAGGGGTTCCAAGATATCACACCCTCCGGGTTAGGGGCACCATATAAGGACATAATATTACTGTGCTAATTGATGATGGGGCCTCCCACAACTTCATTGATGCAGAATTCATAGCCAGAAGGGGACTAGCTACTAAATAATTTGAAGGCTTTACAGTTTTGATTCCTGGAAAGAAAGAGCACAACCACATGCCATGCACTAAGATAGTTCCTAACATGAGCCTAGCAATGGGAAACTACACAGGTACAGATAACTTGTTTGTCGTAGACTGCCCAGACTCTCATGTAGTATTGGGGGTACAATGGCTATATTCTATCGGAACTCATATAGTAAACTACCAAGACTTGGAACTCGCATTCACAGGACTAGACGGTAAAAAGGTGAAGTTGAGAGGAATGCATGCATATCCTCCCAAGGTTGTGACATCCGATCAGATGGAGGCAGACCTTCGACATGGGGATATTGTATGGGTAGTAAAGTGTCGAATCATGGAGAAGAAACCAGTAAAACAACACAAGGAGTACTCCCCTGATATTATGGCACTATTGCAAAAATACCAGAAGATCTTTGGAGATATACCCCTAGGATGACCACCTGATAGGGGATTTGAGCACATCATCGAACTAGAGGAAGGGGTCCAAGCTATCATCACTGCCCCTCACCGGCACCCCAAAGTGTACAAGGATGAGATAGAAAAGAAAATACAAGGATTGTTGGCATTAGGACACATTCAGTCGAGCTCAAGCCCTTTTGCTTCGTCCATAGTCTTGGTCAAGAAAAAGGATGGGTCCCTAAGGATGTTTATAGATTATTGAGCACTGAATAAGAAGACCATAAAAAATCGATATCCTATCCCCAGGATTGACAAATTGATGGATGAGTTAAAGGGAGCCAAGTACTTCTCACAAATTGACCTTCGCTCAGGGTATCACCAGATCAGGGTTCATGATCAAGACATTTCAAAAACAGCTTTTAGATGCAACTATGGACATTATGAGTTCCTAGTGATGCCTTTTGGGTTGACCAATGCCCCTAAAACATTCCAGTCATGCATGAACCATGTATTCAACAAGCAATTGTGTAAATTTGTTTTGGTCTTCTTCGACGACATCCTGATCTTCAGTGAAACATGGAAAGAGCATCTACAGCACCTGGACGAGGTCTTGGGAATATTAGAGGCACAACAAGTTTATGCCAAAATATCTAAATGTGAGTTTGGGATGATGGAAATGCTATATCTGGGTCACATCGTCGGGGGCCAGGGTGTTAAGGTCCACTGAGAGAATATTGAAGCCATTCTCAATTGGCCAACTCCCATTCTTAGGTATTTGTACTTATTACAGAAGATTTGTAAAGGGGTATTCACAGCTAGCAGCCCCTCTTACTGACTTGACAAAAAGAGGAGCCTTTTTATGGACAGAAACAACCTAGGATACTTTTGAGTGGGTGAAGGAAGTCATGAGTTCATGTCCAATTATAGCCTTGCCAGACTTCTCTCAACCCTTTGTATTGGAGTGTGACGATTCTGGGGAAGGAATCGGGGTTGTCCTAACACAAAACCATCATCCCATTGCTTTTGAGAGTAGAAATCTGCATGATTATGAACGCTATTACTCCATTTATGACAAAGAAATGTTGGCTATTATGCATGCATTGGCCAAGTTTCATCCATATCTAGTGGGGAACCGATTCAAATTCAAAAATGATCACAATAGTCTCAGATACTTCCTCTATCAGAAGGGATTAAATGAAAGGCATCAAAAATGGGTCAGTAAGATCCAAGCCTATGATTTTGAGATTGAATATGTCAAAGGTAAAAACAATGCAGTTGCAGATGCCTTGTCAAGGAGACTAGCTACCTTCTCTCTCATAGATATTTTGGATGACTGGAAGTCCCATATTTTGGTGGAATACTCAAAAAATCAATCAACTTGTGAGATCCTTGACGGACAGTCATCAGACATCTATTATAGAGTTGTCAATGATATTATCTATTATAAGGATCGAATCTATCTAGTACCCGAGTCTCAACTTAGGATGAATATTTTACAAGCAGCCCATGACTCCCCTTTAGCCGAACATCCAGGATTTCTGAAGACTTATAGCACCATCAGGGAAAGGTTCACATGGAAGGGACTCAAGAAGGACATTATCAAATATGTTAAGGAATGTGGTACCTGTCAAAGTAATAAGGTTGAACATACACATTCGGCAGGTTTATTACAACCACTACCCATTCTGGAACAAAAATGAGAAAGTATATCCATGGATTTCATTACAGGGCTACCCTCCTCATAAGGCAAATATTGTATTTTTGTGGTGGTGAATCATCTCACCAAGTACGCTCACTTCTTTGCAATCCCCTCCAAACGTTATGCATCTCAAATAACAAAAATATTCTTCCAGGGGGTATTCCGTCTACATGGTTTTCCCAAAACCATTGTGAGTGACCATGATAGTAGATTCATGGGAGCATTCTGGCAAGATTTATTCAGGTTGGTTGGAACAGAACTCACCCCTAGTACCAGTTATCACCTGCAGACAAATGGACAGACAGAAGCAGTGAATAAATGGGTGGAAGGTTTCTTACGAGATTATGTCACAGGACAACAACGAGCATGGACCAAGTGGTTGTACTTAGGATAACACTGCTATAACACCACTTATCACATGTCCATAGGGATGTCACCTTTCCGAGCCTTATATGGATATGAGGCACTATCTTTTGCAGATACAACGTTTGGAGATAGTATAGCACTATTGGCGAAGGATTGGATCTAGGGGTGTCAGGATATTCTGAGAGTCCTTAAAGACAATCTGTAGATGACACAAAATCAACAAAATTTATATGCAGATCGTCGAAGGATAGAGAGGAGTTTTGAAGTGGGAGATGTTGTGAAACTAGCTCCAAAAATAGAAGAAAAGAGATATCAACGCCTTATAAATAAGCCAATTCGAGGGGGAAACCTCCAATACATTACATCAATGAACAATTCTTGGATGATACAAATTACAAAACCTCCTTTCCATACATAGGAGTTCATGGGGCCACAATGTAATCCTAGCCGACCTAACAATAATAATTTAGGGGCACAATAATAACAATATGGGGGTTACAGGGGTACAATAATAACAATAAGGGGGGCTACACTAACATAATAAGGGGCTATACTATTAATATAGGGACTTAACATGCCCCTCTCCTTCAAACAAGTGTTGTCCTCAACGCTTGATTATTTCTTGATGCTTCTGTATAAAATTCTCATCCTCCCATGTGGAATATTCTACATGAAATTTCTTCCACTTGCTGAGATACTCTGAAATTGATCGTACTTGTCAAGTTCTTGTTTCTGTGACTTCTTCAGAACTTCTTTCGATGTGATGTTGATCTTCCTGTTGTTTCATTAGATTCTGCACCAAAGTTAGGTTATCCTTTGAGAGTTGGAGAACTTGTTGTTGATGCTCGATGTGATCTTCCACTAATTTATCATCCATATTAGCTATTATTTGATCCTTAAAACCATCCAACTTAGCCTCCATTTATGCTTTTAAACCATCTATGTCATCTTCAGTTGCTCTTCGTAAGATCAAAATTTGTTGCACTTGGTACCGTAATTTTGATATCTCATACTACAATTCTTCCTCTTCATGCATCATAGTATATATTTTTGAGGTCATAATGGGTATGGAATTATTTTCTTGAAGCATTATAGAACCCAATACTGATAAAAATTCTAAAATATGCCCTTGGAATCACTTCAAACTACTTTTTCAAAGAAACGTTATGCAATTTTAAAAACCAAATGCACACCTTTTTCTTGCTTTTGAGGAGCTCTATATTGAAATTGAATTATCTCTGAAATTGCAGATAATCAATATTTGAAATTCATCCTTGTAGTAGCCCTCTGAAGCTTCTTTCAAATGCAACAGGTCTGACCTGATTTCGATTCTTCAAGGCAAAGTTATGTTCAATCTTCCACAATGACCCAATTATGGACTCGTTCAGTAGAGCGAACTTGTACGACTTGCCACGTGTCACTGTTTTCTCCTTTGGCTCTGAAATTTATAGACAATAAACTACATTTTGTGTACTTTCAGCCAATTTTTACAGCATTCCAATCCGATGCTCTGAGAGAGAGTTATGAAGGTTTTCCCACGATAACCTCTTTGAGATGAAATTCGAGAGCCTGAAAAATACCTAACTTCCACAGATCATATCTCCAAAAATATTGCGAACCAAGCTCTAAATTTTTTCAAAGATGTTCCTTAGGATTTCGAATTCGCTCTGTAAAAATTTCAGCTTCTGAAACTTTGTAGAAAAAAACTTATAGCGCAAATTCTGCGATGACCTGTTTAGGTGAAATTTAGGAGCCTGCAAAAATCCCTAACTTCCACAGATCATATCTCCAAAAATATTGTGAACCAAGCTCTGAAATTTTGTGATGATGTTCCTTAGGATTTCATCTTCGCACTCTAAAAATTTCATCTTCTGAACCTTCGAAGAAAAAAATTTATAGCAAAAATTCCACGATGACCAGTTTGGAGCAGCGAAAACCCTAGAATCCAAAGCTCCGATACCAAATGTTGTGAAACCAACTTCAAAAATAGAATACAAGAGATATCAATGCCTTAGAAATAAACCACTTCAAGGGGGCAACCTCCAATACATTACATGAATGAACAATTCTTGGATGATACAAATTACAAAATCTCCTTTCTATATATAGGGGTCCATTGGCCACAATGTAATCCTAGTGGGGCCGCAATGTAGTCCTAGCCAACCTAACAATAATAATTTAAGGGCACAATAATAACAATATGGGGGTTACAGGGGTACACAATAAGGGGGTTACACTAACAACAATAAGGGACTACACTATTAATATAGGGACTTAACATATCACATGTCCATAGGGATGCCACCTTTTCGAGCCTTATATGGATATGAGGCACTATCTTTTACAGATACAACGTTTGGAGATAGTAAAGCACCATTGGCAAAGGATTGGATCTAGGGGTGTCAGGATATTCTAAGAGCCCTTAAAGACAATCTGCAGACGGCACATAATCGACAAAAGTTATATGCAAATCGTTGAAGGATAGAGAGGAGTTTTGAAGTGGGAGATGTGGTTTATCTCCGGCTTCAGCCATACATGAAGTCTACCTTGAATCAGAAGGGGGCGGAAAAATTAAAGCCACAATTTTACTGTTCCTATCGAGTTATCCGGAAAATAGGAGAAGTGGCATATGAGCTAGAGCTTCCCGAAGAGAGAAAAATTCATAACATCTTTCATGTCTCCTGTTTGAAGAAAGCATTATGATCAAACATAAAATCATCACCAGAATTACCGCCACTAGATGAAGAGGGCCATATTCAACTGGTTCCTGAGGAGGTGTTGGAGGTTCGAGAAAGAAAGCTTCGAAGAAGAATCATCCGCGAATATTTGGTATGATGGAAAGATCTACCCGTCAAGGATGCCACTTGGGAAGGAGAAAACATATTGCAACATCCAACATTGAAATTGCTTGAGGGCAAGCAATTTTTGGCAGGGGGAACTGTAATATCCCCAATTGCTTAACCGGTTGGACCAAATCATAATAATAGTAGACTAATAAATAAATTAATAAATAAAGCAGTATTGGCCCATGGTTTTTCCTTTTGGGTTGTTTTGACCCCAGGTATTTGCCCATGGTTTCTCCTTTTGGGTTGTTTTGACCCCAGGTATTTGCCCACGGTTTCTTCCAAGCAGCCCGACTATAAAAGGAGGAGGAGGATCGAGAGAAACTCATGGAATTTAATATTTTCTTCATTGATATTCTGAGAGCTTAGAGGAGTTTTCAAGTGAGGATTTTCAGGTGAGATCCTCAAGCTTCCTTTGGTGAGATTCGATCTCACCCTAGTAAGCAAACCCAACTTCGGTGGTTTCTATGATCACCCTAGCTGGTCGCATTCATTTCATATTTTTTTTGAAATGGGTTTTCATTTATTTTTACTTTACACTTTATGAGCGTGGATTTGAGATCTGCCCTACCAGTTTTATTATAATTATTTGCATTTCAGATTGGCAAAGGAAGGAAGAAAGCACAGATCTATTGCAGCACCACCACAGCGCTAAGTCAAGGGTTATTAATTGGCATTATGATTTAATTGACCCATCTACGTTGTTGGTCAAACTGCTTGTATTACATGGGCTAAATTCTTTAATAAATGATATTTGGTGGATTTCCTTAGGGCTTGTTTAAATATGGCGATTGGAACTTAATTATGTGTAATGGAGTATTATGTGTATACGTTATCACGAGGGGTTTTTATAATAAGCATATTACTTTGTTGTTATATTTTACTATTATTACAGCAGTGGCATTATATATTTCTTAAAGGTTATTACAACATTTCAATCATTCGTCTGAAATGATAAAATCCGATCCCAGCCACTCCTTCTTGCCACCGAAAAATCCCTACAATGTCATACTAGGAGTATCTCACATCATCATCAATGTAGCTGAAAGTGGTTTCACTCCAAGAAAATGTCTGTGAAGGCTAAAGGCGTTCGACAAGTTTACGCAGTATAACACCAATGCACGCCAAAGAAACCACTGAAACCTGAAATCTTGTAACATCAACAACTAATCCATGATGTCATATGTGGAATGGTAATTGCCAATGTATGCACCCAAAAGTATTTATTAAAATAATTAATGGTAGCTTTTGCGTGCTTAGAACATCGGATTGGGCATCAATGTCAATCCAAGCATACAGTATCTCATTAAAACCAAGTGAACCAAAAGGTCCTATCATGATGGCCCAGATTTGGGATCCAATTCAACAATGGTCTTGCAAATTCTCATTTCCCAGCAAAATCTTGTGCAAGAGCTGAGTGGATGAGCAACAACTATAGTCATACGCAATGAGAACACCAAGTCGATATGCTTACTGGTTTGTAAGCAGGTGATTCGAGGTAGGATTTTTCATTCGACCCCAAATAAAGTTATCTCCAATCACTACTCACTTGCAGGTAAATCGAAGATATGCCATCCAAAAGAGCCTTGGTGCAAAAATCTCCAAACAAATCCCAGGAAAAGAGGAAGGAAGTGGTCAGAGTATCCAACCCCAAACCGATACGAAAAAAACCACAGCAATGAAACGTGCTTCCATTGTGATTTCATTCCCAATGAGGAAACTGGATGTGAAGATCCCCTGTTTCGGAGACACGGAAGAAAGTATTAGGTCAGCGGTCACAATTCCATCCTGGAGCGATATGTACAACATGTTCAAGAACCGGGAGTATCTTGATTTCACGCCACATAGTGACCAGAACAAAGGCAAGGTGGATAATCCGCGTTCAATTTCAAGAGAAGATCTAGTCTACACCAGCAGTAACAATGACACCAATTTTTGCAGAAACATAAACAATAGAATGGGTCATCAATAATACTAAGTCTGAGAGTGGTGTGATCACTTGTACAAAGCGTGAATGCATCAGAAATTTCCTCCCCCAAGATGTAAACAAGTACTACAATTTTCCTGATGCCGAGGAATTGCTAAAAAATGACTTTGTAATAAGTTTCTATGAGAAAATATGATGTGGGCAGAATATTATCCACTCAGTGGAAGAAGGACAAAAGGAATTTTAATAGGGCTACAGGAAGATACCATGCCAGGCTGAAGGAGCCATATATGTACTTGATGTTTTTGTTGTGTAGGTTGTATGGGGAGAAAGAGACCTGTATCTATGGCATATGTGGTGGCTATGCAAGGAAGAAATTTAATTGGGGAGCCATCATATTGAGACAGTTGAGCATCAAGGTGGAACAAGCCCAAAATCCTAAGGCTAGTAAGGTACCTATTTTTTTTATATGGCTTCCTACCTGCTGGATGTTGTATGCGCAGAGAATACATTTGTGGGACTAGCACTGCGTTGGCAAGTCTATGATCCTCCAGTCCATGTCACTTTTAGCATATTGTGGGAGGACAAGTACAAGAAATCTTATTCCCTAATTTGTGATACATTTATAGCTTGCTTGTACCAATTTATCTTTGGTCAGGAGTGCCCTAGGCTATCTAAGCAGGCCAAGAAGATTCTGGGTTGTATCGGCAATCATTATTTTCAGAAAGACAATACATATATGTTGAGTCTATGGGGCTATTGGTCCACTCCACCTACTTCCCATCTATGTCCCAGATAGACTAGTTGTGGGAAAAATTTGTTATCAAAACATCATGCAAGGATTCAACGCCACATAATCAAAGGATAAGAAGAGTGTTTTTATCCCTTACAACATGCAAATGGGGTATTACATGGTAAGAGACACCAAGCATGCCAAGCAAGAAGGACAAGCGCAACTAGAATACAAGTTCCAAACTAGCAAGTTTAGAAGGCATAATCATAAAAGGCTAGTGCTAAAACATTCTGAACAGGTATCAGTAGTGTGGCCATATGCACATGAAATTTGGCAGGAGGAAGCCTTCAAAGAAACACCCAACATTGGCAAGAAGGGGAAAGGAGAAGAGCCAACCCAAATGTTGCCCCTTTCACTACATTATCCTTGGAAGAGCAGATACAAATCATCAGTCAAGGAGATGCGAAGGTGAAGGCTGAAGACACAAGGAAAGATGAAATAGCTCACCTGCAAAAGAAGTTGAGTTAAAATCTATACAAGAGGAACAAGAAAGGTAGATCCAAGAACAAGAACAATAAAGAGAGGATGTAGAGGAATCGAAGAGAAAGCAAGAAGAAGAAGAAGCCCAAGAACACCTTGCTCAACAACCGATACAAGAGGTAACCAGAACAAAGAAAAAGAGAGTTGATGGAACAAAGGACGAAAGAGCAAGAGGAAAAGGCTCAAATGTTAATCAAGGTTTTCATTGATGTCAATATGGCATTGGCCGAGATGGAAAATATTCTTGAGATACCCCAGAATGTGATGATAAGGTTGAAGACAATAAATGTCTGGTACCAGATGATGATTTCATGACTCTTGTTTGACAAGAATGCCATCAATGAAGAGGTCAACCCATGAAGATGTCAAACCACTAATGAAGAAGTCCTAAGAAGTCTTTGAACTAGCTATAATGTTGCATGTGCCTTGATGATATAGACCTTAACCCTTGATGACATATGGAGTCATACAATAAATGAATAACCACAATTGATGATGGCACTTGATGAAGGTTGAAAGACTAGATGATAACATGGAAGATATCATTTGAAGGTTGGAAGACTATTTTGGAGTTCTCCTAATAATGCTGCACTATAATATATATCATTTCACCATTATGTGATGACATGGATGATGCACTCATTGCTGGACATTACCATGATAATGTGAACGTCCTACATGTTCCTATGATGATGAAGAAGCCAAATATTGGAGAAGACAAACAATGGAGAAGCCAAATAAAGAAGCCATACTATCCTAACCATCTTCTGCACTAAATATTTCAGAAGCAGTCACAAAGAAAAATAATTTTGGATAGCTTGGAGGCATCCTTTCCAAATGAATCCTACACCATCTTAAAGAGGAATTTTTCCTCTTTCTAGCGAGCCCTTACTTGCCCTAAAAATCCCAATAGTTTGTGAGAAAATGGATTTTTAAGTTGAAAAATATATATTTTTTGCCTAGCCAACTTGAGCCGACTTGTGTATGCTCATACTCTTTCACCCAACCGACGTGTCTATTCATCATAGGTCAAAACCTGTATAAATAATACGTCAAAGACTCCATTTTTTTCATCAACTCGGTGCATATTTCAGAGATAAAAATAAGAACGAAGATAGGAGGCCGAGGAGATCAGGCAGAACATTGGTTGGGTTAATTTTCAACGTTGAACAAGGAACAATTACCTAATATCTTGGACCTCCAAACTTGTGGTGGCTTATTAAACTGAAGTGACAATTTTGAGAAAACTCGAATTAATTTGAGGTGACTCATCTTTGCAGACATTTTTGAGAATATTTGAAGCTCGGGTTTCCCTGAAGACATGTGATAGCTCATTAAAAAAAAACATCTTTGCAGAACACCTCATAAAAATCTTGCAAATCTTGATTCACACATTACAGATCTCAGTCTATTCTACAAGCCACACACCTTTTTGCAGAGAAGTCTAAAATTGTAAATAAAAATTCAATTGTCGAATTGGAACAGAAATTTATGCTTTGGAACCTGTTATTTAATTGGGAGTTTGAGAATACCTTGGGCATCTGTTGATAGACCTGAGATGATCCTTAAAAGAAATATCAAGGAAGTATCTTGAATTCATTTTATGAAGCAGAGTTGAAGACCCTTAGATTATTTGGAGAAAAATTTGAGAAGTGAACTTGTTTAGAGCAGTCTCTGAGAACAGATACTTTGAAGCAAGCTTTCAAGAATCCATTGAAGACTTCTAGAGTAGTTTTTAACACTTTTCTGAAGCAAAATTCGGACCAGACCTTGAGGTGTCTTTAGAAGAATATGTGAAGAGTTTTTGGACATGAGAAGATATAGAAGATTGACAATCTACATTGAAAAACTCCCTTGAAGACATTGGCCTTGAAGACATTTTGGAAACCCTTGATTGAAGCATAATTGAAGGACACTTTAAGTTTTGATAACTTGTTGAAGATCACTCTAAGAGTAGTGTGAAAGCATATTGGAGAAGACTTTGTACATTTGTCTTGGAGCCATTTGAAGACAGCTTGATGAGAAGCCTTAGCTGATCTTGGAGACATTATTTTAGACCATGATGCATTGAAACCATCATGAGGTAACTTGGAGAAATTGTTTGGGTATGATGAAGACCAGTGGTGACACCTTCTAAGAAGAAAAGGTTGTCATTGATGACGTAATGTGGAGACTGCAATGAAGACTAAGTGAAGATTGTTAGCGATCATTGAAGAAGACTTTAGGAGCCGTGAAGAATAAATAAAGATATTTTGATGAAGTGAAGTTGTGGGTTGGAGCATCATAGAGTCAAGTTCGGTGGCTTGGAAGATAGGGTTGGAGCCCTGGAGGATAGGAGTCCTCAAGAGACTAGGTTGGAGCCTGTACCAGATATAGGGTTGGAGCCCTTGAGGTTGGTGCCTCAGAATTGACAAGGTTGGAGCCTTGGAAGTCCAAGTCAGTGCTTGGAAAATACAGGTTGGAGCCTGGGAAATTGAAGATTGGTGTCTTCATCTAGGGTTAGAGCCCTACATATATTGTACTTGATTTATTGTAAAGAAGAAATTAATAAAAGCATTTATTCTTATTGTTCATATTGTGTTCTAAATATAAGTGATCTAACTGGTAAAAATAACAATTGGAAAGAAACATTGATTCACCCCCCTCTCAGTATTTCCAACAATTGGTATCATAGCCAGTACCTTCACTCAAAGCCTAACAGCTTGAAGGTTGATCATTAGAACACAAATGGCAAAGCCAAGGAAGAAAGTCTCCAATCCTCCTAAAGATGTGTCTTCCTCAACCATTGAAATTGAAGTAAATCAATTTGAGAAGGCTCCATTGTTCAATGGAAATTTTGATATATGGGTGGCAAGAATGAGGAATTTCTTGAAGACTCAAGGAATTGAAGTTTGGAAATCAGTGATTACTAATGACACGATGGACGAAGAATCCAAGGAGTACAATACAAGAGAAATGAAGGCAATTTTGAATGGGTTACCAAATTCTGTGAAGGCCAATTTTGAAAAATGTTCGTCAGCAAAAGTCATATGGGACAAACTTCATGATCTTCACTCAAAAGGAGCATTGACAATGATCTCTAGTCAAGAAGATGATGGAAAACAAGAAAGAAGTCCAGAATCCGTCAAGGAAGTTGAAGATAAGAGAGATGACAACAAGGCTAAAGAAGACCTAGAAGATGAAGAGAACAAAGAAGACTTTGAAGAAGATCTCTTGAATAAACTTATGGCTTCCATGGAAGAGATTAACAGTTTGAAAAATGAAAATGAGGAACTTAAGAAGAAAGTGCAAGATGGTAACCAAGACAAGACAAGGAAGGAAGTTGACTTTGTCAAGCTTCAAGTACAAGAAAGAGATGAGGAGCTCGCCAAACTTAAAGAGGAATTTCATCAAAATAAAAGAAAGCATCATGAAGAAGTCATATCTATAACAAATCAATTGGATAAGGCAAAGAAAAGGGAAGAAACTTTGTCAAGCCACCTTGAACAAAGAATTAAGAGCTTGAACAATCTTGAAGCAGAGATTGGTTAATACAAGAAAGAGGTATCCTCTCTTAGATCTCAACTAGAAGAAACAAGGAAAAAAGCGCAAGGAGCTGAGAAGGTGATGGAAACTTTGGCTTTCATAGAAGGACAAGTTAATGAAGCAGAAAAGGAGAGAAATACCATGATATGCCAACTAGACGAAAAGGATGAAGAAATCTTGAAACTAAAATTAGACATCAATCTTCTCAAGGCCGAAACATGTGAAGTTACAAGAGTAAAAGAAGAATTGGAGAGTAGTCTAGCAAAGGAGAATGAAGAAGTCTTCATAATGAAATCAAATATCATCTCCCTTAAAATCGAAGCACATGAAGCAAAAAGGATGGTGGAAGAAATGAAGAAGCAACTACTTATGAAAGATGAAGATTGTGAAAAGTTGAAAGAAGAAATTGTCTTTCTTGAAAAGAAATTTGAATTGCTGAATAAAAACATAAAAACTCTCAAACACTAGATGACATCCTAAGTCAACAAAAGGTCTCCCCTTGATAAATCAGGTCTTGGCTATGCAGGTGAATCCTCAAGCAAGAATGATAATGCTTCAAACAACAAATATGTGAGGAACCTAGAAAGAAATGTTGATGCTCCTAGTTCCAACAAAGGCAAGAGTCAAGATGACATTAGAAGAAACCCCACTCCAAGGAGATTTACAGATGATGTCAAGAATACAAAAGGAAATGAATATCATCAAAGAATTCCAAGGCAAAAAGACTTCAGAAGTACTTCAAGGAACTCTTCATCTCCCAGGTACCAAAGTATATTTCTTGGTTATTGCTATTCTTGTACAAACTTTGGGCACATGGCAAAATATTGTAGGGCATCACAAAGACATATATAATGGTCCCCGTCAATCTCCTAGAAGCAATTTTGCAAGAAGAAGTAATGATCTCTCATTCATGAACAAGATGGAGTGCTTCAATTGCCATAAGATTGGACATATGGCTCGTGATTATAACTTGACTTGAGTCCCTCAACAAGC
Source organism: Pinus albicaulis (assembly GCA_034641835.2). Lineage (NCBI taxonomy): Eukaryota > Viridiplantae > Streptophyta > Pinopsida > Pinales > Pinaceae > Pinus > Pinus albicaulis. The sequence goes on from CM076578.1 coordinate 1,973,921,348, forward strand.
TAAAATTATGTCAACTAAGCCAGAGAAGAAGGTTACACAAGTATGGAGAAGGAAGCAAATAGGATCCGAAAGTCTCTTGAACACTCCAGTCAACAACACATGTTGTTGATTTGATGAAAACATCCTTGATATTCCAAGTGTTTGATGATGAGACTCTGCCAGAAAGGAGACCATGCATACTGTTAGGGGGAGCTTATGATTCTTAATCATTCTTGCAGAAGCTATCTGTGAAAGGCCCCTATAAAATCCTTGTTGAGTCACACATGGACAATCATCCTTTGATAAATCATCTCTCGAGAGCAACTCCATTGAGGAATATGATCACTTACTAATCTAGTGGACTATTGTTGAGGATATATTCCATTTGATCACTAAGAAAGTAATCTTTCTTGAGGTAGAGGAATTTATGCAGACAGGGGGAGTTGTTTCATCACATGAAGAAATGTAGACACATATATCATTGAGCACATTTCCAGAAGGAAGAGCACCATGACAGGGGGAGTAACTTACCTATAAGATATACTATTGATGAAGAAAAGAAGTAGCTTGACAGGGGGAGTACTTGGGCATCCCATTTGCCATTGATGTCAAAGGGGGAGAGAATGTTGGAAGGGCAAGAATATTTCCATCAATGACAAAGGGGGAGATTGGTAATCAAGGTTGTCATTGATGTCAATATGGAATTGGCCGAGATGGAAAATATTCTTTAGATACCCCAGAATGTGATGATAAGGTTGAAGACAATAAATGTCTAGTACCAGATGATGATGTCATGACTCTTGTTTGATAAGAATGCCATCAATGAAGAGGTCAACCCATGAAGATGTCAAACCGCTAATGAAGAAGTCCTAAGAAGTCTTTGAACTAGCTATAATGTTGCATGTGCCTTGATGATCTAGACCTTAACCCTTGATGACATATGGAGTCATACACTAAATGAATAACCACAATTGATGATGGCACTTGATGACGGTTGAAAGACTAGATGATAACATGGAAGATATCATTTGATGGTTGGAAGACTATTTTGGAATTCTCCTAATAATGTTGCACTATAATATCTATCACTGCACCATTATGTGATGACATGGGTGATGCACTCATTGCTGGACATTACCATGATGATGTGAATTTCCTACATGTTCCTATGATGATGAAGAAGCCAAATAATGGAGAAGACAAACAATGGAGAAGCCAAACAAAGAAGCCATACTGTCCTAATCATCTTCTGCACTAAAGATTTCAGAAGCACGCACAAAGAAAAATAATTTTGGACAGCTTGGAGGCATCCTTTCCAAATGAATCCTACACCATCTTAAAGAGGAATTTTTCCTCTTTCTAATGAGCCCTTACTTGTCCTCAAACTCCCAATAGTTTGTGAGAAATTGAATTTTTAAGTTGAAAATATATATATTTTTTGCCTAGTCGACTTGAACTGACTTGTGTATGCCATACTCTTTCACCCAACCGACGTGTCTATTCATCATAGGTCAAAACCTGTATAAATAAGACGTCAAACACTCCATTTTTATCATCAAACCGGTGCAGATTTCAGAGATAAAAAGAAGAACGAAGATAGGAGGCCGAGGAGATCAGGAAAAACATTGGTTGGGTTAATTTTCAACGTTGAACAAGGAAAAATTACCAATTAAGATCTTGGTCCTCCAAACCTGTGGTGGCTTATTAAACTGAAGTGAAAATTTTGAGAAAACTCAAATTAATTTGACGTGACTCATCTTTGCAGACAGTTTTGAGAATATTCGAAGCTTGGTTTTTCCTGAAGACATGTGATAGCTCATTAAAAAAAAACATCTTTGCAGAAAGCCTCATAAAAAGCTTGCAAATCTTGATTCACACATTACAGATCTCAATCTATTCTACAGGCCACAAAACTTTTTGCAGAGAAGTCTGAAATTGTAAATAAAATTCAATTATCAAATTGGAACCAGAAGTTATGCTTTGGAACCTGTTATTTAATTGGGAGTTTGAGCATACCTTGGGCCTTTGTTGATAGACCTGAGCTGATCCTTAAAAGAAATATCAAGGAAGTATCTTGAATTCATTTTATGAAGCAGAGTTGAAGACCCTTGGATTGTTTGGAGCAAAATTTGAGAAGTGAACTTGTTTAGAGCAATCTCCGAGAATAGATACTTTGAAGCAAGCTTTCAAGAATCCATTGAAGACTTCTAGAGCATTTTTTGACACTTTTCTGAAGCAAACTTTGGACTAGACCTTGAGGTGTCTTTAGAAGAATATGTGAAGATTTTTTGGACACGAGAAGATGTAGAAGATTGACAATATACATTGAAAAACTCCCTTGAAGACATTGGCCTTGAAGCATTTTGGAAACCCTTGATTGAAGCATAATTGAAGGACACTTTAAGTTTTGATAACCTGTTGAAGATCACTCTAAGAGTAGTGTGAAAGCATATTGGATAAGACTTTGTACATTTGTCTTGGAGCCATTTGAAGATAGCTTGATGAGAAGCCTTAGTTGATCTTGGAGATGTTATTTTAGACCATGATGCATTGAAACCATCATGAGGTAACTTGGAGAAATTGTTTGGGTACGATGAAGAGCAGTGGTGACACCTTCTAAGAAGAAAAGGTTGTCATTGATGACGTAATGTGGAGACTAAAATGAATACTAAGTGAAGATTGTAAGGGCTCGTTGAAGAAGACTTTGGGAGCCGTGAAGAACAACCAAAGATATTTTGATGAAGTGAAGTTGTGGGTTGGAGCCCAAGAGGTTGGAGCCTCATAGAGTCAAGGTCGGTGCCTTGGGAGATAGGGTTGGAGCCCTAGAGGATAAGAGTCCTCAAGAGACCAGGTTGGAGCCTGTACCAGATATAGGGTTGGAGCCCTTGAGGTTGGTGCCTCAGAATTGACAAGGTTGAAGCCTTGGAAGTCCAAGTCAGTGCTTGGCAAATACAGGTTGGAGCCTGAGAAATTGAAGACTGGTGTCTTCATCTAGGGTTGGAGCCCTACATATATTGTACTTGATCTATTGTAAAGAAGAAATTAATAAAAGCATTTATTCTTATTGTTCATATTGTGTTCTAAATATAAGTGATCTAACTGGTAAAAATAACAATTGGAAAGAAATACCGATTCACCCCCCTCTCAGTATTTCCAACATCAAAGGCATTTAGCAGAGCAAATGGATAAAGCAGCCAAGCTTGTAGAACAATGGAGAAGAGAAGAATAGGAAGAAAAGGCCAAGAGGGAGCAAGAAGAAAAGCTTAAACGAGAAGAAGAAGAGAAAAAGAAGGTTGGGTGAAGACAATCTCAACTCAATCCAAGCTCGTTATACCCAAGGATGCCATTGGCCTCACATGGGAAGAAGAGATCAAGGTGATCCATACACCAGCTGAGCATGAACATTCTGTAGGGACCAAAACCCTAGAAGAAGATGGATAGCAAGATATGGGTAGAAACAAGGAAGAGGCTATCACGGAAACAATCACCTCTACTAGAGACAATGCGGCACAAACTCCTGAAAAAACACAAGAGGCTGAAGCCACACTTGTCAGTGGAACTATTGATGCTTAGGGCTCCCAAGAGATGACTAATATACAAGTTGTCCCCAAATAAGCCAAGATTCCCCTTACAACAGAAAAGGAAATAGAAACAGGAGGGGACGGGCAAGAAATAGCAATGGAATACATATATACACCCAGTAGTTAGGATAATGTTCTGTTTTGGAGAGCAAACCATACCCCAACCTGTGGACGACATGGCTGACATGAAACCCATCACATGTGATAGGAAAAGGAAGTCAATTGTCAGGACAAACCAAAGGATGATGAAAATCATTGTGGATACTAGGGTGATCTGTACCTCAAAAGAGGTCATAATGGATGAGAAGAAGGCTTGGACCACCAATTTATTAATAGTCACGGTGGCACTCTCTCACACCTCATTCTGCAAGACTAGAGAGGAGGAGAAAAAGCTCAATCAAACAAGGAAGGAAGTAGCCTCCTTTCAAAATCAGGTACAATACTACAAAGAAGCAAGGGGCACAACAAACCCAGTAGGTGACCTCATGGACAAGCATCAGATACATTGAAAGGCACAAGATACATTTCTACAAAAGGTGCTTGACTTTGAAGAGAAAGCAATGCAATTTATGGCAACGCACATGGAAGTTTTACAATGGAAGGAAAAGGGTTCCAGGGCCCTAAACCAAATATAATATATTAAGGAAATTCAAATGGCTAGGGGAAATGAAGAGCATATAATCATACTTTTTGTTGAAGAAAGTTCAAATCACATGAGCACAACCTCCAGATATTGGATGGAGTTGGAAAAAGAACCAACTAAATAGATGAATGAGGAGTGGGATGCCTGTCAAGGGACTTGGAAAAAAGTAAATAAGACAATGATTGATCTCCAATTGCTATAATTTGGGTCACCAAAGGATTTTTGGCCATATCAATAAGTCGTTGTTGATTTCAATCAGATTGCCGATGAGCACCAGTAGAACATTGAGCATATCACTTCAAGCTCCAGTATGATTTTTCCTTCCTCATCAAGTTCTGGCAATATTGTTTGAACTGGAAGATTTTCACCTATAACCTTCTTTAAGCATGAAACATGGAAAACTGGATGCACTCGTGAAGAAGAAAGAAGCTCCAATTTGTATGCCATAGTACCAATCTTTTGCAACACCTTGTAAGGACCATAGTACTTTGGAGATAATTTATTATCCTTCTTAGCTTGCTTGAGGGGCATTTGTTTGTATGGTTGTAGCCATAAAAATACCCAATCTCCCACATCAAAACTTCTCTCGCTGCGATGTTGATCTGCTTGTTGTTTCATTCAATTTTGTGTCGAATTCAGGTTATCCTTTAAGAGTTGGAGAACTTCTTGTTGATGCTCGATGTGATCTTCCATTGCTTGAACCTTTGAATTTTCTCTTAAAGATGATGTGATGGATGGTGGATGATATCCATAAAGTGCCATAAATGGGGTCATTTTTTTTGTAGTATGGAAGGAAGTGTTATACCACCATTCAGCGAGAGGTAACCACTTGACCCATTGTGTTTGTTTATCAGATACAAAACAACTAAGATATCCTTCCAAACATTTATTTACTATCTCAGTTTGACCATCAGATTGAGGATGATAAGATGAGTTATGAGCTAATTGAGTACCCAAACAAGAAAATAACTCTGTCCAAAAATTTCCAGTAAAAATGGGATCTCTGTCGCTCACAATAACCCTTGGGTTCCCATGTAGCTTTTGAATTGTGTCCATAAATGTAGTAGCAACTATACTTGCTTTAAATGGATGAGATAATGCACAAAAGTGTGCATACTTGGTAAGTCTATCAACTACCACCATGATGACACTCTTTCCTTTTGACTTAGGTAAACCTGTGATAAAATCCATTGAAATCTCCTCCCAACGTTGACTTGGAATGGATAAAGGTTGTAGAAGTCCCGGGGTCTTAATTGTCTCAACTTTATTCTGCTGGAAAACCAAACATTCCACCACAAACTTTTGAATATCAGATTTAAGGCCATCCAAAAAAAAATCTTTCTTCACCCTGTGGTAAGTTTTTAAAAATCCTGAGTGTCCTCCTAAAGGAGAAGTGTGCAATTCTAGAAGAATCTTTTGTTTTAGTTGGGAATTCTTACAAAGATATAAGCGATCTCTGTACCATAAGGAATCATTTTTCCAACTAAATGTATCAGATGTACTAGGATCTTGCTGCAACTTTTGAATGAGTATCCATACATCTTTGTCCTTCTTCCATTCATCTCTTGCTTCAGTTATCCAATCTGGTTGGATAATAGAAATGGCACAAAGCAATGCTTCCACCTTTTCATTCTTTCTTGAGAGTGCATCTGCAACAACATTAAGCTTTCCTTTTTTGTAGATTATTTCAAAGTCATAACCCAACATCTTTGTGACTCATTTTTGTTGCTCTTCTGAAGATAGTCTTTGTTCCAAAAAGTGTTTAAGACTATCATGATCAGTTTTTACCTTGAAGTGTCTTCCCATTAGGTAAGTTCGCCATTTCTTTAGTGCATGCAGTATTGCTAACATTTCCTTCTCATAAATAAGTTTCTGTAAATACTTTCCTTTAATTGGACGACTTTCAAAAGCAATGGGTCTTCCTTCTTGCATTAAAACAGCACCAATTCCATTTCCTGAGGCATCACATTCCACAATAAAATGTTCAAAGGCCTTAGTTGCTTCAGGAGTCCATGAAAATGCATCTTTCTTCAATAATGTTGTTAGAGGTGTTGCTATTCTCCCATAATTCTTAACAAACTTGCGATAATACCCTGTTAACCCGAGAAATCCTCGCAACTGCTTCATGGTTGTGGGGACTTTCCAATCCTTAATGGCTTTAATTTTGTTAGGGTCTGCCTTAACAGCCTCATGAGATACAATATGACCCAGATATTCCACCTCTTGTACTCCAAAGAAACATTTGGATGTTTTTGCAAATAATTGTTTCTCCTGCAATAGTTTGAGCACCTTGTCAACATATTGAACATGATCCTTCCAAGACCTGTTGTATATTAGTATATCATCAAAAAATACTAGCACAAATTTTCTAAGGAAGGGTTTGAAAATGGAATTCATCAACCCTTGAAATGTAGAAGGTGCATTGGTAAGGCCAAAAGGCATGACCAAAAATTCATAATGACCTCATGAGTTCGAAATGTTGTTTTTGGAATATCTTCAGTCTTCATTCTAATTTGATGATATCCTGAACGAAGATCCAACTTGGTAAAATAAATTGTTCCATGTAATTCATCCAATAATTCATCAATCACAGGAATGGGAAATTTATCTTTAATGGTGAGCTTATTGAGCTCCCTATAATCTGGACACATGCGCCATGATCCATCCTTCTTGTGTACCAATACTACAGGAGCAGAGAAATAACTTTGACTAGGTTGAATTATACCCACCTCTAACATTATTGCAATCATACGTTCAATTTTTCTCTTTTGGACATAAGGATATATATAAGTCCTGATGTTTGGAGGAACACTTCCTGGAATCAAATGAATAACATGATCATGATCACGAATAGGTGGGAGTCCTTTGTGAGTTTCAAACACCTTGGAATGATTGTCCAAGACTTGTTAGAGATCTGCAGAAATAGATGATTTTGATGTTGGAATTTCTAGTGAGCATAATTGTGCAATTACGCCTCGTTGTTATTTATTTAGAAGATTTGTCATGACATTAGAGCTTATTATCTTTCCTGGCTTCCCTGCAATACCCCGTAATTCAACTTCCTTTCCTTCTGAAAAAAATTTCAAGAAAATTTCTTGAAAATTAAAAGCTACCGTCCCCAAAGATTGTAACCATTGTACTCCTAGTACAACATCAGCACCTCCCATAGGAATGGAAAACATTGGACTAGTCAATACATATTCCCCCATGGTTAGCTTGATATTATGGCATTTTCCAGAGCAATTTATAGTTCCTCCATTTGCAAACATCACTTGACATTCTGGTGCTGGGTATAGGAAACAATTTAATTCCTTGGCTACCTTACAATGAATAAAATTATGGGTGCTACCTGAATCAATCAACACTATTACCTTTTTCTTCTTGATATGCCCTTCTATCTTGAGAGTTTGAGGAGTGGTAATTCCTGCCAGTGCATTACACGATATGGTCGGATTCATTTCTTCCTCTTCTAGGGCTGGTTCCTGGTGTATATCCTCTTCTTGTTCATTTTCTTCTTCCTCTTCACAATCTATGTAAAATAATTTATTCTCAGCACACTTATGACCTTTAGTGTATTTTCTATCACAACTGTAGCAAAGCCTTTTTTCTCTTTTTTCTTCCAATTGTTGTGGTGTCAACCTTGTAGGTTGTGGAAATCTAGGCGTAGCAACACTTCCTTCTTTATAGAATTGAGTGGTAGGCTTCCTTGTCGCCATAATTTTACATTCAACTTTTCTTGCCAACCTGAATGCCTTCTCCAATGAATCAGGTTCCAAACGCGAACTTCATGTTGGATGTTATCCTTTAAAGTGCCTAGGAAGAGATCAATCCTGTGTGCCTCTGTAAGATCAGTTACCCTTATATTCAATTTTTGGAAGTCCTCAATGTGCTGCCCCACTAAACCCTTTTGTTTGAGATTTATCAATTGGGTAAAGAAGGTGTTGCTCTTTGTATCCTCATAATGTGCTATTATTTCCTCCGTAAAAATTGACCAAGTGACAATTTTTTTACGGGAGCAAAGCCATCGATACCATACAAATGTATTTTGTTCTAAATGTAAAGTTGCAATGCGTACCTTTTGTATGTTTTGCACATTATTGAGATCAAAATATTGCTCCATCTGTAGTATCCATGTTACAGGATCCTTTCCATCAAACTTCCTCATATCCATTTTTGGAATATGGTGGTTCTTCCCTCCAACATTAGAGTTTATGAAATCACGATTGACATTTATTTTGTTCTCATCATGAGTTTCCTCTACTATCTTTTCACCATTAGGAAACATTTCTTGTATCAACTTTGTCAAACCTTCCATGTTTGTTTTTAGATCATTCTTCATGTTTTCCATCTTAGCTTCCATGTCATCCATCTTAGATTCCATGCCAGCTTCCATGCCATCCATCTTAGCTTCCATGCCATTCTTCAAACCATCCATCTTAGATTCCACGTCTTTCTTCAAACCATCCATCTTAGTTTCCATGCCTTTCTTCAAAACTTCCATGTCATTTTTTGTTGCTTTTTGCGAGAGTGAAATTTGTTGCACTTTCTCTTGTAATTTTGATGTCATGTTGCCATTCTTCATCTTCTTGAGTCATAGTAGAGCCTTCTAAAGGCTTAATGGGTGTTGAATTCCTTTTAGGGGCCATTTCAGAATCCAATAATGATATCTATTCTATAATATTCCCTTGGAATCAATTCAACTTGATTCTTCAAACAAGACTTATGCAATTCGGAAAAAAAAAATACACACCTTTTACTTGATTTTGAGGAACTCGATATTGAAATTGACTTATCTATATACTTTCAGATCCTAAATATCTAAAATTTGGCCTTGTAGTAATCCTCTGAAGCTTCTTTCAAATGCCACAGGTCTGACTTGATTTGGATTCTTCAAGGCAAAGTTATGTCCAATCTCCCATAATGACCTAATTATGAACTGGTTTAGTAGAGCAAACTTGTATGACCTGCCACGTGTCACTGTTTACTCCTTTGGCTTTGAAATTTATAGACAGGAAAATACAGTCCATGTACTTCCAGTCACTTCTTACAGAATTCCAATCTGATGCTCAGAGAGAGAGTTATGAAGCTTTTCCCACAATCACCTCTTTGAGATGAAATTCGGGAGCCTGAAAAAGACCTAACTTCCACAAATCATATCTCCAAAAATATTGTGAACCAAGCTCTGAAATTTTGCGACGATGTTCCTCAGGATTTCAACTTCGTGCTCTAAAAATTTCAGCTTCTGAACCTTCATAGAAAAAAAGTTATAGCGAAAATTCCGCGATGACCTTTTTAAGTGAAATTCAGGACCCTGCACAAAGACTTAACTTCCACAGATCATATCTCCGAAAAATGTTGCGAATCAAGCTCTGAAATTTTGCGACGATGTTCCTCAAGATTTCGGCTTCGCACTCTAAAAATTTCAGCTTCTGAACCTTCGTAGAAAAAAAGTTATAACGAAAATTCCATGATGACCTGTTTGGAGCAGCGAAACCCTAGAATCCAAAGCTCGGATACCAAATGTTGTGAAACTAGCTCCAAAAATAGAAGAAAAGAGATATCAACGCCTTATAAATAAGCCACTTCGAAGGGGCAACCTCCAATACATTACATGAATGAACAATTCTTGGATGATACAAATTACAAAACCTCCTTTCTATATATAGGAGTCCATGGGGCCACAATGTAATCCTAGTGGAGCCCAATGTAATCCTAGCCGACCTAACAATAATAATTTAAGGGCACAATAATAACAATATGGGGGTTAAAGGAGTACAATAATAACAATAAGGGGGTTACAATAACAACAATAAGGGACTATAGTAGTAATATAGGGACCTAACAAATGAGGACATTTACAGAGGTTCATTGTTAATGAGATAAGAACTAAAGATAAACTAGACAACTGGTGTGCCTAGAATTGATAAATACACTTGGTAGTTCAAGGAGAGCAACGATAACTTGAGTGTCTTGATTGGTCAACACAAGTTTCCTTATAGGCTCAAATGTGAAGAGCTTTTTGCTCAATGCAATGTTTTAGATGATGAACACATGAAGGCCAAAACTCTTAGATATAGAGTAATAGCAATTGTTGTCTACTTGATGGGTTACATATATCACATTTCTATTCTAATTGTAAATAAAAGTGGGAACTGTTCTAAAGAGGGGACACTGAGGATGCATTTTTGTTTGTATCTGCAGAATTATTTTTGAGTTAATTTAGAAGCTCTGAAAGGGTCGATTCGTCGATTCTTCTTGGATCTTGATTGAAGTATTACAATTGTGGATTGTTTCTCCCAATATTGATAACATGGGCATCAAGAAAAAATTGGCAAGGGCCCTGGAAACATTTTAGAAATATTGGCAAAAAAAGGCAAAAATCGGCCAACCACAACAAACATTAAAAAATACCTATGTTGCATGGGGACTAGTCCCCACCAAAAAATCCCTCGTACCTAACGTTCCGATGTACCGGGACTTTTACAGGGGTTGGGAACGTCCCTAATTTCTTGGGAACATCATCGGGAACTTCGAGACTTCCAAGTCATTCCCAATCCGTCCCGGACAAATATTGGGGACTTTTCGAGTACCATTCCATCGTCCCTGAGGAAAAAAATTTATGTTCCTCCCTCCTCCGATTATAAATCACAAAATTTAACTAATAAAAATGGGTACAATTCATCGACTAGCATGGATATCGATTATCTCATTGGACAAATAGTCTACCGAATACTCAATGAATCATTTCCTGCAGGATATCTCATTACTGTTAAGATTGGAGGAAGTGATACACTTCCCAAAGGAGTAGTATTTGGACCTGGAATTTTAATGCCACTTCCACAAATAATGACACTGCAACAAAAATATAACATACAAATACAGACATGAATACTAGTTGTTCTTCACAACAATCTTCACCTCCACCATGAAGTCCAGTTACCTTATCAAAAATATGTGAGTCAACTTTTGTTATCAAAACCACAACAAAGCCAACTGTAGTGACAGGTTGAAATAGTCTCTAAAAACAAACATAAAGATCTTCATCTTCACCAACAACATGAATTTTTGGGTGGAGAAAATGTTGTCAATGAAGATATTCGTCTTCCCTACCATCATGGTTTTCTAGATGGACAGAACATTGTTAGTGAGATGTTGGAATGTGTTACTACCTCCATCATTTATATGGTCGGATGATGGAGGCGAAGATGGTTGGAATTTATTATATATATATATATATATATATTATTCTCGTCCCCAACTTGTTGTCCCCTGGAAAATTTGGGGGTGTGCTCTAGCCGTATTGGAAACTTGTCCCCTTGTCCCCAAAGGCAATGCGACATAGAAAAATACAAAATATATTTATTTTTTTCAAAATAAAAAATAAAAAATCAAAGTCAAAATCAGCCAAAATTGGCAAAAATAGGAAAAAACGACAAAATCAAGAAACATTGTGATTTTTTCAAGCCAAAAAATTCACTGGCCAAAAAAATTGCAATTTTTCAACACATTGCCTAAAAATAAACAATGTTATCAACAATAGTGTTTGTGATGTCTAATGCTTCAAGTAAGAATTACTAATGATGCTATAGAATATTCTTAATTGCATGTGGCTTATGCTTGACAAAATCTAGTAAATTTATACAATACTTGGTGGGTAAGAATATAAAGAATTATTTTGTTTTCTCAGTTCTTATATAGTTGCTCTTTCATAAGTAAATATTCTCTTTTGCATAATTGTGATCATGGTTATATCATCTAAGCTATCTTGGGTGGCTTTCCATAAGATTACACATTCTGTTTCTTTAAGATGTTAGAATAGTTACTTGCGGTTAACCGACCATATTTACTCTTTGTACATTATCGGTGGAAAAAACTTAAAATAGAAGCACACTAGAATACAATAACAATCTACAAAGCCCATCAGGTGAGGGTTTCCAGATCCTTACCCCAAGGGTCATACTAAACTAAAGCAAATAGGGAAGAGTCTAATTGGGCCTTATTGTTGGGTATTGACCCTTGCTATTGATACAGAGAAATTTGAACCCTCAACACACCCCCACCACTCCTCCCAAACATGAAACTACAATGCAAAGACTTGGCTTCAAATCTTGCAATCCATAAATTCAGAGAAGGAAAATCCTACTTGAGACTTTAGATCATAGCCCCCAAAAAGTCAGTCCACCTAATCTAGAAAAATTACAACCACCTATTTGCAAATTTCATAGTTTCACAACTTCAAAATCAATGACCCCAAAAAGTCTTGAATCCAAACAACTTAGTGTTAAATTTTCGTTAAACCTAACACTCGCTAAATCATTAACCTAGCAAAAAGAAGATTTGCTAAATAATTTACACAACGAGGTTCTTAACTTCATTAGTGGAAACAAAAATAACCAATCTCATAACAAACACTACACATATTCTGCCCAATCAAATCATTTCATCATTAACAATGATTCAAAACCTACTTGGGCTCTTATCTTGGGACAATGGCCCAACTAAGAAAATACAAAATACAAAATAAATATGATCTAATCCAACAGATCTACCCTAGATCGGTGTTCGATCTTCTTTGTAGATTTGGATCTCCTACCTCTCGACACTCCCTTGGACCCAAACATTGCCCAATAAGATGCTTCTCTCAATCTTGTGTTGATGTAGTGTGTCTTCTCCTTCTCCATAGCCTTGTTATTATAGCTTTACATTGAGCTAAATCCATAACCTAACTCCAAAGTGATTGATGGTTGAGATTAGATCTCACCTCACATGAGATTAGTGGTTGAGATTAAAACATAATCACTAAAGTAATTTATTTTACTTTTCCTAATTTTACTTTAGCTCAATAAGCCAACATAATACTTATGTGTTTTTCCTAAGTTAAAAACTTAGGCTAAGTTACATTAGCAACTTGCTCACGCTAGAGCAAGTGTTCAAAGGTGATCTTGGGCACCTTCTACATGCATAGACATTTAGGCCCGTACCCAAGCTACAAACATCAACACTCCCTCTTAGCAAAGGAGGTACTTCTGCCACTTGGAACTGACTTTGATCCTACATTCGCTACCTTGGTTGCTCCCTCTGAATTGAAAGCCTTCCCTGCCATCATCCTTGAAGCCCTGATCCTTGTGAACTTGTTCCTAGAAGCCTCCTACTCCTAAACATTTTGTAAGGTCACCTCATACCAAGAGACCTTCTTGATAGATTTGGGGGAATTTGTCAACTACTCCCCCCCCTAAACCTAAATGCTGACTCCCTCTGAGCTACTCAACCTTCGGAGCTACCTAATCCATGTTCTTTGTCACTGCTCTAATTCTCCCTATGCTAAGTCATTCTAGCACCCTCAATAAATATGCTAGTTTATAGATCTGCTAGGATTGCCCGTGTGGATCTGTCTCGGTCCTTTAAAACATCCACGAAATCTATTGTCATACTCTCGACTGGTACAATATCCCTCTCTTCCTCTGAGGAGTGAACTCTACTAGTCTTGTTGGCAAACCTTGTTGGTACTATCCTTCATTCCCTGCTTTGTTTTCCACTACCAACTCGTGCTTTTCGCGACAAATTCCCTACCCAACAACTCTAGTTAGCCATTCCATCTTAGAATTACTTGACCATGCCTAGTGCGGCACTCTTCCCATGGCACGATCCTTTGCTCTATGGCACTAATTGACCAGACCCTATCGGTCCCTCTATGGCCCGTTCATAGCCCGAATCCTGCACCCAGTTGCTTTTGCCTCTTTGCACTCCCTTACACCCAACCCATTGCTCACTGAGATGCCTCTCTCAATCTTGTGTTGTTGTAGTGTGTCTTCTCCTTCTCCATAGCTTTGCTTTTATAATTTTACATTAAGCTAAATCCCTAACCCTAATCTCCAAAGTGATTGATGGTTGAGATTAGATCTCGCCTCACTTGAGAATCGAGATCAATGGTTGAGATTAAAACATAATAACTAAAGCAATTTACTTTACTTTTCCGACGTTTGTTTTAGCTCAATAAGCCAACATAATAATTATGTGTTTTTCCTAAGTTAAAAACTTAGACTTAAGTTGCATTAGCAACTTGCTCACACTAGAGCAAGTGCTCTAAGGAGATCTTGGGCAACTTACATGCCTAGACACTTAGGCCCATGCAAAGGTACCTACCCGAGCTACAAACATCAACACTTAGCAGGGAGGTCTCTAATAGAACATTTTTCTTTGCTATTCAAACTTATACCCTTCTTCAAATGTGCAATAGATAACCTCCCAACAGAACTTTGCACTCAGGATTCACCATTATCCTATCAAAACATTTTCCTGAGTTTAATAGAGGAAGGAGTAGAGCTTCCCTGTCATGTAAATAAGATGGAGAAACTAAGAAAGGAGCCTTAGTATATATGATAGTCACTAGGCACCTTTGATCCATGTCAAAAGAATCCAATCCATCGAAGATACAAAGGTTGGAAGCAATGGAAATCATCCATTTCCCTCTAGAGTTAGTTGCAAGAACGTGCTTTTTGAGACAAACTACATGCAGGACGCATGCACCCCAACATCTCTCAGACAGATGACAATGCATTGAAACAATGATGAGGAGTAAACAACAGGGGCATTCGCACCTAACAAATAGATCATCCAGTAGTTAAAGTACATCTGCCTTCTTATTAAAACCCCTAGGACATTAGGTAAAGATGCCAAGAATAAATCAAATATCTCAAAAGGCCTTGGCAATAAGTGTAATAAACAGTCAATTAGAATATTCACACAAGAGGAAATCATCTGCTATCACTGGCCAATGGAATTGGATGAAGGGAGTGGCAGCGTTAGAAAAAGAAGTGGCAGCATTAGAAAAAGAAGTGGTAGTAAGAAAAGAGCATATGACCCCAATTTGGTAGTGTCTAATGAGTTTTGTTCGTATATATAACCATTCATCTAACCTAGTATTACTATAATTAGCATAATTAACATGCAAGCATTTGGATTCAGCAATTTAAGTATTTAAAAATGCCATAAATCAAGAATCGTGTCATAAAGCATATAGAACAAGATTCAAGTTAAGATGCGTTTATAAACAATACAAGCAGTTAACAGACCTCCATCATGCATGAAGCAGAAAGTAAAAGTACAACCCAGTTGCATGTTACTAGTGCAAGATTGACAACATGCCTAGAATTCTTATAATGCAAGGCTATGTTTATCGTGCTCACTTAGCCTCAGACTAATCCAGAGAAAAACATTGCCCATCCTTGGAACGATGGTAACAATCGGGACCCTCATAACAAGTTTTCATGTAATAATCGTGGAAATGAAATTGATTGCAAAGTGACATTCTCAATAAGCTCAAATGTATTTGTTGGCTTCTCAGTATTGTGACACAAAATGTTCTCTCCCTCCACATCATTCATCACAAACCTAGTATTAGGAACATACCCTGCCTCCTTCATCTCCCTTCACAACCTCTCCAACTCTAGATAGATCTTTTGCATTTGTGGGTGTGACCTGTCCCCTACCAGGAAAGCATGTACATGTTTATTGATCTCAATCCAACTGCAACCAGGTATCTTTTTTATGCCTCTATCTTTAATCAATTTCCTTGCTTTTAAAATGTCATCCCACCTGCCAGCTGTAGCAAAGATGTTTGATAGAAGCACGTAAGGAGCAGCATCTTTACAGCCCAACTGAAAAATTCGTTCTGCTGTGTATTCTCCCAATTGTAAATTGTTATGCATCCTGCACGCACTAAGTAAACAACTCCACACAGCAGCATCAGGTGTTATTGGCATGTTGTTGATAAATTCTTGTGCTTCATGGAGGTGGCCAGCACGGCCAAGAAGGTCAACCATGCAGCTATAATGTTCCATTATAGGTGTTATATGATAATTTTCATCTACTAAACCCGCATGGCTACATGCAGACAAGACACAAACTAAGGTGACACTGTTTGGGTTCATCCCTGATTGTTTCATTTTTTCAAAGAGTTTGAGGGCCTCCTCAGCTAAGCCATGCATGGCATATCCGGCAATCATTGCTGTCCAAGAGACAACATTTCGTTGATACATTTTGTCAAACAATTGGTGTGCCTTCATTGTGATTTTGCAGACTGAAATCCGCTTCTAATTATTTTCCCATGGATCTCCCTACCCAGCTCCAGAGCTGCCAAGTTGGAAAATGTAGGAAGAATACTAGCAAAGGTTTTTGAATCTGACCTCACACCTGTCAATTGCATTTGTTGAAAGAACTTCAGGGCCTCCTCACCATGCGCATTCTGTGCAAATCCTGCAATCATTGCAGTCCATGCTACTACAGTTCGATGAGGCATTTCCTTGAAGAGTTTCAGGGCTTCATCAGTAAGCCCATTCTGTGCAAGTCCTGAAATCATTGATGTCCAGGAGAATAGATCTCTTTGGGGAGTTTCTTGGAAGAGCTTCTGAGCCTTATCAACAAACCCATTCTGCATACACCCTGCAATCATTATATTCCACGATAGAATAGTTGTATGGGGTATTTGCTTAAAGAGTCCTAGGGCCTCGTCAAGATAGCCATTCTGTGGAAATCCTCCAAGCATTGCATTCCATGAAACTGAATTTCTTTGAGGCATTTCCATAAATATATTTGTGGCTTCCGTCACAAACCCATTCTGTGCAAAACCTGCAATCATTGCATTCCACGAGGCCACATTAAGCTGGGGTATTTCCTTAAAGAGTTTCAGGGCTTCACCAATACGACCATTCTGTGCAAATCATGCAATCATTGCATTCCATGATACCACATTTCTCTCGGGCATCTCATTGAAGAGTTTCAAAGCTTCATCAACAAGCCCATTCTGTGCATATCCTGAAATCATCGCTGTCCATGAGAATATATCCCTTTGAGGCATTTTCTCGAAGAACTTGAGGGCCTCACTAATATGCCCGGCTTGTGCATATCCTGCGATGATCACTGTCCAGGAAACTACATCCGGTTTAGATATTTTGTCAAACATAGTGCGTGCAGTCTCTATACTCCCACACTTCGCATACATATCAACAAGGGAACTAATGACAACTACATCAGACTGAAATCCATCTCGTATTATTTCTTCATGGATCTCGATAGCCTTTTCCAGAGACGCAAACTGGCACATCCTTGAACAACATTGGTGAAGGTCAAGCGATTGGCTTGGACGCCTGTTTCTCGCATTTGGCGGAGCAGAGCCAATGCCTTTTCAGTAAGGCCGTGCCTTGAATAAGCTGCAATCATTGCGGTCCAGGAGATCACATTCCTTTCAGGCATTTTGTCAAACGCTTCACAAGCTTTATCTGAACATCCACACTTTGCATACATATCTACGAGTGTCCTAATCACAAACACATTGGAGTCATAACCACGTTGTATTATTTCTTCATGGATCTGCTTACCGTGTTCCAGAGATGCCAAGTCGGCACATGCTGGAAGAACGCTGGAAAAGGTAAATTGATCAGGATGGATGCCCGCTTGTTTCATTTGGTGAAACAGTGACAATGCCTCCTCAGGAAACCCATGCCTTGCATGGGCAGCCATCATAAGCGTCCACGAGCACTCATCTCGTTGAGGCATTCGGTCGAAAACTCTGCGAGCGTCAGCCAGACTTTCGCACTTAACATACATTTTAACAAGTGCATTATGTAAAAGACTGTCTGTTTTAATTCCGATCTCATTAAAGTGGGCGTGTATTATTTTGGCTTCCGGTAAAGCTTTGTTCCGAATACAAGTCTCCAAGAGAGAAACATATGTAGAAGAATCCACAGAGTTGTCAATAAAGCGTAAAATATGCAGGGCTTCATTCAAGCGACCCTGTTTAAACAGTATTCTGACATCTATCAAAGGCAAACTATTGGCATTGGCTTGTGTTTGAGAAGTACTAATGGTAAACCTTCTAAAATGAGCACGAAACATCAGCTCAGCAAATACATTTTCAGTGCTGTTATGGTTTTGTGCCAGTCGTTATTCAATTCGTATCAAATAAGTGAGTACCTTGCTCTGAATATTTGATTAAAAATTCATCTGCACACGCAATTAGTTTTGAATTGAATTCCATAATGAGGAAACAAAATTACAAGATCGACCCAGACAGACAGCTCAGTTTCAGACAGGTCAACAGGTTCGCAGGAATTTTAGCGTGGAAAATTCAGAGTCATGTAACGTGCAACTAATTGAAAGAGTACTGGGTTTTACGCCAAACTCGTTTACACGAAGATTATGTCTATTATGGACTGTTCCATTCGCATCAAGCCTCATGAAGTGGCTATCCCGGCTTTTTACTTTGATGGCGCTTGCATGGAAGGTGTTATGGGGTGTGGCACATGGATCAAGATATCACAAAGGGAAAGGGTTCATATTCACTGGAATGTTGGACATGGAACCAACAACAAAGCGGAAATCATAGCTTTATGGGGAGGTCTGCGTTTTGCTATCTATTTACCGCTGAACGATATTCATGTATATGGTGATTCAAACACTGCTATTGGATGGATCACAAATCCTGAGGCTATGATCCCCCCTGGACTTCATGGCTGGGTACTTCGAGCTCGGCGGTTATGGTCTAGTCTCAATAGGCCATCTATCTGTCACATATATAGGGACAACAATACTAGGGCCGATGGTCTATCCAAGAAGGGTTTAAATTCTGATTTTGGCATCATGCAGGTTCAGTTGTTTAGAGATGGCTCTCTTTTTTGGCAATCTGATATTGCGATTCCTTAATGCGGATTTATAAGTGGTTTTTGTGCTTTTTGTTAAGAACTTTTTGTGGCAAAGGTCTTTTCTATGCAAGATTGTCAATTTCTACTTTTACAAGCAAGCGTGGAAAAGAATGATCAGGAGAGCCGGCTATTATAATTACAGGGGACTCTGCATTCATATGGATCGGCATATATTTATACAATCATCTCTAACAACTCCAACAAGCGAGCCAGATTATGTACAACTACAACCATGCCAGGATCATTTTAATATCAGATCGCTCCATATCTCATGCGTGCCGGTTTCAATGGGATTTCTACAAGCGAGCGTGCCTTCAATTGCAAGCGAGCCGGCTCGAACCATACAGGGGAAATGCACTGCTTCTTAGTTTCTGTCTGTTCATCGAACAATATCTTTTGCATTATATTTTCACATATAAGATATATGCATCAATCTTCCATTCATGTTCGTCATATAGCTTTCTGATCCACACATTTCTGATAGGCCACAATGGAACGAAATTGTTCATCATCCCGCAGCTGCGATCAACAAGCAATTGTTTTTCTCAGCTTAACTCTGGCGTATCACATATTCTGTTTATATCTTTTGTCTTATCTATTGAATCATTATCCACTTTGCCTCTCTTGCTCGCTACATGAACTGAGCATTTTTGTAACGGACACAATATGTTCTGATATGTGGTGGCCTAATTTACATTTCCTGCTCTTCTCTTCTTGGGAGCAACGCATTATCCATTGGCCGTCAATGGTTGTATCTCGTTGTTGGGTCTAACAGCTTGAGAAGATCTCGCTAATGTACTGCTTATAGTAATATATAACAGCGTTTTTTTCTTCTGAAAAAAAACAAGATATGAAAAAGTATCTTTAATTAATAATATTGCATTAAATGTAAGAGAATATTAAGTATTACTTATCACGATTATTTATGTAATATGCGAGTTTATAATTAATAATAGTTTTTTATCAGAAAAATGTGTGTTTGGAAACATCAACACTAAAATATATTTTTCAACCAAAATTTAAACTAAATATAAAAAAATTGGGTTCCAAGTTGCTGAGTTATGTATCAACATTAAAATATATTTTTCAAGCAAATTTTAAAATAAATATAAAAAAATTGGGTTCCAACAACAAGGTTGTTGAGTTATGTATGAGAAATCTCATAAGGAGAAAAGTATGTATGAGAAAAAAAATGATAGATGTTAATGTTTAAAATAAGCATTGAACTTTAAATTGTAAATTTTATGATGATTTATTAAATGGTAAGAATATAAACTATGTGGATGTTAAAAGTTCCAATAAAGAAGTATGACCAAAATTTTGAAGTAGAGAGTCAGTAACATTAATGATCTTGGCTAAATTTTGAATTAAAAGTTCCATTGTAAATGTATGAGAAAGACAAACACTAACAACCACCACATAAACATGTCACAAAAATAGGCAATAATGAAAAATAAGAAGACTTCAACAAAAGTAACCATTAATGAATAATGAGGCGTGTAAACATTGAAAGGGTGAAACAAGAAGTATGTAGAAATCTATAAAGAAGGCCAAGTAACCCCAAGTTGCATGGACCAAAGTTGTCAACACCATCAATTATCCATGTACTTAGCTTTGAGGAAAACAAATTGCATAGCACAACTTCCCACCATTAATTTGTTATAGCTAGAGAAGTTGATCAAGCATACTACAACAACAATCTTAAAGAATTCTCAACACTATCATCATCAACATTGATCAAACACTAGTGATGAAATACTATCAAGGTAGAGATCCAATTCAATAAACAAGTTGTAAAATTGTTGTCCAAATTATAGTCCCAATCAACCAATCAACTAGATAACAAGGCAACAATAAGAAGCAGTCTTTATCCATAAAGATAGTCTCTATCATCATCAAAACTTCCCCCATTAAATGCAACTAAAGGAGCAGTAATAAGATATCCAACTAAAACCTAGACGAAAACTCTAGACGACAAAAATTTTGGTCGATCCTCAGTCAACCACTTCCAAGAAAATCAACAAAAAGAAAGAGGAATATTGTATAATTATACAACCCATGATACACGATGATATGAAGTCATCAAACATTTGTTCAAATTATTCCATAACCATCCATCAATCCAACCACAATTGATCATGATAGTCAATACTAGTCCAAGGTTATGTGTTTCACATCATTTCTGCAATCAGTTGAATGCATAGTTACCATGTTTCCGATAAGTCTAATTCTTGGGTAAAATTCGTGTATGCTTATGTGGTTAATGATATAACACACATTTCTTGTTTACCCGTCCAAAGCATGGTGTACCAATAAGAGTCGTATGCTTATGTGGTTAATGATATAGCACACATTTCTTGTTTACTGGTCCAAAGCTTGGTGTACCAATAATAGTACAACCTTATACATTAATGACACTAAGTGCAATATTGAAAAATGCATCAAGAAATTATCACTTTGATTTTGTCTTGATTAAATTGAGAAAATTCAAATTTCCACATTAGTAAACAACTTGGATGTAGTTAACTGAGGTGACATGTCTCTTGTCACTCAATTAGCTCAGTAAATTCGAGTTGTAGTAGTTAGAGTTCAATTAAGCATGCGTGATTGCTAATTTGTAGCAATCGAGGTCAATTATTTCAAGTTGCTTTCAGTTAAACTAGTTCTAATTGTTGGAGGAACTAGTGGAAGTTCAGTTGTGCAGTGAGACTTCAATCAAACTTAGTCATCATCTAGTTAACTAATCAATCAACCCAAAATAGTGCATGCAGAGAATTCGAGTTCCCCAACTGTGGTGGAGATTCCACGGCAGTATAACATCAATTGTAGAATAGTTTTGAGTGTAGAGATGTTGCATGCAGTCAGATGATCAACTTTGGGAATTGTGCAATCATTTTGGAGGAATTTCCTAAATAATAGGGGCCTAATTTCTTAAGGAATTGCGCAAGGAAATAGGGGCTCAAGTAGAGGCATAAATTGGCTAAGTCTAGGTCATAGCTTCTTAGTGAGCAGAGAGATAGGTTATTCACTTGCAGGTTGTGCTCAGTTTAACAAAGTAATTGTAATACATCTTTATTCATCAGATTAATGCAAACAAGCAAAGGGGTTTTTAGTAGATTACTTTCCCCTAGAAAAATATTGTGTGCATGTGTGTTATTTCTCATTGCATGTTTGTGACTGATGTTCTAAATTGTGAATTGAAATTCGCAAAGCAGTAGAATAGGTTTGTGTCTTGTGATTTTGATTAAATTTCATGAGCAGTTGCAAATCTACATCATAAGCTTGATGTACCAATATGAGTACAACCTTAGACATTAATGGCATTAAGTGCAATAACGTTATTAACCATCTCATCAATTTTGTGCATCAACAAGGGGCTTCTCTTCGAGTGGCTTTGCATGAACTCCACCTGCAACAAATAACACCTTCTTGGACTCAATAGGACTGGACGTAGATAGTAAGGCAATAACAACAACATCATATTCAAAATTGTCCTAGATGTATGTAGCGCAAGGGTAATGGGAACAATAATTCCTTATACATTCATCCCAAGTCCTCTTATATAGCCCATTTTTCTCAGCATCGAGGACCTAATCCCTGTAATGTTTTTTTCAGAGCTAGGTGAAACAATATCATGAGTGATCAATAAAGCATATATGAAACACAAACATCAACATCAACATTCTTAAAAAAGTTACCAACTTAATGAGAATTGTACTGAATTCTCATTTTTTTAGAGGTCGCGAAAGTTCATGATTTTCATGTTGATTTTAAAAGTGTTGATGTAACATCAACCTTTTTTGAAGCATATTTTTGATACTTTAAATTTTCTCATGTATTAAGTATGGATAATTTTTTTTTAAATGTCGGTGATTTTCATACCAATTTTGAAAAGTGTTAATGCAGCATCAACCCCTTTTTTTTTAGACTTGTTTCTAACATTTTAAGTTTTCTTATGTATTAAGTATTGATATTTTTTTTTAATGTTGGTGATTTTCATGCTATTTTTGAAAAGCGCTAATGCAACATAAACTTCTTTTTGGAAGGGGGCGCATATTTTTGACACTTTAATTATCTTATGTCTTAAGTATGTACTTTTTTTTAAAATGTTGGTTATTTAACTATTTTTCAAGTTGTCTTCTTCTTATTCATTTTTCTTCGAGAGATGCTTGTTTTTTTAGGGGTTTTTCAAGTTTGTGTTTTTTGTTTTTCTTTGCAATTTTTTTTTTGTAATGAAATTTTTTATCTTTTGGAAAGCTTTAAAAAATAATAAAAATTAATATTGTGAAGTTATGACATGTGAACGTAAAGTTTTTTATGGAAAAAATTGCACAAAAAATGTTGAAAAAATAACAATTTTTAATTTTATGTTCATAGATTGCAACATTTGAATTTTTTTCTTAAAAATAATAATTCACATAGAATTTTAAATAAAATAACAAAATATGGTTTTATAGCAGAAACAAGGGAAAAAAATAAAACATGATTTACATTATAAGTCCGTAAAATTATTATTTTTTACATATTGGAATAAAAAATTAAACAATATTAAAAAACTAAATAAATAATAAATAAATACAAAATGTTTAAAATTTTGAAAAATTATATGAAAAACAAATCAAATGTTATTTAATATTTAAATACCTTTAACTTAGGCCTATTTCAACACATCTTTGAGCAAAAGTAAATAGTCTTTGTTGAATTCACTCATTATATATTTTTCTAAAGTTGCCCATATTATTCCCTCTATCTTCTTAAACATTAACATGCTAGAACGACAGAAGTGAATTTGGAAGCCACACCCATACTGGTATTTTTGTGACCATCATTGTTCTAGGATCAAATTCTGGAAACCATGCGGTTATGAAAAGTCTCGCTCTTCCCCAGAACGGGGGTCCTTCCTTTATTACTTTGTCAAGATCCTCATGGGTATCAAACTAGACAATGACAAAGCACTTGGAGCAAAGATGGATGTCACAATTTTTTGTCCAAGATGTGAATATCCATTGATGAAATGCATCTTTTTTTGTCCAAAAAACGTTAAAGTTGTAGATGGTAGTGTTTGTCGAAACAATTGTTCCTTTAAATCAGAGCAATAGGGTTACTCTTACATTTAATTATCGATCCGGGTAGGCTTAATTTTTACAATATTGTCGCGCAAAGTTTATACTAAGGAAAATTATGACTAGTATAAAATAATTTCAACCGAAAATTGTTTCACACTCACTTTCAGTAATCATCAAAGTTGTTACACACTCCACACAAATTCAATGCAAGGAAATATTGCAGAATAAGCTACTTTTTCATTCAACCATTCTCACAGCACTCCTGAAAACCATCACTCATTCATTTTGCACACATAAAATAAAGTGCAATCCAAACTCTAACAACAAAGAAAATAATTCACTGCCACACTAATATGAGGGAATGTTCCAGGACTTAAGTTGTCACACCATCCAAATCTTATTGCAATCAATTAAATTACACAAAGAATTAATTGTAACGATAATAGTAACAACAATCACGTAACATAGAAGAATTTATGTAATTGAATATTCTACTCTAACTAACCAATGATACCTACTAAGATGGAGGGCCCTTCCTCCTTAACACGGGTTGGTGCACTAAAAGGCACACGGGCTACTCAGAGGAAATTATTGAACCACAAAGTTGAGATTTTACATTAACAAAAGCATCATGATTACAAAGCTTTAGTGTTTCCCCCTTCCACTCGTATTCTATGATTCTCTGTTCTAGCCCTTGCGGGAAAACAATCTTCTCTTTTATAGATCTCAATTACAATGAGAAGATCGTCATAAGAATCTTTCAATTCTCATGTGATCTTAAAATAAAAAGATATTTAAATAGTTACACAACAATTTCCATGGAAGGGGTGAAACTATAATAGTTTCCTTAAATTTCAAATAAAGTTACAAAATATCTCAATCAAATGATCTAGATGCTCCATGAATATCTTCGATTAATGAGTTGTTTCTTTTGACTTTGACGCACTCCTATATCTAGTATGACTAAGAAAGGCAGCACGTGCTTAGGACAACCATTTGTGTAACAGCAACAACTCACAAAGCCTTTAATCCAAATCAGTAAAGGAACTGAAATGTAATCCTATAATAGCAAGCTTCAATAGGCCATTTAAGCATGTAACAACCCATATATTAGTTTTATGATAAAAAGTAGCTTGAGGTAGTAGTTCTAATGTCAAATTATAAGTAGAATTGGACTAAGAAAGTGGTATGTGAAAAAGGACATACTCAGGTGAATAAGGGTTGTTACAGTAATAAGATAGGGTCCTATTGGTAAAAAACAAGCAAAAGAAATAGGAAAATAAGTAGGAAAAAGATGACAATTTCGTGACCCAACATCTCCCCCAGCTTTAACTTATGCATGTACTCACGCAAACTCATGTCACTAATCCCTAACATGTTGAGAGTGAATTTGTGTGAGGTTTTAAGTTCCTGCCATGTCTTCACCTTTGGCCCTGTACCCTCAAGAAATGACCAATCTGCCTCCCAAATCTTATCGATAACACGGTAAGGATGTTGATACTAATAGGTTGGAAATAAAACAATAGGGAACTTAAATCTCAGTCCTATCCAACCTACATTATTCCTCTTAATAAAATCAACATACTAATGAACTCTGGAGAGTGCTTTCTCAAAATTATGATAACAGTAGGGGTCCTCCTCCTTCAATTCTTGTCGGGAATGATCCCAACTCAACTTTCTTCCTTCCAAGGCACCAATTCTCATCCCTTATATATTTATCTGGAATTTCCATAGAACTTCTTCTCGATGATCCATCAACAGTGTCTTAGTGGTCAGAAACTGCCATATTTATGTGTAACAGCTTCAGCTGAACCGGGTTCTCCTCTAATGCACAATTATACCCATCCCTCATTGGTTGTTACAGTATCATAGGAAACTTTCCATATTATCTGATTTTGAATAAATGAAACAAAGGCTCAGAGTTGTACATCTCCCACACAGGTTGTCAAATTAAATTTTTGATCTCCAAAACAAGCGAAATCATATAGGTACGACTCGAACAACACATGTTGTTCTAAGAAATCAGCACCTTGGAAGGTTTCCAAGAAGACTTGTATATTCCTTGTTGTGTACAATCTCTTTTACTTAGGGGTTGTTAATTATAATAGGTAGTGTTTCTCTTGCAAATATAAATGGTAAGAAGGAGAAGGAAGCCTACCACGCAAAAAACCATTAATGAGTTCGTAGATGAGTGCCTTTTCTTGTTGTAACAACAAAATTTCTCCTTGCAACTCCTTTACCTTCTTTACTACTTGATTCGTCTCCCTCTGAATTTTTACAAAATCCTCAACTCTTAGTTTCTCATCCCACTCCCTCTAAATCTTATTGACCATTTCTTCATGCTGCTTTAGGAAGATGATGTCATCTTTGGGAAAAACCGTTAATTTCTCACACTACTTTGCTACCCTCTTTAAATCTTCATATTTAAAGTAAGTTCTTTTAGATGTTGTTTCAACATCCTTTTTATGATCCCCTTTCTCTTCCTACTACTCTATCTCAGTTGTTAGTTCTTGTGTAACAACATAAATATTAGGTTCTTGTTTTCTTGTGGATTAGCGGATTATTTTTCTCCTTTTTGCTCTGCTTCGATTGTTGTTTCTTATGTAATAACAATGTCATCAATAGTTTCTTGTGGAATAGCGGGTTTAAACTCTTCATCATGTTACCCCACTTGCACTCCTACTAAAATGGTAACAATTTTCATGATTTTGGCTTCATGAATAATTTGCTGGCATCCCATACCAAATTTCTCTGTGGAAGTAGATGATGTCATTTCTACAACCTCTACCAACATATCTAATCCAGTTTCCTTCTTGAAATGAAGTTGTTCTCTAACCAAGGTAAGTTTTTTATTTATCTCCTCATTTTCCTTTCTCATATTTTCAATTTGAACGAGAGGGTCGATTTATGTCTTACCTGGTGAAGTAACAACCTCCTGTTCTTTTGTCTGTTATTTTGTTACCAGTTCTCCTATTGGTTCTTCTTTCTCTTGTTGTTTCTCTGGTAATTATTTAGGTTCTGGTGTAATAGGAAGGATTTCAAATGTAGAGTGGGGTTCTCATGTTTTGGCAAGTTTGGCAATACCAAAAGATGAGACAACATCATAACCACTTTTGGACCTTAAGATCTAGCCCTCCTAGGTCCAGAGAAGGATCTCTCTATATAAGCGAAGGTTTTATGTCTTTAAGCTCTGTGTTAAGATATTAGGCTATTTATAAGCACGAGTTTGTTTGTTTGATTGTTTGTTTGGTTGTTGGGAATTGGAAAGGAAGGGTTCAATGTGAGGCAAGGATGTGCAAAAAGGATTTAGGAAAAGGAAGGATGTTTTCAAAGAACGTTCGAGACCACTGGGCAATAGAGTCAGGAAAGGTTTTACCTTCTATTCAATATGCAGGCTTTTAGTTGGGCTAGTCATCTAAAGCATTGGATCTTAGATGATAGTGTGGCATGAAATGGTAAGAGAGAAGGTGAAAGCAAGGAAACCTCCAAGGTGACCTTTCAGGAATCGGATCCAGGGACAGGACATGCCATTGGACAACCTGTGATCTAGAACCTAAAAGGTAAACTCTTTAGACAAGGAAACATTAAAGATTTAAATACAAAGGTGAAAACCTGAGATCAGAGAGAGACTTTGAACTCTCAATGCTTCGGCCTCCAACTTAAGGGAACTTAGAAAGATTTAATCAATTGAAAAGGACCCTAGTGAGACAGAGATAGATTTCTAAACTCCCAGTATCCCAATTCATTCAATTAAAGCCTAACAAGAACATCTAAGAACAGATTTGTTAATTCATACATCAGCTAGCAGTATATATTTGACCACTACACTGGTTAAATTAGCTTAATCCATCCTCAGATAACACATACAACAGAAAACATTGAAGGTAGGGAGAGCAGAAACATAGGGTACCGAGCAAGGGTAAATCCTATGCCAGATTTCTGATGCATGCCAGAAGAAATGAAATGTAATGAACTACAAGGTAAAACAAGGACAAAGATATAAAAACATCATCGCTGCTTTAAATCAGGATCCAAAGAAATGTGCTTGTCATATTAAAGAGCAACACCATTCATGTACAAAATTACCAACAACTTGATATTTATTCTGAAAATGTCTTCGTTAGCCTATCCCACAACTCTACATAGAGAACTATGTCTCAAGAGAAACAACTTACAATTCACAGATATCCGATCAACAACCTTTACAAAGAGCTTCTTCATGAGTCTTATAGTTGAAAGAGGGGTGGAGGAGGTAGATGAAATAATAAATAAAACATTAAAATAGAGCAGGAACAGTGGGTCGAAACCCATTCTTTTTTAATGTCTATGCATCAATCTTCTGTACTCTTTGGATGAAAGAGTTGTCTTCGGCAAGCTGAAATTTACTCTAGGTATGTCTTTGATGTACTTTGCTGTAATACTCTGCAGTACTCTGGTGAACAGAAAAAAGGTAAATAAATGAATTCAGGTCCGCCATATGGTGTAACAAATCCTTCTGGCTAGCATTAGGACTGTTGACAGGGTGAAGATCTTCTCAGAAACATGGTATAGAATGAAGGAAGTATGTGCACTTCGTCCTTTCACGAAAGGAACATTCTGCTAATGGTGACACTGATATGTTGTTTTTGTGTGCTAGGCCTTCTGTGTGATTCATGAGGTCTTCAGTCTGGTATTTTGGCTTCAAAACACTCAATTAAGGCTTAACATCTTTGATAATGTGCATTAGAACTCCTTAACTCTGTATTGATACTCTTTTCCGCTTCATGATTGTCTCTATCAGTGAAATCTGAGCTTTAATGGCTCTAGAAAGGTTCTACAGAGTTTAAATCTATTCTTTTAATGAAAATCATGTCATAACACCTTCACAGGTTCTTCTTCATAATTTCAATCCCTAAAAATGGTCTTCCCTGCGTTCTGTGCCACTGTAACAGTGACTGTGAACCATGGCGGTCGTCCGCCGCCCATACCCTGCAAAACACACAAAATTGTTAAGAAATCCATGCTGGAGGGGGATGAATTTTTTTAAGGGCTGTGGAATGGTGACGGAACTATGGAGGAATGGTGAAAAATGCAGTGGAACAGTGAAAACAGACCAGACAATGCATAAATGGTGGAAGACTAGACAGATGGAGGCTTAGTGGAGAAAAGCACGGGGACCGTTCGATCATGCATGGGGGTGATGATCGATGGTGGAAAATGAACGATGGAAGGGTTTTGGAAATCGGGTGAAATACAAAAGAAACAGGAGAAAATGCCACGAAGACATGTGACGTAGAGCTCTGGCGGTGGGACTCGGTCAATGGCGGGGGTGATCATTCTAGACCGTCAGATCTCAGGAGGAGATCAATGGTTGCGATCGAGTCAGAGGGTGATTGACTGTGGGCATGGGTCTTGTTTGATTTGGTTTATCCCCTGATCATCTTAGGGGTCCGATCGGACGGTGCACGCGCATATCGCGTCGGGCCCGCAGTCGATATTTAACGCGTGATGAAAGCGGGTTTTCAAAACAGCTTGAGGACACATGTCGGCCAGTGACATTGATCACTGTCAATCGAGAAAAATAGCCTTCCTTTCGAAAGTGATTCGATGAAAACTGCCGGTTTTGCACAGTGATTGACAGCGGGGACCATCGGGGCGGATGATTTATGGGTCGTTGGATCAGCAAAGGATCAACAACTTAGATTTGATCAGAGGGAAATGGGCGGGTTGCAATTCAATCCTGACCATTGGGTCTTGTGGATTTAATGGTCAGGATTGGATCGTTGGACCATGATCGGAGGGAACAAAGAGTGACACAAAAAAAAGCTTATGATGAGCGATTATGCGAGATTCCAATGGCCGTTGGATTAAACTGTGAATCGATGGCAGAGATCATCATCGGAGGGTTTACGAAGGGATGAGGCAGGCATGATAAGACTTTGCGCGGACCGTTAGATCTATTCAGATCAATGGTGGTGATTGCTTCAAAGGCCGACAGACTACAATCACCATCGCATTGGAGATTTTCTGTTTACAAAGGGAATGCACCCTGCTTCAATTCTCTGATTGCAATAAGCACTTGGTTTTAG
Source organism: Pinus albicaulis (assembly GCA_034641835.2). Lineage (NCBI taxonomy): Eukaryota > Viridiplantae > Streptophyta > Pinopsida > Pinales > Pinaceae > Pinus > Pinus albicaulis. The sequence continues at coordinate 1,973,951,384 of CM076578.1, forward strand.
CGCCAGGGTCATGTGGGGAAGTGGTTTGGGGCTAGGCCAAAGGGGCCTAGCTTGTTTGTAGAGGAAAATGGGTTTTTTAGCCTTAGAGACAGTGTTTTAAGGCCCAAGGAGGTTTTCGGTAGAGGTAAAAGGGGGATTTGAAATCAAATGAAGGATTTTCACTTGGTTCGAAGGATGAAATGGATATTTTAGGGGATTTGGAGGGATTTTGGGAAACAAAGGGGAAATTTTAAGAGTGGGAAAAAGATTAATAATGGTGAAATTTTCATAGGTACAAGGACAAATGGGAGACTTTTTTAGCACAATTTTCCACAGGAATTGAGGCTTTTTGGATGGGAATAGAAGTGAGGATCTTTAAAAGGGAAATGGACACACAGAGGCTTCAAGGATGAGAGATTTTCATGGGAAATGTATCTCTTAAAGGCTCATAAAACAATTTAGCCACCTGTTTTCTTGACAAAAATTTCATAGGTGGCTAACGAGGGGCCTTCTTGTGAGAAAAAATTTTCCTTCTTTTCTTTGCCCTGTTGTTCTCAGAATCCTCAAGGATTCAGTTGTATCATTTTATTTCCTCCTCAAGTTGTAGCGGTAGGTTTTTGAGTCTCTCATTTTATCATCTCTTACGGTGCATGACTAAGTCAAACCTAATCTTGGGGTTTGTTGTGAAACCGGCTCCAAAAAGAGAAGAAAAGAGATATCAACGCCTTAGAAATAAGCCACTTCGAGGGGGCAACCTCCAATACATTACATGAATGAACAATTCTTGGATGATACAATTTACAAAAACTCCTTTCTATATAAAGGAGTCCATGGGGCCATAATGTAATCCTAGTGGGCCACAATGTAATCCTAGCCGACCTAATAATAATAATTACAAGGGTACAATAATAACAATAAGGGGGTTACACTAACAATAATAAGGGACTATACTAGTAATATAGGGACCTAACATGCCCCTCTCCTTCAAAAAAGTGTTTTCCTCAACGCTTGAGTAGCTCTGGGTGCTTCTGTATAAAATTCTCATCCTCCCATGTAGAATCTTGAGTGGGTAAGTTCTTCCACTTGATGAGATACTCTGAAATTGATCGGTTCCGTAGCTGTCGAGTTCTTGTTTTCGTGACCGCTTTAGGTTCCAATATGTTTTTACCTTCCTCATCAAGTTCTGGCAATATTGTTTGAACTGGAAGATTTTCACCTATATCCTTCTTTAAGCATGAAACATGGAAAACTGGATGCACTCGTGAAGAAGCGGGAAGCTCCAATTTGTATGCCATAGTACCAATCTTTTCCAACACCTTGTAAGGACCATAGTACTTTGGTGATAATTTATTATCCAGTCTTTTCTTGCTTGAGGGACACTTTTTTATATGGTTGTAGCCGTAAAAATACCCAGTACCCTACATCAAAAATTCTCTTGCTGCGATTTTGATCTGCATATTGTTTCATTCGATTTTGTGCCAAATTCGGGTTATCCTTTAAGAGTTGGAGAACTTCTTGCTAATGCTCAATGTGATATTCCACTGCTTGAACCTTAGAATTTTCCCTCAAAGATGATGTGATGGATGGTGGATGATATCCATAAAGTGCCATAAATGGGGTCATTTTTGCTACAGTATCGAAGGAAATGTTATACCACTATTCAGCGAGACGTAACCACTTGACCCATTGTGTTTGTTTATCAGATACAAAAAAACGAAGATATCCTTCCCAACATTTATTTACTATCTCGGTTTGACCATCAGATTAAGGATGATAAGATGATCTATGTGCTAATTGAGTACCCAAACAAGAAAATAACTCCGTCCAAAAATTTCCAGTAAAAATGGGATCTATGTCGCTCACAATAACCCTTGGGTTTCCATGTAGCTTTTGAATTATGTCCATAAATGTAGTAGCAACTGTACTTTCTTTAAATGGATGAGATAATGCACAAAAGTGTGCATACTTGGTAATTCTATCAACTAACACCATGATGACACTCTTTCCTTCGGACTTAGGTAAACCTGTTATAAAATACATTGAAATCTCCTCCCAACATTGACTTGGAATGGATAAAGGTTGTAAAAGACCCGAGGTATTAATTGTTTCCACTTTATTAAGCAGAAAACCAAACATTCCGCCACAAACTTTTTGAATATAGATTTAAGGCCATCCCAAAAAATTCTCTCTTCACCCTGTGGTAAGTTTTTAAAAATCCTAAGTGTCCTCCTAAAGAAGAAGTGTGCAATTCCAAAAGAATATTTTGTTTTAGTTGGGAATTATTACAAATATATAAGCGATCTTTGTACCATAAGGAATCATTTTTCCAACTAAATGTATCGGATGTACTAGGATCTTGCTGCAAATTTTGAATGAGTGCCCACACTTCTTCTTCCTTCTTCCATTCATCCCTTGCTTCGGTTATCCAATCTGGTTGGATAATAGAAATGGCACAAAGTAATGCTTCCACCTCTTCATCCTTTCTTGAGAGTGCATCTGCAACAACATTAAGCTTTCCTTTTTTGTAGATTATTTCAAAGTCATAACCCAACATCTTTGTGACCGATTTTTGCTGCTCTTCTAAAGATAGTCTTTGCTCCAAAAAGTGTTTAAGACTATCATGATCATTTTTTACCTTGAAGTGTCTTCCCATTAGGTAAGTTCTCCATTTCTTTAGTGCATGCATTATTGATAACATTTCCTTCTCATAAATAGGTTTATGCAAATAATTTCCTTCGATTGGACGACTTTCAAAAGCAATGGGTCTTCCTTCCTGCATTAAAACTGCACCAATTCCATTTCTTGACGCATCACATTCCACAATAAATGTTTTTGTGAAGTCTGGTGTAGCTAAGACCGGTGCTAGGCACATTGCCTCTTTAAGATGTTCGAAGGCCTTAGTTGCTTTAGGAGTCCATGAAAATGCATCTTTCTTCAATAATGTTGTTAGAGGTGCTTCTATTCTCCCATAACTCTTAACAAACTTGCGATAATACCCTGTTAACCCGAGAAATCCTTGCAGCTGCTTTATGGTTGTGGGGACTTTCCATTCCTTAATGGCTTTAATTTTGTTAGGGTCTACCTTAACACCCTTGTGAGATACAATATGACCCAGATATTCCACCTCTTGTACTCCAAAAAACCATTTGGATGTTTTTGCATATAATTGTTTCTCCTGCAATAGTTTGAGCACTCTGTCAACATGTTGAACATGATCCTTCCAAGACCTAGTGTAGACTAGTATATCATCAAAAAAATACTAGCACAAATTTTCTAAGGAAGGGTTTGAAAATGGAATTCATCGACCCTTGAAATTTAGAAGGTGCATTGGTAAGGCCAAAAGGCATGACCAAAAATTCATAATGACCCTCATGAGTTTGAAATGCTATTTTTGGAATATCTTCAATCTTCATTATAATCTGATGATATCCTGAACGAATATCCAACTTGGTGAAATAAATTGCTCCATGTAATTCATCCAATAATTCATCAATCACGGGGAATGAGAAATTTTTCTTTAATGGTGAGCTTATTGAGCTCCCTATAATCCTAACATTCGCCATGATCCATCCTTCTTGTGTACCAATACTACGGGACGAGAGAAAGAACTTTGACTAGGTTGAATTATATCCGCCTCTAACATTTTTGCAATCATACGTTCAATTTCACTCTTTTGGAAGTAAGGATATCTATAAGGCCTGATGTTTGGAGGAACACTTCCTGGAATCAAATGAATAGCATGATCATGATCATGAATAGGTGGGAGTTCTTTGGGAGTTTCAAACACCTAGTAATGATTGTCCAAGACTATTTGGATATCTGCAGAAATAGATGATTTTTATGTTGGAACTTCTAGTGAGCATAATTGTGCAATTACACTTCATTGTTCTTTCTTAAGAAGCTTTGTCATGACATTAGAGCTTATTATATTTCCCATCTTCCCTGCGATACCCCATAATTCGACTTCCTTTCCTTACGAAAAAAATTTCAAGAAAAGTTCTTCAAAATTAAAAGCTACCATGCCCAAAGATTGTAACCATTGTACTCCTAGTACAACTTCAGCACATCCCATTGGAATGGAAAGCATTGGACTATTCAATGCATATTCCCCCATGGTTATCTTGATATTATGGCATTTTCCAGAGCAATTTATAGTTCCTCCATTTGCAACCATCACTTGACATTCTGGCGCTGGGTATAAGAAACAATTTAATTCCTTGGCTACCTTACAATGAATAAAATTATGGGTGCTACCTGAATAAATCAACACTATTACCTTCTTCTTCTTTATCTGTCCTGCTATCTTGAGAGTTTGAGGAGTGGTAATTCCTGCTAGTGCATTACATGATATGGTCGGATTCATTTCTTCCTCTTCTAGGGTCGGTTCCTGGTGTACATCCTCTTCTTGTTCATTTTCTTCTTCTTCTTCTTCTCAATCTATGTAAAATAATTTCTTTTCAGCACACTTATGACCTTTAGTGTATTTGCTATCACAACTGTAGCAAAGCCCTTTTGCTCTTTTTTTTTTCAATTGTTGTGGTGTCAGCCTTGTAGGTTGTGGAAATCTAGGCGTAGCAACACTTCCTTCTTTATAGAATTGAGTGGTAGGCTTCCTTGTTGCCATAATTTTACATTCAACTTTTCTTGCCAACCTGAATGCCTTCTCCAATGAATCAAGTTCCAAAACGTGAACTTCATGTTGGATGTTATCCTTTGAAGTGCCTATGAAGAGATCAATCTTGTGTTCCTCTGGAATATCAGTTACCCTTATATTCAATTTTTGGAAGTCCTCAATGTGCTACCCCACTAAACCCTTTTGTTTGAGATTTATCAATTGGCTAAAGAAGGTGTTGCTCTTTGTATCCTCATAATGTGCTATCATTTCCTAAGTAAAAATTGACCAAGTATGATTTTACGGAAGCAAAAGGACTCGATACCATACAAATGTATTTTTTTCTAAATGTAAAGTTGTAATGCGTACCTTTTGTGCGTTTTGCACATTATTGAGATCAAAATATTGTTCCATCTATAGTATCCATGTTACGGGATCCTTGCCATCAAACATCCTCATATCCATATTTGGAATATGGTGGTTTTTCCATCCAACATGAGAGTTTATGAAATCGTTATTAACATTTATTTTGTTCTCATCATGAGTTTCCTCTACTATCTTTTCGCCATTAGGAAACATTTCTTGTTTTAAGCTTGTCATCAAGCCTTCCATGTATGCTTTTAGATCATTCTTCATGTTTTCCATGTTGTCTTTCATGTCATCCATCTTAGCTTCCATGCCCACTTCCATGCCATCCATCTTAGCTTCCACGCCATCCATCTTAGCTTCCATGCCTTTCTTCAAACCGTCCATCTTCACTTCCATGCCTTTCTTCAAAACTTCCATTTCATTTTTTGTTGCTCTTTGCGAGAGTGAAATCTGTTGCACTTGCCCTTGTAATTTTGATAGATCATGTTGCAATTCTTCATCTTCATGAGTCATAGTAGAGCCTTCTGAAGGCTTAATGGGTGTTGAAGTATTTTTAGGGGCCATTTTAGAATCCAATATTGATATCTATTCTACAATACGCCCTTGGAATCATTTCAACTTGATTCTTCAAACAAGACTTATGCAATTCGGGAAAAAAAATACACACATTTTACTTGCTTTTGGGGAGCTTTATATTTAAGTTGAATTATATCTGTAATGGTACCGATATCTGAAATTAACCCCTGTAGTAGTCCTCTGAAGCTTCTTTCAAATGCCACAGGTCTGACCCAATTTGGATTCTCCAAGACAAAGTTGTGTCCAATCTCCCACAATGACCTAATTCTGGACTGGTTCAGTAGAGCAAACTTGTACGACTTGCCACGTGTCACTGTTTCGTCCTTTGTATCCGAAATTGATAGCGAAGAAACTACAGGCTGTGTACTTGTGACCACTTTTGACGGCACTCCAATCCAATCTTCAGAGAGAGAGTTATTGAACTTTTCCCACGATCACCTCTTTGAGATGAAATTCAGGAGCCTGAAAAAGCACTACCTTCCACAGATCATATCTCCAAAACTATTGCGAACCAAGATCTGAAATTTTTTGATGACTTTCCTCAGGATTTCAGCTTCACACCATATGAATTTCAGATTCTGAACCTTTGTAGAAAAAACGTTATAGCGCAAATTCCACGATGACCTGTTTAGGAGCCTGAAAAAATACCTAACTTCCACAGATCATATCTCCGAAAATATTGCGAACCAAGCTCTGAAATTTTTAGACAATATTCCTCAGGATTTCAGCTTCGCACCCTAAAACTTTCAGCTTCTGAAACTTCGTAGAAAAAAATTTATAGCGAAAATTCCATGATGACCTGTTTGGAGCAGCGAAACCCTAGAATCCAAAGCTCTGATACCAAATGTTGTGTAACCAGCTCCAAAAATAGAAGAAAAGAGATATGAACGCCTTAGAAATAAGCCACTTCGAGGGGGTAACCTCCAATACATTACATAAATGAACAATTCTTGGATGATAAAATTTACAAAACCTCCTTTCTATATATAGGAGTCCATGGGGCCATAATGTAATCCTAGTGGGCCACAATGTAATCCTAGCCGACCTAACAATAATAATTTAAGGGCACAATAATAATAAAATGGGGGATACAAGGGTACAATAATAACAACAAGGGGGTTACACTAACAACAATAAGGGACTATACTAGTAATATAGGAACCTAACAGGGTTTATCCCACCAATTGGCCTTCTCAATTTCCTTTTCTCCACCCTTACCTTTTATGAGACTCCCTCATTTCCTTCAGGGATATTTACTTCCTCGGCTTCAGTTTTAGGCATAACTGTCATTCCATCAATTTCTTCCTATGACACTTCCTCTTCAATCGGGTACCCACCTTTATTTCCCTCTAATTACTTGCTTGACACCACCACAAGTTCTTCTATTTACACATTTTTCCCTCGTGAGGATGAACTAGGAGTCGTTCTAATGGAACTCCATCTTTTAGGGTTCCAACGACCAGTCCTAAGAGGTGTATCATCCATGATCTACTTAGAGGTTGTGGTTGTATTTCTCATAGAATATGTAGCACTTTCAGCAATATGCGTTGTTTTAGCACTAGGTGCGCTTCAACACTTTCTTCATGCTCCTCACTTGCACGAGCACAAGGTCTCATTATCAAACCATGCCATGTGCTTCCATTTTTTTTTAGTGAATGAATTATGATAAATTTAATGAGTGTGTGGTTAGTGATGCAACTTAATAGATGTTTTGCCTCTTTTACAGCCTCTAACATCTGTTGTAATGTATTCAACATGTATTATGGTATATTAATAAACCACCCCAACCTTAGGTGTGTCAGCAATTGGAAATGATAACTGAAAACAATCCCAAAACAGACCTCATGGGTAATGATTTTTTGGATGAAGAGGGCCACATCATCCCAAGGGTGAGGAAGAGATGTTCTATAAAAAACCCTACCCTTGGGCGTCAATTCTTCTCCTTCCTGTAAAAATATGTCCTTTGCTGAGGGATTGGCCAGTTTCCTTGAGATACACCATTATCCTGTTTTAGGCAGCCCCGTCACTTTTGCAATAATTTATTTTGTAACAACAATCCTAAATCCCCTTGAAACCCTATAATTTTTCAAAATAGCTCAACCATCTAGCGTTTCAGAAAATTTCCAATGCTTCTGGATGTTATAACAACACATTAACAGAGTTAGGTTTGTGTCTGACCATTGCTCCACCCATAGTTGCTCACAACCACACTACTCAAAACTGCTAGGAACCTATTATAGAGCTACTTCAACGCACACAGATGCTATGATCAGGGGAGAATGTCAAGGTGTCAGAATTATCGATAGTTACTCCTCCTTATTACCAATTCGGGGCTTTTAATTCAAAAGGACTTTCTGCATGATTACACTGATATCCATATGTAAAAATAATAATAATAAAGGAAAAAGTAATAATGATAAAGGAGTATTGGTACTAACAAAGGTGATTACATTGGTTTACTCATAAAAAATAATAAAGTTAATATGTTATAATCATGCAGTATTATGGAAGGGTGAGGTGTATATTGATTGGACGAATAAATTTAGATGAAATCATCATGCATCATTTTAATGATGCACTCCTCCCCCCCAGCTAATTGTAGCATTCGTCCTCGACGTGTATATTTACTACTATAATGTTTCTTCTTAAGTACCAAATCTACAAATAATTGACAAAAGATACATACCTATTCTTAGGTTACCGTCGTGATGTCATGGGATTGTATGGTTGAATGTTGTAAAAGTCACTTTATGGTACAAATTCAATGATGAAATTTTATTGGTATATTGTGATGAAGAGTTATACTGCAATAGCAAGTATTGCATTAGCACTAGAATTTGTCTATTATTGTTCATGTGTTAAGTCGTAACATAAAAATACAAATAGAACTTAGGCTAAACTTAGATATGAAACAAAGAAATTTGAAACAGAATCTATAACAACAGAGCTTGAAACAACAACAATTAGAGAAAGAAAAATATTGGAGTGCTATTACAGAAAAATAAAAGAGTGCTAATCACCCGCAAGGTAATTTTATATCATCACAATTATTTAGTAGCGCCCCAAAATGGTTTTCACCATTGAATATTTTATTTTTATTTTTCCTTTATTTTATATATATATATATATATATATCAAAAAGAAACTAAGTAATTAGAAACATAGGAGGATCATCCTCTGCCTCAACAACTTCAAGGTATGAATTTGTAGTTGAGACAACATTCACAAATAAATCCTTATAGGTAGGTTTTTGATAGAACCTGTGTCGATGGCATTCTAATTTTGCAGATCTTTTCAGATCCATTTCAATTTTTTAGATCTTGGGGGCCTCCCCCCAAGATCCGGATCAGTGGTATCAGATTCAGGTTATGCCTCCATGGAAATGAGGGTTTGAAACATATTTCAGTTTCAATGTTTTGCAGCAACCTTCAGCAAACTCCATAAATTTGTTTTTTTTTGCGGCGAGTTTGCAGATCAGATTTGAAACTTTTGGTGAAAATTTTACAAAAAAAAAAAATACCAGATCTGGATTCCTTGTGATAAAATACTCAAATTCAAAAAAAAAAATCGGCCGAATTCGAGTTCGGATGAGGGAGATATCGCTGATTCAAAATCAGTAATGTTGCAGCAATTTTTCTGACGACAATTCATGGATGGCGGATCTCCTATCATTTTTTACAATTTTTAGTGGGAAATTTTAGATAAATGGTTACAATTTTGCGCTCCCCTTGAAAAATCACCCGATTTCAAAAAAATAATCGGTCGAATCGGAGTCAGGACGAGGGATTTATCGCTGATTTAAAATCAACTATTTTTTTTTTCAGAAATTTTGTGATGGTGGGACAGTTCCAGTGCGAATTTGAGAGTCCAGGGTCTCCAGATATTGATTTCAAATATAGGGGAAGATGCAGAATGATCATTCCATTTCAAAAATTGGTTATAATAAATATTCTGAGCTATATTGACCGAGTTATGCTCATTTTAAATTTGGAGCAGCATTCGGAGCGAGTTCCCTTTGGAGACGTGCCCTCCCATCCCGCTTTAGTAGGCACCTGCTTCACATTCATTAGTTTCAGCATAGCAGTGTTCCGCTTGAGTTATTTGGAGACGTGCCCTCCCACCCCAAGCTATGTAGGCACTTGCTACTTCATCAACAATCAACATCACGATTATGGGTTAACTACACAAAACCATTCTCTTCAGTGGCTCTTCATATTCGACAAAGGCTTCTTAGGAGGGAACTTCACGCAATGGGGACCATTGCTTCTTAAGGAGGGAGGAATGATCCAAATGGAAAATGAAATCTACCCATGTTATCTATCCACCCATGGAATTTACCCATGGTATTGTAAATGACATCGACCCATGGTATTCATCTAGCCATTGTATTTATTCGCCCATGGTATTGTAAGTGACATCTATCCATGATATTCATTCACCCATGGTATGTATCCACCCATGGTATTCATCCACACATGGAATTTACCCATGGTATTGTAAGTGGTATCTACCCATGGTATTGACCCATGGTATCCACCTATGGTATCTACGCATGGTATTGTAACTCAAAAAAGGCTATAAATAACAAGCCTCGGTTTGTAAAAGGACAGATTTTCCACCACAATGTAGCTTCTACTGTTATTATTTGTTTTAATAAAACAAGTTTCATTGTGGTTTTATTTGCTTTGTGTTCTCTCTTTTTTTTTCTAGCATTCTAATTTTGCAGATCTTGTTAGATCCATTTTAATTTTTAGATCTTGGGGGCCTGCCCCCAAGATCCGGATCACATAGAGTAAATATCAATCACCCTTATGAAACAACTTATTTTTAATAAAATTATCATGACACCTAGCTCATTTTTGTTGAATGATGTTTGTTCATTGCACAACAATTAGGCGTTTTTTATCCAACTCCATTAGTTGTTTCAGCATATGCTTTTGGGTTGTTGTTAAATTTAAATATACTTCCAAGGCAATCCTTAATATTTTAATCTCAAACCCAATGGGGACGATGGGATTCATACCAAAAACCAGTTCATAAGGGGAAAATCCCGTGGTATTCCTTGAAGTGGTCCTTTAAGCCCATAATACCTCGGGAAGTCTCTCCACCCATTCTTTCCTATGCCCGGCAACATTTTTTGTAAGAATAGCTTCAAGTACTTTATTGGTCCACCTATCCATTTTCTTGAGAATGATAAGGTGAGGTAACTCTATGATGGACTCCATATTTCTTGACAAGATCATGTATCACTTGAGGTGAATTGTGCTCCTCCATCTATTACTATTTCTCTAGGCACTCCATACCAAGCAAAGATTTCTTCAAATACAAAATTTTCAATAGCATGATTAGTTGCCTTGATAAGTGCTTTGGCTTCCACTGACATGGTTACATAATATGTAAAAACAAGGATGTAAACCTTCTGTTGAGATGGGGGATTAATTGGTCCCACAAAATATAATGCCCATCTCTAAAAAGGTTCCAGTACCAGTTGGGGATGTAATGACATCTCATCTAATTGTACCGATTGACCCATTATTTGACAGTCATCACAACCCTAAACATACCTTCTTGCATCTCAAAATATGGTAGGCCAAAAATAACCCATATGCAACAACTTATGACCTATCCCCTGAATTTCAAAATGCCCTGACAAAGTCACTTTAGGAACACAAACATTGCTCTGTTTCAAACGAGCGTAGATAGTACCTCAGCAGAGTTTCTTGCTTCACCTCGCTACATAGGAAGCTTTTATCTTCTTTCACCCTTTATTTAATTTTTTATTTAATTTTATTCATATAATTTTGCATCAACACTTATTAATTTCATGGTGCAGAAGAGGGATCCTGACTTATTGAGAGCATAGGAGGTTGTCCCTTTAGAGAAGGATATTCATACACCTATGAAATTCAACTCACTTTTTTAAGTTTCCTCCCCTCCTTACTCTACTCGACTTAGATGACAAGGAAAAACTGAACAATCATAAAAAATTATTAGAGTAGGTGGTATTAGTTATATATTCAAGCATCATAATTCTGCTAAGGTTTCCCCTGAGAGGGAACGTATTTTCCATCAGGGTATCATCGACTAAAAGGTGCAAGGTATATGTTGGGAAACTTTCGAAGGATTCATATTTTTCTATATTCATTGAAATATGAACAAGAAATTCAAACTTCTATTTTATGAAACTCTAATCGATATCATCCTCAGAAAATCCATAACATAAATGAATAAAACGATTGTGAAAATCTTGAAGAGATTCATCAGGTGTTTTTTTAAGATGCATGATTTTCTTATAAACAAATTTATAATCATACCTATTAAAGGAGCGATAGAGCTCCTTGAAAAGATGTTCAAGAGAGTGAATGGAAGCGGTTCGCAATGTGTAAAACCACTCTTTAACGCGCTCTTTGAACTTAAGGATGAAAAACCTGCAAGAAATATACTCACAATGAACTTTATGATAAGTGCATAATTCAATAAAGCGAGCGGTGTTTTTGAGAATGGTTTTTCTGCCCTTGCCATCAAACTTCAGATTTGACAAGCCTTGAATTATCCCCGAGGGAGATTTCAGATTTGCAACTCTGGAAAAACATGTTGGGGTCAAGATATGGGAAGAAGCCATAACTGATAAAAAGGTTGAAATAGACTTCATGGGCTCAACTTGTCATCTGCCCCTCCTTCTAGCGCTAGAAATGTTGATGGTGTTGGACCCACCAAAATTCAGGGGGTCTCCCTGATATGAAGTCCCAGTTAGACCTCACATCGTTTGGAGTAGGAGCCTCCTCTAGAATATGACCTCGTTACCGAAATAGTGGGTTTTAATGGTAATCCTTGGCTTCGATAAAGCATAAAATGATGTATTCGTGACTTTGGTGAAACAAGTGTATAACTATGTGAATATTCAATTGCAATGTATGAGCAGTTCTATCACAAAAAGAGGGGACTAAGTGAGCCCCTTGGAATCCTATACTAGTACACAACTTGAAAGGAACACGCGAGCGTAAAAGGAATCATCAGTTAGCCCAAAAAACATTTCACAATATAAACATGGTTGAAACACATAACATCACACATTTAACGAGATCCATACTAATGCAAATGAAATAGTTCATAAATGTTAGCATAGATGAAATAACATAGATTTCAAACATAACAAGAGTAGTCCTACTATATTCACAACATATGCATGAAAATGTGTCGGCTCTGAGCTTTTATTAAATTGAAAGTCCCAAACATACATATACAATTGACAACCCAATAGTCCCAATAGTGGAACATGAAGCCAACACCTGGTCCTCCAAATAAAGATACTCCCTTTATGCTAAGGAAAAGCCAAGGATCTCAACAAAACTCCCAAGCTTTCGATCATGTTGGCTTGAGGGGTCCTGACCCAGGTTCAGAATTAAGGTTAACCAACAAAACCATCTTACTATTGGCCCTTTCAGCACTGACCTGATTGTGCAAGTCAAAGTCTCACCGGAAGCAGTATGGGGGGGGGGGTGCTGGAACCAGGTTTCCACAACCTGAGAGAGGCGTGAATGATGTCAGTTCCTTAAGCTCCAAAATAACCATAAACATACCTTCACAACAGAAGCCCTAACCAGGAAACCCTTTTAGACAGATTTAGGTCAATTATGCAGAATACCTTGCGCATGTTAACAGAAAATATATAATCAAATTAATAACCCTTAAAACATAATATTAGAGCCTTATATCACTAGATCCATTCAATAATCATTCATATCAACCCAAAGACAGTTGCACAAGAGCTCTAATTTCAGACAATACAGGAATCAGAAAATAAGATGCGGAATCATTTATAACATAAAAAATAGATGCATTTCAGATTCAAGTATCCACAACAACATTCCTTTATTAATATCAGTTCTGATCCTTCATACAAAACCCTTCAACAACCCGTGCACATAGCCAACGGGGTCTACACACAACAGGACGAAGGTATTTGCACACATAACCAGCAGGAGCCTTCTACCTAGACAAATCTACACAAAATATCACAAAGTATTCAGATCTATCATCCACATTCAGACTTATCCAAAAACTGAACTCTTAGAATCGATTTAGACATCTATTTATACTTTTATCCTACGCTACTCTAGGGTCCACAAACCATGTATTGCGGCCCCTTGATCTACACTTTTTACCCATTATAATTCATGAGGGGCTTTGACACACCCCAAAGCCCCTACGCATGACTAAATATATTGCAAAAAGAAAAAAATGGTCTTTGGACTTAGGGGACCCTGCTCCAACAGGCCCCCAACACAATCTTGTGACTTGTCCCGAGTCACACTGGTACTGGATTCTTCATTTTGTTCTGAAGCTCTTCAATAGCAATTGCAAATGGTGCCAAGACACCCGCACTCTAGTCTGCTGCACTCAGCACAGTCTCCACCAACTTTTCTAAAATCGGCCCTTCAGTGTCCAAAGTGACACTCTGCAACGTCTTGTTCAAGTTTCTGACTACAATATCAAGGTCTTGAGACAATTTCATCACTTCATCCGCCCATAGCTTCATGTGATCGCTGAAAATTTGTTTCTTGCGGCGAAGCTCCTCAACCTCATCTCACAACACCTGGATGGTCTGAAGGCGTGCCATTCGCTGCACAGGGATGAATGTAGGTGTTAGTGTCATTATTTTCATCCTGCCATTAGTGATAAAAAATCCTCTTTTCATGTCATGTTAGGGGTCTCACTCATTTTTTTTTTTATCATTCCACTAGTTCATGCAAAAATTTGGTTATTGATTAGGGTATTGAGATCATTACTACTCGTTTCACTTCCATGGTCAATGAACATCGTCATGGTTAGGTCATTCATTTTTGAAAGAGTCCCATAGTCATCATGGTCATCATTCAACTCATTCTTCCATGTTGTGTCATCGTTAATTCATAGGGTCAAAATCAAGAAAATTGGTCATTTCACCATCAAATTCATCTTTTGAAGGAGTAGTAATAGTCAAAGGTATTCAACAATTTCAGGTTCCAAACTATCATTTCCAAGTAAGTGGTTTTGTGTTTACTATATTTGTCTCTCAGTTGTGCTTGGAAAGCTCATTTCCCTCTCCTAGGGTTTTGAGGACATTTTTCTTGGTTTCATGACTTCCATGGTTAAATCATCAACAAGACTTATATCCTAATGCTCTTACACCTTCCCCTATCCTTAATATACCTTCCTAAACACTTCCCCTCACTTCCTTAATTTCACATTCAATGGGTAGAACAACTTCCAAACTATAAACGAGTTGAAAAGGGGTAAACCCTGTATATTTTTTTTTGCGGAGGTACGGTATGCCCAACGTTAAAACATGGTGTGCCAATTCAATTTATGACTTCCTACAATCTATTTAATCATATTGGTTAAAAATTTGTTTACATCCTCAAATTGGCCATTGGTTTGTGGTTAATACGATGTGGAATTATCATGGCATAGGCCGAGATGAGCAGAAAGTTCAGTCATCTTAATGTTTCGAAAGTGGCTCCTATGGTCCGTAACGATGGATTGAGGGACACCAAACCTAGAAATCACATAATTGAATATGAAAATAGCTGCAGTTTCTCCATCAGCCTTAAATGTAGCCATCGCCTTGGCCCATATAGCGAGAATAATATACCCATGCCTCTCGAACGAGTGAGGGTTACATGTAATGAAATCGATGCCTAATTTTGCAAATGGACCGACATCTATGATTGGGTGAAGAGGAACAGGAGGTGCACACATATTTCGATAAAAAATCAGACAATTGTGACATTTTCTAGCAGTAAGGATACAATCTTTGAAGAGTGACAGACAGAAATAGCCAGCGCGCAATATCTTTTGGGCTATGAAAAACCTAGACATATGACCACCACATGCTCTAGAATGTTAGTCATTTAAAAATATTTCGGCTTCTTCATGAGTTAAACAACATCGAAAGACAAAATCGGCACCACGATGGTAAAGGGTGTCACCAACAATATTGTATTGTGAGACTGGTATCGAATCCTACGTCGATCAGAGTGTGAAAGTTCAGGTCGAAAGGTTTGGGTTTGAAGATATATAATGATATATCCATACCAAGGATCCAATGTGCTGATCAGAAACAAAGATTCATCGGGAAAATGGTCTTTTGCCACATTTTTCAATTTAGTGTAGGGAAAGTCACACATAAGTTCAACAAAAACTAGTGATTTCTTGGATTTGGATTTTTCAAATTCCAAATCAAAATTTTGTAGGATAACTATCCACTTAGAGTATTTTACCTTGAGCAATTTTTTCATCAAAATGTACATCATAGGGTTGCAGTCAAATATCACAGTTGTCTTGCGTAATAGTATGTAGTGACAAAATATTTGGACAACTTGAACGACTGCTAAGGCCAATTTCTCCACATGTGTATACTTGATTTTTGTCGGTGTAAGGTTCTGACTTAAATAATAAATCACATGTTCATTGTTGGAGTCATCCTCTTGAACTAAAACTATTCTAATGGTGGAATCAAACGCAACTAAATACAAAAATTAATCTCGGTGATAATCAAGTAGATGCAACAACGGTGCATGGGTCAACATGTGTTTAAGTGCATCAAAAGAATTATCGGCAAGCTCGTCCAAAATAAAAGGAACATCATATTTAATAATCAAGTGAAAACTTTAGTTAATTCCACATAGTTAGGGATAAAATGACATATAAAGTTTTCTTTCCCTTGAAAACTCTGGAGTCGGAGAAGAGTAGAAGGAGGAGGTAAATTGACAATGGCCTCAACCTTCAAAGGGTTGACACGAATGTCTTCTTTTGAAACAATGAAACCAAGAAATCATCCCAGTTATACAAAAAATGCACATTTTTGTGGATTCAAACAAATATTGTAATGCCTACATCGCATAAAAATGACACGTAAATGTGTAGGATGATCCTGTCTCCGCAAATAATGAGAAGGTAAGTCATCCAAGTAGGGTTTCACAATGTGTTTGATGTCATGAAATGCATAAGACATAGCTCATTGAAAAGCCGCACTAGATTTTTTCAGTACAAAATTTAATTTACAATATGCAAATGTCCCCCATGGACAGATAAATGTTGTTTTGGGCTGATCAAAAAGGAGTATTTGATTGTGACCAGAAAATCCATCCATAAATGAAAATATTTCGTTTCTGGCACAATCATCAAAAATTTGGTCAATGTACGGGGTGGGATAATTGTGTTTAGGACAAGCTTTATTAATATCCCTATAATCGACACATACTTTGATAGTTCCTTGTTTCTTGATCACTGAAACTATGTTGATATCCAATCTGTCAATGGAATAGGATAAATGAATCCTGCACGAAGTAGTTTTTCAACTTCAGCTTTAATAACAACAACCTTTCGAGGATGTATTGGACGTAATCTTTGTCGAATAGGTTTAGCATCCGGGTATATCTTAATTTCATGAATTATAATCTTAGGATCAATTCCTGGCATTTTTTCGTAAGACCAGGAAAAATTGTCTTGAAATTCCTGAAATAGGGATTTGTACACGTTATTTTCCTCAATTGAGCATTAAGCACATATATGAATGTTTTCAGTTATTCTTGGTTTGATTGATATGTTAATTGGAATTGTTGTGGAAATGTTTCCTAAATTCGTCTCAGAATCCGAATGAAGGATTGACATAGGATTTTGAGGTTCCTTAATATAGTCAATTAGAAATATCATTGAAAAGTCATTTTCAACTCTATCAAGGTCTGGTAGAAAAGAGGATCGATGGAGAAGAGCGTCCCAAGGTAATTCCTCCAATGAAAAAATTTCCCGAATATTCTCATCACTCAAAAATATGTGTTGAAAAGGATCAAAAAAAGATGTCGTTGTTAAACCTGGTAGAGAAGAAGACTCATCACTGACCACATTCACTTGATCCATATTGGTTGATGAAATGTCAGAAAGCGATTGCACCGCTACATATACCAATTCATATGGCCTCAAAGTTATTTCATTTCCATAGTAGTCCAATTCAGATTCTGAAGGCATAATCCATGGGTCATCACATGGTATTGTGATTGATGTAATCATGTTGATATTGGAAATAGTGAGAGGCACGTTAGGAGGAGGTATAGCGAAAGTTCCCATAAGAGCGGAATCTTTAACTAGTCCTACCCCAACATATTCATAAGGGATAACCGTCTTTCCAACATGTTGGAAACTATCCATAGAGGCAGTATCGGAAGTGTAGTAATACAACTGATCAATTTTAACAATCTTTCCTTTATGAGGAAACATGATTAATTGAAAGACTGATGAAACGACAATGGTCATAGCATAAGACCAACTTTGACCTAATAGAAGGTTGTAGTCAAGAGGGGAATCAATGATTTCCACCTCAAGCGTAACAAATTTTCCTTCTATCTCTATGGGTAAATCCTGGAGTATTCCAAATGGAAGAAAACCTCTTCCATCAAAGGCTTTTAGAATCGTGGGTGACTGATTGATTGGTGGAGAACCAAGAGTTTTCCAATATTCTAAATACATAATGCATGTATATGCTCCCTCGTTAATCATTATGCGAAAAAATCACCTAGATCTGACTAAACCAGGTATTTGAAAAGCCATTTGGTGCGGGAGTCTAGGTACAAAGTTATCAAGATCAAAGACGATAAGATTAGAATATTGAGGGTCAATCACTCCAATAGATGATAATAGTAACTTCCTCTGAGCTAGACAAGAATGCAACACTTCGAGGGCCGACATTGATGAAGGTGACATGGCTAGATCTTCAGCAATATTGTAGTTATGAGCGGCCCTTGCATGTTGATTGAAGATGATTTTCGAAGTACACATTTGGCAGGTGGTTTAATTACTAAATCAGGACTAGGTTTCTTGATGTGTAATGGTTCAGAAATAGGAGGAGTTGATACCGGAGGTTGACTGGATGATCCAGTTTCATTTCTCGTTACAAGACTCTTAGATCCATAATCTTGAGATCACGTTGCAACCATGACCTGGGACATCATCAGGATATCCGCCGATGAATTGGAAGAAGATCCTATAATTTTGTTGTCTTATGATGAAAAATGATCTTTAAGAATAGTGGGTGTGGGCGAACCTTTTAACAAATTTAGATACCTCAGCCCAATGCAGGCACTCTTTTATGTATTGATCCTCGTCACAGATAAGAAAGGGATAACAAGGTTTCCTTTTTTGTTAGATGGTTTGGTTTTTTCTGCTTTCTCTTTTGGAGAATCATTTTGTTTGTTTTTACCCTTCCCTTTCTTCTTATTGCCGAATGATTTGGTTTTAGCAGTAGATGAATCTACGACATGGATTTCAGCAAAATTTTCTATAAAAGAGTCTCCCTTGTGAGAATCATGTAAATTTGATGCAAGAGCATCGGGAATTAGCCAGCAATGTGATGTTATGTTCACATGTTATGGCTAATCCAAAAGAAATAAACAATAGTAGAAGTATTTTGTTTTGTTTTTTTATTATTGTTATTTAATTATGAGAATAGTTAGTTTGTTTTGTATTTTTAATCAATTAGGAATAAAATTAGGAAATGGTTCCTTTCCCTGCGTGGATATAGAGCCAACATAGGGATAAGCACTTGAAAATAGGGAGGTAGTGATTTGTTGAGAAAATTCGAGAAGAAACCTATTCTAAGAGGAACAGTTTCATATTTCAAGTATACATAATAGGGAGGTACAGAGGAAACACCAAGATTGCCAGTGTGTAGATTGCAAACACAAAGGGGCGATTAATGAGATATTTAGTCCATGCGTTAGTAATACAATTTGTGGTCGGTGTTGTATGGTTTTTGTTGAGTCTGCAAATATATATATATATATATATATATATATATATATATATATATATATATATATATATATATATATGCTGTATATTTGAGTGTGTGAATGCAATAATGAGGGTGTGTTCGAAGCAAGAACAACAAATATAAGATCGCAAATCTGTGACTTGGGTGTGCGACCTCAGATTCGTGGAGTCTACGTGAAGGCTTAACGCATTGTGAGAAGGCAGCATCAAGTGGTGGATACCACAGTTGACGTGGTTTATGGCTGTGAAATACATGCAGCATATGATATCACCTTCCATATGATATCACAGGGGTGCGTAACAGATAACACAACATATAACATATGGGTGAACAACGCCTTGTTTTATCACAGGTAGGATATAATCGATGGGAGTCCGCAGCATTAGTGAACCTCATCTCTGCGTTAATTAAGTCATGTAACTTGGGCATGATGTAGCATGAATATGAATAGTACTTGATCACATTTGTTTGATGGACGGTGTTGATTTGTATGAACCGTGGCTCAACGAAAAAGACAACGTTGTTTTTTTAAAAAATGGATTCCATATTTGGTAATGCAACAATTTTCGACTTTGCTATTGTTGTATGTATAACAATGATCCCTTAAGGATTCCGTCGATTTTTTGTGGAATGAGGTTTGTATAAAAGATGTAATATGCATCATTGTTATACATGTTAATTAGAGTGGAAATTAGAATTGCACATTAAGTGGTGAGGAATGAATCAGTTCCATCATTATGGTGAATAAATCTGGGTCTTAATAAAATTGAACAATTTTGCTATACTAAATTTTAAAGTGGAAATTTTCTTTTCTACATCAATTTTTGGTATCGGAGCCATTGAGTTGTTCTTGAAGCATTGTAGAGAATTCCGCCCAGAAGAGGAGCTAAGATAGGTCGAGGGAGACTTATAGAAAATTTAGTTCTGCTAGACGAAATATGACACTTGCGTACAAGGATGGCCACGATGGAAACCATTCAAAGGAGGGCGACAAATGATGGAATTTCCAGTGCTGATGAAGAAGACACCACTAAAGAGGAAAGAGAGGAGGAAAGCAAGGAAGCTAAAGTTATGAAGATGCTAGCAAAAGCCAATAGTAGACCAAAGGTAGACGTACCTTTATACGATGGAAATCTTAGTGTGGAAGTGCTAATGGACTGGATCAGTTCATTAGAGAAATATTTCAACTATGAAGAAGTCAATGACAAGAAGAAAGTGAAGTTTGCAGCCATGAGATTGAAAGGTCATGCAACCCTGTGGTGGGATGAATTTCAGTTGTCCAGAGAACGAAAAGGGAAACCCCAAATCAAGCAATGGGACAATATGGTGAGTAAAATAAAAGGTAAGTTTATGCCGAAAGATTATCAATTAAATCTTTTTAGACAATTGCAAAATTTAAAGAAAAAAGGGATGACTATCAAAGAATATACTGAAGAATTCTATAAGCTGAGTATTAGAGCAGGTTATATTGAAGATGACATAGAAAAGGTAGCTAGATATATAAATGGGTTGAGATATGAAATAAAGGATGAAATAAGCTTATTAAATCTGAAGACGATTGAAGATGCCTATCAAGCAGCTTTGAGAGCAGAAGAAAAGATGTTGCGCAAACAAAATCAGAGAAATAGAGGCAATAATCTGGCAAAAGGAAGGGGAAAATTTAAATCCATATTTCAAAACTTCCAGAATGAAGCAAGGGGTTCGAGTAATATATCACCACAAAGATGAGACTCTGGTCGCAAAAGGTTTGTACCCAGAGGTAGAGGATGAGGAAGAGATATTTAGTGCTTTACATGTGGTGAGTGGGGACAAATGCAATGGAATTGTCCTCACAATAGACCATCAACGTAGCGAAATGTGAATGTTGCTGAAACAAAGGAAGAAATTCCTTAGACTGCAGCCAAAGAGGAACCACCTGAAGCCGGAGAATCCTTGTTGTTGAAAAGGATATTGCTTAAAGCAGATAAGGAAGCTAGATAACCAGCTCAGAGAAAGAATCTGTTCAGAACTGTATGTAAGTCAAAGGGTAAGTGTTGCAAATTGGTAATTGATAGCGGTAGTACTGATGACCTTGTTTCTACAGAGATGGTGGACAAATTGAAGTTGGAGAAAACAGTACACCCCACTCCTTATAAAGTATCATGGCTCCAAAAATGCCATCAAATTATTATAACTGAACAATGTAAAGTTGAAATCCAGATTGGTACTTATAAGGATGTTATTTTATGTGATGTAATGCCGATGGATGTATGTCACATATTGCTAGGAAGGCCCTGGCAGTTTGACCGGAAAACCATACATGATGACAGAAGAAACACTTATACTCTTGAGAAAGATGGGAACAAGCATACACTACTGCCATTGAAAGCTAAAGCTGACGAGGAAGCACCTAGAAACAATGTTATGTTGATGAGTGGAAAAACCTTGTTGCAAGAAGTTGAGAAGGGCGAGGAGATGAATTTTGCTATTGTTGGGAAACCCAAGTTAATTTTAACTTATACAAATTTAGAAGATTTACCTAAATAAATTCGGAATCTATTGAATGATTTTGCTGATATTATTATGGATGAGTTGCCAAATGAGTTACTACCCATTAGGAGTATTAGTCACCATATTGATCTAATTCCTGGAGCTAGTTTTCCAAATAAAGTAGCCTACAGGTTAACGCCATAGGAAAATGCCGAAGTTGGAAGACAAGTGGAAGAATTGATGGATAAAGGGTTAATAAGATAAATCCTCAATCCATGTGTTGTACCAACAATACTCAGCCCAAAGAAAGGAGGTGAATGGCGCATGTGCACAGATTCTAGAGCCATAAATAAAATCACCATCAGGTATCATTTTCCTTTACCACGAATGGATGATTTAATGGATTGTTTGAGTGGGTCGAATTATTTTTCTAAGATATATTTGAAGAGTGGGTATGGTTAGATAAGGATTCGAGAAGGGGATGAGTGGAAAATCGCATTAAAAACAAACAGTGGTTTGTATGAATGGTTAGTAATGCCTTTCGGATTTACTAATGCACCTAGTACTTTCATGAGGTTAATGAATGAAGTTTTGAAGGAATATGTGGGTAATTTTGTAATTGTTTATGTTGATGATATTCTCATTTTCATTCGAATTAAAGAGGAGCATTTGGAACACCTTAAATTAGTTCTAAATACTTTGCAAAAATAAAAACTGCTAATAAATTTGAATAAGTGCAACTTTATGAAGGAAGAACTAATTTATTTGGGGTTTGTAGTCTCTAAGGAAGGATTGACAATGGATCCAAAGAAAATCCAAGCAATCGTGAATTGGCTAACTCCTAGAAGCATATTTGAGGTAAGAAGCTTCCATGGTCTTGCAAGTTTCTACCGAAAATTTATCCGAAGTTTTAGTCAGATTTGTACACCCATTCTTGAAAAAATTAGAGAAACTAATTAGCCATTCAAATGGACAGAAGCAGCAGATCAAAAATTTAAATTGCTAAAGAAAAAGATTACTGAAAAACCAGTCTTGGCTTTACCAAATTTTGAGAAATTTTTCCAGGTTGAAAATGATGCTAGTGGAATTGCAATTGGAGCAGTTTTGAGCCAAGATCAGAAAACAATAGCATACTTCAATGAAAAACTAAATGAAGCGAAGAAGAAATATTCATCTTATGACAAGGAATTTTATGTGTTGGAAACACTGAGAGGGGGGGTGAATCAATATTCCTTTCAATTAGAGCATTAGTTAATCTTCAATTATTATCAATGTTTATACAATGATAGCAGCAAACAAGAGGAACACAAATGCACACATTTTTTAAGGTGGAAACCCACTCCGGGACAAAAACCACCTAATTCTTTTCTAATAATTCTTTAATATTCAACTCCAATTGAAAATAAAGCTCCAACTTCCTAGAATCTAAAAAAGCATTCTTCTCGAGCTCCCACTGGATGGACGCTCCAATGCCTGAGATTATTAAGTAGTCAACTGAACAGATGCCCCAACACCCAATGAGCTACAACTCACCCTAGCACCACCCTACCACCCTATAGAAGAATAAAATAAGAATGGACTCCTGTACCAGGGAAAATGGTCCACTTTACAATGATATAGAATGATGTAGAAGAAGAAGATATACTAGACCATAACCCCAACTTTGACACAACCACCTAATGATGATCCTAGACCTCCCAACACTGCCTCTTCAACCCTTGGCAGATAGACACTAGTACAATTTTTGCAATAATGTATTTACAATGACTTAGTACAAAGATACCTTTACAATGATTGTATGCAGTGTTACCCACTTGAAGACTTCATATGATGAACTTCTTGCTGCTGTTATGCACCTTGGTTGCTGCTCTTGTCATGCTACCCTCTGCTGCACCTTGCTTTGCTTTTCTGCCGTAGAAAGTCTGGTCCTTTGCAACCCTTGACAACACATGATCTAGTTTTTTCTTGCCTTCTAGGAGCTCGATATTGAATCTAGTGTATCTATGTCATTTCAGATCCTCAATATCTAATTTTTGGTCCTGTAGTAATCCTCTGAGTCATATTTCCAATGCCATAGGTCTGACCCAATTTGGATTCTTCAAGAGAGAGTTATACCCAATCTCTCACAATGCCCTAATTATGGACTGTTTCATCAGAGCGCACTTGTACGGCATGCCACGTGTCACTGTTTCTTCATTTGAATTTGAAATTGATAGAGAGAAAACTATAGAGTGTGTAATATCTGTCACTTTTTATGGAATTCCAATCCGATACTCGGAGAGAGAGTTATGACGATTTTACCAAGGTCACTTCTTTGAGATGAATTTCAGGAGCTTGCAAAAACCTTGACTTCCACAGATCATATCTCCAAAAATATTTCGTACCTTGATCTTAAATTTTTAAAGAAGCTCCCTCAAGATTTTAAATTCTACTCATAAAAATTTCAGCTTCTGAACCTTCGTAGAAACAAAGTTATAGCGAAAATTCCACGATGACCTGTTTCAGATGGCGAAATCCCTTACATAAGGAGGAAATGAGAATCACAATTTATATAAATGCTTAGGTTGAGAGGGGCTTCAACAAGTGAACGTGGGAGGGATTTTAGGATCTTAAAAAATATTAATTATGACTTTTCAATGACCCATGCCCCAATCCCATGGGGTTTTAGCCCACTAACTGGGGGTACAAACTTCAAACATGAATATCTCTCAAACCGTGAAGAATTACATGGCGTGCCATGTATCAATGGAAACATCTCGACAAGTATAAACCATCAAAATAATTATTGACCTAGAATATATTAATTTGGTAGGTCAAAATTCCCATGCAATATTGGGTTAGCCCCTGGTGCTTCTTGGGTTGACATCAATGACAATCGCTGATCAACAATCTCCCCCTTTGGCATTGATGGCAACACAAGTACTCCCCCTGCGATCATGACACCTCTTCCTACAACATTCTCTCCCTCTTTGACATAAATGGAAAGGGGTAACTCCCCCTGAAACACAACCATCCTGTGGATCTGTACACACTTCCACTCCCCCTGACACACAACCATCCTGCAGACCTGTAATCTACTTCCACTCCCCCTTTATATTCTGAAAAAGGAAAATCTAATGAGAACTTGGGAGAATCCCAAGCTTCTGGCGAAGATATTCCAATGATGGTGAATATTTAATATGTGATTTTTTGGTGCTGCTTGGAATCTTGCTACTTGTCCAACTACTTGCATAACATCTGGTCGGGAGGCTGTTACATATAGAAGACTACTAATCATAGATCTGTACAACCTTTGATCCACATCCTTAGATGAGTCGTCTATGCTCAATTTGTGACCTATTACCATTGGAGTAAGGATGGGTTTGCAATCTTCCATTTTAAATTTCTTGAGCATTTCCTTGATGTACTTGGCTTGACATATAAATATTCCTTTCTCTTGCTGAGATATTTGAAGCCCTAAGAAGTATGTCAGCTCACCAAGTAAAGACATCTCGAAATCACTTTGCACCTTTGTAGCAAACTTCTTACTTAGTAGATCATCATTTGTACCAATTATTGTATCATCCTCTTTAGCTATTAGACATGCTTTAGTTGCTTCATCTAGAACATATATGTCGTTTGGAGCTCGACTTGCTGTAGCCACAATTTCACCATACACGCCTTTCTTGATTTCACATTTCATGGAGTTGAATAGTATTGTGTGTCCTTGATCACACATTTGTCCAACACTGAGCAGATTGTGATTCATGTTTTCAACCAATAGAACATTCTTGGCTAGATCATCTTTGCTTCTGAGAGTGACAGTACCTGATACTATAACATTTGAAGATCCATCATTTCCAGAGGACACAGTTCCATCCTTCTTCTCTTTCAGAGATACAAATTTATTTCTATCTCCAGTCATATGCGTTGAGAAACCGTTATCAACATACCACACATCTTTGTTCTTTTGAGCCTTGAAAGCAAGAGCACAATTATCATTATTCTTCTTCTTCCATGTTCGTTCGTTCTGTGGCTTCGAAGATTCTTCTGGAGGATTTTCAAGTCTGCAGTCTTTGGCTATGTGTCCAAAGTTTCGACATTTGTAACATTCAATATTATTTCTTAAATGTTCAAATCTATTGATGTTTCGCTGAGCCTTGGGAGGTTCATATTTGATAGATCTCCTGGAATTGTATTCGTTCCTAGGGTACGTGCGACATTATATAGCTTTATATCCAAATTTTCCACATGAATAATAGTAGCCATAAAAAATATGTTGGTACCTGGATGGAAATTTTCATCTAGGAATTGTCTTCCAAGGATGTTCTTGCGAATCTTGTCCAATGAAGTCTACATGTATGTCAGATCTCATAAGTTCATTTTATTTTGCTGTAGAAGGTCCTGCTTCTTCTTCTTCGTAAATGATGCTAGTTTTATCATTGTAAGATCGTTGATTTTTGATGATTTCTTCCAATGCTCTTGAGCTGTTGGCATAGTTTTGGATAGTTTTTCCTTTCTTCACTTCCTCACGCAGCGAGACTACTTCGGATTCTAATTCTTCCCTTTCTTGGTTGCTTTCTTCCAACTTATTTTGAAGTGACTCTTCAATGTATTTGTGTTCTTCAACTTCAATTTTGAGACCTTGAACTTGTTCTTCAAGAGTATTGGAACGGATCTTCTCCGCCTTGAGATTTTTTATAAGCTTGATTACTTCCTCATAAAATTCTTCTATGGTCCATCCTTCTTCTTCGTTGTTTGATACCTCTTGTTTAATGTGCTTGGCCATAAGCAATACTCTCTCATTGGCTTCTTCTTCACTGTCATTATCTTCATCGGATGATGAGCTATCTTCTTTAGAGAGAAAGTTCCTTTTGGATCCTTGCTTGTTGAATTTCTTAAAGCATTTCTTTCCTTTTGAGTTGCCATTACTTCTGTTTGGACATTTTGCTGCAAAATTCCCAACCTCATTACAACTGAAACATATCAATGGAAGTTTACCTTTGAATTGTCCCTTACCAATTTTTAGTTTTCTCGTGAAGTAAGCATATTCTTCATCTGAAAGACCTTCTTCATCATCTCCCTTTTCTTCACACTTGTAGGTGCATGTATTTTCAATTGAAGGTTGTTTATCCTTATTAGTTTTCTTAGATGCAACGAACGCAATTTCTAGATGCGAAGTACCCTCTTCTTCATCAAGTCTCATTTCATATGCTATGAGAACTCCATGTAATTCCTCTTTGCTGAGTTTGTCCAGATTTGCACTGTATTCTAAGACTGATACCTTTGGGTTGAATCTCCCTGGTAACGTTATAAGAATCTTCCGTATAATAGTCTTCTCGTCAACTGGCTCTCCCAATCCTTCCAGAGTATTGGTTATTTCATCAACGTATTGGAAGTATGCAACAATGTTGCAATCTTCTTTCATTCCGAGTTGCTCAAATTTTTCTCTATAGATTTGAAGCTTTGCTTCTTTGACATTTGAGTCACCTGCATATATATTCTCAAGCTTGTCCCATACATTTTTGGCAGTTTTACAACCCAACACCTTATGATAAGCAGATTCAATAAGTCCACTGATAATAATATTCTTTGCTTTTGCATCATTTACCAAATTCTTCTTACCTTATTCATTCGTAGTTGATGTAAATCCATTTTGAACAGTGTCCCATGCTTCGTAACCTTGCGCCAAGAGATAGAACTCCATTCTTCCTTTCCAGAGTACATAATTATTTTCATTGAATAGAGGTACACCATTCTTGGTATGCTCCATGACCTCCTTCCAGCTGTTAAATTTCTATTGAAGGAACTTGGCTCCGATACCAATTGTTGGAAATACTGAGAGGGGCGGGGGGTGAATCAGTATTCCTTTCAATTAGAGCATTAGTTAATCTTCAATTATTATCAGTGTTTGTACAATGATAGCAACAAACAAAAGGAACAAAAATGCACACAGTTTTTAAGGTGGAAACCCACTCCGGTACAAAAACCACCTAATGCTTTTCTAATAATTCTTTAATATTCAACTCCGATTGAAAATAAAGCTCCAACTTCCTAGAATCTAGAAAAGCATTCTTCTCCATCTCCCATTGGATGGACGCTCCAAGGCCCAAGATTCTTCAGTAGTTAACTGAACGGATGCCCCATCACCCAATGAGCTACAACTCAGCCTAGCACCACCCTACCACCCTATAGAAGAATAAAATAAGAATGGACTCCCGTACCAGGGAAAATGGTCCACTTTACAATGATATAGAATGATGTAGAAGAAGAAGATATACTAGACCATAAATTCAACTTTCACACAACCACATAATTATGATCCTAGACCTCCCAACACTGCCTCTTCAACCCTTGGCAGATAGACACTAGTACAATTTTTACAATAATGTATTTACAATGACTTAGTACAAAGATACCTTTACAATGATTGTATGCAGTGGTGCCCACTTGAAGACTTCATATGATGAACTTCTTGCTGCTGTTATGCACCTTGGTTGCTGCTCTTGTCATGCTACCCTATTCTGCACCTTGCTTTGCTTTTCTGCCATAGAAAGTCTGGTCCTTTGCAACCCTTGACAACACATGATCTAGCTTTTTCTTGCCTTCTAGGAGCTCGATATTGAATCTGGTGTATCTCTGTTATGTCAGATCCTCAATATATAATTTTTGGTCCTGTAGTATTCCTCTGAGTCATATTTCCAATGCCACGGGTCTGACCCAATTTGGATTCTTCAATAGAGAGTTATACCCAATCTCTCACAATTCCCTAATTATGGACTGTTTCAGAAGAGCGCACTTGTACGGTGTGCCACGTGTCACTGTTTCTTCATTTGGCTCTGAACTTGATAGAGAGAAAACTATAGATTGTTTGATATCTGCCACTTTTTACAGAATTCCAATTTGATACTCAGAGAGAGAGTTATGACGATTTTACCAAGGTCACTTCTTTGAGATGAATTTCAGGAGCCTACAAAAACCCTGACTTCCACAGATCATATCTCCAAAAATGTTACGCACCTTGATCTGAAATTTTTACAGAAGCTTCCTAAGGATTTTGGATTTTCCTCATAAAAATTTCAGCTTCTGAACCTTCGTAGAAAAAAATTTAGAGTGAAAATTCCACGATGACCTGTTTTAGATGGCGAAATCCCTTACATAAGGAGGAAATGAGGATCACAATTTATATAAATGCTTAGGTTGAGAGGGGCTTCAACAAGTGAACGTGGGAGGGATTTTAGGAGCTTAAAAAATATTAATTATGACTTTTCAATCACCCATGCTCCAACCCCATGGGGTTTTAGCCCACTAACTGGGGGTACAAACTTCAAACATCAATATCTCTCAAACCGTGAAGAATTACATGGCATGCCATATATCAATGGAAACATCTCGACAAGTAGAAACCATAAAAATAATTATTGACCCAGAATATATTAATTTGGTAAGTCAAAATTCCCATGCAATATTGGGTTAGCCCCTGGTGCTGCTTGGGTTGACATCAATGACAACCGCTCATCAACATTATGTTGTTGTATAGGATTTGAAAAATGGAGACATTATTTGCTGCCAAAAGAGTTTGTGTTATATTCTGATAATCATGCATTACAATTTATAAACAATCAACCAAATTTAAATCAGAAACATGCCAAATGGGTAGAATATTTGCAGAGTTTCACTTTTGTAATCAACCATACAAGTGGTAAATTGAACAAAGTTGTTGATGCTTTGAGCAGGGTGAAATTAATTATGCAGGAGTTACAAGTTGGTGTTGTAGGGTTCGAGGAGATGGTTGACATGTATAAAGATGATGCAGAGTTTAAAGAAATTTATGCAGCTATGGAAAATCCAGCAGTCCATAACAGAAGCCAGTGGTTGGATCATCTTATCCAAGGGGGATTACTATTCAAAAGTAATAAATTATGTATTCCTATATGTTCTATGAGGGAAAACATAATCAAGGAGAAGCATAGTGGAGGCCTATCCAGACATTTCGGACAAGACAAAACCTTTGCTCAAGTAAATAATTTTTATTACTGGCCGAAGATGCAAACTGATGTTAAACGGTTTGTGGAAAAATGCAGGATTTGTCAGCATGCTAAGGGGAAAAGTCAGAATACAGGATTGTATTAGCCATTACCAATACCCGACCGACCGTGGGATGTAGTTAGTATGGATTTTGTTTTGGGTTTTCCAAAAACTCAAAGGGGAAATGGTTCCATTTATTTTGTTGTGGATAGGTTTTCTAAAATGACTCATTTTATTGCATGCAAGAAAACAAGTGATGCAATACATATTGCTAATATGTTTTTTTCAGAGGTTGTAAGATTACATGGATTACTTGTAAGCATTGTGTCTGACAGGGATACCAAGTTTGTGGGACATTTTTGGAGAACTCTGTGGAAGAAACTAGGTACCAACCTTAGTTTCAGTTCAACATATCATCCTCAAATAGATGGACAGACCGAGGTAGTGAATAGAAGTCTGAGAAACATATTGAGAATCTTGGTGTATAAAAATCCTAAACAGTGGGATTTAGCCCTTGCTTAGGCTGAGTTTTCTTACAACGATACTCCAAATCGAAGTACTAGTATGAGTCCATTCCATATTGTTTTTGGAATGCATCTAAGAGGTGTGTATGAGCTCAAAGATCTGGGAAAACAAGAGGTAAGGAGTGAAAAGGCTGAAGAATTTGCAGAACAGATGCAAGAACTACAGGAAGATGTCAAAAGAAGATTGCAGGAAAGCAATAGCAAATACAAGAAAAGAGCAGATATGAGGAGGCAAGAAAAAGAATTCCAAGTGGGTGATTTGGTTATGGTATATTTAAGAAAATAAAGATTTCTTGTTAAAACTTATAAAATAAAACTGAAGAAGATAGGGCCATGTAAAATTGTAAGGAAATTTTCTTCAAGTGCATATGAAGTTAAATTGCCAACAGGAATTGGAATATTGCCAATCTTCAATGTTGCAGATTTGTACCTATACCGAGAACCAGAAAAAGAACCACAAGGGGACACCACAATAGAAGAAAACCCAATGGTAAATTGGGAAGAGCATATGCCTAAAGAAGGGAAGAGGGAATTCGAAGCCATTTTGGAGAAGAGAGTGTCAAAGAAAACCAGGAGCCAAACCTATTATCAGTATTTAGTCAAGTGGAAAGGACAGCCAATGGAAGACACCAGTTGGATGACTTCAGTAGAGCTACAGAAGTTGGGAGTAGATTCTGAAGCATTACAAGACCAGTTTTCTTCCCTGGGAGTCTGATGCAGTAGCATCGAGACTTAGCCAGCAATGTGATGTTTTGTTCACATGTTATGGCTAATCCAAAAGAAATAAAAATTAGTAGAAGTATTTTATTTAATTTTATTATTGTTGTTATTTATTTATGAGAATATTTAGTTTGTTTTGTATTTTTAATCAATTAGGAATAAAATTAGGAATTGGTTTCTTTCCCTACGTGGATATAGAGCCAACATAGGGATACACACTTGAAAATAGGGAGGTAGTGATTTGTTGAGAAATTCGAGAAGAAACCTATTCTAAGAGGAACAATTTTATATTTCAAGTATAAATAATAGGGAGGTAGAGAGGAAACACTAAGATTGCCAGTGTGTAGATTGCAAATGCAAAGGGGTGATTAATGAGATATTTAGTCCATGCGTTAGTAATACAATTTTTGGTTGGTGTTGTATGGTTTTTGTTGAGTCTGCAAATATATATATATATATATATATATATATATATATATATATATATATATATATATATATATATATATATATATATATATATATTTTCTCTATATTTGAGTGTGTGAATGCAGGAATGAGGGCGTGTTCGAAGAAAGAACAACAAAGATAAGATTGCAAATATGTGACTTGGGTGTACGACCTCAGATTCGTGGAGTCTACGTGAAGGCTTAACGCATTGTGAGAAGGAAATATCAAGTGGTGGATACCACATTTGACATGGTTTATGGATGTGAAATACGTGCAAAATATGATATCACCTTCCATATGATATCACAGGGGTGCGTAACAAATAACACAGCGTATAACATATGGGTGAACAATGTCTTGTTTGATCACAGGGAGGATATAATCGATGGGAGTCCATGGCATCAGTGAACCTCATCTCTGTGTTAATTAAGTCATGTAATGTGGGCATGATGCAACATGAATACAACTAGTACTTGGTCACATTTGTTTGATGGACGGTCTTGATTTGTATGAACCGTGGCTCAACCAAAAAGACAACATTGATTTTTTTTTTTAAATGGATTCCATATTTGGTAATGCAACAATTTTCGACTTTGCTATTAGTGTATGTATAACAATGATCCCTTAAGTATTCTGTCGATTTTTTGTGGAATGAGGTTTGTATAAAAGCTGCAATATGCATCATTTTTATACGTGTTAATTAGAGTGGAAATTAGAATTTCACATTAAGTGGTGAGGAATGAATCAGTTCCATCATTATAGTGGATAAATCTGGGTCTTAGTAAAATTGAACAATCTTGCTATACTAAATTTTAAAATGGAAATTTTCTTTTCTACATCAAAAGTTATGATTCTAGTATATTTGGATTGTTTCTTTTTACTCTTTGATGTATTAACTGTACCGACTACACCGTCTGTGGCGTGAGAACTAGAGGGAGTTGCATTAGGTTGACCTGGGCGAGGTAAGTTAGGAATTTTTTCATACAAAGTACTAGACTGTGTGTAAACAAGGTCTAGATACTGGGCTTGAGCGATAACCTATTATTATGTTACAACACCTCCTTTAGCTACATCTTTAGTAATATTAAGGAGTAATGATTTGATAAATCATTCAGCCAAAATTTGATCCGGGATGAAAAATTTGACTAAATGACGTCTACATCGCCATTCGTGGATGTGATTTGAAATGTACGTAGATGTAATTTGTTTAAGTGAAGTCAAAAGTTTCGTGCCATTATCATAATAGACTGGTAACTGGAAATGAGTAAAGAAAGTAGTTGCTAAGGTATTTCAATTGTTGAAAGAGCCTCATGGTAACTCAATGTACCACTTCGCGGCTAAGCCGATCAAAATTCTTTGAAAATTTATTAAATTAATGGAATCATCGATCAAAGAGTTGGATGAAAACCATAGATGATAAGTCATATCATGGTTCGAGGGATCCTCTCCGAGTTTTCCTTCAAAATTCGGAATGTCACTAGGCATCTTAGTAGGCATGGCTAGCCAAAATGAAAGATAATAAATCAGAGCATTCATTAGCTGAGACAAGTCCAGTAAATCTAAAGTTGCTATGAAAGGTATCCGCTTCTTAGGGTTTTACTAACGAATTGATAACCCTGAGGGACGAGTCCAGTACCTAGAGGAGGGTATCCAGGGAAACCTGGGATAGATTGAGTAATTGGAATTGGTACACCTCTAGGGTATCTAGGGGTAGGCATACCGAGTTGGGGTTGAGTTGGTATCTGAAATGTATGACCAGGGTATGGTTGGCTCTGGAAAGATGGATTTTGTCCCAATTGTCCATATTGCAATTGGCCTTGAAATGGCTAGCCTTGAACAAATTGGCCTTGAAGAGGTTGACCGACCAAGGGTTTTCCTTGAAGAGTTTGACCTGTAAAAGGTTGAACCTAAACAGGTTGACCTACAAAGGGTTGTCCTTGAATAGGTTGACCTAAAAAGGTTGACTTGTTTGCATAGCTGTTGTACTAGGTTGTCCCAAAGATGTTTGAGGAATCGACTGGACTGTAGGTCCGGTTTGATGGGTAGTAGTTTGAGGGATAACATGTGTAATAATTGACGTTGACATTTGAAGGGTCATAGTAATAGAGACTTGGGGAACTCCTAGGATGGGTGTACCTAGTTGTTGAACATATTTTTGCACAACAAATTGGATAGGCCCTACTAGGAGTACTCAGACCAACTTGTTGACTACTTGGCACAGATGCCCTTGGGGCTATTTGAAGTGCACCTTGAACAAGTTGTTGGACTTGGGTGTAACCAAATTGTCCAAGTGTCCAAGGAGGTTGATTATAAGGCATTTGTGGGGTAGGTTGCAAATACTGTTGAGTAACTGAGGGGTTCCACATAGTTTTTATCCATGGATAAGGAATTCCCATTGAGGGTTGTGACACATAGGGTTGACTGCCATAAATGGTTTGAAGCATTGGACCATAAGGTTGATCATTACCACGAATATGTTGCCCTACAAATGTTGGATGGTTTCCAGTGAAAGTTTGTCCTCCCTGAAAAGATTGTTGCCCTTAAAGAGACTGTTGTCCTTGAAGAGGCTGTTGCCCCCTGAGTGCTATATAGCCACCTTGTGAGCTAGCTTGAGGGATATTCCCAAAAAACATATAAATATGTTCCATAGTCAAAGCTTGGGTAGAAGACTCGAATAGGCCAGTTGACATATTAGAAGTTTCAGAAAAAAGAGTTGCTCCTGAAAAATTCCCAGAAAGTGACTGGTACCCAACAGGAAAAAAAGGACCACCGTACAAACTTCTTTTTGGTGAAGACGAAAAAATGGATGACTCAGTGGACATGCTCTCAGAAGCCATGTTACTATACCTGGGTAAAGAGTAGAATGGGATTCAGTGTCGTGGATGTCCGTAACCAGAATTATGTCGGTGAATTAGATATACCAAGGATCTGGTTAAAAGGGAGTGAAAGGCAAATCCAAAGGGTAGATTGGTTCACTATACCTTAAATCTAAAGATTCTTGATGAGAGGGAATTTCAATTTCTTCTTCTTTGTCAAAGATTTCTTCAATTCTAATAAGGCCAGGAGGAATATCCTCAGTGATGAGAAGCTTTACTCGAGGTGAACAAGGACGACTAGGAGTCCAGGCTATAACATTCAAAGGTAACTCAGATGAAGTGGAATCAGATTCAGGGTCAGATATTTCAGGTTCAGTGAGCTGTGTATCTAAAAACTCACCAGTGACAGATTCAACTGTGATTACTTCAAAAATTTCTGGTTGATCTTGTTCTATTTCAGTTATCCGAGGTTGATTAAATTTGAAATCATGATGTATTATGATAGATGATTCTCCTTGTTAAGAAGACCCAGTTCTTGATGATTGAACTCTTTCAGTTCTGATTTTTTTCCAATTGAATAGGTGTATATTCAAAGGGTTTCCCATGCATTCTATGTGAATGTATTAGTACTTCAGCCACAGTTAATTTCTTTAACACACGAAATCAAAAAATTTCAAAAGAGTCACACCTAAGGCCTCTAGAAGTAATGAAACAAATGAACACACACAAAAATCTAAGAAGCAATCTACACACAAATAATATGTTTCCATAGTAAAATCACTAGTTGGTGATGAAATCCAACCTTGTAGAGATTAATGTGGAAAACTAGCGGTCGAAACAGTTACATTGACAACCTACTTAATGAAACAGTGTAGTGCAAGTAACTCCACTATGCCATCTCGAAGTGAAGACTACCCTCCGAAAATTCCAAGTGAGTCTAGTCAACGTCTGCTTGAGGTACAGTGGGACTTTGCCTCCACCGCCACCTTGGGAAAAATCCTAAAGATTATAGCCACTAAGGTTACCAACTGAGACAATTGAACTTGGGGAAATAGTCTGATATACACGCAAGGGCATAGTATCAAAACTCAATCCCCTTGAAAGCTCCTCGACATGGTAAATACGAGGTTTACTAACAAGTGATCCTAGGCTCCTCAACAATGGTTAATCCGAGGTTTACCATTTGTAATACGTGCACATATTCTATATTTATCAATTAAGTAGGTACGATTAATTCACTGGGTTTGACATGACCTCGTGCTTGACTCTTTTAAGAAGAGTTTCCCAAAAAAAAATTGCAACAATTGGGTTTTCCCCTACTACAGGATGCTACTAGTTTTTTTATCATCTTTGGAAAGTTAATTAATCCCTATTCCAAAGCACTAACCCTGAGATAGATTGGTGGAATGAGCCCTAGAAAATGTAAAAATATCTAGATCAATTTTATTAAGTGTTGTATTAATTTGGATGTTGTTTACACAGAGCGGTATGGAAATTAAACTCAATGATGTTGTGACCGACTCAAAAAATTACTCTAAATGCATCAACAATGAATATGCAATTCTTTGTTTCCATGAATTCCTGTTTAAGGGAAAGTAGAAGGATTTTTTAAACTCAAAGAAGTACAAATTTCCTAAAACATCCCATAACAATTATTTTTCATTAAGAAATTAGTTTCATTTTGAAGCATAATCAATATCACATTGTAATGAAAATATTCGTTGATTCAAAGCCAAAATATACAATTTTATGAGCAAACAATCTTCAATTCTTCAAAATAAAAAAAACAATTACAAAACCCTAAAAAAATGTAAAAACTTAAAAAATAAGAAGCTCTTAACTAATAATCTAATTAATTCATCCCTAGGATGCGGGTGCTATGGGAATTGGGAGGACTTGGCCAGACGCAGTGGCGAAGTCATCAGAGCCACCGCCTACCCGCTTGTAACCCTTGGCCCACCCATTTACTACTCGTGAGCCTATTCTTAATGATCCGTGATATGGAGTCGATTTTCTTCATTGCATCTGTGTCTCCGAGGCAACCTCAACGTCGTTATCGTGCTATACATTCACCTCCGCTGCTCGCTGCCATTCAATGCAGTTTTGGCTTCAAGTGGGGCCTTGGCTTGCGCTGGGGTTTGCTATTTAGCATGGAGCCGTCCGCCCTTCGCCTCCGTCATCGAGTCGCAATCCCGGCTTCCGGATGAAGGCGTCTCGAACGCACTCACCGGTTGCTCGCCGCAACACTCACGCCGGTGCTTGCAGAGAATTCCCACATTTCCATTACAGGCTCTTGTGTTTCTGCCACTGAAACTCGTGGCTCGTCTCCTGCGAGGTATTCCACCAACTCTCACTGGCTATCTAGTTCCCTTTCCGCTGCGAACATGCCTAGAGTCAGACAGAGGATGCGGCCCCGTCGAGGCTCCTCGCGGGCGGCCAGAAGGCACTCGCCTTCCCCCACTTCCTCTCCGTCCAACTCCTCCGCGACTTCGGACAGCTTGCCCCGTCTCCTTCATGGGCGACTGCTACGCTCAGGTCGTCGTCTAGACTCGCCCTCTGGTGATGCTCTTCCAGCTCAATCTCACACGACACTCTTTTCCTTTGACTGCGCCCTCGACAAACCCCGGGTCACCGTCGCCATCTCGGTCGTCTTCCTGGAGGAACCAATGCCGGAGCCTCCGCCTGATCCGCTTGCTCAGGACGACAGCGCAATTAAGGACGAGAAGCAACAGGATTCACCCTCTGAGAACAAGACTTCTTTGCAGGTCGATGCTGGGGTCGTTCTGGGTCAAGACGCTGCGCCTCCGACGGCTGTTCAAGCACATGGCATTCAAGAAGACTTCAGTTGCAACATTGAAGAAATCGAGCCGGATGAGTAGCTATGTCCTCCCCCCCTGTCTTTTTGTCAGTTCTCTGCCCACTCTGAGGGTATGCTTAGTCGCCTTGCTAGTTCTTCATGCTTTTTTTTCAATCTCAGACATTAAGCATTGTATCTGTGTTTAGTGTCATGGTCATGCGTTCTGTGTCAAAGTCTGGAAGCAGATGTATTGTTATTTTGTTCAGTGTCCAGTCTAAAACTTATCAGTTCGATCCCCTGCGTGGGATTTTTTCGGCTTTTGGTTCACATGGCTGGTTTCCCTCTCGTAGGGCAGCCCTTTTTCAGTCTTGGTCTGTTAATATGCCTCCCGGTAGGCTCTGCTATGGCCACGGCCAGATGTACATTATTTCTCTTTAATTAATAGATTACCCTAACTTAGAAAAAAAAAAAAATCATCCATTCATCCATTCTTCATAGTGGGTTGTACTTTCATGAATTATTTCAGCTAAAAGAAAAATAAACCGTTTTTTCACTTAAACTAGCAGAAGAAATTTCATAAAAGACTACTTTTTGAGACAAATCACACTTCACTTATCTAGAACTTTTTCTTTCACAAATGAGCAAGAAACAATAACTCAAACAAGCAGGACTAATAAGACTCCTGGTAGCTCTAGATGGAAATGACTAAAAAATAATGATCTAAGAAGTGAATCTATTTCCCCAAATAGAGCAATTCATCAAACCAAGGCAAACCCTACCTGAAATTGCAAAAAGGATGATCTATCAAAAAGACTCTAAGGTAATTAGGAAGAGTTAACAAATAGACTCTGAGGTTTGGTATAAGTCAGGTTGAACCTCTAGAAATTTATCATCAGACTCTAAGAGAGAATTTATTTATTTATTTTTAATTCTCAGGGGGTGCGTAGGTAGTGAAAACCAGTGCGCATGCACACTGTATTAAATTGAATACTTGCGCAGATTTGTGCTTTGTCCATCACAGAAAACCACACAGGGTAGAGAAAATTTTAAAGAAATAAACACAAGGCATTCTAATTAAGAGGATCTAAAAATTCATAAACCCAACAACACTCAGACATATTCAAACTATAAAAATCGGAGAGCTAAACCAAAAGAATCAAGAGAAAACTAAGCTTGTTCCCAAGCGAAGTCACCAATTTGTTTTCTAGATAAATCCCACTTGTGCACAAAAGTGATCTCCCTAGTATCCCAATAGATAACTAGAAACAAATAACCACTTGAATATATCTTTCCCTAAAATATTGGCATTCATATTATCAAAACTTAGAAAAGAGAGGAAAATGTTCCTACCTCTCTGTTGTTGGGAAAACCCAACACCCCCCATTAAATAATGGGGACCTTTTTCATTAATTTTTGGCTAAGCATCTTATGTAATTTTCATTTAAATTAATTGTCTTACAATTTTGTCATTTTTTTCATTTTTATCAGATTTTTATTTTGATTGTTTCATCGAATCTTATTTTTCACAAACTTTCCAACTATACTTGTTTCGCTCCATTTGGTCAATTGGTTTGTAAATGGCATTATTTTGAAGTTTGATCACTTGTGTCACTTGGGTTAATATATATATATATATATAATATATACCAATGTTCTAATTTTAGTAACTAATTTAGTTCAATAATGCACTTAGTGTAAATATTAATATTTTTAGTTAATATTTTCACTTTTTCATTTTCTCACTAACGATCTTACGAAATGACCTGGCCAAATTGTATAATGGACTAAAAAACATTTCAAGATATTGGTAATTTACTCCAATTTATTATTTTAAAATAGATTTCCAAGCCCAGAATCTCAAAATTACAAAATGGCTATAGTCCAATTTGTATGATTGTTAATCCCACATGGGTCCCACTTCATATCTCTTCTCCTCCTTTTAAAAAATGCGAAATTGTGAGATAAGAGATTACAAAATTGCTATAGGTCTTTTGAAATTTAAAAATAAAAAAAACAATAAAATAAATTACGATAAATTTTTCACGCATATCACAATTTTTTAATTCTCAACAAAATAATCTCGCAAACAATTTTGTGATCGAGAAAATGTGAGAAATTTTAAAGAAAATTTTAAACCACAGTATGCCTTGTGCCTCCCGTACCTCCACCTCACTCACCCTCCACTCCTTATCCCTCCATATCTTCCACACCTCATAACTCCTCACCCTCACGTGATCTTAGTTATTTTAGTTATGTATTATATGTTTTGAATTAATGTTTTAAAAATATATATTATATTATGTTAATATTATAATATATATTATATTTTAATTATAATATTTATATTATAGTTCCAATATAATTGAATTATAACATTAATATAATATTTTAATATTTTAATTAACCACTAAATCAAATTTTAATTAGTTTAATTTTGTATATAATTATTTTTTTATAAATTAATATTAATAATGTAATTATAGTTAATTAGTATTAAATAATAGATAATTGTAGTTTAATTTATAATTAGATTGTAACTAAAAACTTTTGATTTTTAGCTCAAGCAACAGAATTTCCAGAATTTTGTTAATTTTAATTCTTTAATTTTGGAGATTCATAAATGGAATTTTACTTGACCAAATGAGGTCCATAATAGTTTATTGGATAGATAAAATCATGGAGATTATTCTTGAAGTGGTTTCATTTCTAGATTTTATCATTTATTGGGTCTAAAATTCAGCAGAATATCAAGCTCCGAATTTTTAAACAAAACTAATTTTCTAAGTTTTATTTTCTGCATTTTCATTTAGCCACGACTTCTTCTGAGTCCAGATTCATTCGTCAATGATATCCTTGACCAATTAGATCATCACATGCATCAATATAAAGCTTATATTTCATTTTCAATTATTTATTTAATTAAGTTTTGATTAGATTTATTTTAATTCCATATTTAACATTTTGATTTCAATTTGCATTTTATTAAATTATTTTGATTGGTTTTATAGAGAAACAATTTGAAGATATGAGAATAAAATGATCTCAATCAATGAAAATGCTCCAACAATTGAAGAATATGATTTGGGCCACTGAAAATTGAATGAGCAGAAACATTCCTCGACAAACTTTCTTGATGGGAATTCTTTTGTAAATATTATAAATAACAGATTGCAAAATGTATTAAGGGTTTCTTTTCTTTGTAATTCAGGAATTCTTGAAGGCACTATTGTATAGAGGATTTAGAGTTGTAGGGTAGAGGAGATAAAAATCAGATATGAGGATTTTTCTTTTTCATTTTGAATTATGTATGGAGAACAGAGCTAGCACTACTACAATTCTTGTTTTAACAACAGAAGTTCAAGCATTGTAAAGGATTGTTGGAGACTAAAGGTAGAGAAATTGATTCAATAAATTGGTATTTCTAATACTATTGTTTTAAATACTAGTTTCATTTTATGATAGCAGGAATGTGTCATTTTAATCATATTTGTGCACTATTGTCGATATGAGTAATGTGTCTCAATTATATGTTATTATATATCTCTGCTCTTATGGGTTGAATTCTAATTTCCAAGTAGCTATTTACTCAGAAATATGTGTTTTAATACTGATTTAACAAATAATAATATGTTGTGAACTATTTCTTCATATTATTGTTTAATTATTCGAATTATTGATTTAACAATCAATATCATTTTTTTGAACTACTTCCTAAATATTATTGGTTGATTATCTTAGTTAAGAGGTCTCTGAATAGGACGTGTTTCAGTATTCATAATGTTAGTTAATTGAACTATTTCATTAACTTGATATTCATGATAAGGCATACATACTTAAATCTCAATCGTTTAAAATATCTTGCTGTCAGTTGGGTTAGATCTATATCTGCCTAATTGAGATAGGATTAGGATAATTTTCCTTTTTTCTTGCATTTTAGAATAATTTTGCATTTGATATTTAGTTCTACATTACTAGAAGTCATCTTTCCAAAGAGGAAAAACTTTAGTTGTGGGTTGGCTGAGCCCCAAATTAGCTTAAGGATCACTTTATTACCTGATCAGCAAGAGGTATGATCTGATGTCTCTTCTTCATTGGTAGACAAAAAATATATTTTAAGCCATTGGATATTGAGAGAATATAACTGGACTTAGTTAAACCAGTCGAAACCACTATTCTACATGGAAAAGGAATTACTTTAAGGTCTGGACTAGGTGGGCATCCCCCATGTTGTTGTAGTGAATTTAGAGGCTTCAATACTTTGGCGCTAGAAAGAGGGCCTGAGACTTGTTGTCCATTAGTGTCTTTGTATTCTAACATTTTATTTTTTAATCACAATGGCTCCGATTAAACTTCCAATTTGGAGTTGTATTTCTGGACACGCTTATTCCAATACTCCAACAAAAATAGTAAGACTCTTGTCTCAGGTAAAGTTTAAGGGTAAGAGTAATTCTTCTGCATTTAATCATGCTTTACAATTCATTCACAATTTTTCAAATTCTACTTTTCATGAAATTGATGAAGGTACTTTATGCAATATTTTTACTCTTACATTCTTGGCAAAAGCCAGAAGGCGGTGTCAATCAGTTCCAGTTGTCTCAATTCACAGCTGGGATCAATTTATTACAATATTCGTTTGTAAATTTGATGGCTATGATTACAAACAAGTATGTAACTAAATCGAAGATCTACAAAGGTTTGAAAGTGAGTCTTTAATTGATTTTATCATTAGATTTCATTCAATTGTTTAAAATTTAAAATTGAAGGCAAACCTTTGAAAGATGAATTATTAGATTGGTTTGAACATATTTTCTCTCTTCCTTCCATTCATAATCCATGTGAAATTATTTCAAGCTTTTCTCAATCTCCTTCCAATTTCATTAGCATAATTGAGAATTCCAATATGGAGATGCAAATATATGATTGTGAAGTGAC
Organism: Pinus albicaulis; assembly: GCA_034641835.2. NCBI lineage: Eukaryota > Viridiplantae > Streptophyta > Pinopsida > Pinales > Pinaceae > Pinus > Pinus albicaulis. The sequence continues at coordinate 1,973,993,445 of CM076578.1, forward strand.
CTCTACTATGTATGATCGATTACTTCATTTAGTGCATACTTCCTACAATATAAATAAAGATCAAGGTGCTGCTTCACATGTCAATGAATCTCAATAAAAAAGCTTGGAAAATTTCACTATTCAAATACAAGAAGATATTAGCAGCAATCTTGAAGAAGATACTGCTTTGAAATTTGAAAATCAGTGTGAGTTGGAATCATAAAATCATAGTATAATCTAGCAAGTTCAAGCAACAATTAAAATTCCCAATAATACGCAATCAACTATTCAAATTTATGAATTTTTTTATGATGAGAAAATGCCAAATTCAGGACATCAAAGCAACATTCTTCAAGAAAGCATAAGTAGCAAGAAAATGATCTTAAATACGAAAGTTTCAATGAAGAAAATGCACAAGAATTCTCAAATATAGGCATTTTCAAATGCATTATTTCGGATTCATATTTTTCCCTTTATCCTGATAATTTTTTTAATAGCAAGTTATCCTCTCCTCACTTTAAAGATATTTCACAAAACAAAGAGGCTGATCTAAATGAAATTTCAATTAGTTTTTATCAAGATAGATAATTAATTATTGATCATTCTTCTGCTTTTCATTTTTCGAGACTTTCCTCAAAATTTCAAAGTTGTTGGGTTACCAGATTCTTGGGTTTGTATTATATCGGAAATATTTAAAATGAATTCTAATAATTACTTTTCCAAGCTTCACATTTCCTTTTCTTTCCATTATCTTGTCTAACACATTTAGCAAAGGAAATGACCATTATTTTTCTATCTTCATTGGAATTTTCAGGTTTCGAAATTTTGTAAAATTGATTTTGGCTTCAGAAAAGGATTTCGAGATATTTGACACTTGATTTATTCTCATATTTATTAAATCTTGAATTCCTCTCCTAGAAGTTTATTTTACAGGTAAATGTATTTTCTCTTGCAACCATTTTACAAAACTTCAAATTATATCATTATCAGAATGAAAGTCATCAAAACTACTTTATAAACTCTTATGAAACTTTTACCTCTGGCACGTGAATGTTTGATGCATTAAAAAAATTAGTATTCATACATTATAAATTTATCAAACATTTCTTATCGGAAATGATCAATATCGTAAGTTTTGTTTGTAAAAGTTACACAAAAGTTTTTGTTCCAGGATCTTGCTACCCTTAATATTTTAAATACTATGATTTCTTGTAACAGAGGTGAAAATTTCATTAAAATTATGAAAACCTGTATCGTCGGAAACATTATCAAGCAAGATCTTTATTTATCAAAATTTTATCCATCTATACTTTTGGAAAACTTGAGCTCTTATATTTTTCTTTGATTTTCTTAGAAACTTAGAACTTCAGAATATCGGGTTAAGAATATTTGCAGGTCTTTGATCATTACATTTTGATATTTCATTACGTATACATGAAGTCTCGTTTGATTATATTTTGAATATATATGCTAATTTCATGTTATCATGATGGTCTAAAACTTGGATGTATTTCAATCATAATTTTTTCAAATCCAAGTATCCATTCATAGGGATGATTTTCTGAGTAAAGGGATATACATTCTTCATGATGTATGTACATGGACTTCTTTTAATCTTCTTGGAAATCTACTTCACTAATAAGGAATTTGGAACAAGTAAAGGTAATGTACTGATGATTAATTCATATTTTTTATTTTCTTTTATTCTGAATTTCTCTCCATACTTATCATATAAATATTCAAGTCTTATTCATATATATAATTGCTATATTATTTTTGGATTTTGAATCAACTTCAATATTTTGGGGCTGATATAAATTCAGAATGGAAGAAGCATATCTTCATCCTTATTTCTGATGGATTCGATTTATTTCCGATTCCTTGAACATGAAATATTGTTTTCTTCTAGTTTACTGCTTGCTTTAGTTTAGATTCAATAAATAATGATTTTGGGTCAATAAGACTTCTTCATGCTTTTAATTCTAATTAAAGGAAGAAGTTATTTTTTGTTGGAGAAAATTATACCTTTCAGGTAAGATTAAATACAGTTCTCCAATGGTAAGTTTCATGGGCCCACTTTCATTCATTTTCATTTCTTCACTTTTTGCTTCAGTTTTAGTTTTGATGATCTTGAACTTTGTTTTTGCAGGTCTTCATGAACCTTTTTCACTTCTACCAGATCAGTTTTAAAGTTCATTTTATTTTGATTTTTGAGATTCTTGAAAGAAACAATAATGATCCTTATTGAATCAGCTAAATATAGAGAGTTTTTGGACCTCTAGTCTGTATCTTTAAGCATTGTTTTTATTAGAAAATGGTTAAGATGCTTTTATAAAGGTTTTATCCTGAAGAAGGAAAATTTTCACCAAATAGAGACCTTTTCATTTGGGATGAATTTTACCCCATAAATGGCTATTCACCCTCTACATATCGAGAGCCTCATTTGTTTTCTGCAAGATTATTATTTTTTAAAATCTCAACAATAGAAGGAATGTACATATGCTTATTTTATTTTATAATCCTTTGTTGAGAAATTTATATAAATAGTCTTGTTGTAGTTTATCTTTTAAATTTTGTTTTTCTTTTACCTTTCACCTTCTTCATTTTAATTTTTGTTTGTTGATTTATATTCTTACTTTAGTTTATGAATTGTTTTCTTTTTTTTCCAGTTTTGTTTTGATTTGGGTGACTCTGCCATGATTTATGCGAAAGTTCATTTTCTTACCAACAGTGATTGGCATACATGGGAAATATCCTAACTCTATGATCAAGAGATCATGTCCATTGTTCAAAAATGCTAAAAAATGAAAGTGCTCAAAAGTATTTGCAACTTGAGTGACCGGAAAGGTCTCGTCGCTGAAATTCTGGCACCGTGAACGGGTCACAAAATGGAGGTCGTATGCAAAATTTATGAAGGTTTGAAAGACCCAGTAAACTCCAAAAAAAATGACTTTGACCAAGTTTGACTTGGAAATTTGAAAAATTAAAAAAAGAATAATATTCCAGGAAATATTCTTGGAATATTCCTTGAAATATTCCATAAGAGGCAATCGAAGTTTGACAAGTGGTAGCGTTGGATTTGATAGTGGGTTGACTTGTTGAAAATCGAGCCAATCAAAGGCTGCCACGTGGCAGGCCCGGAGGCTTCCACATGGCCCAAGAGAAATGGTGTGAGATTGTGGTGGACTCCCTGGGAGTCAAACACAGCACCTGCCGCCCGCATATAAAGTCTTGACCAACTTGGCTGCGCGTTTAGTTCTTACTATACATTGGACCACAGTTATATTTAAATGTTAATGGTTGCATGTATGGGGGACTGGGAAGGGCCAACCCCTCCCTCATGCGACCAAGCTCCAGTGACCAGGAAGGAAATTAAACCTCGATGGCTATTACAAACATTAACTCGGCAGCGTTCACATGGCTTTTTAAACCTGCCACATAAAACTTCAACCGACGGTTAGTTCAATTTAATTCGGCGGTTAGTCTGACCACAACCGGCGGGATTTCAGTGCAGTCACATGGCGCGTTAAAGGTTTTGTTAAAAGGTGGTTAGTGTTACGGTTAGCGGAACCGTAACTCCGGGTTTTAGTCCAAGTCAGAGTTTAAACAACTATTAAGACCACGTGGGTTACGGCGGAGGGTCGGCTTGTGACCACTCCGCCTAACCGTTACATTTAAAACCAAATGGTAAATCTAGCGGAGTTTATGGCACGCCCCCAAATTTTGGGTTTCTATTAATTTAACTGCAGTTAACTCAAGTCCTCCACAATTATTGGAGTTTTTTAAGGGACATTGGGCAGTTTCTTGTTTTGGCCATAACTCCTTGGATATTCAACCAATTTTGATGGATGAATAGTCAATTTTGGGTATTCCCGATATTCTAAACACATTGGCAGAGGTTTCATAGCCATCAGAGGTCATATTGTGTAGGTTTAGCTTCAGGATAGGTCAAGGAGCCACTAGGGCCACTAGGGTGTTTTCAGTGTTTTGAGTATCCATTCTCTGTTTTCTGCAAATTAATAGTCATTCTTGACTAATTCAAGCATTATGAAGTTGTTTTTATAGAGAGAATAGCCATTTTAGGCTTTTATTCACATGTACTTACCATTTTTGAGCAATAATATATGAGGGACATGCCATTGGGAGATGGACCAACAGATGTAGCCCAGGAGGGGTTGTTAATTTTGGACAACTAAGTCCAAACTCCATGTTGTGATGCTTAGATGAAGATACCAATTTTTTTATTGGGTTCCGCTTTCAGAGAGGTGCAAGATCGATCTAAAGATCATCTTGATTCGATGAGTAGAACATTTATTTTGAATTTATTTTTAATCTATTCAAAGTATGTGCAGGTCGGCCTTAAGGTTTTGTGCCCCAGCAGTTGTGTCACACACCCCCACTGATGGATATAAATAAGGTCAATGTTGGAGGAAATTTCACTCATCTCATCCTCACACATTTCTCTCTCCTCATCTGATTGGTTCGATGTCCTCGGTTTCTCTTCTCTCCACACGTGGGAAATTTCTAGCAGCAACACATTTTGGATTTCAGTCTAGGGTCTGTGCAGTAAACTTTGACCAGCGTTGACTTTGGTCAACACAAGGTCAAATTGACCTGAAACTCTCCCAAAATTTTGATTTTCCTAATTTTCATTTTCTGGCACTATTCTCGAGGCAAAACATTGAATTTTGACTTTTCAGGGTTGACCTAGTTGCTGCTATTGTTTGTGTTGACCATTGACTTTTTGTGTTGACTTTTGAGTTGACGGTTTGGCTATCCTAGAGGGTTGTGTGACATTTATGGTTGGTTGACCATATTGAGACTTTGTTGGTTGAAGCATCCTGTTGACTGCCATAACGCACCAACATACTTATATATTTCTGGCTTGTCTTTTGTCGATCTACTGGTATGTTATATCAGCATTTTACTTTATTGTTTATGTGATTGTTGTCTAATATAGAAGAGAGTAAATTTGCATCAAGCATAGAACATCTACATAAATTTACATGGTATCAGAGCCGAGGTGAAGACAAAGCCCTAATTTGTAGCAATCACCAAAGAAGAGGATGGGTTCCTCAAACTACAATGGCTTTAAGGCTGATGAAAAATTGACTGGGAAGGATGACTTCCATGCTTGGAAGATGACATTGGATCTTAACTTGGAAGGCCAAGATGTCATGGACTATGTGCAGGGTAAAATCCAAGAGCCTCCATCCACTGCTACTACTGCTACCAAAACAAAATATAAGAAGGGGGAGATCAAAGCAAAGCTGATGATCAGGAACTCAATTCACAAGAGTTTGGTTGCCTACATCTTTGAGCTGGGCACATTTAAAGGGATGTATGATAATTTGGTCGACATGTTCAAGTCCAACAATGCGAATCAAGTCCTATTCTTCAAGAATCAATTGAAGAATCTGAAGAAAGGCAGGGATGAGTCTGTTCAATCATATTTTATGAAGCTTACTGAGATTAGGAACAATCTGCTGGCTATTAGGGAGACAATAGCTAATCGAGAGATGGTACTCACCGGACTTGGAGGGATCTCATCCGAATGGCATGTGTTCAACACTACCATTATCAATAATAATGTGATACCTGACTTTGACGAAGTACTATTGAGGTGCGTTCAAGAAGTGACAAGAATGAAGGAGTATGAAAATGAAGGAAATACTACCTACACTGCTCATTCTAGAAAGAAGAACTTTGGTGGTCCAAATAATAAAGGAAGAGTAGGGGCCTAAGGAAAGAAGGGCAAGTGTTACACTTGTCATAGGCTAGGTCACTATGCTAGAGAATGCTCTTTCAAGAAGGATTCTCCCAATGGTGATGACAATAACAACAACCGGATGAATGGTAATCAAAGGAACAACAGGTTCAAGGGAAAGAGGAAGGCTCCCTCCGACGGAAATGGTCAACCCTTCAAAAGGTCGAGAAACTACAGGTATGAGGAATCAAATGTTGTTGATAAAAGAAATTAATTCATTCTTGTATCTGCCCTCTCTGCTGCATCTCCACCCAACACTAGGGATGTCTGGTTGATAGATAGTGGTGCCTCAAGGCACATCACTGGGTTCAAGGAAGCACTCTCCGATATAGTTGAGAAGGATACTAATCTAGAAATTATCCTTGGAGATAATGCCACATATCCTGTGAAAGGGACAAGGAGTGTGACCCTCCACTTGTCTCAAGGCCAAGTCCTTCATTTGCAATATGTACTCTATGTACCTAATTTGAAGAAGAACCTTGTGTCTATATCGGCCATGGAAGACAAAGGTTTCAATGTGGAATTCATTGATGGAAAGGTACGCATGTGGAAGAAGAGATTCAAGGAAGCTATCATGAATGGGTTTAGAGTTGATACCCTCTATCAGGTTGGAGGAAGTCCACTGGGAGCGATGAAATGTGATACTATCCAACATACTGAACTATGGCACCAGAGGTTTGGACACATTCACTACAAGGCCCTTCCTGAAGCAAGGAAGGTGGTGATGGGGATGCCCGAGTTCTCAAATAATCATGAAGGTGTATGTTAGGGTTGTGCCGAAGGAAAGCATACAAGGGGACCTTTCCCCTCAAGTGTCATAAAGACATCTGATGTCTTGCAATTAGTACATTCTGATCTGTCTGGTATGCTGCCCATGAAATCCTTGGGAGGATGTTCTTATTATATGACGTTCATATATGACTTCTCTTGCAAAACCTAGATATAATTATTGAAGAAGAAGGATGAGGCATTCATGTGGTTCCGTACCTTCAAAGCCTTGGTGGAAAATTTGACAGGGAAGAAGATCAAGATATTGAGGACCGATAATGGCACTGAATATGAGACGAATGAGTTCAAGAACTTTAGAAAAGAAGCTGGCATAAAGAGGGAGACCAAAACTATCTATACTCCTGAGTAGAATGGCGTTGCTGAATGAAAGAATAGGACCATTTTGGAAGATTCCCGTGCCATGCTATGTGACTAGGGTATACCGAAGTTTCCGTGGGGAGAAGCTGCGAACACTGTTGTGTACATACTGTTAGTATGAATCTTTCGTCGAAAAAGACCACTTTAGCTACGCATAACAAATAGCCCTAACATCAATTATGGCTGCCAATATCTTTAAGTCTGCAGTTAGTTGATCCAAATAATGCTACACAAATTCAGATCTAAGTATAAAAGAAATCAAGCAGTAAAAATAAAATGTGGCTCCTTGCATCCAATAGACAAGACAAGAACAATGTATTTGAAAGAATTTTTTATATTAGAAGGGGGCACCTGAGAGGAAAACATGAAAGGTGTTTTCGATTCTCCTCAATGGGATGGGTTCTTGAAAGTCCTCAGCATTTCAGATCTAAAATTTCTCTCTCTTGTTGGTGTAGAAAACCCAGACAAACATAGAACTCAAAGGGAGCTCACAAGGCAAAAATGGAGAATGTGACCAAGAGTATAGATCTAGAGTGATCTAATGCAATAAAAGGTGACTAATGAATGGGAAAACCCTTCTATTTATAACAAAATATTAGGGTGGTCTAGAACTTGGTGCATGAATAAAATATTATTAATCAAATTCTAGAACCACCCTTTAGGAATATTTTATTATATTTGTTGGAGGGAAAATGATTTTTGACTTGGGTCAATTCTTTTATTTATAAATAATAAATAAATAAATGATTTATTTATTATTTTAAGGAAATGGTGGGAATATAATTAAATAAATAATGATTTATTTAATTATTTATAATGATTTAGTCAAATTTAACTAGGAATATTATTTAAATAAGGATTTAAATAACTTATTCCTAGGAAATAATCAAATAAATAAGGATTTATTTAATTGATTTCCTTGTTTTGGGTTAAATATGACCAGGAAATATAAATAAATATAGATTTGTTTATTATTTCCTTTTGGGGTTTCCTGTTTAGACCATAAACAACTTAATAAAGGTGTTTTACTAAGTTGTTTCACATAGTGAAAACAATTTTACTTGGGGTAAAATTGGTCTTACATGGTGTACTTGGGTCCATATAATGATAATAGGTTAGATGACCAAAAAATGGTGTAACAGATTTCCCCCAAGCGTACGAGTGTTAGGAGCAAATCGTATGACCGAAGTACGTTGTAAGAACTCAATCACTAGACATCAAGAGGGAAGTCAGAGAAAGAAATGTAAGGTAGTCTAATGTGCTAAAGGACTAGGCCCTGAGGAGACGAGACCTAAAGGTGCAACAAGTCTCTAGTTTATGAGGTGGTACCTGTGCTAAAGGCGGCGGGGGAGGCATACCTATGCCCGCCGAGACAAAGTACAAAAGAATAGTATGTCTAGTAAACAAGGAACCGAACTATAAAGTACATGCTGGCATAAATACGAGCCAAAAAAATAGAATGATGAATCCCACATACATGTTGTGCCTAGAATAATAGCCAGGACTTATACAATAATATTTTAGTACATGAGATACAAATACAACCCAAATGCCCCCTATACACGGGGAAGGGCTCGAAAAATCTGACTAATACATGCAAATCGAAAAGGCGCTGCAAGCAGCTGAGGCCGACATCATCAAATGCAAGGAGCTGCATCAAAGGTTGAAATGAAGAAGTCATCCGGGCATGTGGGGGGCTACCTGCAAGGCCACCCCCTCATGAGGGTTGAGACATGTCACACACACCTGGGAATCACCAATAGCTGCTGCTGCATCACTGGACCATCAAGTATACGAATTACGATCATGCTGAAAGGAGCTCGAACCAAGGTACATCGCCCTCTAGACCTGTCTTCTAGAGTAAATGAGCTGATGTCGATAGAAGGAGGTCAGCCATAGGTGAGGCAATAAAGGATCCCCAACTAAGGTACGAGAGAAAATAGTAAAGTGACTAACAGACAGACACTAATGATGATGATGAAATGGGTGATACTGAGTAGCGGATGGACGACTTCCCTTGTTAGAGCATAAAGGGCATGAATGGCTTGGCATCGACTGACACAATATCATGAGGGATAGGGGAGAATGGTACTGAAGGCCATAATGTGCAACACGAGAGAGGGACCAAGCAATGAAATATGGAGAACTATAGCGGGATACAAAGGGACTCGAGATAGACTCCATGAATGCGATGATGACTCAACTCGGATGCTCTAAACAAGGGTGACTCGATGGTGCTGCCACACAGTAAAGGTCCAATGGGGGACCATAAAAAACATGAGTACAAGAGGGTATCTCATGATGAAAATCAACACGAGCATGGACAAGTATGGGGGCCAAGTGGTGCCTCTAGTATGAGTGTTGCAAGTGAAGAAATTTGATTTTGAGGAGGGTTATGGTTGAGGGGCATAGGTGCCCCCAAGCATGTTATGGTCATACCGAAATGCATTTAGAAAAAGGGGAATCTAAACACATTTTAATGATGTGGTGCGCCATTTGTTTTCGTTATGGTTATGCAGTATGAGAAAGGAAATGGAGGATTACCAATCTCTTTTAGCACTGCATATATGAATAAAATGGACTTTAATTTTTCGGGTTGGCATATCTGGTGTCACTATCCCAAAGAAAGGGTTTGGAGATAATGAACTGATGTGCTCCTAGCAAACCCATAGGTTGGTCAACAACAATGTCTAAGAGACTGGGTTGCTGATGTAAGATGAAGGAATGATAAGGGGTATCATCCCTAGAGTGATCTGAAGTGATATGGGACTCTAGAGGTTCGTCTAAATGTGGAAGAATAATGGTGCTAAGGTCGACATGGCCAAATACACTAGGAGAGTTTTGGAGAATTGCTTCTCCTGGTCTCTCAAATATGGGTGCCCCCTTACCCAAACATTGGGTTTCAATGTAATGGCCACAAGGTGGATGTGGTTCGAACGCATGGGTTCGATGTAAGGGGGAATAGATAAAGTCAGGGATGGGGATTTATTCCATAATGTCGTCAGCGTGATAGAATATAGGGTGATTGGTGGAAGAAAGACCACCTGACGTGGAAAATCTGCCTGACTCATCATCATGAGAAGAGAGGTTCATATGCGCATCATCACAAGGGGTGACAGAAGAGTAAGTAGATAAAGGATCTACTGATGTTGAGTCTAGGGCGATCGTGGAAGGAAGGTTAAGGGAAACAACAGGGGAGGATTAAGAGGGAATGTTCCCCGAGGGTCTCATGGATGATGATAGGTAGAAAATGGTGGACGAAGGCTCCGTCATCTCGACATTAGGAGGGAGAATGTCAATGGGAGCAGTCATGTCTGGTAGTTTTGCCAAAGAAAAATGTGAAAATAGGGGAGAGGTGGACTCATTGCGCTTGGCCTCGAATTGGCGGACCGTGGCTAGAGAGGTGCGGAAGTCCTCAAGGCGGGGAAAAAGGTGGGTGTAATGGCCATGGAGATCGCACAAAGCGCAGGGGTGGTTGGTGTGAATAGTCTTGGGGTTCTTGGCCGCGGTCGCGGAAGGAACAAAGGCTTCCGGGACCGTGGACTCAGGGAATGCGACAGTAACCACGGGCTTGAGATGAGGCAATTTAGGATAGGTATGGGTGGCGTGACCGACAAAATCACACAAGGCACACTAGATGGTATGCTTTGGAGGCCGAGGAGGGGCAGGGTTTGTCGGGGCAGCCTTGTCCTTTGATGCCCCCTTGCGAGCTTTTCCCTTCTTACCCGAAGCGGTCGCAACAGGAGGTGGTTCCTGTTGAGGTGACTGAGGCACTGTTGCAACGGGAGAAGTCATGGGGACTAGTTGAACTGGGATCAAAGAAAGATAAGGTTTGGGTTGAACATGCAGGGTTGTGGCAGGGGGATCAAGGTACTAGACGGGAATCCCAAGGGTCAGGTTAGGAAGAGAGGGTGGCCATGAAAGGTGTCGTGTACACTCCTGGTGGGGGAGCTAGGAACGATATCTGACCAGAGGGGTAATGGCCAGGTGGGATGGCTCCTAAATGGCTAAGGCTTGGAGGAACCGTTCAAGGAGGATAAAGAGGTTCATGGGTACTAGATGTAGGGGAAGGGCTAGAAGGAAGAGGTCTAGTTGGCGGTGGCAAAGGGCTAGGAGCGGGTTGTGGTGGGCGAGGTTGAGGTTGCTGACTAGCCGAAGCGGGCCGCGTGAGGTCGGCCCGAGACGATTGCATCATGCAAACATTCGTTGAGCTGGGATTAGAGACAAGAGGAGGGGGAGGACTCGAGAAGGTTCCAAGCAAGGAGGAGTCTTTGTAGACGCCAGGGGAAACACTGGTCAAAGAATCAACAATTTTCTTATTGGTGATAGTAGAGATGGTGGACTCACGGGAAGTCTGAGATTTTGGTTCATGATATGTCAACTGGTCGATGGTGACAATCTTTCCATTATGAGGGAAAAACATCTTGCAGTGGACTGCGGATGGGACGACAGACATGGCATAGGTGTAACTACGCCCCAAAAGAATGTTATAGTCAAGAGGGGCGTCGATAACTTCAACGTCGACACAAACGGTCTTGCCCGCAAGGGTGATAGGATAGTTACGGAATAGGCCAATGGGCTGGGAGGCATGGCCATCCCACGCACGAAGGGTGATTGTGGAAGGGGCCAGCTCAGGAGATCCGAGTTGTTTCCAAACCGAAGCATACATCACACAGGTAGATGCCCCCTCATCAATAATACATCGAGCGACGTTGGCATTTCGGATTTTGACTGGGATTTGGAAAGCAACAGAAGCAGGAAGGGGGGGATGGTCTGACTGACGGGCATAGAAAACAATCAATTGGTCATTAGTAGGATTTATAGCACCCACGGTAGATAGTAGAGCCTTCTTTTGAGAAGGACATGACTGGAGGAGTTCTAGTGTTGAAATGGCAGCAGGAGATTGTGCCAGATCATCTACTATGCTATATGAATGGGCAGCCCGACCAGAGGCAGCATTTCGGCATAATGGGCCCTTAGGGATCTTGGTGTGAACCTCAGCTTTGGGCGGAGGGATTTGCAAGGGACCATTGGGTGTCGACAGAGGCTGTGTAGGACCTGAAGATGTGGACTCGGGGACAGACGGAGCGGGAGGCGTGAAGTACTGACGAGACCGAGTTTGAAGGTTAAGGTCGATGGCGAGAGGTTGGTCAGAGGCCATCATGAGAATCTGGTAATCGAAGGAACCAGAAGGGGAAGGTTGAGTGGTTACCGGGGCATGAGGTGGTTTCATAGCCACAAATCCTTGTTGAGGAAAAGGATCGGTAAACACAGCGGGTTGAGAAGTAGCCGTATTGGGAGGGACAATAGGGGAAAAATGTTGTCCCCGCACGGAGGCCTAAGACTCCCACATTTGTCGCATCTGTGGTAATAGGGGACAATCATGCGTGTAATGACCATAAACACCTCAACACCAACATGGCTTATTGGTGTGAAGCGGCCTGTCCGGCTTGGGCTAAGAACCCTGTGGCTGGTTGGCAGTGTTAGAATCAATACTGGAAGGATTGGATCCATGATTGCCAGAGGCAGATTGATTGCCTTTGCTCTTTCTTTGAGAAGGAAGAGAATTAGTCGCGCCCTGCCGCGCAAATACTTGCCCTGGAGGGGGTAGTAAGTGCGGTTGCGTGGGTGGAGGAGGCAAGGGAGTGAGAGGTCCAAATTTTGGAGGAACTGGGACACCAGAATGTGGGTAAGGATAAGGGTTAGGATGGGAAACATTGAGGTAAGCAGGAGTGTGGGAAAAAGGAGGAGGCATGCCGTATCCTGGATACATGCTACTTGGAGGGGGAAAAGTGCTGGAGGTGCTGGCCCCTCCTGGAGGGAAACCATAGCCCATAAGAGGTTGAGCAGCGGTATGTGAAAGAGCTCCAATGATACCATCGACAGAGTGAGATGCCCCCAGGGCGTTATTGTCATCGGGTTTTGGGAGGTCAGGAAGGATGGTATAAACATAACCAGATTGAGCATAGATAAGGGCATATTTAAAGGCTGTTTGGAGGATGGCTTCTTTGGTTTGAGGGAACTGGGATGCGACATCTTTGCTGATGGGAGGTAAGAGAGAGCAAAGGAACCAGTCCATATAAACCCGATCTTCAAAGGTGGGAGCTCTAAATAAGCTCCTTCTTCTCCTCCATTCCTAAACATGAGCGGAAAGGCGGGTTGAAGAGGATTGACAGAAAGAAGTCAATAGTTCTGTACCAGTGTCGTATCAGAGAGGGAGCTGCAAATAAGATAAAAAGGCTTGGGCAATGGTCACAAAGGTGGTATGGGAAGAGGCGGCCTGATCAACATACCATTTAGAAGCTTTGCCGGTAAGCGTGCGTTGGAATAATCTAAGACGGATGGAGTCATCAGCAATGGAATTGGATGAACACCACATATGGAAAGATCAGATATAGTTGGAGGGATCTTCACTAGCAAGGCCTTCGAACTTGGGAATGTCGGAGGGGAGCTTGGTTGGCATAGTAGGACAACTAACATCGTGGCGGATAGGATCATTGATCAACTAATTGAACTCGGGGAGACTGAGACCAACCATATAAGGGAGCAAAGGGACAGTCGAGGTAGTTCCCGTAGTGGTTCCACTGGAAACAGACCCAGCAGTAGAACTGGGGTTGCTGCTAGCGCTAGGCCCTGAACTAGCCATGGTGAAGGTAACAGGGGGAGAACCAGCGGTAGGGGGATAACCCGAACAATCAGAAGAAGAGTCGGAGTGTGGACTCGGGGGAGGACTTAGTCGATGACGACGAGAAGGAGGAAGTCGACCAACCAGAAACTGAGGGTGAAGGCTAAGAAGTCTCCGGGATAAATGCCTTGGAGGCGCAATGATGACGGGAAGAAGAAAAACCGACAATGGCAGGGAGGTGCAAAATCAAGTGAGGTCAATGTCGAAACAAGGTTAGAGAGGTGCAGTGTCAATTGATTTTAAAGTCTTTTCCAGGCGGTGTTAACCAGGCTCTTCTTCACTTAGGGTCAGTGTGTGGCGTGTGTTAATTTTAATTTTTAAACCCAGACATTTTGAGAGTAAAAGAAAAAGTGTGCTGTTTAACTGAAAATAAATCTGCAGAGAACAGTAAATAAGACTGAAATAACAGAAAATTAATAGCTAACAATGTATCAATCTAACCCAAGAAGGCGGGTCTCTCAAAACTAGTCTAGAAGAGGGAAAAATCTAATCAAAACACGCTAAAAAGAGGCCAATAGATCTAAGGTCAGGAGGGACAAGGATCTAAAGGAGAAATCTGCTGAAAAGAGGTGCAGAAAACATCAAAGAGGCAGAGGCAAGGTTACTGCTACAAAGGTAAGAATCAGCTAGAGGTAGAAGGGACAAGGAGGTGGCCCTGGAGGTGAACCCAAAAAAAACTATATGAGGTGATTTGAAAGGGAGAAGAGCTGATTTGGAGGGATCTGAAAATGAGGTATCAGATCTGAAAAGAAGAAATCTGAAACTCTGAAAATTCAGACATCTGAAATAGCTAAAACTCGCCCACAAAAAGTGGAGGGCACTAAAGCCCTAAGGGGCAAGATTCCCACTTATTTTTGTGAAACAGATCAGAAATAGGTCAAAACGAGCAGAGACGGAGGCTGAAGAACCCTGACAGAAGCTTTGGACAAACCCAGAAAAATTGCTGGAAAATTGCAGAAAAAGTGCAGGTCACAGGTTCTGACCTTTTTTTAGTCTAGGTCACAGTTTTGGGGTAGAAAAGTGCGCCCTCAAGTCCAGGTCGCAGTTTTTGGGACGATTAGTGTGACCTGCAGATCCGGGTCTCTTGGCGGCAGATTTCAGAAAAAGTTGTCGTCTCAGCTGCGGCTGATGTCTGTCACCTGCGCAATAGGGCCAGAAACACACGGAAGTTAAAAATTTTAATGTTTGAGGGTTTTAGAGGTGAAAGGAACCATAAAATTAGGAAAAACAGAAAACTGAAGAGAAACCCTAGGGTCTGAAATAGCTGGATATGAAGGAATATATAAAACGACAGCGTTCGCAAAAGAAAAATCCCTAGTGGAGTCGCCAATTGTTAGTATGAATCTTTCGTCGGAAAAGACCACTTTAGCTATGCATAGAAAATAGCCCTAACATCAATTATGGCTGCCAATATCTTTAAGTCTGCAGTTAGTTGATCCAAATAATGCTGCACAAATTCAGATCTAAGCATAAAAGACATCAAGCAGTAAAAATAAAATGTGGCTCCATGCATCCAATAGACAAGACAAGAACAATGTATTTGAAATAATTTTTTATATTAAAAGGGGGAACCTGAGAGGAAAACAAGAAAGGTGTTTCCGATTCTCCTCAATGGGATGGGTTCTTGAAAGTTCTCAGTTCAGATCTAAAATTTCTCTCTCTTGTTGGTGTAGAAAACCCAGACAAAGATAGAACTCAAAGGGAGCTCACAAGGCAAAAATGGAGAATGTGACCAAGAGTATATATCTAGAGTGATCTAATGCAATGAAAGGTGACTAATGAATGGGAAAACCCTTCTATTTATAACAAAATATTAGGGCGGTCTAGAACTTGGTGCATGAATAAAATATTATTTATCAAATTCTAGAACCACCCTTTAGGAATATTTTATTATATTTGTTGGAGGGAAAAGGATTTTTGACTTGGGTCAATTCCCTTTATTTATAAAATAATAAATACACAAATACTATTTATTATTTTAAGGAAATGGTGGGAATATAATTGAATAAATAATGATTTATTTAATTATTTATAAATGATTTAGTCAAATTTAACTAGGAATATTATTTAAATAAGGATTTAAATAACTTATTCCTAGGAAATAATCAAATAAATAAGGATTTATTT
Source organism: Pinus albicaulis (assembly GCA_034641835.2). Taxonomy (NCBI): domain Eukaryota; kingdom Viridiplantae; phylum Streptophyta; class Pinopsida; order Pinales; family Pinaceae; genus Pinus; species Pinus albicaulis. Next base: position 1,974,009,149 of record CM076578.1, read on the forward strand.
AATTGATTTCCTTTGGGTTAAATATGACCAGGAAATATAAACAAATATAGATTTGTTTATTATTTCCTTTTGGGTTTTCCTGTTAGACCATAAACAACATAATAAAGGTGTTTTACTAAGTTGTTTCACATAGTGAAAACAATTTTACTTGGGGTAAAATTGGTCTTACATGGTGTACTTGGGTCCATCTAATGATAATAGGTTAGATGACCAAAAAATGGTGTAACACATACCAAACCGATGCCCGCATTCCGCTCTAGACTCCAAAGCTCCCGAAGAGGTTTTCACTGGTAAGAAACTTGACGTCTCACATTTTAGAGTTTTTGTATGTCCTATTTATTTTCATGTGCCGAAAGAGAAGAGGAGCAAGCTGGATACTTCTGGGAAGAAGGGAATGTTTGTGGGCTAGAACGAAACTTCAAAGGCCTATAGAGTTTATGTGCCTGGTCAAAGGGAAGTGGAGATATGTGATGACGTCACCTTTGACGAAGTTGCTTCCCTTAGGAAAGTCATCAATCTTCTGAGATCTGAGGAAGATCATGAAGCAATGCCTGGAAATCAAGAAAAACCAAAGGATGAGACAATGCCCGATGCTGAAGGATCGATGGACTCGATTGATCCACCTCCTTCACTGGGGAAGAGACCATCATGGCTTAGGGACACTCTCGAGGATGCCGAGGTACATATGGCCCCAAGGGGGAAATTTGGTGAAAGAAAGAAGCCGAGTTGATACCAAGGGTATATAGCAGCCATGAGTACTATTGTATAATCTGAGCCTCGATATTTTGAGGAAGCTGTAAAGCATCAAGTCTGTAAGGATGTTATGCATGAAGAGTATGAGTCCATAACGAAGAATGATGTCTAGGATGTGGTTCCAAGACTAGAGGACAAAGCAGTTGTCACCTCGAAATGGATTTACAAGATCAAGCATGGATCTGATGGAAGTGCTGAAAAGTTCAAGGCAAGTTTCGTTGCTCGTGGCTTCTATCAAAAGGAAGGCATAGAATATGATGAAATATTTTCACCTGTGGCCCGATATACCACCATTCGATCTATCATAGCCCTTGCATTTCTGCATGGTGCGGTAAAGGAAGATGTGTATGTAGAGCAACCTATGGTGTTCGAAGTCCAGGATCGGGACACCCATGTCTACAGGTTGAAGAAAGCCCTCTATGGGCTGAAGCAAGCACCCAGAGCTTTTTATGAGAGTATAGATAGCTACCTGATGAAGCTGGGCTTCACTCGTAGTAATGTTGATCTAAACCTTTACTTGAAGGTTGATGAGAGAAGACTCTCATTCTGTGTTGTATGTGGATGACCTCTTCCTGACAGGTGCTGACCCTCTCATTCATCAGTGCAAGAGGGAGCTAATTGCTGAGTTCGAGATGAAGGACCTAGGATTGGTGCACTATTTCCTAGGCCTGGAGTTCTAGTAGAGACCTGGCGATATTTTCCTTTCTCAAGGAAAATACATTGTGAAGCTTCTGGAAATATTTGGTATGGTGGACTGTAAGTCGGTGTCGACACTGATGGAGCTCAACTTTAAGAAGTTGAGTGGCAGCAGTGCTGGGCCCGTGTTAGCAAATCCTACTAAGTATCGTCAAATCGTAGGGGCCCTGATGTTCTTAGTGAACACCCATACAGACATATGCTTTGTAGTAAACAATTTGATTCAATAGATGGTTGAGCCTCATCACACTCACTAGGTTGGTGCCAAGAATCTTCTGAGATATCTTCGGGGCATGATAAACCATGGGCTGAGATACACTGCCGGGAACATGACACTCCTTAGATATACTGATGCCGATTAGGCTGGCAGTGTGGTGGATCGTAAAAGCACATCAGGATGCTGCTTCACACTTGGATCTGCTTCGATATCATGGATGAGTAGGAAGCAGAAGTCAGTGGCTTTGAGAACCGCAGAGGTCGAATACATTGCAATGAGTATGGCCCGTTGTGAAGCAGTTTGGTTGCGAAAGCTCTTAAGTGAGCTGTTCGCGCATGTGATAGATACCACCATGATACTCTGTGATAAGCAGAGTGGGATTCAGTTTTCCGAGAATCCCGTGTTCCACAATCGATCCAAGCATATTGATATCAGGTACCACTTTATCCAAGATATGGTATAGCGAGGCGCCGTAAGGCTCGATCATATAGGAACCGATGAGCAGGTGGCAGATATTTTCCCGAAGCCCCTGGGGAAGGTCAATTTCTTAACCTTCCGTGACAGTCTTGGTATCATGGAACGACCCTATGCTGAGGGTCCTGTTGGATTATGACTAGCTCTGGGAGCTCTTGGGGGCTTTGGGGATAACTTCTTGGAGCTATAAGCAACTACATGGCTAGGCTTGCCGAACCTTGTTGGTGTGATTCTGCCCCACTGTTTTGAAGATCGATTTGGTTCACCTCTCATTATCTGTGCCCCGTATGCATCCTACCCATTGAGATCAGGGCTCATGGGAGGTAACTCTCATTTGGCCAGTGGGGTGGGAAAAACTAGAGATTAGTAGCAAAGACTGATGGACGCATAAGATATTTTCATACTCTCTATCTTGGATGGCACGGTCCAACCACTTGATCTGGGATCAAGTCTAGTGAGTTTTTTGACCTCCTACTGACTTCAGGTCAGATAAACCAACTTTGGGTTGGTATGAGACTCTTAGTGAGTCCTCTAGAGGTTTCGGACCTTTGGGCTGAATCTGTCAGCCGGGAATGATGGCTTTGTGACTGACCCACTTTTTTTCTGAAATAAAGAAGCCAACAAAGCAAGTTACGGTGGGATGACGCACAATGTTTGGATTGCACAGGTGGATGGAGTTCTCCCTAGTTGAGAGGGAGTGTTAATTTTGGACAATAAGGTCCAAACTCCATGTTGTGATGCTCAGATGAAGATACCAATATTTTTATTGGGTTCCTCTGTCAGAGAGGTGAAAGATCAATCTAAAGATCATCTTGATCTGATGATCAGAACATTTATTTTGAATTTATTTTTAATCTATTCAAAGTATGTGCAGGTCGGCCTTAAGGTTTTGTGCCCCAACAATTGTGTCACACACCCCCACTGATGGATATAAATAAGGTCAATGTTGGAGGACATTTCATTCATCTCATCCTCACACATTTCTCTCTCCTCATCTGATTGGTTCGATGTCCTTGGTGGCTCTTCTCTCCACACGTGGGAAATTTCCAGCAACAACACATTTTTGATTTTGGTCTAGGGTTTCTACAACAAACTTTAACCAACGTTGACTTTGGTCGACACAAAGTCAAATCGACCCGAAACTCTCCCAAATTTTCAATTTTCCTAATCCGCATTTTCTGGCACTATTCCCGAGGAAAAACATTGACTTTGACTTTTCAGCGTTGACCTAGCTGCTGCTGTTGTTTGTGTTGACCGTTTGGCTGTCCTAGAGGGTTGTGTGACATTGCTGTTTGGCTGACCATATTGAGAATTTGCTGGTTGAAGCATCCTGTTGACCGCCGTAATGCACCAACACACTTATATATTTCTAGCTTGTCTTCTGTCGATCTACTGGTATGTTCTATCAACACTTTACTTTCTTGTTTATGTGATTGTTGTCTAATATAGAAGAGAAATTAAAGTTGCATCAAACATAGAACATCTACATAAATTTATAGGGGTGAACTGCTTCATCAAATTTTCTTAGTATTGTTACATGTGATGTTTATTTCTTTGTTATTTACTGTTGTACAATGTTATACAAGCAATTCACATGCTTTAACCTCACACAAAAATATGTTTAACTAAGTTAAAACCATTTGTTTCACCTACAAACTTCAGAGAACCTTATGCACACAATTTAATTACTGTTTGGATACTTAGCACAACAAAACTAATACATTCCATTCAGATCAAGTTGGTATCAGAGCTCAAGTTGAACATTAGGTTAAGCTAGAGTATTTTATCTGTTTAATCTTTTTTGCAAAGAATTTGTTTAACAGTTTGCAAGAGTTTTAATGCTTACTAGGCTGAAGCTTAAGAGAGGAGAAGGTCAATTGGTGAAAGTTCAAAGTAATCCTCATCCAAGGAGGGCAAGAGTGCCATTATCTCCACCTTCAATTTCACCTCAAAGAGAAGCAGAAGAAGTCATAAGCATGACTTCAAGAGAAGGATAAATTCTTGAAGAAGTTGATCCAAAGGAGGAAGAAAGAGTGTTCAGGAAATAATTCCTTGACTAAACTGAAATGGTGAGAGTCCTTTATCAAGAAAGGAATGAAAGACTAGAAGGAGAAGGATCTAAAATTCACAAGGAAGGAGAAGGATCTTCAGGAGGCCATAATGATGAAGATAAATCCAAGAAGGGTAATGGAGGAAATGGAGACAGTGGAAAGTCGCCATCATCACCCTCATATTCATCTTCATCAACCTCTACTTCATCCTCAATATACCACAAGTCAAAGAACAATGGTAAAATTTATTTTCTAAAACTTGATGTTAAGTTTGAATTGCCAAAGTTTGATGGTGAAGTTAATGCAGAAAAGCTATATAATGGGATTAGGAAATTAGAGGTCTATTCGAGAATTTAAAATTTTCATGATGATGAAACCAAAATCCAACTAGCTTCATTTAGAATGGAAGGTGCAACTCTTGTTTGGTGGGAAGCCAAGACAAAGGAGGAGATCAAGAAATATGGTAAGATTATCTTATCATGGACTGATTTCATTTCTGCAATAAAACAAAAGTTTTATCCATTAGCTCACATGCAAGAAGCCATAATGGACTAGAAAACTTTTAAACAATTGAAAGGACAAAATGTACAAGTGTATACCCAAGAATTTAGAAGAAGAGCTCTTTTACTAGGAGTAGATTTGCATAGCCAAGACACTTTACTCGAGTATATAGGAGGTTTACATACTTACCTAAGACATACCATTCTCATGTTTAACCATACAAGCTTGGATGATGTTTGTGTTAAAGCCACACATTTAGAGGCAAGGGGAAAAAAAAAATTAGATGGGAATAAGGAAAGTGAGTTTAAAGGAAAATCGAAGAAAAAGAGAAATGAAAATACTAGAAAAGAGAAGGGAAAATTCTTCTGCAAACACTGTTCTAAAACTAGTCATGATGAGGACCATTGTTGGAAACTTCATCCAGAGTTGAAACCAGAAAGTTTTAAGGCCAAAGAGAAAGCCAAGGAGAAAGGCAAGACAGTTGCAATAGCTGAACAAGACCTAGGGTCAGAATTAGGAGATGAAACAAAAACCATTGCTATGGGACTAAAGAACATAAAGGGGAAAGAGAATGAAACTAAACCCAGTTCTAGTATTTCTAAATGTCACGTAGAAGCTCCAAGTGAAGAAAAGAGAATTGAACTGTTTCATGTGGGGGTCATTTCCAAACATACCAAGGTTGACACATTGTTTGAAAGTGGGTCGCAAGCGAACCTTATTTCTAAAGACTTAGTCAAGAAACTTAATCTTGAGACCATTCCACATCCGAAACCATATCCACTTGGTTGGATTTGTAAGGATGCAAATTTACAGGTTTCAAAGAAGTGCATGTTTCGCTTTGTAATAACTGCACATTTCATTGGCATAGTTGAATTAGTTGTTGTTACTATTGATATAACAGGTATGGTGTTGGGAAGTCCTTACTTGTATAACAGGAAATCTATCTTCCATCGCCATGAGAACAAATACCATTTATTCAAAGATGGCAAAAAGCTAGACTCTTCTTTAGTTAATGTAGGGCATATGAAGAGGCTCGTCAATGTAAGCCAACAATTGACATTGATGATGATTAAACAAAGAGAAGTTTTACATAATATTTTTTTATGTAAACGCTGATATATGCAATGATATTTTTCAGTTTGAAAGCTGGTTGTCTTTGAAAGAAGATGGCAAGCAGTTGCAACAATCGTCTTTGGTGTCGAATGGTGCTGAAAACAAAGTGTTAGTGCAAGACGTTGCAAAGGTCCAAGAGAGGGAAAAGAAACTTGACAAAGAAGGCACAAGATTCAAAAATTATCATTGTTGGTTTTAGAAAGGCATGGTACAATGGCGAGAAAACTTGGTCAGGAATCGACACAAGTTCAAAGAAAATTCAGCAAAAAATCGCTATAAGAACAAGATGCAAGGTGAAAGTAATTTTAAGTTTCCTTTGATTATAGACTAATGTAGAAACAACGTGTTTACTGCAAAATTAGGTTGTTGTTCTGTAAGTTTCGAAAATGTGCAGCATGACAGGATCAAAATTAGCAACGGTTGGTCAAAGGAATCAAGGAAAAATTTATTGTTTCATGAAAAGCTCCAATTAATGAAATCAGAGAAATTTCAGTGGATTAAGATTAGAAGAGTGGGGACACAGTCTCCTCATCTTCATGTTCAACAGTCCAAAGAGATTTTGGGGTCCAAAATATTCCTAGTGGGGAGGTGTGATTAGGAGATCATGTCCATTGTTCAAAAATGCTAAAAAATGAAAGTTCTCAAAAGTGTTTGCAACCTGAGAGACCGGAAAGGTCTCATCACTGCGATTCTAACGCTGTGAATGGTTTGCAAAACGGGGGTCGTATGCAGAAGTTATCAAGGTTTGAAAGGCACAATAAACTCCAAAAAAATTGACTTTGACCAAGTTTGACTTGGCAATTTGAAAAATTAAAAAAATAATATTCCAGGGAATATTCCGTAAGGGGTAATCGAAGTTCGACAAATGGAAACATTGGATTTGATAGTGGGTTGACTTGTTGAAGATCGGGCCAATCAAAGGCCGCCATTTGGCCGAGGAGTAATGGTGTAAAATTGTGGTGGACTCCCTGGGAGTCGAACATAGCACCTGCCACCCGCGTACAAAGTCTTGACGAACTCGTTTGTGCTTTTAGTTCTTACTATACATTGGACTTCTTATATTTAAATGTTAATGGTTGCGCGTATGGGGGACCGGGAAAGCCCTCGAGGGCCAACCCCTCCCTCATGCGACCAAGCTCCTTTGACCAGGCAGCAAATCAAACCTTGGCGGTTATTACAAACATTAACTCAGTAACATTCACATGGCTTTTTAAACCCGCCACATAAAACTTTAACCAGTGGTTAGTTCAATTCAATTCGGTGGTTAGTCCGACCACAATCGGCGGGATTTTAGTGCAGTCACATGCCGTGTTAAACATTTTTTAAAAGGCGGTTAATGTTACGGTTTGCAGAACTGTAACTCCGGGTTACACTCCAAGTTGGAGTTTAAACAACTATTAAGACCGTGTGGGTTACGATGGAGGGTCGGCTTATGACCACTCCGTCTAACCGTTACATTTAAAACCAAATGTTCTATCTGGAGGAGTTTATGGCACGCCCCCAAATTTTTGGTTTCTATTAATATAACTATAGTTAACTCAAGTTTTCCACAATTAGTGGATTTTTTTAAGGGACATTGGGAAATTTCATTTTTTGGCCATAACTCCTTGGATATTCGACCAATTTTGATGGATGAATAGTCAATTTTAGGTATTATCGATATTTTGAACACACTGAAAGAGGTTTTAGAGCCATCAAAGATTATTTTGTGTAGGTTTAGCTTCAGGAGAGGTCAAGGAGCCACTAGGGCCACTAGGGTGTTTTCAGTGTTTTGAGCATCCATTCTCTGTTTTCTGCAAATGAATAGTCATTCCTTACTAATTCAAGCATTCTGAAGCTATTTTTATAGAGAGCACAACCATTTGAGGCTTTTATTCAGATTTACTTACCATTTTTGAGCAATAAGATATGAGGGACATGCCATTGGGAGCTGGACCAGCAGATGTAGCCCAAGAGGGGTGAACTGCTTCATCAAATTTGCTGAGTATTGTTACATGTTATTTTTATTCATCTGTTATTTACTGTTGTACAGTGTTATACAAGAAATTTACATGCTTTAACCTCACACAGAAATATTTTTAACTAAGTTAAAACCATTTGTTTCACCTGCAAACTTCAGAGAACCTTATGCACACAATTTAATTACTGTTTGGATACTTAGCACAGAAAAAATAATACATTCCATTCAGATCACTCTATCTATTTCAGTAAATTTCATTTATCATTAAAGACATATCTTTATTGAACCATAAAACCATCTTTCTTTAAATATTTTTCATAGAAGAACACACATCCTTACTAAGTGTTTGAGTTTACTTTTCCAAGGAACAAATTGATTTGAGTTTAACACAATAAATCCCTCCCACCCCTTCACATAAAAAGCCTGTGATTGATAGTTCTAGGGAAATAATTTGGAGTAAACATTATGAAATTATTATGTCCATTAAACATAAATCTCTATTACCATCCCACCTCTTTCACTCAAATACATCATAAACTAAAAGCTCACAAATCCGCTTATCAAAAAGGTGATCAAAAGAGGAATCACGAGAAATACAAATAAACTTGTCAGGGCTAGGAACGCTCGCTGGAAACAGGACCAGGCTTGTATGACATAAAAGACAACTTCGTCGGAGTACTGTTCAGGCTCGCTGGTAGCGAAGCGATGTGAGAGACAATCATAAAATGTATATATGCTTTATCTAAAAATCCTATATCCACCTTCTTCTATTTTTCATTTGAGGTAGTTTTAAGACAAAATTTTCTCAAATTTTGGATTCACCACTTTTACTCGAGTATGTTTTAAGTACTTATATTAAAAACTCATATTGCTTAATCTATTTATATGGGACATATGGAAATGTTTTACTGTTAGACAATTTCATGATTTTCATTATTTTTAACCTTTGGGTAAATTAAAGTTCGTTATATTTAACTAGAGTTAATTGTTTCTTCTCTGTGTGTCGTCATTGTTGTAGGAAAACCCAACACCCTCCATTACTTCAAATAATGGGGACCCTTTCCATTAATTTTTGGCTAAGCATATTTTGTAAATTTCATTTAAGTTAATTTTCTTACAATTTTGTCATTTTATTTTTCGTTTTTATCGAATTTCTATTTTGATTGTTTCAGTGAATCTGATTTTTCACTAACTTTCCAACGATACTTGTTTCGCTTCATTTGGTCAATCGGTTTGTAAATGGAACTATTTTGAAGTTTGATCACTTGTGTTACCTCGATTAAAAAATATATAAAATGTACCAATATTCCAATTTTAGCAACTAATTTAGTTCGATAATGCATTTAGTGTAAATATTAAAGATTTTAGTTAATATTTGCACTTTTTCATTTTCTCACTAACGGTCCTACGAAATGACCTCGCAAAATTTAGATTGGACTAAAACATGTTTCGAGATATTGGTAATTTACTCTATTTTATTGTTTTAAAATAAATTTCCAAGCCAAGAATCTCAAAATTGCAAAATGGCTATAGTCCAAATTGTAGGATTGTTATGCCCACGTTGGCGCCACTTCACATCCCTTCTCCTCCTTCCAAAAAATGCGAGATTGCGAGAATGTGAAATGCGAGATTGCTATGAGTCTTTTGAAATTTAAAAAATAAAAAATAAAATAATAAAATAAATTACGATAAATTTTTTGCACATATCGCATATCGCAATTTTTTTTAATTCTCAACAAAATGATCTCACAAACAATTTTGCAATCGAGAAAATACAAAAGGCTTAAAAATTTTAAACAATGTCCTAAACCACCTTATGCCTCTGGTACCTCCACCTCACTCACCCTCCACTCTTTATCCCTCCATATCTTCCATACCTTATATGTTTTATATTAATGTTTTGAATTAATGTTTTTAAAATATATATTATATTATATTAATATTATAATATATATTATATTTTAATGATAATATTTATATTACAATTCTAATATAGTTTAATTATAATATTAATATAATTTAATTATAATATTAATATAATATTTTAATATTTTAATTAACCACTAAATTAATTTTTAATTAGTTTAATTTTGTTTACAACTAATTTTTTATAAATTAAGATTAACAATGTAATTATAATTAATTAGTAGACAATTGTAGCTTAATATAGAATTATATTGTAACTAAAAAAATTGATTTTTAGCTGAGGCAATAGAATTTCCAGAATTCTAGCAATTTTAATTCCTTAACTTTGGAGACTTATAAATGGAGTTTTACTTGACAAAATGAGGCCCAAAATGACTCACTGGATAGATAAAACCATGGAAATTATTCCCGAAGTGGTTTCGATTCGAGATTTTATCACTAATTGGGTCTAAAATTCACCAGAAGATCAAGCTCTGAATTTTTAAACAAAACTAATTTTCTGAGTTTTATTTTCTGCATTTTCATTTACCCACGACTTCTTATGAGTGTAGATCCATTCGTCAATGAACTCCTTGACCAATTAGATCATCACATGCATAAATAGAAAGCTTAGGCTTCCTTTTCAATTATTTATTTAATTAAGTTTTGCTTGGATTTATTTTAATTCCAGATTTAGCATTTTGATTTCAATTTGCATTTTATTAAATTATTTTGATTGGTTTTACAGAGAAATAGTTTGAAGAGATGAGAAGAAAATGATCTCAATCAATGAAAATTCTCCAACAATTGAATAATATGATTTAGGCCGATGAAAATTGATAGAGGAGAAACATTCCTCAACAAAATTTCTTGGTGAGAATTATTTTGTAAATATTATAAATAGCAGATTGTAGAATGTATTAAGGGCTCCTATTCTCAGCAATTCATGAATTCTTGAAGGAACTATTGTATAAAAGATTTAGAGTTGTAGGGTAGAGGAGAGAAAACATAGATTTGGGGATTATTGAGGATTTTTCTTCTGCATTTTGAATTATGTATGGAGAACAACGCTAGCACTAATGCATTTCTTGTTTTAACAACATAAGTTCAAGCATTGTAAAATATTGTTGGAGACGAAAGGTAGAGAAATGGATTCCATAAATCGTTATTTCTAATACTATTGTTTTAAATACTGGTTTCATTTTATGATAGAAGGAATGTTTCATTTTAATCAGATTTGTGCACTATTGTTGATATGAGTAATGTGTCTCAATTATATGTTATTATTTATCTCTATTTTTATGGGTTGAATTCTGATTTTTGAGTAACTATTTTACTCAGAAATCTATCTTTTAATACTAATTTAACAAATAATGATATGTTGTGAATCATTTCCTCATATTATTGTTTAATTATTTGAATTACCGATTTAACAATCAATATCATTTTTGTGAACTACTTCCTAAATGTTATTGGTTGATTATCTTAGTTAAGAGGTCCCTGAATATGTGTGTTTCAGTATTCATAATGTTAGTTAACTGAACTATTTTATTAACTTGATATTCATTATAAGCCAGACATACTTAAATATCAATCATTTAAAATATCTTTCTCTCGGTTGGGTTAGATATATATATATATATGCCTAATTGAGATAGGATTAGGATAATTTTCCTTTTTTCTTGCATTTTAAAATAATTTTGAACTTTAGATTTAATTCTACGTTACTAGAAGTCCTCTTCCCAAAGAGGAAAAACTTTAGTTGTGGCTTGTCTAAGCCCCAAATTATCTTAAAGATCACTTTCTTGCTTGATTAGCAAGAGGGATGATCTGATGTCTCTTATCCATTGGTAGACAAAAGTATATTTTAAGCCATTGGAGATTGAGAGAAGGTAATTGGACCTAGTTAAACCAGTCAAAACCACTATTCCAAACGGAAAAGGAATTTCTTTAAGGTTCAGAACGGGTGGTCATCCCCCATGTTGTTGCATCAAATTTCGAGGCTTCAATAATTTCAACGATATTTTTGATATATACCTTGCCTTTTGTCCTAAAGAAGTCCTTAAATGATGAGAAGACCCTGCAATCACAAACATGGAAAGAATCAAAAGCACCTACAGTATTTAATAATCGAAATACCAGTTTAACTTAATGATCAAGGAGATTAAGAATTGTCATTTTTTAATGAATCTAAAAACAACACAATGAGAAAAATGTACCCATATGTATTATCAAGAATATAAAGAGAAATCTACAACCTGAGCCTTGATGTCGTACCGATTTCTCTCGTATGCCTTTACAATCATCCTCCTTAGTTTGGAAAGCTTTCCTCTCTAGAATGAACAGTACAAGTTTATCTTTAATGAACCCTTATGAACCCTTATTTGTACCATATGTACAATGTACCCCTAACCCTGAAGTTTAAGTTCAATTTATAGGATAAATTGAGAAGGTTTCAGATCCATCAATAGAGGGATGAGATCCTCCAATGAAGGGATTAGGGTTCCTTGATCCAAGGGGATAAGTTCCATGATTGGAGGGATATAGCTTGAATTGGCATGACTCAAGAGGCTTTTAGTAGGAAGAATATGCGCCCAACTATGCTTATAGAAGTTACTTTTCACTTTTACTTTATTTTAATGGGGTGCACAGGTTTAATCGGAAAACAAAGCGTAGATGTTCGCAGGTAAGGCTAGGAATATCAATGCATGCGTAGGAAGTTACCACAAAAAGCGTGCAGACAACCTTCAAGAGTATTTAAGATCTCTTTCCTAGTTCCCAAGACATGGTTAAGAAATATAAGTTTTTTTACTTCTAAGGAAGCATAAGTATGGATGGTGATAGATCCATATTGATGGTCAAATGTCATGGTGACAAAATGACGTGTAACACTTAGACAGTTCCATGAAATTAGGAGCCCAAAACAAAAAAACTGCCACAAACTACTTTTTCACTTAGAAAAAAATATTTTCACCTTAAATAACCCCAATTTGTAGAATATCAACTTTTAATCCTCAACTTAATTCCAAATATTATTGCACGACCGATTTATAAAATCATTCACAAATTATTTTTTACACTTCCAAATATTACACCCTTTATACTCTCATCTTGTACCAACAAGGCTCCTTTGAGCTCTAAACAAAAACATACGATGATTTGACCAATATTCAACGACTCTATCTCTCAGTGACTATAGCCCAAATCTACAACGTATCTTTCCTCCTCTCGTGGCTCGAACACCTTAATCACACTCAACAGTTTCTACGCAACAACAAAAATCTTCATAGGCATCAATGAAAATCTCTTACACAATAATGCAGTAGTCTCAACTTTGGTGAGTATGCCCTTCACCGAAGCCATTACACACTGCAAAAAGACTTTTTTGTAACACAAGATCGCACTACAAATAAAATTCTCTGCAACAAAGGAAAGAACAATAAATAACTCAAACAAACTTACTTGCAACTAACTTCTCACACTGGATACACAAAGGAAAGAACTCACACTCTCAAAAATCTTCTTTGCAACACATTTCTCACGCTTACGACATACAGGAAATAACTCACACTCTCAACGCTCAACCTTGCTTTGATACCAAATCAGGGTAACAAAAACTGAACAAAAACTTGAACATTTCATTTCCAAAGGAGGATTTTTATACATGATGAGGAAGGTTCTGGACTTTTTGGATTGTCGGTTACAATGGATTCTTCAGGAAGCTACCTAAACTACTTCCTACCTAACGCATTTAATGGATAAGGTCAACTGGAATTAATTTTTTCCAACATTGCATTCCTCTATTATTGCCACTTCTAGACAATTCACTACGGGAAGTTTGTTTTGGTTAGTGTGGTCTGCATGGGTTTGTTCTGATTGCAAGGACATGTATAAGGTCAAAGCTCAGTTGTGAAGTTCAAGAGATATACATTTTGATTGTGCTTCCACAATGGTCTATTTAGATGTTGGAATGATATGACTGTTGGTCATAATGAGTTTTTAGCATGTCACAACCGAGGCCTGGTTCAAAACCCTAAGAAAAACCACAATTGATTGGTTGTGTAGTGAAGCGAAAATTGAAACATGCCACTACCAAATTGACATCCAAATCCAAGTCTTTAGAGCCTACTAGGGGCCTGAGATGTGCACAAACCTCTTTTTTGGAAGTTTGAGCTTATTTTAGAAGTTGTTAATACAATAAAATCATTATTAATCAATAGGGAGTTAAAGAGAACATCCCCTATATGGCTAGGGTTTTTCCTAGCTTCCGGCCTCCTAGAATTTTTTAGGCTGGTATTGTCCTCTGTGAAACCCACTTTGGTCTGTTCGTTGGAGTTGGACTGATCACTGCAAAAATTATTGGTTTTTTGTTGGACATTTGGCTACTACCATGTTATATGCCATTTTGTCACATCAGATCAGTGAGCCCCCTAATGGGATTAATAAAAATCCTATTCCCCCTTGTCATCATCTTGCACAAAGCCCTCAGAATTTACCTTTCATCCCCCAGAGTTCCAACCCTGAACTGCATCATCTGAGACAGTTTTAGGACCAACGCTCCTTGTATGCCTACAAGGGTGTGACCACCTACAGGTTGCTCCATTGTGGCCAGCGTTGGTCACCAACAAGTTTCTCCCCTTTGCACCTAAGTTGGTTCTAGAAATCTTGGAGAATGATCGAGATTCCAAAACCTTCACTTTCTAGGAGTTTCCAGAAGTTTTTTCAACCACTTACCTTGGATTAAACATTCAAATCCTATCCTACCCTACTTTGGAGTTTTCTCCACTTATCCTTTGATCCTATCCCTCCATCAAATGTGGATCTAAAACCTTAGAATGGTAATTGGATAAGAAATCCCAACTTAACCCACTCTCCTATTTATTTACCATCTTGCATATGCAAAGGTTAGTATGAATGAATGGTTGGATTTTGGAGATATTATGCCCTTATGCTGCTGTAGTGAGTGGTTATTATCTCATGCATTAGGGTGATTGGAGGTGCATAATGTGACAAGGAAAGGACAAGTCAAAAACTTGGAGGAGCTCTTCTACAAGATAAACTGTTACTTATGGTTGTAATCTCCTTATATTTATATTAATGCAAATAATTTTTCGTTTTCCTTTATGTGATATTGTTATTTCATATATTTCAATACCGTGTTGATCTATTGAATAAATTATTTAGATGACATTGCATATATCTCGTAGTTTCTTGGCTTGTGTTATCTGACTGTGCAGGTTCTAATTTTGGCAATCAGAGGTGGAATTGAAGCTTCTAAGCTAAAGAAGGAGCGAAGCATGCAAATAGTCCCAGGTAGGCCTCACTCCATCATCTATTTACTTTAAGGAAAATCATTGGGTTCCTTATATGTATGTTTTTCTAGGTTAGCCACCGACATAGGGGAGATACTTTTGTCCACAATCGTAAATCACGTATAACAAATTTGCGACCATACTGGGAAGCAACGTATTCCCTTGGTGGTTTTCCGTGTCCATTGTGTTTGATTACCTCCTTGAAAAACCTTTATTGTATCATCGAACCACGAACATACCTAGGAAGTGGTTTCATTTTTTGTGAAACCATCTCCAAAAATAGAAGAAAAGAGATATCAATGCCTTAGAAATAAGCCACTTCGAGGGGGAAACCTCCAATACATTACATAAATGAACAATTATTGGATGATACAAATGACCAAAACATCCTTCTATATATAGGAGTCCATGGGACCACAATGTAATCCTAGTGGGGCCACAATGTAATCCTAGCCGACCTAACAATAATAATTTAAGGGCAAAATAATAACAATATTGGGGTTACAGGGGTACAACAATAACAATAAGGGGGGCTACACTAACATAACAAGGGACTACACTATTAATATAGGGACCTAACATGCCCCTCTCCTTCAAACAAGTGTTGTCCTCAACGCTTCAGTAGCTCCAGGTGCTTTTGTATAAAATTCTCGTCCTCCCATGTAGAATCTTCAGTGGGTAAGTTCTTCCATTTGATGAGATACTCTGAAATTGATCGATTTCGTAGTTGTCGAGTTCTTGTTTCCATGACTGCTTCAGGTTTGAATATGATTTTTCCTTCCTCATCAAGTTCTGGAAATATTTTTTGAACTAGAAGTTTGTCCCCTATAACCTTTTTTAAGCATGAAACATGGAAAACTGGATGCACTCGCGAAAAAGCAGGAATCTCCAATTTGTATGCCATAGTACCAATATTTTGCAAAACCTTGTAAGGACCATAGTACTTTGGCGATAATTTATTATCCTTCTTAGCTTGCTTGAGGGACATTTGTTTATATGGTTGTAGCCGTAAAAATACCCAGTCTCCCACATCAAAACTTCTCTCACTGTGATGTTGATCTTCCTGTTGTGTCATTCGATTTTGTGCCAAATTTAGGTTATCCTTTAAGAGTTGGAGAACTTCTTGTTGATGCTCGATGTGATCCTCCACTACTGGAACGGTGGATGATATCCATAAAGTGCCATAAATGGGGTCATTCTTGCTGCAGTATGGAAGGAAGTGTTATACCACCATTCAGCGAGAGGTACCCACTTGACCCATTGTGCTTGCTTATCAGATACAAAACAACGAAGATATCCTTCCAAAAATTTATTCACTATCTCTATTTGACCATCGGATTGAGGATGATAAGATGAGCTATGAGCTAGTTGATTACCCAAACAAGAAAATAATTATGTCCAAAAATTTCCTGTAAAAATGGGATCTCTGTCACTTACAATAATCTTCGGGTTTCCATGTAGCTTTTGAATTGTTTCCATAAATGCGGTAGCAACTGTACTCACTTTAAATGGATGAGATAATGCACAAAAGTGTGCATAATTGGTAATTCTATCAACTAACAACATGATGACGCTCCTTCCTTCAGACTTAGGTAAACCTGTGATAAAATCCATTGAAATATCCTCCCAACGTTGACTTGGAATGGATAAAGGTTGTAGAAGACCCGAGGTCTTAATTTTCTCAACTTTATTTTGCTGGCAAACCAAACATTCAGCCACAAAATTTTGAATATCATATTTAAGGCCATCCCAAAAAAATTCTTTCTTCACCCTGTGGTAAGTTTTTAAAAATCCCAAGTGTCCTCCTAAAGGAGAAGTTTGCAATTCCAAAAGAATCTTTTGTTTTAGTTTGGAATTCTTGCAAATATATAAGCGATCTTTGTACCATAAGGAATAGTTTTTCCAACTAAATGTATCAGATGTACTAGGATCTTGCTGCAAATTTTGAATGAGAGTCCTTCTTCGTCCTTCTTCCATTCATCCCTTGCTTCGGTTATCCAATCTGGTTGGATAATTGAAATGGCACAAAGCAATGCTTCCACCTCTTCATCCTTTCTTGAGAGTGCATCTCCAACAACATTTAGCTTCCCTTTTTTGTAGACAATTTCAAAGTCATAACCCAACATCTTTGTGACCCATTTTTGCTGCTCTTCTGAAGATAGTCTTTGTTCTAAAAAGTGTTTAAGACTATCATGATCATATTTTATCTTGAAGTGTCTTCCCATTAGGTAAGGTATCCATTTCTTTAGTGCATGTGGTATTGCCAACATTTCCTTCTCATAAATAGCCTTTTTAAATACTTTCCTTTGATTTAATGACTTTCAAAATAAATGGGTCTTCCTTCTTGAATTAAAACAACACCAATTCCATTTCCTGAGGCATCACATTCCACAATAAAGGTTTTTGTGAAGTCTTGAGTAGCTAAGATTGGTGCTAGGCACATTGCCTCTTTAAGATGTTCAAAGGCCTTAGTTTCTTCAGGAGTCCATGAAAATTATTCTTTATTCAATAGTGGTGTTAGAGGTGCTGCTATTCTCCCATAATTCTTAACAAACTTGCAATAATACCCTGTTAACCCAAGAAATCTGCGCAACTGCTTTATGTTTGTGGGGACTTTCCATTCCTTAATGGCTTTAATTTTGTTAGGGTCTACCTTAACACCCTCGTGAGATACAATATGACCCAGATATTCCACCTCTTGTACTCCAAAGAAACATTTGGATGTTTTTCCATATAATTGTTTCTCCTGCAATAGTTTGAGCACCCTGTCAACATGTTCAACATGATCCTTCCAAGACCTGCTGTAGATTAGTATATCATCAAAAAATACTAGCACAAATTTTCTATGAAGGGTTTGAAAATGGAATTCATCAACCCTTGAAATGTAGAAGGTGCATTGGTAAGGCCAAAAGGCATGACCAAAAATTCATAATGACCCTCATGAGTTCGAAATGCTGTTTTTGGAATATCTTCAGTCTTCATTCTAATTTGATGATATCCTGAACGAAGATCCAACTTGGTAAAATAAATTGCTCCATGAAATTCATCCAATAATTCATCAATCACAGGAATGGGAAATTTGTCTTTAATGGTGAGCTTATTGAGCTCCCTATAATCCGGACACATTCGCCATGATCCATCCTTCTTGTGTACCAATACTACAGGAGCAGAGAAAGAACTTTGACTAGGTTGAATTATACCCGCCTCTAACATTTCTTCAATCATACGTTCAATTTCGCTCTTTTGGAAGTAAGGATATCTATAAGGCCTGATGTTTGGAGGAACACTTCCTGGAATCAAATGAATAGCATGATCATGATCACAAATAGGTGGGAGTCCGTTGGGAGTTTCAAACACCTTGGAATGATTGTCCAAGACTTGTTGGAGATCTGCAGAAATAGATGATTTTGATGTCGGAACTTCTAGTGAGCATAATTGTGCAATTACGCCTCGTTGTTCTTTCTTTAGAAGTTTTTTCATGACATTAGAGCTTATTATCCTTCCCGGCTTCCCTTCAATACCCCGTAATTCGACTTCCTTTCCTTCTGAAAAAAAATTCAAGAAAATTTCTTGAAAATTAAAAGCTATCGTCCCCAGAGATTATAACCATTGTACTCCTAGTACAATATCAACACCTCCCATAGGAATGGAAAGAATTGGACTAGTCAATACATATTCCCCCATGGTTAGCTTGATATTATGGAATTTTCCAGAGAAATTTATAGTTCCTCCATTTGCAACCATCACTTGACATTCTGGTGCTGGGTATAGGAAACAATTTAATTCCTTGGCTACCTTACAATGAATAAAATTATGGGTGCTACCTGAATCAATCAATACTATTACCTTTTTCTTCTTGATATGTCCTTCTATCTTGAGAGTTTAAGGAGTGGTAATTCTTGCCAGTGCATTACACGATATGGTCGGATTCATTTCTTCCTCTTCTAGGGCTGGTTCCTAGTGTATATCCTCTTCTTGTTCCTTTTCTTCTTCCTCTTCACAATCTATGTAAATAATTTCTTCTCAGCACACTTATGACCTTTAGTGTATTTGCTATCACAACTGTAGCAAAGCCCTTTTTCTCTTTTTTCTTCCAATTGTTGTGGTGTCAACCTTGTAGGTTGTGGAAATCTAGGCGTAGCAACACTTCCTTCTTTATAGAAATGAGTGGTAGGCTTCCTTGTCGCCATAATTTTACATTCAACTTTTCTTGCCAACCTGAATGCCTTCTCCAATGAATCAGGTTCCAAAACGCGAACTTCATTTTGGATGTTATCCTTTAAAGTGCCTAGGAAGAGATCAATCCTGTGTTCCTCTGTAAGATCAGTTACCCTTATATTCAATTTTTGGAAGTCCTCAATGTGCTGCCCCACTAAACCCCTTTGTTTGAGATTTATCAATTGGGTAAAGAAGGTGTTGCTCTTTGTATCCTCATAATGTGCTATCATTTCCTCCGTAAAAATTGACCAAGTGACAATTTTTTTACGGGAGCAAAGCCATTGATACCATACAAATGTATTTTGTTCTAATTGTAAAGTTGCAATGCGTACCTTTTGTGTGTTTTGTACGTTATGGAGATCAAAATATTGGTCCATCTGTAGTATCCATGTTACAGGATCCTTTCCATCAAACTTCCTTATATCCATTTTTGGAATATGGTGGTTCTTCCCGCCAACATTAGAGTTTATGAAATCACTATTAACATTTATTTTGTTCTCATCATGAGTTTCCTCTACTATCTTTTCACCATTAGGAAACATTTCTTGTATCAACTTTGTCAAACCTTCCATGTCTGCTTTTAGATCATTCTTCATGTTTTCCATTTTTTCATCGATATTAGCTTCCATGTCATCCATCTTAGATTCCATGCCAGCTTCCATGCCATCTATCTTAGATTCCATGCCTTTCTTCAAACCATCCATATTATTCTTCAAGCCATCCATCTTTGCTTCCATGCCTTTCTTCAAAACTTCCATTTCATTTTTTGCTGCTCTTTGCGAGAGCGAAATTTGGTGCACTTGCTCTTGCAATTTTGATACATCATGTTGCAATTATTCATCTTCATGAGTCATAATAGAGCCTTCTGAAGGCTTAATGGGTGTTGAATTATTTTTACGAGTCATTTTTTAGAACCCAATACTGATATCTATTCTACAATACGCCCTTTTAATCAATTCAAATTGATTCTTCAAACAAGATTTATGCAATTCAGAAAACAAATACACACCTTTTTCTTGCTTTTGAGGAGCTCCATATTGAAATTTGATTATCTCTGTGATTGTGGCTCTTCAATATCTGAAATTTGTCACTAAGGTAGCCCTCTGAATTCTCTTTCGAATGCCATAGGTCTGACCTGATTTTGATTCTCCAAGGAAAAGTTATGTCCAATCTCCCACAATGACCTAATTATGGACTAGTTCAGTAGAGTGAACTTGTACGAATTTCCACGTGTCACTGTTTTGTCCTTCAGCTCTAAAATTGATAGAAAAGAAACTACAGTCCGTATACTTGCGACCAATTTTTACGGCACTCCAATCCAATGCTCAGAGAGAGAGTTATGAATCTTTTCCCACAATCACCTCTTTGAGATGAAATTCGGGATCCTAAAAAAGCACTACCTTCCACAGATCATATCTCCGAAAATATTGCGAACCAAGCTCTGAAATTTTGCGACGAGTTTCCTCAGGATTTCGGTTTCGTTCCCTTAAAGTTTCAGATTCTAAACCTTCGTAGAAAAAACGTTATAGTGAGAATGCCACAATGACATGTTTAGAGCAGCGAAACCCTAGAATCCAAAGCTCTGATACCAAATGTTGTGAAACCAACTCCAAAAATAGAAGAAAAGAGATATCAATGCCTTAGAAATAAGCCACTTCGAGGGGCCAACCTCCAATACATTACATAAATAAACAATTCTTGGATGATACAAATGACCAAAACCTCCTTCTATATATAAGAGTCCATGGGGCCACAATGCAATCCTAGCCGACCTAACAATAATAATTTAAGGGCACAATAATAACAATATTAGGGTTACAGGGGTACAATAATAAAGATAAGGGGGGCTACATTAACATAATAAGGGACTACACTATTAATATAGGGACCTAACATCATTCATCCCTTTTTGCAATTCTTGTGTCAGAATATTCTTTCCCAAGCCCAAAGCTCCCCAAGTGCCTCTAACAAAGTGTTGCACCTCACTCAGGCCCACTCTGTACCAACATTACAAAGCACTGGTGTCTCCTCTGCACAAGCATTGGCCCCTTTTTTTCACAAATTTTGCCTTGGTTTTCGAGCCTCCCTTTGATCAGCCTGCTTCCAACTGAACTTCCTTGAGTCTTGAGTGTCTTGTGGTCCCTCTAAAACCTCCATTTGGTTTGCATTTGTTTTGTTTTCCTTTGGTAAGAATTGGTTTCCATTTTTATTTGTTCTTATCATTTGGTCACTTGAAAATTGATTTTGTTTTATCGTTGATCGCTTGGATGAATTGTTGTCTAGTCCTCATTCTAAAAAGTGTAATTGAATCATTTATTGAACATTTGCATCTTAGCTTTATTCATTTCAAAAATTAAGTTTGCTGAAAATAAAAAAATATTTGCATTTGCATTTACGGTTTTGTGTGTTAAATTGGAATTCTCTAGTGTGAAATTGCATATTTCTGCTTTCATTTTTGCAAAATTCCCCCCCCCCCTCAATGGTCGGGGGTGGGGGGCGCGCGCTGAATTGTGTATGAGGGTTAATTTCCTTTGAGTGACATCTCTTTTGATTTTTGGATTTTTCACCCAATTTCCATTTGGAATCCTCTTGTGTTTGATTTGAAGAATTATCTTGCATATATCACATTTGAATAGTTAGAATTCTCATTTTCATAGTAGGAAAGGAAATTGTGCATAGATTACATTTGCATAGTTAGAATTCTCATTTTCACAGTAGGAAAGGAAATTGTGCATATATTACATTTGCATATTTTTCAGAGGAATGGTGCATAGATTACATTGCATGGTTTAACATCTTTTAATGCTTTGAATTGAATTGGAATAGTTAAATTGAAAGATATAGTTAGGAAGCTCTTGTCTGCTACATATTTGATTGTTGCATCATTGTTTGCATCTCTTCCCTACACTAGATAACCTTAATAAAAAATTAAAAGAGTTATTTTTGTCATGTTAGTTGCATCATAGGTGTGTTCAAGTGACATTGAGTTTTGAGCCTTAAAATCGAAACATAATTCAATATCAACTCTAAAATTCATCTCAATTAACCTAAGGAGCATTTAAAACTTAATGAGACATATAGAGGTCTAAGCTAGAGATGTGTTCCAACATTGTTAAACATAGGAGCTATCATTTTTTGCTAGCATTGCATTCCGGGGGTGATCTCTCGTTCCACATACGTAAGTGTATAGGATCATTCTCCACGTATCTTCGGGTATATCAGATTGCGCTCCACGCATGAAAAGTATATGGAAATGCTCTCATTGAATGGTTACACATTATAAAACACTTATATAGACAAAAATCACATGTACCGTCGAGTATATTTTGGGAGTCCCTTATAGGTTTCTATCCATCCATAGGTAACCGAGTTAGTCGCCTTGTATACCGTGATACACCGAACACAAAATTCAGGGAGATTGTTTACACGTACGTTAAGTACTTGGTTCGCCAAGGTGTATATTGTAGTTCATAGTTGCTTGGTAAATTTTTTTCCTAGTTTACCCTTTATTTTTATTTTTATTTTGCGTGGTTAATTTCTAAAATCAATTATTTGATCGCTAAACGACATCCTTACCGTGGAACAACTCCTTAGTAGATATTAGGTTGAGACTAATGGCAACAGTTATCGAGTCTACCAATCAAGGAAACCCCTTTGAAGGGAAGCCTAGTCCTTTTCCTCCTTTTGGAAATATTGGTGCTCCTTATATGGAAACATTGTCCCTTCCCAGATTTACCATTGGTTTTACAGTTTGGTTGTTTTCGACCCCTATGGTCATGAATGTCCAAACTACTTCTAAACCGAGTTCTCCTCCACCTGAACAACATCAACATCATTTTGATCCTAAATTTGACCCTTTTCATTCTTCACCTATTGTTTCTTCATCCATTTCTTCCTCCCTCCCTAGTGAAAGTATTGATTCTAGTAACCAGGAAGCTAAGAATAAGAAGAAGAAAAATAAGCAAGGAGGCAACCAAGAATCCATTTCTACCGATGCAACTAGTATGGAGGAATATTCCAATCATCCCCGTAAAGTTAAATTACCTTGCATGTTATGTAAGGGTGACCACCATATTAGAGATTGTCCTAGTATTCCCAAGGTATTAGAAATGTGGTCCACAGGCTCACATCATCCTTTGTCATCAGCATTTGGAGATCATGCTAGTGATAAGTGATAATAAGGTCCATGAGAAAAAGGGTAAAGTCAAATTTCACTGTAATTTTTGTGACTGGAATCATCCAATTCACCTTTGTACTTAAATGGATGAAGCCTCAAAAGTGTTGGAAAACCTTACAACTTCTCAACCTCTTCTTCCAGTTGGTTATCGAAATATTTCTCCCAATCCTCCACTAGTTGATGAAGTGATTGATCAAAGCTAGAATCCAATAAATATAACTCTCTCTAAACACGAATCCCATGAGTCCATTCTTGACCAACCATCAGTTGAAAATGGTTGACTCGATTTCACCTTCAGTCAATCTTACATTTCCCGTAGAGAGTGAAATTCATACCACTCATGTTCTTCCTATTTCTTCATATTCCAATGAAATAGGGGGAAATACTTTGGTTCCCATGGTACAAAGGGACAATATTCCCATTCCCATAGCACAAGGGGTAATTTCTCCTATTCCCACGACACCCCCTCCAAGTAGTATGGTTACTTCCTTTGATTGGAGTCGACTAACAATATATCATCTTCCTTCTTACATTCCCTTCCAGATCATAGTACATGTTTATAATATACCTGTACTTGGAAAAATCATATACGAAGGCGCATCTATTAGTATTATATCCTCAAATTCTTGGAAAGCTTTAGTTTCTCCGCAAATTTTTCTTGTTACCCAGAATCTATTGGCTTTTAACATAGGAACCAATCAACCGTTAGAGATCCTTCCTAAGTTTCCTATTACTTTGGGAGGAAAAATCGTCTATATCAATGTGATGGTTGTCCAAGGCCCTTTATATTTTAATTTAATCCTTGGGTGTGACTATGTGTATGTCATGGGAGCTCTTATCTCTTGTCTCTTTCATTTGATGTGCTTCCCGCATGATGGAAGGATTGTGACTATTGATCAAGTT
This sequence comes from Pinus albicaulis, assembly GCA_034641835.2. Classification (NCBI taxonomy): domain Eukaryota; kingdom Viridiplantae; phylum Streptophyta; class Pinopsida; order Pinales; family Pinaceae; genus Pinus; species Pinus albicaulis. Next base: position 1,974,033,429 of record CM076578.1, read on the forward strand.
TCATTTGTTGGTCCTGATTTGAATACCAATCATCCTACTTCCCTAAGTGTTCCTTATATGCAAGTGGTATCTCCCTCGCCATAGGTTAATTATGTCGCCACTTGTTCTATTCCCACATCTACTGATGATCTAATAAGTGATATAGGGTATCATGTACTAGGGGCATTAGAGCCTGATATTTCCATTAGATCTATTTATGTGTATCCCTTCCAAAGTGTGTTTCTCCCATATGATGAGAACCTATTAGAATCCACGGCCTATTATGGGCCATGATCAAGTTCTTGGAGCACAGTTCCTTTTCTTCTGTGAAGCTCCTTAAAAAATGAAACAAGGTGTCGGAGCAAAGTTCCTTGTCTTGTGTCAAGCTCCTTAAAAAATGAAACAAGGTCCCCTGAGCATAGGTCCTTTTATTGTGTAAATCTCGTTAAAAAATGAAACAAGGTCATGAGGATAGTTCTTTTCCTGTGTCAAGCTCATAAAAAAAATGAAAAAAATTCCCTTCCAATTTGAATCTTTGATTAGATATCGTAAATTCCCAGTTGAGTATTTCACTTGATCTCACAAATGAACCTTCATTCCATCCACTTGTTAGCCACTAGTAGTCTAATTAGGTGAACGAAATGAAGTTTGGGAGGAATGTACCTCGAATTGAGTCATTATGCTGGGGGCATGCAAACTTATTCTAAGCATAGTTTACACATGTTTCAAGCTTGTGTAAAAATGAAACCAGTTTCAAGCATAGTTTCCCATGTTTCAAGCTTAGATAAAAATGAAACTATTCCCATCCCACATCTCTTGATTTCATTTTTATCAGCCTGTTTTTGCCAGATGATCCTTAGTTTTTCTCATTACATTGTCACCATCTTCTTGGCCGATCATACACTTTCACTTGTTTGTTCTACCCTTTCCCGAGGAACAACTACGATGAGTGATCTTATCAGCCAACCTCTTGACCTATATGTGTTTTGAGCAGTTCCATAATGACCATAACTAATTTCTATCCCCTTATACCATTCATTCCTCCAGGAGGAGTCCTCTTTTAGTGCTTTTCAGACTCCCAAAATATGAAAATATTGTCGAACACTTTTTTTTTCTCTAACTCGTAAGAATAAATGAAAATACATCTTCTCAATATAAGTTTAACCCTTTTTTGGACTGAGATAGACTAGCTACAAAAAAGGAATACCTTAGTCGAACATGGATAAGAGATTCTCTTGAGTATTGTTTTATACCTTTTCGGACTTAAGAGACTATCTATGAAAAGGGACATGCAGAGTTTTCTTTTGCGCCTCTTTTTCAAAATCTCTAAACATGAAAAATATGTCGAGTTTTACCTTCGGTGGACTCGTTAATCCATCAAACAATGATGGGATTGTTGAATATTACAAGGCCGAACTGCTCCTTCTCAGTGTTTTTTAAATATACTTGGAGGGATTCATCCGAAGGATGAACTTATAGATCAAGCATATGTTATCCTCCTCAAACTTGTTAAAAAATAAAGAGTTACCGAAAAATATGGTTGGGGAAATTGGGAAAACAAGGGATTCCATTTTTCTAATGATAGTGAGTCGCTCTTGAACATGAAAATTTTCCACTTAATCTCCGTGGCCATTGGGTTGTGTAATCTACTTGTCTCTTGGTTATCATACCATTTTTCAGAGCCTCCATTACAGTTTTGGGTCAATGATGCCAACTCCATTAAGTGTCGTCGATGTTCAAGAGAAGTCATTTTGTTGATCTCCACTACAATACTCTTAAGGCTTCATTTCATGTCCACCTTCCCTGATCCAGTTCCATATCAACATCATTATTATCATTCTATCTCAATCATGACACCTGTTTCATGTAGTTGATAGGGGATACATCAAGGCCCTCCTGCGATGAGTCGCTTCCTGTCGAGATCAACACATCATCCAGGAATTTGACTTAGGAACACCCCTTTGGTACATTGGTGCTTGCATACATCAATGGAAATACTCCTCACTCTCGGCGACATCTTTACATCAATGGAATTCAACTGAAATATTTTGTGCGGTGTTCGACATCAATGAAGTAAACAAAGTTCCTTCTCAAGTTAAATACTCGAGAAGACTTGGAATATAAAAATATCCATGAGGATACAAGTATTATATATTAAAATGTATGATGAATGATTGAATATTACAAACAAGGCCTGCTTATATACCTAGGCAAGTGCCTCTTCACGAAAGGTCGTGTTTGGAGTGTAAAAACTCTGGTAAACTTTATAAGTATATATTATTATTGATAAAAGATGAAAGATGATTACAATGGGGAATCACCAAGGCTTTAAATATAGCCTTATGGTGATCATGCCCTTCCACATTAATAAACCTAAGATAACTATATCTAACTAATAATTAATAAAATATACATAACATTGCCCCTCTCTTAAAGATGCTTTGTCCTCAAAGCATACGTAATGGATGGAAAATGTTGACAAACGCCTGGGTTTCTCGAGCGACGAGCTCTTGCTTCCCACATTTTAAAAAGATCGTGGAGCATCTTCTCGAGTTCAATCTTTTGTTGATGTGGATAGTGACAAGATCTGATATTGACAGGGTCGGATCCTGTCTTGAATTCTATTGGATGTTTGATTTTCCTATCGGGAGGCACTTTTATGGGCAGATCTTGGAATAATTTTTCGTGTTTCCGAACTATTCCTTGTTCTTCTGGTGATTTTTCGCGATTACTTTTTAGATTTAGAGGTAAGTTACCCAAAATTATTGTTCGATGCAACTTCTCCTCATCATCAAACGTTTCCTTCTTAACAACCATATCTGATTCATCATCGAAGGCCTTAACAGCTTCTGGCACTGTATCAGTGACTTCAGATGTGTTTGTCTCTTCACATTTTTCGTTCAATTCTAGGGATGAAACATTTTGTTGTTTATAAGCATCTGTATTTTCATGGTTTCTTTCATTTTCAATGACTATGTCTATTGTTGCATCTGTGATAGCGGTCATGATGAATTCTTTATGTGGCTCCTTCACCGACATTGTTTCTTTTTCTACCATTAGATTTTCCTTTATATAAAAGTTCTTAATAACTTCTATTGCAGCATTATTGGCTTTATTAGTGGATTGAGTTGCATTTTCTTCTCTTGGTTTCTCAACTCTATAATTTTCATGGTTGATTTTAGAGTCTCTGCTTCTAGGTATTTCAACACTATAGTTTTCATGTGAGCTGATTTCCAATTCAACCTCATTTAATTGCTCTTTTTCAAACATGTTATATTCATGATTATGATCTGAATTAGCTGCATTTTTTAGATGATTATGTTCGACATTTGGGAATATTGGAGGTTGTGCCTGACTTAACTTATCTATCTTATCATTTAGCTTATCGAAGAGTTCTGTCATCTTGTTTATTGCTTCGCTATGCTCTGTCATCTTGTTCATTGCTTCGCTATGCTTTTCTGTGACCTCGTGATGATTTAGCCACATTTGTATTTCTATTCGATTTGTCGTATCATGAACCTTTTTGATGTCGTTGGAGTGTCTTGCAACTGTAACTACAAGATCGACTAATCTTTTTCCGAATTCTTCGGAATTATTATTGATTTGTTTCTCAAGATCTACCAATTTCTTCTGGAATTCGGCCATCGACATCGATGAAGACATTGAATGTGTATGAGGTGGGGAATATTTTTCTGCCAGTTTTTCCCCTTTTTTTTTAAAATTAATTAATTAATTAATTAAATTAATTTTTTTTTGAAGTAATATATATATATAAAATTCAAATAATAAAATAATAATAATAATAATAATTATATATATATATAATTATGGGGAAAAAATTTTGTTAACTTTGAAAAGTCACGTTGTTTTGAAAAGGGTGAATGGGTTTTAATATCATGGGCTCCAAAACCACGAGCTTGTAAACCACGAGCAATTACTCTTCCTTATTTCTTTTTACTTTGTCTTCACATGTACGTATATGTAATTCTTTATATATATATATATCTCTTTTTACTTTTTTTTTTTGGAACTATTTTCTTTTAAATATTTTTTTTTCCTTTTAATTTATTTCTCCCTTTATGTTAACTATCCTTCTCTCTTTTATTTTATTAATATATATATATATATATATATATATATATATATATATATATATATATATATATATATATATATATCTTCCTTCTTTTTTTTAAAAAACAAATGTTGCTACCCACCAGCACTTGGTTTTAAAAAAAATCTGCAATTTTGGAATTTTCTTGTAATTCCTTAATTCTGGGTGATCACAGCGATCCCGAAGAACGATGGCTCCGATACCAATGGAGTGTAAAAACTCTGGTAAACTTTATAAGTATATATTATTATTGATAAAAGATGAAAGATGATTACAATGGGGAATCACCAGGGCTTTAAATATAGCCTTATGGTGTCCCTTTGTTGTGTAACCAACTTCAAAAATAGAAGAAAAGAGATATCAACGCCTTAGAAATAAGCCACTTCGAGGGGGAAACCTCCAATACATTACATAAATGCACAATTCTTGGATGATACAATTTACAAAACCTCCTTTCTATATATAGGAGTCCATGGGGCCATAATGTAATCCTAGTGGGCCACAATGTAATCCTAGCCGACCTAACAATAATAATTTAAGGGCACGATAATAACAAAATGGGGGTTACAAGGGTTCAATAATAACAATAAGGGGGTTACACTAACAATAATAAGGGACTATACTAGTGATATAGGGACCTAACATGCCCCTCTCCTTCAAAAAAGTGTTGTCCTCAACGCCTGAGTAGCTCTGGGTGCTTCTGTATAAAATTCTCATCCTCCCATGTAGAATCTTCGGTGGGTAAGTTCTTCCACTTGATGAGATACTCTGAAATTGATCGATTCCGTAGTTGTCGAGTTCTTGTTTCCATGACCGCTTCAGGTTCCAATATGATTTTTCCTTCCTCATCAAGTTCTGGAAATATTGTTTGAAATGGAAGATTTTCACCTATAACCTTCTTTAAGCATGAAACATGGAAAACTAGATGCACTCGCGAAGAAGCAGGAAGCTCCAATTTGTATGCCATAGTACCAATCTTTTGCAACACCTTGTAAGGACCATAGTACTTTGGCGATAATTTATTATCCTTCTTGGCTTGCTTGAGGGACATTTGTTTGTATGGTTGTAGCCGTAAAAATACCCAATCTCCTACATCAAAACTTCTCTCGCTACGATGTTGATCTGCCTGTTGTTTCATTCGATTTTGTGCCAAATTCGGGTTATCCTTTAAGAGTTGGAGAACTTCTTGCTGATGCTCGATGTGATCTTCCACTGCTTGAACCTTCGAATTTTCCCTTAAAGATGATGTGATGGATGGTGGATGATATCCATAAAGTGCCATAAATGGGGTCATTTTTGCTGCGGTATGGAAGGAAGTGTTATACCACCATTCAGCAAGAGGTAACCACTTGACCCATTGTGTTTGTTTATCAGATACAAAACAACGAAGATATCCTTCCAAACATTTATTTACGATCTCGGTTTGACCATCAGATTGAGGATGATAAGATGAGCTATGAGCTAATTGAGTACCCAAACAAGAAAATAACTCCGTCCAAAAATTTCCAGTAAAAATGGGATCTCTGTCGCTCATAATAACCCTTGGGCTTCCATGTAGCTTTTGAATTCTATCCATAAATGTAGTAGCAATTGTACTTGCTTTAAATGGATGAGATAATGCACAAAAGTGTGCATACTTGGTAATTCTATCAACTACCACCATGATGACACTCTTTCCTTGGGACTTAGGTAAACCTGTGATAAAATCCATTGAAATCTCCTCCCAACGTTGACTTGGAATGGATAAAGGTTGTAGAAGTCCTAGGGTCTTAATTATTTCCACTTTATTCTGCTGGCAAACCAAACATTCCGCCACAAACTTTCGAATATCAGATTTAAGGCCATCCCAAAAAAATTCTTTCTTCACCCTGTGGTAAGTTTTTTAAAATCCTGAGTGTCCTCCTAAAGGAGAAGTGTGCAATTCTAGAAGAATCTTTTGTTTTAGTTGGGAATTCTTACAAAGATATAAGCGATCTTTGTACCATAAGGAATCATTTTCCAACTAAATGTATCAGATGTACTAGGATCTTGCTGCAACTTTTGAATGAGTGTCCATACATCTTTGTCCTTCTTCCATTCATCTCTTGCTTCGGTTATCCAATACGGTTGGATAATAGAAATGGCACAAAGCAATGCTTCCACCTCTTCATTCTTTCTTGAGAGTGCATCTGCAACAACATTAAGCTTTCCTTTTTGTAGATTATTTCAAAGTCATAACCCAACATCTTTGTGACCCATTTTTGCTGCTCTTCTGAAGATAGTCTTTGTTCCAAAAAATGTTTAAGACTATCATGATCAATTTTTACCTTGAAGTGTCTTCCCATTAGGTAAGTTCTCCATTTCTTTAGTGCATGCGGTATTGCTAACATTTCCTTCTCATAAATAGGTTTCTGTAAATACTTTCCTTTGATTGGATGACTTTCAAAAGCAATGGGTCTTCCTTCCTGCATTAAAACAACACCAATTCCATTTTCTGAGGCATCACATTCCACAATAAAGGTTTTTGTGAAGTCTGGCGTAGCTAAGACCGGTGCTAGGCACATTGCCTCTTTAAGATGTTCAAAGGCCTTAGTTGCTTCGGGAGTCCATGAAAATGCATCTTTCTTCAATAATGTTGTTAGAGGTGCTACTATTCTCCCATAATTCTTAACAAACTTGCGATAATACCCTGTTAACCCGAGAAATCCTCGCAACTGCTTTATGGTTGTGGGGACTTTCCATTCCTTAATGGCTTTAATTTTGTTAGGGTCTACTTTAACACCCTCGTAAGATACAATATGACCCAGATATTCCACCTCTTGTACTCCAAAGAAACATTTGGATGTTTTTGCATATAATTGTTTCTCCTGCAATAGTTTGAGCACCCTGTCAACATGTTGAACATGATCCTTTCAAGACCTGCTGTAGATTAGTATATCATCAAAAATACTAGCACAAATTTTCTAAGGAAGGGTTTGAAAATGGAATTCATCAACCCTTGAAATGTAGAAGGTGCATTGGTAAGGCCAAAAGGCATGACCAAAAATTCATAATGACCCTCATGAGTTCGAAATGCTGTTTTGGAATATCTTCAGTCTTCATTCTAATTTGATGATATCCTGAACGAAGATCCAACTTGGTAAAATAAATTGCTCCATGTAATTCATCCAATAATTCATCAATCACAGGAATAGGAAATTTGTCTTTAATGGTGAGCTTATTGAGCTCCCTATAATCCGGACACATTCGCCATGATCCATCCTTCTTGTGTACCAAAACTACAGGAGCAGAGAAAGAACTTTGAATAGGTTGAATTATACCCGCCTCTAACATTTCTGCAATCATACGTTCAATTTCGCTCTTTTGGAAGTAAGGATATATATAAGGCCTGATGTTTGGAGGAACACTTCTTGGAATCAAATGAATAGCATGATCATGATCACGAATAGGTGGGAGTCCTTTGGGAATTTCAAACACCTTGGAATGATTGTCCAAGACTTGTTGGAGATCTGCAGAAATAGATGATTTTGATGTCGGAACTTCTAGTGAGCATAATTGTGCAATTATGCCTCATTGTTATTTCATTAGAAGCTTTTTCATAACATTAGAGCTTATTATCCTTCCCGAATTCCCTTCAATACCTCGTAATTCGACTTCCTTTCCTTCTGAAAAAAATTTCAAGAAAAGTTCTTGAAAATTAAAAGCTACTGTCCCCAAAGATTGTAACCATTGTGTTCCTAGTACAACATCAGCACCTCCCATAGGAATGGAAAGCATTGGACTAGTCGATACATATTCCCCCATGGTTAGCTTGATATTATGGCATTTTCGAGAGCAATTTATAGTTCCTCCATTTGCAACCATCACTTGACATTCTGGTGCTGGGTATAGGAAACAATTTAATTCCTTGGCTACCTTACAATGAATAAAATTATGGGTGCTACCTGAATCAATCAACACTATTACCTTTTTCTTCTTGATTTGTCCTTGTATCTTGAGAGTTTGAGGAGTGGTAATTCCTGCCAGTGCATTACAAGATATGGTCGGATTCATTTCTTCCTCTTCTAGGGTTGGTTCCTGGTGTATATCCTCTTCTTGTTCATTTTCTTCTTCCTCTTCACAATCTCTGTAAAATAATTTCTTCTTAGCACACTTATGACCTTTAGTGTATTTTCTATCACAACTGTAGCAAAGCCCTTTTGCTCTTTTTTCTTCCAATTGTTGTGGTGTCAACCTTGTAGGTTGTGGAAATCTAGGCGTAGCAACACTTCATTCTTTATAGAATTGAGTGGTAGGCTTCCTTGTCGCCATAATTTTACATTCAAATTTTCTTGCCAACCTGAATGCCTTCTCCAATGAATCAGGTTCCAAAACGCGAACTTCATGTTGGATGTTATCCTTTAAAGTGCCTAGGAAGAGATCAATCCTGTGTCCCTCTGGAATATCAGTTACCCTTATATTCAATTTTTGGAAGTCCTCAATGTGCTGCCCCACTAAACCCTTTTGTTTGAGATTTATCAATTGGGTAAAGAAGGTGTTGCTCTTTGTATCCTCATAATGTGCTATCATTTCCTCCGTAAAAATTGACCCAGTGACAATTTTTTTACGGGAACAAAGCCATCGATACCATACAAATGTATTTTGTTCTAAATGTAAAGTTGCAATGCGTACCTTTTGTGTGTTTTGCACGTTATGGAGATCAAAATATTGCTCCATCTGTAGTATCCATGTTACAGGATCCTTTTCATCAAACTTCCTCATATCCATCTTTGGAATATGGTGGTTCTTCCCGCCAACATTAGAGTTTATGAAATCACAATTAACATTTATTTTGTTCTCATCATGAGGTTCTTCTACTATCTTTTCACCATTAGGAAACCTTTCTTGTATCAACTTTGTCAAACCTTCCATGTCTACTTTTAGAAAATTCTTCATGTTTTCCATTTTCTCATCGATCTTAGCTTCCATTTCATCCATCTTAGATTCCATGCCAGCCTCCATGCCATCCATCTTAGCTTCCACACCATCCATCTTAGCTTCCATGTCTTTCTTCGAACCGTCCATCTTCACTTCCACGCCATCCATCTTAGCTTCCATGCCTTTATTCAAACCGTCCATCTTCAATTCCACGCCTTTCTTCAAAACTTCCATTTCATTTTTTGTTGCTCTTTGCGAGAGTGAAATTTGTTGCACTTGCTCTTGTAATTTTGATAGATCATGTTGCAATTCTTCATCTTCATGAGTCATGGTAGAGCCTTATGAAGGCTTAATGGGTGTTGAATTATTTTTAGGGGCCATTTTAGAATCCAATATTGATACCTATTCTACAATATGCCCTTGGAATCAATTCAACTTGATTCTTCAAACAAGACTTATGCAATTCGGGAAAAAAAAAATACACACCTTTTACTTGCTTTGAGGAGCTCGATATTGAAATTGAATTATCTCTGTAATTGAAAATCTTCAATATCTGAAATTCATCCCTGTAGTATCCCTCTGAAGCTTCTTTCAAATGCCAAAGGTCTGATCTAATTTGGATTCCCCAAGAGAAAGTTGTGTCCAATCTCCCACAATGACCTAATTCTGGACTGGTTCAGTAGAGCAAACTTGTAGGACTTGCCACGTGTCACTGTTTCGTCCTTTGTCTCTGAAATTGATAGCCAAGAAACTAGAATCCGTTTACTTGCGACCAATTTTAACGGCACTCAAATCCACTGCCCAGAGAGAGAGTTATTGAACTTTTCCCACGATCACCTCTTTGCGATGAAATTCAGGAGCCTGAAACAACACTACCTTCCACAGATCATATCTCCAAAAATATTGTGAACCAAGCTCTGAAATTGTTTGAAGAATTTCCTCATGATTTCAGCTTCGCACCATACAAATTTCAGATTCTGAACCTTCGTAGAAAAACATTTATAGCGAAAATGCCACAATGACCTGTTTAGGAGTTTGAAAAAATACCTAACTTCCACAGATGATATCGCCGAAAATATTGTGAACCAAGCTCTGAAATATTTAGAAAATCTGCCTCAGGGTTTCAGCTTTGCACCCTAAAAATTTCAGCTTCTGAAACTTCGTAGAAAAAAAGTTATAGCGAAAATGCCACGATGACCTGTTTGGAGCATCGAAACCCTAGAATCCAAAGCTCTGTTACCAAATGTTGTGTAACCAGCTTCAAAAATAGAAGAAAAGAGATATCAACGCCTTAGAAATAAGCCACTTCGAGGGGGAAACCTCCAATACATTACATAAATGCACAATTCTTGGATGATACAATTTACAAAACCTCCTTTCTATATATAGGAGTCCATGGGGCCATAATGTAATCCTCGTGGGCCATAATGTAATCCTAGCCAACCTAACATTAATAATTTAAGGGCACAATAATACCAAAATGGGGGTTACAAGGGTACAATAATAACAATAAGGGGGTTACACTAACAATAATAAGGGACTATACTAGTGATATAGGGACCTAACAATCCCTTGGCGAAGAGGCATGATCTTTGATCATGCCCTTCCACATTAATAAACCTAAGATAACTATATATAACTAATAATTAATAAAATATACATAATAGTGTCTCATCAGACATGGCCTTTCAACCTAATTACTAATTAACTAATTAATCATTATTTATATTATTTTATTCATTACATTGCCTTCCTCCTCAAAGCTTGTTGATGAAAGGCCTTGATTTCTTTTCCTGCTATGAACATCTTCTCATCTCGGGGCAGTCATCCTTGTCGATACAAGTTGATATGATCCTCTAAGTGACAAAAAAATTTGTCGCACTAAGAATGGATCAGACCATCCTAGATCAATATTCTGTGGAATCTTACGATGTCTGGCAACTTGTGACGAATTGTTATCACATTAGTGGATTGCATCGACATTAGTATTCTTCAGAATATGAGCTTGTTGACTCTGTTATGAATACGTAGCTTGATCGAGTTGTCTACTTCCATGATTCAGATGTCGATAGGGAATCGTAGTGATTTGAGTTTCCCTTATCTTGTTTGTGTTGTTTCTAGATTTGTGTTACTGATTGGATCATTATTTGATGTTTCTAGATTTGTGTTACTGATTGGATCATTATTTGAATTTCTACATTTGAAGGTTTCGATGCTTCATTTTCGACAAGTTGTTGCACCTTGTTTTCCAACGACTTCTTATCCTTCTTCAACTTCTTAATTTGCGTTAGTAATTTTTAGTTGTGGTCCTTAAAGCGAGCAACCTCTCCATTCTTGTTAGTGGTGATTTTGTCAATTTCCTTTTGCATATTTTGGATCGCCTTTTTACTTTCTTGAAGAATTACTTTTGAAATTTCTTGTATGTCTTCAGGTGTCACGAAATTTGGCTTCAAGTTAAGGTCTTGTAGCATTATTTTCCTCTTTTTGTAGGCGAATGTAAAAAATTTATTGTTCGCATTTAGGATAAATGAACCTAGGGTTTCCATCCATGGTGAACCTAACACAATGTCACTATTGTCAAAAAGTGAGGTTTTCACAGTAAATTGAGAAATATAAGTATAATCCCCAATATTTAGTTGTAGAATTTTTATGTCGTATTTGTTTTTTTCAAAAAAGTCTAATTTTTCAATTATATTTGACTCCGGAATCACCAACTGGTTTGCAATTTTAGGGTTTATATAATTTTTTTGTTCGGAGGGTGATATAGCAATAGTGACATCTTTTCCAGTGAGAGTTCCTTTAATATCACTTTAGCATCGATGGGTACGGTTTCTAAAAACCTCTTCTGTTTGATTTCTGACTTAGACTCCATTTTTCTTCTTTATTTAAGATAACTTGGGTTTTTAAATGTAAAATAATAATTCTTTTATATAATTTTTTTTTTTTTTTTTTAAGTCACCCTCTTTTAATGATAACTCCTTTTATATATTTCAAACCTTTTCTTTTTATTATTACTTTTTACTCCTTATTTTTCATTTTTCATTAATTAACTATATAGTTAATTATATAATTTTAAATATATATTATGTATATATATAATTTTTAATTATATATAGCTATATAATTAAGTAGTTATATAATTGATATATATATATATAGAGTGAAACTTTTATATATTTCAATTATATTTGAATTTTATAATTAATTAACTTAATCTGGGGTTACGAGTTAAAGAGGGCAGGGAGTACGACGTTTGACCAAAGTATGAATGCCAGATGATGAATAAGGTGTTTGACTGGCTCAAGAATCGACGTCGGGGGAAGACATGCGGAAGATGGGGGCATTGGAGGCAACGTAGGTGTCATTGGCGGATGGGGCCAACAGATTTGGATGAGGGGGCATTAAATTGCAGTAGGGATGACAATGGGTGGTCGAAGGCTTGAGGTTGATTGGAGCATATGACGACTGAGCAACTTCAGAGTGCTGGTGCTGCAAGTGGTGGTTATTATTGCGATGAATTGGATGGAGTCTGCAGAATAGGAAAAATAACACAATGGTTTGCCAAGGTCAGCAGAACGACAATGTACAAAATTGACCCTGGCGGCTTCAACGATGATAATATAATGCCCTGGTTGCAATGGTGATGAATAATGGTGGTAGAGGCACAAAATGGCAGCGGATCGATTCTCACTATACCATTTGTCATAAAATTCGTAGCTGCAGATCAGAATATCAAACTGTGGACATCAAACGGTGGTGGAAAACAACAATAGGCAAAAAATTGACGTGGTGGCAATCACACTGCTTGCTCACAGCAGAAGGGAATTTGCAACAAGAATGAAGTGGCAGTGGCATGAATCAAACTGGTGGAATGGGCACATCATGTCTGTAACAATGGAACGACAACTACCACGATGGTCGCTATGGAAGTCAATCCAGGGTGTGGTTATGTGCTTGTTGGGTTTCGACTAGTAATTGTTTTTTATTTTATTATTATTATTATTTTTATTTATTTTTAATAGGTATTTTTATTTTTCTTTATATATATATATATATATATATATTTTTTTTTTTTTTTTGACTTTTTTGACATTTTTTTAAAAATTATTTTTAATCTTATTTCTTCTTCTTTCTTTTGTAATATATTTTTTTATTTTTTTATCTCGACTTTTTGCTTGATATTGCCCCTTTTTTTCTTCAAATTTTTAATTCTGGCCAAAGGCCTACTGGTGAAAATGGAGAAACTCCAAGATTGGTAGCGAAATGCTTCGACAACAACAATGTTGACGAATTTGATGGTCAAGGACCTGGATCGAAGAGCGTGGCTCTGTGTAGCGTGAGTGGCTAGAAGATCGAATTGCTTCGATACCAAATGAAGTGAACAAAGTTCCTTCTCAAGTTAAATACTCTAGAAGACTTGGAATATAAAAATATCCATGAGGATACAAGTATTATATATTAAAAAGTATGATGAATGGTTGAATGTTACAAATGAGGCCTACTTATATACCTAGGCAAATGCCTCTTCACCAAAGTTCATGTCTCATCAGAAATGGCCTTTCAACCTAATTTCTAATTAACTAATTAATCATTTTTTATATTATTTTATTCATTACAATGAACTCATTTTCTCACAGCATACCGATTGTACCATAGTACCTTGAGAGCCATTAACATCATCAGTGGTTTCTCTCGCGTTTGTTAATTACTTACATCATTGGATGGTAATCAAATGGTGTATACCATGTTCGAATCCAACTCATCGATTCACATGTTTAGACTCGTACATTTGTTGGTCGTGTGAACGATATAGAAGACCCCATATCTAGTTTCATCCATCCAGGCTATGATTTAAGGAGTTATACAAATATCACCATGTATGATGGTCATGATCATATAGAAAAGCATCTAGTCATGGGTCCACCAGTTGCATATGTGGATGCGTCTTTTGATCATTGTACATGTTATGTTAGCTTATGAGCTTAGTATAGGTATTCCTCCCTCAACGACGAGATGTCATGATAAATTTATTGTAACAAATGAAGCTCACCGGTTGTCCTTGATCCCTACTTCTCACAAGGTAAAGCACTTCTGTCATCAGTCGTCACCTTTGAATTTGTGATTTAGGGGTAATTATATTATAGACCATCTTTTCACATCCGTTCAATGAGCCTCATAATGGGATCAATCAACATCTTATTACCCCATTGTCATTAGCTTTCATAAAGCCCTAAGAATTTACCTTTCACGCCCCAAAGTTTCAGCCCTAAACTGCATCATCTGAGCCAGTTTTAGGACCAATGCTCCTTGTATTCCTACTGGGATGCGAACACCTACAAGTTGCTCCACTGTGGCCAGCATTGGTCACCAGCAGGTTTCTCCCCTTTGCACCCGCGTTGTTTCTAGAAATCTGAGGGAATGATCGGGATTCTAGAACCTTCACTTTCTAGTAGTTTCTAGAAGTCATTTCACAGTTACCTTACATTAAGCATTTAGATCCTATCCTACCCTAATTTGGAGTTTTCACCACTTATCCTTTGATCCTATCCCTCCATCAAAGGTGTATCTAAAACCTTATAATGGTAATTGGATAAGAACTCCCAACTTACCCCACTCTCCTACAGATTTACCATCTTGCATATGCAAAGGTTAGAATGCATGAATGGTTGGCTTTTGGAGATATTATTCCCTTATGCTGCCGTAGTGAGTGGTTATTATCTCATGCATTAGGGTTGTTGGAGGTGCATAATGTGACAATGAAAGGAAAAGTCAACAAATTGGAGGATCTCTTCTACAAGATCAACTGCTACTTATTGTTGTAGTTTCCTCTATTTATATTAATGCAAATAATTCTATGTTTTCCTATATGTGATATGGTTATTTCATATATTTCAATACCATGTTGATCTATTCAATAGAGTATTTAGATGATACTGCATAGATCTCATAGTTTCTTGATGTGTTATATGAATGTGCAAGTTCTAATTTTGGCAATTAGAGTTGGAATTGGAACTTCCAAGCTAAAGAGGGAGCGAAGTGTGCGACAGGTCTCAAGTAAGCCTCACTCTGTCATCTGTTTACTTTAAGGAAAAGCATTGGGTTCCTTTTCTCTCTGTTTTTCTAGGTTAACCACCGACCTAGGGGAGATACTTTTGTCTGCAATCACAAATCTCGTATAAAACACCATTAATGGTCATATCCTCCCCTAGTGTTGGTTTCATACCCTTGTTGGAGAAATTCGATGTTATCACTTATGTGAAGAAAACGTAGGTCCGTTGTCTCATGTCTTGAGGGAATCATCCAGGGATGGTGTATTCACCCATATCAACAACCAACAAGTAATCATAATAATTACTACATCCATACATATTTCAAAATCAAGGAGCTCGTAAATTGAACTTAGGAAAAGATACATAGTATTTAAGGTCTACTTTGTCAATGAGGTTAATTTTTGTTGTAGAAACCTGGAAAACAATGCATTTTTTCTTCCCATCATGCAACAAAAATTCAAGTTTCCTGTCAAGTATTCTAGGGTGAAAAGTGCAGGATCCCCACTATTGGCACTTGTTCCAAAAGATTTTTGGGTTGCTTCTACTATGTTCTTTGGTTGGGAACTATTTTATCTGGCATTGGGAGCGATATATCTTTTACTTGTTGAATTTGCATTGTAAACAGGTGCATTTTCGATTGAAATTGACACCCTTTCAAAGTTGATTGTAAGTGTTTCCATTATTGAGAAAATTTCAAGACTTAATGCATTATTAGAGTTACTAAACTCTCTAGTCCTGTCTAAACTAGACAACAAGATCAAAATCAGTAAAACCACACTTTTTGATATTAAAATTGATTTACAACATGCACAAGAGAAGATTGAGTTTCTCCAACTTGAGTCATAGCTATAGCAAGATGAGCTACAAAAAAAGTGTCATCATTCTGAATTGGTTTTTCTTCAAAGAAATTATTTTTGTGAGTCTAAAGTTGACTCCCATCAACATCAAGAAATTGATCAAATCAGTGAGGCCATTTTAGGAGCAGATTTGCATGAAGATGTAGAGGTTCAACTTGCACTTCCCAAGCCCATCATCATACCTTGTAATAAATTATCAACAAAAAGAACATAGTTGGTCTTGGATATGGCAAGGATGTTCCCTTTCACATTTCAGACTATTCTAAACCCATCAAGTTTCAAAGTGTTGGGTTTCTTCAAGAAAACTCATTTTCACTTGCTCCTTTTCCACAACCACATCAGAGTGTTAAATGCCAATATTGTGATTGGATTGGCCATCTGAAAGATCAATGTTTTGATCTTCACCCTTGTAAGAATTGTGGAAAACACACTCGCCATTTAGACATGTGCTTTAGACATAAGATTATTGCAAGAGAAAATATTTACCTTAGATGGATTGCTTCTTAGCAATGGTTTTCAACAACCAAGAAGATATACTGGTCATACTTTAGAGTTCATTTTTGAGTATTGACACATCTTGTAGTAGAGATAAGAAGATATATTGGTCATACTTCAGAGTTCATTTTCGAGTATTGACACATCTTGTAGTAGAGATGTATTCATCTTCTCACCTTGTATATGACAGGGGGGGAATTCATCGTCAACTACCTACTTTGAAGAAATATCAAGTGAGATTGAGGCACAATATGAACCAAAGCCAGCTGCCACAACCTAGAGGCAGAGTTAGCTAGATTCAGCTTCAGAGTTGTAGCTAGAGACAGTTTCATGCTCCATGAGCAGGTTCTAGTTCGTGGTTCGTCTTAAACCACCATCAAAAGAATATTTTCATTGCTGCTACACCAGTTTGTAGTCATATTTAAACCATCATTAGGGAGCACTTCCACTTTGTAGAAGACTTCAACTTCTAGCTAGATTTGGAATTTTTCTAGGAACTGATTCAACTTTAGTTCCAGAGTTGGTGGTCAGCTTTAAAATACCACCGATATAAACTTCAGGTTCTTCTACCTCATTTGGCTTGTGGTTTTCCCTAAACCACTATTTTAAAGTGCAGATCCAACCATGACTTCCATACATTTTTGTATTTCAACACTCTTCTTCGAATCATATACACACCTTTAGATTAGTGGGGGGAATGTTGGACACCTAATCCATCAGGATTGGTGTGGACGAATGTGAACTTTCATGGGAGTCCAAGAGACCTCTTGGAATATGAAAACCAATGGTCTTTGACATATGTATTTATGTGTATCATATTATTAATTGAATTCATTCCACGGTTATCTAAATTCTACCTATCAATTTTGTGTGTTTTAACAACTTGAATGGGATTTTCCAGGGTAAATCACGATTTACGTGTGTTTCTATTTAATGTGTGATTATTATAATTATTCCTATGATATTGTTTTTGATAATAATAAGTGGTATCAAAGGCAAGTGTTTGCTTCATGGAGACATCTCTATTGCTAAGGGTTTGTTTGGCTTGGTGGATGAGAGATAAACATATAATATGTCATAGATATGAGCATAGATCAAGGAAGTGATTGGGAGCACCATGGTTGATCTAAAGCCAAAGAATGAGGAAAATCTATCATAGGGACCTACCATGCTGAGGCCAATCAAGGGGATAGTGGATATTCACCAAGAATGGGACACCGACATAGACAAGATGTCACTTTGCAGGTGCGTAGAGGTCTATTTATCAAGTTGATGGTGGATCAAAAGGTTAGACACAAGGGTACAATGCAACCAAAATATCAAGAGAATTTCCAATGTGAGGATTTGTGAGCCAAAAATCCAAAGGCAACATGCAAAAGATACGAGGAAGAGAGATTCCTAACAGAGATGAAGCACAATATCAATAGTTGATTTTGTGGGCCGCGAGTTGTGTTTGCAGAGTGTGGAATGAAGTGTTGAGTTCAATGAGGGAGGCGATGGTGTTTATGTAGTTAGGGAATAGGTTTAAGAATGGGCTTCGTGGGTTTTCCAATAACAAGAAGAAGGCTCACTGCTACTTTCTCAATGGTGCTTCCCGTAGCTCTGCCATTTCCATGGTCGATGCCAACCTCCTTCTCTAGGAATGGGGAAGAAGGCTGAGGCAGTTGATTCCCAACACTGTTGCTCTCTAGGAGATCCAAAAGTATCAGAAGAGCACCGATTTATTATAAGGAAGCTCCCATTCCAACGTTTTGTAAGAGAGATTTCCCATGACTTCAAGACTGATTTGAGATTCCAGTCTTCCGTGGTGGCAACATTGTAAGAGTTAGTGGAGGCATACCTAGTGGTCTATTCGAAGACACTAACCAATGCACCACCGATGTCATGAAATATCTCAAGAGCTTTGCTTTGGGTCCTTCCTCCAAAGAGAGTGAAGTTTGAAGAGGGAATTTTTAGAGAGGTTGATGGCATTGGTTCAGTCGATTGGAGCTTATATTTGAAGAGTGAGGTTGTTGGAACGAAGGTATTTTATGGAGGGATTTCAATCAAGTTGTATAGATGGGGTCAAGAAGGAGGTGAGGAGAATTATTTATTGATCTATGGAGGAAAATGAGTAGGAGGTGCTCTCCACATTTAATTCGATTACCATTAGAGACAACGAAGAGGAAGATAAATGTTGTTTTTTTGGTCTCTGGATTGATCCTAGTAGCTTGATCAAGGCCAATTAATCTTCTTTGTCAAGGTGAAATTTGATGAAGTTTAAGGTATTGGAGGAGAAGGATTCTCTCGAGTATGGGGTGGATGATGGGTTTTGAGTTCGATACTTTTCACTAGTATTGGACATGTTTTCTCCTTCGAGAATCACGTTGTGGCCGTAGGTCACATAAAATATGATGACATCACCAAAGGAATGGTGTACATTAAGATTCATAACTCTGTTGAGATCAACGAATGCCTTTGGAAATGGAGAGATTGGGGAGAAATATTATGACGTAGAGGATGAGGAAAACAAGGAATATTCTAGACATAATGCTCAATGTGAGGTGAAGACTAGGTAACATGAATGAGTAGATATGAACGTGCACGTTGGATTTGGAGGCCATGGTTTGTAGGTCCATACAGAGAGAAACTATGGGCGCTAGTTGCATGCGTAGTACATGACAAGATGCGCCAATGAAATGATTTTCATAATGTGGTTGTACATTTTTTAGGAGAGCATTAGGTGTGCCAAGTTGAGAGGATGACCATATAAGCGAAAATAAAAATGGAATAAAATATTATGAAGTTGGAAATTTTATTGCATGTAAATGGGCTTATTGTTGTAAACCTAGTAAGGCATGCATACCCATAGGGAATACCCGGTAAATTATGGCCTTAGATCTAGGTAATGAGGGGCATGCTAAATTATCAGATAGGCCAGATATAAACTTTCAGAGGGGAGGGCCTAGAGGCGAGCGATGCTGGCTCACTTGGTCAATTTGGCTAGGTTTGGTCAAAAGAACCCCAAGTCAAGGTTTAAGGGGGGGATTTTAAGATAAAATTGACTCGGTGAATGAGTTAAGGTTGTTAGGTTAGAAATTGTAGTTTCAGACACCCGATGTTTGTGGTTTGTGACATTGAGCCCATAATATCACATATGATGAATCCTTTGAAAGGATTTGGTGTTCTCCATTGTAATGTGTCAGAGTTGAGCGATGAAGGCTCACTTGGTCAGGGCCAAGATATTGGTTGGTTTAGTTGTGTTTAAGCCAAGGATAATAATAGATCTATTGTTTGTTGGATTTTCACCAATTGGGGTTTTTCGCTGTAAATTACAGTTTATGTGTGTTGCTATTTTATGTGTGATTATTATCATTATTGCTTTGATATTTTTTTGAATAATAACATGCACCGCTACTTTGAATGACTTGCAAATTATTGTATCTTTTTATGATTTGTAAATTATTGTATCTTTCTAGATATTTGATTGAGTGAGAGAATCATTCTACAACCTATTATGAGGGGGATGTGTAAGTCTGTCTATATGTCCGTTTGTTTAGTTGACAAGTGCACCTTTAAATAAAAATTAAAAAAATTATACTCTAAATAGAAAAATAATGTCCAATATAATTAAAAAAGAATGAATATGTTGTAAAGTTATTAGAAGTAAATCTATGTTAATTAGTTTATGTAGATATCAATTTCATATATATCATATATAGAAAAAAAATTGTTAAAAGAAATATTTTAATGTTGTGTAACAAATATTCAATGTGGGTTATCAATAAAATATTTAATACTAATTAATATTGACATATACTTAAAAATATATTAATAATAAAAAAACAATTTTAATTTACCCTGATAAAATACTTTGATGTACATGTTATGTAAAATATTTTAATGTCAATTATGTATATATTATATATCATTTGAATATATATATAAGGTTAAGGTTAAGGTTCAATTTTAATGTCACAGCCAAGCCAGACACCAAATTGGTGTATGAGACTCCCTTGTTTGTGGAACAAGGGATCCACCTCTGCGCATCGATTTGATTGCTAAGTCTATGAAGGCATACATACTCTACCCCTCTGGTTTTGAACCTATGACTTTTTAGAACGAAACACATGCTCTTAACCATTACATCAAGAAAAATTAAATTGTATAGCTAAAACGTTTATTTGGTCCCTATATACTCTATATAACATTCAAAATAACAATTTAAACAATGAAAAATAAATAACATATTATATTTTAAACTGGAAAAAAAAGTAAGTAAAAAGAATTATTTCCTATTAGTTCATGTTAAATTAGTATTTAACATAAATTTATATTGGTATTTATAACAACTCTATACTTAATTTTAGGATCACAAGTAAAAAGTAGGGACTTATGAGTTTCTGTAGATGTATAATGATTAAAATGAGGCAAAGTAAAATAAAATAATCCTTCGAGTCATCATGGTGCCTTTTGTAGATGTATGATGCTTCAAACTAGGCTAGGTAAAATAAAATAATGATTCGAGCCATCATGGTGCCTTTTGTGGGATTGCCGGGTTTCTTTTAATGGCTGTCATGGCCATTTGCTGGATATTCTTTGATTGAAGTTATTTTGGAAGAACACATGTTTAATAAGTACATTCTAGGATGCAAACGTAACATGGTACAATTTTCAAAAATATGTTTGAGATAATGCCTCCATTATTGTGCTTACTTAGTTTGGATTGGGTTGTTGAGGAAGTTGCGAGATTCTCTCAACTTCTCTCTCTAAGATTAGCATTAGTTCAACTATATATTTGATGTATATCTGATTATTTAAATATAGAAATTAATTATTTGTGTGTGAATCCTGTGCGTTTCTGCTCTCTCACAATTTCTAATATGGTATCGGAGCCAAGCTGAGCTTAATCCCTCGCGGGAGTGCTCAGAAAGATGAAGAGAAAATTGTGAGAATAGGATTCGTGTATAGATTAGTGTGTGAATGTATGTGTGGTATTTGTTTTTTTTTTTCACCAATTTTATTATAAAGGAGCTTCGCTCCTTCGCTTCATTAATGTTGTGAACAGAAGGCCAGCGCACCGCCTAACCTTTTCCGTGCATTCCAGCCAAGTCGCATACGTTTCTGGCGATCTCCTATTGTGTTCAGATTGTTGATTAGTCATTTGAGAAATCCTCCCACTCGAAAGACAGGCGCCGAGACGCGTTGAATGAAATGGTTTTGACGCATTTTAATGCAGGGTCTTGGCATTTAAGGTCATTACTAGTCCTGACGCAGTACCTGTGCATCGCCTTGATCCGTTTCAGCACAGTGAGGAATTCTTCTAAACAGTCGCTGTCTCTGCACCTGCTGGGTCTCTTTGGAATTGGATTTATGTCGTCGCCCTTCGCCTCTCCATTCCTGGTGCAATATATTGATGATTCCAGTGGGCGCTTCATCGCAGTTTCCGTGAACTCTGCCATCACCAGTAGCTTATGGGGTTCGATCTCAGAACTTGTGAATAGTGAATATGTATCTGGCCTTCAACTACAAATCTGGATTTTGGGGCTGATCATGTTCCTGTTTCCGCTGTTGCACCTACGGTCGATCACGTTGTTAGACTCATGTAATCTGTTTGATATGCAAGATGCACCGCCTAGCTGTTTTCTGTATCTGAAGGAACCACTGTATGTGGAGAATACTGTTATGCAGTGCCAGCAGTTGAAAGTTGCTGGTGGAGGTGCGTTACCGCAGGCAGACTGGCCGGAACCGATGCAGTGGGTGACCACACATGATTCGTTGAGTACACATCACATGTGCGTTTCTCTATCATAATTCTAAGGTGATTTTGTTGGTTAGTTTCAGCGAACCGTTGTCTCGTGGAATGAAGATTTAGGGAGAGTAACTAGATAGCGATGGTTTCACAGTGCTTCGACATTACAACTTTCATTAGCTCTTAGTATCCCGCATTTAAACTTTTACAGTCAATGGAATTCACACGGTTTGAAGCTTGTTTAGTGAAATCTTGGGGGAATCAAGCCAACAGAATGAAGCTGCAATATTCACTAATTTAGCAGCCAAAAACGCAGTGAAAGTCGTTGCCTATTTTATTAATTATTTGAATGATGTTTGGATAATTTCATGAATTTGTTGTTATGAGATTTGTGTAAGTGCAGAACCAACTATTGAAAAAATGAGCATTATTTAAATTAGTCGTTCTCTACGTTCTACAGGGACGAGAGAACGATTGACTAATTTGATTGTGTGAATTTGTTATATGCTGATATTGTTGTGCTATGGGCCAAGAGCATCAGTTACAGGTTACAGTATGAAGCAGGTCAAGTTGTTAGATTAGCTCTTGAACAAATTCAGTATTCAGACCATTTGCCTAGCCACTGATGGATAACCGAAAGCGAAATATTCGACAGATGGTGATTGGTCCATAGGATGGTTCATCACTTGTCAGCTCTTATCGCGGAAGCCCCAACGAGCCGAGTTGTCAATACTGTTGATCTTGCAAAGTTCATTATTGCTGGTCAGAAACAAATGTATTTTAAATGGGTTGAATGGTAGCTCGAAAATGGTGGAGAAAAGAGCATTTTCTATGAGATCTCAGAGTGGATACAAATGTTAATGAAGACTAGGGCAGACAAATGTTTGTATTAAATTAGTGTGTTCTCCATTTCTGTAATGTAGGCATTAAGAGGGGGTGTTTGAGATAATGCCTCCATTATTGTGCTTACTTAGTTTGGATTGGGTTGTTGAGGAAGTTGAGAGATTCTCTCAACTTCTCTCTCTAAGATTAGCATTAGTTCAACTATATATTTGATGTATCTATGATTATTGAAATATAGAAATTAATTATTTGTGTGTGAATCCTGTGCGTTTCTGCTCTCTCACAATTTCTAATAAAATATAATAAATATGGAAATTGCATTTAATATGTTAATATTAATAGCATGTAAGGGTAGCTCGAATGGTTGGTATTGGGATTAATTGTCAATGTTGCTAACCTGAGGTTCAATATATTATATCAGGTTAAGAGTTAGAGTGACCACAAAGTGATGTTTATCAATTCCCTTTTTACAATTAAAGAAAATGTTAATATTCATAGTCATCGTTCTATGGCAAAGTTGTGTGATGAATGCGAACTAAACATAATGTGAATGAATATAGAATAAAAAAGCTCAACACTATTAAAGTACCTTGTAATTGGTACATGCGTAGGAAAATGGAATAACATAACACAACATCCTTTTGCTCTTGGATCAAATGTTTTGATTTCATGGCTTTTGTTCTCCTCTAATAATATTATTATGTTTTTTCTTTTAAATCATAGTAATGCTATATTATAACTATGTTGCGTCCTTTATAATTATAAGATAATGTATATCAAAACACCAAAAACACCGATCAATCTTTTGGAAGTAATTTATAGTTAAAAATTTTGATAGAAATTTTTAACATTAATAGTTAAGTTGGATATTAATTGGTAAAATTAGGTATAGAGTAAGATTTTGAATTTTTTTTTATAATCATCATGTTTTTGTTATTTTTTACATAACATGATTAATACTGTATATTATTTTGTGTATTTATTTTTACATAACACGATTAATAGTTGTGTAATTTAAGAAAGGGAGGAGAAAGAGTACTTGTGACTCAAACTTGAAAGGGAAACTAGGGTTATACCTTATTTGCTTCTTTATTTGTTATTAGGATTCTTCGCATCAATCCGTTATCATTTTATAATTTCTTAACTTCAATTTGTTTGCTAGCCTTTGTCGAGGTGTGGGGAGTTTTATCATTGTCTAATAATTTAGCGCTATTGGGTGCCATGGATGATTGCCATTGGAGACATAATTCTTATTAGTGGAGGTTATGTTTTTCAAGATTTTGAATGATGATGACAAAGTATGGAGTTCTTCATTGTTTTAACTTCGTGGTTCTGTGATGAAGGTTTGGTGGGTTGGCTTGGTGGTGAATATGGGTGTGATAGTACCCTTTTATTGCTTGTGTTGGTTCTCTTCTCTATGCTGATGTCTTTAGCGATGGGTCTCTATCAACAGAGCTCCATGCAAAGAATGAGGGCTTTTGCTTTTTCATTCTCTTTCTTTGATGCTGTGTTATAGGGGTTTCTTAGTTCTCTATGTTTGATGGCTTTAGGGTTGATTTCTTCTCTCTTGACCCAACATATTCAAGTTAACTTTTCCCACCATTTGTGGTGGTTTTGATTAAGTTGGTGTATATACTTTGTCCCAAGACACTCTCCCCTACATGGATATGAGTGCTTGGATAAGACTCCTTTATTCTCAACTTCTAATAACCTCTTGGTGGTGAAACATTTCTTGGTGGCATTAGAGCACCTCTTCAGCGGGTTTGGTATTTTAGGGCTCTATTATTCATAGTTGAATTTTTGGCATCTTTGTCATTTGGGATGTGCTCAATGTGGAAATATGGTCTCCATTTGGTTTTAGTGTACCCATACACATTATTAAATTTAATTATCATTTCTTATTGGAATAAAAGAAATTACAATCCTTTTCAATTAAAAAAAAAGTTTTGCAATATAAAGAATATAAAAATGGAAACATAATTATCGTATGTTAATAATCAATCAAACACCCTATATGTAAATTTTGACATAACCTAAATACCAATTTTTTCATATAAAGTATATAAAGAGGACAATTTGTTTTTTTAACAATGTACAACATAGTATTGTCTAAGTAAAATTTAACTTCATAAATTGTAAGGAAGAACAAAAGCAATAAAAACATATGATTGTCTCCATGGAAACATGTCACAATAAAATGGAAAATGCATATTGATGAGCCTCAGTATTGCAGCAAGAATGTTGCAACCCAAGGCTAACAACTTTAATTATCAACCTGGGGTTCTTACAAACTTAAGAGGTATCGACACTATATGTGCAGAATACAATGTGTCCTTATTTTGTTAATCTAATGTAATGGAGGGAATTTCATAAAATCAAAGCCTAAACTAATTGCAGAAATGGGAGTGTTGATTTGAAAAGAAATTAATCCTAGGCAAGAACATCAATTTTTAATTGAAATACGAAGAGCATGAATTCAAATAAAAAGGCCTAATATACTTTGTGAAAATTTTAGGGCCCTATAATACTAGTGTATCCCCTTATTGTTATTAGTGTAGCCTTCTTATTGTTATTGTTGTACCCCTGTAGCCCCCATATTGTTATTATTGTGCCATTACATTATTATTGTTAGGTCGGCTAGGATTATATTGTGACCCCATGGACTCCTATATATAGAAAGGAGACTTTGTCATTTGTATCATCCAAGAATTGTTCATTTATGTAATGTAAAGAAGGTTTTCCCCTCGAATTGGCTTCTTTCTAAGGCATTTATCTCTCTTTTCTTCTATTTTTGGAGCTGGTTTCATAACATTTGGTATTAGAGCTTTGGATTCTAGGGTTTTGCCGCTCCAAACAGGTCATCGTGAAATTTTTGCTATAATTTTTTTCTACGAAGGTTCAGAAGCTAACTTTTTTATCATGTGAAGCTGAAACAACATGAAGATCAACATTGCAGCAAAATAATTTCTAAAGCAGTCACAAAAACAAGAACTCGACAACTACCAAATCGATCAATTTCAGAGTATCTCATCAAGTGGAAGAACTTACCCACTGAAGATTCTACATGCGAGGATGAGAATTTTATACAGAAGCACGCAGAAATAATCAAGCATTGAGGGCAACACTTGTTTGAAGGAGAGGGGAATGTTAGGGCCCTATAATACTAGTGTATCCCCTTATTGTTATTAGTGTAGCCCCCTTATTGTTAATATCGTGCCATTACATTATTATTGTTAGGTCGGCTAGGATTATATTGTGACCCCATGGACTCTTATATATATAAAGGAGGCTTTGTCATTTGTATCATCCAATAATTGTTAATTTATGTAATATAAAGGAGGTTTCCCCCTCGAAGTGGCTTATTTCTAAGGCGTTGATCTCTCTTTTCTTCTATTTTTAGAGCTGGTTTCATAACATAAAATGTATGTCCTAAGTGGTTTTTATTCTTACTAAATCATGGATTTATATCCTAGGGGTCATAATTCAAGCCTGAGAGACAAAAACCAAGCTTTGGGAGAAAATTTTGTCGAGTCTACATATGCTACAAGAGTGCTACAAGAAGTTCTGTTTTTGCTACAGGATGTTCTGTTTTGGAGATAACTCACTGAATGTATAAGTAAATCAAATGAAAATGGGATGGGACAAATTTTTTTAGTAATTAGGATGTCTTAGGTCTCCATTCCAAGTGGAATCACTCCAAAATACCCCTGTTCACATGTGCTAAAAAATAACATAAAATTACTACTCTAAAATCTAAAAATTCAAGAACTAGTGAGCTAGTTAATCTATCAAATGCCTATCCTAATCAAGTGAAAATTCAATGAAGTAAATTTTGTTATTAAATTTAACACTATTATGACCTAATACAAGTGGAATCAAGTCAAATTAAGCTCATTAACCCATTCTAAAAAATAGCAGAAATTTATTACTATTTTGCTATAAGGCATTTCCAGAAATCTTATATTCGTGAACTAGTAACCAAATCCAAGTAGCTTACTGATTAAGATGATCTTCCAAAGTTATTCTAAGGATGAATAATGATTTTGAATCTGTAAAAAACTTTCAAAATAACTCACTCCAAACATTTAACTCAATCCTATAGCAAGAAAAGAAACAATACTAAATATAGAAATATGCAAAACAGAAATGAGAGTTGCATGTGAATAAAAAGTGAACATAACGTAAAGAAATTGTGTAAGAGGGCTCTGAGGCTCCTGGGATGGCCACGCTCAAGGAGGCTTAGAGTCCTATGGAAGAAACCAAGCCTTAGAAGCTAAAAATGGTGCCAATATTCATTATTTGAATCAATACAAGTACATCCCTACAAGAAAAGAAATTGGAGCTGCTAAACAACAAGTTTTCTCCACAATAAGACTAAAAAATACATGGCCCTAGAGGTCAATTCGAATTGGTAATTATAAAAAAATATGGGGAAGAATTATCCTCGAAATGAGGAAGCTTTCCCCTCCAAAATCCCTCAAATAGTGGATCTGGTTCTCAACACTAGGAATTTTCATTAAATGACATGGAACACATTCCCAGATTTTCTCAATCATTGGAGTTCCAAAATTACTGCATATTTTCTCAATAATTTCATGATATTTTTTTCATTTATTCTCCAATATTGATCCTCAAGTAGTAGGGATCAAGTACCTAAATTATCTCCTTCTCCAAATCTTCATAATATGTCCAATATTCTCAAAATATTCTTCAAAAATAAATAATATTAGGCACAAATATGCAATTATCTCTAAAACTTCCTAAGAATGTATTAAAGCTTAAAAAAAATTATTAAGTGTGGAAGGAGATATTTAATATATATTTGATGTGCCTAAGAAAGGTTAGATGGGCCTTAATTTATGTCTAATTTAGAGACCCATCATACCCCCTACTGAAATTGTTGCTCATCCTCTAAGCAACCTATTCATCCTCCTTGCCCTGTGGTTCTTCATGTATGCTAGCCTGGTCATTCTCTATTTCTTGGTCCATATGTTGCTCATCCTGATGCTCTTCTTTCTACTCTTCTACAATTGTAATGGTTTCTATTTGTGAGAGAAACACCTTTCTTTGGGTTTGTCTTCTTATTATTCCTATGGCACTTTTCCTTGTGGAAAGAAGGATTTCTTGGCATCCATTACCTCATTAGCAATGTCATTCTCATTGAAGTCCAAGCCTCTTATTGATGATACAAATTCTTGGTCATGACACATCATATTATCCATAAAATTATTATGAACACCCTTAACTAAAAATCTAGATTCGCTTCATTAAATTATGGAATTGAAAACACTTCAAAAAGAGCTCTTTCTTCTCACAAAGGAAGAAATGATGGTCAATAAACTACAGGAAAATAAAGGAATGATGTGATGATCAAACTGGTGACTTGAATATCTTTCACCCTTGGATAATTTACCATGTTGGTAGCAAATACTTTGCAGCTCTGTTGTGTTTCCTTGTACCTTTTAGCTATTAATTACTCATTGCCCAATACCCTAGTACACAATTATTTCTCTTGCAACCCTCTGTTAGCTTCTTGTAGCAAATCTATTTTTCATGTAGAAAATTTTATGCTTGTAGATGCTTGATTTCGCATCTAGCAGCTAATATTTGCATGCCAAGAGGTGGTGGGTCCACTCTTTTTTTGTTTTTTTTTTTTTCATTGCATGAAAAATAAACTCATAGTTAATTTTCTGTTAACT
The DNA here is from genome assembly GCA_034641835.2 of Pinus albicaulis. Classification (NCBI taxonomy): domain Eukaryota; kingdom Viridiplantae; phylum Streptophyta; class Pinopsida; order Pinales; family Pinaceae; genus Pinus; species Pinus albicaulis. The sequence continues at coordinate 1,974,062,093 of CM076578.1, forward strand.
AAGTTCACCCTCATTTACCCCTCTGCATTCCTTGTCTTCCATCACAACTAACTGCTTACTACCCACTTTCTCAATTCCTCTTCACTTTTATCTTGTTCCTCTCCCACATGTGTGTGTGTCTTGGTGGAAAAGTGAAGCTGACTGCTAGATAATGCTGAGGTTGCTCTGCTACTGATTTTGACTATAAAAAAAACCTTTCATTCTCACACTTTTAATGTTTTATTAAGCTAGAATAGATTCGAAGGGTGATGTTAGAGAGTTGCATACCAGAGCCTTACCCTTGATGTGTTTTTGCAGGCGATATTGAGGCTGTTGATATGAGTGTTGAAGCTGCCTTTGGTGGTTCTGAAACTGCTACTAATCATCCTGAAGTTGCATGTGATAATTTGTTGGAGGTCTTATTGTTGATAGCCTTGAATATGTAGGTATTCTATGGTTTTTGTTGTTGTTGTTGTTGTTGCTTGACATCCCTGGATAAAATGCTGTTGCTGAGATGCTCATGATGTGAGTGTTGTATTTGATGGTTTTGCTTCTGTACAAGTCTTCATAGCATGATGATTCTTTGACGAATAAAGTTTTTGTGTGTGCAGTATTCTTGTTGAGTATTCACGTGTATATCTACTGATGGAGGATCCCCCCTTGTAGTGCCATTTTTTTCTTCAGATTCATATCACAAGTATTATTGGTCTCCATTATTGGTCAAAACCATCTCCAACGCTTTTTTGATGCTTACACAAGTCTTTCTAAATGAGGCTACTTTTTCTTGTAATAGCCTCTTTCCCTACTTGTTTTAGGCTTGTAGCTCTATATAAGTGACGAGGGAGAGTCTGAGGTGGTCTTAGGGTGATGGTAGGATGATTATAGAATGATGAGGAAGTGTTTTGGCCTTGAAAAAATTGAGTGAAGGAACTCTGTGTTTTATTCAAAAAAAATTATGTTACAGAGGTGACAAAGTGTAGGGTTTGAGTGAAAAATCCTTGTGCTTGAGATGGAGTGAGAAAATTATGGGAAGACTCTCCTAATTGATTTTTTTACACATGAAGGCCCTTTATGAATATTTTTTGTCCTTGATTCACCTGCATGTAGCTTGCTATAACTTCCAGTAGTAATTACAAAATTTCCTGTAGCAGTTAGGACAACCCCTTGTAGTAGAATTGTTTTAGCCATAGCTCTCAAATGGTAGATTTTTTTGACCTAATTTTTTTTGATCATGTTACGATCATCCTTATGCACCTCCCCATAAAAAATCTCAGCCATTGGATGCACGAATATTGAGAAAAATTTAAAATGGTTGTAGGTGATGGAGGTCAATTTGTGACAAAATGTGCACCAAAAATTGTTGAAATTGCTTGACCATGTTACCATCATATATATTCATCTTCCCCTGAAACATATCGATAAACGAAAGCATGGTTTTTGGGATATAATAAAAACAAATTTCTGCTAAAAGTTAGGAATTCCCGTAGAAAAAACATGGTTTCTTGTATCATTTTAGGAAAGAAAGGAAAATGAATCATAAAAAGTTGGAAATGATGGGTTGATGTTGGAAATGGATGAGGGTGATGGATTGGCATGACCTTGGTCCTTTTGGAGCATATGAGAAAAGGAGGAGGAAGTCCAAGTTTCACTTCCTTTGACTAGGGTTTTGACCAACTTTTTCTTTTGGTGCCAACTTGTTTTTTTGTTGCTTGCAAAGGTTGGAGAGCACCTGCATTCATTAGAGAGAGTTACATGGAGTAAATACATTTTTTTCTTTTCATTTTTCACATTTTTTCTTTTTTCTTTAGACCTACTAGCCACCTCAATGAGGTTTTCAACTAGTAGGTCTTCCTAGGAGCCTCAAAGGAGGTTTTCACCTAGGATATTTTATTTTTCTCTTTTTTTCAACCCATTGACTGCCTCATGGAGGTTTTCAATCAGTGAGCCAATCTCAAGCGCCTCAAAGGAGGTTTTCTCCCGAGATTTTATTTTTTATTTTTTCTCTTTTTCCATTTTTTTAAATTTTTTTCTATCATACTCTAGTTGAAAAAAAAAATCTCTTTCAAGTATAATAATACTTCCAATGGAGACATGTACATATCAAGATGACATATAAACTCATGTGGAGGCTCAAAATGTATGCTTTGACATGTAATTGAATTTGAGATACTAAATGCTTTGACCCAGATGAGATCAATAATTATTGAAGAAGAGTGTGTTGTTGCAACTTAATGATTGCCTGGAACCTTATTTAAATATAGTTGTGATGCCCTTGGTACACTTGCACATTTGGATCTATTTTTGTGTCCTCTTCTACCATGACATTCAAATATTCCTCTTTTTTCTGATTGTGGTCTTGAACACATGGATGATATAATGGTGAACATTAAGTAACTTTATCAATCTTTGCTTTTGATGTCTTCTCTTCATCAAGTGCAGCCCATGATTCTTTGTTCTCCTCAATTGAATCTTCTTCTTCTGGATGTTGTCCTTAATTGAAATAAAGATAATCTCTTTTTCGCAACACCTTTCTTGAACTAAGATGAATACCATTTAGATGAAGAGGATATGTTTAGAAGTGTTGTAGCTTAGCATTGTAAGTGGGTTGAGCGACTTCCTTGTGTGGGTTTGGAAATGGTGGTATAGGTAGTTGAGTGGAAGTGAATCTTTCAGATGGATGTGGTTGAGGTTGTGGTTGTGGTGGAGGTGGATGGTAGGGATAACATGGAGTTGGGTATGGATGATATTGAGGAAAAAATTTAGGATATTGTGCTTTTATCCCATAAGGTTCTTTCCAACCTTGTTTCCAATATTGGTTTTGGGGTTGAGATGGCCAAGGTTACCAAGAAGGGAGTGTGTTCCAATTAATTTGAGATGGATGTGCATAAGCTTGAAATTGTGAATTATGTTCTTGAAACATACCAGGTTGACTAGGATGCCATAGTCCTCTTGGAGCTACATAACATATCTTCTTTGGTGGTTGACTTGTTCCATTGTCTTCTTGGTACAATTCCTTCAACATTGGTAATGATGGAAAATATTTAGTAGCACATTATTTTGTATGGAAAACACAATTATCAACATCTTCTTTTTTCTCATTTTGCATTCTTAACATTTCTACTTGTTCACTTAGATTGCTAAGAATTTCTGTTTTAAAGTTATCCAACAAATTTTCAAGTTCATCTTGACTTACCAATGTTGATGTTGATTTAATTACTCTTTCCCTTCCTCTTGATATGCACTTGCATGTTTCACAAATTTCTTCAAATGATAATTGGTATACATCTCTTATACTCATGAGACCAAGGAGATCAATCCACTCATCCCTAATTGTTCTAAGTAAGAGGGTTTTTAGTGTGTCAAATCCTACATGATGTATTGTCGCCCTCTTAACATTATACATGAACCTCTCTATTAGATCTTCAAGGCTCTAATCTTGTTTTTGATTCATTATAAAGATTTCTTCTTTAAGATATTGATATTTATATTTTCCTAGAAATATCTTTTGCATATCATTCCATGACCTTATTGAATTAGTACCCAAACTCATGAACCATTTAAGAGCACTATCCTTCAATGTTGTAGGAAAAAATATCAAATTTTGAGTGTGTGATAAGTAGCCATAATATCTACAAAGTTTTTCAAATTCAAAGAGAAAGGTTTCCGGATCCTCTGACCTCATACCATGGAAGTTGGGAAGGAAAGATGGAGGGATGCTCTTCATATGCACACTGATATCAATATCTTGAATGGGAAACACAATAGGATATTCTTCATTGTCATCATATCCATCCATTTATTCTACATTCTCTTCCACCTCTTCTTCTTCTACCTACAAAAGTGGATGGTGATGTAGCTCTTACTGCACCACGTGATCAAGTTGTGTGGGGGGGGGGGGGGGGGGGGGGGTTGGTGTTGGAGAAGTTTTTTTAGTTTTTTTTTTGAATAAGAATGATAATGCAACGCAAGTTTCTATTTTTGAAATGAAATATGCCTAATGCAATTTTTTGTATTTGCAGAAACTAAAAGAAATGAATCAACTAGGGAAGAAAGTAATTCATACTTTGACACCTCCCTAACAATGGTGCCAAAAAGTGACCAGCCTCATTATTGCAACAAGAATGCTACAACTCCCAAGGCTACCAACTTTAATTATTAACCCGGGGTTCGTACAAACTTAAGAGGTATCGACACTATATGTGCAACATACAACGTGTCCTTTTTTTGATTTGGTGTAATGGAGGGAATGACATGAAATCAAAGCCTAAACTAACTCTAGAAATGAAAGTGTTTCTTTGAAAAGAAATTAATCCTAGGTATTACACCAATTTTTGGTCATATAACCATGTATAATTATATGGATCAAAATACACCATGTAAGACCAATTTTACCATAGTAAAATTGCTTTCACTAAGAAATAATTTAATAAACCATAATTTATTAAGTTATTTCTGGTCCAAAATAAAAAACCCCATGAGGAATAATTAAGTAAATCCTTATTTATTTGATTTTCCTCTAGGAATAATTAATTAAACCTATTGTTAATTATATTCCTGGTCATATTTAACCCAATTAATGAGATTTATCTTATTATTCTGTAGGAATAATTAATTAAATCATTATTTAATTAATATTCCTTGTTAAATTTGACTAAATCATTTAGGAATAATTAAATAAATCATTATTTGTTTAATTATTCCTTGATCCTATCCTTGAAATGATAAATAAATATTTTATTTGTTTATTATTTCTAAATAAAGGGATTTAACCAATTTAAATTCCTTTTCCCTCCAAAAAAATATAATAAAATATTCCAAGCAGTTAGATCTAGATTTTGGTTAATAATATTTTACTATGCACCATTATCAAGGATAACTCAATATTTTGTTATAGATAGGAGGGTTTTCCATTCATTCCTTACCTTTGATCCTTTTATCTTGGTCAGATTTTGATCCTTTTATCATTGTCTATCTTTGATTCATTTTTATTTTCTTTTGCTTATTGAGCTCCCTTTGAGTTCTACACATCTTGGGTATTCTACAACCATTGAGAGAGAAACTCTTACGCTGAAGCGCTTGAGTACAACCAAGAACCCATCCATTGAGGGGGGCTCTCTATGTTCCCTTCCTAGGTGTTACATAATACAAAAAATTATTTCTAATTCTTATCTTGTCCATTGGATATTTTGGAGAAACTCTTAATTCATTTAGCTGTTTAATTGCTTTATGTATAGATCTGGGTTTATTTTGCATTTGTGTCGACTGGCTATTGCAGATCTAAGAAGTTAAATAGCCAAATTTTTTGTTAGGGTTGTTTGTCATGTGCAACTAAAGTGATATCTTTTCTTACACTTGTGTTAATATTTCATACTAACACTAGGCAAGAACAACAATTTGTAATTGAAATCCTAAGAGCATGAATTCAAATAAAAAGGTCTAATCTACTTTGTGAAAATGAATGTCCTAAGTGGTTTTTTTTCTTCTTCAATCATGGATTTATATCCCAAGGGTCATAATTCATGCCTAAGAGACAAAAACCAAGCTTTGGGAGCAAATCTAGTCGAGTTTACACATGTTACAAGAGTGCTACAGAAAGTTCTATTTTTCTACAGGATGTTATGTTTTGGAGATAACCCACCGAATGGCCAAATAAATGTTAGGTCCTTATATTATTTGTATAATCCCTTATTACTGTTAGTTTAACCCCCTTATTGTTATTGTTGTACCCCTGTAACCCCCATATTGCTATTATTGCGCCCTTACATTATTATTGTTAGGATTACATTATAGCCCCACTAGGATTACATTGTGGCCCCATGGACTCCTATATATAGAGAGGAGGTTTTTTCATTTGTATCATCCAAGAATTGTTCATTCATGTAATGTATTGGAGGTTGCCCCCTCGAAGTGGCTTGTTTCTAAGGCATTGATATCTCTTTTCTTCTATTTTTGGAGCTGGTTTCACAACATTTGGTATCAGAGCTTTGGGATTCTAGGGTTTCACTGCTCCAAACAGGTCATCGTGGAATTTTCGTTATAAATTCTTTTCTACAAAGGTTAAGAAGCGAAAATTTTTCGAGTGTGAAGCCAAAAGCCTGAGGAACATCGTCAAAATATTTCAGAGCTTTGTTCGCAATATTTTTGGAGTTATGATCTGTGGAAGTTAGGTCATTTTGCAAGCTCCTGAATTTAACGTAAATAGGTCACCATGGAATTTTCACTATACATTTGTTTCTACAAAGGTTTAGAAGCTAAAATGTTTAGAGTGAAAAGCTGAATTCCTGAGGAACAACATCGCAAAATTTCAGATCTTGGTTCACAATATTTTCGGAGATATGGTCCGTGGAAGTTAGGGCTTTTTCAGGATTCTGAATTTCATCTCAAAGAGGTGATCGTGGGAAACTCTTCACAGCTCTCTCTCTGAGCATCGAATTGGAATACCGTAAATAGTAGCCACAAGTACACGGACCGTAGTTTCTGTCTATCAATTTCAGAGCCAAAGGAGGAAACAATGACACGTGGCAAGTCATACAAGTTCGCTATACGGAACTAGTCCATAATTAGGGCATTGTGGGAGATTGGGCATAAATTTGCCTTGAAAAACCCAAATCAAGTAAGACCTATGGCATTTGAAAGAAGATTCAAAAGAATAATTTAGGGCTGAATTTCAAATATTGAAGATCTGAAATCACAGAGATAATTTAGTTTGAATATCAATCTCCTCAAAAGCAATAAAAAGGTGTGTATTTTTTTCAAATTACATAAGTCTCATTTGAAAAAAAATATTTTGAATTTATTCCAAGGGCATATTGAAGAATAGATATCAGTATTGGGTTCTAAAATTCCCCGTAAAAATAATTCAACACCCATTAAGCCTTCAGAAGGCTCCACTATGACTCATGAAGACGAAGAAACACAACATGAGATATCAAAATTACAAGACCAAGTGCACCAAATTTCGCTATCACAAAGAGCAACAAAAAATGAAATGGAAGTTTTGAAGAAAGGCGTGGAAACTAAGATGGATGGTTTGAAGAAAGGCGTGGAAGCTAAGATGAATGGTTTGGAAGCTAAGATGGATGGCATGGAAGTGGTCATGGAAGCTAAGATGGATGGCATGGAAGCTAAGATCGATGAAAAAATGAAAGACAACATGGAAAAAATGAAGAATGATCTAAAAGTAGACATCGAAGGTTTGGCGAAGTTGATACAAGAAATGTTTCCTAATGGCGAAAATATAGTAGAGGAAACTCATGATGAGAACAAAATAAATGTTAATCATGATTTCATAAAATCTAAGGTTGGATGGAAGAACCACCATATTCCAAAGATGGATATGAGGAAGTTTGATGGCAAGGATCCTGTAACATGGATATTACAGATGGAGCAATATTTTGATCTCAATAATGTGCAAAACACACAAAAGGTACGCATTGCAACTTTACATTTAGAACAAAATACATTTGTATGGTATCGATGGCTTTGGTCCCGTAAATAAATTGTCACTTGGTCAATTTTTACGGAGGAAATGATAGCACATTATGAGGATACAAAGAGAAACACCTTCTTTAGCCAATTGATAAATCTCAAACAAAAGGGTTTAGTGGCGGAGCACATTGAGGAATTCCAAAAATTGAATATAAGGGTAACTGATATTCCAGAGGAACAAAGGATTGATGTCTTCATTGGGACTTTAAAGGATAACATCGAACATGAAGTTCACGTTTGGGAACCAAATTCATTAGAGAAGGCATTCAGGTTGGCAAGAAAAATTGAATGTAAAATTATGGCAACAAGGAAGCCTACCACTCACATCTATAAAGATGGAAGTGTTGCTACTCCTAGACTTCCACAACCTACAAGTTTGACACCACAACAATTGGAAGAAAAAAGAGCAAAAGGGCTTTGCTACAGTTGTGATAGCAAATACACTAAAGGTCATAAGTGTGCTGAGAAGAAATTATTTTACATAGATTGTGAAGAGGAGGAAGAAAATGAAAAAGAAACTTCAAAAGAAGAGGATATACAACAAGAAGCAACCCTAGAAGAAGAAGAAATGAGTCCGACCATATCATGTAATGCATTGGCAGGAATTAACACTCCTCAAACTCTCAAGATAGAAGGACATATCAAGAAAAAAATGGTAATAGTGTTGATTGATTCGGGTATTCATTGTAAGGTAGCCAAGGAATTGAATTGTTTCCTATACCCAACACCAGAATGTCAAGTGATGGTTGCAAATGGACGAACTATAAATTGCTCTGGAAAATGCCATAATATTAAGCTATCCATGGGGGAATATGTATTGAATAGTCTAATGCTTTCCATCCTAATGGGAGGTGCTGATGTTGTACTAGGAGTGCAATGGTTACAATATTTGGGGACGGTAGCTTTTAATTTTCAAGAAAGTTTCTTGAAATTTTTTTCGAAAGGAAAGGAAATCGAATTACAGGGTATCACAGGGAAGCCAAGAAAGATAATAAGCTCTAATGTCATGAAAAAGCTTCTGAAGAAAGAACAAAGAGGCGTAATTGCACAATTATGCTCACTGGAAGTTCCAACATCAAAATCATTGTTGATTTGAGGCTTCTGAGATTTGTGTTGTTGTTTGTAGAATCTTCTGGATTAATCGCATCCATTTTTATATGTAATCGACGTTTCGAACCAATCCTCTGTGGTTCATGATTAGGATAGATCAATGGATTCTGTCAGATCTCATCATGGGGTATAAATGAAGGAGAGTGAGTGACAATAAGTGGAAGGAAGCTGGGAGGTCGACCTTGAATGATGGAGGAAAAATAAATTAAATTAACAGAATTTTTATTTTTTTAATTTTTAATTTTTAATTAAGTAATTTATTTAAGACCCTAAAGTTGGTTTTAATTAAATTGATCTTACTATTTAATATATTTATTAATTTAAGTGAGTATTTCAAAACTATAGTTATCTATGTTATTATTTTTTATTGATGATTTTTAATTGAATATTAAAATAATATTAAATAATATCTTTCTTTTTATTGGTTTGTTTAAGACCCTAAATATGGGTTTTAATTAAATTCATGTTATTATTTAAAATCTTTCCTAATTTAAGTGAGTGTTTAAATACTATAGTTTTAAAAAATATCTATGTTATATTTATTGATGGTTTTTAATTTTAAATAATCAATATTAAAATAATATCTAATAATAGACCTTATTTTAATTAAAGACTCTAAAGTTAGTTTTTAAGTGTAGAGATTAGTTAAAACCTTTTTTATTTTTATTTTTAATAGATATTTAATTGTCTAAAAATAAAGCTATTTTAATTCCCTACTTGTGTATTACTATTTTAATTAATGAATAACAAAGTTTTATAATTATCACCTAATGTCAAATAATAATATTATTTTATTTTAATACAAGATTAGAGATTAAAGGGGATGAAGGTGAATATAGTGAACTCTAATTCTTAGTGGGAGTTATTTTAAGGCGGGTTTGGGATATAAAATAGGAATCCAATTGTCGCTTATTTTCTAGCCATCATCACGGTTGAGGTTGTTAGGGTGTTTTCCAATTTCAATGGCTTCCCTAAATTTCCTATGGTGATAATGGTTAATTTTAGCCACAACCTGAGAGTCCTCGACACAAATGTGATGATTTGTTTTGCTGGAATGTTCGGCTAGAGCCGATGTTTTGGAGCAATTATGTTTTATGTCAGCAGCATGTTCTTGAATCCTAGTCATGATTGATCTCCCAGTTTCACCAATGTCGGGTTTGCCACATGAACATGGAATTAAATAAACTCCTTTATGGCATCTCGGATCAATCGGATCTTTGACTGATTTGAGACATCTGCTGATAGTGTTCAAAGGTTTGAAGGTTGTTTTAATGTTATTCTTTCTTAAAATGTGAGAAATTTTGTCAGTGGTTCCCAATATATAGGGGAGGTGAACTTTACCAGTTATATCTTCCGAAGTTTGCTTCTTTTTAGGGCCATTTTCAGCATTTATGAAAGCTTTGATTCCTTGTATTCTCTTGTATCCATTCTTTATAAATTTCCTCAGGATATGGTTTTTCTCTTGTTCAAAATGATAATGATCGGAAATGCGCACAGCTATGGTTGCCAAGGTGTTAAGGACCCCAAGTTTCTGCGTGGGATGATGGTGAGAGTTGGCATGAAGGTATTGCTCAGTGTGGGTTTTCTTACGATATACTTGGTGGGATATGGAGCCATCAATTTTTTTGCTGATGAGGATGTGGAGAAAGGGAAGGACGCCATTTTCTTCCACCTCCATGGTAAACTTGATGGATTCAGAATGACTATTCAGGTGGTTCAAAAAAATATCTGGATTCTCTCTTCCATGGGGCCAAATGACGAAGGTGTCATCCACGTATCTTTTCCAAAGTTTGGGTTTTAGAGGGGAGGATTCAATGGATTTTTCTTCAAATTTTTCCATGAAAATATTGGCAATGATGGGTGAAAGAGGTGATCCCATGGCAACCCTGCAAGTTTGTTCATAAATTTCTTCTTTAAAACTAAACAAAGTGGATTTGAGACAAATTTCTATTAACTTGGCTATGTACAGATCAATAATATTTTGAACCACCTTCATGGCTTCATCAATAGGAATATTAGTGTACAGAGATTTGACATCGAAACTCACTAAGATATCATTTCTATCTAGATTTAATTCTTTGATTTCATTGATGAAGTGAGAGGAGTCCTTGACAATGGATTTGGTGTTACCAACAAGAGGCTTAAGTTTCTTAGCAAGATGTTTAGCAAGATGGTAATTTGGTCCTCCAATGGTGTTGACAATGGGTCTAATCGGGATCCCTTCCTTGTGTATCTTAGGGGCTCCATATATACGAGGAGTGTACGGGTTATTTTCAATAAGATTTTTAATGTTATGTTCATTGCTATTTTTAATTAAGTTTTGAATATTCTTAGAGATTCTTTTAATGGGGTTCTTTTTTAATTTGATATAGCACCCTGAGTTGTTAAGATGGTCAAGCATTTTATTATTATAATCAATAGTGTTCATGATGACAGTTGCTCCACCTTTATCAGCCTTCAAGACCACAATATCAGAGTTTTTGTTTAGGGATTTGAGGGCATGGAATTCTTGCTTGGAGATATTGCTTTTAGGAGGTTTGGCTTTTCTGAGGATGACAGAGCAATCTTGTCGGATTGTTTCTTTGATATTATCTGGTAATTCTTTAATACCATATTCAATGCTACATAGAATGTCATCATTGGGTATGGTACGCGGGGAGATGGTGAAATTTAATCCTTTCCCGAGAAGATTTAGGGTGTGTTGATCAATTTGGATGTTAGATAAATTGATAACGCATTTGTTGTCATTGATTTGAGATGTGGAGGGATTAGAGATGGTGCTCTCCTTAATGCTGTTGTTAACGGTGTTTATATCCTCAAAATCCGAATGCATTGTATTATTATTATTGATATCAACTTGTTTATGCGTGAATAGAGAGGCTTCAGCAGAATGCATACCTGTTTGTGAGGTTACAATCGACGTTTCAGACTAGATCCTTTCCTCCGTTACTACATTCCAGATCTGCGTTTTCTGCTCATCGAGGACATTGTCAAAGATTTGAACAGAATGCTGTGCATTCCTGATTTGTGTTTTTTTCTCATCGCGGTAATTATCGAATATTTGCACGATATGCAGTGCATCGTAAGTCTGAACCGTGGGCCTCTGCTCATCGAGGTCGTGGTCATTCCTCTCCATAGGTTTAGACCCGACATTGTCACCGATCAAAATCATTTATTTCTCCAGATCTCCAAAGAGTCTTGGACAATCATTCCAAGGTGTTTGATACTCCCAAAGCACTCCCACCTATTCCTGATCATGATCATGCTATTCATTTGATTCCAGGAAGTGTTCCTCTAAACACCCGGCCTTATAGATATCCTTATGTCCAAAAGAGTGAAATTGAACGTATGATTGCAGAAATGTTAGAGGCTGGTATAATTCAACCTAGTTAAAGTTCTTTCTCTACCCCAGTAGTATTGGTGCACAAGAAGTATGGTTCATGGCGCATGTGTCCAGATTATAGGGAGCTCAATAAGCTCACTATTAAAGATAAATTTCTCATTCCCGTGATTGATGAATTACATGGAGCAATTTATTTTACCAAGTTGGATCTTCGTTCAGAATATCATCAAATTAGAATGAAGACTGAAGATATTCTAAAAACAATGTTTCAAACTCATGAGGGTCATTATGAATTTTCGGTCATGCCTTTTGGCCTTACCAAAGCACCTTCTAAATTTCAAGGGTTGATGAATTCCATTTTCAAACCCTTCCGTAGAAAATTTGTGCTAGTATTTTTTGATGATATACTAATCTAAAATAGGTCTTGGAAGGATAATGTTCAACATGTTGACATGGTGCTCAAACTATTGGAGGAGAAACAATTATATGCCAAAACATCCAAATGTTTCTTTGGAGTACAAGAGGTGGAATATCTGGGTCATATTGTATCTCACAAGGGTGTTAAGGTAGGCCCTAACAAAATTAAAGCCATTAAGGAATGGAAAGTACCCACAACCATAAAGCACTTACGCGGATTTCTCGGGTTAACAGGGTATTATCGCAAGTTTGTTAAGAATTATGGGAGAATAGCAACACCTCTAACAACATTATTGAAGAAAGATGCATTTTCATGGACTCCTGAAGCAACTAAGGTGTTTGAACATATTAAAGAGGCAATGTGCCTAGCACTAAGCTTAGCTACACCAAACTTCACAAAAACCTTTATTGTGGAATGTGATGCCTCAGGAAATGGAATTGGTGCTGTTTTAATGCAAGAAGGAAGACCCATTGCTTTTGAAAGTCATTCAATCAAAGGAAAGTATTTACAAAAGGCTATTTATGAGAAGGAAATGTTGGCAATACTGGATGCACTAAATAAATGGAGATGTTACCTAATGGGAAGACACTTCAAGGTAAAAACAGATCACGATAGTCTTAAACACTTTTTGGAAAAAAGACTATCTTCGGAAGAGCAGTACAAATGGGTCACAAAGATGTTGGGTTATGACTTTTAAATCATCTACAAAAAAGTGAAGCTAAATTCTGTTGCAGATGCACTCTCCAGAAAGGATGAAGAGGTGGAAGCATTGCTTTGTGCCATTTCTATTATCCAACCAGATTGGATAACCAAAGCAAGGGATGAATGGAAGAAGGACGAAGAAGTTTGGACACTCAATCAAAAGTTGCAGCAATATCCTAGTACATCTGATACATTTAGTTGGAAAAATGATTCCTTATGGTACAAAGATCGCTTATATATTTGCAATAATTCCCAACTAAAACAAAATATTCTTCTGGAATTGCACACTTCTCCTTTAAGAGGACACTCGGGATCTTTAAAAAGTTACCACAGGGTGAAGAAATATTTTTTTTGGGATGGCCTTAAATCTGATATTCAAAAGTTTGTGGCGGAATGTTTGGTTTGCCATCAAAATAAAGTTGGGACAATTAAGACCCCGAGTCTTCTACAACCTTTATCCATTCCAAGTCAACGTCGAGAGAAGATTTCAATGGATTTTATCACAGGTTTACCTAATCCCGAAGGAAGGAGTGTCATCATGGTGGTAGTTGATAGACTTACCAAGTATGCACACTTTTGTGCATTATCTCATCCATTTAAAGCAAGTACATTTGCTACTGCATTTATGGAAACAATTCAAAATCTACATGGAAACTCAAAGATTATTGTAAGTGATAGAGATCCCATTTTTACAGGAAATTTTTGGACGGAATTATTTTCTTGTTTGGGTACTCAACTAGTTCATATCTCATATTATCATCCTCAATCCGATGGTCAAACAGAGATAGTGAATAAATTTTTGGAAGGATATCTTCGTTGTTTTGTATCTGATAAGCAAGAAAAATGGGTCAAGTGGTTACCTCTCACTGAATGGTGGTATAACACTTCCTTCCATACTGCAGCAAAAATGACGCCATTTATGGTACTTTATGGATATCATCCACCTTCCATCACATGTTATTTAAGGGAAAATTCTAGGGTTCAAGTAGTGGAGGATCACATCGAGCATCAATAAGAAGTTGTCCAATTCTTAAAGGATAACCTAAATTTGGCACAAAATCGAATGAAACAATAGGCAGATCAACATCGCAGTGAAAAAGGTTTTGATGTGGGAGACTGGGTATTTTTATGGCTACAACCATACAAACAAATGTCCCTCAAGCAAGCTAAGAAGGATATTAAATTATCGCCAAAGTACTATGGTCTTTTCAAGGTGTTGCAAAATATTGGTATTATGGCATACAAATTGCAGCTTCCTACTTCTTCGCGAGTGCATCCAGTTTTCCATGTTTCATGCTTAAAGAAGGTTATAGGGGACAAAATTCCAGTTCAAACAATATTTCCAGAACTTGATGAGGAAGGAAAAACCATATTGGAACCTGAAGCAGTCATGGAAACAAGAACTCGACAGCTATGAAATTGATCAATTTCAGAGTATCTCATCAAATGGAAGAACTTGCCCACTGAAGATTCTACATGGGAGGATCAGAATTTTATACAGAAGTACCCAGAGCTACTCAAGCATTGAGGACAACACTTTTTTGAAGGAGAGGAGCATGTTAGGTCCTTATATTACTAGTATAGTCCCTTATTGTTGTTAATTTAACCCCCTTATTGTTATTGTTGTACCCTTGTAACCCCCATATTGTTATTATTGTTCCCTTACATTATTATTGTTAGGTCGGCTAGGATTACATTGTGGCCCCACTAGGATTAAATTGTGGCCCCATGGACTCCTATATATAGAGAGGAGGTTTTTTCATCCAATAATTGTTCATTCATGTAATGTATTGGAGGTTGCCCCCTCGAAGTGGCTTGTTTCTAAGGCGTTGATATCTCTTTTATTCTATTTTTGGAGTTGGTTTCACAAAAATAAATCAAATGAAAATGGGATGGGACAAATTTTTATAGTAAGTATGATTTCTTAGGTCTCTATTCTAAGTGGAATCACTCCTAAATACCCTTGTTCACATGTGCTAAAAAATAACAGAAAATTACTACTCTAAAATATGGAAATTCAAGAACTAGTGAGCTAGTCAATCTATCAAATGCCTATCCTAATAAAGTGAAAATTAAATGGGGTGAATTTTGTTATTAAATTTAACATTATTATGACCTAATAGAAGTGGAATAAAGTCAAATTAAGCTCATTAACCCATTCTAAAAAATATCAGAAATTTACCACTATTTTGCTACAAGGCATTTCCAGAAATCTTATATTTGTGATCTAGTAACCAAATCCAAGTAGCTTAATGATTAAGATGAACTTCCAAAGTTATTCTAAGGATGAATAATACTTTTGAGTCTGTAAAAAACTTGCAAAAGAACTCACTTCAATCATTTAACTCAATCCTACAACAAGAAAAGAAACAATACTAAATATAGAAATATGCAAAACATAAATGAGAGTTGCATGTGAATAAGAAGTGAACAAAACATAAAGAAATTGTGCATGAGGGCTCTGAGGCTCCTAGGATGGCCAAGTCCAAGGAGACTCAAAGTCCTATGGAAGAAACCAAGCCGTAGAAGCTAAAAATGGCGCCAATATTAATTATTTGAATCAATCCAAGTGCATCACTACAAGAAAAGAAAGTGGGGCTGCTAAACAAGAAGATTCTCCACAATAACAATAAAAAATATAAGCCCCTAGAGGCCAATTCGAATTGATACTTATAAAAAATGATGAGGAATCATTTTCCTTGAAAGGAGGAAGCTTTCCCCTCCAGAATCCCTCAAATAGTGGATCTGGTTCTCAACACTAGGAATTTGCATTAAATGACAGGGAACATGTTCCTAGATTTTCTCAATCATTGGAGTTCCATAATTACTCCATATTTTCTCAATAATTTCATGATATTTTTTTCATTTACTCTCCAATCGTGATCCTCCAGTAGTAGGGAGAAAGTCCCTAAATTATCTCCTTCTCCAAATCTTCATAATCTGCCCAATATTCTCACAATATTCTTCAAAAATAAATAATATTAGGCACAAATATGCAATTATCTCTAAACCTTCCTAAGAAAATTGTTAGGATATTCCGATACATAGGAAATATTTAAGAATAACTTAGTCTAGTGTAGAGTTAGGTAAAGCGTGTTTCTTTACCATGTACATTTGTAACTTATAATCCGGCGGTCACGATTTGTAGTGATCCGACAGTTATCTCTCTCCTCGGTATTAACGACACTTGATCCATGGCTTAACACCCGATTACTCCAAAAAAAATATTAAAGCTTAAAAAGCATTATTAAGTGTATAAGGAGAGAGTTAACATATATTTTATGTGCCTAAGAAATGTTATATAAGCTTTAATTATGTCTAATTTAGAGGTCCCTCACACACACACACATATAATTTTCACAAAAGTAATAATTTTCATTAAATACTTCTATAGTTAGTTTAAAATATGCCAATTAAAGTTTTAAAATAAAAAGTTACTAAAATGTATTATGAGCATTATCACTTTCTCCAAAATTCATATTAATATTTACACATATCTTCTTATTCTGCTCTACAACCTAGTATATGAGGGAGATGTCATGTAATGTTACACTAATTTAAAAAGGAAAAAATATGTCGGACAATTAATTAAAAATAAAAAATAATATTGAAGATGTAGATGCAATTAAATTTTTTAGAAATATATATATAAAAGAAAAATATCAAGCTTGTTTAGCCAAAGAGTATTAGTGCCAAAAATTATTTGTCTATAAATTCAACCCACCTTTCTAATTCATGGTATGAGGGAGACTTGAATTTCCTTCAATATTTAATATGCAGTTTATATATATATATATATATATATATATATATATATATATATATGATACAGATATATATTTTCTATTTCAGAACATGAAGGGTGCGTGTATTAACATTTTAATGTGGAGAATGTGAATGATAGATAAAATATTTTAATGTTAATTATATATCGAATAAAACAACCATATAAATTAAATAAATGTTAAATGCTGATAGCAATTAATTCATAATAAGAATCAAAGCACTTAGTTCATAATACATTCGAAATTTTTAGATCTAAGATTTTTGTGATCTATAATGTAGATGAATGTCTTTCGGATTAATCACATCATTAGGATTTGGTCGACGTTTCGAACCAACTAATGTGGTTCATACTTAGGACATGATGGAGAAGCTAATCGATCTTAATGAATAAATAGTGGGGATGCATCATTGCCCGGAAATATCCGTTAGGAACTATTTCCTAACGGATATTTCCGGGCAATGATGCATCCCCACTATTTATTCATTAAGATCGATTAGATTCCACAGCTTTTCATGAGGATGAACCACATTAGTTGGTTTAAAACGTTGACCAAATCCTAATGATGTGATTAATCTGAAAGACATTCATCTACATTTGACATTATTAAAATTAAAAATAATAATAAAACTAAACAAATTATAACTATATTATTATTATTATTATATAAGCTAAACATATGAACATTTAAAAAAATATAGAACAAGACTCTTATCCATGGAGATTTAGTCCTACTTTACCATGGAGATTCTTAATCTGTAAATGGACTTTCTTACAATACCATGAGCCAATTCCATGGCTCATCAATACCACATGTCTAATAAACCATAACTCATTTCATATGACACTTGCTCATATGCCATGTTTTTTAATTAATTAATTTAATTAAAAGAACAAAAAGTGCATAACTACTTTGGAGATAAATCTAACTTTTGATTTGTGTATACTACAAAAAATATTATAGAATATTCCATGGAGGTTAAATCCCTACCATCCACCTAATAATTATTGTTAAATAAATTAAAATTTTGAAGAACCTATTCCAAAATACACGTCTATCAACATGATTATATAAAATAAGTGAAAATAAAATGTTTTTTTATAGTTAAAACATTTTATTAGTGTGGCACTAAAAACCAACATAGATCCATCATAATTATGGATCTACCAAAAGCTTAAATGAATCAAATCTCTCTAGGTGCAAACGTTTCCTCAAGTTTTGCACTCAGAAATAGGTTTTCATCTTGATATATTTGATAGAGACTCAGTGGAGACACTGTACAACAAAGATGTTTTAATGTAACATTACAATTAAAAATAATACAATAGTATTTACATTAAGAAATTAAATAATAATAATAACAATAATAAAATCTTTGAAATTTGGCCATAAATAAAACACTTTAATTTCCATTTTAATTTTATGTCAACTTTATATAGAAAGATAAAATAATTAAAAGTTAAAATAAAATTTCATCTATAATTGCTTTTAATTTTTAATATTAAGGATTTGTGTAATTATTTAATTACTTTTATAGAGTTGGCACGTTAATTCTAAAAATAATATTGATATTATTACTTTTAATTCATTTTATGTTCAATTGACATGTGATATTTTACACAATTATATTGATAACAAAAATATTTTAATGTTACTCATAAAAAAATAAATTTGAATGCCCATATTAAGTGACCTAATTTTATATCAAATTTATATATTGAGATATAAAGAAATTGAAATTATTTTTTTGGGTAATTTATTCAACTTTTAATATGTAGTTGATATGTGGCATTTAAATAAATAAATTAAAAAAATCAATGTGAATTAAAAAATAAATCAATATGAAATAAAATATGTCCATGAGATTTTATTGCAGAAAAAACACATTTCTAAAGAAAACCAATCAAAGTATCTACAAGGTCTCTCTACTTCCAAGTTCCATTATCATGATTCTAGGAGTGTTTTGATATACCAAATAAGACAAATCATGAGTTTATTGCGAATTTGAGTGAGTTTGAGAAGTCAGTTACAAACTGCTACAATAATATTTGTTTCGTTACATAAGACAATCCAATGAGCAGGTAACCAAGCAAATTGAGATTTGGAGGAGAAAAATAATTAAAGGGGAGTGGTAAAATGACAAAATAAACCTGTTCAAAGCTTCAAGATATCTAGTTGCAATTTTAACCCAACAAAGCTTAAATTTGCGGGTTCCTGCAGTTGCAAAATATGTTATAGTGTAGGAAACAGTAAACAATGAACAATTAACAATAATTAAATAACAAAAAAGGGGAATGAACTAAGTGCAAAGTGAAAATGTCATTTAGATAATGTAACTACTACAACTATCATAACCACATGCTCAAATAACATTTAAGAAAATACCATTCATGAAAAATCTCTAGTTAAACATGCATGGACGATATAAACATAAATACTTTAAAAAATGCTTTGCAAAAGTAAACATATGCATAACAAAAATAATATAAGCGGGATCTGGAGTGTTGAGATTCAACAAGATGATGATCTTAGTGAAAAGAGTCGCCTTCACTAAGTGGGCCCGCAGGCTATTTTTGGCGCAAAGTCTATTTTTAGACATGTCGATCATATTCTATGAGTTGCATGATGCTATTTGTGGATGGTTGGTCAAGTTGGAAAAATAGATGGACTTCTATTTTTAGACATTTTGGGTGGAGTCTATTTTTAGACTGCCAGTCTAAAAATAGATATGTCGGATATTATTAGCTCTTAATAATATTTGGACTCTAAACATTATCTTATTCTCTTGGAGCACTGACATTCAGTTAAAATATTGTTCATATCAGCTAGCTGAAGGAATTAAGCAATTCCTAGAGCTACTGGTGGTTCATGCATGGAGGACTTCAGTAAGAACTTAAGTGGCAGAGTTTGGTGGAGTTGGTTTCTAGTTTAACTACACTTGTGGAGTTAAAAACAGTTGAATTGATTGTGTCTATTTCTAACTGATTGATACTTTCAGTGGAGTTGAGTGAATTAATTAGTTAAATCAATTCACTAAATAGTAACTCATTATTTAACTAGACAGAGACAATAGTTAACTACAGTGCAGAACAGATCAGTGGAAACTCAATGGAGAGATTGGTGAAAGAGAAAGTGTGACTATCAGTTATGACTATAGTGTTGCATTGTTTGCACCACACATTCATTGGAGATGACAATGAGGATTGCATGAGCAAGGTTGGAGAAATTCGAACTCATTCAGAGCCATTCTTCAGCAGGGATTGCGCAGTAGAGGTAGGCTATCAGGAGGGCAAAAATCAGTGCAGATTTTTGCTGATTGTTCTTGATTAGTGTGTAGCGATTGTATTGTACTGAGAGCTTGATATGATCAGCTTTGTATGAGGATTTTTACATGATCTCTATGCAATATATTATATACAGATAGTTGGGGTTTTCAGCTTCAGGCTTTCCCGTTAAACAACTGTGTTAATGTGTGTGAATTTTTATTGTTTCATGTGTGCATTGCAATCTTGATTTAATTTTCGCAAATGATCAATGGTGGAATAGATTCTGTATTTTGCATGAAGTTAAAATAGTGTGATATCAGGAGAATATTGGACATATAACACATAATTTATATAATTTCTACATGGTATCAGAGGAGTGTTGATCATTGGAGGAGATTGCAATTATTGAAGCGGTTGAGTTTTGTGCTGGTGGAATTCGAATTTGTTGCAGTGTTTTCTTGGTGTCGAAGTTGAGCATTCATTGAAATGTATTTCAAAGGATTGCGATTGGAGTATGCCCTTGATGGGAGCTCGAATTACATAGCATGGAAGGACAAGATGGAGGCAGTGCTGGATGATAATGGGTTAAAGGAGATGCTGATATTCCAAAGCCTGCTTCTAGCGATGCAGCCACACTTGACGCATGGAAAAAGAAGGTAGCAAAGTGTCGAAGGATTATATTGGAAGGTGTAAGGACCACATTGTGTCTAGCCTTCACAGGAAAGCCACTCCATTCTTAATGTGGAAGGCTTTGACAAACTTGTTCCAAAAGCAGAAGTGACTAGAGGAAGTTGGCGCTTAAAGATAAGCTCAGAAAAATAAAAATGGAGAAAGGCAACAGTATTCCAAAATACCTCACGAAGTTTTTCCACTGCAAGGATGATCTAGGAAGTGTGGGGGTTACTGTTGATGAAGAAGACTTGGTGAGCTTGGCTCTCCTTGGGCTTATGAAGAGTTGGCATAGCTATGAAAACTCTGTCAATGGATAGGAGAAACTGCCAGGATGGGAGCGACTTTGGTCGGATCTTGTGCAGGAGGAGATAAGCTAAGGTACCAGGGATGGATCTTCATCAAAGAATGAAGATGAAGAAAATTTCACTTTGGCTGCCAAAGCTCGGAAAGGAAAAGGGAATAAATCTTCCAAATCCGAAGTTAAAGGCAAGAAGCATGATTTGTTCAAGGTGAAGTGTTTTCACTGTCACCAACATGGGCATTTCGCCACTAATTGCCCACAGAAGAAGAAGAATAAGAGCGCTGCTAGTTCTGCAGCAGGAGAGGCCTTAGCCTCGTAGTTTGAGCTCGAATTTTATTTTATCGCATGCTTGGTTTCAAGTGTGATGGGATCAGTGTGGTTTCTTAATAGTGGTGCGTCTTTCCATATGACCAGAGACAAAGATTTGTTTAGTGATCTGGAGGAAAAGGATCTTGGAGTGCACATCGAGATGGGCGATGATGGTAGATACAGTGCGACTGGTATCGGGACCATTTCCTTTGAGAGGGAGTACGATAAACCTTTCATCTTGAAGGATTTCATGCATGTTCCAGGATTGAAGAAGAATCTGATCTCCGTGGCGATGCTGGAAGACAAGGGTTATGATCTTGTTTTTAGCGAGGGAAAAGCTTTCTTGTGCCATAAAAAAACTGGTCAAACCAGAAGGATAGGGATTTGAGTTAAGAATATTTATCAATTGCAGGTAGATGGCTGCGCTGCAATGGCAGGAAAAGTAGAAGGAGTGGTGAGCTGAGATGAGGGTGAATTGTGGCACAGGAGATTGGGCCATCTTCACCATGGCGCTTTGAAAATTTTGCAGCAGATTTCTACCGGGCTTCCCAAAGGTACACTTGCGCAGTGAGATCAGTGCAAGTGATGTACTTTTGGAAAATTTCTGAAGACCACTTTTCATGAGAAGGATAGTCATGCTTCAACGATCCTTGAGAGAATTCACACAGACGTGTGTGGACCTTTCTCGGATGCTTCAACAGTAAAGCACAGGTATTATGTGATATTTGTTGATGAATTTTCTCGTAAGTGCTGGATCTTCTTCATGCAGAAGAAGAGAGAGACATAATCAAAGTTCTGTGAGTTCAAGGTGCTGGTTGAGAAAGAGTCAGGGAAGCAAGTGAAAGCTCTTCAGAGCGATAATGGTGGTGAAAACATCTCTGGCGAATTCAAAGACTTCTATAGAAAAGAAGGAATTCGAAGAGAACTCATAGCGCCTCATAACCCACAACAAAATGGGGTTGCTGGGAGGAAGAAAAAAATGCTCGTGGGTGCTGCACAGGCGATGTTGCATGATCAGGGCCTTCCCATACACTTGTGGGCTGAGGCATGCAACACTGTGGTTTATGTGCAAAACTGTTGTCCTCATAGATTACTTGGCATGAGTACATCCGAAGAGGCGTTTTTTGGTAAGAAGCCTGATATTTCTCATTTGAAGATTTTTGGCTCACCTGTTTACATTCATGTGATGAAGGATGCCGGGAAGAAGCTGGAGCTGACCGCAGAGGTTGGGATATTTGTGGGGTACACAGAAACACCCCACAATTATCGTGTGTATTTTCCATACAGTCGGATGACTGTCGTGCGACGGGATATCAAATTTCATGAGGAGAAAGCCATGAAGTTGTCGCTTAAGAGGGAGCTACACTTTCATGCAGAGGAGGAGCTACTTGTTCCTAAAGATGAGCCTCAAGATGTGGATCAGCCACAAGAAGAGGTTCATGGAGTGGAAGAAACCACTCATGCAACGCCAAACATCACAGGGCGGAAGCGCACTAAAGAAGCTGAGCGACTGAATCTTGATGCAGTGCAGAATGTAGGAGTTCCTACATCACAGCGCAGACAGAGACAGTCACCTAACCGATTTACTAGATACATGGCTCTGATGAGAAAGTGTCTCATGACGGAGCCATCCTCTTTCGAGGAAGCTATGGATGATCCTGCATGGGTAGATGCCATGGTGGAAGAGTATCATTTGATTGTCAAAAACAATGCATGGGAGATTGTCCCAAGGTCGGAAGGGAAATCAGTGGTAGGTTCGAGATGGACCTACAAAGTGAAGCAAGCTATTGATGGGAGCATTGAGAAGTATAAGGAAATATTTGTTGTCCGGGGTTTCTCACAGATCGAGGGGATCGACTATGAAGAAACCTTTGCACCTATCACAAGGTATTCTTCCATACGGACCATCCTTGCTCTCTCAGCGCAGATGGGTTGGCACATTCATCAGATGGATGTGAAGACTATGTTCCTCAACGGAATCATTGAGGAGGAGGTGTACATTGAGCAGCCTGAAGGATTTGAAATCTTCACAGTGATTTGCATGTGTGTAGGCTCAAAAGAGTGCTGTATGGGCTGAAACAAGCACCTCGTGCTTGGTACACACGGATAGACAATTATTTCACCGGACTTGGTTTCGCCAAGAGTGAGGCGGATCCAAACCTATACCAGATTGTGGTGGAGGGTAATATTTTGATCATTGTGCTTTATGTAGATGATTTAATACTAACGGGTGATGAACTTTTGATACACTAATGCAAGGAAGATCTTGCAAAGGAGTTCGAGATGAAGGACTTGGGCCTCCTTCATTATTTCCTGGGATTGAAAATTTGGCAGCGGAAAGGTGAACTGTTTGTGTCTCAAGGCAAGTACGCCCGAGAGATACTGGAGAAGTTTCACATGCAAGGCTGCAAGCCTATCTACACTCCTCTTCCTGGTGGTTGGAGGAAGGAGGATGCTACATCGACAGAGGTAGTGGATGCCACTGTTTATCGACAGTTGGTTGGTTCGATCATGTATTTAGTCAATACACGACCGAACATATGCTATGTTGTGAACCAACTTTCACAAGCGATGGTGAAGCCTACCAAGATCTTTTGGAAGGTAGGAAAGCATGTCCTGAGGTATCTCAGGGGCACATTTGAGTATGGATTGTGGTATAGACAGTCGAATGAGGTGAAGCTGCATGGCTTCACGGATGCAGATTTGGCAGGAAGCCCAACGAACAGAAAGAGCACATCTGGAGGGATTTTTAGTATCGGATCTACAGTGGTTTCTTGGTACAACAGGAAACAAAGATCCGTGGCACTCAGTTCAGCAGAGGCCGAGTACATGGCAGCAAGTTTAGCTGCATGTGAGGCTATATAGATGAGGAAGATCCTGGTCGGTTTGTTTGGTTCTCATTTAGATCCTACTGTGATATATTGTGATAATCAGAGTTGCATTAAACTCTCGGTTAATCTAGTATTTCATGATAGATCTAAACATATTGACATCCCGATACAATATGAAGTTATTAATACCGGCGGAGGGTCCCGCCATGCTTTCTTACATTCCTACGGAAGATTAGGATGCAGATATTCTGACGAAGGCGCTCACCAGGAGCAAATTCGAATACCATAGAGACAGGATCAGGGTGGCAGATAATCCCTATCTTGTTGAGAGGGAGTGTTGAGATTCAACAAGATGATGATCTTAGTGAAAAGAGTCGCCTTCACTAAGTAGGCCCGCAGGCTATTTTTTGCGCAAAGTCTATTTGTAGACATGTCGATCATATTCTATGAGTTGCAAGATGCTATTTGTGAATGGTTGGTCAAGTTGGAAAAATAGATGGACTTCTATTTTTAGACATTTTGGGTGGAGTCTATTTTTAGACTGCCAGTCTAAAAATAGATATGTCAGAGATTATTAGCTCTTAATAATATTTGGACTCTAAACATTATCTTATTCTCTTAGAGCACTGACATTCAGTTAAAAGATTGTTCAGATTAGCTAGCTGAAGGAATTACACAATTCCTAGAGCTACTGGTGGTTCATGCATGGAGGAATTTAGTAAGAAATCAAGTGGCAGAGTTTGGTGGAGTTGGAGAAGTAGTTGGTGGATTTGGTTTCTAGTTTAACTACACTTGTGGAGTAAAACACAATTGAACTGATTGTGTCTATTTCTAACTGATTTATACTTTCAGTGGAGTTGAGTGAATTAATTAGTTAAATTAATTCACTAAATAATAGCTCATTATTTAACTGGACAGAGACAACAGTTAACTACAGTGCAGAACAGATCAGTGGAGACTCAGTGGAGAGATTGGTGAAAGAGCAAGTGTGACTATCAGTTGTGACTATAGTGTTTCATTGTTTGCACCACACATTCATTGGAGATGCCAATGAGGATTGCGTGAGCAAGGCTAGAGAAATTTGAACTCATTCCGAGCCATTCTTCAGCAGGGATTGCGCAGTAGAGGCAGGCTATCAGGAGGGCAAAAATCAGTGCAGATTTTTGCTGATTGTTCTTGATTAGTGTGTAGCGATTGTATTGTACTGAGAGCTTGATATGATTATATTTGTATGAGGATTGTTACATGATCTCTATGACATATATTATATACAGATAGTTGGGGTTTTCAGCTTCAGGCTTTCCTTTTAAACAACTGTGTTAATGTGTGTGAATTTTTATTGTTTCATGTGTGCATTGCAATCTTGATTTAATTTCCGCAAATGATCAATGGTGGAATAGATTCTGTATTTTGCATGAAGTTAAAATAGTGTGAGATCAGGAGAATCTTGGACATATAACACATAAGTTATATAATTTCTACATGGAGAACTTAGGGTGGGCCCTAACCTAAGAAAGCTTAGAACCCTTAAAGAAAGCCTTACTAGGAGCTGAAATCATATATCACTTTCATTAACTGAAAAATTGCTTGTACATGTCAAAGTTACAAAACTTGCTTATTCTAGACTTTTCTCTTATGCTTCACAGACTTCTCTACTCTGTTCTACTAGAATAATCAAACATCTTCTTTTCAAATGAGTAGGGGGAAAAATCTTTAAGGGGAGGACTACATTTCCCTCAAAAAGTCACTAGAAAATGGGATCTTGCTTCCTAGGTCACCTCATAGTAGTAAGAAGGGAAATTAAATGCCCTCAACCAGCGAAGTTGAGACTCTTTTGTAGTAGGGAAAAATTCCTACGAATATATCTAGTTGGATCTCCTTGAAGTTTGTCCAAAATATATTCAAAATATCACACAATAATCATGTAAGGCACATAAAATATGAAAAACCTCACTAGCTCCCCTAAGAACTCATTAAGATAGGAAAGTGTGTGATTAAGTGCAAAAATGTAGGTTTAATATAACTTTTGTGTGCCTAGGAGTGGTTATATGTGTCTTATGATTTTCCTCTTTAGGAGGCCCATCATACCCCCCTAATGGATTTGTTGCTCACCCTTTGAGAAGATTACTCTTGTTCTCTCTTTTTCTCTTTCTCATTCATATCTCTGACAACCTGCTTGACATCCTAAGCTAAGCTACAAGTGGTTGTATCTTTTGGTTGGAAACTTGCATTTTTTTTCTATGAGCTGCCATTCCTTAGATTCCTCTTCTTGAATCTGATGTTCTTTGAGTCCCAACAAGGGTGGATTGAACTTAAGCCAAATCCTTTGAACTCCAAGTATTTCGATGATCCTTTTGTACAAGGAAGTCTTAGCTAGTGATGTATATAATTCGTAAGGAGAGTGGTATCTTTTGACTTATATGCTGTGGGGAAATGCTTGCCATCTCCTTTGGAAAAATTGTGAGATCTCCTCCCCTAATAATTCGGAAGTGTATTCAAAGTGTAGGATGGCCTCCACTTGCATCTTCTTCTAAATGTGCACTACCTGGGGCCCTTCAACAAGAATGACATGATTTTACGTGAGGATGGAGGGATTTAGGTGTTCAAGTCTTATCCATAGTAACTCTCTTAATTCCCCATCCATTGTTTTCTTCACCACCTCAACCATGATATCCTCATGTCTCAACCAAGAGGCCAGGGATAAAAATTGTGCATCACCCAAGTATGGTTTTGGATCCCATAAGATCAAATATGTAAGCACAATGTTGTGGAGCTAACATTCAACAAGTTTGGATTTGTCCTCCATACTACATCATAAGAAAAAATCAATGAAATCATTGGTTTTTTGTAGATGGATGGTACCTATGCGCAATTGGGTTGATTTTCAATTTACACCATTGTTCTTTAAAAAATAATGAGTAAGCCTTTGAAATATATCTGCAGCTAATTTCCTCTAAGGAGAGGTGCACCATAGTCCTTAGAGATGTTTCCAATGATGTAATCTAATTTTCCTTTGCTTGTAGAAACCCTTGTGCTTGCTACAATTGGTTTCTTAGTTGTTTATTCTCATTTTCAAGTTTCTCCCTCCTATTTGCTTCATCTAGCCTTATTAAGGCTATTTATCTCCTCATTTTACTCATCTCATCTTCTATTTTAGCAACATCAACCACTCCCTTGTCTTGGGATATTCTACTCTACTAGTGATTTTGTACTTTTTCTTTATCCACTTCAAGAAGTAAGTGGGGTACTAGGTGCTCAGGGAGTACTCTTCCTGATATACCTGTGTGAGGTGGATCAACTTTCAATGGCCAAGAGAAAAAGGAAGGGGCATTCCTTGGGTTTGATGGCTTTGCTGATTTTTCAAATTTTGTAATTTTGTAGACTTCTCTTGTAGTAAGAAAATATGCTCATGTAGGTGTGAAACTTGTCCCTGTAATTCTAATTTATGCTCTATGACCATAGGGAGTGCTTGCAATTCACCTTAATGTGCCTCTGGTTCTTGAAATTCTTCTTCTTTTTCATGTTGTAGCCTTTGTCCTTTTGGACTTGGTGTTTCTTCATTATAAATGGGGGTAGCAGAAGGAGGTTTTGGATTCCCACTAAATGTTACCCCAATGCTTTTCCTTCTGGTATATACAAGTTGATTCCTACTTTATTTTGGCTTAGTGGGAGTGCTAAGGTGTGCTAGCGTGGCTACACTATCCTTCTCCTCCCCCTCATTTAGGTTTTCTTCCTTTTTCTACTTGGTATGGGTAGCCACTGCCTTCCTTTTCCTCTTCTTGGTTGAACTATTCTAGGGTTATTTAAATTATGCCTAGGCATCTAGGAAGGTTTTTATTTCCATGTCCACAAAATCCATCCAAGGGATGGGATGTTGAAAAATGTAGGAATAAATTATCAATTTTAGTTTTCCTTGATAAATTGAGAAAATTCGGATTTCCACATCAATAGACACTTGGATGATGTTAACTTGTGTGAAATGGCTTGTGTCACAATAATTTACTCAATATTTTTGAGTTGGAGGAGTTAGAGTTCAGTTAAGCATGTGTGATTTCTAAATATGTTTTCAATTAAACTAGTTCCAATTGTTGTAGGAACTAGTGGAGGGCCAAGTTGTTCATTGGGACTTTAGTCAAACTCAGTGACCCTCTAGTTAACTAATCAATCAACCCAAAATATCTAGTGCATGTAGATAATTTTCTTTCCCTAGGATTGGTGGAGATTCCAAGGCAGTGTAACATCAGTTGTAGACTAGTCTTGAGTGTACAATTCTTGTATGAAGTCATATTATCAACCTAAGGAATTGCACGATCCATTTTGGAAAAATTCCTAAATAATAGGGGCCTAATTTCTCAAGGAAAAACACAAGGAAATAGGGGTTCAAGCAAAGGAATAAATTGAATAATTCTGGGTTAGAGCTTCTTAGTGAGCAGAGAGATAGGTTATGCACTTGCAGGTTGTGCTCAATTGAGCAAAGAAATTGTAATACATCTCTATTCTTCTGATTTAATGCAAGCAAGAATTGGGGTTTTTAGTAGATTTATTTCCCAAGGAAAAATAATTGTTGCATGTGTGTGATTTCTTATCCATGTCTAATATTTTGGTTATAAATTGTGAATTAATGTCCGGAGGGAAATAGAGTAGGTTTTTGTCTTGTGATTTTGATTAAAACTGTTAGTATGAATCTTAATTGCAAGTGTACGAAAAAAGACCACTCTAGATGTGCATAACAAACGACCCTAACAACAAATATGGCTACCAATATCCTCAGATCTGCAATTAGGTGATCAAGATAAATTTTGCAAAAATCTAGATCTATGCATCAAAGGACATTAAGCAGTAATAAAAAACGAGATTTACTCCATGCATCCAATAGACAAGACATGAATATGTTGAATGAATTTTATATTAAGGAACCTGGGAGGGAAACATAGAAGGATGTTACTAGTTCTCCTCAATGGGATGGATTCTTGTAAGTCCTCAGCACCTCAGATCTAAAATCCCTCTCTCTTGATGGTGTAGAAAACTCAGACAAAAAATGGAAGAAAATATGACAATGATGGTGGATCAATGTCAGACCAAAAGTATAGATCCAGAGTGATATTTAGGCAACAAAAGATGGTAAATGAATGGGAAAACCCTTCTATTTATAACAAAATATTGAGTTAGTCTAGATATTGGTGCATAATTAAAATATTATTAACCAAATCAAGATCCAACTTTTATGGAATATTTTATTATATTTGTTGGAGGGAAAAATAATTTGACTTGGGTCAAATCCCTTTATTTGTAAATAATAAATAAATAGATGATTTATTTATTATTTTAAGGATGTGGTTGAGCAATAATCAAATAAATAATGATTTATTTAATTATTTATAAATCATTTAGTCATATTTAATAAGGAATATTATTTAAATAAGGTTTAAATAATTATTCCTAGAAAATAATAAGATAATGATTTATCTAATTAATTTTCCTGTTTTGGGTTAAATATAACCGGGAATATTAATTAAACTGTTGTTTAACTAATTATTCCTTGAGGAAAATCAAACAAATGTATATTTATTTAATATTTACTCATGGGGTTTCTTGTTTAGACCATAAACAACTTAATAAAGGTGGTTTACTAAGTTATTTTTCATAGCGAAAGAAATTTTACTTAGGGTAAAATTGGTCTTACATGGTGTATTTGGGTCCATCTAATAATAATAGGTTATATGACCAAAAAATGGTGTAACAAATTTCCCCCCAGCGTGCGAGTGTTAGGAGCTAATCCTATGACCAAAGTACGTTGTAAGAACTCAATCACTAGACATCGAAGGGGAAGTTAGAGAGAGAGAAATATAAGGTAGACCAAAGTGCTGAGAGGACTAGACCCTGAGGAGGAGAGACTTACAGGTGCGACAAGTCTCTTTTATGAGTGAGTACCTGTGCTATAGGCGGCGGGGGAGGTGTACCTATGCCCGCCGAGACAAAGTACAAAGAATAAGGCATCCAGTATAAAAGGGACTGAACTATAAAGTACATGCTGGCATAAACATGAACCAGATGAAAATATGATAATGAATTCCACATACATATTGTGCCTGGGATAACAGGCATGACTTGTACAATAATGTTTGAGTACATGAGATAGAATTACAATCCAGATGCCCCTGTAAACAGGAAAGGCCTCTGAAAATATGACTGATACATGCAGTCGAAAAGGTGCTGCAAGTGGTTGAGGCCGACATCATCAAATATACGGAGCTGCATCGAAGGCTGGAATGAAGAGGTCATCTGGGCATGTGGGGGGCTACTTGTAGGGCCACCCCCTCATGAGGGCTGAAAAATCTCACACACACCCGGGAATCACCGGTCCAATCTGATGCATCATTGAACCATTAAGTATACAGATCTTAATCATGCTGTAAGGATCTGGAGCTGAGAAACAATCAAGTCAAAGGAATATAAGGAGTCCCTTTTCCTGATCCAAGGAACCGAACAAGAGTGGAAGCTGGAACCAAGGTACACCGCCCTCTAGACCTGTCATCTGGAATAAATGATCTGATGTCGACAGAAGGAGGTCTGCCATAGGTGAGGCAATAAGGGATCCTCAATCTAAGGCACGAGAGAAAAAAGTAGAGTGACTGACAGACTAACATTAGGGGTGATGATGAAATGGGGGGTACTGAGTAGAAAATGGACAACTTCCCTTGTTAGAGCATAAAGGGCATGGATGACCTGGCAGTGACTGACACAATATCATGAGGGATAGGGGACAGTGGGACTGGAGGCCATAATGTGCATCACAAGAGAGGGACCAAGCAATGAAGGATGGAGTACTATAGCAGGATACAAAGGGACTCGGGATAGACTCCATGAATGCGATGATGACTCAACTCAGATGCTCTAAACAAGGGTGACTCGATGATGTTGCCACACAGGAAATGTCCAATGGGGACCATATAAAAATGAGTACAAGATGGTGACTCATGATGAAAATCGACATGAGCATGGACAAGTATGGAGGAAAAGTGGTGCCCCAAGTACAAGTGTTGCAAGTGAAGAAATTTGATTTTGAGGAGTGGTGAAGTGACGCTTCTTGGACAAAATGTGTCCTAGTGAAGTATCAATTCACGAAAAACTAACAGATACCCATTTGAGGACTCGATGAGAGCTTTCCAACGGTACAGACAGTTTGTCAAACTGAGCTACGGTTTGGCCGTAGTAGGTGAAAGAAAAAATCAAGGGTTTCTCTTTTAATAAGGCATTTTCCATCCAAAATCACTCATTTGCATGCGGAGCTGTGGTGAATGTAGAGAGGAGAGAAGGTCCTAAATCTTGCAGGGATCGTAGCGGAAAAACCGATTGTTGGAATCGAGATCCATCAGTTGCAGGTAAGAGGCCTAACCATACTCTTTCAATTAAGGGGATCAAAATGAAAGCTTAGGTACCCAGAGCTCATGAATAGGTCAGGTTGCACTTTTTGGGGTTTGTTCTGCGACTTGGGTAGCAGGTGCTGGGCATAAAACTGTGACTTGTCCTAGGAAATGACTTGAAAAGTGCGACCTGTCAGAGAAAGGGGGTTTCAATGCTGTTTTTGGCTGAGATTTGGGATTTTTATGGTTGAGGGGCATAGGTGCCCCCAAGCATGTTATGGTCACGCTAAAATGTATTTAGAAAGAAGGAATCTAGACACATTTTAATGATGTGGTGTGCCATTTGTTTTCGTTATGGTTATGCAGTTCGAGAAAGGGAATGGAGGATTACCAATCTCTTTTGGTACTACATATATGAAACAAATGGACTTAAGTTTTTGGGTTTGCATACATGGTGTCACTATCCCAAAGAGAGGATTTGGAGATAATGAACTGGTGCTCTCCTAGAAAACTCACTGGTTGGTCAACATCAATGTCGAAGGGACTGGGTTGTTGATGTAAGATGAAGGAATGATGAGGGATATCATCCCTAGAGTGATCTAAAGTGATATGGGACTCTAGAGGTTCTTCTAAATAGGGAAGAATTATGGTACTAGAGTCAAAGCGATGAGGTACACTAAGAGAGTAGTGGAGAATTGCTTCTCCCGGGCTCTCAAATATGGGTGCCCCCTTACCTAAACATTGGGTGTCAATGTAATGGCCACAAGGTGTATGTGGTTTGAATGTATGGGTTCGATGTAAGGGGGAATAGATAAATTCAGTGGTGGTGACTACTACCATGATGTCGTCATCGTAATATAAGATGGGGTGATTGGTGGAAGAAAGACCACCTGACACGGTGAAGCTACCTGACTCATCATTATGAGAAGAAAGGTTCACATGCGCATCGTCATGGAGGGTGATGGAAGAAAAAGTAGATGAAGGATCCACCAATGTTGAGCCCAAGGTGATCGTTGAAGGGAGGTCAGGAGAAATAGAAAGGGAAGGCCCAAGGGGGTCTTCCACCGAGGATCTCATAGATGATGACAGGTAGTGGATAGTGGCCAAAGACTCTGTCATTTTGACATCCAGAGGGGGAATGTCTATGGGAGTGGATGTGTCCTCTGGTTCTACTGAAGCAAGACGCGAAAATAAGGGAGTGGTGGACTTGTTGCGCTTGGCCTCGAATTGGCGAACTTACGCTAGAGAGGTGTCGAAGTCCTCGAGGTGGGGACAGAGGTAAGTATAGTGGCCATGGAAATCACACAAATCACAGGGGTGATTTGTGTGCAAAGACTTGAGTTTTGGGACTGAATCAGGTATAGTGACATATACCTCTGGGATATCAGGCTCTGGAAACTCTTCGTTAACCATGGGCTTGAGATGAGACAATTCAGGACAATTATGGGTGGCATGATCGACAACATCACACAAAGCACATGAAGGTGTACGCTTTGGAGGCTGAGGAGGAGCATGGTTTGTCAGGGAAACCTTGTCTTTAGATTCCTTCTTGCGAGCTTTGCGCTTCTTACCCGAAGCTATCGCAACAGGAGAAGTTTACTGTTGAGGTGGCTGAGGCACTGTAGCAGCGGGAGGAGTCATAGGGACCAGTTGAACCAGGGTCAAAGCAAGATAAGGTTTGGGTTGACTAGGCAGGGTAGCAGTTGGGGGATCAAGGTACTAGACGGGAATCCCCAGGGTCAGGTTAGGAAGAGAGAGGGTAGCCATAATAGGTACTGTGTACACTTCAGGAGGGGGAGCTAGGAACTGTATCTGACCAGAGGGGTAATGGCCAGGTGGGACGGCTCCAAGATGGTTAAGGCATGGAGGAAATATTCCGAGAGGATAAAGAGGCTCATGGATACCAACTGTAGGTGAAAGGCTAGGAGGAGAAGGTCCAGAAGGCTGAATCGAAGGGCTAGGAGTAGGCTGCGGAGGGAGAGGCTGCTGACTAGCCAAAGCGGGCCGCTTGAGGGCAACTCAAGATGATTGCATCATGCAAACATTCGATGAGCTGGGATCAGAGATAGGAGGAGGAAGACCAGGGAATGTACCAAACAAAGAGGAGTCTTTGTAGACTCTAGGTGGGACACTGGTCAAAGGATCGACAGTTTTATTATTGGCCATCGAAGAGATGGTGGACTCAAGGGAGGTCTGAGACTTCGGTTTGTAATATGTCAACTGGTCAATGGTGACTATCTTTCCGTTATGAGGGAAGGACATATTGCAGTGGACTGCAGATGGGACAACAAACATCGCATAGGTGTAGCTATGACCCAATATAATGTTGTAATATAAGGGGGCATTAATGAATTCTACGCCAACACAAACAGTCTTGCCCGCAAGAGTAATAGGTCAATTGTAAAATAGGCCAATGGGTTTGGAGGCATGGCCATCCCACGCTCGGAGAGTGATTGTGGAAGGATCCAACTCAGGTGATCCGAGTTGCTTCCAAACCGAAGCGGACATCACACAGGTGGATGCCCCCTCATCAATGACACACCGGGAAACGTTGGCGTTCTAAATTTTGACTGGGATTTGGAAGGCGACGGAAGCAGGAAGAGGAGGATGTTCTGACCGGTTAGCATCAAAGATGATCAAGCGATAATCGGTAGGGTCTATAGTGCCCATGGGAGATAGTAGAGCTTTTCTTTTTGAAGGGCATGACTCGAGGAGTTCCAGTGTTGAGATGGCGGCAGGAGATTGTGCCAAATCATCTACTATACTATACGAATGAGCAGATTTACCATAAGCAACATTTCGGCATAGTGGTCCCTTAGGGATCTTGGTATGAACCTTTGCCTTAGGTTGAGGGATCTGCAAGGGACCATTAGGTGTTGAAAGAGGCTTTTTAGGACCTGAAGGTGGCTCGGGGACAGACGTAGCAGGAGGCTTGCTGTACTGACGGGACCGAGTCTGAAGGTTAAGGTCAACGATAACAGGTTGATCAGAGTTCAACATGAGAATCTGGTAATCAGAGGTACCATATAGAAGAGGTTGAGTGGCCGCCTGACCTTCAGGTGGTTGGGTAGCCACAAATCCTTGCTGAGGGAAAGGATTAGTAAGCACACCTGGTTGACTAGGCGCAGGAATAGGAGGGACGGAAGGGGAGGCTTGCTGTCCTTGCAATACTGGTTGAGACTCCCACATCTGCCACATCTGTGGTAGAAGAGGACAATCATGCATGTAATGACAAAAAACACCACAACATGAACAAGGATTATTCGTGTGAACATGCCTGTCTTGCTTGGGCTGAGTGCCCTGTTGCTGGTTAGTAGTGTTAGGAGCATTACTTTGAATAGGTCCAAGATTATTGGGGGCAGATTGATTTTGAGTGCCTTCCTCTTCTTTTTTGAAGGATGAGGATTAGTAGCACCCTGTTTTTCATACACCTGCCCTTGAGGGGGCGGTGGCTGCTGTTGCGGGGGTTGAGAAGGTAAGGGAGGCAAAGGTGTTAATGCTGGAGGAGCTAGAGCACCAGGCTGCTGATACGGATAATAATGAGGTTGGGTAACAATGTGGTAAACAGGAGGTTGGGAAAAAGGAGGAGGCATGTCGTATCCTAGATACATGCTACCGAGAGGGGGAAAGGTGATAGAGGTGCTGGCCCCTCGAGGAAAAACATAGCCCATAGGACATTGAGCATATGGATGAGAGAGAGATCCAACGATATCGTCAGCGGCATGAGATGCCCCCGGTGCGTTGGCACCACTGGGTCTGGGAAGATCAGGTAGAATGGTATAAACATAACTTGACTGAGCGTAGATCAGGTCATATTTTAAGGCAATCTGGAGAGCGGCTTCTTCGGTTTGAGGGAAATGCGATGCGACATCTTTGCCGATAGCAGGCAAGAGATATCTAAGGAACCAATCCATGTAGACATGGTCTTCGAAGGTAGGGGCTCGACATAGGCTCTTTATTCTCTGCCATTCCTGGACGTGATCGGATAGGCGGGTTGCAGATGATTGACGGAAAGAAGTCAAACTTTCGGTACCAGTGTCATAATGAAGGGGAAGCTGGAAGTAAGACAGAAAAGCCCGGGAAAAAGTCGCAAAGGTGGTATGAGAGGAAGGGGCCTGATCAACATACCACTTAGAATCTTCACCAGTAAGCGTATGTTGGAACAACCGAAGATGGGAAGAGTCATCGGTAATGGCGTTAGATGAATACCACATGTGGAAAGATCGAACATGATTTGTAGGATCTTCACCAGCAAGACCTTAAAACTTGGGGATGTCAAAAGGGAGCTTGGTTGGCATAGCAGGCCAACCAACATTATGGTGTATAGGGTCATTTATCAACCGGTCAAAATCGTGAAGACTGAGGCTTGCCATATAGGGGAGCAAGGGAGCAGCCGGGGTAGTGTCCATTGCAGTCCCACTAGTAGTATTCCCTTGCGGTCCCACTAGTAGTATTCCTAGCATTAGGGCCGGGGTTACCACCAGCGTTAGGTCCTGAACCAGACATAGTGAAGGTGGCAGGAAGAGAACTGGGGGCAGAACGAGAAGGAGAACCCAATGAACCAGAAGAAGAGTTGGAGTGCGGACTCGGTGGAGGACTAACTTGAATCTGACGCGGAGGAGTAATTCTTCCTACCAGAAACTAAGGATGAAGGCCAAGAAGTCTCCAGGATAAACACCTTGGTGGCGCAATGATGATGACACAAACACGACACAAAGAAAAAAGAGACCAACAAGGGCATGGAGGTGTAGGATCAACCGATTACAATGTCGAAAGAAGGGCAGAGAGGTGCAGGACCAATTGATTTCAATGTTTTAGAGTATTTGCTTGGCGGTGTTAACCAAACTCTTTTTCGCTTAGGGTGTGTGTGTAAAGTGTGTAAATTTTAATTTTTAAACCCAGACATTTGTAGAGAAAAATAAAAAGTGTGTTGTATATCTAAAAATAAACCTGCAAATGACAGTATATGAAACTGAAATAATAGAAAATAAACAGCTAATAATGCAATAATCTAAACCCAAGGAGGTGGGCCTCTCCACAACTAGTCTATAGGTGGGCAAAAACTAGTCAAAACACACTGAAATAGCCAATAGATCTAAGGTTGGGAGGGACAGGGATCTAAAGGTCAGATCTGTTGGAAATTGGTGCAGAAAAACAACAAAAATTCAGAGGATAGATTGTTGTAAATGAGGTGGCGAAAGGCTATGTCCTGGAGGGAAGCGGAGGTGACCCTAGAGGAAAACCCAAAAAAAACTAATGGAGGTGTTTTGGATGGATAAATAACCAATCTAAAGTAGATATGAAGGTAAGGTATCAGATCTGAAAAAATGGCTAAACACATTGAAATTTCAGACAACCTGCAACAACAAAAACTCTTCCACAAAAAGTGCAGGGTACTAAAGCCCTAGGGGGGCTAGGTTCCCACCTATTTGAGAAAAAAAGAACAAGTACAAGTCCAAAAAGGGTGGAGACAGAGGTCAGACAACCCTGAACAAAGGCTTAGATAAACCCAGAAAACTTTCAGAAAAACTCCCGCAAAAGTCCAGGTCGTAGTTTCTGACCTATTTCTTGCCGAGGTCGCAGTTTTTGAGCTGTTTTCTGCGTCCTGAAGCTCCAGGTCACAGGTTTAGGGAAAAAAAGTGCGACTTAGACCTCCATCACTCTCGGGAGCAGGTTTCAGATGAATGTGTCGTCTCAACTGCGACTGATGTCTGTCACCTGCGTAATAGGTCTTAAAACACACAGAAGTTAGAATTTTTAATGTTTTAGGGTTTTATAGGTTAAAAAAAACATCAAGAAAAGCAAAACAAGAGGTTGAAGAGAAATCCTAGGGTTTGAAGCAGCTGGATATGTAGGGATCTGAAAAACGAAAACGATCGTAATCGTAAACCCGTGTGGAGTCGCTAGTTGTTAGTATGAATCTTAATTGCAAGTGTACGAAATACCACTTTAGCTGTGCATAAAAAACAGCCCTAACATCAAAGATGGCTGCCAATATCCTCAGATTTGCAATTAGGTGATCAAGATAAATGCTGCAAAAATCTAGATCTATGCATGAAAAGACATTAAGAAGTAATAAAGAACGAGATTTACTCCATGCATCCAATAGACAAGACAAGAATATGTTGAATGAATTTTGTATTAAGGGCACCTGGGAGGAAAACATAGAAGGATGTTACCAGTTCTCCTCAATGGGATGGGTTCTTGTAAGTCCTCAACACTTCAGATCTAAAATTCCTCTCTCTTGATGGTGTAGAAAACCCAGACAAAAATGGTAGCAAAATATGACTATGATGGTGGATCAAAGTCAGACCAAAAGTATAGATCCAGAGTGATCTTTAGGCAACAAAAGGTGGTAAATGAATGGGAAAACCCTTCTATTTATAATAAAATATTGAGTTAGTCTAGATATTGGTGCATAATTAAAATATTATTAACCAAATCAAGATCCAACTTTTATGGAATATTTTATTATATTTGTTGGAGGGAAAAAGAATTTGACTTGGGTCAAATCCCTTTATTTGTAAATAATAAATAAATAGATGATTTATTTATTATTTTAAGGATGTGGTTGAGTAATAATCAAATAAATAATGATTTATTTAATTATTTATAAATGATATAGTCATATTTAATAAGGAATATTATTTAAATAAGGTTTAAATAATTATTCCTAGAAAATAATAAGATAAATAATGGTTTATCTAATTAATTTTCCTATTTTGGGTTAAATATAACCAGGAATATTAATTAAACTGTTGTTTAACTAATTATTCCTTGAGGAAAATCAAACAAATGTAGATTTATTTAATATTTCCTCATGGGGTTTCTTGTTTAGACCATAAATAACTTAATAAAGGTGGTTTATTAAGTTATTTTTCATGGTGAAAGCAATTTTACTTACATGGTGTACTTGGGTCCATATTATAATAATAGGTTAGATGACCAAAAAATGAGGAAATAAGGCAGAATACTAGAGATGGGACTTAATCCAAGGGAGAGGATGAAGAAAAAATTGCATTGGCAGGAAAGGCAAAGAAGGGAAAAGGGAACAAATATCACTCCAAACCATAATAAAATCAAGTGGGTAAGAAGAAAAAATTTTCAAAAATTAAATGCTTCCATTGTCACAAATTCAATTAATATGCCAAGAAGTGTCCACACAAAAAGGAAATCAAGAAGACCTCAAGAGGAGCAACAGGTGAAGCATTTAATTCAAAGTTCGAGCTTGACTTTACCCTCATCTCATGCATGGCTAACACAATGATGGGGACCGTGTGGTACTTCGACTCAGGTGTCTTGTTCCATATGATAGGGTGTAGAGACGTTTTCAGTGACCTGGAAGAAAAGTATTTGCAGATGCACATCAAGATGGGGGATGATGGAAGGTATAACATGGCCAGGGTTGGTACAGTCACATTTCAAAGGGAGTTGAGATCCCCTCTCAGGATCAAGGATGTCATGTTCATGCTAGGCCTAAAGAAAAATATCATCTCTATTGCAGTTTTGGAAAACCGTGGTTATGATGTGATATTCAAAAAAGGAAAGGAATTCTTGAGACACATAGCCACGAGACATGTGAAGTAGATCAGGGTTCGTGTGAAGAACCAGTAAAATACATATGTGGAGGATTGTGATGCATTAAGCACTAAGTTGGAGAAGGTGCAGAGCCGCGATGTAGGTGGAATTTGAAATAGAAGACTTGGTCATTTTCATAATGGCACCTTGAAGATCATGCAGTAGATAACCACATGCGTCCCCAAAGGAACACTTGAGCAACAACATGCGTGCAAAGGATGTATTTTGGGGAAGTACACAAAATCCACATTCCATGATCAGGACAACAAAGCACATGCATTCCTAGAAAGGATCCACTTTGATGTATGTGGACCTTTCTCGAAATCCTCCACTACCAGACAAATATATTGTCATTTTTATTGATGACTTCTCTTGGAAGTGTTAGAACTTCTTCATGCGGAAGAAAGATGAGACATTCTAATAGTTCATAGAATTCAAGGCACTGGTTGAGAGAGACACCAAAAACAAGGTGAAGGATCTCAAGAGTGATACTGGATGTGAGTACGTGTCGAATGAATTAAAAAAACTTTGTGCAAAAGAAGGCATTCAACAATAGTTGACA
The DNA here is from genome assembly GCA_034641835.2 of Pinus albicaulis. Classification (NCBI taxonomy): domain Eukaryota; kingdom Viridiplantae; phylum Streptophyta; class Pinopsida; order Pinales; family Pinaceae; genus Pinus; species Pinus albicaulis. The sequence continues at coordinate 1,974,101,801 of CM076578.1, forward strand.
TTACCCCACAACCCACAATAGAATGGGGTGGCTGAGAGAAAAAATCGTAGCATTGTGGGAGAAGCGAGGGCGATGTTGCATTACCAAGGCATAACTCTATACTTGTGGGACGAAACATGAAAAAAAATAGTATATTTGTAGAACCAGAGTCCTCATTGGATTCTGGGCATGATTGCACAAGAGGAGGCTTTCTCGGGGAGGAATCTAGATGTGTCACACTTCAGGATTTTTGGAGCCTTTGTTTACTACCATGGAATCTATTATCACCCAAAAAAATGAAACATCTTTTGACAAGGTCAAATAGGTTCATGTGTCAAAAATTGCGTTGTAGGATTCATTTTTTATATGATTGGTCAAGGGAAATATAAAAATTTTCATGTTTAAGTTTACCCTAAGGTCTAAACCCACTCATTTTCAAACCCCCTCATGTCACATCACTCATTATTTTCTGACTGATTTCAATTTCCAAGGTTTTTGTATTGAAAATTCCATTTTAGCCAAGAAACCATAGTTTCGTAGTGAAATACACTGTGAAAAGTGACTTTTCACTACGAAGCTGTTGATAGTTTCGTAGCGAAAACAACCAAATTTACACTAGATATGCTACGAAAGCATAGTTTCCTGTATGTCTTGTCATATTAGCTTTTAGGTGTTAGAAAATCATTGGGAACAGGTAGGTTAGATGCCATTCAAGTCATGGAGGGATAAAACCAAGGTACATGGTCAGGTCTGAAGTCATCATGATCAGTTTAGGTATGTATGAGTCATCATCGGGTCATGAGAAGACATCAAAACTTCAAAATCTTTCCTAATTCAATAATTTCTCATTTCTCATTCCTCCTTTGCATGATATCAATCTCTGGAGAGCTATTGCATTAAGCCAAAGCTTTGGCTGGTTTTTTCAAAGGTTTACATTGAGAATTATTAGGTTAGGCTGCAAAATATCAAGCGAGGCTGTGAAGACATTCAAGTAACCATGGCAGAAAAAATGAGGAAAAACAAGGGTGGAAAATGCCTGAGATATGAACCAGCCGACATGAATTTGATCAATGAAGACCCAACATCAGTGGAAGTCTTCAGAAGGACAGGTTGCTTATAGTTTTGTGAGAAATTACAAGGCTATCATACATAGGTTTCCAAAGATTTTACTTTGAATTTCAGTGGAACAATCACCAAAGTAGGGATGCTCAATTTGTCCATCACACCAGAGGGTATTGTAGTTGCTAAAAAGATTCCAAGAGGACAGGAGAAGTGGTTCAAGGGTTTTAAGTTTAACATGGAGCAATGCAAAGAGTTTATGAAGCCTGAACATACTGAAATGGATCTCACCAATGCTATTTCAAGAAGCTGCATAAAGGACAACTACTCAAAATTGTTGCTCATCATCCAAAAGTTCTTTACTTGTGAAGGGAGATACCACAAATTCTACTCATATCATTTCAAGTTACTTCTGCACTTTACTGGTAAGATTTCCCTTGATCTGCCTTTCTATTTACATAGAAGTTTGTAAAAAATGGCAGATAAGGTCCAAGAAAAATCTGAAGGGAGTGAGACTTCACTATTTCATCATGGTTTAATGAAGATGTTGGTTTTAGATGAACTTCAAAGGTTAGGCAGAGATTGGTCCTCATTTTTTTTTGTTAGTGGTTTTGAGTTGGATGCTCTTACTCCTTCAAGAACTCCTAAACCTAGGATAATTCCATCACCATTAGCAGTAGAACAGAGGGAACCATTGGTAGTAGAACCAAGTGAACATGCAAGAGTAGAACCAAGTGAGCCAATTATGATGGAGACAGAGAAATTGCAGATATTTGACACACCAAATTTCCCACCTGCAAAACAGAAGTCAAAAGTGGTCGAACCTGCAAAACAAAAACAAGATGTGAGTAAACAAGGAACAAAAAGGATGACAAGAAGCCAAAAAGTGGCCTTAGAAGAGGAAACAGTGGTTGTAGAAGACAAGGCAGTGGATAAAGGAAATATAGAAGATATATTACATGCCATTGACATAGAAGAAACTCCTATAGTCTAGGCTGAGGACATTGAGGAAGGTGGACAGAAGTTTAAAAAGGCTAAATCTGCAAAGAAATTAAAATTTGAGGGAGAAGATGCAGGTTTTATGTTCCAAGCAAGAAATAATTTGACAGGGCATGCTAGGAAACTATTAGAGAGTAGTAAATAGGTTCCACCACCTACTGATACAGTTCAACCACCATAGGAGGTCATTGACCTTTCATCACCCGCAGAGAAAGATACAGTCAGCAAATCAAAGAAAGGAAAAGAGAAGGTGATGGAAAAAACAGAGTTACAAATCCTTGAAGAGAAATTGAAATTAGCCAATCATGAAATTGTTTTTATGAAAAGATAAGCAAGGAAACACAGTATAGAGAAGATTCAATTTGAAAAGATGAAGGCAATTTGGGAAGAACATGTTGACATTGTTTCCAAGACTTTGGATAATACTCAGTATTTTATCAAATGGACCATTCCAGTGAGGAAAGAGGAAAAAATTGTAAGGAGAATGAACACACATTTGAAATACACCAATAGAAGACTAAAATATCAGGTTATGGACCTCCAGGAGTAGCTTGAACTAATTCATGAAGAGTTAGAGAAAAAAGGCCTTAAAATGGTAGTGCTTGAAGAAGCAATAGCTCAACCAATCATAAATGAGGAAGAAATGCCTCAAGGATAATAAGGTGAGCTAATTTATGGTTTTTAAGGCTAATGGAAAGTTAGTAACAATGTTTTGGCACTTGTGAGGTTTATTTTCCAAGTTGTACAAAAATCTGGAATTTTAGCACTTTTCCGCAGTTCGTAGCGTGCCTAGGCTTGAAGGACAGCTAAACGCTATGAAACTACTGTAGGTTTTCTTCTTACTTTTTGAACTTGTTTTGGGAGCTTTCAAGAGGTGAAATTTGCATGGGAGATGTGTCTAAGGATATAAAGACCATACCAAAGGAAATAATAAAAAATATTAACAGTGAATGAAATTTTTGCAGCTCTACGAAAGTACGCTATGAAACTGCCTTACTTTCATAGCGTACTGTGTGGGAGCCTTTTAAGAAGATTTTTGAGAATTTATGGATAGATTGGTATTATAAAAGTGTTAGAGGATCATGACAACAGTCATTCATCTCTTAAAGACCATGAAATGAAGATAAATTAGCAGCCAAAGCAATCGTGGAAGAAGAAGACCATTTTCCTAAAAAACAAGGTCTTGTTTCCTGTTTTAGAGGAGGTCAGTTAAGTGGTCATGTAGTGATGAGTCCCATCACCCAAATTTGAACATGTGAAAGCATACTTGTCAAAGGTGTAATTTCTTTAGAATATAAGGTTGCTAAATGTAATAATGAGCAGTTTGAGTCCTATTAGGAAAAGGACTGTCAAGTAGGATAACTGTCATTTTGTCATTAAGTAGATGTTTTATGGTTATGCAAGGTGTCATTAGGCAAAAATTCGATGAATATAGCCAGGAGACAGATTATCTCATGATGTAACAAGTCTATTAAAGGGCATAGAGTCGAATCTGTCAAGGGTTGGAGATTTTTTGGCAAAACTACAACTTTATGTAATTTGACTGTTTCAGCAATACAAAGATTTGTTTCTTGACCAACCTGAGATTCTGATTGAGTTTTTAGTGCATGCATATATTATCTATATCTTTTATGTGTCCCATTTTCAGTGGTTTTCATTTATAATACTTAGAATTCACTCATGTAATGCTCTGAATTCCTTTATAGATGAATTGACTGTGTATTTTCCTATTTCATGTGTGTGTACTACTGCTAAAAACTCTTACCTGCCTCAGCTTCCATATCAAGTGAACTCACTACTGAATCAATGAAAGTGTTGACTCCATAAGATAAGCCCAATGTTTGCATACTGATACTATTTTCAACCTACACTCATCATAGAAAGTTGTTTCCCAAATAGAGTTAGCCATCTAAATACATATTTATTCAATATCATTAACCCTTTGAGAGAGCCCTCTTAGACTGAAGAGGCTAAGCTTCAGTGAAAAGGTTGGTTTGAAATAGTTACATGAGATTGTCTAATTAGCAACCTATCAGGTGCAAGTTTATGATAACAGAATCTCCAAAGAATCAAGGAATAAACTAGATCTGACAATGGAATTGGGGGAATTTGTGGATTACACAGAAACTCCCCACAAATACCTTGTGTACTTTCCATCCATCAAAATGATAGTTGTGCGAAGGGATGTAAATTTTGATGAGGAGAAAGTGATGCGGTGCTCTCTTGAGAGGGAGCTTTAGATCCCACTAGAAGAATATCTTTTAGCTCTAAAGGAGGAACCTCAAGAAGTTGTGAAACACCCAAAAATCGAGGAGAAGAGACTGGAGAAAACCACTCAAGTAGAAGCATCCAAAGAAGGTAGAAAAATAACCAGGGAAGTTGAGAGACTTGTGCATGATGCGAGGGAGAATGTGGGCGCTCCTTCATATTTTTGCAGGCAAAGATGGTCACCAGATTGGTACATTGGCTACATGGCTTGAATGACTGAACTTGTAGAGACAAATACATCCTATTTCGAGGAAGAAGTAGAGAAACCTGTATGGGTTGATTCAATGGTGGAGGAGTATGAATCCATTGTAAAGAACAATGTTTAGAAAGTGGTCCCAAGACTAGCAGATACATCAGTTGTGGGTTCTCGATGGATCTTCAAGGTAAATAAGGTAGAAGATAAAAGCATAGAGAATTACAAGCTCGTATTTTTGGCCAAGGGGTACTCTCAATTTGAAGGGATTATCTATGAGAAGAACTTTGATCTTATAGAAAGGCACTCATCTGATTAGATCAATTCTTTCTCTAGATGTGAAAATGGGGTGGAAGATCCACCAGATGGATGTAAAAACAACATTTATCAATGGGGTTATTTAGGAGGAGGTGTGTGTCGAGAAACCAAAATGATTTGAGACTTTTGTTTGAGAGTCTCATGTGTGCAGAATCAAGCGAGTGTTGTATGGTATCACGCAAGCAACCTGTGCTTGGTAAAATAGGATCGATAACCATATCACTAGTTTTGGCTTCAAAAAAAGTGAGGCGGATGCAAACCTCTATCATATTTTGGTAGAAGGTAAATTATTGATTATTGTGTCATATGTTGATGACTTAATTTTAACTGGTGATGAACACGTGATCATATCTTGCAAGGAGGAGCTTGTAAGAGAATTTGAAATGAAGGACATGGGTCTCATGAACTACTTCCTTGGATTGGAAGTATGGAAAGGATATGGGGAACCATTTGTATCTCAATTAAATTATGCAAATGATATGCTGCAAAGGTTCTACACGGAGAGTTACAAACCCATGGAGACACCTCTAGTGACCAACTCGAGGAAGGAGGATGCCACTTCAGGTGAGGAAGTCGATGCTACTATTTATCAACAGTTAGTGGGTTCACTCATGTATCTTGTGAACACATGAACATATATATGATATGTAGTCAACCAACTATGCCAAGCTATGGTTCGTCCAACCAAATTATTTTATAAGGAAACTAAGCATGTTTTACGGTAACTCACAGGAACTACCCAGTTTAGAATATGGTATAAATGGAAAGAGGGAGTGAAGTTGTGTGGCTTCACAAATGCATATTGGGAGGGGATTCCATCAGACCGAAAGATTACACTAGGTGGAATTTTTAGTGTTGGGTCCACAACTATTTCTTGGTATAATAGGAAACAAATATCTGTGGCAGTTAACTCGACATAATAAGAATACATGGCTGAAAGTCAAGCAACATGTGAGGAAATATTTATGAGAAAGATACTTGTTGGATTGTTTGGTAAGATTATGGATCCAAACAATCCTTGGTCTATTTTGATAATCATAGTTGCATCAAGCTCTCTGAGAATACTATTTTTCATGATCGATCCAAGCATATAGATATCTTGTATCACCATTCATAGGATTATGTGCAAAGGTAGATAATGTTGTTGCAGTACATTCTGATAGAGGAACAAGATGCTGAGATTTTGACAAAGGCATTTTCAAGAGGGACATCTGAGTTCCAAAAGTGTAGGAAAGGGTTGGTTGATAATCCATTTCTTGATGAGAGGGAGTGTTGAAAAATGCAGCAAGAAATTATCAATTTGATTGTTCCTTGATTAAATTGAGAAAATTCGAATTTTCACATTAACAGAAAAATTGGATGATGTTATCTAGTGTGACATGGCTTGTGTTACAGTTTACTCATTAAATTCAAGTTGGAGAAGTTAGATTTCAGTTAAGCATGTGTGATTTCTAATTTGTAACAATCAAGGTCAGTTATCTAAAGTTGTTTTCAGTTAAAATAGTTCCAACTGTTGGAGGAATGTGCAGAGGGTCAATTTGTGAAGTGGGACTTCAGTCAAACTCAGTGATCATCTAGTTAACTGAACAATAAAACCAAAATAGGTAGTGCATGTAGAGAATTCGAGTTCCCTAGGCTTGGTGGAGATTCTAAGGTAGTGTAACATCAGTTGTAGACTAGTATTGAGTATACAAGTCTTACATGCAGTCAGATGATCAACCTAAGGAACTGCAAAATCCATTTTGGAGAAATTCCTAAATAATAGGGACCTAATTTCTCGAGGAAAAAAATGAAATAGGGGCTCAAGAAGAAGTAGAAATTGACTAAGTATGGGTCAGAGATTCTAAGTTAGTAGAGATATAGGTTATGCACTTAAAGTTTGTGCCCAGTTGAGAAAAGAAATTGCAATGCATCTCTATTCTTCTGATTTTTTGCAAGCATGCATTGGGGTTTTTAGCATATTTATTTCCTAAGGAAAAATACTTGTTGCATGTGTGTGATTTCTTATTGCATATCTGAAATTTTTGTTGTAAATTGTGGATTAATGTCCGCGGAGCAGTAAATTAGGTTTTTGTCTTGTGATTTTGATTAAAAATTCATGATCAGTTGCAAATATACATCATAATTTCTACATGGGACACTGAAGGTTTTCCAAGGAATCAATAACTAACAATTTAATCATGCCATGATGGGCCAAGTAATTATGCTTACCTTCCTTGTGTTATAGGTCAATTTGGGCATCATTCCCAATGACCTGGTTAAAATGGACATCATCCCCAGAACCAATGAATAGGGTCTATTATCCCCTATCACTTCAGTTGCTACATTCCCTAAGACAAATAACAAAGACAAATCATCCATGACTTCCATTGCAAGGTTTCCAAGATTTGAAGTATATGTTATATCACCTATGAGCTCACCAAAACAGTCTCTCAAGGGGCTAAGAGCGTTGCATATGCAGTTACCTCCATTCAAGGATGACCTGCAAAGCACTTGCTGACACTTAAGGGTGCATTGGTCAAATTGGGAGCGAAATTCTCATTGTTCCGGAATCTCCACTTGGCCAGTGCCTTATAGAAGAGTGCATATGTGTCAAACTTTGAATCCATGTGTCCATTTGATACCTTTAAGCTTGGGAAACTACCTTCAGCTCATCTATAAATTGAGCACAGATCCTAGTGCTTGAGAAGGAACAAATTGAGTATAGAAATGCTGGTGGAATTTCCATTGAGGATTTGATTTGAGTGATATGCTGCTGGAGAGATGTTCATTGTGATGAGGCTGGGATGATGCTCAAGATGGTGACATCAAATCAATCGTTGGTTGTAACCTCCCCTTCTATCCATTAATAAATATTACTGCTTACTTTCCCACATATGTATCTGTATAAGCTTCTATCTTTCATATTATGAATTCTTATATGATGTATATGGTTCATGTTTCATTGATTTAACTGAATAACTTGAATAGACATCTATATATTGCAATCTCTTTGCTGTTTAGTGTTCATTCTTGTAGGAAATATTTTGGTGATCTAGCTTGGATTTGAAGCTACAAAAAGAGCGACAGAAGGAGAATAGGAAGCACTTGGACCCCAAGTAGGTTTCTTGATCTATTATGTGTGTCTATTTACTGTTAAGAAAAGTATCTGCAACATCTGTAACCTGTTGTTCGAAATGAATAACACCACATTTAAGGAAGAATGTTTTATCCGTAATTCATAATTCTGCATAACAAATTGGTGACTCCACTGGAAAGTTTACCCTTCATCCTTGGTGTGTTTGACTCTGTTTGTCCACCCAATAGAATTTACTCTTAAATATTAGGCTTTTTGAAATCAAAATTTGCATTAGAAGTGTGTTAAACAGCCTGAGTTTTTGTTCTCTGCTGCGCCCAGCGCACTGTTGAACAGGACACAGTGCTTTGCATAGCACTGTCTCCCACTAAAAGATGCATTGCAATGCACTGTCTCCCACTCAAATATGCGTTGCAACGCACTGTATCCGCATTGAATTTGTCATTGCATTTGTTTTCAGCCTTTTTTTTGTTGTATTTTCAAGAGCTTGATGCCTCATAGAGACCAGTGACTTAACCTGCATCTACCTCCTTTGAAAGAAAAGTTTGTTCAATGTTTATTTAAAGTGTTTTTATTTATCATTGACAAATTAATTTCAAAGTATTTTCATTATTGGATTAGATCCATTTTCTTTTGAAAAGGAAATTGTCGTTAAATTCTTTTTTTCCTATAGGAGAAATTATAGTTAAATTCTTCATTTTTCCTAAAAAGAGAAATTGTTGTTAAATTCCTCATTTCTCAAAGTAAAAGGCATTTGTTTTTATTGATTTGATTCACTTAGTTTCCTTTTGTGCATTCACATTAAAGGGACTAAAAATAAAAACCTGCATTTGCATGTAGTGGATTGTGTGTTTTGCATAGGAACAAATTAGGAAAGCTACATTTTAGTTTGTGCTCTTTGTTGTTTTCTCTCAATTTGATTGCTCTTTCCCTCTAGTAGCTAGGATTTTCATTGAAGAAACTAAAATTGAAAGTTTTCTTATCATTTTAGTTTGCATTTTAGGAATTTCCATCACATCATCGCGGTAAGCTTTGAAAGGCAAATTGATAAACAAGATCAACTTAAAATTTACATCAATTTACCTAACAAAGCATTGGAACCATAACGATAACATTTAGAAGGTATAGGCTAGAGACGTGTTCCGACGTCATAAAACACAGAAGTTGTCGTTAATTGTGTGTGATACATTCCGAGTGTGATACCTCACTCCATGTACGTAAGTATATCGTAGCTCGTCCACGTACTTCCGGGTATATCGGGCGGTGTTACAATACGAAAAGTATAAAGGGGTGTTGTCACTATGCGGTTTCGCATCGGACAATGCTAATACAGACTTGGGCCTCCACATACCTTTGGGTATATTTGGGAGGAAAAATTTAGGTTTCTATCCATCCATAGTGAAACGAATTGGCCGCCTTGTAAATTTTGATACACCGAATACAACATTCGGGGATATTTCCTGCCCCTACTTCTTGGTTCGCCAGGAGGTATTCTGCAGTTCACAGTTTCTTGGTAAATGTTTTGCCTAGCATTACCTTTTATTCTTTTTGGTTAAAATAAATTAGTCATCGTGGAAGAACAAAATCCTTTTCCCTGTTGTTCGTGTAGATTAGCATTAAAACCACCTTTACCACTGGAAGTTACTCATGGTCGGCGAAGGCGATATCACTCTACCAAAACTAGTACTATTAGTAACTCTGGTGAAGCATCATATTCCCATATACCAGAGTCGACACACGTTGTTTCTACAAATATTGGTTTGTCTACTGTTGTTGAGACAGATTCCTCACAGCTACCCATGGTCACGATTCATCCAATCAGTGAGACCATACCATGGTCTCTTCAATACTGAATGACTTGATTCTATATACACATCATTAGGGAAATATCAAGCTGGTCCTTCTGGGTCTATTCCATCCAGTACAATATCAACTGGACTCCCTGCCTTTGGAGAATAATATTTTCCATTTATTATCCTCCTCATGCTGGGGGGAAACCTTTGGTCACCCACTTTGACAATACTCCATTGTTTTTTGGTCAACCTAAAGTCAAAATGAATGTTTTTCAATGGCAACCCAATCTGCCTATCCAACCACAAACGATTGTACACTCGTATCAACCGGTTCAACCTGTTACACCCACATCAATTCCACTTGTTAATACATATTTACCCCTATTATAGAATCAAACTGTTGTACAAAAACTGTTTCAAGCGGGTCCTTCAACTCAATACCCTCAAGTATTGGGCCCAGAGACTCCAAATCCTCCAGTTAATTTACAACAATAACCTGTACCTAGAATCATTTATTCACAAGCTGGTTTACCATATTATGGGATGTCACAGCCACAACCAGGTTATACTTATCCTAAACCAAATATAAGTTATCCTAATTTGGGTTATAACATTGGTGGACAAACCCCTTGGTAGCCTCAGGCACAAATTCCTCAACCTTCATTTCAACAAGTATCATATCCAGGTTTTGGTCAACAAAATCCTCAAGAGTTTTCTTATCAAAACAACACCTATCTGGTTACCAACAACAGATTCCTTATGATGGTGCTCAAAGGCATGTTTCTCAAGCAATTCCATCATACCCTGGCTATGCTCAACCTGACCTTAATTGGTAGTTTCCCTTTTTTGCAACTTTAGAGTTATCATATTTAAATTGGCTAACCAATGATCCAATCAACTATGATCCTTGGTGGCCGGTGATACCTCACAAATTACCCTAGAATATTCCTAAGCTTAATGGAAAACCTGGGGAAGACCCGTCGGCTCATGTTATGACTTATCATTTGTGGTGTTCATCAAACTCCCTAAATGATGACTCTGTTCGACTACGTATTTTCTAGCATACACTCATGGGTCTGGCTGCAAAATGGTACATTGAATTACCTAGAGCTTATTTTGATAATTTCACTGCCCTGGCTACTATATTTTTGACTCACTTCCAGTTACCTATATGATATGAAACTGGAACGAAACTCTTGACTAATTTTAAATAGACTAATTCTACTCACATTTCTGATCATATTCATGAGTGGCATCGTCGTCATAGAATGGTTAAGACATTTGTTCCTAATCAAATCCTTGCTGAGTGGTTCATTAAGTCCCTGTTACCATCTATAACTAAGGATGTGGCTAAGGGTGGGATCGTCACTGAAGAGAAAGTCATTGCTCATGCTCAATATTTAGACTTGATTTATACTTGGTCTGGCACACTCTATGAAAAAATTCCAAACGTGTCGCAATCTAATTTTACTGGTCCTCCTCAATTAAAGGAATCTCATGCCAGAGACAGTATGATTGATAATGCAAGCACACATCATACTACTGCATCTGATCCCGCACCTTCTTTTGAAATTAATGTCGTGTCATTTGACAAAGGAAAAAGTGACAAGCAACTCGGAAGTAAGAAAAAAGGGAAATCAAAGAAAAAGAAATATTTTAACCCGTAGGAAAGATGATCTGATCAATTGTCTAGAACTAGGAAACCTTGTTAACCATGCATAATCTGTAATGAGGAACACTTTTTTCGGGATTTTCCTCACCACATTGAAGTTTCAAAAATGGTTAAAACTTCATACGTGTTAGCTATGTTGACAGACCCATTTCTGAATCCGGACATAAATTTGGTTGCTACAGATCCAGCTTCTAGTTCCCAAGTGCTTATGTTATCTGTTACAAAACCTTTAACATATATTTTTGTGTCAACGCGTAGTAAATATTATGGTAGTCAGACCGTTGATCAACCTACTACCTCGGCTACAAGTTTGTCTACGGAATCAATATCGCCTACTTCCATTCCTAAATTGACAATCAAGCCACTGAAGGGAGTCGTTCATAAATCGACATATAATCCTCGAGCAAGAACAACTCAAAATTATAATATAGTTGAAGATTTGGCTCAATCCCCTTCAGCTATGTCAGCTTTTGAGGTATTACAAAATTGTCCCTCCTAGAAACATGTTTTATTATCGCTATTGGTCGAATTGATCCGACTGATTCTAATCTCGTCGTCTTTAATCATATGGGCTATGTGCCACAATTACCAGCATAATTGGCATTCTCTATACAAGTAAATGTTTTCAATTACCTTGTTCATCATACTATTATTGATGGGGGAGCATTTATGTGCATTATGTCTCTAAATTGTTGGAAGTCACTTGGCTCACCGTGCCTATCTCAATCATCAACGACATCGAAGGATTTTGACGGACGTACATATAAGCCTTGTGGTATTATTAATAACCTGCATGTTGAGCTAGGGGGAAAAACAATGAATGTTGATGTCAAGGTCATTGACAGACCCCTTGAATATTATATTCTACTTGGAAGACCATGGGTATATGCTATGACTGCAATTGTTTCTACATATTTTAGAATGATTTCCTTTCCATATAAAGGTGCCATCACAGTCATTAATCATCTATCCTTCTTTGCCTCCGCTTCGCAGGTAACTGGAAGTGTTTCGTTCTTTCACACACCCTAACTAGCGCTTTAGAACATTGGTGTAGGACTCTTAAAGGATTCCACTCTCATGGGAACCTTTGCATTACCACTGCCTGCGATGTCGACAAAAATTGCAAGTATAGAGACCTGCTACATGATCTCTTCCACTCCATCTGGCTTAAGGAAGAGTACGGGTGATTCTAAAATTGTTACATTGGATGAGTTTTTTCTACCCATCCTTATTGAGCTGGCATAGCAATCAATCTATCTGGCTTGGGCGGCAAATCCGAAATCAGCGTCGCCGGTTGTTTGGGTTGATCGTTCCTTAGATTTTGGTACTCCATCTGATCCTTTTTCCTCAACTGTCTTGACAGATGAGAATATTTTGGAAACCGTGAAGTCAGAAGGAGAACCTTGGGAAGATTATCACCATCATTCCCATCTTCCACGATTATGAAGTATTGAGCCTCAAATTTGTACTTTCCTTCACCTCATTTTACCTCATTTTCCCTTTTCCATTTCTATCTTAGACCCAATTGATCAATAAATATATTTAAAATTACTTCTAGAATGATTTACATGACTGACTTGTTGAATTTTGTGATTTTTGCCATTGTTAAGCATTTTGACCGGAACTAGCTGCAGAATGCAGACATTCCGTAGCTAGCCGGCGATTCTGCAGCTACCTTCATGTTTGAGTATGTTCCAGGTGGCCTCTTGAGGAAAACCGCATATGGTCATGATCCACGTCGCGTCTACATGGTTCGTTGCTCATCATGGAGGAGGAAATGAATTCTGGGTAAGGTTTTGAACGTGGGAAACACATTTATGAAGGAAGACTCCTACTAGGACTATCTCAGTCCAGATGTCTTTTCTTCTTCACGCAGCCACTTCAAAGAGTTCTAACGTGATTTGGATAAGGAAAGACATTGTTCCTAAATTGTTGTAATTATTGTTACGTGCATTTTCTTTATAAACTCTTGGGAGACCGAGAGCTATGTTAGAGATTTTATGTTAGATTTGCTACTAGATTTTGTTTAAACTCTGTGTTACGTCCTTGAAGACACATAGTGTTATGTTCAAACTATTGCATCGTTAATGGAGCAGACAAAGTTATTTTGAAGGCGTGATTTAATTTGGAGTTGAATGCCTTCAAGTGGTAGAGGGCCCCTGCCTCTTGCACGGATTTCTTTTGCGTAAATTAGATAAGTTTTCCTAGCTGCCTTTACGTTTTGCATTTGAATTGGTAGTTGTTTTGTTTTAGCTACTGTAGTCGTATTCATTCTAGCTCTTCCACAAGAAGACACTCTTCCAACAGACTAAAATTATGAATGTTGAATGACTATGGTATTGTAGGATAGGAGTTGAATTTGTAGTTGTTTTAACTAGCTACTGTAGTCATATTCGTTCTAGCTCTTCCACAAGAAGACACTATTCCAACAGATTAAAATGATGAATGTTGAATGACTATGGTATTGTAGGATTAGGAGTTTAATTTGTATTTGTTTTAACTAGCTACTGTAGTTATATTCATTCCAGCTCTTCCACAAGAAGACATTCTTCCAACAGATTATAATGATGAATGATGAATAGCTATAGTACTGTAGGAATTAGTTGTAGTTTTTGCTATTCACTATCATAGTTACACTTGTTCTAATCACTCTTCCACAAGAAGAAACTCTTCCAATACATCCTTAAGAAGTTCAAGACATGACCGTGATAATGAATGATTTAGTTGTGTGTTTGTACTAAGTATCATCTCTGTTCTTGCTCTTAAACGCTTGCCCAAGACATCATAATGACGAGTAGGGTATGGATATGATAACTTAGTTTTTCATTTGCTTTCAGTCCATTTTCTTACAATTGCACTCAATTACACAGTCAGAATTGTTCTACCCCTTCCAAAAGAAGGAACTCTTCTAAAATATCACTAATGATGAACAAACAGATTGTGTAACTTCATAGAATAATGCATGTTAGTATAGTTAGAATGCTCCGGAGTTTCATTGCATTTAATTCATGTTCAGTTACTTTGTTTCAAGTTTGATGATGACTTATAGTTCAACATTGTTCTAGTTTAGTGGCATCTTAGGTTCATTCTTAGATTAACTCATTGCACTTGCACTTCATATTCAAATTGTCATCCATTGCACAATAGATTATTTCAGTTATTAGGATTAACAAAACAGCCTTCATTATTCACAAACATCTTTTTGTTCTAAAATCTACAAATGATCCATAGCCATATGAACAGAAGACAACATCACTATAAGGTCTGAAGTATCTCTGCAATTTCCTCATCATTTTATAAACAAAGCTCTTCCTCAAAAGAACTACTTTGAAAAAGAAACCAATAACTCTTTGAGTAAAGGTTCTGTGACATTCAATTAAATTGCAGAATAGAACTAGAAATTAGTCATAGAATAGAAGAGCTTAGGACAAAATGTTGCATCATGGTAAGATTAGTGTTTAACTGTTTAGTTAGAGGATTTGCATATTTAGTGATCATTTCTCAAGTTCAGTTTGTGTCATTTGCCTAAAAAGTCATTATCAAGCTTTTGCTTTTATTTAGTCATAGTTTAGATTCTGCTTCAGTGTTTCCAATTGCATTTGCCATTCCATACATTAGGCTTAACTCTGTTTTTGACCACCAACTTCTTTCCATTAGTTTTCTAGGCATTTTCATTGTGAGCATAAAACATCAAAAGACCAAAAACATCATAAATCAACATAAAAGACCAAAAACATCACAAAACACTACACACAATGCATTAGGAAACAAGCACCTAGGTACATATGGTACACTTCACTTCAGCAGTTTACAAATCCTGGTTGACAATTAAATGAGCTCAGTTTAGGAGACTAGATTGAGACCCAACATTTTGGCGCCGTTGCCGGGGAAGTGAAAACTAGGTAATTTTTGTTTCTTAGCATCCAAAAACAATTTTATGCGTAGGGAGAGAGATTCAAGGGGAAGATTTATAAGCAGCAGAGGCAGAAGTTTGATATCTAGAACACCACTTGTTTCATCTAGATCCAGAACTAGTACACCTTCAACTCAAACCCATCTTCCATCCTTTACTGATCCTGGACTTCTAGAAGATCTAAGGTCGCCTATTCCATTATAGAAACCTTCCACTTCATCCACTAAACCTGCCATAGAAGAGGATCCAAAAACTCTTGTTGAGGATACAAACCTTTCTACTTCCACAGGAGAGTCAACCATGGCAGAAGAAGGAGGAGGAGGAGTTGTTAATGGAGAACACACATTATTTGGAGGAGGTAGAGGGAGAGGTAGAGGAGAAGGAGGAAGAGGAGGTAGAGGTGCAGATGGAGGAAGAGGTAGAATAGGAAGCTCTTTTGGGTTCCCTATACTTGATGAAGAAACCAATACAACCATTAAAAACATTTCACCTTCTGTCCTTCCGAACTTCTATGGACTTAAAACTGAGGATCCTGAAACTTTCTTATTCGAATTTGAAGTGCTGTGTAGGACTTATGACTATCTTCAAGATGCTCAAAAATTGAAATTATTTCCTTCAACTCTGAAAGGAGCAACATTGAAGTGGTTTATGAGTTTAAACAGTAGTTCTATTAGAACATGGGAAGACATGAAACAAGCATTTCTAGAGAGATACTTGGATTATTGTATGCCGGTTAATCATAAGGAAGAAGTGTTCAAGATGTTACAAAAGAAGATGAAAACTTAGAAGATTTGTTGGAAAGATTTAAATACAACATAAAAAGGGCACAAATGGAAAACCTAGATCAAGACACTTTAAAAGCTCTTTTGTTGAAAGCCATTAGGGATGAATGGTTGGATATCCTTAACATGATGGGAAAAGGGGACATATCACAACTCACATTACCTGAAATATCTGAGTTATGTATCAACCTTTCAAGAGGGAAATCTAAAACTGTCAAAGGTCCAAGAGATTCCGTTTGTTAAATATCAAGTAAATCGTCAGACAGAATGAAACGACTAACAGACACATGTCAGATGATTTAAATCCGGGACATCTTAGGGAGTTCTTAGTGAACAAATAATATCTTCGGCGGATACAAACAAGCAGTGAATCTGATGCCTTGGCAATATTTTGTCCCAAATGTAGGAAGAAACATGCCTTGAGAGAGTGTCCTCTAGATGTAAAAGTTGTAGAAACCTGTGTTATTTGTTCCGAGAAACATGAGACCAAGAATTGTCCTTCTCTTCCTGGTCTCAAGGCTGTTTTTCAGGAAGAAACTCCTACAGATTCCACAGAATCTCTTAACTTTGTATCTAGAAGACCTTGGCAGGGACCTCAGACACAAGGATTCCATGATCAAATGTATAATCAACCTCCACCTTGGAATTATTGGCAGCAACCTTGGCCCCAATTTCAAAATCAATCTCAAGCTTGGGCACAAGGATCACAAGGTCCCTATGGAAGATGCTCTCCATATTATCAGTATCCACCATCCTATCCACCATATCCACATTTTTATCCTCAAAATCCTCAACAAAATTTTCCTCAAAATCTTCAACAAAATTTTCAAAAAAATCCTCAACAACATCATCCGAACCAACTTCATCAAAATCAACCACTTCCATTACCATTCCCTTCAAAAACCCAATCAATTACCAGCTCAGCCCAAACCAAACCCCAATAATAAGAACCCTCAGAATACATACATGATAGAAGGACAACAATTTCCAACTTATTTAATTACTCCTCTAGACCTTAGTGATGTTCAACTTAGGTCCGGAAGGATACTTGAGAAGAGGAAACCTTCTGTGATTATACAAGAACAAGATAATTCTGAGGAAGACTCCCTGCGGGTTAATAAAAGTCTTGAGGAAGGTACATCCTTTCAAGGCCAAAACATTGAAAAACTGAAACAAAAAGATCCAATAAATCCAACTCCAGTATTAGAGCAACCATCCACATCTACTTCTATACCTCCTTTTCCGGAAAGACTACAAATTGATAAAGGTGTAGAAAAACAAATAATGGTGCCTAATTATGATTTCTTGGATGAATTGAGAAATGTTTGCATTAAAATTCCATTATTGCAAGCCATCAAGAAAATCCCAATTTTAGCCAAAACAATAAAGGAGTTGAGTATGAAGACAACAAGAAAAAGAATAAGAGAAACCAAGAAAATTCAACTGGTAGGACAAATAGCAGACATTATGATGGGTAAGATTACTATTCTAAAGTACCTTGACCCAGGAAATCCAGTTGTCAAAATTCACATCAATGGAATTGAAATTCAAAACACACTCATTGACTTAGGAGCAGCAATAAATATCATGAGTAGACAAATCATGGACAAACTGAAACTTCCTAATCTTTTCTTTACACCCACACTATTACAATTAGCAGATAGATCTGTGATCAGACCAGATGGGGTAATAGAAGACATTCCAGTGTCCCTAGATTCTTGGGAGTACCCTGTGGATTTCATGATCCTAACTCCCAAGAATAATCTAGGAGGCCATCCTGTTATACTAGGAAGACCTTGGTTGGCTACAGCCGATGCTTTTATTAGTTGTAGGTCCGGTGATATGTATATTTCTGATGGTAGTTCAACAAAGAAATTCACTTTATATCCTCCAGCTAGGACAATTACAGAACTAGATGACACTCAATGGATAGAGGATGAAGAATATTTACAACCACTTTTCACAATTTCAGAAATTAGTGAAGATAATCAAATTCTGAATACTCTAGAAAACTTTGAATCTTCTTCAGAACACAAACAAGAATCATTTCAAGAGAGATCCAATATTGAGTTCTTGTCATCTAGACAGATGTCTCTTCATTCTATGGACAAATTTGGCAGCTCTACAAGTGAAATTTTTCCAGGCAAAACCTTGAACATAAACAAAAACCTAGAAAAATCTCAACAAGAAGAGTTATTCAAAGTATTACAGAGACATTCTTCCGCATATGCATGGGAATACACTGACATGAAAGGGATAAGTCCCAAGACTTGTACTCATCACATCTATATAGAGGAAAATTGAAAACCAATCAGACAGCCTCAAAGACGGATGAATCCAAATCTTAGGGAAATTGTCAAGGAAGAACTGCAAAAATTATTAAATGTTAATTTCATCTATCCTATTTCAGACAGTCAGTGGGTTTCTCCTTTAGTAATTGTACCTAAGAAAAATGGAAAATGGAGGGTGTGTGTTGACTACCGAGAACTGAATAAAGCTACTCTTAAAGACCATTTTCCCTTACCTTTCATACATCAAGTATTAGATACATTAGCAGGTAAAAAGTACTTTTCATTCCTGGATGGGTTTAGTGGTTACAATCAAATCCAAGTAGCACTTGAAGACCAAGATAAAACCACATTTACTTGTCCTTGGGGTACTTATGCCTACCGAGTATTGCCATTTGGATTGTGCAATGCACCTGCAACATTCCAAAGGGCAGTATTAGGAATTTTTTCTGATCTAATACATGACTGTGTAGAGGTGTATATGGATGATTTTACAGTTTATGGGGATACATTTGAAGAGGCTTTAGAAAACTTGGAAAAAGTCTTAAAAAGATGTCAAGAAGCAAACCTTTCACTTAGTCATGAAAATGTTTTATGATGTTCACTGAAGGTATTGTTTTAGGGCACCACATTTCAGGGGATGGGATTAGAGTTGATGAGGCGAAAGTTGAAGTTATTTCTAACCTATCCATTCCAAGTTGTCAAAGAGATGTTAGAAGTTTTCTAGGATTTACAGGGTATTATCTGAGATTTATAGAAAACTTCACCAAAATAGCATCTCCTCTCTTCAAATTACTCACCAAAGATTGTGAATTTAAGTGGACTTCTGATTGCCAGTTAGCTTTTGAAACCCTGAAAACCAAAATTTCTGAAGCACCTATATTAAGGGGACCTAACTGGAAGTTACCTTTTCATATTTCGACAGATGCTTCTGATACAGCTCTAGGAGCAGTATTGGGACAAAAATATTTAATTCCCTATGCCATCTATTATATCAGTAAAAATTTGACTCCTGCAGAGTTAAACTATACTGTAACTGAAAAAGAGTTTTTAGCTGTTGTTCATGCCATTAACAAATTTAGACACTATATAATAGGCTATGAAACTTTTGTTCACACTGATCATTCTGCAATTAGATATTTAATGAATAAATCAATCACTAATGGCAGAGTTATAAGATGGTTGTTATTATTACAAGAATTCAACATTACTATTCTAGATAGGCCTGGAAAACAAAACACTGTGGCTGATTTCCTGTCTAGAATTCAAAATATCAAAGATGACACTCCGGTTGAAGATCAATTTCCTGATGAATATCTTTTTGCAATCTCTACTCAAACTCCATGGTTTGTTGATATTGCCAATTATTTAGTTTCAGGAAAATTTCCTTCAATTATGAATGCAAGGGATAAAAGAAAATTCATTAATGATAGTGCAAGATATTCATGGGTCGCTAATGAGTTGTACAAGACAGGTTCAGATTTGATCATTAGAAGGTGTGTTCGTGAAGATGAGATGCCCGAAATTCTCAAGGCATGTCATGATGAACCTTGTGGCGGACACTTTGCAGATAAGAGGACAGCCTATAAGATCCTTAATTTAGGATATTATTGGCCATCTTTGTTTAAAGATGCAAGGGAGCATGTCAAAAGGTGTGACAGTTGCCAAAGGGTAGGGAAACCTTCTCCTTTAGGTGAGATGCCATTACAACCTCAGGTACACATTGAACCTTTTGAAAAATGGGCTTTGGATTTTGTAGGACCTATTAGTCCTCCATCAAGACAAAAGAAATATATATTATTTTTCACTGATTATGTTACTAAATGGGTAGAAGCTAAACCATTACTTGTTGCTAATGAATCATCTGTAGTTAATTTTCTTTTTGAGGATATTTTTACTCGTTTTGGTGTCCCAAGGGAAATTGTTACAGATCAAGGAGTTCAATTTACATCAAGGCTAGTGGAGCAAATGATGGAGAAGTACAAAATCAGACATAGAACATCTACTCCTTATCATCCACAAGCAAATGGTCAAGTGGAATCCACTAATAAAGTCATTGAAGGAATCCTAACAAAGACTGCTCATCTACATAGAAGAGATTGGGTAGATAGGCTTCCTGAAGCCTTGTGGGCCTATAGAACTACATGGAGAAACACAACAGGCCATACTCCTTATGAGCTTGTTTATGGGAAGCAAGTTTTGTTTCCTATAGAGTTCCAAATTCAAACATTCAAGATGGTAGTTCAGCTAGGACTTGATCTAACGGAGGCACAAAAGCATAGACTGGAGCAAATTAATGAATTGGATGAGGTCAGACAAGATGCAGTTCAGAAAACAAGTCTAGTCCAACAGCAAAGGGCTAGATGGCATGACAAGTACATCAAGGAGAAGAAATTTAAAGAGGGAGACTGGGCTCTCTTGTTTGATTCAAAATTCAAGGATTTTCAAGGAAAATTTCAGACACATTGGCTTGGGCCATATGAAATTGTTCGAATTTTTGATAATGGGGCAGTAAAAATCAGAACTATAGATGAAGAGGAGGTCACTTTTCTTGTGAATGGTCACAGACTGAAGCTATACCACAAGCCACTCTCAAGAGAAGAGTTTGTCAAGAAGTTCCAAGGAGACAATGATGTGAAGTTAATGAAGAAGAGTCTCTCTTCTTCATCAACTTGATTAAATTTTCTGAAGCATTTCTCTTTTGAAAAAAATAAAATAAAATAAAATAAATAAATAAAAGTATAAACATGAAAACCAATCATTGATTGGCATGTTTATACAGAAAATATAGGGTGAAAATCAGAGTCTCTCTGACACTCTAACTTTTCCCATTTTTGTTTTTACAAGCAGCTGTTAAAAACTGTTATAAAAATCATAAGTTCAGTTCCATAGTGCTTATGATTCATTTCATCTCACTCCATTCACTTATCCATCCATACTCCATTCCATTCATCATTCATATTTCACTCCATTCCACATTTCATTCATCTCATTCCATCTTCCATCCATCTCATTTTCATGTCAAAACACAAAATTTGATATCTTGCTGTAAGTGAATAAAATATGTCATGAATTGCAGTACAGCCTTATGTTCCTTCATTCCATTTCATGAACTGAATCCATTTCATTCCATTATCCACTTCATACATATCATAATCCATCATCCATTTTCATTCATACCACATAACATTTCACCCATACTCCAAAAACATTCCATTTTCATGATTAAAGTGTTATACAGGAACATTCTGCAGCTCAGTGGACATTCTGCAGCTGATCAGCCTTTCTACAGCCCGACAATCTTTCTGCAGCTACAAACCCTGAAGGCATCAACCAGCAGACAACATAATTACAACAAAGTGACCCAGTGTATTCATGAATCAAAAGCATCAAGAAAATTATGAAGACTCCTCCAGAGATGAGCAGAGAAGACAAAGGCTACAAAAATCAAATAAAGGGCAGAGGTAACAAATTTAAAATTACAATGGCATTTCATAAAAATTTAGCATAGTTTAGTTGTGGATTATTCGAAAGGTTGTTTTAATTGTTTTTATTGATCAAACACCAACAAACCTTCTACAGACTTTGTATTAAAATCTTCCATTTCAAATTTCATATCCGATAGCATTTAAGCGGTGAAATGGCCAAAGCATTTGAATTTTCCACGTCTCTTAACCAAGTCATTTAATGATGATGATTCCCTCTGCCGTCGTAAAATCCTCCGCCGTCTCCTCAATCATTAATACAATCCCTCCACCTCACTCCACTACTCTATTCCGTGACCATTTGCCATAACTTCATTCCGTAGCCGGTATCCCATTCCGAAGACAGAGATATTATTATCACCAGGAGCAGAGCTAAAGGATATCAGTTTGAACAGCATTGAGCATTGTAAACGCAGAGCAGAGCAGAAGAGGTAAATTTGGAAGTATAACAGTGTGAGGACTCAAAGCCACTTGATCCCGTGGGCAGATAGCATATCACTGTGGACGGAATTTGAAGCATTTTCACTATCAACTCAGAATTGTAGCCGTGTAGAGTTTAAAGTCTTTTGCTACCAGAGACAGAGGTGTTGTAGTGTTGAGTTTGAAGTCTGTTGTTACCAGAGACAGAGATGTTGTAGTGTTGAGTCTGAAGTCTGTTGTTACCAGAGACAGAGATGTTGTAGTGTTGAGTTTGAAGCATACCATTTGCTACTAGAGACAGAGGTGTTTTCAGTGATTGAGTTTGAAGTCTTTTTGTTACCAAAGACAGAGGTGTTGCAGTATTAAAACTGAAACCATTTGCTACTAAGAGACAGAGGTATTGCACAAAAAGAAATTTGAAGCCATCTGCCACTGCCTATCAGAGACATATTAGCTCGAAATTTGAAATTGCTTTCATATCACTCCAAAGTTCAACATAAGCATATCAGTCCGAGGTTTCGAAGGCATTTTTCATTATCAAACAGAGGCATACCAACCAGAGGTTTTGAAGCTGTTGCCACTATAAATCAGAGGTATGTCATTCCAAAATTGAAGCCATTTTCATTTAGAGCTTGAAGCCATTTCAAAACCGAAAGTGAAAGTCATTGTTTTGTGGGTAGAAGAGTGTTAATTTGATATTGGAAAAAATCATGGGTTTCATCGTAAGGACTGAACCTGTGGGTTCAAAATATTTAGAAGGTTACCCACAATGCAAGGAAATGTTACAACAAATAGGATGGCTTCAATTTTTGGAAAAATTTAATGGCTTCCATAAGGAAGTCACTAAAACATTTGCCAGAGCATTTCAAGGAACCGAAGTTGAAGTGGGTGATGTAAAATTTACTGTCACTGAAGTTTTCATTGCAGAGGCTACAGGGTTGCTCAGAACTGGAGAGAGATGGTTTAAAAATAGAGAATTCCACAATGACTCCCGGAAACAAATTTTAAAATCACCAGGTATGGATGTTACTGTATTTAAGAAAGGAATTCCCAGTTCTGCATTGAAAAACAAATGGAGAAACATACTACTTCTTCTGCAAAAAATTATTACATGTGAGGGTAGATATGGAACATTTTATGTCTACCACATTAGACTAATGATGCATTTTCTGGGGGAAGACTTAAACCTACCATATTTCTTGCTTCAAATTCTGAAGAAGATGGCTTCAGGAACAGAAGAGTTCAATTTTGAAAGACAACCTCAGATCATCATGAAGCTTGGTCAAAATTTCCTAGATTTCAGCATCATTCAGATAAACAACAAGACATGGGATGATTTCTTAATAAGAAATCATTTTGAAGAAGCAAAAGAACCATCACCTGAACCACAGCCCACAAAGAGAAGTAGGAAATGGAGGACTTCAAAAGTTAAAATTGACAAACCAGTTCAAGAGAGCAGTGAGGAAATCATTTTAGAGGAGTTGACTCGAATTAAGAGGCAACTTAAGGAAGAGAAGATAATCAAGGAATCTGCTACAGAGAAAGGAAATGGATCCTCTCAGCCTAGGAGAAGCCACAGATTAAAGGGAAAACTGAAGAAAACACCAATCAAACAAACAGGGGTAATCAATATTGAAGATGAAGAAACACCCATTGAAGAGGATGATGAAGAGGATTTTTATAAAGGAACCCCTAAAATTGATCCTGCTCAACAGGAAATTTATGACTATGTGGAAACCTTAGAGAGGACAGCCTCAGAAAGCAGAGAAAGAACCCCCAGTCCTCCACTGTCTGAAGTAGATATATTAAGAAGGGATAGGTATGAGTTGGAATTACTGAATAGACACATAAAAAATGAGAATGAAATTCTCAAAGATCAAATCAAGCTCAAAACTAATATGAACTCAACCTTATCCCTGCATATAGACAAAGTGGAGAGGACCAATGAGAAGTTGAAGACAAGGAACAAAAAGCTAATCAGAGCACTCACCAACCTCAGGTTCAAACTTGTTATCAGGAAACCCAGAAGACCTCTAGCTTCCAGAAAAAGGAGAAGAAGGGGATTAGATGTCCTTGCAGAAGCCTCTGAATTCATAGGATAATTTGCATGAGGACATGCAAAGAGACAGCAGTGGGGGTATGTTGAGCCTCAAATTTGTACTTTCCTTCACCTCATTTTACCTCATTTTCCCTTGTCCATTTCTATCTTAAACCCAATTGATCAATAAATATAGTTAAAATTACTTCTAGAATGATTTACATGACTAACTTGTTGAATTTTGTGATTTTTGCCATTGTTAAGCATTTTGACCGGAACTAGCTGCAGAATGCAGACATTCCGTAGCTAACCGGCGATTCTGCAGCTACCTTCATGTTTGAGTATGTTCCAGGTGGCCTCTTGAGGAAAACTGCATATGGGCATGATCCACGTCGTGTCTATATGGTTCGTTGCTCATCATGGAGGAGGAAATGGATTCTGGGTACGGTTATGCACGTGGGAACACATTTGTGAAGGAAGACTCCTACTAGGACTGTCTCAGTCCAGATGTCTTTTCTTCTTCACGCATCCACTTCAAAGAGTTCTAACGTGATTTGGATAAGGAAAGACATTGTTCCTAAATTGTTGTAATTATTGTTACGTGCATTTGCTTTATAAACTCTTGGGAGACCGAGAGCTAAGTTAGAGGGAGAGATTTATGTTAGATTTGCTGCTAGATTTTGTTTAAAAACTCTGTGTTACGTCCTTGAAGATACATAGTGTTATGTTCAAACTATTGCATCGTTAATGGAGCAGACAAAGTTATTTTGAAGGCGTGATTTAATTTGGAGTTGAATGCCGTCAAGTGGTAGAGGGCCCCTGCCTCTTGCACGGATTTCTTTTGCGTAAATTAGATAAGTTTTCCTAGCTGCCTTTACGTTTTGCATTTGGATTGGTAGTTGTTTTGTTTTAGCTACTGTAGTCGTATTCATTCTAGCTCTTCCACAAGAAGACACTCTTCCAACAGACTAAGATGATGAATGTTGAATGACTATGGTATTGCAGGATAGGAGTTGAATTTATAGTTGTTTTAACTAGCTACTGTAGTCATATTCGTTCTAGTTCTTCCACAAGAAGACACTATTCCAACAGATTAAAATGATGAATGTTGAATGACTATGGTATTGTAGGATTAGGAGTTGAATTTGTATTTGTTTTAACTAGCTACTGTAGTTATATTCATTCCAGCTCTTCCACAAGAAGACATTCTTCCAACAGATTATAATGATGAATGATGAATAGCTATAGTACTGTAGGAATTAGTTGTAGTTTTTGCTATTCATTATCACAGTTACACTTGTTCTAATCACTCTTCCACAAGAAGAAATTCTTCCAAGACATCCTTAAGAAGTTCAAGACATGACTATGATAATGAATGATTTAATTATGTGTTTTTACTAAGTATCATCTCTGATCTCACTCTTAAACGCTTGCCCAAGACATCATAATGACGAGTAGGGTATGGATGTGATAACTTAGTTTTTCATTTGCTTTCAGTTCATTTGCTTTCAATTGCATACACTTACACAGTCATAATTGTTCTACCCCTTCCAAAAGAAGGAACTCTTCCAAAATATCACTAATGATGAACAAACAGATTGTGTAACTTCATAGAATAATGCATGTTAGTTAGAATGCTCCGGAGTTTCATTTGCATTTAATTCATGTTCAGTTACTTTGTTTCAAGTTTTATGATGACTTATAGTTCAACATTGTTCTAGTTTAGAAGCATCTTAAGTTTATTCTTAGATTAACTCATTGCACTTGCATCTCATAGTTACACTGTCATCCTTTGCACAATAGATTACTTTAGTTGTTAGGATTCACAAGACAACCTTCATTATTCACAAACATATTTTTGTTCTGAAAACTACAAGTGATCCATAACCATAGGAATAGAAGATAACATCACTATAAGGTCTGAAGTATCTCTGCAATTTCCTCATCATTTTATAAACAGAGCTCTTCCTCAAAAGAACTACTTTGAAAAGAAACCAATAACTCTTTGAGTATAGGTTCTGTGACATTCAATTAAATTGCAGAATAGAACTAGAAATTAGTCATGGAATAGATGAGCTTAGAACCAAATGTTGCATCATGATAAGATTAGTGTTTAACTGTTTAGTTAGAGGATTTTCATATTTAGTGATCATTTTTCAAGTTCATTTTGTGTCATTTGCCTAAGAAGTCATTATCAAGCTTTTGTTTCTATTTAGTCATAGTTCAGATTTTGCTTCAGTGTTTCCAATTGCATTTGCCATTCCATACATTAGGCTCAACTGTGTTTTGACCACCAATTCCTTTCTATTAGTTTTTCTAGGCATTTTCATAAAACACCAAAAGACCAAAAACATCATAAATCAACATAAAAGACCAAAAACAACGCAAAAACACTACACACAACGCATTAGAAAACAAGCACCTTAGGTACATACAGTACACTTCACTAGCCTTACAAATCCAGCCGACAATTAAATGAGTCGCACTTTAAGAGATCAGATCGAGACCCAACATGAAGTTTATCTTAGTGAACTATATCACCCATCGATAAAAAATTTCTTTTTGAATTCTTTACATATTAATGCAATCGATTCCAAGAGAAATTTGTCAAATATTGAAGAAACTATTTCTATTGATATTTTGACCAAACCTGGCATGGTAGAAAATATTCATGTTGGCAAGTCTTGTTCTCCATCAGAACTTGAAACATATCGCTCTCTATTTCATGAATTTCAGGATATCTTTGCCTGGTTTTATGAGGAGATGTCAGGTATTGACACTAGTATTGTTGAACACACTATTAATATGTACCCTGATGTCACACCGGTGCGTCAACGCCTTCGTCTTGTTCATCTGAAGAAGGCTGCTACCATTAAAGTAGAAGTTGAAAAACTTTTGTGTGTTGGTTTCATATACCCTATTCGGCTAATTGAGTGGGTTTCCAACATTGTTCCTGTCATGAAAAAACAAGGAACCATCAAAGTGTGCGTCGATTATTGGGATGTTAATCTTGCTTGTCAAAAAGACAACTATCCTACTCCCTTTATTGACCAGATTATTGGTGATTGTGATGGATGTGAAATTTTTTCGTTCATGGATGGATTTTCCGGCTACAATCAAATCAATATCCGCCCAGAGGATCAACATAATACAACATTCATTTGTCCCTGGGGTACATTCGCTTATAGGAAACTACCTTTTGGTTTAAAGAATGCCGAGGCTACTTTTCAGAGAGAAATGGATTACGGTTTCAATGACATCAAACATATTGTTCAACCCTATCTAGATTATTTACCTGCACATTCACAAAATCAGAATGATCACCCGATGCATTTGAGAGCCATATTTTCATGATGCCGACACTACAAAATACGCTTCAGTCCACATAAATGTGTGTTTTTTGTTGGGTCTGGACATTTGCTTGGATTCGTAGTCTCAAAAGAAGGAATTTGAATAGACCCCTTGAAGGTCTAGGCCATTCTTGATTTTCCTGCACCATCAAATTTACTTCAGATATAGAAACTTCAAAGAAAGGCTAACTTCCTAAGGAGGTTCATACCCAACTACACCGAAATGGCTAAAGGATTTACTCGACTCTCAAAAAAGGGGGTTCCCATTCATTGGGACCAAGTTGCACAAGATTCTTTTGATGCTATCAAGGATACTCTTGTCTGGGTGTCATTAATGTATCCCCCAAATTATCAGAACGATTATCTCTTATATATCGCCACGGCTGATACGACCATTGCTATGGTATTGGTCCAAGTAGAAAATGGGATATAACATCCAATCTATTATTTGATTCGTAATCTCAATGATACGGAAGTCAAGTATTTGTACATAGAAAAGCTTGCCTTGGCAGCTGTTCAAGCTGTCCAAAGATTTCGCCCCTATATCCTATTCCAAAAGACCATTGTCATTTCGGATTGCAACCTCATGACATATATCTTATCACGTCAATTGCTGGGGGGAAAGTATTCAAAATGGATTGTCATTTTGCAAAAAATTGATTTGGAATTCATGAAATCCAAGTCAAAGAAGTCTTTAGTTTTGGCTGAGCTTATCTGTGACCTTCCCTCCGATAGTACTGCTACTACGTTGGAACCATCAATTCTTGAAGAGTCTCTATTTATGATGGGATCATCCGATCCTTGGCATGGAGATTTTATCATTTATCTCAAAACCCAAACTTTTTGGCCTGATACCTCTCGCTCTGAATATGACGTATTCGATACCAAGCCAAATATTATCTGATCGTCGGCGATACACTTTATCGTTGTGGTGTTGATACTATTTTAAGAAGGTGCCTCACTCATGAGGAGGAAAAAAAGGTTTTAAATGATTGTCATGCTGGGGCTTGTGGTGGAAATTTATCTAGATACGCTACTGCATAGAAGATAATCTATGTCGGTTACTTTTGGCCTACTATATTTCGGGACTGCATCCTCACAGTCAGAAGTGGTCATGCGTGCCAGATTTTTTATCGTAAAATCCGCAAACTGCTAGTGCCAATGAATCATGTTGTCTCTGTAGGACCATTTTCGAAATGGGGCATTGACTTCATGACCTGTAACCCTTGTTCGTCTGGGGGGCATGGCTATATTATTGTCACAGTAAACTAATTTACCAAATGGGCTGAAGCGATGCCTACATTCAAAAATATAGGACAAACAACTACATTGTTTTTATTTAATCATGTTATTGCACAGTTTGGGGTCCCACAGGCTATAGTCACAGATCATGGGAAGCATTTTAGCAACCACATGATGACTAAATTTACTGCCAAGATAGGATTGTCACATGATAATTCTACTCCTTATTATCCATAATCAAATGGAAAAGTCGAAGCTATCAACAAAATTCTTAAATGTATGCTTCAACGAATGATAGGAGTTCGTAAAAGAAATTGACATTTGATCCCGTTATTGGCCTTGTGGGCGTATCCAACCTCGGTGAGAAATGCAACTGGATTTACTCCTTTTCAATTGGTGTATGGTCTAGAAGCTATCTTGCCAATCCAATGTGAAATACCATTGTTAAAACTCGCAATCAACTTATTACCTGACACCTCAAAAGAAGAAGCATGTCTTTTTAACCTCATCCATCTTGATGAAACATGTTGTGAAGTCCAATTAGCCAACGAAGCACATAAGAGACGTATAAAGGCGCAATATGAAAAATATTTCCAACCTCGCATTTTGTCAGAGGGCGACTTGGTCCTTCTTTATGATCAAGAAGCTGATGTATAGGTACAGGGAAATTTGAGCCATTATGGCATGGCCCCTATATTGTTAAAATATTTCTTGCTAAGGGTGCCAATGAGTTGGTGGATTACGATGGAATTCCATTGGTGCAACCTAGAAACAGGTTGTATCTGAAATGTTACTATGCTTAATCATGAGCGTAGTAATTTTTTGTATTATATTATATATATATGTTGTTGATTTGAATTCACTGTCTTAGTTTGTTTTTAGAGTTTTCTTGATGTTAGTAATTTGCTTTATAATTCATCGCATATGTCTGAATCTTTGGAACCATTTATTGGATATGCTGATGGTGCTAGTCGTAGTACGAAAAATCTATCCTCTGCAGTGTGGGCCATTTTCGCTCCAAACGACCAGTTAGTGAGTTTTCGAGGGATTTGTATTGGTAGATTGACAAACAATATTGCTGAGTATAGTGCATTGATCGAACTTCTCTCTGATTCCATTTCATTTGGTATTAACTGCATCATTATAAGGTTAGACT
This sequence comes from Pinus albicaulis, assembly GCA_034641835.2. NCBI lineage: Eukaryota > Viridiplantae > Streptophyta > Pinopsida > Pinales > Pinaceae > Pinus > Pinus albicaulis. The sequence continues at coordinate 1,974,131,832 of CM076578.1, forward strand.
CACAACTTGTGGTATTACAACTTACTAGTGTTTATACTGTTAGAATTCCAACACTGCATCATTTTGTCCTAAGAGTTCGACTTTTGGAAAGACACTTTGATTTTATTCAATATCAACACATTTCCAGAAATTTGAATACATTGACTGATTCTTTAGCTAATCAAGTTTTAGACGTTCATTTGCAACACATGTAAAGATACATTCACATAATTGACTAGGATTATGCAATAAACATAGGAAAACACTGAAATCAAATAAATAGATAGTCATAGGTTTTTACAAAAAATTATGCCCAAGACACATTGGTCATCTGACCTCAAAATGTATGCAAAATATTGAAAGTAAACTAGTGATGCTCATGGTAACATGCTATGGAAGTAGCTATCCTATGCAGTAACCGCATCCAGCGGTTAGGAATGCCTATAGTGTGGCGCTGCAGTCGCATGGGTAACTCTTCGATCTGTTAATCTATAATCCTGAAGGTCAAACCCTCTATGTGCTGCCGAAGCTTATACATAGTCTCAACCATGTATAGATCATGAAGGACTGCTCTCCCGACATCCCTCTCTGCTGGCTCACCTGCCCCATGCTCTAGTTCCTCCACCGGTTGAACTCAACCAAAATCCGCATTACATCAAAACTTTAGTTTAATCTTGGGAAAACATCAAAAAATACAAAAACATTGTATAAACCTTAGGAAAATAAAAAACATGGTCAAAATATTCTTACCTATTACACCCCACTGAACGCCTTCTGGTAAGGATAAGTCCGAATCTCCTCAAAAATCTACGCCTGCATATGCATACTCATCAATGGTGACAACTTGTCGCCTGAACCAGGTGAAGAACACATTCAAGAACACAATGGTCGATTGGCTTGCATGCCTACCCATTAGTTCTACCCATATCTGCATCCTCGAATCTCTAGGGTTAGACACACCCTGTGTCACATGCTGAGGTTGCATCAGTGTAATCCGCTCTAAGGTAAATGAAATGAGGATCGAGCCATAACTGAATTTTTTCTTCCTTCCTCCCTTTGCTCTGTTCAGTTGTTCCTTTATTTGGGAAAGTATAACTTCAGACTAGTTGAAGACTGTTGGATCCATGCACTCTAGCGCATACTGCATATATGATCTATTCGCTACATGTAGTGTAACGGTGCCAACAAGTTTTTCGATCGTGAAAAGAATGGTTCTCAAAGGCAAATCTCGAACATCATGGATGTTTATCTTCCCATATTTGCTCGGCTCTACCCCTAGATAGAAATACTGCAAAACATAGTCTCTCACTGTCTCTCCTCCAAGAGAAGACCCTGAGAGGGAGATGGGAAAGCCTCTCCTTGACAAATCTGTGAGAAAATATAAATCCTCCACTATAATGGGAACCACTTTGTTCCTAATGTGAAATGCCTCAATAGTTGGATCCTATGTTCGAACTAGGAACTCCAAGGGTTCTATTTGTTGCCTCATCCCTGACAAGCGGAATTACTTTAACAACCCACAATCTCTTAGGGCTCTTACTGTACCCAAATCATTTATGGAAACCATATTCTGTTCTTCATGCTCTCTTTCTCTCCATGTAATCGTCATTATAGTCTGATGAAATCCTGAAACATAGCCATAAGACTCATTAGACTCCTTTCAATGCAAAAAATAAGACAAATTTTGGGCATAGTGCAAGAATAAAAAATGGATATTGTGCCCAACGTAGTCTTGAACAAGGGAAAATGCATTGCATACACAACTAGACTTCAATTTAGGTGCTCCACAATGCACTTTTCGATGCTCAAGGGTGCGTTTCCCTCTTTGGAAGAAAATTTTACCCTAAAGGGCTTAAAACCCTAAAAATTTGCAATGAAAGGAAATGAATTTATTACTGAAATAAAGAGAGGGTTCATGGTACTAACCTGGATCAAACGGAGATGAAAACCATCCACAGAATTGATCGCAATCAACAGCTGAAGTTCGAGGGAAAAAACAGGTTCAGAGCTCCAAAATACAAATGGTAACTATTAAATGGTAAAAATGAATAGTAAAACTCTTTTTATTAGTCATTTGATTATTTGTAATGAATATTTATTGCTGTGACTATGGTTTTATTATGTTTTTATCATGAAACAAGTATTTCTAATCCATTTGATGTTGTTTTGAACAGGTTTTACAACTGATGAAAAGACTAGTCGTGCAAATTTATTTAAACAATGATTTGACCACAAAGCATACTTTTATCCTTATTTTTCGAGCTTTGTTAAAAACGAAAAAGGACTTGAAGCACACTTTTATCTCTTTTTCGAGCTTCGATAACAACTAAAAAGGAACCCCTGGAGTCTTCTTTTAGCTCTTTTCAGACTCCGATAATGTGAAAATATTGCCGAGCACTTGTATTTTCGAGCTAGTAAAATTAAATGAATTTATATCTAAGAATAAGTTTAACCCTTTTCTGAACTGAAATAGATTATTTACGAAAAAGGAATACCTTAGTCAAACATGACTAAAGAGGTTCTCTCAGATATTATTTTACACTTTTTTGGATCTGAGCGACAACTTTACGAAAAATTACTTATGGATTTTTCTTTAGTCCTCTTTTTCAAACTCTCTAAATATGAAAAAGGACCGGGCTGTCACTATCGTTAGGCTCGTTAAAACATAAAATAGCGGAGATCTTGTAGATCATGGCAAGAATCAAGTTTCATTCATCGCTAGACTCGTTAAATTATTAAATAGCGATACATTGTTCGCCCGAAGGGTGGAGTTATAGATCAAGCATATGTTATCCTCCTCAAGCTTGTTAAAAAATAAAGAGGTACTGGTCGACAAATGACCAGGGAAAATTTTGGAAAGTAAACAAATTTTTTTATGGTAGCAGGTCGCTCTTGAACGTGACACTTCACTCCATCACCGTGATTGTTTGGGTTGGGTAATCTTCTTGACGGTTCATTCATACCTATGGTTCATCATACCTTCACTTCTATTTTTGGGTCAATGCTGCCAACTCATCTCAGTGTCGCCGATATGTTCAAGAGAAGTCATCCAGTGAATACTCATCCTTCTGCAATAATCACAAACCTTCATTCTCATGATAGTCATCCCTGAAAATTGCTATATCAAATCATCCTTTGTCTCCGAAATCAATAAATCTCGTTTCGTAATAAAGTGGCTTCTTGTCAACGTCAAATCATCATCCAGGAAGTTCAGTTAGAAACATCATATTCTAGTACCATGAGGCTTGTTACAGCATCAACAAGATCCTCGCTTCCGGACTTTTGACCGAAAGATTTTGTTTGGCATTCGACATCAAATCATCTATTCACGCCTTACAAAATGTACTGCAGTACCTTGAGAGCCATTGACATTAAGGGTGGTTCTCTCGCATTTGTTAACAACTCACATCATTGGATGGTAATAAAACGATGTCTTATCATGTTCGACTACAAATAATATATTCGCATGGCTAGACTTGTACCCGAATGATCGAGTGAACAAGATAAGAAGACCCCAGATCTAGTTTCAGCCATCTGGGCTGTGATTTTAGGATTGTTGTACACATCATCTGTACGTTGACCTTACATACAGATCTTCATCCAAACATGGGCATATATCTATAGGCATGTCTGTATTGGGCAATATTCCAATATAGATGACTTTCTGCACTATGTACATGTTATTAGATAGTTTATGTGCTGAGCATGGGAATGCCTTCCCTTAGAAATTCATGATCAAGAGGATATATCATGATGTAATGTATTGTAAGATTGATGCATATCACCACTCTGCTTCAGCTCTAACGCATCAAAGTGTAAATAATCTCATCAAAAAATATTGTTATTATTATTCTGACTTCATGCTTTAGGGGGAAATCTGTTATAGGTCAATTTGGGCATCATTCCCAATGACCTGGTTAAACTAGAAATAATCCCCAAAACTAATGAATATGGTCTATCATCCCCTATCATTTAAGTTGTTACATGCCCTAAGATAAAGAAAAAAGACAAATCATCCATGACTTCCATTGCAAGGTTTCCAAGATTTGAAGTATATGTTATATCACCTATGAGCTCACCAACGCAGTCTCTCAAGGGGATAAGTGCATTGCATATGTAGTTACCTCCATTCAAGGGTGCTCTGCAAAGCACTTCCTGACACTCAAGGGTGCATTGGTCAAATTGGGAGCGAAATTCTCATTGTTCCGAAATCTCAACTTGGCTAGTGCCTTCTAGAAGAGTGCATATGTGTCAAACTTTGAATCCATGTGTCCATTTGATACGTTTGAGCTTGGGAACATGTCTTGCCTATTATTAGAAAGTCAATGATTATGAAACTACCTTCAGCTCATCTATAAATTGAGCACAGATCCTAGTGCTTTAGAAGGAACAAATTGAGTAGAGAAATGCTGGTGGAATTTCAATTGAGGATTTGATTTGAGTGATATGTTGCTGGAGAGATTTTCATTGTGATGAGGCTGGGATGATGCTGGATATGGTGACATCAAATCAATCACTGGTTGTAACCCCCCCTTCTATCCATTAATAAATATTTCTACTTACTTTCCCACATATGTATCTGTATAAGCTTCTATATTTCATATTATGAATTTTTATCTGATGTATATGGTTCATGTTTCATTGATTTAACTGAAGAACTTGAATATGCATCTGTATATTGTAATCTCTTTTTAGTGTTCATTATTGCAGGAAATATTTTGGCGATCTAGCTTGGATTTGAAGCTACAACAAGAGCGACAAAAGGAGAATAGGAAGCCCTTGGGCCCCAAGTAGGTTTCTTGATCTATTATGTGTGTCTATTTACTATTAGGAAAAGTATTTGCAAATTTTAACCTGCTGTTCTAAATGCATGGAACTACAATTAGGGAATAATTTTTTATCCATAATTCATAATTCCGCATAACACCTTGACTTTGGTGCTCATCTCCTTGAGCGATTGAAGGAGGAAGTATGGGTTACTCAATAACTCATGAGTTGGGAGGTGAGTCTGTAATTTATACTGATAGAGCAGTATGAATTGGTAGGAATAAACTATGCTCAACCTAACCTCACAAGAATTTTTTTTGAGGATGTGATAAGATACCTCATCCCAAGGTCTAGGTAGAATCTCTCTTCTCATCCCATTTTTACCCTCATCAGGATATTCATTAGGTAGGAAGAATCCTCTTTTGTAATTGATAACTCTTTGTATCTCTTCTTTGTTCCAATGTATCCCCATAAGGAGAGTGGTGACTCTACTAATGGAATCTTCATTAACATAGAACACTATTCCCTTGACTATAGTGACCAATTCTTGGTATTCAAGGTTGTTGATGGGTCAGCATGTTCTTCCAACAGTAGGGGGTCTGCTATTCGTGAAGTCCCAATTAGATCTCACACTGTTTGGGATAGGAGCCCCATCTAGCTTTTGGGCATGAATACCACCATGTGTGTGTGTGTGTGTTACTCTTGGTGTTCAAATGCAGAGAAATAAATATGAGACCAAGTATAAAATTCCTAAACAATGAAGACGAAATTAGCCCTCAATTGATGGATCACATAACATAATAAACTAAGGTAACAACAAGATGACGAGGAAGAGTATGCCTTAAGAGAGACTCAAATAGTTGAGACTAAGAAATACAAAAGTAGGAAAGTGTTAGAATCGAGATGCAAATTAGTTTACAATTAATTACTAACATTTGCATGGAATGAAATAGCAAAGCTTCAAAGTAAACATACAAGTTGCATGGAAGAGATTAGATCATTAACATGTAAGAAATATGTAAATACACATGCATAAAAAAAAAAAATCATCGGACAACCATTGCAAATGCTATTAAGAAGCACGAAAATCAATGCATGCAGTAAAAAAATATTCTCATTAAATACTAATAAATCCAAACACATGCATTGCAAGATTTTCAAAATCTAATAGTGGATTGAGAACAATTCATATAATATTTAAAAACACAAACCCTAGCCTCACAATCACTCAACCTATAAACCACCAAGACAAAATTTGCTTAAGGCCTAGAATGCTACAATGCTACTAAAGTATTCAAGTGCCAAAAGCTTCTCTAACGAATGAGGCATGAAGGTCTTTTATGCAAGTGGGTGGGTGATTTTTCACTCTCTCATGACCTTTCAAATACCCTCTTTACATACTTGATATACATAAATATTTGCATTCGAAGTGACCCTTGGATGAATTTTTATTTTTAATCGTTGATAATATTATTACAATATAATAAATAAAATAAATCAAACTTTTGGGCTTGCAGATGTAGATCCATAAAATTAGCAATCACCTTAGCAACTTCAACTTTGAAATGGTATCAGATACACCTTGCCGAGGATTATTAACATAAATGAGCCCAATTTCTCTTTATTACTCTTGCATAACAACTAAAAGAGATTATTAATTCCTTCCTCGAAAAATACCTCATCAATACACAAGTTTACACTTAAATGCCCCTAAATATTTATGCACAAATAACTAAACCCTAGTCATTGAATTGATGAAAGAAAATAAGAAGTGAGGATTACCATGGCCACATGCTAAGACAAAAACTCTAGACATTGCCTCCCTGCCCTTTAATGATTTTCAAAGGAATATTAGATATCCAAAACTTCTTCCCTCTACACATTCCTACAACTATGATTTTCAACATTAATGACATTCTCATACTTTAATCAGCTATTAGAAAATAATGACATTTCTAATATGGCGTTTGCAACAAAATTTGGGTTAATTCCATAACACATGGATTTATATGTTGTAGTGTCCTTCAAGAACCCTCATTCCTGCATGCATGTGACTAACCATTAGGGTACCATCTGAAAACATTGCAAATATTCTTCATTCACTACATTCAAATTCAATAATACATAAAACTAATATTAAGGGTTCATGATCCAGGTGCATATTGGTGGCCACTCACCTATTCCACTTGGGGCCCCACCATTGTTTCTTTCATTTTTTTAGTTTCCTTAATTGTAGCACAATTTACTATTTTTAGTAGTTTTTTGGGTCTCGAACTTCCGGGGCCGTTTTGAGGCACTAAACGACATTTTTTGGGAAAACCAGGAACAACATGGGTCATGGAATAATGTTGCTCACTCAAAAATTGTAGTTAGATATATCTTTATAACAAGGTATTGAGCATGTCAAACATAAATCATATGCCAAAGTTACGTCCTCGGGAAGTTGATGTACCAATTTACAAAAACGGGGCCCATAGTTTTGGTGCTTCATCTCCTAGGGTTAGGTTTTTGGATGTTTAGGGTTTTCCATTGTTTCTAAATAATAAATAGGCCCTTTAGCTTCATTGTAACACAGTTCAGAGGCCTGTAGCCACCACATCTCTTCTCAGATATAAGCTACCAGTGCCCTAGCTAGTTTATTTCCATTCTATTTGTAAACAAATTTTAGTTCTTTGATATTAATGAAATGAAGTGTTATTTCCACTACATTTTTGTATTTATGGTTATATGTATATTCTATTGCGTTCCTACATAAATCCAAATTAGTGGTATCAAAGTGGTTTGCTCTTTCTCGATCCTTCTTTGCATGTCCCCAATGAGGTTGGGGTATAAGGAGTTAGGGCTCAATCTAGTTGAACCTTTGCAAGATCAGCCTCGCAAACCCTAATGACCGCCCATGGGGGACGAAAAGAAATATGAGGGAGTAGGAAATCCTATCAAAATATTGCTCGAGGAGGCCCTCTAAAAAAAAGGAACGCAATGATGGATAACTTTTCCCAGATCCTTCAACAACTACCCAATGACAACACATATGCATCCAACAACCACTCTGGAGGCGCAAATCCTTTTAAGGTACAAGTAAAATTTGACATTCCCATATTTGAGGGAAAAATAGATGGATATGCCGCATATAGATGGTTAAATCTATTAGAAGGATATTTCTCGGTCTATGAATTTTTCGACCGGGAGAAGATTATTTTTTCACTCCTCAAAGCTAACCCCATGTCAAGGACTGGTGGGAAACCTACTGTGAGAAAAAGGACAAGGGGGAACCCTCTCTGTTCTCAGTCGTACCCACTTGCAATTATTTCCGAGATTCCATCAAGGAACAATATTACCCCGTGGGGATCTATGAGGACAAGACCATACATTGGACTACGCTACAACAACAAAGGGGTCAAGATGTGCATGAGATGACGAATCTGTTCCATACCATGCACATAAAGTTGGGTATCAAATATTTGGGGAAACATTTGGTGCTGAAGTATCACAGTTGTCTGCACAGATACATTCAGGAGGAAATGGAGTTCCTCGACATCTCCTTTCTTGGTACAAAATACCGTTATGCTGCTAAAATTGAGCAGAAATTCAAATAGAAGAAGCGAGAATTTGGATCTGTGAATCAAAAGCAAGGGAAATGTGCGCCCAAACCATAGAAAAAAGGACAAAGCCAAGGCATGGCAGCCCAAGATAACCTATCGAAGCCGCAAGCAAAGAACAATACCGCGAAGCCGAAGAAGGACACAGAAAAGTGGTGTGAGTTCCATAAGAGATCCACTCACAACACAAGTGAGTGTCGGGCCAAGCAGTCACTAGTGGCCAAGATGAGGGCTTCTGAATTAGATGCATGCTCCGAATCTGAATTAGAACCTGACAAGGGGAATGAAAAAGGGAAGAAAATTATCGATGTGGAGCCCAACGCCACCATTTCCACTACAAAGATCCAGAAGGAGGAACCAAAACATCCAGAGGAGGAGCAACGTCTCTTCCACTCCCAGATGTGGGTAACGGGTTCCCTGCTACAGTTCATTGTCAACAGTGGGAGCCAAAAGAAACTCATTTCAACGGAGGTCATGAAGCGTTTGGGCTTTCTGACAAGAACACACCCACAACCGTACACCATCGGGTGGCTTCACCAAGGAGAGGATCTCCGCGTCAGCCAATAGTGCTACCTTCCCTACAGCATCAAGCCCTTCACAAATGAGGTATTATGTGAAATTTATCCTCTTGATGTTTCTGATGTATTATTAGGCCAACCATACTTGTGGAAGTGACATGTTGTGTATGAGTCCCATACACGTGTTGTTATTGTTACTTTGGGCAATAAGTTGCACAGGATACCAGAGGTACCACCGCTTGCGGCTATCTCTTTGGTTACTACAAAAAAATGCAGTAAGCTCATTTCCAAAACCGAGAAATTTCTTTTCTTGATGATCTGCCCTAGGGTAAGAAGAAAAATGTGGCCACAACCTATAGACAGGGCTCCTCTGCACGATAACAAAAAATAGACAAGGTCGTGGAGGAGTATGGGGACATCTTCACCTCACCCACAGGGGTGCGTCTGCACTGTCAGGTCAAGCACCCAATCGATCTGACCCCAGGTGCGTCATTTCCCAATTGACCGATTGATCCGAATTTTATGGAGGAACACAACATAATACAAATATAACCATAAACACAGAGATGCAGCGGAAATAATGCTTCATTTTATTAATAAAAGAATGACTGAAATATGCTTACAAATGGAAATAAAAATAGCTAGGGTGATGGTAGCTTATCTATGAGAAGAGATGTGGCGGCTACAGACCTCTGAACTATGTTATAATGAGGCCCGAGGGCCTATTTATTATTGATAAATAATGGATAACTCTAAACGTCCAAAAACCTAACCCTAGGAGATGAAGCGCCAAAACTATGGGCCCTGTTTGGGTAAATTGGTGTTTCAACTTCCCGGGGATGTAACTTTGGCATACGATATTTGTTTGACGCGTATCATACCTCTTTAGAAAGATCTATCTGAGGAGTAGAACTTTCAATGTGATCAAAATTGGTCCATGAACCCATGTTGCTCTTGGTTTTCCCAAAAAACGTCGTTTAGGGTCTCAAAACGGCTCCAGAAGTTCAGGACCCGAAAAAATGCTAAAAATAGTAAAGTTGTGCTGCAACTTAAAAACTGAAAGAAATGATGGTGGGGGTACAAATGGAATAGGTGGGTGGCCACCAATATCCACCTGGATCATTAAAGCCCCAAAACGGCTCTGGGAGTGTAGGACCCGAAAACCTGCTAAAAATAGTAAGTTGTGCTGAATGTGAAAAACTGCAAGAATTGATGGTGCGGGTCCAAATGGAATAGGTGGGTGGCCACTGATATCCACCTGGATCATTCCTCCCTCCTTAGGAAGCAATGGTCCCCATTGCATTGAGATCCTCCATGAGATGAGGCAAATTCTGTTGAACTGGGTATTAGATTTGTCAAAGATGTCATGGACCTAAGGGCAGACATGCTGAATGCGTTTAGTAATTTTGGTTTCTTTATTAGCCTCATATAGTACATGTGTGGATTTTGTATGTGTAGTTTCAGGAGCTATGGAAACATCAGGCAGCGGTGCGTCGGGGGTCAGATCAATGGAGTGCTTTTCCTGACACTGTAGAGGAACCTCTGTGAGTGAGGAGAAAATGTCCTCGTATTCCTCCATGAATTTATCCATATGCTGTAGCCGTGCAAGGGAGCCCTGTTTTGAGGTTGTGGCCACAATATTGTTCTTTCCCTATGAGCGAGTTGTAAGGAAAATAAATTTCTTGGTTTGGGAAACAATCTTACTGCGTTGTTTTACAGTAGTCAAAGAGATGACAGGAGGTGGTGCTACCTTCGGTATCCTGTACAAGTTGTTTCCAAAAGTAATAGTAATAGCATGAGGAATAGAATCGTACATAGCATGTCGCCTCCACAAGTATGGTTGGCCCAATAATACATCCACTACATCAAGAGGAGCAACATCACATAATACCTCATCCGTGAATGGTTTGATGTTGTACAGAAGGCGACACTGTTGGCGGATGCAGATATCTCTCCCTGGGTGAAGCCATCCAATGGTATATGGCTGCAGGTGTGCTATGGTTGGTAGGCCGAGCTGCTTCACGAACTCTATTGAAATGAGGTTCTTTTGGCTTCCGCTATCGATAAGGAATTGGAGTGGAGAACCCTTTACCCACATTTGTGAATGGAAGAGGTGCTCCCCCTCCTCTGGATCCTCGAGATCCTCCCTCTGGATCTTGGCAGTGGAAATAACGGCACTGGGATCTGAATCAATGATTTTCTTCCCTTTTTCATTACCTTTGTCTGGTTCTGACTCAGGATCAAAAAATGCATTTGATTCGGGTGCCTTTAGTTCGGCCACCAATGACTGTTTGGCTCAACACTTGTTTGTTATGTGTGGGGCTGTTACTTCCCCGTGTCCTTATTTGGATTTTTTTTTTTCTCTGAGTCGCCCCGCTTTGGCCTTTCCCCTTGTTCTGCGGTTCGGGGGCACCTTTCCCTAGCTTCAGATTCGTAGATCCAAAGTCTCACTTCTTCTGCTTAAATTTCTACTCGATCTTGGGGGCATAGCGATATGCCATGCCAAGCGATGTAATGTCGAGGAACTCCATTTCCTCTTGAATGTGTTTGTGTAGATAGCTGCGGTACTTGAGCACCAAATATCTCTCTGAATATTTAATACCCAACTTTGTGCGCAGGGTATGGAAAAAATTCGTTAGTTCGTGCACATCTTGATCCCTTTGCTGCCGCAGCATGGTCCATTGGATCTATTTGTCCTCATAGCTCCCCACGGGGTAATATTGTTCCTTGATGCCTTCTCGGAATGAATTCCAAGTGGGTGTGGCCAAGAACAGAGAGGGTTCCCCTTCATCCTCTTGCTCACAGTAGGTTTCCCACCAGTATTTGACATGGGGAGCGGCTTTGAGGAGTGCAAAAATAATATTTTCTTGGTTGGATAAATCATGGACCGAGAAATACCCTTCCAGCAAATTTAACCATCCATCTATAATGTCTGCATCTATTTGGCCTTCAAATACAATAATTTCAAAGTTTACCTGTACCTTGAAGGGAGTGGCGCCTCTAGAGTGGCTGTTGGATGTAGATGCGTCGTAAGTGGGCAGTCGTTGAAGGATCTGAGCAAATTTATCCATCATCGCGTTCCTTTGTTTCTCGAGTGCCTCCTCGAGAAATATTTTGATAGGATCTCCTGATCCCTCATCTTTCTTTTCTTACGCCATGGGAGGTCGTCAGGGTTTGCGAGGCTGATCTTGCAAGGGTTCAACCAGATCGAGCCCTAACTCCTTATACCCTGACTGCGTTGGGGACATGCAAAAAAAAAAGAGAAAGAGAAGACCGCTCTGATACCACTGATCCGGATTTTATGCAGGAACACAATAGAATATAGATATAACCATAAACACATATATGCAATGGAAATAATGCTTCATTTTATTAATAAAAGAATGACTGAAATATGCTTACAGACATAATGGAAATAAAAATAGCTAAGGTGATGGTAACGTATCTCTAAGAAGATATGTGGCAGCTACAGACCTCTGAAATATGTTACAATGAGGCTCGAGGGCCTATTTATTATTGAGAAACAATGGAGAACTCTAAACGTCCAAAAACCTAACCCTAGGAGATGAAGCGCCAAAACTATGGGCCCCATTTGGGTAAATTGGTGTTTCAAGTTCCAGGGGATGTAACTTCGGCATATGATCTTTGTTTGATGTGTATCATACCTCGTTAGAAAGATCTATCCGAAGAGTGAAACTTTTGATGTGAGTAAAATTGATACATGGTCCCATGTTGCTCCCGATTTTCCAAAAAAATGTCGTTTAGGGCCTCAAAACGGCTCTGGAAGTTCAGGACCCGAAAACTGCTAAAAATAGTAAGTTGTACTGCAACTTAAAAACTAAAAGAACTGACGGTGGGGGTTGAAATGGAATAGGTGGGTGGCCACCAATATCCACCTGGATTATTAAGGCCCCAAAACGGCTTCGGGAGTGTAGGACCAGAAAACCTGCTAAAAATAGTAAGTTGTGCTGAATATGAAAAGCTACAAGAATTGATGGTGCGGGTCCAAATGGAATAGGTGGGTGGCCATCGATATTCACCTGGATCATTCATCCCTCCTCAGGAAGAAATGGTCCCCATTGCGTTGAGATCCTCCATGAGATGAGGCAAATTCAATTGAAATGGGTATTATATTTGTCGAAGATGTGATGGACCTGCGGGCAGACATGCTGGATGCGTTTAGTAATTTTGGTTTCTTTATCAGCCTCAGATAATACATGTGTGGATTATGTATGTGTAGTTGCAGGAGGTATGGCAACATCAGGTGGCGGTGTGTCGAGGGTCAAATCAATGGAGTTCTTGTCCTGACAGTGTAGAGAAACCTCTGTGAGTGAGGAGAAAATGTCCTCGTATTCCTCCATGACTTTGTCCATCTGCTGCAGCTGTGCAAGGGAGCCCTCTGTCAAGGTTGTGGCCACAATTTTCTTCTTTCCCTATGAATGAGTTGTAAGGAAAATAAATTTCCTGTTTTGATAAAAAATCTTACTGCGTTGTTTTGCAGTAGTCAAAGAGATGACAAGAGACGGTACTACCTCCAGTATCCTGTACAAGTTATTTCCCAAAGTAATAATAACAACGTGAGGCCTAGACTTGTACATAGCATGTCGCCTCCACAAGTATGGTTGGCCCAATAATACATCAGCTACATCAAGAGGAGCAATATCACATAATACCTCATCCGTGAATGGCTTGATGTTGTACGGAAGGTGAAACTGTTGGCAAATGCAGATATCTCTCCCTGGGTGAAGCCACCCTATGGTATATGACTGCAGGTGTGCTCTGGTTGGTAGGCCGAGACGCTTCACGAACTCTGCTGAAATGAGGTTCTTTTGGATTCTGCTATCGACAAGGAATTGTAGTGGAGAACCCTTTACCCACATCTACGAATGGAAGAGCCGCTCCCCCTCCTTTAGATCCTCAAGATCCTCCCTCTGGATCTTGGCAGTGGAAACAATGGCATTGGGGTCCACATCAATGATTTGCTTCCCTTTGTCATTTCCTTTGTCTGGTTCTAACTCAGGATCAGAAAATGCATCTGATTCGGGGGCCTTTAGTTTGGCCACCAATGACTGTTTGGACCGACGCTCATTTGTGCTATGAGTGGGGCTGTTATGAAATTCAAACCTCTTCCCCATGTCCTTCTTTGGATTTGTGGTGTTGTTCTGAGTTGCACCAATTTGGCCTTTCCCCTTGTTCTGCGGTTCAGGGTCACCTGTCCCTGGCTTTGGATTCGCAGATCCAAAGTCTCGCTTCTTCTGCTTAAATTTCTGCTCGATCTTGGCGGCATAGTGATATGCTATGCCAAGCGATGTAATGTTGAGGAAATCCATTTACTTATGAATGTGTTTGTGCAAAATGCCGCGATAATTAAGCACCAAATGTCTCTCTGAATCTTTAATACCCAACTTTGTGCATAGGCTATGGAACAAATTCATCAGTTCATGCACATATTTATCCCTTTGCTGCCGCAACATGGTCCATTGGATGCATTTTTCCTCATAGCTCCCCACAGGGTAATATTTTTCCTTGATGCCACCTCAGAATTAATTCCAAGTGGGTGTGGCCGAGAACAGAGAGGGTTCCCCTTCATCCTCTTGCTCTTAGTAGGTTTCCCACCAATATTTGACATGGGGAGCGACTTTGAGGACTGCAAAAATAATATTTTCTTGGTCGGAGAAATCATGGACCGAGAAATACCCTTCCAGCAAATTTAGTCATCTATCTACGATGTCTGCATCTATCTGGCCTTCAAATACAGGAGTTTACCTGTACCTTGAAGGGAGTGGCGCCTCCAGAGTGGCTGTTGGATGCAGATGCACCATAAGTGGGCAGTTGTTGAAGGATCTGAGCAAAGTTATCCATCACCGTGATCCTTTGTTTCTCGAGGGCCTCCTTGAGAAATATTTTGATAGGATATCTTGCTCCCTCATCTTTCTTTTCTTCCACCATGGGAGGTCGTCGGGGTTTGTGAGGCTGATCTTGCAAGGGTTCAACTAGATCGAGCCCTAACTCCTTATACCCTGACCACGTTAGGGACATGCAAAGAAAAACAGAGAAAGAGAAGACCGCTTTGATACCACTGATTCAGATTTTATGTAGGAACACAACAGAATACAGATATAACCATAAACACAGAGATGTAGTGGAAATAATGCTTCATTTTATTAATAAAAGAATGACTAAAATATGCTTACAGACATAATGGAAATAAGAATAGCTAGGGTCCTGGTAGCGTATCTCTGAGAAGAGATGTGGCTGCTACTGTTGGAATGGGGTCTCCTAACAAGCTACGAAACTGGTCCATTTTGGTTATTTTTTGTTATATTTAGTATAACGTAGGGGTTGTGGGGTGGGTCAAAGCCCCGAACGCATTGTAATGGGTTAAAGGGTAAACTAGGGGTCCGAAAACCATGGGTTGCGGACCATAGGAATGTTAAAGCTAGATTGCTATAAATAGAGAGGCATTTCAGATTGTAAGAGGTAGGATTTGATGAGCTATTGATGCGATCTATTGTGTAAGAAATTTGTTTGGGTTTTTGGGGAATGGACTCCTGCTGGCTGTGTGCGTGGAGATCCTAGTCCAGCTGTGTGTTGACCCTGCTGTTGTGTGCGTAGGTTGGGAAGGGAATTGTAAAGAAAGGTTGATGAATGAATGAATACGCGGGATTATTAGATCTGAATCTATGAGTACTATTGAATGAATTGCTGGTAATTACTGTGTTATGCATTTTCTGTCTTTGCGCTACGAAGGTCTGTATATTGAATGATTGGATCTGTTACACTCTGGTTATATCATGCTGCGAGAGTCTGTGTATTGAATTGGATCTAGATCTGTTCTGTTCTGGTTATGTAACGTTGTGTTGATGTTATGAAAATAATATAATTGTAGATATAGTGCACGTGGATGCAATTAAATACATATTTAACCCTGCGCAGAGACAAGGTAATCTGAACCGAACACAGCCCTGCTTGCCTTACCCTTCCTTTCTCAGGGTGTGGAAACCTGGTTCCAACACCCACCCATACTACTTCGGGTGAGACTGTGACCTGCACAAGCGGGTCACTGCCGAAAGGGCCAGTAGTATAGGGGTTTGTTGGCAAACCTTGCACAGCGAAGTTGGGTCAGGACCCCTCAAGCCAACAAATGGTTCCGTTGCCGGGACCGGAAGAGATCTAAGAAAGGGATCGGGTAATGACAAGAGAATACTGGAAGCCTAAAAGAAAATAGATCGAGGACTGGTTCGAAAGGCAGATCCAGGAGTTTGCAGTAAAAGGAAACCGAAGTGAAAAGTTAACGGCGGAAAGGTGGAAAAATAGGTATGTTCTTACTGAAAGCTACGAAATATTCTTTGTAACCTTTGCAATTGAGCTTCAGGAGTGGCTGGCCCGGCTGGTAGAATTCCAGAAGTGCTGGAAGTATGAGCGAGTCACTCAGTGGACTCCAGATCTGCTAGAACAGCTGGAAAGAACTGATAATACTATTACACGCACGGTGGATCACTGGATGGGTAGTTGTCGAGGCATAAAAAGGTATATTTTTAACACCTATTTATCTCACATTAATTATCAATCCGGGAGCGACTTTTTATTTCAAGAGTGTACTCAGTCTGAGGCAGCAATTCATCCAAGAGTAATGCTGTGAAGATGTAGTACAGAACAAATGCAAAGGTAAAAAATGCTTGTAAAGAAACCTAATTACAATGATAGGAATATAAAAGCTAAACTATAGCAATCTTGCTGGACATCGATCAGGGATGCAGTAGCAATAACTCTTTCCCCTAGAAATCGATGTAAGATGACCAAATCTTGGGACTCTGGAGAGAATATCTCTATCCACTACAGTTCGGCGATCTTAAAGCAAGTGAAACAACTGAAAGGAAATGAAATCCAGAAAAGGAACAGCAGCATATAACTGTAACTCATCTATTTGCAAATCGAAAGATGTAAATAAACAATGAACAGAAAGTGGAACAATAACATGAAATGAACAACAATCAAATAACTCTGTAATCATAACAAATCTAAATGCAATTATCACAAAAAAGAAATAAAAGAATAGAAATACAAGCAGCGGATTGCTCCACCAGGGCCGGGCCCTCAACCGCCGGTGAAAGCGCCGCTGGGCTACTGTAGAGCTTGAGAAATGGAACAAGAACGCCTCTTTGTATTAATCAAACATGAATAGCTTTTACATCAGTTGCTCTTTTCTCACAAGAGTCAAGGAATTACAATGATACAAAGGAAATTCAATAATCATCCATTCTCCTCCATTCTCCCATTGTTTTTTAATACACAATACATGTTCTCCTTTTATAATCAGAAGGAGGAGAAATTAAATAGCAAATATAATCTCCCATAACAATATTATCAAATAGAAAATATATTTCCAACAATCTTTCAACAAGAGCAAGGTGAATTTGGCTTTGCAACTGAGATTTGGAGGACGGCCGCAACAACAGAATTGAGAAAATTGTACTCAAAGAACTCTGCGTATCTCTCAATAAAGGCCGAATTTTGGCAAACCATTCTTTTAAAAAGTTAATTGGGTCCGTTCTGGACAAAACCCATGTTTTGGATTTTCCATATTCTTCTTCATTTGCCCAAAATCTTAACCGCAAAACTGTCACTTCTTATTCCAGTGGATTTCTGAGTTGGAATATTTCACAATGATTTGGAAATCAAATCTGCAATCTGGTAATTATCTTGGAGGCTAAAATGGTGAATGATATTAATAAGCCATCATTGATAAAATTATGCATAATAATAATCAATTTATTAAAAATAAAGGAGAAGAATTAATATTCATCCATAAGAGCATAAATCATTATTAAATGGATTTATATGATAAATTATAATAAATGACATGATAAAGAAGAGTGAAAATGGATGAAATAAGTGTTAAGAAGTGGTCGTATTCACGGCCCAATAGTAGTGTGCTAGGAGGCTTTGTGACAGAGTTTACCATTGATCCGTTTGTATCATACTCTGAGGCCGAGCGAAGATTCTTCAAAGGATTCTGGGGTAAGTTTCTGAGGACGTTACCATTACTGATCAAGAAGTTGTTGTGCGAGAAGAGAATTCTGTGTAGCCATACCAACTGAATGACCTCGGATCCAAATGAGAGCGCGACATGTAGTGGTAAGTATTATCGGACCAACCTTGACGGAGGAAGGGCCACCTATAGCCCAGTGAAGGAACCGGCTACATCACCACCTAGGGCACACAAGGGTAAGAATTCGCCTATAACGTCATCCCTGGATAGTGATATGGTTGCACATTTGAAACTACCGACCTTCAAAGGGGTAGGAGATGAGGACATGGATTGATTTTGGTTCATTGCAGACTCTATCTAGACTACGCAGAACGTGGCAGGTGATACAATAAAAATGGCACAACTGTCTTTAGCATTCGAAGACAGAGATCTAGATTGGTATATGTGATATGTTTCCCAGAATGGAACCGCCTCCATTCAGGATATTAAGGATGATCTGAAGCAACAATTCCGCAAGCCGAAGTCTTATTCCCAGTTAGTAGTAGACGTAAAGGACTTCAAACAAGGTGCATCTGAATCAGTATGGGAGGCGGATCAACGGTTAAAGAAGGCAATTAGGGAAGGAGGGTTTGAGTATGATGATAGAAAACATACAAAATGGTTCATCGCCATGTTGTTACCTCACCTGCGCACACCAATGAATCATCAGACCTTTGAATCGTAGGAGAAAGCTGTAGAAGCCGCTATGAAGTTAGAAGTTGCTCCCCAGGAGGATACCTCAACAGGAGTCCAATAGATCCAGGAAAAACTCGGGGCTATGCACATAGAGATACAGAACCTACGAAAAGAGCGAGGAAAAGACATCTATGCGGATCTCTGGTGTATACGTTGCCGAGTGTCTGGTCACACAAAGGATCAGTGCCCTCTACTGACTGATTATATGCAAGTCGGAGGACCTAGCCCACTACGCCTAGGGGTAAGTAGGGAACCTGTCCTGTTGCGACCAGGATCAAGTGGATTTTCACTATGGTGTGATGATTGTCGAGTAGTAGGCCTACACGATACGAACCATTGCCCTCGGCTGGGTGCATATGTCCTAGATCTAAAACAACAATGGTGCCAATTTTGTCGATCCGTAGGACATGACGAGCAGAATTTTCGAACATATGACTTAATGATGGATCGCGGGAACCTATATCGAGTGCAATCAGACCCTGCATCGCCAAGACTGGCTGTGCACTTTGGAGGATCACTGGCTCGAGGAAGAGGAGGTCAGGGAGGAAGCACAGGCCGAGGATGAGGTTAGCTAATCTGTTATAACTGTGGAGAAATAGGGCACTTTGCCAGAGAATGCCCTAATCCCACCAGGCCATCGTGTAAATACTGCAAACAACTGGACCATGAGGTAGAAGACTGCCCGATCTTAATATCTATAATGTAGGAAAAGCAGCCTACCCCTACGCAGAATGTACAGAGGGTTAAAACTGAGCTACGAGAAGCAGATCCAAGTGTAAATGTCATAACACGTAGCGGGCTGGACACCAAGGGAAGCAAAGAGGTATCCTGCGAAGAACATGCACTACTAGCAACCCCTACGCTATCTTAGAGTGAGGAAGAAATTGAGACCTTTTTGAAGGCATGTTTGAAATTTCTCAGGAACTCACAGGCCGTAAGAAATCTCTTGGCCTTAATGAATACCTGCGCAGCTCAGACCACGTTGATTCCTGAGACCAAGGACGTGCACAAACTGTACAGCTCTAAGAAACGCATAGGGAGAGAAATGCGGCTAACTGCACAAATCAGAGACTATGAAATGGATCAAGTTATCTTAGATCTTGGATCTGATGCTAATGTTTTACCTAAGCAGACCTGGCAACGAATGGGGAAGCCCAAATTGGAATGGTCCACTATCCAGATGTGCATGGAAAATCAATAGAAAATCATTCCCTTGGGTAGGTTACCAAAATTTATGGTTGAAATTGCAGGGGAAAGGGTCCTAGCTGACTTTGAAGTAATTGAGATAGTTGAAGATGCGAACCCCTACCCTGTGCTCCTTGGGCTGGACTAGGAAATGGACATGGGAGGTATTATCAACCTCAAGAAACGAAGCATGGTGTTTGAAATCGAAGGCACGCGTGTCATAGTACCCCTGGATCCCGCGGAAGGTACCTGGTATACCGAGCTTGTCCATACGAAGGAAGAATTAGATCATATTTATAAGATCACTGTGCAAGATGAAGATTGGGTTAACCCCACGGATGAAGGGATGCTCTATTGGGAAAAGGACAGTGAATGTTTTTCCAACTCCGATGAGGAGCTGGAGAATTGGCAGAGCCAGCTGCATGAGGTTTCGGTGCTTGACAGCCTTCAGACCGTCAAAAACTTCCATCACATCTCTACCATAGAAAGAACCTTGCCTTGCCAAGAGAACACAGATGACACTCAGAAGCCTATGAAGCCTAAGGGTTTCACGGAATGTAGGTCCGAAGCACTACCGCTAACCCGATATGAAGCACCTACGCAGGGACCTGTCTCCCCTCCCCGGAGGAAGTATTGGAGTAGGGTGATCCTGCGTATAGAAACTCCCTTAGCCAGATGGGCCCCAAGGTTGGTCGATCCACGTGGTTACCTGTTGATGCACAACACTCAAGGGTGTGTTCGACCCTTGCCCAACCAGACTTACCAGAGTACTACTAACCTCATTGCCGATAGGATTACAGACCTATCTACAATCATGTGTATCCAGGAGAATCTGCGAATGTCTCGAGAAATAAATCACCTACGAATGTATGACTCAGCTGTCTTGCACAAGAATGCTCCTTCCACAAACAGCATAAATTCTTCGAAAAGACTCCCGATCGACTTGCAGGATCACCTTGTGTCAACCTTCCACCGAGATATAAAAATGCCCTCAACGCGTCGGCCACGCTTTGACATTGCAGGGACACGACCTTGGACACGAAGGAAGAACATAAGCTCATCCCGAGTTAATGTGAAAAGACACTTACAAACATAGAAAATGGGCGTTAGATCATCAATATCACCATTTATGATAAGCACGGTCCGACAGATCGAGGATCCGCACCACATACGAGCTACCTCGCCATTAAGTAGCTTAGATCAGGGCGCGGGTGGCTAGAAGACATTGAGTCAGGCTATTTATTCGCCTATCAAGTGGCATTGGCTATCTGCATTCTGGTTTTTTATACTTATTCATACGTTATATAACGCTCGTCTTTCTGTTATGGATCCCAACTCAAAAGAGGAACCAATAAGAGGACTGGGAGACGCTGAGTGCAGTAATAGGAGTGCGCGTGGGCTGCCGCCTGTTAGTGTCCCGTGATTTGGCAGATTGGCAAGCCAAGTGACAGGGTAACATCAAACCAACTTTGGAGCCCAAGGACCTAGCCTTCCTGGACTCAGAGAGGGCTCTCTCTATTTGTGCAAGGGATGTATATTTGTTTGCTTCTTATGTTTTTGATTTTAGGCTAGTTGTTAAGTAGGTTTTTTAGTTTGTTTTTAGGTTTTTGAGGGAGGAACTGATCAAAGACTAAATAGATAAAATATTGTTAGATCAACTGGGCTATGGGGTTGAAAAGGTCGAGAAGCCTCAAATGGTGGACAAGGTATATTGAAGGGCCGATTTGGTCGAGGTAAAAATGGATTCTTTAGGTGGAGTGAAATGGGATGGACACTAGGTTTTGTGAAGGACAAAGAGTTTTAAACATAAATACTTTTACAGCAGACATCCATGTGGTAGGGCCAACCATTAATCACGATAAATGAAACTTCAAACTGATAGATGCATAAAATAAAAATTCAGGCGATACATAGAGGTATAAGACCCTCTAACTTTGGGAAAATCACCTCCAGACTTTGGGGAAAACAAACAAGACAAACAAATAACTCAATATACGAAGAGGGAACTCCTATACATCATATTTTGAGCTATCAAGAACTTTGAACTAAGATTGCAGAGCATAGGCAAAGGGAAAGATCAACACAAGACCTCTTTGGTTCAACTAGGACAATCAAACATTCAGAGAAAGGTTCAGTAATGGGTTTTTGGTTAGCTAGGATTAAACAGGGCTTACCGTGAATCATACATCGATAGCATACATAATAACCATTAATGAAATTGAGAACAAGTTCTTAGGGTATCAAAGAGCATTTAAGAATTATTTTGACATAACTAAGTGTTGACCGAATAAATAAATCTTGCAGACAAGATCGATCTCCCTAGTACCAAAAGGTAATCTAGCAACAAACAACCAAACAAACCTATCTTTCTCTAAACATATGCGATTTACAAAAGAATACTATAAAGGTGTTAAGGTCTTACCGTAGATCTAATGCTTGTTCGAAGTTGTTGTCCCTCGTGCACTTGAAGGAGTTATATTTATAAACCTGCAGTCAGAGACAAGCAAACATTAAATAGCACTTGTATAGTAAATATTATAAATCATGCCTATCATGGTGATCAAGGAATCCATGAAATAAATAGTTAATTAACAGCTTATTGAGAAAAATGAATTCATTTGTATTAACTTTGAAATAAGGAAAACCTTACAACCTTAGCCTTGATGTTGAATAGGCCTTCCCGGGGTCCGAAAGTAGGAATATCCTCTACTCTGACAAGCCTTGCACTCTTCCAACCAAGACAGATAGAGGTATGTGATCTTTCCTCACAAAATCTCAGTTAAATGAGTCTGAATCCCAACAACACTTAACCTCAAATAATTCTAAAGCTTGAACTCCCCTTGAGGCTACCCAATGCCTCTTTTTATAGTGCAAAAGAGGAGGTTTCTATTCCAAATATGAAGGGATAGAATCCTCCTTCAAAGGGATAAGCTCCTCACATCAAGGGGTTAGCTCCTTAAGGTAAGGGATACATGAACCTCAAAAGAGAAGTTCTGCCACAGCAAGATTCTTTCTAGAGGCTTCTAGAATTTACTGAAAGTGAGATTTTTGAGTTTACTTGCACCTTTTTAATCTTTTACGGTGTTAACACGGGGAAATGATATGTTATACTTGCAAGAGGAGAAGTATGATGATAATGAACTCATACAGAAATAGCGAATATCGAGCCCAATTTTCGGTGTAACGATTTATGAAAAGGTGCAAAGTACGGAATAGATGGGGTGAAGTACATCATACGAAGTACAGTACTTTATCATTTCAAGGATCATCCTGTGGACACCCCAGTCGGAACCTGTAAAAACATTCAATGAAAAATATATATATGTAAACATATCATTGTTGAGGTAGGCATTCCCATACTCAGATCAAAACTAACTAGAAAAATGATTTAAACTGTTCTGATACAGGAATTATTTTCAATACATCAACAGTATAGACATGTATAGACACAGTATGGATGCAGCCATCTGTTTATGAATAGTCCACTGTATGAATAAAAAAATTCCTCGTAGCCTGGATGGTAGAAACTAGATCCAGGGTCTTGATTTCCGCATCTCGAACTAGTACGATTCTATCCATGTGAATGAATGTGTTGAAGTCGAACATGGTAGAAACCACTTGATTACCAGTCAATGATGTAAACTATTAACAAGTGTGAGAGTAACCACCAGTAATATCAATAGACCTCAAAGTACTCAGTACAATCCATGAAATGTGAATGAATAAGCTGAAGTCGAACATGTCATGGAATCATTCGATCGAAGGTCAATGATGCAACCTGTCGTCAAAGGCAAGAAACCTACCATTGAGGCATGCAGATTTCAAGGTACTGATGATTTCTAGATCAAATTCCTAGATAATGAGCTGTCGTCGATAGGAAGTAATCCGTTGTAGGTAAGCCCACAACACGAAATCATAGATCATGTTTTGAAGAAATATATTGGCAAGGACTGACTCAGGGATGGTAAAAATGCAAGACAAATATTTTGCAGATGAATGGTTTATTTGAACTGTCCTCTTGAACACATAACGACACTGCAGATGGCTTGGTGACAATTGACCCAAAGCTAATACCCAGAAACCGGCTGAAGACTTTCAATATGGTTCGATTAACCGTTAGGAAAAGGATTTCCCAACCCAGGTGAACAAAAGTGTCATGTTCAAGAGTGGTTAACGGCTTTTCGAAAAATCAAAATACAACAAACAGGTTCATTTTTCTCTCTTTTCCCCCACCATTTCTGGCAAGTACCTCTTTATTTTTGACAAGCTTGAGGAGGATAACATTTGCTTGTTTATAAGCTCATCCTTCGTATGAGTCCAAATTAGTTTAAGATTCGAACCCTAAGAAGGAGTGGTTCGTTCCTGTTTTGAAATTGAACAGGTCCTTTACTGTTAAATTTTAACGAGTCCAGTATAGGAGAAACTTAGTGTTTTTTCAATTTTAGAGAGTCAGAAGAAAAAACTTAAGAAGACTCCATGGAGGTACTTTTTCTTAAATTTAGTCTCTCGAGCCTGAAAAAGGAGAAAATAATGCGGGAGAGAACTCTATTGATCGTAATTAGTCAACGTATACCTTTTTCATAAATAGTCCATTTCAGTCCGTAAAAGGAGTAAACTTATACTGAAAGGACGATCATTCATTTATTTTAACGAGTTCGAATAATCAAGTGCTCGACAATCTTTTCAATTTTTGAGAGTCTGAAAACAGCTTAAAAGAGGACTCCAAGTTTTCACTTTTTCGTAAATTTTTGAAAGAGTCCAAAAAAGTGATAAAAGTATGCTCTTTGTTGAAAAACGATCAATTTTCCTGAAAAATCCAATTTCTGCACAAAAACTCGAAACATTACACATACCTGTTTAAGATAAATAAAAATGCTTTCAAAAATAACCTTTTTGAAGTGAAAAATAAACAAATTAAGAATTCATTTATTCGAAAAAACTTATAAAAAGGACTTTTCTAACTTCATTTTTACCATTTGTGTTCAGAGTGAAAAGTAAGAGCTTTTGGGTAAAAAAAAGTTCCTGCAAAGATTTTGGAAAATCCATCCGACGAAATCGAGAACTGTCAGCTCTAGGTAATCCATGACCTCCTTATCTTGCATTTCATCCATTTATATTTTGTTTTTAGGCTTTAGATTTCATTTTTTAAGCAAAAATTTGTTGAAAAAATCGCCCGCGGGGGTCTGCAGGTGCAACACGCAGGCCCTGCGGACCCTGACTTTTTTCTACATAGGAAAAAGTTGTGGGTCCGCACCTATTCTACAACACCCATGTGTACCTACGCACTGTGTATGAAATTTAGGTGCGGACCCCGCGTATTGAAATTTCAAATTAAATTTTCTCAAATTTCGCCCAAAAATTTTCAAAAAATCTTGTTCTAATATGTATTTTTATGCATTGTAGGACATACAAGATGCTTATTTGGAGAGAACGCAAGCATGAAGACGTAGATGACGCCACAATGAATCATTTTCCTACAATGCAGACATTGAGAGCATGCGGTTTGTATAAATTCCGGGCCATTCAAGGCATGAGGGCACAGGTAGACCTCCTGACATGGCTGGTGATTAGGTGGAATGTACATGACCAGTGTTTTATTATTGGTGGCCACCGGCTTGAAATTGAGTTGGAGGATATCTTTTTTTTTACTGGTTTTTCCAAGAGGGGTGAACAAATTTCTTTGTTTGGGACTAGGCCAGGTGGCCAATCTGTCGCCAGTCTTCGACTAGAGTTCTGTGATGATCAGGAAGACCCCCGGGATAAACGGATTGACATAAAAACTATCATCTATCCCGAGCTTAAATTTATTGCATTTACTGTCACCAGACTGTGTGGGAGCGCAGCATTGCATGTGGCTACCGGTTCCCAAATGCGCATTGCTGGAGACTGTTTTCGAGGCACCATTTTCAACTGGTGCGAAGCTGTGTTGGCCAATGTAAAAGGCCAACTAACCAGAACAAAGAATGGAAAGCTCAACAACTTTGGATATGGATCCATTGTAGTCACCTTTTCTCTAGAGAGGATCCCCATGTTAGCTCTGCAGAACATTCATGTTGATGCTGGTTGACCTCGAGAACCTAGGATGGTTTGTTGGGTTGAATTGATGGCCCGTCATGCTGAGGGCATCGAGGTTGTTCGATTTTCTTCTTCATATTTTCATTGGATGGAACGCCAAATTTTTGTTATAGAGGAATTTCCATATGATGGGATAGATTTCCGCAGCGACCGAGAGATGGATCTCCCAACATGGGAATAGTGGGATGAATCAGGTAAAAATCATTTTCAACAATTTCTAAGTTCTAATTTTTTTTGTGTATTAATCGTCTCAAAAATAATAATCAAAAGTTTAAATGTAGATGTGGGCCCACGGAAACCAGCCCATCTCCAGCCTTATGAGAGGAGGCATCCAGCTGCAGCCGCATTAGCCCCAGAAGGCCAATCAGCAGAGATCCTGTCTGATTTAGAGCATCACCTAGAGCGCCTGACTCTAGACATGCCAGAGACCGACATAGATGATATTCCGCTCAGATTACAGAGATATGTGATTGGTGTCCCAGGACCTTTTAGGAGGTTCCTGTGTAGGGTGGCCTAGGTAGTGGTCTCTTATCATGATCATCATCAGGGATAGGATGATCTCTTTGTAGACTCATATTTTTGACTTTTTGTATTATCATTTTTGCCGATCATAAGGTGTATTTCAACCTATGATCGAAGACGATGTATATTTTGAAACAAACTTCTATGCTATGATATATCACTATTACTGGCTATCTGTGTACATGTTATCAAATGTTGTTTAATTTACTATTTTGATTATTGCAAATGTCTATTTATCATACTAGAAGCAACTGCATCTGCTAATGTTTTTAAATGTCTTGGAATATGCTGATATTCAATGTAATAAAATTCATGTTCCAAGAGATGAACTCTTAAGAATAACCATAACAACACTGGATTTCTAATGGCATAAACCCTGTTAAGCTGTAATAAAACAAGTTCAGAATCCAACCTAACAATCAAACTCCAAATTCCAAATGATATGGATTCAGATAATAACTCAATCAATGCACTATACTCTACAATGTTATTCGTTGTTTGATCGAGGCTTACCCCATGCATGGATACTAACTCATCAGAGGGTGAATAGATAACCCAAGCTGCGGAAAAAATGTTCCGTGTACTATGACAAGCACCATTAGCAAAACCAATGTAGGTTTGAAGAGACGTCGGCATCTGCAATATCAAGAGTAAAACTTAGATAAGCAGGAATAGTGATAAAAAAACACTCTAAAATAGGCACGCTTTTCTAATCTAAGACACACCAACAGTAAAGAATCTAATCTAACTAAAAAATTTGCACACCAAGTTTAAGCATAATATTTCTTCAAATAAAGCCCATTTCTGGGTTTATCTAAAGAGACACCGTCAAAATCTATCAGCTCATAGGCCCCTTTTGCCAGCTTTCGCTTAACAATGAAAGGACCATGCCACATAGGCACAAATTTTCCAACCCCTAGCTTATCATTGGCTTGATCATACACGAAAACTAGGTATCCTTCTGAAAAACTACGAGGTGTAACATTTCTATCGTACTGAGCCTTTATTCGTTTGACATGAGCCTCATTTGCTAATGCAGCATTTCGTCGATCCTCATCTAGCTGATCCAAGTACAAAAAACACTTCTCCTCTTCAGACGTAGCTGGGAGTAATTCTATGGCTAATTTCAATGACAGAATTTTGCATTCAATAGGCAACATAGCTTCCAAACCGTAAACGAGTTGAAAGGGAGTGAAACCAGTTGATGTTTTTACTAAGGTCTGATATGCCCAAAGTGCTGAAAATAACATGGAATGCCAATTCGACTTATGAATACCAATAATTTTTCTGATCATAGTGACTAAAACTTTATTGATAGCTTCAACCAGACCATTAGCCTGCGGGTAATAAGGAGTAGAACTATCGTGGCACAGGCCAAGTTGATCTGTCAGTTCAGTCATCATGATATTTCGAAAATGACTTCCATGATCTGTAATAATAGCTTGAGGAACACCGAATCTAGGAATTATATGATTGAACACGAAAGTTGCAACAGTCTTGCCATCTGCCGAAAATGTAGGCATCTCCTCGGCCCACTTAGTAAAATAATCTACCGCTAGGATAATATACGCATGCCCCCCGACCGAGTGAGGGTTACATGTAATAAAGTCAATACCCCATTTTGTAAAAGGACCGACAACAATTATAGAGTGAAGAGGAGCGGGTGGTGCACGCATTTGACGATCAAAGACTTGACAATTGTGGCATTTCCGGACTGCATAGATACAATCTTTGAATAACAACGGCCAGAAATAACCAGCACGCAATATATTTTGGGCTGTGGCATACCCAGACATATGACTGCCACATGCTCCAGAATGGAAATCATTTAGAACCTTCTCAGCTTCTTCATGAGTAAGACAGCGTCGGAAAATAGAATCCGGTCCGCGATGATAGAGTGTATCACCAATAATATTGTATTGTTGGGATTGGAAATGTATTTTCTGTCACTGAGACCGTGAGATTTCAGGCCAAAAATATTGGGTTTGGAGATAAAAAATAATATCCCCATACCAAGGATCAAGAGTACTGATAAGAAACAAGGATTTGTCCGCAATGGGCTCTTCCTCCACAGTTTCAGTATCAGTAGAGGGGAAATCACACATCAGTTCGGCAAAAACCAAAGATTTCTTTGCCTTGGATTTTTCAAATTCCAAGTCAAATTCCTGCAGGATAACTATCCATTTGGAATACTTGCCCCCTAGAAATTGTTTGTTCAAGATGTACATCATAGGGTTACAGTCAGAAATTACTGTGGTTTTGCATAATAAGATGTAGTGTCGAAATCGTTGGACAGCTTGAACAACTGCCAAGGCCAATTTCTCCACATGCATGTATTTGATCTCAGTCGGATGCAGATTTAGACTGAGATAGTAAATCACATGTTCATTTTTGAATTCATCTTCCTGAACTAAAACCATCCCAATGGTGGAATGAGAGGTGGCGAGGTACAAAAAATAGTCCCGGTTGTATTTGGGAAGATCCAATAATTGTGCATGGGTCAACACGTGTTTAAGTGAATCAAAATATCGATCAGTGATCTCATCCTAAAAGAATGGAATGTTCTGTTTCAACAACCGGGTAAAACTCTTTGTTAGCTCGGCGTAGTTAGGAATGAACCGGCGTAAAAAGTTTGCTTTCCCCTGCAAACTTTGGAGTTGGCGCAGAGTTGAAGGAGGAGGTAGATTGACAATAGCTTCGACCTTCGATGGATCAACGCAAATGCCTGCTTTGGAAACAAAAAATCCCAGTAAGAGATCCGATTCTACACAGAAAACACATTTGTGTGGATTCAGCCGAATTCGATAATGCCTACATCTAATAAAGATAGCTCTTAAATGAGTGAGATGGTCAATCATCGAGATAAGGCTGCACAATGTGCTTAATGTCATGAAATGCATAAGACCTAGCCCTTTGAAAATTTGCCCCAATGTTCTTCAATCCAAAGGGTAGTTTGCAATAAGAAAATGTCCCTCATGGAAAAATGAAAGCTGTTTTTGGCTGATTAGTAGGGAGTATGTTTATTTGATTGTAACCGGAAAAACCATCCATAAAGGAAAACATTTCGTTGCCGGCGAAATCATCAATGAAATAGGGCTTTATAAGTTTTGATTTCATCATCCGTACAACAAGCATCTATATGAATGTTTTCAATTATT
This sequence comes from Pinus albicaulis, assembly GCA_034641835.2. Taxonomy (NCBI): domain Eukaryota; kingdom Viridiplantae; phylum Streptophyta; class Pinopsida; order Pinales; family Pinaceae; genus Pinus; species Pinus albicaulis. Next base: position 1,974,161,362 of record CM076578.1, read on the forward strand.
CTTGGCTTAACTGAAATGTCAATTGGAATAGTTCGAGAGATATTTTCCAAATTTAACTCAGAATCAGGATTTTGCAATGGATTCTGCGGTTCTTTGACATATTTAGCAGTAAAAATAGAAGCAAAATCATTTTCAAAATGATCCAGCTCAGGTAAAAACGAATATTGGTGATGCAGATCTTCCCATGGTAAATCGTCAACAGACAAAAGTTCACGAATCTTCTCATCAGCATGAACAAGATCAGGAAATGTCGTTGTGGCTAAGCTAGATATAGAAAGTGATTCCTCATGGATCCCATTCATTGGATCAACTTCGGTTGAAAAAGGATCAGAAAGTGACTGTACAGCCTGATATGCAATTTCAAAGGGACTCAAAGGCATTGCGCCATCAAATGAATCCAACTCAGAATCAGAAGGTACGATCCAAGGATCATCAAATGTAATGGTATTCGATGAAATCATATGAATATTTGCAATAGAAGGCGATACGTTAGGAGGAGGAAAGGAAAAAGTTCCTAGTAAATCAGAATCTTTAATCAAACCTACCCCAACATCCTTGTAAGGGATAGCCGTTTTACCGATGTGCTGGATAGTCTCTGTAGAGGTTAGATCGGATGAGAAATGAGTGAGCTAATCTATTGTAACGATATTTCCTTGATGTGGAAACTTGATAAGCTGAAAGACTGATGAAACAATAGCAGTCATAGCATAAGACCAACTGTGACCCAGGAGAAGGTTGTAATCTAGAGGGGCATCAACCACCTCCACATCTAGATTTACAGTTTTTCCTTCGACCCCTATAGGTAAATCCTGCAAAATACCAAAAGGATGGAACCCTTGGCCATCAAAAGCCTTTAGAATTGTCAGAGACTGATTGAGTGTAGGAGAACCAAGCGATTTCCAACACTGGATCGACATAATACATGTAGAAGCCCCTTCATCAATCACAGTCCGAAAGATCGGTCTGTTTTTGTCTAAAACTGGAATCTGGAAAGCCATTTGATGAGGTAAGCGAGGTGTAATATTCTCTAAATCGAAGATTATAAGGTTCGAATCCTGAATATCGACAGCTCCTATAGCAGACAAAAGTAATTTACGTTGTGCTGGGCACGATTGCAACACTTCAAAAGCCAACATTTATAAAGGGGAAATAGCTAAGTCCTCAACAATGTTGTAATTCTGAGCCGCTCTCATATGTGGATTGAAAGCTAATTTACGAAGTACACCTTTAGCAAGTGGTTTGATTACTAAGTCTGGATTGGGTTTCTCAATCTGTAGCAGATCAGAAATAGGAGGAGGTGAAGTTGATGTGTTTGAATTAGAAGATTCTCCTTCTTTACCACCAACAGGATTTTTACTACCATAATCTTGCGATCGCGTCACAATCCTGACATGAGACATCATCATAATAGGTTCTTCTGAGGTATTTGAGGTGGAACCAATCATCTTATTGTATTGAGTTGGAAAAGGATCCTTCAAGACAGCAGGCTGCTGAGAACCTTTAACGAATTTCGAAACCTTTGCTCGATGTGGGCATTCTTTAGTAAAATTATCCTCGTCGCAAATGAAACAAGGATAGCGAGGCTTGAATTTTTCGTCATTAGATTCAGCTTTGTCTGTTTTTTCTTTTGAATTCTTTTTGTTTTTATTCTTCCCCTTCTTTTTACCACTAGATTTAGATTTAGCCGTAGATGTCTCTACGACATGAATGTTGGTAGAAATTTCAACGGAAGACTCTCCTTTCAGGGAATCAGGTAAAGTGATTATAGGAGAAGAATTATTTGAAGATTTCTTATTTCTTTTAGTATTAACTATACCAATCATACTGTCAGTGGCATGAGACCTTGAAGGCACTGCAGTTATTTGACCTTGTTTTGGAAGATCGGGGATTTTTTCATGTAAAGTACCTGACTGTGTATAGATGAGGTCAAGATACTGAGCTTGAGCAATGACTTGCTCCTCAGTAACAACTCCTACCTTAGCTACATCTTCAGTGATTTTGGGTAATAATGATTTAACAAACCATTTCGCCAAAATTTGATCCGAAATGTAAACTTTCACTAAACACCTTCTACGTCGCCATTCATGAATATGATCAGAAATATACGTGGACGTGGTTTTCTTTAGCGAAGTCAATAGTTCCGTGCCATTGTCATATCGGACATGCAACTAAAATGAGTTAATAAAGCAGTTGCTAACTGACTAAAATTATTAAAAGAGCCTCGTGGTAACTCAATGTACCATTTGGCGGAAAGACCAATAAGAGTTCGTTGAAAAAGACGTAAGCGAATTGAATCATCAATCATCGAATTAGACGCACACCAGAGGTGATAAGTCATAACGTGATTTGATGGATCCTCTCCTGACTTACCCTCGAATTTCAGTATATCACTAGGCAACTTATGCGGCATTGGTGTCCAGTACGGATAATATAAAATTGGATCATTCGTAAGGCGTGAAAAATCAAGTAAATCCAAAGTTGCAATAAATGGTAACTGACGGTTAGGGTTGCGAAAACCTTGACTAACAAGAGCAGTTCCGGGAGGAGGATACCCAGGATAACTGGGAATCGGATTTGCATTAGGAATGGTATAACCCCCTAGGAAACCAAGATTAACCAGACCAAACTGGGGTTTTTGAGGCTGTTGATAAGTATAGCCAGGGTACGGTTGATACTGATAAACTGGGTTTTGTGAAACGTGACCGAATTGATACTATCTCTGGTATGATTGATACGTGAATTTTGGTTGACTTGTGAAAATCGTACTTGTACTAGCTTGTCCTGTAGGTATCTGGACCAAAGTCTGAACTGTAGGTCCTGATTAGGGTACAGAGACTTGAGGGATTTGCACAGATGCAGGGATAGAAGAACTTGGAGCTACAGATACTCCAGAAACAGGTGTTATAGGTTGAACAGACGTTGCAGCAGTTGCAGTAGTTTGAGGCGGAGTTTGAGGTGTACTAGGCCCAGACTGCTGAACAGAACCAGGTGAAGGGATTTGAATAGTAGGCTGGACAGGTTGCTGGGTTGGACCAGAAACCAAAAACTGTCTAGGTTGAGTAGACAACTGCACATTAGGTTGCATAGTCTGTTGAATTTGGGACGGATCCCGCACCATGTTTATTCCGGGGTATTGTCCCGTAGAAGGTTGTACATATGAAGGACCATAGCCTGGTTGAATGTAGGGTTTATAATTAAGTGGTAAATTTCCAACTCCTTGTACAAATAATTGACTAGAAGGCGGTTGAAAACCTTGAGTTGGGTACTGACCTTGAGGTTGATAACCTTGAGGCGCGTACTGAATCTGGGGTTGATAAGGACCTTTAGGAACATACTGAGTTTGGGGTTGACCTTGCAGTATGTATTTTCCTAAAGGTTGATAACCTTGAGGTATGTACTGTCCTTGAGGTTTTTCTCCAAAATAATATTGTCCTATAGTTTGTCCTGGGAAAAAGTTACCCTGTAATTCCCCCCCAAGCGGTAATTGACTGCCTTGAGTTTGACCCGCAGGTGGTAACTGACTGCCTTGAGGTTTCCTCCGAGGCGGTAACTGACCACCTTGAGGTTGAGGATTTGGAATATTACCAGACATCATAAATATTTGCTCTACGTTCGACATTTCAGTTTTAATTCCATTAAGACAAGGTGATAATACTTGTTCAATTAGTCAAGGAGCTTCTCTTGAGAAAGTACCCGAAAGAGCGTGGTACCTCGAAGAAACAAAAGGAACACCGTGTAAAAATGATTTCGGTGATTGGGAAAACATAGATGACTCTCCTGCTATGATAGATGAAGGATAATAACCTCTGGGCGTAGGATGAAATGGAATTCGAGGTGGAGAAAAAGCAAGACCCGGGTTTTCTAAAAAGTTTGTCAAATATAGATACCAAGCGTCACTCCTAATAGGGCTGTAGAAAATAGATTCACGCTCCCTAAGATTCAAAGACTGAGGGGATTCAGGAAGAGATATCTCTTCATATGGACTAGCAAGTTCTTCAATAGAAATGAGGCCAGATGGAAGATCGTCAGTAACAATGCTTCTTACCCTAGGTGAACCAGGATCGTTAGAAGTTGGAGTATTAAATCCTGAGGATGTTTCCAAAATAGAATATTCAGTGTCAGGCTCAGAAATTTCAGGTTCTTCAGCTAGTTCACTGGAAGGAGAAATACTACCAGTAACTTCGGAAACTGAAATCGGTTCTTGAATATGTTCTGTCATGGGTATTTGATGATCATGATGAACAACTATAGATGAACTTCCAATTTTTGTTGATTTAATTCGACTGCAACTAGATGATACTATAGCACGCAACCCTTCAAGCTGACTTGGTGTATACTCAGGGGGCTTCCCCTGAAGTCTCCGGGATTGTATCGGTAATTCTACCACCATTAAATATTAATCAATCACACGCAAACAAAGAAAATTTCAATGAAAACACCTAAAGTCTCTAAAGAAACAAACAGTTGAATCACACGCCTAAAAAAAATCTAAGAGTTCAAACCACACACAAACAGTAACTTCCCATACAAAAAACACTAGTTGGTGATGAAATCCAACTTAGTAGAAATTTAATACAGAAAGAGCAGTTGGAACAGTTACCCCGACAACCTGCTTAATGAAACAGACTGGCACAAGTTTCTTCACCAAACCATCTCGAGTGAAGAGAACTACCCAGAGAGTCCAAGTGAGTCTAGTCGATGTCTGCTCTAGGTATAGTGAGATCTTTCCTTCACTGTCATCTTAGGAAATAATCTTAAGCTTATGGACACTAAGGTTACCAACAATAACAAATACAGCTGGGGGAACAATCTATGATCCGATTCCACACACAAGGGCAGAGTAACAAAGCTCAATCCCCCTAAAGGCTCCTCGACATGGTCAATCCGAGGTTTACCGACAAGTGACCCCAGGCTCCTTGACAATGGTTAATCCGAGGTTTACCATTTGTAATGCGCGCAGATCTTCTATCTTTCCCAATGAAACAGAATTGATTGTCTCAAAGGTTCAGACATGATCTCGTGATTAACTCCTTTAAGAAAAGCTTCCCAGATTGTACCAATTACAATTGGATTTATTTCCTACCGCAAGATTTATCTACTTGTTTGTTTTTTCTATCTTGGAGATTTAATTACTCCCTACTCCAAGATACTAGCCTAAGCTATATTGGTGATAAGAGCCCTAGAAATAAAAAGATTACTAGATCAATTTTAATTAAGCGTTGTTTTTATGAGTTGTTCTTTAAGTCAATAGGTATGGAAATGAAACTTTGATGGTGTGAAGACTCGAATTCCAAAAACACTAAAAATGCACCTAAAAATGATAATCAATTTGTTTTTCTTTCAATGAAATTCTAGCTAAAGAAAGAGTTTGAGAATGCAATTCTTTTAAGAGACAATTATTTCTTTGAACATGAAGAAAATCTTTTTGTTTTTCTAATAAGAACTAAAAACGAGACAAATGATCAATGATTACAATAAATCCTTTTCACTTTCAAGACTCGAAACTACAAAAAAACAACTTTCCTTCAAAAGAGATCTACAAGTTCTAAAAAGCACTCAAAACTACAAAAACTAATTTTGAGATCTACAAAATTTGAAAATATAATTGAATAAAAGCTTTAATTTTTTTTTAGAATGTTTTACTTAGTTGTTCAGTAAACTAAGGATTCATTTGTCCAGAATAGCAAACAAATCAAAAAACATCCAGATATGTTTTCTTTTGTAAAAATGAAATTCAAAACTTGTAACAAATTTGGTTCAAAGATTTGCAAAGAGACAACTAGATCTATTTCTCAAGAAAGGATGGATTTCGCAACCAAGTCAGACTCATCAAGAAGACAAAAATACCAGTGTGATCTGAGTTATTTCGAGCTTCTAATCTTTAAGTCACTACAGAGACCAAGAGAAAACCAATCCAAGTATGCAAAACTTCTAGAAAATCACCCAAAACACAAATACTGTTGAACTCACTCACAAAATGCTTTTGACTGGAACAACACAGATCTGGGAAGATACTTGAAACCCTAAATCAAATTAAAGATAATCTAGAAGAAGAAATCTGGAGTTTTTCAAAAATTTTAACAAGGTCCGCAGGCACCAGAAGTAATAGGTGTGGTCCCACACTGGTTACTAAAGGAAAGTGCGAAACTGCCCGCGTTGTACAAGAAAACAAAGTGCAGTCCCCAGAAAAGTTCAAGAAAAACACAAAAGACTTCAAAATTTTTAAAAGAAAAGTAAAGCTAAGCTACCCAGACAAGTATCCATCAATCAAAAGCCAGAATAATCATTTTCTCAAGTCAAAATAAATGAAAATAAAAAAACAAGAATCCTTCCCCAGCGGAGTCGCCAATTTGTTGACTGGATAAATAAATCTTGCGGACAAGATCAATATCCCTAGTACCAAAAGGTAATCTAGCAACAAACAGCCAAACAAACCTATCTTTCTATAAACATATGCGATTTACAAAAGAATACTATAAAGGTGTTAAGTTCTTACCGTAGATCCAATGCTTGTTCGAAGTTGTTGTCCCTCGTGCACTTGAAGGAGTTATCTTTATAAACCTGTAGTAACAAACAAGAAAACATTAAATAGCACCTGTATAGTAAATATTATAAATCATGCCTATCATGGTGATCAAGGAATCCATGAAATAAACAGTTAATTAACAACTTATTGAGAAAAATGAATTCATTTGTATTAACTTTGAAAGAAGAGCACTGGCCTTAGCCTTGATGTTAGACAAACCAGGGTAGCCCCTTTAGGTCAGCGAGTGCATGTCTTCCTCTGCTCTAACAAGCCTTGCACTCTTCCAACGAAGATAGAGGTATGTGATCTTTCCCTCACAAAATCGATTCAAAGTGCGAATCCCCATGACATAACATAAAATAATTCCCTAAAGCTTGAACTCCCCTTGAGGCTACCCAATGCCTCTTTTTATAGTGCAAAAGAGGAGGTTTCAGTTCCAACTATGAAGGGATAGAATCCTCCTTCAAAGGGATGAGCTCCTCACATCAAGGGGTTAGCTCCATAAGGTAAGGGATACATGAACCTCAAAAGAGCGGTTCTGCCACCGCAAGATTCTCTCCAGAGGCTTCTAGAAATTACTGAAAGTGAGATTTTTGAGTTTACTTACGCCTTTTTAATATTTTACAGGGGTCCACACCCATAACATAGATAAAGTGCGTTCAGGTACGCAGGAGTCATGAACATTAGGTACAGGACCACAGGCAAGATACAGACAAAGTGCGATACCAGAGTTAAGGAGATTTTTAAGAACTTTTCTCTTATTTTCAAGGCTTGACATGAGGAACTAATATGTTAGACTTGAAAAGGAGGAAGTATGAGTGATAATGAGCTCATACAAATAGCAGAATGTCAAGATGACAATTTTCAGTGTAACACTAAGAAGGAAGACAAACATAGAAGCTGTAACGAATCAGGAAACTTGAGGTGCCTCCATGGGCATGTCTCAAATATATTATTTATTGTCCTTCAGCAAGCAAGAAATATGAAAATATGTATGATAACTAAGGAAACATAACATAGAAGGAACACTATACCATTTTACCAAGTCAAGGAATCCTACAACAGTTCTCTTCCACCATCCAAAACACACAATAAATTATCCATTGCATGAGACAAAGTATTTCTTCCAAGCTTGTATAACCATGTATTTCTCTATAACATCAATTTCAGCCTCATTTACAATGAAATCTCTTGGAATAAATAGGCCAAAGAGAAGGAAAACCTCCTAGAGCAACTAGCAAGCCCATTGGCCCATTACAAATATTTGATTTTGTCCTTGAGGCTTTGCAAAGCCCAAGGCACAAAATATCTATAAAAATATCTTAAAATGCTAAAAGAAGAAATTAAATTGACTTTTCCCAACTGAAAATGGCCAAAAAAGGCTAAACGCACATTTGGAAAAGCCACTTCAGAAAACTGCATTTTTTACCAAAATGCTTCAGAAATATAGCAGCAGAAAATTCCCTGTCTTGTGGGCAACATTTGAAGGACCTCCCGATGTCAAAACGAGGCCTGTGATGGCTCGTTGGAAAGCCCTAGATGTATAGTTTCTGAAAATACTTGGTTTTCCCAAAAATGATCACTGGAAATATATCAAAAACTGAACTGAGTGGAAAAAACAAAAAAAAATAGCATTTGCTGATATGTGAGGCAAAAAGTTAAAAAATATCCGTTTTTTGCCTCTTTGGGGGACCAAAACATCTTCCTTTGATCTGAAATTTTCTGAGAATATGCCCCTAAATTTAATGCATCTAATGATACCACTCTCAACAGCTGAGGATGCTCCAAACAAAAATGGCGGCGCCCATGAATTTATGCAATTAGGCCCAAAAATGTCAAAAAACAAGATCATGTCGAATTTTTCTCAATTTTGGTGAGAAAACCCCTTAAGGGTGTTTAGAAACGTGCCTAGAAGCTCGGGCAAAAATTCCAAGTCTAGGTGTGTCTTTTTCATTTTTTCCCACCGGGCGCCCTCTTTGGGCAATTTTGAGTTTTTCTTGATTTTCTTCCTTATTCTTTGGCATTTGCTTTGGAAAAGAAGTTATGGCCCCTTGCCTAGGAGAGGTAGCTAGCACATACTTTGGAAAATTCCCTTCATGCTCTATGTTTTGTGTTTTCTTGCCCTCATCATGGCTTGCTGGAGGGTTGTCTTGTTTATCCTTGTCACTGCTTTCTTCATGACTGTCATGTTTTTTTTCCTTCACTATTTTGCTGCCCATCACTTTGCTCTTTATCATCACTATGCTTCTTGCCACTTTTCCATTCCTTACTGTCATTTTTGGACCCTTTTCCTTGTTCCTCATCATCACTAGTTTGCTGCTATGTAGGCTGCCATTATGTCCCTTTTCATCACTACCTTGCCACCCATCACTTCGCTTTTCCTTGGAGGCATTGTGCTTCTGATACTCTTTACTGGCTTACCAAGGAAAACTGATTCAAATGATCACTGGAAATAATCTTCAACCAAAAACACCTTCTTACTCCTTGCAAATCAATGCTTTCTCTGAGTTTGGCAGACATCTTCCCTCAATCACTATTTTGATCCTTGCTATCCACAGCAAGAAGACCTCTTTTAATTTGACAAAAGTCCTATCTCCTAATCACTGTTTCTCTTTGTTTTAGGTGATCATGGAACTCTTTGAAATCAATGTTTAATAGACTCCTTTCAACTGACAAACATCTTTATCCCATAGTCATTGTTTTCTATTTGATTTAGTAAACAAGGTGCTCCTTAAAACCACTGTCAAGATAACTCTTCAAATTGATTTGAAAGACCTTTACAAAACTCTGTTTTTTCTTCTAGCAACTGTGTGTATTCTTAGCTATTTCATAGCAAAAAAAATCTTTCAAATTGGCATAGTAACCATCCTCTCTTTCACTGTTTCTATCCTTTGTAATCACAGTAAAGAGACTTCCTTCAATCTCTATTTTGTTTTTTAGGAGTTTGGAAAACAATGTATTTGATGAGGATTAGTTTTTAGCATACAATTTCTCTCCTTTTTTTGATAAACAAGCCTCTATTTAAACAAGCAGGCTTCTAGTGAAACCATGAAAGTCCTTTTATCCTCAATCATTGTTTTCCCTTGAAATTTGTAAACAAACCCTCCCTCAAACTGATTATGAGACCTTTCACAAAGTTTGTTTTTCTGTGGTTATGATAACATGGCACCCCCTGAAATCAATGTTTTAAATGACTTCTTTCAACTGACAAAACTCTTTATCCTCTAGTCAGTATTTTCTCCTTGATTTAGTAAACTTGGTGCTCTTTTGAAATCACTGTTAAGATACCTTTTAAACTGATTTGAAAGACCTCTACAAATTATGTTCACTTGGCGACTATACAAATCCTTTCTCAAAGAATCTTGATGCATTGGATATGAAATTACTGTGGGAAAAATACTTGGCACCTTTTGAAATTTCTTTGGTGACTTGTGTTGACAGTGGCCGGGGCGCCTGGGCGGTGGGCCGTTCAGGGGTGGCCCGGGCACCTGGGCGGTGGGTTGTTTAGGGGTGGCCCGGGCAGTATTAAAAACAGATGTTTAGAGGTATTTTTTCACAGGTTTAAGGATTGAAAGTGGAAACTGAGCATATTGGGGGCATAAGGCAAGTGAGAGTGGTTGTTCATGTGTTTGGATGGCTTTGAAAAAGGCGAAAAACAAACGGGCCCTGCCGTTCAGGAGTAACGGGCCATTTAGGAGTGGCTGGGCAGGTCTGAACGGAGGCACATTTAGAGTTGGTTGGTGTCTGAATAGAGGCACATTCAGAGTTGGTTGGTGTCTAAACGGAGGTGCGTTCAGAGTTGGTTGGTGTCTGAACGGAGGTGCGTTCAGAGTTGGTTGGGGTATGGTTGGAGGCGCATTCAGATTTGGTTGGTGTCTGAACGGAGGCACGTTCAGATTTGGTTGGTGTTTGAACAGAGGAGCATTCAGAGTTGGTTGGAGCCTTAACGCAGGCGCGTTAAGAGTTGGTTGGAGCCTGAACGCAGGCGTGCCGCGCTATTCTACAAGCGTGTCGCGCCTGTATAGAAAGCCTTCTGATGACCTCCTACAGGCGCGCCGCGCTAATTTTCAGGCGTGCTGTGCATAGATTTAAGCTTGAAGATGATTTAAAGACTCCCAATATCTATTCTCCTTCATAACTTAGCTGTGCATATTGGCAAATGATAGTTGGTTTTCAAGTTTTTAAAATTGATGAGGGCTTTTAAACACCTTTTCCTCCCTGTTTGAAATGAAAAACCTCCTTTTTCCTTTGCAACCTTTTAGAGTGGCTTTGTGCCTTTGTTTATTCATAAAGGAGGTGATCTTAACAAACATTAATGCAACCTTCTTAAAACTGTTATGCCAATCCACCTTTTGTGAAGCAAGGAGGTCCTTTTAGTTTGACTTTGGTTTTATGTTTGTATAACGGAAAAGGCCTTCAAATCATGATTTGATCCCTTGATTTTCACCAAGGAGATTATCCTTTTTTAAAACCATTGATGCAATTTTCTTAAACCATATAACAGCAACAGTTTTTTTTTTCTTATGCATCTTGAAGGTTTATTCCAAGACCATTACCTAGCGCATCACCTGAAAGAAGTTGATAACCACACTACTATTCCAACCCTTCGAACCCATCTGGTAGATCCACTATTTTTATGAAGAGAAGAAGTTCCTGTATCCTCTTTGACCCTATGAATGAGCTGATTTACTGTGTAAAGTTTTTTGAGGAGCTGGTACTTTGTTTCTTTTTGAAGAAGGCCTACAATAGTGGAAACCTCATCCATTGTTACAATGTGTCTTTGTATCTTTTTGAAGAGGTTTATAAAAATACCAATCACTGCAGCCTTCAAAACCCTATGTATCCATTGCTATTGAAGTAAGGAGGTCCTTTAGAATCACAAATAGTTTTTCTTTATCAGACAAGGTGCCCTTTTTATCCTTTCGAAGGTGGCCACTTCAAACTGGAGACTTGAATTAATCCTTTGATTTGGAATAAAAAACGAATTCTTTGCACTCACCAAGGCTTGTTTTCTTATATGTCTGCCTTATCTTTTGTATAATATGGTCTATGTGAACCGTAACCTCAAGTGATAGCCTTCTAGTTAAACATTCCACCCTTAGTTTACACTTTGAGAGAGGCCTTTATAAATAGAAGAAATAGAGGCTTTTCAACATCATAATGTCACTGCTTTGCTGATGATGTAACACAGGACTTCAACCTATAAACTTTCATTTTCTTCCCACTGATTTCAACCTTGAATTTCCAATAGAAAACTTTCTTAAAAAAATACAAAACCTGCTGATGCACCTACTATTAATCTTTGGAAGAGGTGGCTCACAATTTCTGAAGTCACTTAAAAACACCTTAACCCTCTGCTTTTGGATGAAGGAGGTTCTATTATTTTTCTGCTAACCATCTGCTCTTTATTGGAGGATGTTATCACTGTGATTCTAACCATCTACTTTTAAATGAAGGAGGTTATCACTGTGCCTCTAACCATCTGTTTTTAAATGAAGGAGGTTACACCATACACATGACATTTCATCTATTTAAAAACCGTGTCATCTTTCTGCAATCATATGTCTCTGCTTGGTATCATATCAAATAGGCAACAAGGTGAAATTTGACATTTTGCTTTATGAGACATGGTTTGAGATATATATCCTTTGTAAAATATCCCTGTGAACCATTGGATCAAAAGCCATATGACTTGTATATGTAGAGTATTCGCTTGCTATACATTATCGACTAACCTCTCTTGACTATGTTTGCAGAGGTGTGTTGAAATTTCTCTTTGACTAGTGTTCTTATCCCAGGCTCAAGGCAACATAAGAAGCAGTTGTCTTCTTATGTCCTACATGATGATACCTTTTGGAAAGACCGTGCATCACTGCTTTTGGAGGAGATACTGGAACACTACTGATCAACATCATTCATTCTTTTGTATTTCATGTGACTTGGAGGATGATCTCTGCTCTTTGGGCAGCTTTTGGCTTTGAAACATGTACTCCTGCAGCCCTTTACTTTACAGCTCTTCATTTGTTTCACTGATGGAAAATCTCTTCAACATGAGATACCTATTTGAACTTGTCCCTTTGCTCTTAATTTCATACTATTTATCATTAAATTACACCCCTGCAGAGATGTAAAACATATGACTTTGAACCTTGGAGATCTCCTTTGGTGTCTTACGGAGATTTTTCCCGATCTAAGTATATACCTTTTAGACAATGAACATGCTTATCTTCTTCTAATTTGGATCTTTGTTGAACTTCTTCTGAACTAAGACAAAATGACCTCTTAGTGGTGTGCGACCTATGGATGGATCAAGACTTGTTTTGCAGAATAGGAAGACAATCTATGGTTGATTGGTACTAGACAGAGGCTTTTGGCTTAGGATGTCTTAGCCAAGGAAAAACTCCCTAAACACCACTATCTAACTTAGGGGAAATATCGAATTATTCTGAGTGTTTTCTTTGGTATGATTATATTTTCAAATGACAGATGACCAGGGATAAGGTTGCAGACACTTTTTCAACCTTTGGATCATGAATGGCATGAGGAACAAGGGTAAATGACAACAGATAAATGTCAGCTATGACAGCTATGGACAGTGTTATTTTTCTGAAACCAGTTAGGACTTGACAAATGGGGTTTTTTCTCATCATAGGTTGATAGGAAGGGGTAGGAGGACAAAAATTGTTTTGGGGTGTTTTCTAGATTACAAATTTGATAGTTTGGAGATCAGCTTCTAGAAAACTCAGCTAAGGAAACTAGTCATCAACAACAGGTGAAAAATACTGATGACTAACACTGCCCCAAAGGATTATCTGCGAACCAAGTTTGGTAGGAACACTGTGGTACCGGGACCTGCTGCGACATCTCCGCCATTTCTAGACCCCGCCCGCTAGAAGCAACGTATGTTTACTCCCTCACACTGCAATAATTCACACTTCTGAACCGATTACTGGAGACATTTAAGTAGACTTAGCACAATTATATACTATAGAGTTACAAAGACTGTCTACCAGAGTAATGCAAGAAGTGCACCGCTGTGACCGAGAAAGGCGCAAGCAGTATGTCATGCCTCCAGAAGAATGAGCCCAACGAATTGCCGTGGTCATTAACGCAATACACATTATTCAGGAAAAACTGGCGCAGGGAGCCCAATTGCTTGAAGAGGCTACGCAACTATGGACGATAGCACAGCTCCACCCCACGCTTCAGCATGCCCAATGGGAATTGAAGCAGGTAGAAGATGTTCTAGATCGAGTTTGGGCCTCCACACCTCCCCTCGCCCCTGCGCAGCACATGGCCGCCATACATAGGATTCAGGACCTTCGTCACTCCAAGAATATTGTGTGAAAAAAGTTGAAACCATGGTCTGATGCGGCACTCCAGCTTGCATATGATGCACAGTCTGCCATTGCACGCCTCCACCGGTTGTTGGAACGAGTTGGTGCAGATCTCGATGGGCCTACTTCTCTGTCGATGATCAATATTGTGCAACACGCTACGGCCCAAAGCAAGGAAGTGCTTCCACCACTCCTTCACACCCTAGCTACCTTGCGCACACAAATTGAAGGCGTGCCACCAAAGTGACTCGGGACGAGTCACAAGATTGTGTTGGGGGACTGTTGGAACGAGGTCTCCTAACAAGCTACGAAACTGGTCCATTTTGGTTATTTTTTATTATATTTAGTATAGCGCAGGGGTTTTGGGGCGGGTCAAAGCCCCAAACGCATTATAATGGGTTAAAGGGTAAACTAGGGGTCCGAAATCCATGGGTTGCAGACCATAGGAATGTTAAATATAGATTATTATAAATAGAGAGGCATTTCGGATTGTAAGAGGTAGGATTTGATGAGCTATTGATGCGATATATTATGTAAGTGATCTGTTTGGGTTTTTGGGGAATGGACTCCTGTTGGCTATGTGCGCGGAGATCCTAGTCCAGCTGTGTGCAGACCTTGCTGCTATGTGTGTAGGTTGGGAAGGGAATTGTAAGGAAAGGTTGATGAATGAATGAATATGCGAGATTATTAGATCTGAATCTGTGAGTAATATTGAATGAATTGCTGGTAATTACTGTGTTATGCATTTTCTGTCTTTGCGCTGCGAAGGTCTGTATATTGAATGATTGGATCTGTTATGATCTGGTTATATCATGCAGCGAGATTCTGTGTATTGAATTGGATCTAGATCTATTCTGTTCTGGTTATGTAACGTTGTGTTGATGTTATGAAAATCATATAATTGTAGATCTAGTGCACGTGGATGCAATTGGATACATATTTAACCCTACGTAGAAACAAGGTAATCTGAACCGAACGCAGCCCTAATTGCCTTACCCTTCCTTTCTCAGGTTGCGAAAACCTAGTTCCAGCACCCACCCATACTACTTCGAGTGAGACTGTGACCTACGCAAGCGGGTCACTGCCGAAAGGGCCAATAGTATAGGGGTTTGTTGCAAACCTTGCACACCGAACCTGGGTTAGGACCCCTCAAGCCAATAGCTATAGACCTCTGAACTGTGTTACAATGAGGCTCGAGGGCCTATTTATTATTGAGAAACAATGGAGAACTCTAAACTTCCAAAAAACTAACCCTAGGAGATGAAGCGCCAAAACTATAGGCCCCATTTGGGTATATTGGTGTTTCAAATTCTTGGGGACGTAACTCCAGTATACAATCTTCGTTTGATGCATATCATACCTCGTTAGAAATATCTATCCGAGGAGTACAACTTTCTATGCAATGATAATCTATCCATGGACCCATGTTGCTCCCAGTTTTCCTAAAAAACGTCGTTTAGGGCCTCAAAACGGCTCTGGAAGTTCAGGACCCGAAAAAATACTAAAAATAATAAGTTGTAATGCAACTTAAAAACTGAAAAAACTGATGGTGGGGATTCAAATGGAATAGGTGGGTGGCCACCAATATCCACCTGGATCATTAAGGCCCTAAAACGGCTCCAGGAGTGTAGGTCTAGAAAACCTGCTAAAAATAGTAAGTTATGCTGAATATGAAAAGCTGCAAGAATTGATGGTGCGGGTCGAAATGGAATAGGTGGGGGGCCACCGATATTCACCTGGATCATTCCTCCCTCCTCAGGAAGAAATGGTCCGCATCCCATTGAAATCCTCCATGAGATGAGGAAAATTCTGTTGAACTGGGTATTAGATTTATCGAAGATGTCATGGACCTGTGAGTAGACATGCTGGATGTGTTTAGTAATTTTGGTTTCTTTATCAACCTCAGACAGTACATGTGTGGATTCTATATGTGTATTTGCAGGAGGTATGGAAACATCAAGCGACGGTGCGTCAGGGATTAGATCAATGGAGTGATTGTCTTGACAGTGTAGAGGAACCTCTGTGAGTGAGAAGAAAATGTCCTCATATTCCTCCATGACTTTGTCCATCTGCTACAGCCGTGCAAGGGAGCCCTGTTTCGAGGTTGTGGCCACAATATTCTTCTTTTCCTGTGAGCGAGTTGTAAGGAAAATAAATTTCCTAGTTTGGGAAAAAATCTTACTGCGTTGTTTTGCAGTAGTCAAAGAGATGACAGGAGGCGGTACTACCTCCGGTATCCTGTACAAGTTATTTCCCAAAGTAATAATAACAGCATGAGGCCTAGAATTGTACACAGCATGTCTCCTCCACAAGTATTTTTGGCCCAATAATACATCAACTACATCAAGAGGAGAAACATCACATAATACGCCATCCGTGAATGGCTTGATGTTGTACGGAAGGCGACATTGTTGGCGGATTCAGATATCTCTCCCTGGGTGAAGCTTCCCGATGGTATACAGTTGCGGGTGTGCTATGGTTGATAGGTCGAGCCGCTTCACGACCTCTACTGAACTGAGGTTCTTTTGGCTTCCGCTATAGGTAAGGAATTGGAGTGGAGAACCCTTTACCCACATCTGCGAATGGAAGAGGAGCTCCCCCTCTTCTGGATCCTCCCTTTGGATCTTGTCGGTGGAAACAATGGCATTGGGATCTGCATCAATGATTTGCTTCCCTTTTTCATTGCCTTTTTTTGGTTCTGACTCAGGATCATAAAATTCATCTGATTCGGGTGCCTTTAGTTCGGCCACCAATGACTGTTTGGCTCGACACTCATTTGTGCTATGAGTGGGGCTGTTATGAAATTCACACCACTTCCTCGTGTCCTTCTTTGGATTTGTGGTGTTTTTCTGAGTTGCCCCTCTTTGGCCTTTCCCCTTGTTCTGTGGTTCGGGGGCACCTTTCCTTGGCTTCAGATTCGCAGATCCAAAGTCTCGCTTCTTCTGCTTAAATTTCCGCTCGATCTTGGAGGCATAGCGATATGCCGTGCCAAGCGATGTAATGTTGAGAAACTCTATTTCCTCCTGAATGTGTTTGTGCAGATAGCCGTGGTACTTGAGCACCAAATGTATCTCTGAATTTTTAATACCCAACTTTTTATGCAGGGTATGGAACATATTCGTTAGTTCATGCACATCTTGATCCCTTTGCTACCACAACATGGTCCATTGGATGTATTTTTCCTCATAGCTCCCCATGGGGTAATATTGTTCCTTGATGCCATATCAGAACAAATTCCAAGTGGGTGTGGCTGAGAACAGAGAGGGTTCCCTTTCATCCTCTTGCTCACAGTAGGTTTCCCACCAGTCTTTGACATAGGGAGCGACTTTGAGGAGTGCAAAAATAATATTTTCTCGGTCGGAGAAATCATGGACTGAGAAATACCCTTCCAACAAATTTAACCATCTATATACAGCGTCTACATCTATCTGCCCTTATAATACAAGAATGCCAAATTTTACCTGTACCTTGAAGGGAGTGGCACCTCTAGAGTGGTTGTTGGATGCAGATGTATCGTAAGTGGGAAGTTGTTGAAGGATCTGAGCAAAGTTATCCATCATCGCGTTCCTTTGTTTCTCGAGGGCCTCCTCGAGCAATATTTTGATAGGATCTGCTCCTCCCTCATCTCTCTTTTCTTCCGCCATGGGAGGTCATTGGGGTTTGTGAGGATGATCTTGCAAGGGTTCAACCAGGTCGAGCCCTAACTCCTCATACCCTGACCGCTTTGGGGACATGCAAAGAAAAAAAGAGAAAGAGTGGACTTCTATGATACCATTGATCTAGATTTTATGCAGGAACACAACATAATACAGATATAACCATAAACACAGAGATGGAATGGAAATAATGCTTCATTTTATTAATAAAAGAATGATTGAAATATTCTTACAGACATAATGGAAGTAAAAATAGTTGGTAGCGTATCTTTGAGAAGAGATGTGTCAGCTACAGACCTCTGAACTATGTTACAATGAGGCCCGAGGGCCTATTTATTATTGAGAAACAATGGATAACTCTAAACGTCCAAAAGCCTAACCCTAGGAGATGAAGTGCCAAAACTATGGGCCCCGTTTGGGTAAATTGGTGTTTCAACTTCCTGGGGACGTAACTTCGACAAACGATCTTCGTTTGACGCGTATCATACCTCGTTAGAAAGATCTATCGGAGGAGTACAAATTTCAATGTGAGTAACATCAATCCATGGACCCATGTTGCTCTCGGTTTTCACAAAAAATGTCGTTTAGGGCCTCAAAATGGCTCCGGAAGTTTAGCACCCAAAAAAATGCTAAAAATAGTAAGTTGTGCTGCAACTTAAAAACTGAAAGAACTGATGGTGGGGGTTCAAATGGAATAGGTGGGTGGCCACCGATATCCACCTGTATCATTCCTCGCTCCTTAGGAAGAAATGGTCCCCATTGCGTTGAGATCCTCCATGAGATGAGGCAAATTCTGTTGAACTGGGTATTAGATTTGTCGAAGGTGTCAATTACCTATGGGTGGGTATGCTGGATGTGTTTAGTAATTTTGGTTTCTTTATCAGCCTCAGACAATACATGTGTGGATTCTGTATGTGTATTTGTAGGAGGTATCGAAAAATCAGGCAGTGGTGCATCGCGGGCTAGATCAATGGAATGTTTGTCCTGACAGTGTAGAGGAACTTCTGTGAGTGAGGAGAAAATGTCCTCGTATTCCTCCCTGAATTTGTCCATCTGCTGTAGCCATGCAGGGGAGCCCTGTTTCAAGGTTGTGGCCACAATATTCTTCTTTCCTTGTGAGCGAGATGTAAGGAATATAAATTTCCTGCTTTGGGAAACAACCGTACTGTGTTTTTTGCAGTAGTCAAAGAGATGACAGGAAGCAGTACTACCTCCAGTATCCTATACAAGTTATTTCCCAAATTAATAATAACAGCACAAGGCCTAGACTCATACACATCATGTCACCTCCACAAGTATGGTTGGCCCAATAATACATCAGCTACATCAAGAGGAGCAACATCACATAATACCTCATCTGTGAATGGCTTGATGTTGTACGGAAGGTGACATTGTTGACGGATGTGGATATCTCTCCCTGGTTGAAGACACCTGATGGTATATGGCTGTGGGTGTGCTATGGTTGGTAGGCCGAGCTGTTTCACGACCTTTGCTAAAATGAGGTTCCTTTGGCTTCCTCTATCGACAAGGAATTGCAGTGGAGAATCCTTTACCCACATCTGCAAATGGAAGAGGCGCTCCCCCTCCTCTAGATCCTTGGGATCCTCCCTCTGAATTTTGGTGGTGGCAACAATGGCACTGGGATCTGCATCAATGATTTGCTTCCCTTTTTCATTTCCTTTGTATGGTTCTAACTCAAGATCAGAAAATGCATCTGATTTGGGTGCCTTTAGTTTGACCACCAATGACTGTTTGGGCCAACACTCGTTTGTGATATGAGTGGGGCTGTTATGAAATTCACACCACTTCCTCGTTACCTTATTTGGATTTTTGGTGTTGTTCTGAGTCACCCTGCTTTGGCCTTCCCCTTGTTCTACGGTTTGGGGCACCTTTCCCTGGCTTCGGATTCACAAATCCAAAGTCTCACTTCTTCTGCTTAAATTTATGCTCGATCTTGGCGGCATAGAGATATGCCGTGCCAAGTGATGTAATGTCGAGGAACTCCATTTCCTCCTAAATGTGTTTGTGCAGACAACTGTGGTACTTGAGCACCAAATGTCTCTCTGAATCTTTAATACCCAACTTTGTGTGCAGGGTATGGAACAAATTCGTCAGTTCGTGCACTTCTTGATCCCTTTGTTGCCGCAGCGTGGTCCATTGGATATATTTGTCCTCATAGCTCCCCACGGGGTAAAATTGTTCCTTGATGCCATCTCGGAATGAATTCCAAGTGGGTGTGGCCGAGAACAAAGAGGGTTCCCCTTCGTCCTCTTGCTCACACTAGGTTTCCCACCAGTCTTTGACACGGGGAGCGGCTTTGAGGAGTGAAAAAATAATCTTTTCTCGGTCGGAGAAATCATGGACCGAGAAATACCCTTCCAAAATTTTTAACCATATATCTACAACGTCTGCATCTATCTGGCCTTCAAATACAGGAATGTCAAAGTTTACCTGTACCTTGAAGGGAGTGGCACCTCCAGAGTGGCTGTTGGATGCAGATGCGCCGTAAGTGGGCAGTCATTGAAGGATCCGAGCAAAGCTATCCATCATCGCATTCCTTTGTTTCTCGAGGGCCTCCTCAAGCAATATTTTGATAGGATATCATGCTCCCTCATCTTTTTTTTCTTCCACCATGGGAGGTCGTCGGGTTTTGCGAGCTTGATCTTGCAAGGGTTCAACCCGATCGAGGCCTAACTCCTTATACCCTGACCGCGTTGGGGACATGCAAAGAAAAAAAGAGAAAAAGCAGATCGCTCTGATACCACTAATCCATATTTTATGCAGGAACACAACAGAATACAGATGTAACCATAAACACAAAGATGCAGCGGAAATAATGCTTCATTTTATTAATAAAAGAATGACTGAAATATGCTAACAGACATAATGGAAATAAAAATAGCTAGGGTTTTGGTAGCATATCTCTGAGAAGAGATGTGGCAGCTACAGACCTCTAAACTGTGTTACAATGAGGCTCGAGGGCCTATTTATTATTGGGAAACAATGGAGAACCCTAAACGTACCTAACCCTGGGAGATGAAGCGCCAAAACTATGGGCCCCGTTTGGGTAAATTGGCGTTTCAACTTCCTGGGGACGTAACTTCAGCATACGATCTTCGTTTGATGCGTATCATACCTCATTAGAAAGATATATCTGAGGAGTACAACTTTCAATTTTCACAACATCGGTACATGGATCTATGTTGCTCTCGGTTTTCCCAAAAACGTCGTTTAGGGCCTCAAAACGACTCCAGAATTTCAAGACCCGAAAATTTGCTAAAAATAGTAAGTTGTGCTGCAACTTAAAAACTGAAAGAACTGATGGTGGGGGTTCTAATGGAATAGGTGGGTGGCCACCAAATATCCACCTTGATCATTAAGGCCCCAAAACGGCTCCGGGAGTGTAGGACCCGAAAACCTGCTAAAAATAGTAAGTTGTGCTGAATGTGAAAAGATGCAAGAATTGATGGAGCGGGTCCAAGTCGAATAAGTGGGTGGCCATGGATATCCACCTGGATCACCGATCTATCGATTCTCTATTATATAGAACGATGAAATCAAGAGGCAGATTTAGGAGCTGCTGCAGAAAGGTCACATCCGGCCAAGTTCATCGCCCTATGGGAGCCCGATTGTGTTGGTGCAGAAGAAGGATGGGACTTGGAGACTCTGTATTGACTATCGGGTGTTGAAAAAGATCACTGTCCAGAATAGATACCCGATCCCACTGATTGATGACCTTTTGGATCAAATCAAAGGGGCAAAATATTTTAGCAAGATTGACTTGAAGTCCGGGTATCACCAGGTACAAATCGAACCCAACGATGTGTGGAAGACTATCTTCAAAGCTAAGGAAGGCCTTTAATGGCTAGCCATGCCTTTCAGGTTAACGAATGCTCCCACAACCTTCATGAGGCTAATGGATGACATCTTGCGGCCATTCACCAACTCTTCTCTTGTAGTGTACTTGGATGACATCCTGATCTTCAGCCGGACTTGGGAAGAGCACCTCCACCACATCCGATCGGTCCTCCAAACATTGCGACAACACAAGTTGTGTGCCAATTTAGAGAAGTGCACTTTTAACATGACCCCAGTTCAGTATCTGGGATACAGTATTGATGAATGGGGGGTGCATGTGGATCCGACCAAGATCCAAGTAATTCGGGATTGGTCGGCCCCAACCACTCTAACAGAGCTTCGCAACTTGCTGGTTCTTGCTAATTTATACCGCAAGTTCATCTTGGGATTCTCTCATATCACTTTCCCCTTGAGTCAAGTCACCAAGGGAGGAGCGAAAGAAAAATGATTTTGGTTGGAATCTCAACAGAAGGCATTCATAGAATTGAAACATCGCCTCTGCTCTTCCCTAGTGCTCACATTCCCAGACTTGAAACAACCATTTGAGATCGAGAAAGATGCCTCTGACTATGCTATTAGGGTAGTTCTTACTCAACAGGGGCATCCAATGGAATATCACAGTGAGACACTGTCTGACATAGTCCGCAAGTATCCCACTTATGACAAAGAAATGCATTCAGTTATGCAAGCTTTCCACCAATGGAAGCATTACATTTTGGGGAAGGAAACACTCGTCCACATAGACCACCGACCCCTACAGTTCATACAGACACAAGGGAAGTTGCAGAATGATCACCATCAGAAGTGGTCCACATATCTGCAAAAATTTCATTTGAAAATCAAGTATAAGAAGGGAAGCATCAATAATGTTGCAGACTGCCTCAGACGACCACCGATCGTGGAGCTAACCACCATTCTCAACTCTTGTGGGCACGAGACTTCTGATTGGATGCTTCTCTATAAGAGTGATTCGAAATTCGGCCACACATACAAGACACTCTTAGATGGTACACAAGTTCCAAATTTTCACCTCCAGGATACACTACTATGTCACCTGGGACACCTTTGTGTTCCTTCAAGCGAGCGTGCCAAGATTATTTGGGAAGCACACTATAGTCGAGTAGCTAGGCATTTCAGGGTTGAGAAATTAGTGGAAGTACTGCAGAAGTATTTCTATTGGTCGAACCTTCAACAGGATGTTGGGAAGTACATCAGATCCTGCACTGCTTGCATCATTTCCAAATCGACCATCAAGAAGCAAGGCCTCTATACTATGCTACCTACCCCTAGTTGACCTTGGGAATCCATCTCCATGGATTACATGTCAGGCCTTTCTTCTACTAAGCATGGAAACGACTATGTTTTCGTGGTCTTCGACAGATTCTCGAAGATGGCCATTATGTCAGTCTGCAAGAAGAATATCACAACAAAATCCACTGCTAAACTCTTCTTTGAACGAGTGTGGGTGAATTTTGGGATCCCACAATCTATAATCTCAGATCGGGACAGTAGGTTCCTCAACACATTTTGGTCCAGCCTCTGGTCAATGCTGGACACCAAGCTCACCAAGTCAACAACTTTCCATCCCCAAACTGATGGCCAGACAGAGGTCATCAACATGATGATTTTACACATTCTACGCATGTACAATTCAAAGCATCCACGCAAATGGGATGAGATCCTCCCTTATGTAAAACACAGTTATAATTGGGCTCTCCAAATCTCAACTGGCCACAACCCCTTTCAGGTGGGCCTGGGGTTCCAACCACTATGTCCCATTGACGTATCCATTCCATTTGTGGCTACTCAAGACGATTCGAATCATGTACAGTCTGAAGCTGACAAAGCGAGCAACTTCATTGAGCACATTCAACACATTTGATCCAAATTTATGCAGTGAAAATAACGCTTCATTTCATTAATATCAAAGAATTGAAATTTTATTACACAGAGAATAGAAATAAACTAGCTAGGGCACTGGTAGCTTATCTCTGAGAAGAGATGTGGCAGATACAGGCCTCTGAATTGAGTTAAAATGAGGCTCAAGGGCCTATTTATTATTTAGAAACAATGGAAAACCATAAACATCCAAAACCCTAACCTTAGGAGATGAAGTGCCAAAACTATGGGCCCCGTTTAGGTAAATTGGTGTTTCAACTTCTCAGGGACGTAACTTTGGCATACGATCTCCGTTTGACGTGCTCAATAGCTTGTTAGAAAATTCTATCTGAGGAGTAAAAATTTTGGTGCAAGAAATAAAGGCTCAGGCTCTCTTGGTTTTCCCAAAAAACGTCGTTTAGGGAAATGGCTTCGAAAGTTCAAGACCCATTTCCCTGCTCAGAAGCTCGGGGTTCTCAACACCTTAGCTACCAGAGCCTTTAGAATCTCTGATGTTAACCATTTTGAAGGTGAAAAGGCTCATCTCCTTAATGTTTTTAATAAAAATGGTTATAGTATAAGTCACTGCCTTAAAGCTTTTCAAAAAGCGGAAAGGGGTCCTAGAGTTAAGAAAGATCCTTGCGAACGATTATCTGGAGTTCACCTTCCGTTTATCCAAGGTATTACGGATAATATCTCTAGGATCCTAAATTTTTTTAATGTTTCCTCTACGTTTAAACCCTACCGCACCATTCGAAGTTCTCTTAGATCTGTTAAAGACCCGATTTTCCCTAAGGATGGTAAGGGTGTGTACTTGATTCCATGCTCTTGTGGGACACCTTACATTGGTGAAACGGGCCGGTCTATTAATCAAAGAATTCATGAGCATGTCGCTGACCTTAAGCATAATAGATTGCGCTCCTCGGCCCTAGCAGAGCATGTTGAGAAGACTAATCATCACATTTGCATTGAAGATGCTAAGGTGATTGCGAAGATCGACCACTTCCACCACCGCAAGTTGCGAGAAGCCTTGGAAATCGAAAAGAGGCCTCTTAACCTGAACAGGACGATGGGTGGATGGTTAGCAGGTGTTGGATTCCTGCTCTTCATTCCTAAAAAAAAATAAAAAAAAAAAATAAATAAATAAAAAAAAAATAAAATAAAATAAGATATTTATTTATTTATTTTTATATAATAATAATAATAATAATAATAATAATTATTATTATTATTATTATTATATTTTTATTTTTAATTTTTAATTTTTTAATTTTTAATTTTATTTATTTATTATTATATATATATATATATATATATATATATTTGAACTTAATAAATCTATAAAATAAAATAAAAAATAAATAAATAAATAAATAAATAAATAAAATAAATATATAAATAAGTAAATTACTTAGTAAATATTAATAAAATAAATTAAAATAAAAATTATTAAAAATTAAATTATTATTATTTATTTATTTATTTTATTTTTATTTTATTTTATTAGAGTAGCATTTAATCCTTTATGTTTTTAAATAATATTAAACAAGATAAATATTTTAACTATGTTTTATTAATAGAAATAATCCTATATTTATTTAATCTTCTAGAATATTTTGAATAATTCCTATTGTATATTAAATAAAAATGAAAATAATAATTAATTAAAATTAAAAATAATAATAAATAATATTCATATTATAAACTTTAATCTTTTTATATATATTTTTTGACTATGACTTTGATTTAGTCTAACTAGTCGTTATTTTTCAACGGCTAGTTGAAGCTTCTCATATCTATTTAATTGGGTCTCCTGATCAGTTTTTCATCAAGTCCTGATGATGAACCACACTGGCTGGTTCGAAACGCGTCGACCAAATTTATTTGGATGTGATTTTTACCGAAAGATTTTTTCACAATTTATGGATCACAGAAGCAATATTCCTAAAATAGTAAGTTGTGTCTAAACTGAAAAACTGAAAGAGACAATGGTGGGGCCCCAAGTGGAATAGGTGGGTAGCCACCAATATCCACCTAGATCATTCCTCCCCCCTTAGGAAGCAATGGTCCCCATTGCGTTGAGTTCCTCCATGAGATGAGGAAACTTCTATTGAACTTGGTCTCTAGTGAACCACTTGCCTTGGTGCAGGAGTTGGCCAGCTTTGACAACCCGATATAGTTGGATCTTCTGTTGGAAAATTTTCTTGATTTGCATGTCCATGATACAATATGTGGTGGTCTGTTCCATGCAGTTTGGGTTTAAATCTGTTGTTGTGAGTTGTTCTGTAATGTCAGAGGTGTCCAGTAGAGGTGGGAAGTAGGGACGAAGGCGGTCCACATTGAATACTGGGTGCAGACCAAGGAATGGTGGAATACTGAGCTCAAAGGCATTGTTACCTACCACCTTGGTGATGGTATATGACCCATATCGGAGTGGGCGAAGCTTGCGGTGGGGTCCACTGAGGTGCTCCTTCTGCAAATGTAGCCACACTTTGTCACCCACCTGGAAGTTGTGTGGTACCCGATGTTGATCATGTTGTTGCTTGTACTTAGCATTGGCTCTGTCCAATATGTCATGAACTTGTTGGCGGATGTGCTAAATGCGCTCGATGAAGTTGTTTGCTTTGTCAACTTTAGACTGGACATGAGCCAAATCGGCCTGAGTAGCGGCAAATGGCATGGCTATGTCAATGGGACATAGTGGCTGGAATCCCAAGCCCACCTGGAAGGGGCTGTGGTCGGTTGAGCTGTGGAGAGCCTGATTATAGTTGTGTTGTACATAGGGGAGGCTCTCATCGCATGTGCATGGATGCTTTGAATTGTACATGCATAGAATGTGTACGATCATCCTGTTGACGACCTCTGTCTAGGCATCAGTTTGGGGATGGAAAGCTGTGGACTTGGTGAGCTTGGTGTCCAACATTGACTAGAGGCTAGACCAAAATGTGCTAAGGAACCTGCTGTCATGATTTGATAAGATAGACTGTGGGATCCCAAAGTGCACCCACACTTTTCAAAGAAGAGTTTAGTAGTGGCTTCTGTTGTGATATTCTTCTTGCAGGCCGCCATAATGGCCACCTTCGAGAATCTGTCGACGACCATGAAAACACAGTCGTTTCCATGCTTAGTAGAAGGAAAGCCTCACATGTAATCTATGGAGATGGATTCCCAAGGTCAACTAAGGGTAGGTAGCGGAGTATAGAGGCCTTGCTTCTTGATGGTCGGTTTGGAAATGGCATAAGCAATGCAGGATTTGATGTACTTCCCGACATCCTGTCGAAGGTTCAGCCAATAGAAATACTTCTGTAGTACTGCCACTATTTTCTTGACCCTAAAATGCCCAGCAACTTGACTGTAGTGTGCTTCCCATATCATCTTCTCATGCTCTCTTGAAGGAACGAAAAGGTGTCCCAGGTGACATAACAGTGCATGTTGGAGGTGAAAATTTGGAACTTGCATACCCCCCAAGAGTGCCTTGTATGTGTGGCCGAATTCTGGATCGCTCTTGTAGAGAAGCGGCCAATCAGAAGTCTTGTGCCCAAAAAATTTGAGAGCGGTGGTTATTGCCACAATCGGTGGTTGGCTGAGGCAGTCTGCAACATTATTGGTGCTACCCTTCTTGTACTTGATGTTCAAATGAAACCATTGCAGATATGTGGACCACTTTTGATGACGATTGTTCTGCAACTTCCTTTGTGTCTATATGAACTGCAGGGGTCAGTGGCCTATGTGGATGATTTTTTCCTTCCCCAAAATGTAAGGCCTTTATTGTCGACAAGCCTGCACAATGAAATACATTTCTTTGTCATAAGTGGGATACTTGCGAATTGTGGTGGACAATGTCTCACTGTGATATGCCACTGGATGCCCCTGTTGAGTAAGAACTGCCCCAATAGCATATTCAGAGGCATCTGTCTCTATCTCAAATGGTTTTTGCAAGTCTGTTAATGTGAGCACGGGGGCAGAATAGAGGCGATGTTTCAATTCTATGAACGGATTTTGTTGAGATTCTGACCAAAATAATTTTTCTCTCGCTCCTCCCTTGGCGACTTGACTCAAGGGCCTAGTGATATGAGAGAATCCCAACACGAACCTGCGGTAGAAATTAGCAAGACCTAGAAAGTTGTGAAGCTATGTTAGATTGGTTGGGGTTGTCCAGTGTCGAATGACTTGGATCTTGGTTGGATCCACATGCACCCCCCTTTCATCAATAATGGATCCCAGGTATTGAACCTGGGTCATGCCAAAAGTGCACTTCTCCAAATTGGCACACAACTTGTGTTGTCGTAGTGTTTGGAAGACTTGTCAGATGTGGTGGAGGTGCTCTTCGTAAGTCTGGTTGAAGATCAGAATGTCATCCAAGTACACTACTACAAATGAGTCGGTGAATGGCCTCAAGATGTCGTCCATCAACCTCATGAAGGTTGCAGGAGCATTCGTCAACCCGAAAGGCATGACCAACCATTCGAAAAGGCCCTCCTTGGCTTTGAAGGTAGTTTTCCACACATCAGAGGGTTTGATGGGTACCTGGTGTTACCCATACTTCAAGTTGACCTTGCTGAAATATTTTTCCCCTTTGAGTTGTTCTAGAAGGTCATCAATCCGTGGGATCGGGTACCTATTCTGGACAGTGATCTTGTTCAGGGCCCGATAGTCAATAAAGAGTCTCCAAGTCCCATCCTTCTTCTATACTAACACGATTGGGCTCCCACAGGGCGATGAACTTGGCCGGATGTGACCTTTCTGCAGCAGCTCCTGAATTTTCCTCTTTATTTCATTGTTCTCTAGAACAGAACGCCGATAGATCAGTCTGTTGGGTAGCGGTGTACCTGGGGTCAGATAAATGGGGTGCTTGACCTGACAGTGCAGAGGCACTCCTGTGGGTGAGGTGAAAATGTCCCCGTACTCCTCCACAACCTTGTCCATTTGTTGTTGTCGTGCAAAGAAGCCATGTCTAAAGGTCATGGCCATAGTCTTCTTCTTGCCCTGGGGGTAGATCATCAGGAAAACAAATTTCTTGGTTTGGGAAATGAGCTTACTGCATTGTTTTGTAGTAACCAAAGAGATAATGGTAGGCAGTGGTACCTCTGGTATCCTGTACATCTTATTTCCCAAGGTAATAATAACAGCGTGAGGCCATGAATCATACACAACATGTTGCTTCCACAAGTATGGTTGGCCTAATAATACATCAGAAACATCAATAGGAGCAATTTCACATAAGACCTCATCCGTGAAGGGCTTGATGCTATAGGGAAGGCGTCACTGTTGGCTAACACGGAGATACCATCCTTGGTGAATCCACCCAATGGTGCATGGTTGTGGGTGCGCTGTGGTTGGAAATCCCAACCGCTTCACGACATCTGGTGAAATGAGGTTCTTTTGGCTCCCATTTTTGACAATGAACTGTAGCTGGGAACCCTTTACCCACATCTGGGAGTGGAAGATACGTTCCGCCTCCTCTGGATCCTCTGGTTCCTCCTTATGGATCTTCGCAGTGGCAACAGTGGCATTGGGCTCTACATCAATAATATGTTTCCCTTTGGCATTCCCCTTGTCAGGTTCTGATTCAGAGTTGGAGAATGCATCTGATTCAGAAGCCATCATCTCGGCCATGAGCGACTGCTTGGCCCGACACTCACTTGTGTTGTGAGTGGAGCTCTTATGGAACTCACACCACTTTCCCGTGTCCTTCTTTGGCTTCGCGGTGTTGTTCTTTACTTGTGGCTTTGGCAGGTTGTCTTAGGCCGCCATGTATTGGCTTTGTCCTTTGTTTTGTGGTTTGGGGGCACCTTTCCCTTGCTTTTGATTCGTAGATCCAAAGTCTCGCTTCTTCTACTTGAATTTATGCTCAATCTTGGCAGCATATCGATATGCCGTACCAAGCAAGGATATGTCGAGGAACTCCCTTTCCTCCTGACTGTATCTGTGTAGACAACTGTGATATTTTAGCACCAAATGTTTCTCCAAATCTTTGATACCCAACTTTGTGTACATGGTATGGAACAGATTCATCAGATCATGCACATCTTGATCACTTTGTTGCCGCAACGTGGTCCATTATATGTACTTGTCTTCATAGCTCCCCACAGGATATTATTTTTCCTTGATGGCATCTCGAAAATAATTCCAAGTGGGTACGACTGAGAATAGAGAGGGTTCTGTCTCATCCCTTTTCTCACAGTAGGTTTCCCACCAGTCCTTGACATGGGGGGTAGCTTTGAGGAGTGAAAAAATAATCTTCTCTTGGTCAAAAAATTCATAAACTGAGAAATATCCTTCTAATAGATTCAACCATCAATCTATGACATCTGCATCTATTTTACCCTCAAACATGGGAATGTCAAAGTTTACTTGTACCTTAAAGGGAGTCGCGCCTCCAGAGTGGCTGTTGGATGCAGATGTACCGTCGGTGAGTAGTCGTTGAAGGATATGGGAAAAGTTATCCATCATCGCGTTCCTTTTTTTTTCAAGGGCCTCCTCGAGAAATGTTTTGATAGGATCTCCTGCTCCCTCATCTTTCTTTTCATCCCCCATGGGCGGCCTTCGGGGTTTGCGAGGTTGATCTTGCAAAGGTTCAATCAGATCGAGCCCCAAATCCTTATACCTTGACCTCGTTGGGGACATGCAAATAAGGATCGAGAAAAAGCAGACCTCTCTAATACCGCTGATCCATATTTATGCAGCAGAAATAACACTTCATTTCATTAATATCAAAGAAATAAAATTTTCTTACAGACAAAATAGAAATAAACTAGCTAGGGTGCTGGTAGCTTATCTCTGAGAAGAGATGTGGCGGCTACAGGCCTCTAAACTGAGTTAAAATGAGGCTCGAGGGCCTATTTATTATTTAGAAATAATGGAAAACCCTAAACATCCAAAACCCTAACCCTAGGAGATGAAGCACCAAAACTATGGGCCCCATTTGGGTAAATTGGTGTTTCAACTTCCTCGGGATGTAACTTTGGCATACGATCTTCCTTTGACGTGCTCAATATCTCGTTAGAAAGATCTATCTGAGGAGTAAAAATTTGGTGCAAGATGACAAGGCTCATTCGCTCTTGGTTTTCCCAAAAAACTTCGTTTAAGGCATCAAAATGGCTTTGGAAGTTCAGGACCCGAAAAACTGTCAAAAATAGTAAGTTGTGCCGAAACTAAAAAAATGAAAGAGACAATGGTGGGGCCCCAAGTGGAATAGGTGGGTGGCCATCAATATCCACCTAGATCAACATTCGCCAACAGGTTCATGACATATTGGACAGAGAAAATGCTAAGTACAATAAATGACATGATCAACATCGGGTGCCATACAACTTCTAAGTGGGTGACAAAGTGTGGCTACATTTGCAGAAGGAGTGCCTCATTGGACCCCACTGCAAGCTTCACCCGCTTTGATATGGGCCGTACACCATCACCAAGGTTGTAGGGAATAATTCCTTTGAGATCAGTATTCCACCATTCCTTGGTCCACACCCAGTATTCAATGTGGACCGCCTTCAGCCCTACTTCCCTCCTCTACTAGACACATCCGGCATTGCAGAAAAACTCACACCAACAATGTTAAACCCAAAATGCATGGAACAAGCCACCATAGATTGTATCATGGACATGTAAATCAAGAACACTAACCAACAAAATATCCAACTGTAACAGGTTGTTAAAGCTGGTTAACTCCTGCACCAAGGTAAGTGGTTCACCAGGGACAAATTTCAATAGAAGTTTCCTCATCTCATGGAGGAACTCAACACAATGGGGACCATTTCTTCCGAAGGGGGGTGGAATGATCTAGGTGGATATTGGTGTCCACCCGCCTATTCCACTTGGGGCCCCACCATTGTTTCTTTCAGCATTTTAGTTTCCTTAATTATAGCACAATTTACTATTTTTAGTCGTTTTTCGGGTCCTGAACTTCCAGAGCCGTTTTGAGGCTCTAAACGACGTTTTTTGGGAAAATTGGGAGAGACATTGATGTGTTTCACTCAAAAATTTTCTTCCTCGGATAGATATTTCTAACGAGGTATTTAGCGCATCAAACAAAGATCGTATGCCAAAGTTACGTTCCTGGGAAGTTTACGTACCAATTTATCCAAACGAGGCCCATAGTTTTGGTGCTTCATCTCCTAGGGATAGGTTTTTGAATGTTTATGGTTTTCCATTGTTTCTCAATAATAAATAGGCCCTTGAGCTTCATTGTAACACAATTTATAGGCTTGTAGCCACCACATCTCTTCTCAGAGATAAGCTACCAACACCCTAGCTAGTTTATTTCCATTCTATCTATAAACAAATTTCAGTTCTTTGATATTAATGAAATGAAGTGTTATTTCCACTGCATTTTTGTATTTATGGTTATATGTATATTCTGTTGCATTCCTGCATAAATCTGGATCGTTTCAAATAAATTTACAACCCTAAAATATCAACTTTGTTGTGAGGTGAAAGTTAATCATTTGATTGTGCCTTAGTGATCTCAATATTTTCATCAATTAGTAAGAAGAGTTGCATTGTTTAAAAAAATAATATGCATTTCTCTTCTTTTCCTTTGCTTGGCCTAGGAAAATCCATGTGAGAATAATGCTTTCAAACCCATCACTTCTTAGAAATGGCTTCTTCTCTCAAAATCCATAATCAATTATTAGAGAACAGGATGAAAAAATTCGACTTAATAAAATATAAAAGATGACATAGAAGTACACACACTTCTCTTTATTATGAATAAATGGTTGTTCTTGTTGTCAAACTCCCCAAAATATGCACCCTTTAAAGTTATTCAACATCATTCCGCAAAGACATTCTCATAATAAATACACAAATGGGGCGTAGGATGAGGCTTCATTATTTTCCAGTAGAGGTGCGCATCCATCATGAGATAATTCCATTTATTCTTTTGAGAGAATGGTCCTTATCTTCTCACTGATATCACCTCCACCATTCAATTGCATAGCTAAATTAGTGAATTATTCATCAATAGAGAATAGAGCCTTGGAGACCATTTCACTGTGCAATAGTTAGCTGAGCATGAATTTAGGGTTAGGTATTTTTCTCTTCCAATGATTTCCCTGGAAAATTCAACACTCAAAATCCTCATCTAATGCTCACAGAATGGTCATTATTGCTTGTAGCATAATTTTCTCATGTCAATGAGGAATGATGAAATGGAGGAGTGGTGAGTGAAGCTATAGCTTCACAATTCGAGCTTGATTTTACCCTCATTGCATGCATGGAAAGCATAGTGATGCCAAGTGTTTGGTATCTCGACAACGATTCCTCATTAAATATGATGGGGAACAAATATTTATTCAATTATTAGGAGGAGAAGTACCTCTAGATGCACATCGAGATGGGAGATGATGGGAGGTATAACGTGAACGACATCGGTACCGTTAATTTTCAGAAGGAGTTTGGATCCAATCTCAGGCTCAAGGATGTGATGTTTGTTTTGGGTCTAAAGAAGAACTTGGTTTCTGTTGCGGTGTTGGAAGACTGTGGCTACAATGTAATATTTAGCAAATGAAAGGTAATCCTGAGGCACATATCCACAGGACAAATGAAGCAGATTGGGGTTTGGGTGAAGAACCTCTACAACTTCGATGTGGTTGATTGTATTGATTTGAGTACAAAGACAGAGAAAGTGTAGAGCCGATATGTCGATGAATTATGTCATAGAATACTTGGTCATTTTCACCATGGAGCTTTTAAGATCATGCATCAGATCAGCACATTCCTCCCCAATGGAGCACTAGAGCATCAAAGTACATGCAAAGGGTGTACCTTGGGGAAGTACACAAAATCCACCTTCAATGATCAGGATAGTAAGGCGCATGAAATCCTTGAAAGGATCCACTTTGATGTCTATGGACCTTTCTTGAAAGCCTCCATGGCCAAGCACAAGTATTATGTTATATTTGTAGATGATTTGTCACATAAGTATTGTATTTTCTTCACGCAAAAGAAATACCATACATTCTCCAGATTTGTTGAATTTAAAGCACTTGTTGAGAAAGAAAATAGTAGAAAAGTGGAGGCTCTCATGAGTGATAACAGTGGTGAATGTGTCGAATGAGTTTAAAAATTTATGTGCAAAGGAAGGAATTTGACGAGAGTTGAAAGCACCGCATAACCCATAATAGAATGGGGTGGCTGAGAGGAAGACCAAAAGTATTGTGGGAGTTTCATGGGTGATGTTGCATGATTAGGGCCTACCTCTTCACTTGTGGTCTGAATCATGCAACTAAGAGGTATATGTGGAGAAAATGAGTCCTCATCGGATTCTAAGGATGAGTACACTAAAAGAATATTTTTCAGGGAAGAAACTAGATGTGTCACACTTCAGGATACTTGGATCATCAGTATATTGCCATGTTTCCAAGGATGCAAGGAAAAATCTAGACCCGACAACTAAGTTGGGCATATTTGTGGGGTACATTGATACACCTTACAAGTATCTGGTGTACCTGCCATCTCTCAAGATGACAGTTGTTAGTAGAGATGTGCAGTTTGATGAAGATAAGGGAATGAATTGTTCCCTTGAGAGGGATCTTGAGTTGCATGTATATCAGGAGTTTTTGAATCCAAAAGAAGAACCTCAAGAAGATGTGGAGCAACCACATGCAGAGGAGCAGAGAGTGGAGAAAACCATTCAAGAAGAGACATCCAGGGAAGGAAGGAAGTGGACCAAGGAAGCTGACAGATTACTACAGGATTCTAGAGAGAATGTGGGAGCACCCACATCACAACGCAGGAAGAGGAGGTCACCAAATTGGTACACAAGATACATGGCTTAGATGAGTGAGCTAGTAGAGACAGAACTAACCTCATTCGAGGAAGCAGTAGAACAATCGGTATGGGTTGATGCTATGGTATAGGAATATGATTCCATCGTCAGAAAATGTGTTTAGGAAGTGTTCCAAGACCTGCAGACAATTTAGTGGTTGGTTCGAGATGGATTTACAAGGTAAAGCATGAAATAAATGGAAGCATCGAGAAGCACATGTCCAGATTCATGGCTAAAGGGTAATCTCAAGTAGAAGGGATTGACTATGAAGAGACATTTTATCCTATACCAAGGTACTCTTCCATCAGATAAATCCTAGCTCTGGCTGCTTAGATGGGGTGAAAAATCCACTATATGGATGTGAAGAAAACATTCCTCAATGGAGTGATTGAGGAGGAGGTGTACATTGAACAACCTGAAGTATTTGAGACCTTCAACAGAGAGTCACATGTGTGTCAAATCAAGCGAGCGTTGTATGGGTTGAAGCAAGAAACCCGTACTTGGTACACCAGGATCCATAGCTACCTCACCAGGTTGGGATTCACCAAAAGTGAAGCACATGAAAACCTTTACCACATTCTGGTAGAAGGTAAATTGTTGATTATAGTATTATATGATGATGACTTGATTATGACTAGTGATGAACAAATTATCAAGTTTTGCAAGGAGGATCTTGCAAGAGAGTTCGAAATGAAAGACATGGAGTTGATGCATTATTTCCTTTATTTGGAAGTGTGGTAGAAGGAATGAGAACTATTTCTCTCTTAGGGAAAGTATGCCAATGAGATACTTTAGAAGTTCCACATGGACATATGAAAACCCGTGGAGACTCCTCTAGCTACTAACTAGAGGAAAGAGGATTCCACTTCAAGTGGTGAAGTGGATGCTACTGTGTACAGACAGTTGGTGGGTTTTCGAATGTATTTGGTGAACACACAACCATACATGTGTTATGCGGTCAATAATTTGGCCAAGGCATGGTTTGACCAACCAAATTATTTTGGAGGGCTGTTAAAAATGTACTACAGTACCTCAAAGGCACCACTCAGTTTGGAATTTAGTATAGACAGACAAAGGGAGTGAAGTTGCAAGGCTTCATAGATGCAGATTGGGAGGGTGGTCCATCAAATTGAAGGAGAAATTTAGAAGTAATTTTCAACATTAGGTTAGCAACAATTTCTTGTTACAACGTGAAGTAGATATCAATTGCACTTAGTTCAACGGAAGTAGAGTACATGGTTTCTATTCAAGCAGCTTGTGAACCTATCTAAATGAGAAAGATTCTTGTTGGGTTATTTGGTAAGATGATGTATCCTACCATGATTCACTGTGATAATCAGAGTTGTATCAAACTCTATGAGAATCCACTTTTTCATGATCGGTCCAAGCACATTGATATCTAGTACCATCATGTACGAGATTATGTGCAGAGGTAGATCATGTTGTTGCAGTATACTCCGAAATAGAAAAATGATGCATATAGTTTGACAAAGGCCTTGTCAAGAGGAAAAATTGAGTTCCATAGAAGTAGGATTGGGATATTTGATAATCCATTTATTGTTGAGAGGGAGTGCTGAAACTGCAACAAGAAATTATTAATTTAATTTTGTCCTTAATTAAATTAGGAGAAAATTCAAAATTCCACATCAACATACAACTTGAATGAGTTAATTGAGTTATTATCACTCAATTAGCTTATTTAATTCGAGCTGGAGGTTGAACTTGAGTTGAGTACAATGATTCCTAAATTTTAGGATCCTAGGTTTAGTTAATTACAGTTGTCACAATTTAATTTAGTTAAATTGAGTTATGGTTAGTTAAACCAATTCCAACTATTGGAGGAACTAGTTGGAGGTCTAGAAGTGGGGTGCAACTTTAGTGTTTAACCAATTAACTGATCAATCAACCTAAGTTAACTCATTCATGCAAAAAATTCGAGTTACCCAGTTGAGATTGGAGTTCAAGGAAAATGTACTACTAGTTGTAGAATATTCCAAATTGTGCACGTCATGCATGTAGTCAAAGGAGGGCCTAAAGGTATTTCGAAATTCTCATTGAGGAATTTCCTAATTAATAGGGGACCTGGGAAACAATGCAAGGAATTAGGAGCTTGGAGGCTTGGAAAATTGGCTAAGTATTGGCCAAGGTTAGTCAGTCAGATAGAGGATAGAAAATACTTATGAAGGTTGAGCTCAAGGTTGAGTTGAGCATATTGTATTCATGCAAATTCTTTGATTAATGCAATCCAAATAGCAAGGGGTTTTGAGAAATTGTCTTCCCCTAGATATATCTATGTGTATGTGTGTTGAATCCTGACACATGTTAATGGTTTTTGTTCTTGATCATGAATTTAGTTCCACATATTAGTACAGTAGATTCTAGTATTGTGTTTTATTAAATTTCATGAGCAGATTGAATCTACATTAAAATTATACATACAAATATTATAATTGGGAGGAACCATTCTACATAGGCTAGAATACAATTGATGGAGGAATATCCAAATAACTCTCTTTTTGAAGCAGTAAAATGTATCATTTATGTTGGTTTAACAAATATAGAAGCAAAGTTATTGGCATGAGATCAAATGAGTATAGGATTTCTATCACTTCCATCCAAAGAGTCATATTTATTCATAGTGGATTTGAAGAAAAATGTGGTGGGGATAGGGAAATTTTTACTCTAAGATTTCCAAACGAATGTTGTATGGAAAAATATTATCAAATTGAGGGAAAAATTAATGCAAAAGGTGGAAAAGTACATTCAGAGGTATTAAAAGGTATGGATAACATTTTCCAGTTGGAATTTAGAACTGGGGAAATATGGGATTTTATTGATGATATTTTCAACATGTGGGAGAGTATTGGCATAAAAAATATGAAAGTTAAAAAGTATAAACCCTTAATATGTACCAGTAGTAAGATAGGTCCTGAAATCAAGAATCTTCTAGATGATATGAATATCACACCTTGGAGAGCAATGCAAGGATTGAAGGATGATAGACTTGTCAAATAAATATTATTTTTTGTGAAGTCAGGTGAATTATCATTGGACAGAATGAGTGTGGAATTTCAAAAGTAAGTTTGTTGAATTATTTTTACTTATTTTTGGATTATAATTTTGTTTTAAATATAGGATATTATTGTTGGTAGTATTTGTTATACATATCACTATATTAAATTTTTTTACTTTATTTATTTAGTCATAAGGTTTATATGAAAATACAATAACATATGTTTAAAATGTTAAATTAAGAGAGTCGGGATGATGTTGTACGCAACTACTTAGATTCAAGTTCTACAACAACACTAAAATATATTTATCTTGCATTCAAAATGGTATGCTAACTTATCCATTTATTATATTCATATGTAAAATATTTTTCTTTTATTACGTATACATAGATTTGTTTATTTAATTAAATATGTCGAAGCTGGATGTCGATGGAGTACAAAATAATTTCAAAACCTTTATTAAAAAAATTAAGTTGGAAAGGAAGAGAAAGCAATGTCTCAAGAATGCTGAAATTGATCCTCGTCTTAATCATTACATTTGGAATTGGTTTGACATTGTCCGATATCAAATAATACTAGGTGATTGTGGACACATTGCAAATATCATACCTAAAAATGAATATTCCATAGTTATTGCATATATTCCTCATGGTTTCAATTTCTCAAACATTGGATATGATAGTGAGCCTTATAGTTATCAAGATTTTAATAAAGTGATTACGAGATTTCAAGAAGTCACAACATCACCAGTTTGGATATTTGTGACATTTCATTCGAACACACAATTTGCAATGATATTATCAAGCTTAAAGGGTAAAGAAAACTCAAGGATGCAACTTGTTAGCTCTGTGAAATTTTCTTTGACAAGCAAATAGGGGGTTAAATTGTCGTTGATTCTTCAAGGAATCCATTTCCCCTGAAAATACAGCCTCCTTGAAGCCTCTTTGTGCCCTTTATCCTTTGATGGATTCCCCTCTGCTGTTTTCCCTTTCAAAGCCTCTAACCTGATGAAGAAATGCCCAAAGACTTCCTTCCCCCTTTATTTTTCCCTCATTTAACCTCTTTTTATCCCCCCTTTTCTCCCCTTCTGTTTCCCCATTTACTCCTCAAATTCCCCCAAAATCCCCTTAAGTCCATCCCTTACTCTTTATTTCCCATTTCTCCCCTATCGTTCCCCTCCTCCACCTTAAAAATCCATTTAATGGGCAAAAAACCCATGTTCCGACCTTGTTACAGGGCTTAGCCCCTTGCCGCAAGCCCCTTTCAAACCACTTCCCCACATGCCCCCGCGCTGGGACCAAGCGCTTAAGTCCGAGGTGCTCATCGCAATTGGAACATCGGCGGTAGGCAAATTCCTTCGTAAACGCAAAAATCCCCAATGCGATTGTTCTATTAAACAAAGTCCCGCGACGTGTTGTGGACCGTCGATCTGTCACAAGATCTGATGGCCAGCGCTCAATCGCATTACTCCCCCCGATCGCAATCGCAAGTCTCAAAAATGCCGCCCCGATTGCCGTCCTCCGATTACATCCTGGCCGTTGATATGCCCTGCGATCCAACGGCCAGCGCTTGATCGCTCCTCCCTTTCCAATCGCAATCGGAGGTTTGTCGTGTGCCGCCCTGATTGAGGTCTTCCGATTATATCTCCGCCGTCCATTCTTCCGCGATCTGACGGTCATCGCGCAATCGAAACTCCTCCCCCGATCGCCGATCGCAAGTCCTTTTCTCTGCCCTCCGATTGCATCTGCATCGTCAATCTCCCCGCGATCCAACGGTCATCGCTCCATCGCACTCACCCCTCCGATTGCGTTCCCCGCCATCGATCTTCCCGTCAGATCGACGGTCAGCGCTCAATCGCTTCTCCCCCCGATCACGATCGCAATTCTTTTGGTTTGCCTTCCGATTTGATCTCCGCCGTTGATCCTTCCACCAGATCGGACGGCCTGCATCCAATCGCACCCCCTTCCCTCCATCCTCCGATTTGATCTCATCCGTCCATCTCCCTGCTGATCAACGGTCGTACGCCAATCGCAAGTCCTCCTGATCGCCGATCGTTCTGTCCCTCCGATTACATCTGAACCGTCGATCTGATTCCCGATCGGACGGTCAGCGCTCAATCGCAAGACCCTCCCCGATCGCAATCGCAAACCGTTTCGACTGACCCCCGATTGCGATTGAGCGATTGGATCGTGACCGTTCGTTTCTCCCAGATCTGACGGTCCTTGTTCAATCGCCCTCCACCTCCACTGGGTCCCACTCTTACATTCGTTTCCGTTGCATTTCATGTGTTTTGCGTGTTACGCCCATCTTATGTATTGTCCCGTTATTCAATCTCCACCGTTGATCTTTGTTCCCAGACCAAGATCAAACGGTCTGCACTGCATATCATCACCACACTCCATTGTCCGTGAGAGTTCATCATGTCATTGCATTCTGTTACCATTATAGTAAAAGCCACCATTCCTCCGCCTCCATAGCATTTCTCCACCACTGCCCGGGCTCTGTGATAATTTTATTTCATCATGCAGGTAGTACAGAGAGGCCATTCCAGCCGGCCAGCGAAGCAGCAGAAGCAGGATTTGTGAAGGATTCGAGCCTGCAATTGAAGATTAATGTTTTAATCCTACAGTCAAAGGATTCAAGCACAATTTGAAGACTAAGGACGCACCAGCAAGTCATGATTGCGCCAACCTAAAAGCAGAGCGCGTTTACTCCAGAAATTACACCTTCCTACAGCGCCTTCTTGCCTTCTCGAGCCCTGAGATAATTAAATTCACTGACTGAAGCTCATTTCAGACAGTCCGGCAGCATTAAAGAAGCATGGAGGGCCATGCTGACCTCCATCCAGTTCATTCATTTCAACAGGGCAGAACAGAGGATCACAGACCCCTAGCGCAGACAAAGGTAATATCAGGGTTTTCCGTCGGCAAAGTGTTTTTCGTCTAGGACAAGGCATCCATACTGTTTTTATTATGCAGAATGTCCCTGAAGGATTTTTCCATCAAACTACAACTCAAAGACAGTCAGACATTTATGAGACAGACCCTCCTAGTAGCTTATCTTTTCCCGAATTCAAATCACCTGGAGTACAACGAGCCCAAAATGTCAAGATCAAATCTGAAGCAGATCGTTCTCTTACTAAGAGGAGAGCGAAATAAATATGCAGCATTCTCAAGCAGGATGGGCCTCGGCCCTGCATTCATTATTATGCTTAAATGTAACATTCAATGGGCACCTACCTCCTGAGTCGATCTGAGGATCATCTTTTGTTATAAAAGCACAGCAAGAACATTGTAAAGGGGTTGGTTGTTGTTGGTTTTATCAGTGAACTGCAAGCATTTTGTCCCGAGCCAAGTTTCCTGTGTAACAGTTGTATGATAGGCTGAGAAATATGATGTATTCAGGCTGAATGTAAAAGCTTTGGGCAGTGATGTACCTGATTGGTGTAGTGTTTAACATGATAAGCAGTTTTCATTGGATCCTGATCTACAGCAGTTGGTGATGTTCTTCTTATCTCTGTTTTTATTTCCATTTCATTTCATGTTCTTCTGACTGACATCTGAATGCATGATATAAGATTTACCCTTGTTAGGTACCTTATATCCCAGCTCTCTCAGTCTTGAATGTTTTCTGCTCATATGTGTGTCTGAATATTGTATTTAATTGACTAAACCAGTGTAGTGGATGATTATTGCCTACTCTCTGATGTGCAAGTTGGTAAAATCAGTATTCAGATTTTTTTGTTAAGATTTAATTGAAAGAGGTTAGGAACATTGGGAGGTGTAAAGCCTGTCGCTGCCTCTTCATAACTTTCCCTTCCATATAAACCTTTTCAAGATCCCTTGTGTTGCCTATGGCTTTGTCCAAGCAGGCCTAGAGTTAAATGACCTCTGGCCTGATCTATAGACAGAATCGGATGGCTTTCCATCTTTCATTCTCATCACTTAGTGTTCCATCCCACCAATCAGTCTTTGAGATCCAAATGCTCTAGATGACTAGCCCAGTTGAAGCTTACACATTGAACATAAGTAAATCCTTTCTTGACTCCATTTCCCAATGGCCTTGATGTTCCCTGAGTTATCTACCTTTGCCTAGCTTCCTTCTTTACCCATCCTTGTCTTATGATGAAACCTTCCTTCCTGATTCTCAACAACCAAACTCAAACAATCAAACAAACAACCTTGAGCCTATAACTAGCCTAAAACCATAATTTAGAACTTCAAAGACATATATCCTTTGATAATCATAGAAAGATCCCTCTCTGAACCTAGGAGGGCTAGATCCTAAGGTCTGAAAGTGGTTCTATGTTGTCTCATCTTTTGGTCTCTGTCAACCTGGCCAAAACATGGGAACCCCAACATAATGGCGACTCCATTGGGGAACTTCTGAGTGCTTCTCATTTCAAACAACCTCAGAAACTTAGAACTCTGGCTAGGTTGACGGTAAGTCACACCTTTGACGGTGAGCACTGTGGTGGACGGTGTACCCTAGAATCATCCTAAACCCTCCACCTGGAGACTCCATTGTTCCTAAATGTTAAAGACTCCACTGGTGATCAGTGGGCCTGCTGATTATCTTGGTTTCACATCAGACTCCACTGGCAGACCAGTCCCAAGCATAATGAAGACTCCACAGGGAGGCCAGTTCCCAAGACAACATTAACCTCGGTAGAAGTAACGAGTAGGGATAAGCTGCCTGGCTTATAAACAGCACTCTGGCTCACAGAACCATTCATACAAGAGCTTTCCCCGATCCAAACCCACCCGAAACAGTTGATAATCCTGAGAAGATCCTTAAAAGAACACCTGTGAGTAGGAGATCAACTATTTCCAGCAACATTCCTAGAGCTAATTCTGCACCAGAAGATCTTGCAGCTCTATTAGATCCTTTCTTCGACCTAGACCTTCAAAACAGATTACCTAGAACTAGGTCATTTAGTGTTTCAGACCAGCTAGATACTAGGGATAGTGAAACCCCTCCTACCACACCTCCTGACCGTCATTTCCTTCAAAACTTAGGGCTATCTCACCCTAGATCTGCTCAACCGACTTTTGCTGGTCCTATCATTCCTGTCATCCAAATACCAGCTGCTCAAGCCAACCCTATACCCCACCAGAACATCATCATGGCAGCCTGGTATGCACCTCTAGTTTTACCTCAGCCTCTACTGCCCTTACCAAATGATTATCAATAAAAAATCCCACACTTCCCTGCTAAAGAGCCTACAACAGCACAACAACATGTAGATAAAATGGAGGATTCTTTTGACTATATGGAAATTGATGATGAAACAATCAAAATGAGAATTTTCGCGCAAAGCTTGGGAGGTGAAGTTAAGAAGTGGTTTAAAAACCTACCTGCTGGCAGTATCAATGATCTACCTGCTTTATACCAGACTTTCATTAATAAATGGGAAACTAGGGCGAACCCTCGTCAGCTCCTAGCAGAATACATGTCCCTTAAGAGGAACGTAGGAGAGAGTGTCCACGATTACACCACTAGATTCAACATCATTTATAATGCTCTCCCTCCGCAAATGAAACCGCCACAAGGTATGGCCTTAGCAAAATACCCTGATGGATTTGATGCTGACATGGCCTATGAACTTAGGGATAAAGAATATACCACGTTGG
Organism: Pinus albicaulis; assembly: GCA_034641835.2. Classification (NCBI taxonomy): domain Eukaryota; kingdom Viridiplantae; phylum Streptophyta; class Pinopsida; order Pinales; family Pinaceae; genus Pinus; species Pinus albicaulis. Next base: position 1,974,204,038 of record CM076578.1, read on the forward strand.
AGGATATGCAGAAAGGGGCAGTAAACATAGAAGCAAATCTGATTGAGAAAAGGGCCAAACTGAGAGCTAAAAAGAGAGTAACATATAAGGATGACACTATAGCCTCCACTTCGGATCCTAATATTGACAGATTGTCTAAGAATCTGGATAAGCTATGCCAAGTGGTCGAAAAGATGTCTATCACTCAGAACAGGAACCAAAATCAAAACCAAAACCAGAACTTTAGAAGAAACAACAACACTCCCAACAGGCAGAAAGAGGCAGATCAACATGTCATTCCCCCTTTCCAAAACTTTCTTGATGAGGATGAGGGAATCATAGAAGAGTCTGAAGGGAATGTTATAAACATGTTCGAAACAGAGGACTCAATCCTGAACTTTGATTCAGAAGAGGACCAACCATCAACCTCTTATGGGGAGGAGGAATGGTTTGAATCTGAGGATTATAGGTTGGGATTCGAGAATGCCATGTTACAGGTCAGAGAACAATATGAGCTCAGGAGTAAAAAGAACCAAGACTCTTCCAAACCCAAAAATCCTGAAGTAACTATCAAAAAGAGGCCTGAGAAATCTTCTAAAGTCACTGCTGTAAACAATAAATCAACAACGGAGAGTTCTGAGAAAAACCAACAGAAAGACAACCAAAACAATGAAAAACGAAGTCAACCAACCAGTAGCACTAGCACCTCAGTTAGTGCTCCTGATACAACTATGCCTACACATGTGCATAATGAGAAAACACAAACCGGTTCAGCCATTAAAGCAGTGGCGAACAAAACAGAGTTGAGCACTTCCAAAAGCCAATCCATTTTCAGTTTAGAAAGTGAGATTGCAAAATCAAAATCTCTGTGCCATTATCTGAGCTGGCCTCTCAGGATGTATATAAAGTCCAGATTTTGAAAGCATTAAATCTGAGTATAAATAATGACACTGTAAATTTGAGTGATGATCAACCTGCCCTCTTATTCGGTCCCAAGATTGAAGGGAAATTTCAGGAAGGGGTAGTTCCACCTTTTTATATCAGTCTTAACATTCATGATAAGATCCTTCATAATGCCATGCATGACTCCGGTGCATCACACAATCTAATGCCTAAAGTAGTCATGGAGAAGTTAGGCCTCGAAATCACCCGACCCTACAAAGACTTATACTCATTCGACTCGAGTAGGGTAAAATGTCTTGGCCTGATCAAAGACTTGTGTGTGAGTTTGACTCAAATTCCTGCGAAATGTATGGTCATGGATGTAGTGGTGGTAGACGTGCCGCCCAAGTATGGCATGTTATTATCTAGATCATGGGGAGCCAAGCTGCAAGGCACCATGCAGATGGATGGCTCATATGCCACTATCCCTATATTTGGCCAATCAAGAAGACTGTACAGAGAGTCCCAAATGAAATTTCTGGTCAGCAGCCCCGAGAAACCTGAAAATTCACCATTATACCCTGTGCATACCGATCTTGACTCCTTTATTTTTTTTAATGATGAATCCTTAGAAGAGCCAGCGTCCCAAAATAGGCATTCAAATGAGAACACCGAGCCTATGGACCTCCACATAATGGCCACTCTGGAAGAAAATGATCAGGAAGGCCATGGGCAGCACACTGAAAATGAAAAGGAAACCAGAAACGAAGCCTGTAGGATTTGTGGTGGACCTCTCACTCCAAGAGAAACAGAAACAGAGCAAGAACAGCAAGCTAACCACCTCCCTGACATCCATGGCCTCTATGAACGACGAGATAGTTTACAACCTAGTACAGACCTCCCAACTCAACCTAATAGCAAATCCAGCTATGAGGGAGGAAGTGAAGTGGAAGTAAACAAAGAACCCTTGTGGGAAATGAACTTTGATGGATCTTGTACTAGACAAAGCGCTGGAGCAGGAGTGTGGCTGCGTAACACCGAAAATGATCACGCGGAGAGCCACGCCGTCAATCTGCATTTCAAATGCACAAATAACATCGCAGAATATGAGGCTCTAATCTTGGGTTTAAATCTGCTGAAAAAATTAGGAGCCCGTAGGATAGTCGTGAGAGGAGACTCTGAGTTAGTAATCAAACAGATGAATGGTGAGTATTCGGCAAAGCACCCCAGGCTTAGGGCATATAGGAATGACACTCTAGATTTGTTGAAAACGTTCATTGAATATGATTTAGTATACATTCCTAGGGGTCAAAAAATTATTGCAAATGGACTAGCCTGCCTAGCTAGCTCTTATCCTAAGGCCCCAGTTGACCAACAAATCATCATTCAGACTAAATTCAGGCCTGCAGTGCCAGACAATGAAAAATACTGGCAGGTCTTTGAAGGGGACAAACAGATTGAAGATTTCCTAATGGGCAGAAATGAGTTTGAATTTTCTGATTCAGACTCAAAATCTGATGACAGCTGCCCAAGTGAGGATTCCACAGATGAACTAGAAACGCCTTATAGTATAGAAATAAATGCTTTTTCTGAAGAAACTGGAGATTCGGCCGTAAAACGTGAAAACACAGATAGAGAAGAAATGGAGGTGCTGCAAGCCAAAGACAAGAACATACCAAGAGGCTTAGCACCCTTAGATGATCTCTTTGATTTTGATGATGTTGCAAAGAAGCCCACAATAGAACATGCAGAATTAGAGGTAGAAGAATGTAACATAGGCACTGAAGACAAACCCAAAATGATAAAACTGGCTAAGTCCATACCTGCAGACATGAAGAAAAGATACATTGACTTGTTTAAGGAATTCATTGATGTGTTTGCATGGAGCTATGAAGACTTAAAGGCCTATGACACCAACATTATACAACATAAGATACCACTGAAGGAAAATCAGAAACCTTTCAGACAAAAACTCCGTAGAATTAATCGAAAACAATTGCCTGCAGTAGAAAAGGAGATTAAGAAGATGTATGATGCAGGCATTATAGTCCCTGTATGGTTTTCTGATTGGGTGTCAAACTTAGTGGCTGTAAGGAAGAAAACAGGGGAGATTAGACTTTGCATAGACTTTAGAAACCTTAACAGAGCTTCCTTGAAAGATAACTACCCTTTGCCTAGAATGGAACATATCCTATAGAAGGTAGTGGGCTCTAAAATAATCTCCCTGCTTGATGGTTTTTCAGGATACAACCAGGTTCTGGTACTCCCAGAAGATCAACTCAAAACAGCCTTCACCACTCCATGGGGCACCTTCATGTATGTGAAAATGCCTTTTGGATTGATGAATGCTGGAGCTACCTTCCATAGAGCAATGGATATTTCTTTCTCAGAGGAGATTGGACACTTTATAGTTATCTACTTGGATGACTTAACTGTCTTTTCTAAAACAGAAGAAGAACACTTAAAACATCTAAGGAAGGTTTTTGAAAAATGTAGAAGGTATGGTCTGTCCCTAAATCCTAAGAAGACTGTTTTTGGGCTGCAAGAGGGTAAGCTTCTAGGCCACATTATATCTGAGAAAGGGATTAGGATAGACCCCCAGAGAGTTGAGGGAATACTTCAAATCACACATCCAAGAAACATCAAGGAGCTACAGTCTTTCGTTGGGAAGATCAATTTCCTTAGAAGATTTATCCCCAATCTTGCCGAGCATCTTAGGAAAATGACTGAAATGCTAAAGAAAGATGCAGGAATCAAGTGGACTGTTGAAGCCAAAAAATCTTTTGAGTCAGTAAAACTTGCACTCACCCAAGCCCCTGTCCTTATCAGCCCTGACTTCTCAAAATATTTTCTGATCTTTTCATTCGCCTCCCCACACACAATAGCTGCAGTTTTTCTGCAGAAAAATTCGGAAGGTAAGGAACAGCCTATAGCCTTCTTCAGTAAAGCCTTGAGAGATGCACCCTTAAAGTACAACATCATGGAAAAGCAGGCCTATGCCCTGATTAAGGCCTTAAAGGACTTTAGGGTGTACATTCTACATTCTCACACCATTGCCTATGTGCCAAATATAGTGGTCAAAGATATCTTGTCCCAAGACCCAGATGGGAAAAGGGGCAAATGGATTGCTGCAATTTTAGAATATGACATTGAAATCAAACCCACTAAGCTGATCAAAGGTCAAGGCATAGCCCAATTGATGGCTGAAATTAATCTGCAGGCCCTTGATATTAACATGATGAATACCTTGGATGAGTAGGAAGAATTGCCCCATCCGACTGTGGAGGAGCAGTTTCAGAACTCTCCTTGGTACAATGATATCCTTTACATGCTCACACACCTCAATGCCCCCCTAGAACTGTCCAAAACAAAGGCCAGATTCGTAAAACTCAAAGCTAGAAATTATTGCATTATGAATGAGAGTCTATATTGGAAAAATCCGAATGGCCTTTTACTGAAATGCTTGTCTGAAACCGAAGCTGAAAGAATCAAACAAGAATTCCATGCTGGGGAGTGTGGGGGCCACCTGAGTTGGAAGGCCACTACAAATAAGATACTCAGGGCTGGTTACTATTGGCCCACACTCTTCAGTGATGTCCATAAAATGATCCTCACCTGCCACAAATGCCAAATTTTTGAGGGCAAAAGAAAGCTCCTCCCCCTCCCTCTGCAACCTATCACCATAGAAGGTCCTTTCATGCAATGGGGCTTGAACTTCATTGGAGAAATTCACCCCTCTTCCTCTGGGCAACATAAATGGATCTTGACTGCCACTGATTACTTCACTAAGTGGATTGAAGCCATACCTACTAGGAATGCCACTGATTCGGTCATTATTAGGTTCCTGGAAGACTTCATCCTGTCTCGGTTTGGCTGCCCAAGGAAAATAATCACTGACAATGCTGCTGCTTTCGGATCCAAAAGAATGATTGATTTCTGTCACAGGTACGGAATTGCGCTTGGACATTCAACTGCCTATTACCCCCAGGGTAATGGTTTAGCTTAATCCTCAAACAAAAGCCTGGTTACAATCATTAAGAAGCTGCTGGAAGAAAACAAAAGGTCTTGGCATAAATAGTTGATACATTCCCTGTGGGCAGACAGGCTCACTACAAAGAAGTCTATTGGCACATCACCCTTCCAGCTGGTTTATGGGACAGAAGCAGTTTTCCCTACTAGCCTTGGGATACCAGTAGTAAAGCTTATTCAAGAGGTCCAATCAGAAGAAGACATCATGATAAGGAGAATTAATGAAACAATCCATCTTCAGCAAACAAGGGAGCAAGTTTATGACAGAGCTGTCAGTGTGCAGGAAAACATGAAGAGACAGTTTGACAAAAGAACCAAAGCAGCAAATTTCAAGGTTGGGGACAAAGTTCTGAGATGGGATTCAAGAAGAGAGGATAAAGGCAAAGATGGAAAATTCGACAGCTTGTGGCAAGGTCCATTCATCATTCAAGCCACCGTGGGTCCTAATGCATTCTTCTTACAAGAACTTGATGGTACAGAGCTGTTTGGGGGTCCTGTCAATGGCAGGATGCTCAAACACTATTTCTGCTAATTTTCCATTTCCAGTTTCACCTCCATTGTATATACCGTTGCAAATTTTCATTTTCAGCCAAAAGGAGAAGGAAATGTCCCAGAAAACAGAATGAGAAGAGAGGTTCAGACATGCTCAAAACGTGAACCTCTGAGGCAAAAGGATTGGCTCTAATAAACTCAAAATCTGAGCCAAAGGGAACAAGAAGACCTGGTCCTAACAAGCTCAAAATCTGGATCAGCAGTGACAGAAGATCCAGATCTAACATGCCCAAAATCAGAGCTGGAGTAAAGGAAAGAAGTGACTCAAACATGCCCAAAAGTTGAGTCACAAGGGAAAAGGAAGGATGTTTCACAGTTGCAGAATTCCATGCCTTCACAGTTTTGTTTTCTTCAAATTTCTGCCCAGCAAGTCAGACTGTCTAATCCTGGCTTGGCTGTGTTTAAATTTCCTGTCTTAGAATGTAGGTGAAGAAACCTGTTGGACAGTTTAATCCCAACAGGTAGTAGTTTAGGTAGAGAAATATATGAGGCCAACAGTCTAATCTGGCCTCATGGAGCAATAAGGGTAGAATTAGAATAGGTTTGTTTTTGTTTTGCAAAATAAAATGTAAAGGGTCTGCTAGTTCAAATGCACCCAAGGTAAGATTGTTAGGACTCTAGCTTGGGTAGGTAGATTGGTTGAGAAAATGTTTCTGCTGATTGGATGTCTTCATAGTTTGTGGCAGCTAATCTAAAGAAAGAAGAAAGATGGCTTATAGCAGCAGGCATCTGGCCTACACGAAGAGATCAATTCCTGAATTCTTGACTCCTTCAAGAAGAAGCCATCCCCATGTGGAGCCACTGTGCCCCCCTATGAAATTTTTGACAAGAAAATAGGGGTTTAAATTATCGTTGATTCTTCAAGGAATGCATTTCCCCTGAAAATATAGCCTCCTTGAAGCCTCTTTGTGCCCTTTATCCTTTGATGGATTACCCTCTGCTGTTTTCCCTTTTAAAGCCTCTCTGCTGATGAAGAAATGCCCAAAGACTTCCTTCCCCCTTTATTTTTCCCTCATTTAACCTCTTTTTATCCCCCCTTTTCTCCCCTTCTGTTTCCCCATTTACTCCTCAAATTCCCCCAAAATCCCCTTAAGTCCCTCCCTTACTCTTTATTTCCCATTTCTCCCCTATCGTTCCCCTCCTCCACCTTAAAAATCCATTTAATGGGCAAAAAACCCATGTTCCGACCTTGTTACAGGGCTTAGCCCCTTGCCGCAGGCCCCTTTCAAACCACTTCCCCACATGCCCCCGCGCTGGGACCAAGCGCTTAAGTCCCAGGCGCTCATCGCAATTGGAACATCGGCGGTAGGCAAATTCCTTCGTAAACGCAAAAATCCCCAATGCGATCATTCTATTAAACAAAGTCCCGCGACGTGTTGTGGATCGTCGATCTGTCACAAGATCTGATGGCCAGCGCTCAATCGCATTACTCCCCCCGATCGCAATCGTAAGTCTCAACAATGCCGCCCCGATTGCCATCCTTCGATTACATCCTGGCCGTTGATATGCCCTGCGATCCGACGGCCAGCGCTTGATCGCTCCTCCCTTTCCAATCGCAATCGGAGGTTTGTCGTGTGCCGCCCCGATTGAGGTCTTCCGATTATATCTCCGCCGTCCATTCTTCCGCGATCTGACGGTCATCGTGCAATCGCAACTCCTCCCCCGATCGCCGATCGCAAGTCCTTTTCTCTACCCTCCGATTGCATCTGCATCGTCGATCTCCCCGCGATCCAACGGTCATCGCTCCATCGCACTCACCCCTCCGATTGCGTTCCCCGCCGTCGATCTTCCCGTCAGATCGATGGTCAGCGCTCAATCGCTTCTCCCCCCGATCACGATCGCAATTATTTTGGTTTGCCTTCCGATTTGATCTCCGCCGTTGATCCTTCCGCCAGATCGGACGGCCTGCATCCAATCGCACCCCCTTCCCTCCGTCCTCCGATTTGATCTCGTCCGTCCATCTCCCTGCTGATCAACGGTCCTACGCCAATCGCAAGTCCTCCCGATCGCCGATCGTTCTGTCCCTCCGATTACATCTGAACCGTCGATCTGATTCCCGATCGGATGGTCAGCGCTCAATCGCAAGACCCTCCCCGATCGCAATCGCAAACCGTTTCGACTGACCCCCGATTGCGATTGAGCGTTTGGATCGTGACCATTCGTTTCTCCCAGATCTGACGGTCCTTGTTCAATCGCCCTCCGCCTCCACTGGGTCCCACTCTTACATTCGTTTCCATTGCATTTCATGTGTTTTGCGTGTTACGCCCATCTTATGTATTGTCTCGTTACTCAATCTCCACCGTTGATCTTTGTTCCCAGACCAAGATCTAACGGTCTGCGCTGCATATCATCACCACACTCCATTGTCCGTAAGAGTTCATCATGTCATTGCATTCTATTACCATTATAGTAAAAGCCACCATTTCTCCACCACGTTGCATTCTTTCCATTGTTTCTCCGCTGTTCCGCCACCATTCCTCCGCCTCCATAGCATTTCTCCACCACTGCCCGGGCTCTGTGATAAGTTTATTTCATCATGCAGGTAGTACAGAGAGGCCATTCCAGCCAGCCAACGAAGCAGCAGAAGCAGGATTTGAGAAGAATTAGAGCCTGTAATTGAAGATTAATGTTTTAATCCTATAGTCAAAGGATTCAAGCACAGTTTGAAGACTAAGGGCGCACCAGCAAGTCATGATTGCGCCACCTAAAATCAGAGCGCGTTTACTCCATAAAGTACACCTTCCTACAGTGCCTTCATGCCTTCTTGAGCCCTAAGATAATTAAATACACTGACTGAAGCTCATTTCAGACAGTCCGGCAGCATTAAAGAAGCATGGAGGGCCATGCAGACTTCCATCCAGTTCGTTCATTTCAACAGGGCAGAACAGCAGATCACAGACCCCGAGCGCAGACAAAGGTAATATCAGGGTTTCCGTCAGCAAAGTGTTTTTCATCTAGGACAAGGCATCCATACTGTTTTTATTATGCAGAATGTCCCTGAAGGATTTTTCCATCAAACTACAGCTCAAAGACAATCAGGCATTTATGAGACAGACCCTCCTAGTAGTTTATCCTATCCCCGAATTCAAATCACCCGGAGTACAACGAGCCCAAAATGTCAAGATCAAATCTGAGGCAGATCGTTCTCTTACTAAAAAGGTGAGCAAAATGAATTTGCAGCATTCTCAAGCAGGATGGGCCTCGGCCCTGCATTCATTATTATGCTTAAATATAACATTTAATGGGCACCTACCTCCTGAGTCGATCTGAGGATCATCTTTTGTTATAAAAGCACAGCAAGAACATTGTAAAGGTTGGTTGTTGTTGGTTTTATCAGCGAACTGCAAGCATTTTGTCCCGAGCCAAGTTTCCTGTGTAACAGTTGTATGATAGGCTGAGAAATATGATGTATTCAGGCTGAACGTAAAAGCTTTGGGCAGTGATGTACCTGATTGGTGTAGTGTTTAACATGATAAGCAATTTTCATTGGATCCTGATCTACAGCAGTTGGTGATGTTCTTCTTATCTCTGTGTTTATTTCCATTTCATTTCATGTTCTTCTGACTGACATCTGAATGCATGATATAAGACTTACCCTTGTTAGGTACCTTATATCCCAGCTCTCTCAGTCTTGAATGTTTTCTGCTCATATGTGTGTCTGAATATTGTTTTTAATTGACTAAACCAGTGTAGTGGATGATTATTGCCTACTCTCTGATGTGCAAGTTGGTAAAATCAGTATTCAGATGTTTTTGTTAAGATTCAATTGAAAGAGGTTAGGAACATTGGGAGGTGTAAAGCCTGTCGATGCCTCTTCATAACCTTCCATTCCAATAGACCTTTTCAAGATCCCTTGTGTTGCCTATGGTTTTGTCCAAGCAGGCCTGGAGTTAAATGACCTCTGGCCTGATCTATAGACAGAATCAGATGGCTTTCCATCTTTCATTCTCATCACTTAGTGTTCCATCCCACCAATCAGTCTTTGAGATCCAAATGCTCTAGATGACTAGCCCAATTGAAGCTTACACATTGAACATAAGTAAATCCTTTCTTGACTCCATTGCCCAATGGCCTTGATGTTCCCCGAGTTATCTATCTTTGCCTAGCTTCCTTCTTTACCCATCCTTGTCTTATGATGAAACCTTCCTTCCTGATTCTCAACAACCAAACTCAAACAATCAAATAACCAATCTTGAGTCTATAACTAGCCTAAAACCATAATTTAGAACTTCAAAGACATATATCCTTTGATAATCATAGAGAGATCCCTCTCTGGACCTAGGAGGGCTAGATCCTAAGGTCTGAAAGTGGTTCTATGTTGTCTCATCTTTTGGTCTCTGTCAACCTGGCCAAAACATGGGAACCCCAACAATTCTTGTTGTTCGTTTTAGAGTCATCCTAGGTGGGGTACAACTAGATGTGAGCATTTAAAGCCTTAAGGCCGTGAAGAAGGGTAAGGCATATGCTGTCTTTAATGGAGAATCCACCCACTCTACATTGGTGAATTCATAGTCTTCATATCCGATTTAGCATTTCAGTTCTCAGCTAGGATAAGATTGTTTAGAAGCGATATTGTCTCATTTAAAATTGGTGCTGAAGAACATATGATGGTTCTCCTTGTCTATCCTTGTCTATGTAGGGAAGGCCTCAGGGTAATGCACATGTTCAGGCGTTGGCGTACTTATATATGATCATATGCCAGTGATTTTTATGTGAATTAATGGAATACAAAATGATTTTTTACAGAAGAAAAGAAATAGATGGGAGAATTTTATCATTCTAAATAAAATATGATTCATACTCCATCTCTCATTGTTTGTTCTTGTGTCTATTAGATTACTTTGTTAACAATTTCTCTTAAAACTAATAAATTCCATTTAACCCTAGTCCGTTATTGAATGGATGTTTTGTGAAGGAAAACATGTCAGCTAGGAATGATATCATTCTTTTACATTGTTGTAAGCAAGTTCTTGAATTTTTTATTTTGAGGTAGTCACATTATTTATGATGAGGAAATTTATCATGGTGGTATGACTGCACTTGGAATTTTGGATCTTGGATCTGCGACTACATTGACTACATTGGGGGAGTTATGCTGCATAAAGGTTGCATATCTTCATTTTTCTCATATTGCAATATTCTATCAGGTTATTTATTCTTTTAGTTATCTTTAAGTGTCTTCTATTTTCTCCCACACATGCTGTCACTAAGCATGGACAAAGCTCGGTTTAAGAATTCCATGTAACATTAGCACTCTCTCTCTATATTCATAAGCTCTCCTCCAGCAGTTGTAGACCTTCCCTGGACCTTACCATCAGTACTTCCTCAGATGTTAAAGTGGAAAAGGTAAGAAATGAACTTCATGAGAAGCAAGCAGATGAATCTGAGGAAGCATTTAAGCAATCCCTTGATGTTTTCAAGGAACAGGCTTCTAAAATGCAGGCAATTTCAAAAGAGGTATATGTTGTCTATGATGAAAAAGAAAAGATAGTGTTAAAGGATACGACAGAGCAGTTGAAACTACAGTAAGAAAATATGAGAGCAGTTTTAACTTCAACTGCAGAGGAAATCTGTGTAAAGGGAAAAGAAAATTAGTCAATTTGGGTTGAAAATGTTAGTGAGACTGTGATGGATGTAGTTGAAACTGCTTTTGGTGTTCACCCAGATGATCTTAAAAACCAGTCTAAAGTTCATGAATTTTTCCCTTGTATTCCATATGGTAAGAGTGCTAATTTTTTCTCTATTATGGTGTTTATGTTTATGATATTCATTTTCCAGTTAGCACTACAATATTGCCATGGTAGATATGATATTGAAATGAGCATGAAACAAAAATTACACAACAATAATACTTGGAAGTATCATTCTGAGCAAGAAAACTATGAGAGCTCTTTATTGTTGCTATAAATTCAGTTGTTGCAACTAGTCACGTGATGCAAGTGCACTTCTTTTTGTTGGGGGTTTTATTTCATTTCTCATAACTGGAAGCATTCCTGCTGTTCATTTTGGAGTCATCCTAGGTGGAATAAACCTAGCTGCGAGCATTTCAAGCCTTAAGGCCTGGAAGAAGGGTGACGAATATGTTGTCTTTAATGGAGAATCCACCCACTCTACATTGGTGAATTCACAGTCTTCATATCCAATTTAGCGTTTCAGTTCTCAGCTAGGATAAGATTGTTCAGAAGTGATATTGTCTCATTTAAAATTGGTGTTGAAGCACGTATGTTGGTTCTCCTTTTCTATCCTTGTCTATGTAGGGAAGGCCTCAGGGTAGTGCACATATGATACAGTGATTTTTATGTGCATTAATGGAATACAAAATGATTTTTTATAGAAGAAAAGAAATAGATATGAGAAGGTTATCATTCTAAATAAAATATGATTCATACTCCATCTCTCATCATTTCTTCTTGTGTCTATTAGATTATTTTGTTAACAATTTCTCTTCAAACTAATAAATTACATTTAACCCTTGTCTGTTATTGAATGGATGTTTTGTGAAGGAAAAAATGTCAGCCAGGGATGATATCATTCTTTTATATTGTTGTAAGAAAGTTCTTAAATTTTTTATTTTGAGGTAGTCACGTTGTTTATGCTGAAGAAATTTATCACAGTGGTATGACTGCACTTGGAATTTTGGATCTTGGATCTACGACCAGACTACATTGACCACATTGGGGGAGTTATGCCACATTTTCTTCAAATGTTTCTACCTTTATGTTGCATAAAGGTTGCATATCTTCATTTTTCTCATATTGCAATATTCTATTAGGTTATTTATTCTTTTAGTTATCATTAAGTGTCTTCTATTTTCTCCCACACATGTTGTCACTAAGCATGGACAGAGCTCGGTTTAAGAATTCCACGTAACATCAGCGCTCTCTCCCTATATTCATAAGCTCTCCTGCAACAGTTTTAGACCTTCCCTAGACCGTACCATCAGTACTTCCTTAGATGTTGAAGTGGAAAAGGTAAGAAATGAACTTCATGAGAAGCAAGCGGATGAATCTGAGGAAGCATTTAGGCAATCCCTTCATGCTTTCAAGGAACAGGCTTCTAGAATGTAGGCAATTTCAAAAGAGCCATATGTTGCTATGTTGAAAAAGAAAAGATAGTGTTAAAGGATACGACAGAGAAGTTGAAACTACAGTAAGAAAATATGAGAGCAGTTTTAACTTCAACTGCAGAGGAAATCCGTGTAAAGGGAAAAGAAAGTTTGTCAATTTGGGTTTAAAATGTTCCTGAGACTGTGAAGGATGTAGCTGAAACTTCTTTTTGTGTTCACCCAGATGATCTTAAAAATTAGTCTAAATTTCATGAATTTTTCCTTGGTATTCCATATGGTAAGAGTGCTAATCTTTTCTCTATTATGGTGTTTATGTTTATGATATTCATTTTGCCAGTTAGCACTACAATCTTGCCATGGTAGATATGATATTGAAATGAGCATGCAACAAACATTACACAGCAATAATACTTGGAAGTATCAATTTGAGCAAGAAAACTATGAGAGCTTTTTATTGTTGCTATAAAATCAGTTGTTGCAACTGTTCACGTGATGGAGGTGAACTTCTTTTTGTTGGGGGTTTTCTTTCATTTCTCATAACTGGAAGCATTCATGTTGTTTGTTTTGGAGTCATCCTAGGTGGGATACACCTAGCTACGAGAATTTGAAGCCTTAAGGCCTAGAAGAAAGGTGATTTGTCCATTCCCTTTATGAAAGGAAAAGATGGTTAGAGACATCTCTAATAAGAACCTTCTTTTTTCCATTTTTTTAAAGCTTGGTAGTAACAAAATTTTGATTGTTTATATCATGTCCAATTGAATGCTAGATTTGAAAATGGACATATAAGCTAGTTAATATGTTAGTGACATGTGACTATATTACATTATTATATTGAGGCTAGGGGTTAGGTAGTTAAATCCATTGTTGAACTGATTTGTATTGGAAAAAAATTACCAAGGGTTCGGGTATTGGTACATAGGAGAATTGGTGAAAATATTGGCAAATCAACAAACTGTGGCAAGCATTAAAAATTAGAAGACGTTTTTTTTTCTCAAAATTGAAAGAGGATTAATGTCATTCTCATCTCTCTTCAATTTGATACGCTGGAGATAAGTAATTCTAAGACTGATATGAAATGTTGAACCTTTATTTGCTGATGAAGAAACCTTTACTCTGACTTTTAAGCAGTTGTTGATTATGAGGCCCTACTATATGATGAAGAGAAACTCTTCCTAAGACCACTCCTATTGTAAGAGATTCATACTTGATGAAGTAAGAATTGTGAGAACAAATGATGACTTTATTTACTGTTGGACTACTGTTACATCACAAGAATTCAACGACTATTTTGAAGAGAATGCCACTGAGTATAGATTTAAATTCTACTTCTCATACTTAATAAAACATCTTTAGGAGACATGGAAACTTCATCAATCTAGAGGTAGGCTTGGCTTGGACTTCAAGTAAGCGAATAAGCTACCAACAGTTGGTCCAATTCCACGCATTGAAATTTACTCAAGATCTGTTCATAATAATTAAGAAAACATACCTCTAAAATTTGCATTGTCAATTTTTGGAGAACAAAGATTTTCATGTTATTGACTCATTACTATATGAAAAATAGCATCTGCAAATTTGGTACAAGATCCAAGTTCCACCATCTAAGAGATATGTTGGCAACCTTAAAATCAGAGGAGATTGTTGATGGAAGTGAGGTACTCAAGTCAGCCTGTGTTTTCATCCATTATTTTTTGTCTTCCATTTAATATGATATGTAATCAGTCCTTAAATTTATATGCTCTTGCCTTTGCAGGTCAAACCTTCTGTTGTTTCACTACTAGAGAGGCCTGGGAGCCTGAGTGCACTATAAGATACTTAGTGATGAGTTTTATGTTTTCAAGTTCTATAGTTGTTTCTAATCGTATTATATTTTTGCTTTTGGAACTATTGGTTTACTAAATTTCTTGTTGTGGATCTCATTTTTTTGTCAAGAGAGGTATTTGCAAGTATATGGTGCCAAGTGTAAGTTTTATCTTCCAAAGCACAAAGGGGAATCTTTAAAAATATTAGAACACAAAGGGGATGGGGATGCTGCTGTAACTGTAGGAACATAGGAACAAGGGGTTTCTGGAGTTGTAAATGGAAAAATAACGGTCACACCTATAAATATTGCTATCATGCACATAAGGTATGTAAAAGATTGATATTAAAAAATTATACATATACTACAATATAAAGCTTGTCGCTTCTCACTAAAAATATCTTCTAGGTATTGTCCTCCTAATAACATCTAGAAAGACAGGTTCCTCATTTTATTAGAGTCAGAAATCTCATATGCTTTTATTTCCACTGGCTCTCCACATCTATTTCTATTAAAGCTATCAACTAGCTATACAAATATACATATAGAGTTACAGTATGGTATGGTAAGGCGAGGAGTTGGAACAACAAAGAGGTCATGTGCTCTTGATACTATAATTACGTGATGCTTTTCAGACATGTCCAATTTCTCTTTAATCATATCATCGAGGAGTCTCCAGTTGAAACAGTGCAACATCTGTGCCACAACAAACTCTACAACGATCAGTCCCAATTGCTGTCCGGGGCATCGTCTCCACCCTCCTCTGAACGGAATCCATTCAAAATTTTCTACTTCTGTATCTAGGAAGATGGCTTCCATGAATTTTTTCGGCTTGAAACTTTCAGCATCATCCCCCCATAACTTCAGGTCCCTTCCAATTGCCCAGAGGTTCACCAAAAGCTGAGTCCCACTGGGGATTTTATAGCCCAACACATTTCACCTTTCCATTGATATGTGGGGAAGTGATAAAGGTCCCGCAGGGTGGAGTCTAAGTGTTTCTTTCACCACAGATTGTAAGTAAACGAGGCTAGGCAGATCAGATTCTTATACCATACACCCCATTCCAACTACGCGTTCCAGCTTGTCCTGAAGCTTCTTCATTACTGGTGGGTTTCTCAGCAATTCGGACACTGCCCACTCTATGGTTATAGACGAAGTATCAGAGCCCACGGCCAAGATATCCTGCCAATCAAAGACATCCAAATAAAAAAATATCACGATTATCATATTCTATTCTAAGGCATTGAAATCTAAATTCGCAGAGAATTCATAAACGCTGATGTGCACCAATAAATAATATACATAGATGACAGATTTTATGTTGTCTTGTGTGATTTGGAACCCTAAATTTTTATCAGCTAACGCTTCCAGCAAAACATCCACAAGATCTGGCATGTCGTTGGGCTCATTCTGTGAAAAGTGATCCTCTAGTATCTTCCCTAGCAAGTTGTCTTATGCCTTGTGTATGTTCTTCAATCGACGGTTGAGACCTTGCAGATCCATCCACGTCAAGTATGGTATGTAATATCCTATGTTGAAAGACCCTTCTAACACAAACATTTCCTTTATCATTGAGTGGATCCCTCTACTTTCCATTAAGTGCTGGTCAGTATACTTTCTAGTGAAGGAAATCCTGCAGATTATATCAATCCCAAGCGTCGACACGGCCTTGATAATGTTCACAGGCGAACACCCTTCATGATATGAAATATGAATAGATCCAATCATAGCAGAGACTTCCTCTTCTCTTATGAAGCAAAAGGAGTCTATTCGTCTTGAGCTCAGCAGCTGTAAGACGCAGATTTTACGCATTGCTCTCCAGTATCGGCCATACAAAGAAAATGTGATGTCAGAGGAATTGTACCACAAGTACTTTGTGGTGGATGATGTAGGTCTGCTCACGAAAAACAGATCGTGAGTCTTGAGGAATTCCTTAGCCATATCTGTGAAAGAATCAGAATGACTCTAATGAAGGAGCTCTGATACCACGAAAGAAAACTGAACACAATAACTTGATTTGGCATTTGCATTACCAGATATAGAAATATATACACAGAGAAGAACTTTCTCGAGGTTCATTGTCGATGGAGATAGCTTCTTCAGGAAACTAAACGATCTCTCGAGAAACAGGCTTATCTCCTAGAAACATCTAGACACATTAATTACAGTCAGCAAGGTACGTTGAAATTACTGTACATCCAACACTCCCCCTTAATTTCAACCATATCACAGACACACAAAATACACTATGACACAATACATAAGACACAAACATATGTCCCTTAATTGACATGCATGCTGGTCTAAGTCTTAGCTAGGCTTACAACAGTACATGACAACAAGACTTTCATTTTTGTCTTCTTTCCAAATGGTCCACAATCCTCCACAATTTTGTTCTCTACAATATCTACATCATTCTGTAGATTTTCATCTTTCATAATTGGTTGATTCGTGTCTTCAACCTCTTTAATCAGCTCTGTTGTTGCAAACATGTCATCCTGCATTTGATTTGTAGATGGAGATAGGCATATCTTCTCACCAAACAACAACTCATCAATGAGTTTCTTTTCATGCATAAAATTGAACCAGTCTTCATGAGATACATAATTCTCATCATATTTAACTTCACAAGTTTTTGCAACACATGAAATTTTCTGACTATCACATGCTACTTTATTGTCATCTACTGCCATACTTTTAGACTTGTTCCCAATTATGATGTTTTCAACACAATCACTATTTTTAACAACAATTTCATCAATTTCGTCTTTCTGACTCCTCTTCATGCTAAACTTCATTTCAAGAATATGCCAAAACATTTCTGGATCAAATACTTCACCAAATTCATTTAAAATGCTGGACAAGATGTTTTCATCTAGAGCTGATATAATGAGAAACAAGGCTATTGCACGTCTGCTCTTATTTTCAAAATTAATATCAGTTTCTTGGACAAAATTCCATAAATCTACTGAACCTAATAATCCTTCCATTTTAATAGCCCAAAGTTCAAAATTTTTACCTGAGAATGATGACAACACTGGCATTAATCTTTTCAGTATTACATCAGCTTCTGTAAAATCTTCTGGCTAATTTAGATTCATATCTTCATTGAGCATAAATTCTCCATTGAGCATAAATTCTATAGTTGGAAATATTTCAGATTCCGCCTCTATCCTCTCATTGTTTCTCCTTTGCTGTTTTAGTCTTCTTTGCCGACCCATGCTTTTAGTCAGCTCCAAGTCCACGTTCTTCCCAAAGACAGATTCAACTCCACGACAGTAGCAGCAATTTGTTCAACTTAAAAGCAATTAAAATATGCACAAATTGTTTCACACAATTCTGCAACTGTTCATATGCAAATAAACACTGCAACAACAACAAAAATTGATATACAAAGAATGCCAAAATTATATATATATATATATATATATATATATATATATATATATATGGTCAAACAGACAGCGGATTTCCCTGGCCATGCTGCACAGTGGACTCCTCAGTATTTGGCCTCCTCCAATGAGCTCCAGTCGGCTCCACACAAACTGCTCTCAGCGTTTCCACTTGCAGCGTCACAATCTTCTTCGCTACTCAATGCTCTTCCTCGACACTGCTCCCAAAGCACCTCTTCAATGAAGGAGCTCTGATACCATGAAAGAACTCTGAACACAATAACTTGATTTGCCATTTGCATTACCGGATATAGAAATATATACACAGGGAAGAACTTTCTTGAGGTTCATTGTCGATGGAGATAGCTTCTTCAAGAAGCTAAACGATCTCTCAAGAAACAGGCTTATCTCCCAGAAACATCTAGACACATTAATTACAGTCAGCAAGGTAGGTTGAAATCACTGTACATCCAACAATATGGAGAGGAGACGACTAAGGTGAGGGCGGAGCCGAGGTGTAGAGACATGAGTGGCCCGTATTTGAGACAAAGCTCTGCTAACGCTCTGTGTGGAAGCTGTCCCATCATGTGGAGGTTTCCAATAATTGGAAATGGAAATGGCCCCGGAGGCAACCTCAATTTTCTTCCCCTGAAGAAGAAGAAGGCCCAGGTCACCACCAATGGGAGAAGAAGAGCAGTACTAGCGAGTTTCACGTAGAGCTCTAAGCTTCTCTGAATTCCTGGGTCAGAACCGAAGTCAATCGCCATTGCCACCCTCCAGAAGCACTTACTGGTATCTTGAATTCAGTGTCGATGACGATACATGTTTGCGCAGAGAGGAGCTTCCTGAAATTTTGGATAAAAATATATAAAATTGTGGCATAATAGGGATGGAGGGAAAATTGAGCCTCACAGGTCATTTTCACATAAAATACATTCAAAACTTTTCTCGCAACTTATGATTTAGCGGTAGGAATGAGGAGTCTATTTCCTAAACCCAGATAAGAACAAGCCATATACTCTGATAATAGCAAACTATACTCGATAAAATTTGAACCATGAACCAGAAAAAAATACAATTAAACCACATACCATTATGTTACAGTTACAGGAAAATGGTCAAATTTAACAGGTCATACCGATTTGAAATTTCTACCATAACTAATTGATGTGATGTATCCATTGAAATTAAGATGAGGGAGATCTGTAATAGGGATCTCATTTCCCATCTGCAAGCATTATTTATATATATCCACACCTGGAAGGCAATTAAATGCTTAACATGTCGATTTCCACTGGCTTAAATTTGGGTACAAAGCTTTCGAGATCTGTATCATTGCCCACTTCGAAAGCTAATAGTGTACCCTCGTGAGCATGATAATAAATTACCCAAAGGCTTTTAAATTGGAAAAGATAACTATGATTATGAAATTTTGATAATTTATTATACCTGTCTACCCCAAAGTATATTGTACTTAATTAGAGCTTGCTTTTGCAAATTTATGAAAATAAAAGTATATTGTAATTAATTTCAGCTTGCTTTTGTAAAATTATAAAATTATTTTCATAGTTAGCCACAATTTCTCCAAAATTAAATATTAAATTATATTTTTGGAAATTTAAAATTAATTTTTGTATTTTTAAAAATTGAATTTTTAATTGGTGTATATATTTAATTAGACAAATTTTATGGAGCTTTGCAATCAATTTGTCAAAAAATAAAAATAAATAAATAAAAAAAATTTAAAATTTAAAATCTTTAATGGCTCAGTATTGATAAATTATTTATTTTAGAAAAAATATATATATAATTGACTTAATTAATTATTTAATAATTTTTTTAAAATAAATAAAAATAAAAAATCTTTAATTTCCCAGTATTGATAAATTATTTATTTTTAAAAAAATTAAATATATGATTGACTTAATTAATTATTTAATAAAAAAATATATATATATAATTCACCTATGCACTAAGTGTTAAATTTGGCAAGTTTTAACCCATATTAGAGTTATGATTGCAAAGAGCTCACAAAGGAAAAGTGGTTAATATGGAAGGAAATTTTGTGGTTGCGCTATATGTAAGGGTGCATAATCAATGTCAACCTATGGGGTGCAAAATCTCACATTGAAGGGGAAAACCTAGCCATCCGCACTTAGCCAATATGAAATTATTATGCAGTAAATATGAATCTTAGTTCCTATTTATTCATTTTGGATCACGTCACCCCCATTTGGGAAACTTTTAGGTCCCACAATAGGTCAATGGTGAGAAAAGGTGAGAGGTCATAGATCTTAACCTTTCTTTCAAGGCCATGTTTAGATCATATTTGAAATATTAGTCTTAGGCTCGATGACAATTACTGTTATTAGATGACATTCCACCTTATTAACAAAAATAAGATATATGTCAAATTGTACTAGCAAAATTAAGGTAATGTGAAACTAAATTTTATATTGCATTGTGATTCTCCGAATGCAAATCTTCTCTAAAAAAACCATCAAGTGTTCTCTAAAGAACCCAATGTGCACGGATGTGAATGTTCATATGTTTCTAATCCAAATCCATCAACTAAATATGTAAAAATGAGATTGCATTGGGAACTTCTATGAAAGAAAACATTAACTTTTTTATTATTCGCTTGAATCTTCATCTAGAAGAGTGCATGTCTTTCTCCACCTCCCCTTAGATATTTCACTACAATGTAAATAAGTGTTTCATTTACATGAGAGCTCTCTTATATCTTTATACTCTCTATCTGACCTCTTGTCGTTTGCTAGTTATCAAACTTAAACCATTTTTGACACAATTGTGGAGGAATTATTCAATACTTACCATAACCATTTTTGACAGAAATGTGAATGAAGTATTCAATACTTATCATAACCATTTTTGACACAATTCTGGATGAAGTATTCAATACTTATCATTTGTTTGTCCATGTATATCACAATGTTTACATTGTTTTTAGAAATTTGTCCTATCAGCATGGCTACAATTTTCTTTCTTTGGTTTGGGATATCTCTTTTGTATTATGTTGTTGCCCCCTTTTTATGCCCAACTTGATATAAAAATCTTATTTGTTAATTGGATTAAAGAAAAGAAATATTTTATGTAATTGTATTTAAGTTTAAATATACCTATAACTTCTTTAAAAAACAATTCTGGATGAAGTATTCAATACTTATCATTTGTTTCTCCATGTATATGACAACATTTACATTATTTTAGAAATTTGTCCTATCAGTATGGGTTCAATTTCCTAATAATTAGGGGTTCCATTCCCCGAGAAATGTGTGAGAAAGGTTGGTTAGACAGGGGCGGGGAATTGGTTAAGTATTAGACAAAATATGCTAAGATCAACATGAGACAGTCAAATATAGTGTAGAGAACTCTTAAGCCTAAGAGAATTTATGTATTGTTTCATGTTATTGACCTTATGCAATATACAGAGAGCGCAGTTTTTAGCTCAGGCTTTTCCCACATACATCTTTGTGTTGTGAATTTGAAATTATTTCTTTTTCTTGTTCATGTGATTATGCGATCGAAATTAGTTTCCATAATTTGTAGAACATATTCAAACATTTTGTTTAAGATATTACAAGATCAATTAAATCTGTGGATTTTCCGTAGGCGACAAAATCCAACCCACGGTGCCTGATGGCTTACACATTTGTCGATCTAAGTGCGTGAGAGGCGACGTTGTTGTTCTTGAAACAATTAATTGGGGTATGAATCATTATGATAATGAGATAAATCTGGCATTGCAGTTTAGTAGTTTTAACCCGTGAAGCACTTTCGTTGCTAACATTATCATGGAGGTGGCTCATGAGCATGGGACAAATCTGTGGGAGTTGTAATAGAATTGTATATCTCATATTCTCTCATTCACCACTCCACGGGATGTTTGTAGACTATCAACCATATCCAAAGATTGTATCCAAAGACTTCATATCCATTGAACTCTATTTTTGCCTTTGTGATTCGATTCTCATAGACGAGGGAAGAGAAAGACTGTTTCTCGAGTGATCCATAGGAAAAATAGACTACATGTTATCTGCAAGAGAATTATCTGTTTCTTGGGGTAACAACCCATGTTATTGGCGTTGGGTTTCTCGCCATGATTCCAGATTCGAGCAGCTTGCTAAATTAAAATAGGGTTGTTGGTTAGATTTAAGGGGAGAAATGGATTGCATGGTTTTGTATGTGGGAATTGAGTATAGAGTGTTGTTTGTGCTAAAATTTGGAAGGCGTTGAACCTATGGGTGGGTCCAGCCAATTGAGTTTTTGGTTACCATACTAGAGGGTGAAGACATGGAACCAGAGGAGGTTTTGATGGAAGTACTGTTAAATAAGCCAACATGTGCCTAATCGTTTATGCTGAATTTGATTTTTTGAACGACTATTTTGCTAGTGTTGAAGTGTTTTTGAATTGCAATTTGATCTCAATGTTTAAAAAAAATTGTTAAGTCATTAAAGTAAGTCTGGTTGAAAGAATGGGATGAACTGGATGCTTATTTTTGTGACATTTAGTCTATCTAACTATTATCACATTTTTTAGTCTATGTTGGAATTGGCCATTTTGACAATAGCTTGTTTGCAAGAGTTATTGACTACGAGATATGATAAAGAAATAACAATGAAAAATACAGCAATAGATAGTGGTTGGAACAACATTGGAGATTAAAGGATGATGGACAACAAAGCAAAATTTTGTGTGAGTTAGTGTGAGTTTGTGGGATAGACTCACTAGAATGTTGTATTATGACTCAAATATATTAATGGTAAGCAAGTCTATGATGTCTTGTAGTGGTCTTTGTATAGTATGTACTTGGTAGCTCTAAGTGTTGGAGTTTGTGATGCAATCCTGATGAGGCTTGTGTACCCCCATGAAATTCGTGGTAATTCTAAAAGCACTTTGTAATTGAGGGTTTGTGGTTAGCCAAAAAGAACTTTGTAAGTGTAGGTTTGTGGTTAGCCAAAAACCACTAGTGAGAGTGTATGTAAGTGCAAGTTTGTGGTGAGCCAGAAACCACTTTGTAGTGTAGATTTGTGGTAACCTAGAAACCACGTATGAAAGTGAAGTGGAAAGGGATTCCTGTAGGCATGGTTTAGGGTCATCCGAAAAAATCCTAGGCATAGTTTAGGGTAAGCTGATAAAACCTAGAGCATGGTTATGGTAATCCTATAAAACCCATGATGACGATTATGGAGGGGCTTTTGCACGTACATGTACATGTATGTAGGAAATTGTTGATTGAACCATGTACACGAAGGACATCCTAGTAGACTTGCAGTTGCAACGGTTGGTACCCATGAATTCTAGTAGATGGTTGTTTTTTTATATGGATGTCGACATATTCTTTTTTATCATGTTTGTAAACATGAGGACCACAGTTAGACTTTGTTGATTTATATCAAGACAAGTAGTCATTAAAGGAGGGACTTGGAAAATATAATTCCTACTTGTCTTTTGTGTGCTCATTAATTCTAGAATGATTTTGTTCCTAATACTTGGGAGTTTGTTGAGGTCGAGTTGGTTGAGAGATTCTCTCCAACTAGTTAGCCTCTTAGATTGGTGCTAGGTTGGTATATTCAGTCAACCAAGAAATTGTATGTCCAAGATATACTAACTATCTTGAGACATAACTTGATGTTATATTGTATCATTATTTGAAGTGAATACAATTTGAGGGCATTTAGAAAATCTAAATAATTTATGTGAACTAATTTATATCAATATATATATATATATATATATATATATATAAAGAGAGTGTTAAAATAAATGTTATTATATAAAATCTAGAAAATATTTGTTTGAATGGCAAAGTTAAGCTCACCTACACAATCCAAATGGTGAAGAAGATTTTCAAAGCATTCATTTATACATTCAAAATTACAGTTTAAACCATCAAAAACTATATCTATATAATCACCAACAAAATAATCTAGTTGATAAAAGGTGAAAGAAACAACTTGAAATGTAAAAACTACATATCATCTTAGGAAAATGAAATATGTAAAAGTTCATAATATAAATCAGATATCCATTCCTTATAAAAAGAAAACAAAGAGAGAGGAGCAGATCCGACGGATGCTTGGCCCATTACACATAAAAAAAAACACTCCTCTTTCTATTTACATACTAGTTAAAACCTTCATTTATTTTAAAAACTACTATATTTGTGTACACACATGGCTCTCCACAACTCTTCTATTTAAATCCACATTAAGATAGTCAAGCAGCTATACCTACAGACATGGCTCTCCACAACCCTTCTATTTAAATCCACATTAAGATAGTCAACCAGCTATACATACACAAGGCAGGAGTTACAGTACGGGAAGGCGACGAGTAGGAACAGCAATGAGCTCCTGTGCCCTAGATACTGCAATTCCTTGACTCTTCTCAGACATGTCCAGTTTCTCTTCTTTCATACCATCGGGAAGCCTCCAATTGAAACAGTGCAACAGCTGCGCCACAGCAAACTCTACAACAATCATTGCCATTTGTTGTCCGGGGCAGCCTCTCCTGCCCGCTCCGAACGGAATCCACTCAAAATTTTCTACTCTGGTGTCTAGGAACCCTTCTTCCATGAATCTCTCTGGCTTGAAACTTTCAGCATCCTCCCCCCATGACTTTGGGTTCCTTCCAATTGCCCATGCGTTCACCAAAAGCCGAGTTCCGCCAGGGATTTCGAAGCCCAACACATGTCACGTTTCCGTTGACATGTGGGGAACTAATAAAGGCCCCGCCGGGTGAAGCCTGAGCGTTTCTTTCACCACAGCTTGTAAATAAACGCCCCATTCCAACTACGCGTTCCAGCTCGTCCTGAAGCTTCTTCAGAACCCGCGGGTTTCTCAGCAATTCGGACATTGCCCACTCTATGCTTCCAGATGTCGAGTCCGAACCAGCGGACAAGATATCCTGCCAATGAAACACATCCAAATCAAATCAATATCAAGATTATCATATTTTATGCAAAGCAATTGAAATCTAAATCAGCACAGAATCCAAAAATGCATCTGTGTGGGCCGATGAATAATATACAAAGATGACAGATTTTATATTATCTCGCGTGATTTGGAACCCCAAATTCTTGTCCACTGCGGCTGCCAGCAAGACGTCCACAAGATCTGGCTTGGTGTTGGGCTTATTCTGCGAAAAGTGTTCCTCTACTATTTTCTCTAGCAAGTCGTCTTGTATCTTGTGTAGCTTCTTTAATCGACGGTTGAGACCTTCAAGATCCATCCACGCCAAGCACGGTATGTAATCTCCGACGTTGAAAGATCCTATTAACTGAAACGTTTCCTTGATCATTGAGTTGATCCCAATGCCGCCAGTTAAGAATACTTTCTACCCACGGCAATCCTGCAGATTATATCAATGCCAAGGGCTGCCACGGCCTTGCTAATGTTCACAGCATTATCCATATTAGCAATAGAGTGAATCATAGCGGAGACTTCTTCTTCTCTTATGTAGCGGAAGGAATCTACGCGTCTTGAGCTCAGCAACTGCACGACGCAGAGTTTACGCATCTCCCTCCAGTAGCGGTCATAGGGAGAAAATGCGATGTCAGAGGAATACAATTACTTAGTTGCGATGGATGGAGGCCTACTGGCGAAAATCAGATCATGCGTCTTGAGGAATTCCTTGGCGATATCGGGAGAGGAGACGACTAAGGTGAGGGCGGAGCCGAGGTGCAGGGAGAAGAGAGGTCCATATTTGAGAGAGAGCTCTGCCAAGGCTTTGTGTGGAAGCTGTCCTATATTCATGTGAAGGTTTCCAATAATTGGAAACGGAAACGGACCCGGAGGCAACCTCATCTTTCTTCCCCTGAAGAAAATGAAGGCCCATGCCGCCACCAATGCAAGAAGAAGGAGAGTAACGAAAAACTGTAATCATAACTCGATAGCCATTTTCACTCTCTCCACAAGCTCCTCAAGCTCCTCCGGGTATCTTCAATTTATGGCCTCGGATATATATTATTATAATACATATCCCATATTCCATTGGCTTAAATTTGAGAGTAAATATGAATTATCCCGGATCATATCTATTTAATGTGTTTGGTGGGGTTCTTTTTTCAACATTTTGAAAATAATGTCAATACGGTAAACAAACAACATTTATTAATATTATTATTAAATTAGTCACAAGGCATTCTCTACTTTTGGCATTTCTCCATAACATTTATTAATATTTTTATTAACTTAGTCACAATAGGCATTGGTTATTTTTGTTATTTCTCCTTTTTTTTTTGGACATAGTCCAATTTTAACTCAAAATACATGTAAAATATACAAATTTTCTAAATAATTAATTTTTTATATATAAATAAATATTATAAATAATAATGAAGAACTTATTATGGATTTTTTTTAAAAATTGGTATAATCTCAAATTTCTAAAAAATTGATGTGCAAGGAGCCACTTATTACTAATCTAATTTTTTAAATTTATTAAAAGTAATGGACCATTTCTTTAAATAAAATTTGCTTATATATAATAATGACAAACTTATCATCTAGGAACATATTAGAATTGGAGTAATCTCAAATCCCTAGGAAACTCGTGAGTGGGGAGCCAAGTGGCACTAATATGGTTTTTTAAATTTATTAAAAGTCAATGCAACCTAACAAACTATATGACACACTACAATTGTTGATAAGCATTTCACCATGAAAATATAAGTTTACATACATAAATAAGTGCATGGGTATCTATGCCTATGGAGAAAGAAGAATACATATATCCATTTGAATATATGAGCTAAATAGCACATAAAATCTGAACACCAATCACCATAAAAAGATACACAAACCCAGCTAAAAGTTAAACATAAACATAGAAAAAACATAAGAAGAAATAAACCAAAAAATCATAAATGCAATAGTTGGATATTTCTTGGTTTTAAGAGTGGATAGCTTGGAGGTCCACATTAACGAGTTATGAATTCTTATTAATTATTAAGTGGATGGTAATGATTTAATAATATTTATTTATATATTATAAATAAAAACTAAATATATTCATTTTTAAGGTGTAGTTATGGAGTTCATTCTTATTAATTATTAGGTGGATAGTAATGATTTAATAATATTTATTTATATATCATAAATAAAAACTAAATATATTCATTTTTAAGCTGTGCTTATGGAGCTTAATCTTCAAAATTCATAGTACCTATAATGTAATGGGGAACTAACACTTTAAATTAAATTTGATTTAAACAAGTCATTTTTTGCATGGTGTGTTTTAATAAATATGATAATATTTACATTAAATTATGTATTTTTTTTTATCTATTTAAGTAAAAAATTAAATTGGCCGAATTTCTTTTTTTCAATCAATTTAAAGCTAGATCATAACCTACCCAATTTTTTTATATAACATAAAATATCCAAATTTTTGGTCAAGTTAGTATAGAAATTATGGCTTTGGGGATTCTTAAGATAACTCCACACAAAATTTCTTTAATTAATTATGATAAAGTTGGTCAAGTTCATATAGAAAATATGGCTTTGGGGATTCTTAAGATAAGGCCCACACAAAATTGCTTTAATTAATTACGATAAAGTATCACCTTAAATCGTGTTCAACCTGAGACATTATTGGGTATTTTTCTATTTAGGAATGACCATCGTTGACATAAATACTTATTAACTACAATTAACTTACATGGCCACTCGTTATTGTGGGACGTGCTCGAAAGAAGAGAAAGAAAGAAAGAAGATTTTAACATCCACAAGGCTAAAAATAACCTATGGAACCTATTTTAGAGTGAAAAACTTGAAAAAAAGTATACACCTCAAGAGATTTAATCCTCTTCAAAATGGATCTATATTGGTTCTATATATGCATATAGTAGGTGTAACCTTTTATTTTTAAAATTGTATTTTTGATTTCATAAATGGATAAAATGCCTTCAAAGTTTACTTAGACACTTGGAATTTGTAAACTGCACCACATAAATTTGCAATTCCAACAACTCTTTGTTATAAAAAATTTAAATTTAAATTTAAATTTAAAACTAGAATTAATGGCTCCAATGTTGATTGTACAATATGAGAATGTCACTCGAGTGAAAGGTTCTCTTTATTTAATCTCATTATCAACGCACACTCACTTTAATCATTTCTTTTGTGCAATTACATTTTTTGTGCGCTAGTGTTCACGAGGACATATGGTAATGTTTCTCCTAATTACCTTGCATGTTATAGCCGAGATAAAATGTGTATATAAGATTTTGACATAGTGGTATTATTGGAAAAAAATGATTTAGCCAGGTGAGAAAAACCTATGGTAATGTTTCTCCTCATTACGTTTCATGTTATAGCTTGGATATAATATGTAGATAAGATTTTGACATAGTGGTATGATTGGAAAAAAAATGATTTAGCCAAGTGAAAAACATATGTTTGAGAGTAAATATTAAGTAGAGTAAATATAAAGTATCACCAACCATATTGTGGGCTTCATTTTTCAACTTTTCGAAAATAATGTCATTAGGGTAAATAAACCACATTTATTAATATTATTATTAAAAAAATTTATAATATACTAAAGAGGTTATATTAATAAAATAAATATAATATTAATATTTATTTTTTTGGCATAGGTCAACTTTAACTTAAGAAAAAAAATAGAAATCTTATTGTAAAATGGACCATTTTCTAAATAAAATTTGTTTTTATATAAATGAATGTTATAAATAATAATGAAGAACTTATTAGAATTGGAATAATCTCAAATCTATAAGAAATTGGTGGGTGGGAGCAAAGTGTCACAAATATAAAATTTTAAATTTGTTGAAAGTAATGGACCATTTTTCTAAATAAAATTTGCTTATATATAGATTAATGTTATAAATATAATGAGAAACTTATCAGGTAGGAACTTTATAGAATTGGAATAGTTTTAAATCCCTAGGAAATTCCTCGGTGAGAAGCCACTTGGTACGAATATAATTTTTAAAATTTGTTAAAAGTCAATATACTACTACTGTTGATAAGCATTTGACCATGAAGGAATAAGTTTAAATACATAAATAAGTACATGTGTATATATCATTATGCAGAAAAAAGAGTGCATATATATATGAACTAAATAAAACATAAAATTTGAACACAAATCACCATAAAAAGACACTTGGTATGAATATAATTTTTAAAATTGATTGAAAGTCAATACACTACTATTGTTGATAAACATGTCACCATGAAGGAATAAGTTTACATATATAAATAAGTGCATGTGTATATAGGATTATGCAGAAAGAAGAATGCAGATGAGCTAAATAACACATAAAATTTGAACACAAATCACCATAAAATGATACACATGCCCAACTAAAAGTGAAACATTAAAAAAAAAAAAAAAACTCTAAATTCATAAATTCAATAGTTGGATATTTCTTAGTTATGAATTCTTATCAATAATTATTAGGTGTATGGTAATAATTTAATAATATTTATTTATATATCATAAATAAGAATTGAATATATTTATTTTTATAATGTAGTTATGGAGCTTCATGTTCAAAATCCATGATACCTATGATGTAGTGGGGAACAAACACCTTAAATTAAATTTTATTTAAACAAGTCATTTTTTGCATTTTGTGTTTTAATAAACATGATAAGAGTTACATTGAATTATGTAATTTTAAATATTTGTTTAATTGAAAAATTAAATTGGCTCAATTTTTTTTTCAACAAATTTAAAGCTAGATCATAACCTAACCAATATTTTTATATAAGAGAAAATATCTAAATTTTTGGTCAAGTTCGTATAGAAACTATGGCTTTGGAGATTCTTAAGACAAATCCCACACAAAACTACTCTAATTAATTATGATAAAGTTGGTCAAGTTCGTATAGCAATTATGACTTTGAGGATTCTTAAGATAACTCCCAAACAAAATTGGTTTAATCAATTACGATGAAGTCTCACCTTAAATCGTGTCCAACCTGAGACATTATTGGGTATATTTTTGTTTAGAAATAGCCATCCTTTGACATAAATATAACTACAATTAAATTAAATCGTCACTAGTTATTGTGGGACCCACAACAGGTGTGCAAAGGAAACCATAATTACTTCTGGAAAGATGAGAAAGAAAGAAATAAAGAAAATTTTAACGTCCACAGGGCTAAAGATAACCTATGGGACTTGTTTTAGAGTGAAAAAATTGAAAAAAAGTATACACTTCAAGAGATTAATCATTTTCAAAATGGATCTATGTTGGTTCTATATTTCCTTTTTAAAATTGTAGTTTTTATTGCATAAATGGATAAAATTCCTTGAAAGTTTACTTGGACACTTATTGTGTCAATGACATCACATAAATTTACAATTCCAGCAAATATTTGGTAGACAAATTTTAAATTTAAATTTAAAACTGGAATTAATAGGTCCAAATTAATTTAAATAGGTCCTATATCCATAAGTTTCTGAATGTAACCTCAAAGTTTCTTCCTCATTTTTGTTATTACTGTATATTTCCCTATATATTTCTTTTTATTTCATTTGTTTCTCTTTTACAACTTCTCCTTATTCAATTCTCTTTTGTACATGTTCTAACTCCATTTGTAGGTCGATTTTCTTTTCATGTGGTTTTTTATAGTGCCAACAGACCCATTCCTTTAATTTTACTCAAATTATTTAACTCATATTCCCAAACAAAACTTGGGGGGCCATTAATGCTTTGGATCGAGGCTTAGGAGACCATCATTACAACTTATTCAAAGTTGGACCAAAGCAGATTGTATCAAAAGGGAGTAGGGCCCAAATTTTCTACTTCCTTAATTTTTATGGCAGTGGGCTTATGGTCTGACGCCACTAAGGGGATGATTTTTGAGATCACCAAGTTATAGTCTGAAATAATTTTTTCTCGAATTAAAAACGTATCCAGTATCTCTTTGATGTTTCCCAAACCTAATATTTTGTTGCTCCAAGTGAATTTACCATTTTTAGGTACTATGTCCATTAGATTGTGCGCTTATTATGATATTATTGAGCTTATATATGAAAGGGTTTGCTTAAAATTAACCTACCTATTTTTCATTTTCATCTAATATCAAATTTAGATCTCCTCTAACTATAATTTTTTTTATTATTTTTTGAATTACGCAATCAACCAAGGATTTCCACCATTGGTCCTTATCTCTGAAATGAGGGGGAGCATAGAAGTTTAATATACTAATTTGATATTGATAGGTCTTATTTACAAATTCAGTCTTTATCCTATGCCACTCTTTGATATGACATATAAGATCCCAAGAGGATTGTTTCCACAATATGAAAATATCACGAGAGGTATCCGTTCCATTCATTTTTGTTCCTTCATAATGTTTTTTTTTATTATTATTATCTACTTCATTTCTTGTTCAGATGGCTTGGTCTCCTTAAATATGAAGAAGTATGGACATTTATATTTAACAAGACATTTTTCTACATTGACTTTCGAGGGATGTCTAATACCTCTATAGTTCCAGGAGAAAAAATTAATTATTTACTTTGGGATGGAACATAGGGAAGACTTTTTATTCAGAAAGAACCAATTGTGTGTACCAAAATGTTCCATGAGAGAAAATTTGATCAAAGAGAAGCATAGTGGTGGACTTGCTGGACACTTTGGTACTGATAAGACTTATGAGCAGCTGAGTCATTTCTATTACTAGCCCAAGATGAGAGCAGAAGTGGATAAGCTTGTGAAGAATTGCAAAATCTGTCAGTATGCTAAAGGAAGGAGCCAGAATGCAGGATTGTACACTCGCTTGCCTATTCCAGACAGGCCTTGGGACATGGTGAGTATGGATTTCGTTCTAGGATTGCCCAAGACTCCAAGAGGGAATGATGTAGTCTTTGTTGTGGTGGACAGATTCTCCAAAATGGTACATTTTATTCCATGTTATAAAACTAATGATGCCACCCATGTTGCTAACTTGTTTTTCAAAGAAGTTGTTAGATTGCATGGGTTACCCAGGAGCATTGTTTCAGACAGAGACACCAGATTTGTGGGGCACTTTTGTTATTTCTCTTTTTTTGGGACATAGTCCAATTTTAACTCAAAATACATGTAAAATATACAAATTTTATAAATAATTAAATTTTTTATATATAAATAAATATTATAAATAATAATGAAGAACTTATTATGGAATTTTTTTTAAAATTGGTATAATCTCAAATTTCTAAAAAATTGATGTTCGAGGAGCCACTTATTACTAATCTAATTTTTTAAATTTATTAAAAGTAATGGACCATTTCTTTAAATAAAATTTTCTTATATATAATAATGAGAAACTTATCATCTAGGAACATATTAGAATTGGAGTAATCTCAAATCCCTAGGAAACTGGTGAGTGGGGAGCCAAGTGGCACTAATATGGTTTTTTAAATTTATTAAAAGTCAATGCAACCTAACAAACTATATGACACACTACAATTGTTGATAAGCATTTCACCATGAAAATATAAGTTTACATACATAAATAAGTGCATGGGTATATATGCCTATGGAGAAAGAAGAATACATATATCCATTTTCATATATGAGCTAAATAGCACATAAAATCTGAACACCAATCACCATAAAAAGATACACAAACCCAGCTAAAAGTTAAACATAAACAAAGAAAAAACATAAGAAGAAATAAACCAAAAAATCATAAATGCAATAGTTGGATATTTCTTGGTTTTAAGAGTGGATAGCTTGGAGGTCCACATTAACCAATTATGAATTCTTATTAATTATTAAGTGGATGGTAATGATTTAATAATATTTATTTATATATTATAAATAAAAACTAAATATATTCATTTTTAAGGTGTAGTTATGGAGCTCATTCTTATTAATTATTAGGTGGATGGTAATGATTTAATAATATTTATTTATATATCATAAATAAAAACTAAATATATTCATTTTTAAGGTGTGGTTATGGAGCTTAATGTTCAAAATTCGTAGTACCTATGATGTAATGGGGAACGAACACTTTAAATTAAATTTGATTTAAACAAGTCATTTTCTGCATGGTGTGTTTTAATAAATATGATAATATTTACATTAAATTATGTATTTTTTTTTATCTATTTAAGTAAAAAATTAAATTGGCCCAATTTCTTTTTTTCAATCAATTTAAAGCTAGATCATAAACTACTCAATTTTTTTTATATAACATAAAATATCCAAATTTTTGGTCAAGTTAGTATAGATATTATGGCTTTGGGGATTCTTAAGATAACTCCACACAAAATTTCTTTAATTAATTATGATAAAGGTGGTCAAGTTCATATAGAAACTATGGCTTTGGGGATTCTTAAGATAAGGCCCACACATAATTGCTTTAATTAATTACGATAAAGTATCACCTTAAATCATGTTCAACCTGAGACATTATTGGGTATTTTTCTATTTAGGAATGACCATCCTTGACATAAATACTTATTAAATACAATTAACTTACATGGCCACTCATTATTGTGGGACTTGCTCGAAAGAAGAGAAAGAAAGAAAGAAGATTTTAACATCCGCAAGGCTAAAGATAACCTATGGAACCTATTTTAGAGTGAAAAACTTGAAAAAAAGTATAAACCTAAAGAGATTTAATCCTCTTCAAAATGGATCTATATTGGTTCTATATATGCATATAGTAGGTGTAACTTTTTATTTTTAAAATTGTATTTTTGATTTCATAAATGGATAAAATGCCCTCAAAGTTTACTTAGACACTTGGAATTTGTAAACTACACCACATAAATTTGCAATTCCAACAACTCTTTGTTATAAAAAATTTAAATTTAAATTTAAAACTGGAATTAATGGCTCCAATGTTGATTGTACAATATGAGAATGTCACTAGAGTGAAAGGTTCTCTTTATTTAATCTCATTATCCACGCACACTCACTTTAATCATTTCTTTTGTGCAATTACATTTTTTTGTGTGCTAGTGCTCAGGAGGACATATGGTAATGTTTCTCCTAATTACCTTGCATGTTATAGACGAGATAAAATGTGTATATAAGATTTTGACATAGTGGTATTATTGGAAAAAAATGATTTAGCTAGGTGAGAAAAACCTATGGTAATGTTTCTCCTCATTACTTTTCATGTTATAGCTTGGATATAATATGTAGATAAGATTTTGACATAGTGGTATGATTGGAAAAAAAATGATTTAGCCAAGTGAAAAACATATGTTTGAGAGTAAATATTAAGTAGAGTAAATATACAGTATCACCAACCATATTGTGGGCTTCATTTTTCAACTTTTTGAAAATAATGTCATTAGGGTAAATAAACCACATTTATTAATATTGTTATTAAAAAAATTTATAATATACTAAAGAGGTTATATTAATAAAATGAATATAATATTAATATTTATTTTTTTGGCATAGGTCAACTTTAACTTAAGAAAAAAAATAGACATCTTATTGTAAAATGGACCATTTTCTAAATAAAATTTGTTTTTATATAAATGAATGTTATCAATAATAATAAAGAACTTATTAGAATTGGAATAATCTCAAATCTATAAGAAATTGGTGGGTGGGAGCAAAGTGTCACAAATATAAAATTCTAAATTTGTTGAAAGTAATGGACCATTTTTCTAAATAAAATTTGCTTATATATAGATCAATGTTATAAATAATAATGAGAAACTTATCAGGTAGGAACTTATTAGAATTGGAATAATTTTAAATCCCTAGGAAATTCCTCGGTGAGAAGCCGCTTGGTACGAATATAATTTTTAAAATTGATTAAAAGTCAATATACTACTACTGTTGATAAGCATTTCACCATGAAGGAATAAGTTTACATAAATAAATAAGTACATGTGCATATATCATTATGCAGAAAGAAGAATGCATATATATATGAACTAAATAAAACATAAAATTTGAACACAAATCACCATAAAAAGACACTTGGTATGAATATAATTTTTAAAATTGATTGAAAGTCAATACACTACTATTGTTGATAAACATGTCACCATGAAGGAACAAGTTTACATACATAAATAAGTGCATGTGTATATATGATTATGCAGAAAGAAGAATGCAGATGAGCTAAATAACACATAAAATTTGAACACAAATCACCATAAAAAGATACACACGCCCAACTAAAAGTGAAACATTAATTAAAAAAAAAAACTCTAAATTCATAAATGCAATAGTTGGATATTTCTTGGTTTTAATAGTGTGCACCCATGTTCTCATAGTGAGTTTCTTGGAGGTCCACAATAACCAGTTATGAATTCTTATCAATAATTATTAGGTGTATGGTAATGATTTAATAATATTTATTTATATATCATAAATAAGAATTGAATATATTTATTTTTAGAATTTAGTTATGGAGCTTCATGTTCAAAATCCATGATACCTATGATGTAGTGGGGAACAAACACCTTAAATTAAATTTTTTAAACAAGTCATTTTTTGCATTATGTGTTTTAATAAATATGATAAGAGTTACATTGAATTATGTAATTTTAAATATATTTTTAATTGAAAAATTAAATTGGCTCAATTTTTTTTTCAACAAATTTAAAGCTAGATCATTACCTAACCAATATTTTTATATAAGAGAAAATATCTAAATTTTTGTTCAAGTTCGTATAGAAACTATGGCTTTGGAGATTCTTAAGACAAATCCCACACAAAACTACTCTAATTAATTATGATAAAGTTGGTCAAGTTCGTATAGCAATTATGACTTTGAGGATTCTTAAGATAACTCCCAAACAAAATTGGTTTAATCAATTATGATGAAGTCTCAACTTAAATCGTGTCCAACCTGAGACATTATTTGGTATATTTTTGTTGAGAAATAGCCATCCTTTGACATAAATATAACTACAATTAAATTACATCGTCACTAGTTATTGTGGGACCCACAAGAGGTGTGCAAAGGAAACCATAATTACTTCTGGAAAGATGAGAAATAAAGAAATAAAGAAAATTTTAACGTCCACAGGGCTAAGGATAACCTATGGGACTTGTTTTAGAGTGAAAAACTTGAAAAAAAGTATACACTTCAAGAGATTAATCATTTTCAAAATGGATCTATGTTGGTTCTATATTTCCTTTTTAAAATTGTAGTTTTTATTGCATAAATGGATAAAATTCCTTGAAAGTTTACTTGGACACTTATTGTGTAAATTACATCACATAAATTTGCAATTCCAGCAAATATTTGCTAGACAAATTTTAAATTTAAATTTAAAACTGGAATTAATAGGTCCAAATTAATTTAAATAGGTCCTATATCCATAAGTTTCTGAATGTAACCTCAAAGTTTCTTCCTCATTTTTGTTATTACTGTATATTTCCCTATATATTTCTTTTTATTTCATTTGTTTCTCTTTTACAACTTCTCCTTATTCAATGTTCTTTTGTACATGTTATAACTCCATTTGTAGGTTGATTTTCTTTTCATGTGGTTTTTTATAGTGCCATCAGACCCATTCCTTTAATTTTTACTCAAATTCTTTAACTCATATTCCCAAACAAAACTTGGGGGGCCATTAATGCTTTGGATCGAGGCTTAGGAGACCATCATTACAAATTATTCAAAGTTGGACCAAAGCGGATTGTATCAAAAGGGAGCAGGGCCCAAATTTTCTCCTTCCTCAATTTTTATGGCAGTGGGCTTATGGTCTGACGCCACTAAGGGGATGATTTTTGAGATCACCGAGTTATAGTCTGAAATAATTTTTTCTCGAATTAAAAACTTATCCAGTATCTCTTTGATGTTTCCCAAACCTAATGTTTTGTTGCTTCAAGTGAATTTACCATTTTTAGGTACGATGTCCATTAGATTGTGCACTTCTTATGATCTTATCGAGCTTATATATGAAAGGGTTTGCTTAAAATTCACCTACCTATTTTTCATTTGCATCTAATATCAAATTTAGATCTCCTCTAACTATAATGTTTTTTATTTACGCAATCAACCAAGGATTTCCACCATTGGTCCTTATCTATGAAATGAGGGGGAGCATAGAAGTTTAATATACTAATTTGATATTGATAGGTCCTATTTATGAATTCAGTCTTTATCCTATGCCACTCTTTGATATGACATATAAGATCCCAAGAGGACTGTTTCCACAATATGAAAATATCGCGAGAGGTATCCGTTCCATTCATTTTTGTTCCTTCATAATGTTTTATTATTATTATTATTATTATTATCTACTTCATTTCTTGTTCAAATGGCTTGGTCTCCTTAAATATGAAGAAGCATGGACATTTAGATTTAACAAGACATTTTTCTACATTGACTTTCGAGGGATGTCTAATACCTCTATAGTTCCAGGAGAAAAAATTAATTATTTACTTTGGGATGGAACATAGGGAAGACTTTTTATTCAGAAAGAACCAACTGTGTGTACCAAAATGTTCCATGAGAGAAAATTTGATCAAAGAGAAGCATAGTGGTGGACTTGCTGGACACTTTGGTACTGATAAGACTTATGAGCAGCTGAGTCATTTCTATTACTGGCCCAAGATGAGAGCAGAAGTGGATAAGTTTGTGAAGAATTGCAAAATCTGTTAGTATGCTAAAGGAAGGAGCCAGAATGTAGGATTGTACACTCCCTTTCCTATTCCAGACAGGCCTTGGGACATGGTGAGTATGGATTTCTTTCTAGGATTTCACAAGACTCCGAGAGGGAATGATGCAGTCTTTGTTGTGGTGGACAGATTCTCCAAAATAGCACATTTTATTCCATGTTAAAAAACTCGTGATGCCACCCATGTTGCTAACTTGTTTTTCAAAGAAGTTGTTAGATTGCATGGGTTACCCAGGAGCATTGTTTCAGACAGAGACACCAGATTTGTGGGGCACTTTTGGAGGACACTGTGGAAGAAACTTGGCACCAAATTGAGTTCCATCTCAGCTTATCATCCCCAGACTAATGGACAGACTGAGGTAGTGAATAGAAGTCTAGGAAATTTATTGAGGAGTCTTGCAGGAGAGCATCCCAAGCAGTGGGATCATATTTTCCCCCAAGCAGAATATGCATATAATGATTCACCAAACAGGAGCACAGGACAGAGTCCATTCCATATTGTTTATGGAATGCACCCCAGAGGAATACCAGAGTTAAGAAATCTGGGAAGAGCAGAGCTAAGGAGTGAATATGGTGAGGAGTTTGCTTCAGAGATCCAAGCCATACACGAACAAGGGAAGCAAAAATTACAAAGCAGCAGCATCAAATATAAAAACAGAGCAGAATTGAGCAGAAGAGAGGTCCAATTTGAAGTAGGAGACTTGGTTTTGGCACACTTGAGAAAGGAGAGGTTCCCAAAGAAGCAGTATAATAAACTGAAGTTCAAAAAGATTGGGCCATGCAAGATACTCAGGAAGTTTTCTGCAAACGCTTATCAGATTGAATTACCTCCTCATGTTGGAATATCTCCTTTTTTTAATGTCAATGCATATTTGTACAAGTATGAAGATGATGGTGCAGAAGCAAGATCAGCAGACAAGGAACAAATTTAGTGGAAAGAGCAGCTACCTCCAGCACAGGCATTGCAACCAGAGAAGATATTGGACAAGAGAGTGTTCATAAGGACGAGAGGACAAGAGTACTTTCAG
Organism: Pinus albicaulis; assembly: GCA_034641835.2. Taxonomy (NCBI): domain Eukaryota; kingdom Viridiplantae; phylum Streptophyta; class Pinopsida; order Pinales; family Pinaceae; genus Pinus; species Pinus albicaulis. The sequence goes on from CM076578.1 coordinate 1,974,242,367, forward strand.
TACTTGATCAAATGGAAGGATAAGCCAGAGGAAGATGCCACTTGGATGACTGAAGGAATGTTGCAGAAGATAGGAAGATCAGTGGAAGAGCTCATGGACAGGAGCCCATGAAGAAGATTGCCCTCTGGAGTCTGATGCAGGGGCACTAGACACTAGCCAGCAATGTAGGAGCTTTTGTCCACATGTTGTGGCTAGGAGGGTTCGAAATAATTAAAATTGTAACAGCTAGGTGTCAATTACTCAGCTGATTGTTTCATTTCAGAGTAGTTAGAGTTGTATGGGTCGAATAGTCTAGCTAGTCCAATTTTCATACATCCGTTACACTGAATTATTGTAATTAGACTGTTGTTTTTCTAAACGGTCCTCGCTAAAGAACCGAAGAGTCACTATGTAATGTATATAATTGTATCCTTCGGATGTATAGAAGGGGGGGAGAAGAAGAATAGAATAGAGATTCCGCAATAAAGCTTTGTGCATTATCGATTGCTTCCAATTGAATGAATTTCAGTCCTGTTGGTTGTCTAATTGTCTTGAGATGTTAATTGTGTGGAGATTCGTTTGATTACGAGGAAATTGTGTATTAGGAATTCCGTTCCCTGTCTTGAATTCCTGTGAATCGTTGGATAACCCTGTGAAATTATCCCACCGCAGGCGAGGCTTGTGTAGTGAAATAGTGATTGTGGAATTCGTTTAATGTTGGTGAGATTCCTATATAAAGAAAAATTCCATTTGCTGTGTTAATTGAACTCCACAACCAGAGATTAAACCCGGGGTTAATAAAAGAGGAAACACATAGGAGAACACAACCCCGACTTAACCTTGGGAAATCTCTGTAGCGAAACCACAAGTGGGTTTCCAAGAGTAGATTGCCTATTCCGCACCACCTTTCGACCATAAGCGGTATCTCCTGAATTGGAGCGATTCCATAGGGGGGTCGACGCGTGGCAAGGTGTACCTCCGCAAAAACACCTGTTAACTTGTTCCTTCACGCGTTAAATATCGACGTCGGATGCCGAGCGAAATGCATACGGGTCGTTGATCTGGAGAAGGGCTATCAAACAGTGGGCGCTCGTTGAATTTGCTCGGAGGGTAACCAAGGTGCGTAGACGATAAGGGAGGAACTGTGCATGTGTTGATCGGTCCATTGACCGTAGAAGTGGGGCCCAGGGCCACGAGTGATTATAGTGTTAAATGTTTATAAAGTGCTGAACTATTTATATCAAGTCGGGGATATAATTTAAAGTGCTAAAGGTTATCACACAGTTATTTATTCAAATGGTGCGTTGGGTTTATATTGAGTGCGAAGGGTTAAGGCTTGGTAATAAAAGTGCGGAGATAATATGTATGTTGAGAATATACTATAACAAGCGAAGGTCGTGAGTACGTTTATTTGTCAATTTCTTTGAAATTGATAAATAAATATAAAAGGAAGGAAAAGGGCCACATGGATAAGCCAAGGAGAAATGCTGACAGAGCCACGTAGTTGTTGACCATCCCTCCTTAGGGCGACTTTCAGCTCTATTGTTGCAACACATAGAAGCTCCCCACAACTATCGTGTGTACTTTCCATCCCTCATAATGATAGTTGTGTGAAGGGATGTAAATTTTAATGAGGATAACGTGATGTGGTGCTTTCTTGAGAGGGATCTTTAGATCCCACCAGAAGAGGATCTTTTAGCTCCAAAGAAGGAGCCTCAAGAAGGTAGAAAAAGAACCAGGGAAGTTGATATACTTGTGTAGGATGTGAGGGATAATGTGAGAGCTCCTTCAAATTTGCGTAGGTCACCTAAGAGGCACACTGGCTACATGGCTCTTATGGTTGAGCTTATAGAGACTAAGCCATCCTATTTCAAGGAAGAAATAGAGAAACCTATATGGGTTTGCAATGGTGCAGGAATACAAATCCATTGTAAATAACAACGTTTCAGAAGTGGTCCCAAGACCATCATATAAATCAAGAGTGGGTTCGAGATGGATCTTCAAGGTGAAGCCACTAATAGACATAAACATAGAGAAGTATAAGGCCATATTTGTGGCCAAGGGGTACTCTCAAGTTGAGGATATTGACTATGAGGAGACCTTTTCTCATATAACAAGGTACTCATCCATTAGATCAATTCCTGCTCTGGCTACGTAGATGGGGTGGAACATCCACGTGATGGATGTAAAAACAACATTTCTCAATGGGGTTATCGAGGAGGAGGTGTACATCGAGCAACCAAAATTTCTTGAGACATTTGATTGGGAGTCTCATGTGTGCAGACTCAAACAAGCATTGTACAGTCTCAAACAAGTACCTCGTGCTTGGTACACCAAGATCGATAATTATATCACTGGTATGGGCTTCACAATAAGTGAAGTAGATGCAAACCTCGATCACATCTTGGTAGCAGGTAAATACCTTATTATTGCCTTATATGTTGATGATTTGATTTTAACTAGTGATTAGTATTTGATGAGATTTTGATTAAAAATTCATGAGTAGTTTCAAATATACACCATAATTTCTACAAGGATATGGAGGAAAATTACAGAATATTCGTTAGTAGACAATATGCCCACTTCAAAATATCTACGACAAAATTTTTGAGAAGAAAGCACTGAGGATAAAAGATTGGATTATGGAAGCATTAGTCACAAAATTCACAAGGGTAGTAATTTTTGCTGGAGGTGTGGAGGTAGATGGATTAAATGTAGCCTTCACTGGTGCAATTACTAATGTTGTTGGGTGAAATATGTCTAAGCATAATTATCTGAGCTGGATTCAGTTTTTATGTTGTTTCTGGATGGTCTTTTGTTTTTTAGGTACACTAATAACAATTTGTATTCCACTCTAGCTATTGGTTTACTCTGTGTTCTATTTGAGACGCACTGGCTGGTTGTTTACGTGATCTTTATTCTAAACCTTTGCTCTTGTGGATCTTCCTGTTCCTTCTTTGGTATGGGATTGGTTGATCGGGGGATTTCCGAGGATCTTAGCTACTACCTGTTGGTCTTCTTTGTGGTCTATTTGAGATGCACTAGTTGGTTGTTTTATGTGGTATTTCTTTCGAACCTTTGCTCCTGTGGATCTTCATACTCCTCTTTGGTTTGGGATTAGTTGATCGAGCGATTTCCGAGGATCTTTACTGCTATGTAAGTGCATTCATTTTGGTTGGTGAAGTTGGCAACATATTTGAATTTTGAATTTGATCACAAAGGAGTCTCTTGGGGTCATTAATTGGTCTAGGGGGATATTTATTTTCCAAGTTGTTCATTAATTATATGAGGGACAATCCATTAATGGTTTGTGCTGTCATTGAAGATATTTTTCAATTGTGTGCTTGATGAGATTTTCTAAAGGATATTGGTCGGTGATGATTTGACAATCTATTGTATTTGAAGGGGTGTCCTAGTGGATTGAGCTGGTGACGATCTACATAAAGTGGGGTCCATTAATTTTACATATTTTATTGAGGTTTTTTCAGACACTACTACATAAGGTATTTTTTGGTAATGTTATCTACTTTAGTAAACATATAGGCAGGATTTTAGAGTGCTAGCAATGTTAGTTGTACAACTGAAATTTGCATCTATTTATTATGATGTCACTTGATACAAAGAAATTGGGGCGGTGACATGCGATTACTCAATGCGTTGGTACCTAAAATGGTTGGGGAGTGGGTGTTAAAAATTGCTCCATTATATTTATATATATATATCTTATATATTATTAATATTTTTCTATTACTAAGTAAATGAACTATTGTTTGTTTCATTTTTCAAAGAATATTTTCCCTCACTCACAAATGTATTAAAATTTCTAAGGGAGGACGATACATTTTCAATCCCCATATGTTTACCTTTCTTTGTCTTCAAATGGAGCACAATAGTAACTAGAAACTAAAATACCAACTAGTAACCCTAAAATAATTAACAAGGTTTTATTGAGAGCTCTATGAACTCTTTTGCAAGAGCATTTACCAATTGAATTAATCCTTATTTCCTCTAGCTCTTAACTAAACCTTTGACACTTTATTATTAAAAACATTGAAATAAGAAGAATGTATAATTAGTGGATGATATATTCCAATTTATCAAATAACTTAACAATCACAATATCAATTAGTTAATAAGGGGAAATTTTATCAATGACACGAGGACAAATTGAAGCATGTATTATTGAAGTAGCTTAGTTCTATGGTGTGCATGGAAATTGTTTTATACCTCAATGAATTTTGTTTTTCCATTTTTTCCAATAGGTTCCTTTCTTGAGAAACATATCAAACACTAAGATTTACTAATGACTTATAAATATTTAAATCTCCATAGTGGAATTATATTTGTTAATATTGGAATTGCAATCCACTAGTTCTACCTATTAGGATTAGTAAAGACACTTCAATAAATTTAATATATCAATTAAAATTACACAAGTAACACCATATAAAGGGAAAAAATTAAACCGAGGTTGGCTATTGTCATATTTGCATTGAAATTATACATTTATTTTTTGGTTAAGTCGGGCTAGTCTAGAGAAAGAAATCTACTTTCATTACGAAAAAGGGGCAAACTAGAAGTTTTTTTTTTCAAGTAAATTCCAAATACATTATAATGTTAGTTTAATGGTTTTCATTTATTAATATGAGCATGCAATTGAGGAATGGAAATGGAATCCAAATGAGAGACCATGAAATTAACAAACCTTGGACTTGGTGTGAGATATCTTCCTTCTACCCTCATTTTCTTAGGAGTTTCTCCTATGATATGATGAAACATGTATCCTAACATAGACTAAACAAAATTAACACCCAATTTTGCAATAGTGTAGATATTACATCTTGTACCAAATCGAAGTAGTCCATAGTCATGGGAATCCATATCAACATTTTCTTCAATAAATATCTTAGGCCTGAAGGTAAATGGGCTCTTCCATATAGTTAGGTCTTTAAAAACAACCTACATATTTACATGTATAATAGATCCTTTACATATATATTATGGCAACCAATTGTCAATATTTTATGGTTTTCTATGAAAAATCATTAAAGAAGTGGGTGAACATGCAAATGGAATTTTTTGTGATATATTACATGAACTATGAAAATGACCTTTTTTGTGATATATTCCACAAAATGTAGATGAGGAAAATCAATGTCACTCATCACTTTATCTAGTTTGTCTTGTGCTTAAAATATAAACTTACCATTCCAAAGGTGAAAATATAAATAAAATCCCGGTAGAAAAACCATTAATGAAAATGATCCCAAATAATAAGCACACCACCATTTGTCAAAAATATCTTCATCCCAACATGATCTCTCAATATTACATATATTTCCTTTATTGATGATTATGTATTTGATGTCACCCTAATGATGAAAATAAGAAAGAAGAACATCTTCCCAACCATATTTTTCACTCCTTACACATAAATCTTAATATTAAATATGCATTAACCTTTTTCATAATAGTAATGAATATAAAAAATGCAACATGAAAAAATCTAATTCATTGGAACTCTAACAACCTTTATATGTTTTGCACGAAATAAAGTTGTTTTGTTTCAAACTATCCAGTGGGAGCCCAAAAACTGGTTACTACTCGCTCAATTGATCCGGAGGGAGTCCATAACCAAAGGGGAAAACTAGAGGGCAACGTGGAGATTGCCATAAGCCACACGTGGATATTGCAATAAGCCATAGTAACTGTTATCTGGCGAAAGCCCATAATCAACGGGGGGAACTAGAAAGCATCGTGGAGATTGCCATGGCGAGAGCCCTTCACCATAATCAAAGGGGGAAACTAGAGAGCATTATGGAGATTACCATGGCGGGAGCCCATAACCAAAGGGGAAAACTGGAGAGTAGCGTCGAGATTGCCATAAGCCATAGTAACTATTGTCTAGTGGTAGCCCATAGCCAAAGGGGAAAAATTGGAGAGCAAGGTGGAGATTGCCATAAGCCACAGTAGCTTTTGTCCTGAGTAGTGTGGAGATTGCCAGGAGCCACATTCACTGTTTTCTCAAGCTAGTGCAACTGCAGGATTTTCTCTCATTTTCTCTCAACATCCATGATGTGTAGAGTCTGGAACGAATTGCTCACGTAAAAAAATCCAAAGCTCAGGTCTTCTGCTATCCTCCTTTCTCTCATTTCTCGCTTTTCAAACACACATGTCAAACACTTAAATATTTCTAAATTTATGGATCAGTTCTAGGACCTAGATCTCCAGTGCCTCCAAATCCCTTAAAAACTTAGTTAAGAATATTGACCAACCACATGAATAAATTTCAAATCTAGGGTTTGTAGGGTTTGTGAATAAATGTACTCTATTGGAGGATGTTTCCACTTCCATACCCAATTTGCAGGATTTAGGTATTAAGGCCTTGAATAGGATTTGTAAAAGCTTAGCCCAATTTATAGTGGGAAAATCCTTAATTTTTCCTACTGGTTCTCCTTCTTAGACCTTGACTACACTCTGTAGTCTTGTATGCAGCTCCTCAATAGTTTTCCACATGGGATATATTCAAAGTCCAAAATCCTCTGCTGCACCAGAGGCTCTCTAATTTCAGAATATTTTCCAGCTGCTCCAGAGGCTCTCTAATTTCAGGATATTTTTTCAACTATGTTATCTTCATTTGATCCAGCAAGTTCCCTATCGGCACTATGCATACTGACGATAGTTATTTTTATGCATCCATGCAGTGCCAGTCGCTTTGACAATCAAAGTCATCAATTTCACGACGTCAAGTTCCGTCAACTGCACCACATTCGCGAGCTCCCCCACATTCTGCGATTGCAGTAACGCCCTCATGATTGCGATGAAGAAATCCTCCCAACAAGATATACACACTAAGTATATATCACTTTCATAAAAGAGATATAATACAGAGTAGAGTTACATACATTGCACTTTGAAGTTTGAGGTATGGTCCAGTTTATAGGTATAACAGCTCATTTTTTTTTTATAATATTGGTATAAATACTGTGATTCCCATGAAAAAAACGTACTCTCTGTCTCCATTATGCTCCACCACTTGTGGAGAAAAGAAGGAAAGAAGAGTTTGGCAGTCCTCATGTTACCGGAGTTGGCATAGATCTACTCTATTATAATCTTTTAGCGGTTCTATACATTAATAATGATTTTTCTGCTAAATTATACAATTTTAAGTGTTTCGTTATAATGAATTTGAGTAGAAACAAGATATTTCTCGTGATATGCAAAGTTTGGTTAACAGGTTTTTTTTTTTTAACGTTTGTCTATTATTTTGAGGATTAGTAGATAATTATGCTTGAGAGATCGTGTTACATATAAACATATTACAATGAAAAATGGTTTTACATACTAAGAAAATCACATAACATTAGTAAATCAACAATTAATGATGAAAAGTGATTTTTTTTAGTAAATATAATTATGTCATAAACGTAATATTCCGAGTCATATATATATATATAATATATTGATGAAATTAAAAATTACTCAACCAGAATTACCCAACAATTTTTCGGTTTCAGATTTCCGCTTTTAACATCCACTGATTATATAACCAGGTACCTTAAAACATAAATTTAAAATGTAACTCATTAACCCTTCATTAAACATACCAGGCTTGTAAAACATTGTGCAACTCGCATTTTCAACATACCGAACTTGTAAAACATTGTGCCACTTGCATTTTCCTCTGTTATCTGTTGTAGTGGCATAAAAAGATAAAAATTAACATTTTATTCTCCCAAATTTTTACATTTTTGCTGGGTTGGGTTATATGCTTGTCTTTTTGTTTAGATCATAGCGGCTTCCAGCCTTATACTAAGTAAAAAGGGGGAACAGGCTATGTGGGTCAATATAGAAACAACATTGTATTGATCCAAATACAACAACTATAATGAAGACAACCAAGATAAAACTTCTCTGCTCAATTTTTGTTATATCTACAGTCAAAGCCATGATGCTAATATCATATCTATATATAGATATATATATAGATATATCTATATATATATATATATAGATATAGATATATATATCTATATATATATTTATGGAGAGATGGCCAAGAAATTGAAATGTATATTATGCATACAAGTTATGGTCATGGTAGTATATCTGTAAGTAAAGTATATTTGATCTATATGTGTGCCATCTATTATGGGGGCATGACACACTGTATTCTGTAGTCCATTTGTTTTAATAAGAACTTAAAAGCACGCAGGATTGGAAAATTACAAGGGTATTAATATCTAGGAACTAATTTCTTTGAAGCCAAAACTCATCCCTATTCATACTTTACATCATATTCTCTATCTTTTCTCTAGGTGTTTTTAGTTATTAAAATTTAAATGTTCACTTTTGCTTTTCTTGTTAAAAAATTCCCCTAGCTGGTTTTAGTTGCTATCCTATTTCCTTGGGTATTGCATTTTTCGTTTCAAAAGGCTATTGATTAAGGCCTCTGTTTACATTATATTTGTAAGTAATGTGGTGAGGCGCATTTAAGTACTGTGTCAGAAAAGGCTGCCTAACGCATGCCATGTTTTGGATGTTATTCTTTTTCTTGTAAATGGATGTAATATAAACCAACTTCCCATATTATTTTGTCTCCAAGACTCAGGATTTTGTACATATTTCAACCTATGATGTTGCAGATAACTTAGTGCAATGTGCATAGTATTTGGAGTAACAACAATTTGAACTGAGGAACTTTTGTTTCTAAAAGGCATGCAGAACCCCTAATCTAGGTGCTTTTCACTTATTTATTTTTTGTTCTTCAGTTCAAAAATAATTTCAATTGTAACATGGTTTTAAGTAAATATTTTGATAAATTTATTTTCCTTGTGAAGAACACCCCATAGGGTTGTATTGTAATGAGCATGATGTTTCTTATTTTTAAATTTTTTGGCTGGGCTTGGATCCTTTCTTCTGTCTATCGAATTTATTTGTACAGTGATACATATTTGATACTGTTGAGTTCTTGGAAGATCCTGAGTATCTTATCATTCTTTCATCATTGTGCATATCCCTATATGGAATTTCATTCAAGATTAATACTTATTCCCCCTCCAATGCTTGTGATGAAGGGATATGAAATGCATTGATCTAATGCAATGCAACTGTAGTCCATAAAACTAAAATTTCATATAATTAAATTGTATGTTGGAAACAACACACATAATAATCCTTTCATGACTTATTGATCAGTCAATGAGTAGCACATGAAGCTAATTAAACTGTTCTTGCCTTAAAAGGATTCCTTAAAGATCTTGGATCTATTGTTTTGGTATTGTCCCTATATCTTCATATACTTTTTCTACAATAAATACTCTTTTTTCCTTCAATGTCTAAGATTCTATATTTCCTTGGTTCATCCTCCATAAATGGTAAATATTTCTATTGTGTATTGGCTTTCTTTAAAATCCAGGAAAACGTTAATCCTAATGGTTCTCCACATTTGTGTATGGAATTCCTGGTAACCCATTAGCGTAGACTAGTGCTTCTAACCATAGGGGATTTGAACCAGGAACCTACTAGCTTGTAACTAGCCAAATTCCCAGCAACATTCACAATAGCAGGTTCAGCCAACCCCTTCGGCTTGTATGGACTAATACATGTGAAGATATCAGATTGGAAGGGTCATATGTAGATGATGACTTTTTATAGTGATTTCCATTCTATTAAATCTTGTTCTTTATAAATTTAGCTTTCTAATCTTGGTACAGTTCAAATAAGGAAAATACCAAAAAAGGAACAGGCGGTGGCTTCACCAAGTTATGTGGTATTTCTCCAGAGCTACAGTCAGTCCTTGGGTTATCTGAGTTATCTAGAACCCAGGTTAGTAGTTCTTGTGCCAACTTTACTATTGCTTACTTTCCACATAAAAGTGTCAGTTTTTCAAAGTATGCTTGATTGTATTAGTTGACTTCTGTTGTTTTGGTTTGGATGAATCACGTGGCTAGGTTTTGAAGCAAATTTGGGTTTAAATTAGGGAAAATGATTTGCAAGACCCACAAAATAGGCGAAAACTCCTGTGTGATGGAAAATTATGCTTGGTGTTCAGAAAAGATTCAGTTGACATGTTTGAGATGAATAAAGTACTTTCCAATCATATTTTGCGACTATATAATGGAAATAATGAATCTAAATTGAGATAAACTGCACTCTTTAATTATGGAAAAGCAAAATAATTCTTGAAGGTAATTTCTAATGGAAAAAAAGCTAAATCTGGTGTTCTCTAAGGCTGGAACATGCATAAGCCCTCTATCTTTGTATATATATTTGATGCACCTCTCCAACAGGCTCTCTCTTTTGCACACAAGAACTGAGGGAAGGAATAATAGGGATGTTGTATGGATTTAACTTCAATGCTATCAAGCCCTCAGCCACACTATCATCAATGCTTTATGGATCTGCTGAAGGGTACCACACTGAAGATGTTGCAGCTGAATATGTTGTTACATGAGAATACTTCTGTGTAATAGGTAAAGCTAAAAAATTCCATAGGTGCACTATAATAATTTTATATCTGTAATTTATGTCAACATTACGTAGAATGAGCTAGGAGGCATCAAGTTATTTGAATATTCTTGTAATATTTCTTTTTGGGGATTCTCAAGATTCTATTTCAGAGATGGAATAAAGAGGCATTTACTGGTTATGTCACCTCTAAAAAGAGGGTGAGAACCAGAGGCTACCTGCCCAACTGTAGACTCTACCTATAGAACTTGGGTTAATCCCTTTCAGGAATCTCAACAAGGCCTTCAATGAAAACACTGTATAAGAAAATCTGAGCAATAATAACGCAGATCAAGGTTGGGATCCCCTCATTTATGCTGTATGTGACTTATATATAGAATTTTAGCTAAAAAATCAGTTTAAGCACATTAAACAGATCTCCCAAAATCAATACTAGCTAGAAATCAGCCAAAGAGAAGAGTTGTTACAACATTTAAACCCCAACTACTAGAATTGCGCAGTTTTGACTGAAACTCAGAGGAGGGAAACCAAAGATCTGATATTCAGAGATATAACAGTAAATCATATTTTTATTTGAGTTTATTTCCTCTACAACAGATTACAAAGAGAACTAGGGCAAAATCCCTTCAGAAATTAGAGCTGCAACTAGGAATAAACTACAGAAATACATAGACAATGTTATTTTTGAGATGGTTCAGCTGTTGTACATTAAATTTCAGATCTCTGACATATGTATGGATGAAATATCAGATCTAATACAGATATGGAAACTATAAGACTTTAAGAACAAGATCCAATTGGAATTACATCAAAATATTGCATAGTAAGCTATAGATCTAAATTACAATTTGCACTGCTGCAGAAAACCCAAAACTTTCTAAAGATAAATTTTATTGTTGAAATAGATCAGATCTATAGAGACATGGATTAGAAACCCAATCCATGGATCACTAGGGGAAGGCAAGCCTAACACCAAGAGATCTTCCTCCAAACTGATAGCAAACTGAAACAAGAAAGCCCTCTCACAAAATAACGCAGTATTGAGTAGAAACTATGCAGAGGGTGAAGGAGACTGAATAAAATTGAATGAAATTGTAGATCTGATACAAAATATGGATAGACCATCTCTTTGGAGGCTGAATAACACACTAGAACATAGAAAGCCTCTCAAAACAAGCTATATCTAAGCAGATCTAGAAAACCACTTGCTACAAAAGATAGCAGCTACAAAACCCTCAATGGGCTAGCACTGCTCACGAAAATAAAGCTTGGCCTCAAACCAGATAGTGGCTCACTTAAGCAAATAACTTCTCCAATGATCCTCAACGGAAGAGATTAAACCCCTAAACAAGAATTCCAATCACAATCCTCCACTAAACAACAGAGAATGGTATTTGTCTAAGCAGACAAATACTTTAAATATATGATCTATCAACAACCTCTTCATGTTGCTCTCCTCCTTCTTTTATAACATGAAGAAACTCTTGCAAACCCTAAACCACTTTGAAGAGTTAGCTCTCTTCACATTAGAGGCTCCCTTCTAGAACTGTGCAGTCCCTCTTGGAGATGCAATGAACCTAGACAGCGCAGTTGATTTGGTCAAGGTGGACCCATTCTTTGGCTCAAACCTCTTTCACACCTGCAAGTGATTATTTACATAGCCCTGATTTGTCTCTGTTCACATGGGCATTGATTTATTCAGACTTTTTAGGAGTTTTACATGTCCTCCTTTATTCATTTATTCATAAGACATAAAATAAATCAAAATTGAATGTTTCCTCTTAGCTAAGGCTAAGTAGGAACATTACAATTCTATATTTAGTTTTGACTATTTTTAGAAGAGTTCGGTTATTTATAAACTAATTCTTGTTTTCACCTAGTCATTGTAAGTCTCCACTGCATCAACCTTATTATAATGTGAATCAAAGTTTTACATTCTAGAAGACAACTCTCTCTCTCTCTCTCTATCAGTGCATTTGTATGAAGCTTTTATAAAGTTAAAGAGTTGAGAGCTATGATTAATGTGTTTGCTTCAATTTCATTTATGTTAATCATGTTAGCATTTTCTCTAGGTTACAAAATTTTCTTCCTTAACTATAGGAGAATAACTAATAAGTAATTCCATATTTGTAAAATTATATTAGGCTGAAGCAGGAAGTTGGGAGACATGAATGTATTTTTTGGAATAATAGCTTCCTTTAATAGGCATAAAGTATAGAGCTTTAAACCAAAAAAGACATGTTGAATATGTAGACATATACACGTTCAAGCTGAAGTAGAGAGCTTATTATATCCCCTCTTGAAAATCGACAGGTATATGGGTAGGATATGCTCCAAGAGTTACATTAATCCAAAAAGAAACCTAAAAACTTGAAATATTTAAAATCCTAACTGCCATACCATGCAAGAAAACTAGGAGTAGGGTGAGAGGGAAAGCACAAGCCAAGCGATGCTATAGATCGGGCTACCATGACCCCTTGTTGCAAATATTGTTTCAAGGAGTATATTGTGAAGCGTACAGAAATAAAGTAATTTGAAATCATCAATAAATATCGGCATTTATTTCTCTCCAAGTATAGGGGTAGTAACTACCGGGTTACTTCTGCCCAAGCCTGTATATACAATAGTAAATATTTTAAACAGTAACTTTCTAATCCCCCTGTCATTTCCATAGTGTCAATGGTGTGTCCATGGATGCGTTAGCTCATAGTGAGTTGAAGTATTGATTCTTCCTTCTGATAGTTACTCTCACAAACAAATATATAACTCTCATGAGATTTCCTATTGAGCCATGTTAATTTTACATTACATTTTCCTAGTGGTATGGTAAAGCTGCTAATATCTTAATTAAGATCCTAGAGCAGTTGAAACTACAGTAAGAAAATATGAGAGTAGTTTTAACTTCAACTGCAAAGGAAATCCGTGTAACGGGAAAAGAAAATTTGTCAATTTGGGTTGAAAATGTTCCTGAGACTATGAAGGATGTAGTTGAAACTGCTTTTGGTGTTCACCCAGATGATCTTAAAAACCAGTCTAAATTTCATGACTTTTTCCTTGGTATTCCATATCGTAAGAGTGCTAATTTTTTCTCTGTTATGGTGTTTATCTTTATGATATTCATTTTCCAGTTAGCACTACAATCTTTCCATGGTAGATATGATATTGAAATGAGCATGCCAAAAACATTACACAGCAATAAGACTTGGAAGTATCATTCTGAGCAAGAAAACTATGAGAGCTCTTTATTGTTGCTATAAAATCAGTTGTTGCAACTCTTCACGTGATGCAGGTGCACTTCTTTTTGTTGGGGGTTTTCTTTCATTTCTCATAACTGGAAGCATTACTGCTGTTTGTTTTGGAGTCATCCTAGGTGGGATACACCTAGTTGCGAGCATTTCAAGCCTTAAGGCCTGGAAGAAGGGTGAGGCATATATTGTCTTTAATGGAAAATCCACCCACTCTACATTGGTGAATTCACAGTATTCATATCCAATTTAGCGTTTGAGTTCTCAGTTAGGATAATATTGTTCAGAAGCGATATTGTCTCATTTAAAATTGGTGTGAAAGCACATATTCTGGTTCTCCTTGTCTATCCTTGTCTATGTAGGGAAGGCCTAGGGGTAGTGCACATGTTCAGGCTTTAGCCTACTGATGTATGATCAGATGCCAGTGATTTTTATGTTCATTAATGGAATACAAAATGATTTTTTATAGAAGAAAAGAAATAAATAGGAGAAGGCGATCATTCTAAATAAAATATGATTCATACTCCATATCTCATTATTTTTTCTTGTGTCTATTAGATTATTTTGTTAACAATTTCCCTTAAAACTAATAAATTACATTTAACCCTTGTTCGTTATTGAATGGATGTTTTGTGAAGGAAAACATGTCAACCATGAATGATATCATTCTTTTATATTGTTGTAAGCAAGTTCTTGAATTTTTTATTTTGAGGTACTCACGTTGTTTATGCTGAAGAAATTTACCATGGTGGTATTACTGCACTTGGAATTTTGGATCTTGGATTTGCGACTAGATTACATTCACTACATTGGGGGAGTTATGCCACATTTTCTTCTAATGTCTCTAACTTTATGCTGCATAAAGGTTGCATATCTTCATTTTTCTCATATTGCAATATTCTATCAGGTTATTTATTCTTTTAGTTATCTTTAAGTGTCATCTATTTTCTCCCACACATTCTGTCACTAAGCATGGACAAAGCTTGGTTTACGAATTCCATGTAACATCAATGCTCTATCTCTATATTCATAAGCTCTCCTCCAGTAGTTGTAGACCTTCCCTGGACCTTACCATCAGTACTTCCTCAGATGTTAAAGTGGAAAAGGTAAGAAATGAACTTCATGAGAAGCAAGCATATGAATTTGATGAAGCATTTAAGCAATCCATTGATGCTTTCAAGGTACAGGCTTCTACAATGCAAGAAATTTCAAAAGAGGCATATGTTGTCTATGTTGAAAAAGAAAATATAGTGTTAAAGGATACGATAGAGTAGTTGAAACTACAGTAAGAAAACATGAGAGCAATTTTAACTTTAACCGCAGAGGAAATCCGTGTAAAGGGAAAAGAAAATTTGTCAATTTGGGTTGAAAATGTTCCTAAGACTGTGAAGGATGTAGCTGAAACTGCTTATGGTGTTCACCCAGATGATCTTAAAAACCAGTCTAAAGTTCATGAATTTTGCCTCGGTATTCCATATGGTAAGAGTGCTAATTTGTTCTCTATTATTGTGTTTATGTTTATGATATTCATTTTCCAGTTAGCACTACAATCTTGCCATGGTAGATATGATATTTAAATGAGCATGCAACAAACATTACACAACAATAATGCTTGGAAGTATCATTCTGAGCAAGGAAACTATGAGAGCTCTTTATTGTTGCTATAGAATCAGTTGTTGCAACTGTTCACGTGATGCGGGTGCACTTCTTTTTGTTGGCGGTTTACTTTCATTTCTCATAACTGGAAGCATTCTTGTTGTTCGTTTTGGAGTCATCCTAGGTGGGATACACCTAGATGCGAGCATTTCAAGCCTTAAGGCCTGGAAGAAGGGTAAGGCATATGCTGTCTTTAATGGAGAATCCACCCACTCTACATTGGTGAATTCATAGTCTTCATATCTGATTTAGCATTTCAGTTCTCAGCTAGGAAAAGATTGTTTAGAAGCGATATTGTCTCATTTAAAATTGGTGCTGAAGCACATATGATGGTTCTCCTTATCTATCCTTGTCTATGTAGGGAAGGCCTCAGGGTAGTGCACATGTTCAGGCGTTGGCTTACTGATGTATGATCATATGCCAGTGATTTTTATGTGCATTAATGGAATAAAAAATGATTTTTTATAGAAGAAAAGAAATAGATAGGAGAAGGTTATCATTCTAAATAAATAATGATTCATACTCCATCTCTCATCGTTTTTTCTTGTGTCTATTAGATTACTTTGTTAACAATTTCTCTTAGAACTAATAAATTACATTTAACCCTAGTCCATTATTGAATGGATGTTGTGCGAAGGAAAACATGTCAGCTAGGAATGATATCATTCTTTTACATTGTTGCTAGCAAGTTCTTGAATTTTTTATTTTGAGATAGTCACATTATTTATGATGAAGAAATTTATCATGGTGGTATGACTGCACTTGGAAT
This sequence comes from Pinus albicaulis, assembly GCA_034641835.2. Taxonomy (NCBI): domain Eukaryota; kingdom Viridiplantae; phylum Streptophyta; class Pinopsida; order Pinales; family Pinaceae; genus Pinus; species Pinus albicaulis. The sequence goes on from CM076578.1 coordinate 1,974,258,486, forward strand.
TTTGGATCTTGGATCTGCGACTACATTGACTACATTGGGGGAGTTATGCCACATTTTATTCAAATGTCTCTACCTCTATGCTGCATAAAGGTTGCATATCTTCATTTTTCTCATATTGCAATATTCTATCAGGTTATTTATTCTTTTAGTTATCTTTAAGTGTCTTCTATTTTCTCCCACACATGCTGTCACTAAGCATGGACAGAGCTCGATTTAAGAATTCCATGTAACATTAGCGCTCTCTCTCTATATTCATAAGCTCTCCTCCAGCAGTTGTAGACCTTCCCTGGACCTTACCATCAGTACTTCCTCAGATGTTAAAGTGGAAAAGGTAAGAAATGAACTTCATGAGAAGCAAGCAGATGAATCTGAGGAAGCATTTAAGCAATCCCTTGATGTTTTCAAGGAACAGGCTTCTAAAATGCAGGAAATTTAAAAAGAGTTATATGTTGTCTATGCTGTAAAAGAAAAGATAGTGTTAAAGGATACGACAGAGAAGTTTAAACTACAATAAGAAAATATGAGAGCAGTTTTAACTTCAACTGCAGAGGAAATCTGTGTAAAGGGAAAAGAAAATTAGTCAATTTGGGTTGAAAATGTTAGTGAGACTGTGATGGATGTAGTTGAAACTACTTTTGGTGTTCACCCAGATGATCTTAAAAACCAGTCTAAAGTTCATGAATTTTGCCCTTGTATTCCATATGGTAAGAGTGCTATTTTTTTCTCTATTATGGTGTTTATGTTTATGATATTCATTTTCCAATTAGCACTACAATATTGCCATCGTAGATATGATATTGAAATGAGCATGCAACTAACATTACACAACAATAATACTTGGAAGTATCATTCTGAGCAAGAAAACTATGAGAGCTCTTTATTGTTGCTATAAATTCAGTTGTTGCAACTAGTCACGTGATGCAAGTGCACTTCTTTTTGTTGGGGGTTTTATTTCATTTCTCATAACTGGAATCATCCCTGTTGTTCATTTTGGAGTCATCCTAGGTGGGATACACCTAGCGGCGAGCATTTCAAGCCTTAAGGCCTGGAAGAAGGGTGACGAATATGTTGTCTTTAATGGAGAATCCACCCACTCTACATTGGTGAATTCACAGTCTTCATATCCGATTTAGCGTTTCAGTTCTCAGCTAGGATAAGATTGTTCAGAAGCGATATTGTCTCATTTAAAATTGGTGCCGAAGCACGTATGTTGGTTCTCCTTGTCTATCCTTGTCTATGTAGAGAAGGGCTCGGGGTAGTGCACATATGATACAGTGATTTTTATGTGCATTAATGGAATACAAAATAATTTTTTATAGAAGAAAAGAAATAGATATGAGAAGGTTATCATTCTAAATAAAATATGATTCATACTCCATCTCTCATCATTTCTTCTTGTGTCTATTAGATTATTTTGTTAAAAATTTCTCTTAAAAATAATAAATTACATTTAACGCTTGTCCGTTATTGAATGGATGTTTTGTGAAGGAAAAAATGTCAGCCAGGGATGATATCATTCTTTTATATTGTTGTAAGCAAGTTCTTGAGTTTTTTATTTTGAGGTAGTCACGTTGTTTATGCTGAATAAATTTATCACAGTGGTATGACTGCACTTGGAATTTTGGATCTTGGATCTACGACCAGACTACATTGACCACATTGGGGGAGTTATGCCACATTTTCTTCAAATGTTTCTACCTTTATGTTGCATAAAGGTTGCATATCTTCATTTTTCTCATATTACAATATTCTACCAGGTTATTTATTCTTTTAGTTATCTTTAAATGTCTTCTATTTTCTCCCACACATGTTGTCACTAAGAATGGACAGAGCTCGGTTTAAGAATTCCACGTAACATCAACGCTCTCTCCCTATATTCATAAGCTCTCCTCCAGCAGTTGCAGACCTTCCCTAGACCTTACCATCAGTACTTCCTTAGATGTTGAAGTGGAAAAGGTAAGAAATGAACTTCATGAGAAGCAAGCGGATGAATCTGAGGAAGCATTTAAGCAATCCCTTCATGCTTTGAAGGAACAGGCTTCTAGAATGTAGGCAATTTCAAAAGAGCCATATGTTGTCTATGTTGAAAAAGAAGAGATAGTGTTAAAGGATACGACAGAGAAGTTGAAACTACAGTAAGAAAATATGAGAGCAGTTTTAACTTCAACTGCAGAGGAAATCCGTGTAAAGGGAATTTTTTTTTTGTCAATTTGGATTTAAAATGTTCCTGAGACTGTGAAGGATGTAGATAAAACTGCTTTTGGTGTTCACCCAGATGATGTTAAAAATCAGTCTAAAGTTCATGACTTTTTCCTTGGTATTCTATATGGTAAGAGTGCTAATATTTTCTCTATTATGGTGTTTATGTTTATGATATTCATTTTCCAGTTAGCACTACAATCTTGCCATGGTAGATATGATATTGAAATGAGCATGCTTACACAGCAATAATACTTGGAAGTATCAATTTGAGCAAGAAAACTATGAGAGCCTTTTATTGTTGCTATAAAATCAGTTGTTGCAACTGTTCACGTGATGGAGGTGAAATTCTTTTTGTTGGGGGTTTTCTTTCATTTCTCATAACTGGAAGCATTCCTATTGTTTGTTTTGGAGTCATCCTAGGTGGGATACACCTAGCTGCGAGAATTTGAAGGCTTAAGGCCTAGAAGAAAGGTGATTTGTCCATTCCCTTTGTGAAAGGAAAAGCTGGTTAGAGACCTCTCTAATAAGAACCTTCTTTTTTCCATTGTTTTAAAGCTTGGTAGTAACAAAATTTTGATTGTTTATATCATGTCCAATTGAATGCTAGATTTGAAAATGGACATATAAGCTAGTTAATATGTTAGTGACATGTGACTATATTAACATTATTATATTGAGGCTAGGGGTTAGGTAGTTAAATCCATTTTTGAAATGATTTGTATTGGAAAAAAATTACCAAGGGTCCAGGTATTGGTACATAGGAGAATTGGTGAAAATATTGGCAAATCAACAAACTGTGGCAAGCATTAAAAATTAGAAGACATTTTTTTTCTCAAAATTGAAAGAGGATTAATATCATTCTGATCTCTCTTCAGTTTGATACGCTGGAGATAAGTAATTTTAAGACTGATATGAAATGTTGAACCTTTATTTGCTGATGAAGAAACCTTTACTCTGCCTTTTAAGCAGTTGTTGATTATGAAGCCCTACTATAGGATGAAGAGAAACTCTTCCTAAGACTACTCCTATTGTAAGAGATTCATACTTGATGAAGTAAGAATTGTGATAAAAAATGATGACTTTATTTACTGTTGTACTACTCTTACATCACAAGAATTCAACGACTATTTTGAAGGGAATGCCACTGAGTATAGATTTAAATTCTACTTCTCATACTTAATAAAACATCTTTAGGAGACATGGAAACTTCATCAATCTAGAGGTAGGCTTGGCTGGGACTTCAAGTAAGCGAATAAGCTAGCAACAGTTCGTCCAATTCCACACATTGAAATTTACTCAAGATCTGTTCATAATAATTAAGAAAACATACATCTAAAATTTGCATTGTCAATCTTTGGAGAACAACGATTTTCATGTTATTGACTAATTACTATATGAAAACTAGCATCTGCAAATTTGGTACAAAATGCAAGTTCCACCATCCAAGAGATATGTTGGCAACCTTAAAATCAGAGGAGAATGTTGATGGAAGTGAGGTACTCAAGTCAGCTTGTGTTTTCATCCATTATTTTTTGTCTTCCATTTAATATGATATTTAATCAGTCCTTAAATTTATATCCTCTTGCCTTTGTAGGTCAAACCTGCTGTTGTTTCGCTACTAGAGAGGCCTGGGAGCCTGAGTGCACTATAAGATACTCAGTGATGAGTTTTTTGTTTTCAAGTTCTATAGTTGTTTCTAATCGTATTATATTTTTTCTTTTGGAACTATTGGTTTACTGAATTTCTTGTTGTGGATCTCAGTTTTTTGTCAAGAGAGGTATTTGCAAGTATATGGTGCCAAGTGTAAGTTTGATCTTCCAAATAACAAAGGGGAATCTTTAAAAATATTAGAACACAAAGGGGATGGGGATGCTTCTGTAACTGTAGGAACATAGGAACAAGGGGTTTCTGGAGTTGTAAATGGAAAAATATCGGTCACACCTATAAAGCTTGCTATCATGCACATAAGGTATGAAAAATATTGATATCAAAAAATTATACATATACTACAATATAAAGATTGTCGCTTCTCACTAAAACTATCTTCTAGGTATTGTCCTCCTAATAACATCTAGAAAGACAGGTTCCTCATTTTATTAGAGTCAGAAATCTCATATGATTTTATCTCCATTGGCTCTCCACATCTATTTCTATTAAAGCTATCAACTAGCTATACAAATATACATATAGAGTTAAAGTATGGTATGGTAAGGCGAGGAGTTGGAACAACAAAGAGGTCATGTTCTCTTGATACTGTAATTCCGTGATGCTTTTCAAACATGTCGAATTTATCTTTAATCATATCATCGAGGAGTATCCAGTTGAAACAGTGCAACATCTGCGCCACAGCAAACTCTACAATGATCAGTCCCAATTGCTATCCGGGGCATCGTCTCTGCCCTGCTCCGAACGAAATCCATTCAAAATTTTCTACTTTTGTATCTAGGAAGCCGACTTCCATGAATTTTTTCGGCTTGAAACTTTCAGCATCACCCCCCCCATAACTTCAGGTCCCTTCCAATTGCCCAGAGGTTCACCAGAAGCTGAGTACCGCTGGGGATTTCATAGCCCAAAACATTTCACCTTTCCATTGATATGTGGGGAAGCGATAAATGCCCCGCAGGGTGGAGTCTAAGTGTTTCTTTCACCACAGATTGTAAATAAACGAGGCTAGGCAGATTAGATTCTTGTACCATACACCCCATTCCAGCTACGCATTCCAGCTTGTCCTGAAGCTTCTTCATTACTGGCGGGTTTCTCAGCAATTCAGACATTGCCCACTCTATGGTTACAGACGAAGTATCAGAGCCAGTGGACAAGATATCCTGCCAGCCAAAGACATCCAAATAAAAAAATATCATGATTATCATATTCTATTCTAAGGCATTGAAATCTAAATTCGCAGAGAATTCATAAACCCTGATGTGCACCAATAAATAATATACATAGATGACAGATTTTATGTTGTCTCGTGTGATTTGGAACCCTAAATTTTTATCAGCTGAGGCTTCCAGCAAAACATCCACAAGATCTGGCATGTCGTTGGGCTCATTCTGCGAAAAGTGATCCTCTAGTATCTTCCCTAGCAAGTTGTCTTATGCCTTGTGTATGTTCTTCAATCGACGGTTGAGACCTTGCAGATCCATCCACGTCAAGTATGGTATGTAATCTCCTATGTTGAAAGACGCTGCTAACATAAAAATTTCCTTTATCATTGAGTGGATCCCTCTACTGTCCATTAAGTGCTGGTCAGTATACTTTCTAGTGAAGGCAATCCTGCAGATTATATCAATCCCAAGCGCCGACACGACCTTGATAATGTTCACAGGCGAACACCCTTCATGATATGAAATATGAATAGATCCAATCATAGCAGAGACTTCCTCTTCTCTTATGAAGCGAAAGGAGTCTATTCGTCTTAAGCTCAGCAGTTGTAAGACGCAGAGTTTACGCATCGCTCTCCAATAGCGGCCATACGGAGAAAATGTGATGTCGGAGGAATTGTACCACAAGTACTTTGTGGTGGTTGATGTAGGTCTGCTCGCGAAAAACAGATTGTGAGTCTTGAGGAATTCCTTAGCCATATCTGTGAAAGAATAAGAATGACTCGAATGAAGGAGCTCTGATACCATGAAAGAAAACTGAACACAATAACTTGATTTTCCTTTTTCATTATCAGATATAGAAATATATACACAGAGAAGAACTTTCTCGAGGTTCATTGTCGATGGAGATAGCTTCTCTAGGAAACTAAACGATCTCTCGAGAAATAGGCTTATCTCCCAGAAACATCTAGACACATTAATTACAGTCAGCAGGGTACGTTGAAATTACTGTACATCCAACACTCCCCCTTAATTTCAACCATATCACAGACACACAAAATACACTATGACACAATACATAAGACACAAACATATGTCCCTTAATTGACATGCCTGCTGGTCTAAGTCTCAGCTAGGCTTACAACAGTACATGACAACAAGACTTTCATTTTTGTCTTCTTTCCAAATGGTCCATACTTTTTTATTTGCAAACGCAATTTCATCTTCACCTTTCTCGCCATAAGATAGTGGTGAAGTTTCTCCTTTCTTGATTGTAGGCTAATATTCTTTCCATTCACCATTGCTGGAGGTTTTTTGGATTTACACGTGTCCTCAATGCTTGCCATTTCTTCAATTGCTTTTTCCTTAGTGTCAAAATCTGCAAACTCTTCTTCAAAGAGGCTCTTAAATTTCTTCACTTCATCAACTATTATTGAGTCTTCCACAACATTAGCTGCTATTGAGTCCTCTACAACTTCATGAGCTTTTGAATCCTCCACAATTTTGTTCTCTACAATATCTACATCATTCTGTAGATTTTCATCTTTCATAATTGGTTGATTCGTGTCTTCAACCTCTTTAATCAGCTCTGTTGCTGCAAACATGTCATCCTGCATTTTATTTGTAGATGGAGATAGGCATATCTTCTCACCAAACAACAACTCATCAATGAGTTGCTTTTCATGCATAAAATTGAACCAGTCTTCATGAGATACATAATTCTCATCATATTTAACTTCACAAGTTTTTGCAACACATGAAATTTTCTCACTATCACATGCTACTTTATTGTCATCTACTGCCATACTTTTAGACTTGTTCCCAATTATGATGTTTTCAACACAATCACTATTTTTAATAACAATTTCATCAATTTCATCTTTCTGACTCCTGTTCATGCTATACTTCATTTCAAGAATATGCCAAAACATTTTTGGATCAAATACTTCACCAAATTCATTTAAAATGCTTGAAAAGATGTTTTCATCTAGAGCTGATATAATGAGAAACAAGGTTATTGCACGTCTACTCTTATTTTCAAAATTCATATCAGTTTCTTGGACAAAATTCCATAAATCCCCTGAACCTAATAATCCTTCCATTTTAATAGCCCAAAGTTCAAAATTTTTACCTGAGAATGATGACAGCACTAGCATTAATCTTTTTAGTATTACATCAGCTTCTGTAAAATCTTCTGGCTTATTTAGATTCATATCTTCATTGAGCATAAATTCTCCATTGAGCATAAATTCTATAGTTGGAAATATTTCAGATTCCGCCTCTATCCTCTCATTGTTCTCCTTTGCTGTTTTAGTCTTCTTTGCCAACCCATGCTTTCAGTCAACTTCAAGTCCACATTCTTCCCAAAGCCAGATTCAGCTCCACGTGAGTAGCAGCAATTTCTTCAACTTAAAAGCAATTAAAATATGCACAAATTGCTTCACACAATTCTGCAACAATTCATATGCAAATAAACACTGCAACAACAACAACAATTCATATACAAAGAAGGCTTAAAATTATATATATATATATATATATATATATGGTCAAACACACAGCGGATTTCCCTGGCCATGCTGCACAGCGGACTCCTCAGTATTTGGCCTCCTCAAATGAGCTCCAGTCGGCTCCACACAAACTACTCTTAGCGTTTCCACTTGCAGTGTCACAATCTTCTTCGCTACTCAATGCTCTTCCTCGATATTTCTCCCAAAGCACCTCTTCAATGAAGGAGTTCTGATACCATGAAAGAACTCTGAACACAATAACTTGATTTTCCATTTGCATTACCGGATATAGAAATATATACACAGGGAAGAACTTTCTTGAGGTTCATTGTTGATGGATTTAGCTTCTTCAAGAAGCTAAACGATCTCTCAATAAACAGGCTTATCTCCCAGAAACATCTAGACACATTAATTACAGTCAGCAAGGTAGGTTGAAATTACTGTACATCCAACAATATGGAGAGGAGACGACTAAGGTGAGGGCGGAGTCGAGGCGTAGAGACATGAGTGGCCCGTATTTGAGACAAAGCTCTGCTAACGCTCTGTGTGGAAGCTGTCCCATCATGTGGAGGTTTCCAATAATTGGAAATGGAAATGGCCCCGGAGGAAACCTCAATTTTCTTCCCCTGAAGAAGAAGAAGGCCCAGGTCACCACCAATGGGAGAAGAAGAGCAGTACTAGCAAGTTTCACGTAGAGCTCTAAGCTTCTCTGAATTCCTGGGTTAGAACCGAATTCAATCGCCATTGCCACCCTCCAGAAGCAGTTACTGGTATCTTGAATTCAGTTTCGATGACGATAAATGTTTGCGCAGAGAGGAGCTTCCTAAAATTTTGGATAAAAATATATAAAATTGTGGCATAATAGGGATGGAGGGAAAATTGAGCCTCACAAGTGATTTTCACGTGAAATACATTCAAAACTTTTCTTGCATCTTATGATTTAGCGGTAGGAATGAGGAGTCTATTTCCTAAACCCAGATAATAACAAGCCATATACTCTGATAATAGCAAACTATACTCGATAAAATTCGAAACATGAACCAGAAAAAAATACAATTAAACCACATAACATTGTGTTACAGTTACAGGAAAATGGTCAAATTTAACAGGTCATACCGATTTGAAATTTCTACCATAACTAATTGATGTGATGTATCCATTGAAATTAAGATGAGGGAGATCTGTAATAGGGATCTCATTTCCCATCTGCAAGCATTATTTATATATATCCACACCTGGAAGGCAATTAAATGCTTAACACGTCGATTTCCACTGGCTTAAATTTGGGTACAAAGCTTTCGAGATCTGTATCATTGCCCACTTCCGAAGCTAATAGTGTACCCTCGTGAGCATGATAATAATTTACCGAAGGCTTTTAAATTGGAAAAGATAACTATGATTATGACATTTTGATAATTTATTATACCTCTCTACCCCAAAGTATATTGTACTTAATTAGAGCTTGCTTTTGCAAATTTATGAAAATAAAAGTATATTGTAATTAATTTCAGCTTGCTTTTGTAAAATTATAAAATTATTTTCATAGTTAGCCACAATTTCTCCAAAATTAAATATTAAATTATATTTTTGGAAATTTAAAATTAATTTTTGTATTTTTAAAAATTGAATTTTTAATTGGTGTATATATTTAATTAGACAAATTTTATGGAGCTTTGCAATCAATTTGTCAAAATTAAAAAAAATTAAAAAAAATTAAAAATAAAAAATCTTTAATGGCTCAGTATTGATAAATTATTTATTTTAGAAAAAATATATATATAATTGACTTAATTAATTATTTAATAATTTTTTTTAAAATAAATAAAAATAAAAAATCTTTAATTGCCAAGTATTGATAAATTATTTAATTTATAAAATATTAAATATATGATTGACTTAATTAATTATTTAATAAAAATATATATATATATATAATTGACCTATGCACTAAGTGTTAAATTGGGCAAGTTTTAACCCATATTAGGGTTATGATTGCAAAGAGCTCACAAAGGAAAAGTGGTGAATATGGAAGGAAATTTTCTGGTTGCGCTATATGTAAGGGTGCATAATCAATGTCAACCTATGGGGTGCAAAATCTCACATTGAAGGGGAAAACCTAGCCATCCGCACTTAGCCAATATAAAATTCTTATGCGGTAAATATGAATCTTAGTTCCTATTTATTCATTTTGGATCAAGTCACCCCCATTTGGGAAACTTTTAGGTCCCACAATAGGTCAATGGTGAGAAAAGGTGAGAGGTCATAGATCTTAACCTTTCTATCAAGAACATGTTTAGATCGTATTTGAAATATTAGTCTTAGGGTCGATGACAATTAGTGTTATTAGATGGTGTTCCACCTTATTAACAAAAATAAGATATATGTCAAATTGTACTAGCAAAATTAAGGTAATGTGAAACTAAATTTTATATTGCATTGTGATTCTTCGAATGCAAATCTTCTCTAAAAAAACCATCAAGTGTTCTCTAAAGAACCCAATGAGCACGGATGTGAATTTTCATATGTTTCTAATCCAAATCCATCAACTAAATATGTAAAAATTAGATTGCACTAGGAACTTCTATGAAAGAAAACATTAACTTTTTTATTATTCGCTTGAATCTTCATCTAGAAGAGTGCATGTCTTTCTCCACTTCCCCTTAGATATTTCAATACAATGTAAATAAGTCTTTCATTTACATGAGAGCTCTCTTATATCTTTATACTTTCTATCTGACCTCTTGTCGTTTGCTAGTTAACAAACTTAAACCTTTTTTGACACAATTGTGGAGGAATTATTCAATACTTACCATAACCATTTTTGACAGAAATTTGAATGAAGTATTCAATACTTATCATAACCATTTTTGACACAATTTTGGATGAAGTATTCAATACTTATCATTTGTTTGTCCATGTATATCACAATGTTTACATTGCTTTTATAAATTTGTCCTATCACCATGGCTACAATTTTCTTTCTTTGGTTTGGGATATCTCTTTTGTATTATGTTGTTTCCCCCCTTTTATGCCCAACTTGATATAAAAATCTTATTTGTTAATTGGATTAAAGAAAAGAAATATTTTATGTAATTGTATTTAAGTTTAAATATACTTATAACTTCTTTAAAAAACAATTCTGGATGAAGTATTCAATACTTATCATTTGTTTCTCCATGTATATGACAACATTTACATTATTTTAGAAATTTGTCCTATCAGTATGGCTTCAATTTCCTAATAATTAGGGTTCCATTCCCTGAGGAATGTGTGAGAAAGGTTGGTTAGACAGGGGCGAGGAATTGGTTAAGTATTAGACAAAATCTGCTAAGATCAACGTGAGACAGTCAAATATAGTGTAGAGAACTCTTAAGCCTGAGAGAATTTATGTATTGTTTCATGTTATTGACCTTATGCAATATACAGAGAGCGCGGTTTTTAGCTGAGGCTTTTCCCACATACGTCTTTGTGTTGTGAATTTGAAATTATTTCTTTTTCTTGTTCATGTGATTATGTGATCGAAATTAGTTTCGATAATTTGTAGAACATATTCAAACATTTTGTTTAAGATATTACAAGATCAATTAAATCTGTGGATTTTCCGCAGGCGACAAAATCCAACCCACGGTGCCTGATGGCTTACACATTTGTCGATCTATGTGCGTGAGAGGCGACGTTGTTTTTCTTCAAACAATTAATTGGGGTATGAATAATTAGGATAATGAGATAAATCTGGCATTGCAGTTTAGTAGTTTTAAGCCGTGAAGCACTTTCGTTGCTAACATTATCATGGAGGTCGCTCATGAGCATGGGACAAATCTGCGGGAGTTGTAATAGAATTGTATATCTCATATTCTCTCATTCACCATTCCACGTGATGTTTGTAGACTATCAGCCATATCCAAAGATTGTATCCAAAGACTTCATATCCATTGAACTCTATTTTTGCCTTTGTGATTCAATTCTCATAGACGAGGGAAGAGAAAGACTGTTTCTCGAGTGATCCATAGGAAAAACAGACTACATGCTATCTCCAAGAGAATTATATGTTTCTTGGGGTAACAACCCATGTTATTGGCATTGGGTTTCTCGTCATGATTCCAGATTCGAGCAGCTTGCTAAATTAAAATAGGGTTGTTGGTTAGATTTAAGGGGAGAAATGGATTGCATGGTTTTGTATGTGGGAATTGAGTATAGAGTGTTGTTTGTGCTAAAATTTGGAAGGTGTTGAACCTATGGGTGGGCCCAGCCAATTGAGTTTTTAGTTACCACACTAGAGGGTGAAGACATGGAACCAGAGGAGGTTTTGATGGAAGTACTGTTAAATAAGCCAACATGTGCCTAATTGTTTATGCTGAATTTGATTTTTTGAATGACTATTTTGCTAGTGTTGAAGTGTTTTTGAATTGCAATTTGATCTCAATGTTTAAAAAAAATTGTTAAGTCATTAATGTAAGTTTGGTTGAAAGAATGGGATGAACTGGATGCTTATTGTTGTGACATTTAGTCTATCTAACTATTATCACATTTTTTAGTCTATGTTGGAATTGGCCATTTTGACAATAACTTGTTTGCAAGAGTTAATGACTACGAGATATGATAAAGAAATAACAATGAAAAATACATCAATAGATAGTGGTTGGAACAACATTCGAGATTAAAGGATAGGAGTGTGAGTTTGTGGGATAGACTCACTAGAATGTTGTATTATGACTCACATATATTAACGGTAAGCAAGTCTATGATGTCTTGTAGTGGTCTTTGTACAGTATCTACTTGGTAGCTCTAAGTGTTGGAGTTTGTGATGCAATCCTGATGAGGCTTGTGTACCCCCATGAAGTTCGTGGTAATTCTAAAAACACTTTGTAATTGAGGGTTTGTGGTTAGCCAAAAAGCACTTTGTAAGTGTAGGTTTGTGGTTAGCAAAAAACCACTAGTGAGAGTGTATGTAAGTGCAAGTTTGTGGTGAGCCAGAAACCACTTTGTAGTGTAGATTTGTGGTAACCTAGAAACCACGTATGAAAGTGAAGTGGAAAGGGATTCCTGTAGGCATGTTTTAGGGTCATCCGAAAAAACCCTAGGCATAGTTTAGGGTAAGCTGAAAAAACCTAGAGCATGGTTATGGTAATCCTATAAAACCCATGATGACGATCATGGAGGGGGTTTTGCACGTACATGTACATGTATGTAGGAAATTGTTGATTGAACCATGTACACGAAGGACATCCTAGTAGACTTGCAGTTGCAATGGTTGGCACCCATGCATTCCAGTAGATGGTTGTTTTTTTATATGGATGTTGACATATTCTTTTTTATCATGTTTGTAAACATGAGGACCACAGTTAGACTTTGTTGATTTATATCAAGACAAGTAGTCATTAAAGGAGGGACTTGGAAAATATAATTCCTACTTGTCTTTTGTGTGCTCATTAATTCTAGAATGATTTTGTTCCTAATACTTGGGAGTTTGTTGAGGTCGAGTTGGTTGAGAGATTCTCTCCAACTAGTTAGCCTCTTAGATTGGTGCTAGGTTGGTATATTCAGTCAACCAAGAAATTGTATGTCCAAGATAGACTAACTATCTTGAGACATAACTTGATATTATATTGTATCATTATTTGAAGTGAATACAATTTGAGGGCATTTAGAAAATCTAAATAATTTATGTGAACTAATTTATATCAATATATATATATATATATATATATATATATATATATATAGAGAGAGAGAGAGAGAGAGAGAGAGAGAGTGTTAAAATAAATGTTATTATATAAAATCTAGCAAATATTTGTTTGAATTGCAAAGTTAAGCTCAGTCACCTACACAATCCAAATGGTGAAGAAGATTTTCAAAGCATTCATTTATACATTCAAAATTACAGTTTAAACCATCAAAAACTATATCTATATAATCACCAACAAAATAATCTAGTTGATAAAAGGTGAAAGAAACAACTTGAAATGTAAAAACTACATATCATCTTAGGAAAATGAAATATGTAAAAGTTCATAACATAAATCAGATATCCATTCCTTATAAAAAGAAAACAAAGAGAGAGGAGCAGATCCGACGGATGCTTGGCCCATTACACATTAAAAAAAAACACTCCTCTTTTTATTTACATACTAGTTAAAACCTTCATTTATTTTAAAAACTCCTATATTTGTGTACACACATGGCTCTCCACAACTCTTCTATTTAAATCCACATTAAGATAGTCAAGCAGCTATACCTACAGACATGGCTCTCCACAACTCTTCTATTTAAATCCACATTAAGATAGTCAACCAGCTATACATACATGTTGACACCTAATCCTATGGATGGGTGTGCACATTTATTTTTGTATATTATTTATTATTAGGAGATAAGGAAGGCCAAGAGTCATTGGGAGCTGAATCCCAATAGCCTCACTTCCCATCTATATAAGCATGTACATTCTTAGCTAATAGGGATTACGGTTGAGGTTACCTCCACCAGTTTGACATACATTATCGGTGGCTCATTTGGCATTTACTTTGTACATTGTAACTCCCTACCACTTTATGGGTCATGTTTATTAATTGTTTCTGCTGCTCCCTGAATTTACTGGTATTTCTGCAATACTCATCCTAAATAGCAACGACATTTACGAGCTACATCGATACGCAAGCACGAGGCTGCGCGATCCGGCGATCTACTTGTTTGTCTTCTGGGGTCAAACTCAGAATTTTTTACGTAACGCCCCGCGCACAGGCACTCCCCTCATTCCCCTCTCCTCTCACTCATTCTCCCTACCCTCCATTTATCCCTACGCTCACCTCCCCCCTCCTTTTCTTCCTGCGCCCTCACCTCTCCCCTCACTCATTCTCCCTACGCTCACCATACCCTGCACTCACCATACACTGCTCCCCATACGCATTATCCCTGCGCTCTCCATTGATATAACACAGTCACAGCGTTTATATATGACACGACTCGGCTTTGATATAACACGCCTCCAGCGCTGTCTGCACCGCCCCTCATGTATTGAACACTGTCTATTTACTGTGGTCGACATTCATATCATATATACAGTTCATTGCATATTCGTGGCATAGGCCTTATTGCATATACAGTCCATATGTGTGGTATTATACAATACAGTTCATATGCGTGATATTGCACAGTTCATTGCATATACAGTCATATATTATCGCTGTGTTGACATTTCATAACGCTGTTTAACGCATTTGTCATATATTTCACATCGTTGTTTTGATATTTGTCTATTCCATTATATTTCAATGCGCCCCCCATTATATACTGTCCATTGAACGCTGGTATTATATATCAACGCATGGTATGCTCCCCCAACTCATACCACAGTTTTGCAGAGTAACTAGTTCGACCCTCACGTGAACGCTGTTTCGTTCTCCCCACCTGCAAACTCACACCTGCAAACTCACCACCTTACAGTCCTCCGCCCTCCGTCCTCCAACTCTGTTCAACGCTGTCATTTAAAAGGTACATGTTCAACGCTGTCATTTAAAACGCCGTGTCCATTGACTATTAAACGCTATATTATATATGCGTTGTTGTTAATATATTCAAACGCTGTCTTTGCATTACATTGTTGTTAATACATATAAAACAACGCCCATCCATACATCACGTGGTTGTATTGAACGCTGTTGATAAGTGTTATGTATTCAACGCTGTCCCATGTATAAAACAACACCCCTCCATAATGCGCCCCTCCCTTTCATAGTTTGTTATATATTTGTTATATATTTCTGTGTTGATAATGCGCCCCTTCCTTTCATAATGCGCCCCATCCTTCAATACCTTTTCCCCATAAATATTTCTGCCCCCTCCATTCATAATTTCCCTCCCTACCTTTGAAAATTCCACCCTTCACAAAACCATTCACCTTTTTTTCACATACCTTTTTTCCCAAAAACAAAAAAAAATACATTTTTTTTTATGCAGAATTCAGTCTCTAGCATAGGGTGTTTTTTTAAAATTCAGTCTCCAGCAAAGTTTTCTGAGCAGATATAATTTCCAGAAAGAGTTTTTAACTCAGAAAATTTTTTCCAGCAAGAGTTTTTTGCCCCTGTATTTGAAATATTTCAAGAGTTTGAAGTTTTTATAGAAGAATTTGTTTCCTCTTCAGAAGATTTTTCCAGCAGTCTAATGCACTCTCTCATCTCTATTGTTGGGATAGTTCTCTCTGGCAAAGAGAACTATCTTGAATGGTCTCGGAAGATTAAACACACACTCATTTTTAATGAGCTGTGGAGAGGAATCTGTGAAGGACAAGCAGAAGATCCACCAGAGAAGCCCACTTCAGACAAAGAGCTTGCCATATGGGAAAACAAGAACTGCAAGGCCTATGCCTTGATTGCAGCCTCAGTAAGTGAAGAGGTGAGTCGCCATATTTCATCATTCTCAAATGCCTATGAAGCCTTGAAGAAACTAAAAGAACTCTATGACTCACACTCAGAATTAGAAAATGTTAAATTGATGGTTAAGCTGTTCAGTCTTGAAATGAAGAATGATGATCCCCTTGCTTTAGCTTCAGAAATAAGATCTATAATGCATGACATTCAAAACACTGGTGTAAAAATGGACATACCTCTCATTGCATATGTTAAGGCATTATATCCGACTTACTCACATTATCTTGAGTCTTTGCAAGCAAGTGGAAACCTTGAACAAATCACCTTTGATAAACTTGAGCAGAAGTTTGCAGAAAGAGAGAAAGCTTTTGGGAAGATGACGGTCCCTTCATCTTCCGAAGAGGCTGCATATTTGGCACATAGAGAAAAGAATCATGCTCCAGATTCATTCAGAGGAAGAGGTGGCAGAAGAGGAAGAGGAAGAAGGAACTTCACAGAAAGGGGGGGCAGACAAGCTGACAAATCCCATCTTCATTACACACGCTGCAATAGAGATGGACATGATGCACCCAAATGCAGAACACCATGGAACAAAATTGAGCAGCACAGAAATCAAGACAAAGGTAAAACCAATGACAAAGACAAAGGTAAAGCACCTAAATCCGCTCACTATGTTCTAGCACATTGTAACAATGGAGTAGCTGAAAACCTCTTTGATGTTTCATTTACTTCATGGAGAGATGATTGGTTGCTAGATTCAGGAGCAACATGTCACATGACATTTAGAAAAGATTTTTTTGAAGATTTCACTGACAAAGTTGATGGAGCAGTATATTTCGCAGATAAATCCAAACTCAAGCCATCAGGGCTTGGCACAGTCAGGCTTAAACTGCCTGGTCTTCTGATCATATCCTACATGAGGTTCTATACCTCCCGGAGTTGAAGAGAAACTTGCTGTCCCTGATCGAAATCCGGCAGCAAGGACACTCAGTTCACTTGTTTGATGGCAAGGCAGAGGTCAGATCAGCATCAGATCACTCACTTGTCATGGAGGGAATAGAAGAAGGGAGACTTTTGAAGGTGAAAGGTTCATCTGCTCATGCTCAAAACTTTGCTTTCAGTTCATATCATGATGAAGGTACATTTCCATCAAGTCTTTTATGGCATGCTAGATTTGGACACTTAAATTATGACAACCTTCGTTTGTTGAAGAAAAATGGTGTTGATGGACTGCCTACAATTCCTAGAAAACCTAAGGAATGTGATGCATGTATTCTAGGAAAGCATAGCAAGCAGCCATTTCATGATTCACACTCAAGAGCACATAGGAAACTTGAACTTGTTCATTCAGATTTATGTGGCCCTATGCCTATTGCTTCTGCAAATGGAAACAAATACATGATGACATTTATTGATGACTACACCAGGATGAGTTGGATTTACTTACTGAAGAATAAGTCTGATGCTTTTCAAACTTTCAAAAATTTTCATGTATGGATTGAAAATGATGCACAAACACATATTGGCTCTCTACGTACTGATAATGGAAAAGAATACACTTCAAACAAATTTGAAAATTATCTTCGTCAACATGGAATCAAACATCAAACCACTGTGCCATATAATCCACAACAGAACGGTGTAGCTGAAAGAATGAACAGAACCATCATAAATATGGTCCGCTCCATGTTATTTTTCAAGAATGTAAAATTGATGTTTTGGGCTGATGCAGTTCTATGTGCTGTTTACATAAAGAATAGGTGTCCTTCAAGTTCAGTTAGAAACAAAACTCCTTTTGAAATGTGGCATGGCCACATTCCTTCGGTAAAGCATTTCAGGGTCTTTGGGTCCACCTGTTATGCCTTGATACCCAAGGGTCAAAGGAACAAACTTGGTGCTAGAAGCAAAAAATGTATCTTCTTGGGGTACTCCAATACCTCCAAAGGATATCGTCTCTATGATGAAGCAAATAAGAAGTTTGTGATAGCAAGAGATGTCATATTTCTTGAATCATCCAAGAGTGACAAGGTTGTTGGGCGGCAACTTGATCGCCTGGATAGATTCACACATGCAAAGTCTTTCAAAGAATTTGATAATGTGATTCCACACCTTGAAGGGGGGATTCCGATATTGAATCAAACTGTGGAATCATTTCCTGAACCACACTCTCCCCCACATGAAGAAACAACCACGGATGACACATTGAATGATGTGATTGACAGAATTGGGAGATTGAATCTTCAATCAATCCCAACTCAGTCAAGTGACCAGCCAGGGCCATCTCAGAAAGGTCCCCCCAAATGGCTGACAAAGACACTGGAGGATGTTCATCCTGATGAGGTTGGAAAAACAAGAACAAGAAGTTCCACTCAAGAAATCGAAGGTGATGTAGATAATTCTGATTCCCCTGTTGATATGGATATTGCTTATAACTGTGAGTTGAGTTTGTCTACAGATCATGAACCAACTTCCTTCAAAGAAGCCGCTTCTCATGATGAATGGAAAGAAGCGATGCAGAAGGAGTATGATGCCTTGATAAAGAATGGCACTTGGAAGCTGGTTGATCCGCCTTTGGGAACGAAACCAATTGGCTACAAGTGGGTCTACAAGAACAAGTACAAAGCAGACGGCTCACTTGACAAGCACAAGGCCAGGCTTGTGGCAAAAGGATTCGCACAGAAGGAAGGAATTGATTATGAAGAAACGTTTGCTCCCACAGCAAAATGGACCACCATACGGACTCTCTTTGCCTTAGCAGCTCAGAGTGGATGGAAAGTTCATCAGATGGATGTAAAAACAACATTCTTGAATGGAGATCTGAAGGAGAAAGTTTTTATGTCCCAGCCAGAAGGATTTGTGATAAAGGGTCAAGAACACAAAGTTTGCAAACTTGTGAAATCCTTGTATGGCCTCAAGCAAGCACCACGAGCCTGGTATGAGAAGTTGAGCGAGCATCTTCTGAAACTTGATTTCAAACACTTTGATCTTGATGATGCAACTTTGTTTGTTAAGAAAGTTGGAAAAACAGTTGTATATCTTGTGGTATATGTAGATGATCTTTTGATAACAGGAAACAATGAGAGCTATATTGCATCCATGAAGAAAAAGTTGAAGAAAGGTTTTGAAATGACTGATTTGGGTCATGTTCATTACTATTTGGGTATTGAAGTAATTCAACATCCTAAATTCATCTTTCTTTCTCAGAAGAAGTACATTGGAGATCTCTTGAACAAATTTGGCATGGATGATTGTAAACCCTTAGGCACTCCAATGGAACAAAACTTGAAGCTCACATGAGTTGAAGGGAAGGAATTTGAGGATGCAACTAAGTATAGACAGCTTGTAGGAAGTCTTATCTATCTGACCACCACCAGACCTGACATCTCATTTGCTGTTGGAATCCTCTCAAGGTTCATGCAAAAACCTTGTGAAGGACATTGGTCTGCTGCAAAAAGAGTGCTAAGGTACTTGAAGGGGACTCAAGACTTTGGACTCAAATATACACGGGTAGGCGACTTCATCTTGACCGGATACTCTGATTCAGACTTTGATGGCGACAAAGAAACAGGGGTGTCTACTACAGGTTACACCATGAGTCTTGGATCAGGAGCTGTCTCATGGAGATCACGCGAACAGTCAGTTCCAGCAGATTCCACGACCGAGGCAGAATATGTGGCAGCAGCTGAAGCAACAAAGGAAATTGTGTGGCTCCGGAAAATCCTGGAAGATTTGCAGATGAAACAGATGTATTCCACTCCACTCATGATCGACAACACTTCTGCAATAAAGTTGGCCAAAAACCCAAAGTTCCATGATCGAACAAAGCACATCAATACAAAGTACCATCTCATTCGACATCATGTTCAGGCCAAGACCATCCATCTACATCATTGTTCCACAAATGAGCAAACTGCTGACATCTTCACCAAAGCACTTGGAAGAGAGAAGTTTGAAAAGTTCAGATCAATGCTTGGACTCACCAACATCCCTTCGGATTAAAGGGGAGAATGTTGACACCTAATCCTATGGATGGGTGTGCACATTTATTTTTGTATATTATTTATTATTAGGAGATAAGGAAGGCCAAGAGTCATTGGGAGCTGAATCCCAATAGCCTCACTTCCCATCTATATAAGCATGTACATTCTTCAGCTAATAGACATTGCAGATTTGAGGAGTTACCTCCTGGTTTGACAATACATAAGGCAAGAGTTACAGTACCGGAAGGCTAGGAGTAGGAACAGCAATGAGCTCCTGTGCCCTAGATACTGTAATTCCTTGACTCTTCTCAGACATGTCCAGTTTCTCTTCTTTCATACCATCGGGAAGCCTCCCATTGAAACAGTGCAACAGCTGCGCCACAGAAAACTCTACAACAATAATTGCCATTTGTTGTCCGGGGCAGCCTCTCCTGCCCGCTCCGAACGGAATCCACTCAAAATTTTCTACTCTGGTGTCTAGGAACCCTTCTTCCATGAATCTCTCTGGCTTGAAACTTTCAGCATCCTCCCCCCATGACTTTGGGTTCCTTCCAATTGCCCATGCGTTCACCAAAAGCCGAGTTCCGCCAGGGATTTCGAAGCCCAACACATGGCACGTTTCCGTTGACATGTGGGGAAGTAATAAAGGCCCCGCCGGGTGAAGCCTGAGCGTTTCTTTCACCACAGCTTGTAAATAAACGAGACGAGGCAGATCAGATTCTTGTACCACACGCCCCATTCCAACTACGCGTTCCAGCTCGTCCTGAAGCTTCTTCAAAACCCGCGGGTTTCTCAGCAATTCGGACATTGCCCACTCTATACTGATAGACGACGAATCAGAGGCAGCGGCCAAGATATCCTGCCAATGAAACACATCCAAATCAAATCAATATCATATTTTATGCAAACCCATCGAAATCTAAATCAGCACAGAATCCAAAAATGCATCTGTGTGGGCCGATGAATAATATACAAAGATGACAGATTTTATATTATCTTGCGTGATTTGGAACCCCAAATTCTTATCCATTGCGGCTGCCAGCAAGACGTCCACAAGATCTGGTGTGGTGTTGGGCTTATTCTGCGAAAAGTGTTCCTCTAATATTTTCTCTAGCAAGTCGTCTAGTATCTTGTGTAGCTTCTTTAATCGACGGTGGAGACCTTGAAGGTCCATCCACGCCAAGCACGGTATGTAGTCTCCGACGTTGAAAGATCCTACTAACTGAAACGTTTCATTGATCATTGGTCAGAATACTTTCTACCCACAGCAATCCTGCAGATTATATCAATGCCAACGGCTGCCACGGCCTCGCTAATGTTCACAGCATTATCCATATTAGCAATAGAGCGAATCATAGCGGAGACTTCTTCTTCTCTTATGTGGCGGAAGGAATCTACGCGTCTTGAGCTCAGCAACTGTACGACGCAGAGTTTACGCATCTCCCTCCAGTAGCGGTCATAGGGAGAAAATGCGATGTCAAAGGAATACAAGTACTTAGTTGCGGTGGATGGAGGCCTACTGGCGAAAATCAGATCATGCGTCTGGAGGAATTCCTTGGCGATATCGGGAGAGGAGACGACTAAGGTGAGGGCGGAGCCGAGGTGCAGGGAGAAGAGAGGTCCATATTTGAGAGAGAGCTCTGCCAAGCCTTTGTGTGGAAGCTGTCCTATATTCATGTGAAGGTTTCCAATAATTGGAAACGGAAACGGACCCGGAGGCAACCTCATTTTTCTTCCCCTGAAGAAGATGAAGGCCCATGCCGCCACCAATGCAAGAAGAAGGAGAGTAACGAAAAACTGTAAGCATAACTCGATAGCCATTTTCACTCTCTCCACAAGCTCCTCCGGGTATCTTCAATTTATGGCCTCGGATATATATTATTATAATACATATCCCATATTCCATTGGCTTAAATTTGAGAGTAAATATGAATTATCCCGGATCATATCTATTTAATGTGGTTGGTGGGGTTCTTTTTTCAACATTTTAAAAATAATGTCAATACGGTAAACAAACAACATTTTTTAATATTATTATTAAATTAGTCACAAGGCATTCTCTACTTTTGGCATTTCTATATAACATTTATTAATATTTTTATTAACTTAGTCACAATAGGCATTGGTTATTTTTGTTATTTCTTTTCTTTTTGGGGACATAGTACAATTTTAACTCAAAATACATGTAAAATATACAAATTTTCTAAATAATTTTTTTTAATATATAAATAAATATTATAAATAATAATGAAGAATTTATTATGGATTTTTTTTTAAAATTGGTATAATCTCAAATTTCTAAAAAATTGATGTGCGAGGAGCCACTTATTACTAATCTAATTTTTTAAATTTATTAAAAGTAATGGACCATTTCTTTAAATAAAATTTGCTTATATATAATAATGAGAAACTTATCATCTAGGAACATATTAGAATTGGAGTAATCTCAAATCCCTAGGAAACTGGTGAGTGGGGAGACAAGTGGCACTATTATGGTTTTTTAAATTTATTAAAAGTCAATGCAACCTAACAAACTATATGACACACTACAATTGTTGATAAGCATTTCACCATGAAAATATAAGTTTACATACATAAATAAGTGCATGGGTATATATGCCTATGGAGAAAGAAGAATACATATATCCATTTGCATATATGAGCTAAATAGCACATAAAATTTTAACACCAATCACCATAAAAAGATACACAAACCCAGCTAAAAGTTAAACATAAACAAAGAAAAAACATAAGAAGAAATAAACCAAAAAATCATAAATGCAATAGTTGGATATTTCTTGGTTTTAAGAGTGGATAGCTTAGAGGTCCACATTAACGAGTTATGAATTCTTTTTAATTATTAAGTGGATGGTAATGATTTAATAATATTTATTTATATATTATAAATAAAAACTAAATATATTCATTTTTAAGGTGTAGTTATGGAGCTCATTTTTATTAATTATTAGGTGGATGGTAATGATTTAATAATATTTATTTATATATGATAAATAAAAACTAAATATATTCATTTTTAAGGTGTGGTTATGGAGCTTAATGTTCAAAATTCGTAGTACCTATGATGTAATGGGGAACGAACACTTTAAATTAAATTTGATTTAAACAAGTCATTTTCTGCATGGTGTGTTTTAATAAATATGATAATATTTACATTAAATTATGTATTTTTTTTTTATCTATTTAAGTAAAAAATTAAATTGGCCCAATTTCTTTTTTTCAATCAATTTAAAGCTAGATCATAAATTACTCAATTTTTTTTATATAACATAAAATATCCAAATTATTGGTCAAGTTAGTATAGATATTATGGCTTTGGGGATTCTTAAGATAACTCCACACAAAATTTCTTTAATTAATTATGATAAAGGTGGTCAAGTTCATATAGAAACTATGGCTTTGGGGATTCTTAAGATAAGGCCCACACAAAATTGCTTTAATTAATTACGATAAAGTATCACCTTAAATCGTGTTCAACCTGAGACATTATTGGGTATTTTTCTATTTAGGAATGACAATCCTTGACATAAATACTTATTAACTACAATTAAATTACATGGTCACTCGTTATTGTGGGACTTGCTTGAAAGAAGAGAAAGAAAGAAAGAAGATTTTAACATCCACAAGGCTAAAGATAACCTATGGAACCTATTTTAGAGTGAAAAACTTGAAAAAAAGTATACACCTCAAGTGATTTAATACTCTTCAAAATGGATCTATATTGGTTCTATATATGCATATAGTAGGTGTAACTTTTTATTTTTAAAATTGTATTTTTGATTTCATAAATGGATAAAATGCCTTCAAAGTTTACTTAAACACTTGGAATTTGTAAACTACACCACATAAATTTGCAATTCCAACAACTCTTTGTTATAAAAAATTTAAATTTAAATTTAAAACTGGAATTAATGGCTCCAATGTTGATTGTACAATATGAGAATGTCACTAGAGTGAAAGGTTCTCTTTATTTAATCTCATTATCAATGCACACTCACTTTAATCATTTATTTTGTGAAATTACATTTTTTGTGCGCTAGTGCTCAAGAGGACATATGGTAATGTTTGTCCTAATTACCTTGCATGTTATAGCCAAGATAAAATGTGTATATAAGATTTTGACATAGTGGTATTATTGGAAAAAATGATTTAGCGATGTGAGAAAAACCTATGGTAATGTTTCTCCTCATTACGTTTCATGTTATAGCTTGGATATAATATGTAGATAAGATTTTGACATAATGGTATGATTGCAAAAAAAATGATTTAGCCAAGTGAAAAACATATGTTTGAGAGTAAATATTAAATAGAGTAAATATAAAGTATCACCAACCATATTGTGGGCTTCATTTTTCAACTTTTCGAAAATAATGTCATTAGGGCAAATAAACCACATTTATTAATATTATTATTAAAAAAATTTATAATATACTAAAGAGGTTATATTAATAAAATGAATATAATATTAATATTTATTTTTTTGGCATAGGTCAACTTTAACTTAAGAAAAAAGATAGACATCTTATTGTAAAATGGACCATTTTCTAAATAAAATTTGTTTTTATATAAATGAATGTTATAAATAATAATGAAGAACTTATTAGAATTGGAATAATCTCAAATCTATAAGAAATTGGTGTGTGGGAGCAAAGTGTCACAAATATAAAATTTTAAATTTGTTGAAAGTAATGGACCATTTTTCTAAATAAAATTTGCTTATATATAGATTAATGTTATAAATAATAATAAGAAACGTATCAGGTAGGAACTTATTAGAATTGGAATAGTTTTAAATTCCTAGGAAATTCCTCGGTGAGAAGCCACTTGGTACGAATATAATTTTTAAAATTTATTAAAAGTCAATATACTACTATTGTTGATAAGCATTTCACCATGAAGGAATAAATTTACATACATAAATAAGTACATGTGTATATATCATTATGCAGAAAGAAGAATGCATATATATATGAACTAAATAAAACATAAAATTTGAACACAAATCACCATAAAAAGACACTTGGTATGAATATAATTTTTAAAATTGATTGAAAGTCAATACACTACTATTGTTGATAAACATGTCACCATGAAGGAACAAGTTTACATACATAAATAAGTGCATGTGTATATATGATTATGCAGAAAGAAGAATTCAGATGAGCTAAATAACACATAAAATTTGAACACATAACACATAAAATTTGAACACAAATCACCATAAAAAGATACACACGCCCAACTAAAAGTGAAACATTAATTAAAAAAAAAACTCTAAATTCATAAATGCAATAGTTGGATATTTATTGGTTTCAATAGTGTGCACCCATGTTCTCATAGTGAGTTTCTTGGAGGTCCACAAGAACCAGTTATGAATTCTTATCAATAATTATTAGGTGTATGGTAATGATTTAATAATATTTATTTATATATCATAAATAAGAATTGAATATATTTATTTTTAGAATGTAGTTATGGAGCTTCATATTCAAAATCCATGATACCTATGATGTAATGGGGAACAAACACCTTAAATTGAATTTTATTTAAACAAGTCATTTTTTGCATTATGTGTTTTAATAAATATGATAAGAGTTACATTGAATTATGTAATTTTAAATATTTGTTTAATTGAAAAATTAAATTGGCTCAATTTTTTTTTCAACAAATTTAAAGCTAGATCATAACCTAACCAATATTTTTATATAAGAGAAAATATCTAAATTTTTGGTCAAGTTCGTATAGAAACTATGGCTTTGGAGAT
Source organism: Pinus albicaulis (assembly GCA_034641835.2). Taxonomy (NCBI): domain Eukaryota; kingdom Viridiplantae; phylum Streptophyta; class Pinopsida; order Pinales; family Pinaceae; genus Pinus; species Pinus albicaulis. The sequence goes on from CM076578.1 coordinate 1,974,284,148, forward strand.
TCTTAAGACAAATCCCACACAAAACTACTCTAATTAATTATGATAAAGTTGGTCAAATTCGTATAGCAATTATGACTTTGAGGATTCTTAAGATAACTCCCAAACAAAATTGGTTTAATCAATTACGATGAAGTCTCACCTTAAATCGTGTCCAACCTGAGAAATTATTGGGTATATTTTTGTTGAGAAATAGCCATCCTTTGACATAAATATAACTACAATTAAATTACATCGTCACTAGTTATTGTTGGACCCACAAGAGGTGTGCAAAGGAAACCGTAATTACTTCTGGAAAGATGAGAAAGAAAGAAATAAAGAAAATTTTAACGTCCACAGGGCTAAAGATAACCTATGGGACTTGTTTTAGAGTGAAAAACTTGAAAAACAAGTATACACTTCAAGAGATTAATCATTTTCAAAATGGATCTATGTTGGTTCTATATTTCCTTTTTAAAATTGTAGTTTTTATTGCATAAATGGATAAAATTCCTTGAAAGTTTACTTGGACACTTATTGTGTAAATTACATCACATAAATTTGCAATTCCAACAAATATTTGCTAGACAAATTTTAAATTTAAATTTAAAACTGGAATTAATAGGTCCAAATTAATTTAAATAGGTCCTATATCCATAAGTTTCTGAATGTAACCTCAAAGTTTCTTCCTCATTTTTTTTATTACTGTATATTTCCCTATATATTTCTTTTTATTTCATTTGTTTCTCTTTTACAACTTCTCCTTATTCAATGCTCTTTTGTACATGTTCTAACTCCATTTGTAGGTCGATTTTCTTTTCATGTGGTTTTTTATAGTGCCATCAGACCCATTCCTTTAATTTTTACTCAAATTCTTTAACTCATATTCCCAAACAAAACTTGGGGGGCCATTAATGCTTTGGATCGAAGCTTAGGAGACCATCATTACAACTTATTCAAAGTTGGACCAAAGCGGATTGTATCAAAAGGGAGCAGGGCCCAAATTTTCTCCTTCCTCAATTTTTATGGCAGTGGGCTTATGGTCTGACGCCACTAAGGGGATGATTTTTGAGATCACCGAGTTATAGTCTGAAATAATTTTTTCTCGAATTAAAAACTTATCGAGTATCTCTTTGATGTTTCCCAAACCTAATATTTTGTTGCTCCAAGTGAATTTACCATTTTTAGGTACTATGTCCATTATATTGTGCGCTTCTTATGATCTTATTGAGATTATATATGAAAGGGTTTGCTTAAAATTCACCTACCTATTTTTCATTTGCATCTAATATCAAATTTAGATCTCCTCTAACTATAATTTTTTTTATTATTTTTTGATTTACGCAATCAACCAAGGATTTCCACCATTGGTCCTTATCTCTGAAATGAGGGGGAGCATAGAAGTTTAATATACTAATTTGATATTGATAGGTCTTATTTATGAATTCAGTCTTTATCCAATGCCACTCTTTGATATGAAATATAAGATCCCAATAGGACTGTTTCCACAATATGAAAATATCACGAGAGGTATCCGTTCCATTCATTTTTGTTCCTTCATAATGTATTTTTTTTATCATTATCTACCTCATTTCTTGTTCAGATGGCTTGGTCTCCTTAAATATGAAGAAGCATGGAAATTTAGATTTAACAAGACATTTTTCTACATTTACTTTCGAGGGTTGTCTAATACCTCTATAGTTCCAGGAGAAAAAATTAATTATTTACTTTGGGATGGAACATAGGGACCTTTCCCTTGAACTGTTTCAAATGATATTTCCCTGTTTCTAATACCTTTGTCAATGCATGTTTCCATTGGTTGCTAGATCCCAATGGCCATTTCTTTTATTGTTGATTAGTCTCTTATTTCCTTATTTGATTTCATTCTTGGCTTCTTATCATTGTCTGAAGGAAATAGAGATTCCTTGGATTTATTTCTGGTTATAATCCTTTCAAAGGAAGAAGGAAGGGGGCTTAAGGGAGTACTAGGGGAAATATGCTGAGGGATAAGGGGTGGAAATGGGGATGGGGAAAGAGGGGAGGGGAGGGAGGGGTGGAGACCAAGGATTCATGGGGGATAAGGGTGCATCCTCTCTAGCAAGGAAGGGTTCAATAGGGGGTTCTAGAGAGGAAAATGGATTGGAGTATGGAGAATGGGAGAGAGAAGAGGAGGAAGGAGGGTCAGCCCAAGTAAGGGGAGCTAAAGAGGAAGGAATTGATAACATTGAAGTATTATTTCCATATTTTTTTTTCATTAATAATTTGCCAATGGGGTTCTTGAGCTTCATTTTATTCTTCTACTTATTTATTTAGAAATCTATTTATAAAATTACCGTATTCATGACATACCTTACATAAGGGAAAATTTTAAGGATGGAAAATTATCTTGAAGTTAAAATACATTGGTGAATGTCAATAATCCCTAATATGCAATCTATAAAATGTTGATTGATATATTTGTAAAATTATTCAAATTTATAATGGTTATATATATATTATCTATCTTATATTAGCAACTTTTAAGGTAAAATAATTTTATATTGTAAAATTTGGGAGAATCATTTTTAGAAAAAAACGAAAAATAGCGAATATTTTTTTCTTTCGAAAAATCATGGAAAATTATCCCACTTGTGAATATTAGCCCCTAAAATTTTCCATGCCTTACATTTGAAAGGAAGTTACTCATAGTCTAGTTCTTGTATGTGAGCCCAGTTATCTACCTAGATTTTCACTACTTTTGGTAGTCCCTTTTCCATGTGAACTTCCACAAAGATTTGAGCGCAGGCATGAATATTTTCTTTTGGTTCACTTCAATTTATATATTTTCCAAATTTTTTACCTATTTATTTGACATGTTCATCTCCCCATCAATGAAGAGGGAGGTTGGGGAGGCGAACCGAAACTAGAACAACATTAGGAACATCAGGCTTGGGGTCGAAGTTCAGAGTCCATCTGTTCAAATATAGGCCTCTAGTACCCATGAAGTGTGTCCCATTTCTGAAGATGATATATCTATCTTATATGGATTCAAAATAGAAAGTAAAATAGCCTCTAACATAAAAGCGAATGGGTATTTGGCCTTGAGTTGAAGGAGACTAGTTTCTTTCTACCTATTTTCACATTAGTTTTGGAGAGGGCCATAGCCCCATGAACTGACCTACCAGACCCCTCTCAGACAAATATATAGCACCTCTTTGATACATTGCAGGGGGTAAAACGATTTCAGAGATGTCCTCAAGTTTTTTTTGACAAACTTGGATATTGCAGGTCGATCTCGAGGGGGACCAATGGAGGTAACGAGACTGTAAAATGCCATAGCATCAAAATCAAGGGGGGCACAATAGTTGAGCGAGCCCCTTCTGGATCAGACTCTAGAGGGGCCATAAGAGAAACAAGCAGGATGAAGGTTTGAAAGCATCCTCAGAGGGAGAGTGCATCGTGAGAGCTCCTTCCCGACTAGACCCTTGCCAATCTAGAACTATATATATATATATATATATATATATATATATATATATATATATATATATATATATATATATATATATATATATATATATATATATATATATATATATATATATATATTAAATTTTTAATTAAATTTCATGTTACATCAAAATTAAAAAATATTATACATAGTATGACATTATTACAAAACATTAAAATATGAAATCTAAAAGCATTATTTGAAAGCATTAAAATATTAATATTAACATATATTTTCAAAATTAACACCAATGCATATGCGAGTAAATACATCCGTTGTACTAACGAAGTTTTAGATATAAATAATAATAATAATAAATGATATCATTGAAATTGCACCTCCAAAAAAGTTTACATGCATTACAATTAAATTATCAAAGAAAAACACATTCTTACAAACTACTACATTCATTGTTTGAAAGAATTAAAATTAAAATTAACATATCATAATTTCATTTAATTATATTCTATATTAATTTCAATATATATTGAAAATTTAAATTAATCTATATATTAAATTTTCAATTAAAATTCACATTGCATCAAAATTAAAAAAAAACATTATTTCATATGGAATTATTTCAAAGCATTAATATATCAAATCAAGAAGCATAATTTTCAAAGCATTAAAATTTAAATCAACATATCAAAATTAAATTAAATGATGTTCTATATTAATTTGGATATATATGTAAATTAATCTTGATATCAATTTTTCAATTAAAATTTACATATGACATTATTTCAAATAATTAAGATATCAATCTAAAATCATGATTTTCAAAACATTATTTAATATTAATATTAAAGTATATTTCCAAAATTAACATAGATGTATATGTGAGGAATGGTACATAAAGTTTGTTGTGCTAAGGAAGATTTCAAGTGTTCATTGTGCTAGTTGTGTGAAGGAAACTTTCATGTTTTCATTGTGTTGATCTCCTCTCTTTACATAGTTTATTAATAATAAAATAATCATTGCTCTTGATTGGAATGCCAAATAAACTTTCAATCTTTCATTGCTGGGACATGTACATAATCTATTAATAATAAAAAACTAAGTGTGCCCAATTACATAGAGATAATCATAATAATTGAGTGTGTACTAACTCTAAAAGAGTTAAAACTCATTACAATTAAAATATTCAAATAAAAACACTATTTGAAAATATTAAAATTTAAATTAAACCTAATTTATTTAAAATTTTAAACTTAAATATATATTATTTTTTCAATTAAAATTCACATTACATCAAAATTAAAAGCATTATTACACAATATAACATTATTTAAAAACATTAAAACACCACAACTAAAAACCAAAATCATGGATTTCAAAGTGTTAAAATATTAGTATTAACATATATTTTCAAAATTAACACAAATTCATATTTATTGACTGCTATGAAGTTTTCGTGCTCATCTATCGACTCAGTACAATCTATTAATAATAATAATAAATTAGGTGGGTCAAATTGGAGATGTACTAACTCCAAAAGAGTTAAAATGAATTAAAATTAAAAACATCCAAATAAAAACACATTATTACAAACTACCACATTCATTATTTGAAAACATTAAAATTTAAATTAACCCATCAAAATTAAAACAAATCTTATATATCAATTTTAATATATATTTAAGTTGCAAAATAATGTATATAACCATGATTTTCAAAATATTAAACTATTGATATTAATTTGTATTTTCAAAATGAACACAAATGCATAAATTCAATCAAACCTAGCCTATATATTAAATAAAATCTGATTAAATCAAACTTTTATGTATATTCAATCAAACTTAATATATTAAAATTAAAAAAATAGTTTTTCACCATTTGATGGATGCAAATGGTTCCTCTGCACTCCTCATAATGAAAAAGCTTGGACAAAATTCATAGAGGTTTTGTTTGTTCGTGCTAAAATATAAGTTGTTATTGTTTTTATTTTTAATTGGAACATAAATATCTAAAGGTTTTATAACTTTGAGATATTGAACTCAGATAACTAGAAACAAATTGCTGACTAGCAATAATGTTAGGACAAATTAAAAAATTATTAACATCATCCACAACATTGTTGTATGTAAAGTGTGGAGTGTTGTGTTGTGCTTGACTAGCAATAATGTGAGCACCAATTAAAAAATTATTAACGTCATCTACAACATTATTGTATGCAAAGTGTGGAGTGTTGTGTTCTTCTTGAATTCAATTAACTTGAAACTAATTGTTGACTTAGCAATAATTTTATGACCAATTAAAAAATGATTGAGATCCTCTATAAACACTCCAAATAGTCTTTTTGTCAATCAAATTACTATGGATAACTAAAACATTGAGAAATTATTAGTAGCAACCAATAAGTCAATGTTGCAACAAGAACAAACAAAGAGAAGCTTTATCATTATGTGGAGTGCATAGAAAACTCCCCACAATGAAAGCTTTTTGCACTCTTTAATGTACTCTACAATGGCATGCCATGCCATTTTCCTTTGATGAGTATGAAACTGAAAAATTGTGTGGGTAACATGCATGTGTACATATTTCACATTGTATCAAGTTCTTGCTCCATCGTCATACAAAATCATTATTTTCATTTTCATTTTAGGTTTTTTTTGTGGAGGTTGGAATATTTGCAAAGGTGTGTGGAGATGATTTTCATTGTTCAAAGCGTTGTTGTGCAAAGCATTAATAACCAAAGATTACATCGGAAACTAAACATTCTTGAAAAATACAAAACATAAACTCCATATAATCTTAATCAATTAATTAACGATAGAGGAAAAAACTATGATGCATTGCAAATATTACCCTTATTTTGTTATGCTTCATGGAAAATATATAATTTTCCTAAAATTAAAATTAATTTTATACTTAATTAATGATACACATGAAAACAAAAGTAAAATGTATGGGGAGGCTTGAAATTGGAGAGTAATTGAAGTTTGAAATTATGTATTTATCATATGAGGAATAAAATTGGTTAGTAATTAAAAATTAAAATTGGAAAGAACCCAACTTATTAATGAAACATTTGAAAACAAAAGTAAAATAAATTCATCATGGAAGGCTTGAAATTAGAGAGTAATTGAAGTTTGAAATTATGTATTTATTATGTGGGGTTTGAAATTGGACAATAATTGCAGTTTGAAATTGGAGAGTAACTAACCGTATACTTAACTAATGATACATTTGAAAACAAAAGTAAAATGTATTCATCCTGGGAGGTTTGAAATTGGAGAGCAATTGAAGTTTGAAATTGGAGAGTAACTAATTTTATATGTAATTAATGATACATTTGGAAACAAAAATAAAATGTATTCATCATGGGCGGCTTAAAATGGACGAGTAGTTGAAGTTTAAAATTATGTATTCATCCATTGGAGAGTAATTGAAGTTTGAAATTGGAGAATAACTGCGGTAGCCTTACATGGATTGGGTTGATAAATTTAATTCGTTTTAATTCAAAGTTCAATATTGAAAAATATTAAATAATATATTTGAAGAAAGCCTACCCAATCACGCTGATATAAAAAATGTGAAGCCAAGATTAGAGAAATGAATTGCATGAATTTATTTTAAAATAATAAAAATCATTAGGAACTGAAGTAGACAGGCGATAGGTACTTATTTATTTGATTAGGTTAATTTAAAATAATAAAACTCATTACGAAGTGAAGTTGACAGCCGATAGGTACCTAAATTATAATTGTACGTTCAACCATGGACGTTGTTAACCTGTGCTGAGCTTACACGATCAAACCCGCGATGAAGTGAAACACAAAGCTACCAATTAACCTACGTGTATATATATATATATGTTTAGTTGTTTTCTGTTAAATATGGCAAGCAATATGATATTATTAGGTGGGCTACTTATTTATCTTATTTAGTGGGTTAAATAATCTAATTCATTCAGTGTTATAAAGCCATTTTCAACTCGTTTTTTTATGATACACTTCGCAGAGCTTGACAATCTAATAATTGAACCAGTGTTAATGTTATTGAAAAGAAGATAATAATATAACATCATTTTTTAAAGAGTAAATTATTAGTTATTTGTTTTTGTTTTTGGATACTATGGGAATAATTCAACACCGTTCGTGGTATTCTATCTATAAAATATGATAGAGACGACCTTGGTAGCCTAGGCTCCGAAATTACAAACCCAAGGCTATATGAGATGGTGGGTCTCTTTTTATTTATTTTTGGGTTATATATATTTAACTAAATATAGTGGGTTTTTTTGGTTATATACATGATAAATTAAATATTATAATGGTGGATCAAAAAATATTGAACCATTGATAAGAACAGTTATAGAATTTAGTTTTGATTGGGTAAAGAATGAAATTGTTCAGATTAAATATGTAAATTGAAAAATAAGTTAGGAAATTCATTAGAGTCTACATTTTATGGTTTGTTAAATTATAAAAACAAATTGTCAAAAAGTGTAGGTTACAATTAGTGTTTTCCTTGTTAAAATTCAAGGAGAAAATGTCTTGGTTTTTGGACAAGATCATGTCAAACTTATTATTTATTTGTTGAGGGTGGACTTCTTATGGCAATAGGTGGATGACACTAAGTATTATAATAGTTTTAATGTTTATAATATTTACTTTTTATGTTTTGGTTTTAGGTTTATTATGTTTTATGTTTTATGTTTATGTTTAGGTTTTAATTTTATTATTTTGTTGAGAGTGGATTGCTCATAATAGTTTTAATCTTTATAGTATTTAGTTTTTATGTTTTGGATTTAGGTTTATTATGTTTTATTTTTATGTGTCAAGCTTATTATTTATTTGTTGAGTGTGGATTCCTTATGGTAGCAAGTGGATGACACTCAGTATTATAATAGTTTTAATGTTTATAATATTTAGTTTTTATGTTTTGGATTTAGGTTTATTATGTTTTAGGTTTTAAGTTTATTAAGCTATATGTATACTAGTTTAGTTTAGGTTAGGTTTTAGGTTTATTGCTTTAATTTTTATTAGTTTATTATTTAGGTTTATTTTTTATTAATTATGTTTTAGGTTTTATTATTTATATGCTAAGGTAGTATGAAGGTTTAAATAAAAATTAAATATTTGGGATGAAATATATTATGTGTTTTAAGTTTTTATTTCAAAAAAATTCAATAATAATATCAAAGAATTAAAATAGAAAAAAAAAATTATAGGTAAATATATTTATTTATCATTAAATATAAAATTTAAAGAATCACTATCGATCATTATAGTAAAGAAGGAATACTACAAACCTAAAATTTGAAAAACCAATAAAATATAGATCATTTTAATAATGATCTAAATCCTTGTTAGTAATACATCAGTGCATTATCTTCAATGGGAGATCTTATTAAACAAAAATCGAATACCCTTATCAATTCAATTTAGTGCAGTGTATAAACAAAAATGAATTGTGATGGTTATAGACATAGGTATTCACATAGTAATTATGTTCAGACCAATATTTATGTAAGTTTGTAAAAAATGCGCCAAAGTGCTCACTGCATGTCACATAGGCCACACATTCACAATTCAATGAAACCCAAAAATATATTCAGCCTGAACCTTAAAATATACTCAACCTTATTTGATTAATTGACGTCCTGTAACCCCCCTCCCACATTTACCCACTTCCATTGGCTGGTGAGGGTAAACATGAGTTGAAGGCTACTATGATAGGAATCTACCTTCTAAGTACAATTAAGGAAGTGGACTTGACAAACTAGAGTGTTAATAAACTTCCTCGGCAGCTACAAGACACTCAAGAGCCAAACAACCACTCCTAGTGCCAAAACCTTGAGTTAGAATGTTTTTTTTAGTGACCTGGGCTCCCAACCGCATGCATGGAAAGGCCTCCATGTGGTCGAGGGCCTTCAACCACCTCCATAAGCCTACTAGGGTGCAGTTGTGACCCAAATTATTAAGTTCAAAGGGTGCGGTCTTGGATTCTGAGCCTAAATTCTAGGTCAGCCTCCATACCATTGCCCAAAATTTCCTGAGAATTTCCAGAATGATAAGTAACTCAATGACAAGGATAAACATAGAAATTTGAATCATAAAATTGACCTAACCAGGCCTAAACATGACATTTATTTTGTCAAACATATTAAGAACATGTAATCCATAGGTCATATATGAACATAGGGGTCTAATACTTATCTGAGGATCATCAAGAAGGTATAATTCCCTCTCAAAATAGATGCAATAACATTTTTTAGATCATGCATTCAATAACCATTCATGAACCATTTAAAACACTCCAAGATACATAGTTGGAACCTATTATGAAACCATACTTATAACCAACGTATAACCAAAATAATAACCATGACATGAAAACCATCAAAGAAACATAATAACAAGTACAAGTACTCATGAAATACACGAGGAAAAGATCTCTTATTAACATATGCAAAATTCAACCAATTCAAGGATTTCCACGTACCACTCGACCATAGTTTCAGTTGAACCAAATATTTTGTTCAACCAATCATCCCCATGTTATATTACACTACAAGGAAAATACCCTCTAGCAAATGTTGTTGAGGAATCCCTTATAAAAATAGCCCAAATATCTGTTTGTGGCAGAGGTCCGTAGAGGAGGTTGGTGAGTGGAGGTTTTTGCGGATTTTTTTTTTGTGGTGCGTTTCTAATTATAGCATGCATTGGTGTGCTGGATATATATGTAATGCACTAGTGCATAGTAGAGGATAAAGAAGCGTTGCAAAGTTATTTTTAAGTACTATGAAAATAATGATTCACTTCATACATACAACGTACCAGTGCATTTTATATAAAGCACATGTGCGTACTATCAAATAACACACCGAGACATTATGCTCTCCGTATAAACCAACCTGGTGCATCTCAGTAATCCAGCGCATTGTAAATAAGTGAAGTGTGCCATTGATACAACCACCCAGGGCGTCTCATAATCGAGCGCACCAAAAAATGGTTAATTTAAAAAAAAATTAACAGCCGTAAAAATTTCATTTACTTGTTATAGTGTTGTAGAGCTCTCAAGCACTGGTGTGAGTTTTCCTTCTCTGAGGTGCCCAGCCATCGATGCTCCCATTTCCCACATTGCTTCTCTCCCTTGCTCACTGTGTGGATTTCAAATTTTGAAAAATAGTGGGCAAATTTGATTTTTAGTATTTCGTTGCAAAGATGCCTCCTCGACGCACAAATGTGCAAGTAATCTACTTTTTTCTGACCAACTTAAGCTTTTAGCATATTAATTCTTAATTTGAGTTAAAACTCACTATTATAAAAAAAATTATGCACAGTGCGTTCGAGCCTTTTGGCTCACACCGTTCTTAGTGCTCCCTGTAAATTTACAAGCCGCATCGCAAACGGTGTTAATCGAAACTACACCTGGCAGTAAATGTGACAGCCCGATGCAGTACCAAGAAAAAACACATTGCTTTAACAATAAAATAGTATAGTGCGTGTCGGTTGCTTGTCACGTCGACAATTATTTTTTGTTTATAAATAACACTCTATGTACAATGGTGAGATCGTTTACCAAAATGCATCAGGCATTATGTAAACATAGACATAACGACCTAGTGCATTCATATTATGGGAATGCACCGCCACCGCAAGTGGTAAAATATTGCTAGCTGGTGATGTGTTGTGCTATAACAATCGCCCGAGGGTGGATTGTTTGGTCAACGCACCGCAAAGAAGTAGCTATTGAAGTAATATTTTTTGTTTTGGCTGTGTGTGAAGTTTTTTCATGCGCACCGTGGGTGGGGCATGATAGACGATGCACCGGGGCGGTGCTTGACTATTTTTTTTGGTGCACCGTATGTTTTTTTCGATAAAAGCTATACTTATATATTTGTAAATATATTTCTCATTTAAGAAAAAAATTAGGTTTTATGTATGAGTCTGATGTATTTAATATGTGAATCATTCAGCGATGTCAATACAGATAGGAAATACAACAACAAGAGCATAGGGATGACAATTATAACATGATACAATAGTGACAGGCATGGGAGAGGGAGAGTCTTTTGTACCCTCGACCTATTACGACACCCACCTAGTTTCTCTTAAGGGAGGTAGGCCTCCTTAAGTTTTACGAGGAGGTTGCATCCCTAAAGGGGCATAGTGGGTTATTAGGACAGTTGATTTAGAGGTGGAATGCCTAGCGACAGGCTTTCCAGGTCGGTCCTAGCCAATGATACCAAGCCACTCAGGAGGAAATTTATTTTATTATCAGCCTATCTCGAAGAGGACATGATTTTCCCCAGTTCCCAGATGTTCCCATTCCTTAAGTAGCAGGGAATCAGTTGGCGTACTCCTAGAGATACATCAAGGATGATAGAATTACTCCTATAGAGTTTCAGGTGTTTGGTGGTCAGCTACACATTCCTTTGTTTGGTTGAGAGGAGGTTAGGTGCCTCTCACTATTACTGAAAACCATAGCACATTATACTAGTGATAGGCAGCACATTAGTTTCCCTCTCATTAGAGGAAATTTGAGCCTAAAAGTGTCCATGAAATTTTCATGGAATTTCCATGTCATTATATGTAAACCAATCAAAATTCATAAAATTTAAAAAGAGGTACATGTAAATATTTTGGAGGGAAAAGAAGAAAAAATACTTTTTTTAATTATATTTTTGACTTATCTCCTTATAGGTTTTCTTAAATATCAAGTGTAGACACTCGTTGGATGAAAAATTAAATTCCACATCTAATGGGTACCCATTATGCATTCTTTTAAGAAGACCCACCCTAATAGAAATTGTAGATACATTAAAAAAGTGTATTTGAACACATTTTTTAATGTATCTGCAAATTTTATCAATGTGGGTCTTCTCAAAAGTATGCATAATGGGTACTTATTGGATGTGTAATTTAATTCCGCGTCTAATGAGTGTCTAAACATGAAATGTGAGTAAACATGTAAGGAGATAAGTTGAAATACAATTACAAAAGGTAGTTTTCTTCTTTTCCCTCCAAAATTCATAGCTCTTATTTTATTATTTTTCCTTAGGAGGCTACTTTTAGGCTAAAATTTCCTCTAATGTTTATTTTATGTTGACTCTTTACTCCAGACACCATGACTTTTGAGATGGTCTGCCATTTTTTTGCGGTAGTTTTTTATAGCAATAGATAGATTTAGTTCTTAGGCACATGGGAGGTTGACCTTCTCTTTTTCTTCAAAGTTATTTTGTTTATTTTTTGAAAGGTTTCTGGAGACGATGACTACTTTTGTCTTCCAACCTCGTACGCCGATGTTACATGTATGAATGCAGATGTGGGGTGAGATGATGCCCAAGAGGGGCTTGTCGGAGTATCCGGCCATGATATCTAGTGGGGATATCTAATGATGCACTGGAGCTGCTAGCCAATGTTTATGATCACATGTTCATCATGGTGTCGTGTCCTTACGTAGTTTTGGATTGGAAAGGGTGTACCAACATCCTCTTCACACAAGTTGATCCACCAGATGCTAGAGGCAATATTAGTGTTTTCTTTAAATTAATATAGCTTCATTTTATTGTCTTGATTAATTAGAATAAATTTATTCTAACACGTTCTTTAACTTTTTTTATTAAATTGTTTAATGAAATTGTCTAATTATTGTTGTGTACTATATAGTTTGTAGATATTGTCACATTCATTGGGGACATGATTCCACCCCCAGCAGATGGCCCTATAGATTACGAGGAGATGGCAGAGGCAACGGATCAGGGTGACAAACCTCCTCGGGTGCATATACCCACGTGCATGCGGTGTAGGGCGGAAATTCGATTCAATATGGAGCTGGGCGACCAATTATGTAGACTCCTAGTTGATGACGGAGTCTGCTCTACGATGATCAGAGATATCCAGGTTGATCGTATGCTCACAAAGCTCTAGAGGGATAGGCCTTGCGATATGATGAGCCTTATGTGTCATATCACCAGAGCTTCCAAAATACTATCAGCTAGGAGGGATAGACACCATGGAGATGCGCGACAGAGCATCCCTTGAGATGATCATGATCACGAGGGGAGTGATCATTCTAGCACTCAATCTCCCCCTCCTTCGCCTCGCACTTGAGATGAGAAACCAACATATAGTCCTGAGAAGGCATCTTATGAGTAGGAACCATCTCAGCAAGCGCCTAGTCCGGAGGAGGCACCATCTAAGCATGGACCTCCTGAGCAGGCACATCCATCTGAGCAAGCACCATCCACTGAGCAGACTGCACCATCCAAGCAGGCACCTCCTAAACAAACACCATTTGAGCAAGAACCTCCTGAGAAGGAATATCCATCTTATCATCAAGCACCATCTACTGAGAAGGCACCTCTGGTTGAGGAGACACATCCATATGAGCATGAAGCACCATCAATTGAGAAGGCCTCAAGTACTAGTTATAATATTGATATAGTACCACCATATATTTGATATTTATATTCAGTTCTATTACAGTTGTATATTTTGACATTATATATATATGGTGTATGTATTTTATGTTCATGTTGATGTACTTAATTTACATGTTGGTGTTCCTCATTATGTGTATATTGTTAGGTCATGTTAGGTATGTTCATTAAATATGCTTGCAGATAAATGTGTATGTGACAGAAATTGTTTGACATGAGATGCATATTTAATGTTTGCATTATGAAGACGTTAGACAGTGCTTGTGTTTTATTACATTATCATGATCATGATGATTAGATGATGTTAGTGAATTTGATTATGTATTATATAATATGATGTTTGTATGATGGTTATCATGATCATGATGTTTATTTATAATATTAAACCATGATATTTATTAAATATTATGTATTGATAATTGTAAAATTGTGTAATTGTAATTGTATGTATCGTGATTGTAATTTTAATTGTAATTGTAATTGTATGTAAAATTGTAAAATTGTAATTGTATGTAAAATATTTGTAAAATTATAATTGTATTGTGAAATTGTAAAATTGTAATTATAATTGTATGTATTTTCATGATTCAATTTTATTAAAATTGTAAAATTTGTAAATTTGTAAAATTGTTAATTGTAATTTTAATTGTATGTAAAATATTTGTAAAATTATAATTGTATTGTCAAAATTGTAAAATTGTAATTATAATTGTATGTATTTTCATGATTCAATTTTATTAAAATTGTAAAATTCGTAAATATGTAAAATTTTTAAATTGTAATTGTAATTGTAATTGTATGTATTGTCGTGATTCAATTTTATTAAAATTATAAAATTTGTAAAATTGTAAATTAATTTTCAATTTTGAACAATAACTACCATAAGTAAAATGTATACGGTACATATTGTTAAATCACCATAATTGTAAAATTGTAAATTTGTAAATTTTTATGAATATAAATAATTGTAAAATAATAAATCTAGAATCATATGAATTTTTGTGACATAATAAAGTTTAGAAAATAAATGAAATAAATTCATGTTTAGAATTATCATTATTTTATTATGATCTTACATAAAAAAATAACAGTATATATATTAATACATTTTTTTAAAATTTTGAAGATACCACACACACACACACACACACATGGTGAATTTATTTAAGTAATGATATAGTTTAAAACCATTTAAAGCAATCAAGTAGTTGTATTATTTTAGGAATTGACATAAAAAAAAAATTGATATCGTGCATTGCTTTTGAGATCAACATAGTTACAAATTATCAAGTGAAATGATTTTAACATTTACACAATCCAAACCAATTAATTCAAAATACATATTATAATCTTTGGAAAAAAAGAGTCGTAGTTATAAGGTTAAGTCCTCTTCTTTATAAAAACCCATATTAAATAATATAAATGAGGAAATAACACGTGTACTATATCACTCTTTGTTCTCATGATCACCCTCATTATCCTCCAGCTTGCTTGGCATGATAACACTATTTTTCTCAAAAATATGTTTTGATCTAGGGTCATTTCTCAATACGAACCACTAATCTCTATCCAAAACATCTGGGTAAAAAAATACCAAGTTGCAGTGTTTGGGGAAAATAGAATGCTCCTTAGCTTCAACCCACATCTTTCTAGAGTTGATACATATCATCCTACTATCACGATCTTCCTTTATATTATTAAAATTAAAGGTGTCCCACAACTTGCACCTAAAAATAACACATTGGAAAAAAGACAAGTCCACTTCAATGATCTCTTGTATATTTCCAACGTAAATTAACGTATCTCATAATAGGTTTTGATCATGGTGGCTATCTCGACTATATTGATTGAAATTGACTTCCACTCGATAATATTGCGTCATGTTTCCATCATCGGCATTTTCTGTGCGTAAATGGTGTCCATATGCCCACATAGATGAGAACAAATGCACCTATAAAAAAATTAAAAAATAATATTGTCATGTGTCTAATAAGCCAACTGTTAAAATAAAAAATATAGATATTACATATCAAAAGTGCATTATTAAGTTTAAAATGTACATAAATAGATTATTACTGAGTTGCTGCACCCAAACACTACGTTTAGTGCATCCTCTTCAACACGTGGGTAGCAGAAGGTTGCACCATATTTCTCTCTCACTTGGTCAGCAACCCAACTGTTGGGGCATATAATTGGAATATTTTATTTCAAATGATTGGGATAAGGCACACTTCTACCATTCAACTGTCTGAATTATTTCCTACCACTATCCCATTTCATCCTCTTTTGTTCGTACAATGTGACCCATGGTTGTGTCACTTCGAAATTGTAAAGAACGAATTTATTGATTACTTCAATTTCTGCATTCGCTGATGAAATCAAACCGACATATAGTACATATGAGATTAAAATATACATTATATTGAAGTTCAATGTGAGTATTTACTTTGTGTAAATCTAGAAAATTATAAGTTGCTTACTCTTTATCAACCACCTTTTTCCATTCATTTGGAGAAGCTCCCCTTCTCTTTTGTATTCATCCCTTTCATCGTCCCAAATCACCACACCTAATGCGTTGTCGATATGCTTGATGTACTAACTGGCATAATACAAAGACTCATATGATATGTAACCCTCTTCCATAGACCCCTTGGGTTTTTCCCTTTGTCAAACAAAACCTTTCAATTTCTTTATGTACCTCTTTAAGAAGAACATCCAATGACAAGAAACCATCCCAACTAATTCAACCTCATCTACTAGGTGGATTAGAAGATGAACCTACAAGTCAATGAAACTCGTTAGCAGTTCCTTGTCAAACATACAAACAATCTCAACTATCTCTTGATGCCATCATGGAATGCTAGCCACATGAATATCCTTTCACGTGATCCAATGTACAAATGCAGATAATTTATATATGGCATGTCCTAAGTCTTGGGGGAAGTCATGTTTCACACACCCATACATGAACAAAGGATAATGACACAAAAAAGTTATAAACACATGCAATAATATACAAAATTAGTTATGTTTTGTGATCCCATGGGATACACATTATTAATATAAAAAATAATAAAATCATCTTTTGAGATTATACATACTCTTAGAAGATTCAAATCGTCATGCGATCTCAACAAGGACAAATGGTCTTCCACGGTGAAACAACGACATAGTAAAGACCCATAGGAAAGATGGCATCGTTACACCCATTATAAATTCCTTTGCCAAAGAAAGATCATATTTTTTTAAAATCCATGGGACATCACCTTCTTTGAAATACCAATTAGAGGGATCGGTCTCTCATCCTATACTTTTTAATTTTCTTGGCCAATGTTTCTTTTTAGTTTTTGAGGTAATAATATCTTTCCTAACAACCAATGTGTCACTCTTTTTTGATGATATGTGCATCCATAAAGAAGATGATACATTTTTAAATATATGCATGGGATATAATAAGTGGGTAATCTTAATATGCTCCCAATATGGGAGGTTATAAAAGATATATTTCCTTTTCATCCCAATGGAAAATTTCTCAACATAGGTGTCAAAGAATTTTGGATCATCAAACATAGGCTCCCCACTTGAATCGAACATTTCTATGAAATCCTTCTCCTTCTCTCTCTCTCTCTCTCTCATATTCTCTAAGCTGTTCATTTGGTGTTGTTATTGTATGACTTTGGGTTCTCTCACGTTCACCATTTAAAGTGGATGTTTCTCTTCTGTAAGGGTGTTCTTTTGGGAGGAATACCTTGGAGAAGTCATACACTAGCTTTCATAGGTCGTTGGACCATATAGCTTCCAGAGAAGGTCCACAACATTTACATCCATAACACCATTTTGTTACAAGACCTACAAAATTATTGTATTCAAAATGCATGGCACATTAAATAATATCATGAAGATCAGAACAATTAAATGAATTAAATTAATATGCGAAAGCATATTATTACGTATATAAACAAATGAATAAACATGTAATTTACCATAGAAAACTCCTAAGCGTAGATAACAATTTGTCGTATAAGCACATATGCTATACAATGTAAAAATCCTCTCTGTTGCGATGGGTCTTGATACATCGTATACATTTATCCCATCCCATAATTATTTCAATTCATCTACTAGTGATTGTAAGAAAACACCCATATTATTAACTTATCTTCTACCAGGGACTATGAGAGCCAACATAAGATGTTCATTCTTCATGGACAACCATGGGGATATATTGTTATTGATCACTACTACAAGCCAAACACAATGGTTGGTGTTCTGGAGGAAATATGGGTTGACGCCATCCATGGCTATGCTGAGTCGTAGACTTCGTACTTCATCCTTGAATTTTTTGGGCCATGTATCCTGTATATGCTTCATGGGTATTGAATCTATTTTTATTCAAATAACTCCCAAATAACTTCTGTGTGAGGCATGCCATCCCTACAACATAGATATTTCTTTGCAATGAAAGAGCCTTTCAATCCTTGGCATTATAGGCATGTGCCTCAATATCTTAAGAGGACCACATGATTTACCTTTCTTTTTTTATTTATCATACCTGTCATGACCAAATTTTGGACATATATCTTTGTCATCATATTCTCCTATATATTGAATACAATCATTTGGACATGCATGATATGATATGTACTCAACACCCAACATTTTCAACATTTTTTTCCTCTTTGCAGCCACCGGGAAAGATATTATCACTCGGAAGAAAATTATCTTTGAATAACATGTAGTTGGTGGAAAATATTAAATGCAAAATACCAATAATTCTTAATTTTCATACAATTGACCATTTGTAATGCTGATTGTGTGACAAGATTTCTCAAAATAGAAGGGACTTGATGGTCAATTACGTCAACATTTTCGAGAAACATGAATTCGACAAGCCAAATTTTTCTTTCAATTTGTACAGTAACATCATTGTCCCCAACAGGGTAGACTTTGACTGACTGCCAGGTCCAAAGAGAGGGGTGGCAGAAGCAAAATTAAGGCTTTCAAAAAAGGTATCAACAATATTAGCATCATCCCCTAGGTGATTATTGTTCTGGAATGCATCTAACAACATTGTCTCCATGGCAGTCGTATCTCTTAAGTAATCATCCATACCAACCAATGTTTGATTGCCTCAATTTCCAGCTTGTGAAGAACTACTATTTCTATATTCATTCCTAATTAGTGAATCTGGATGTAGTGGGAATTGAATAAGTGTTTGATTCAACCGTTCTTGGTATCGTTCCTCTCCAAGTTTTTATCTTAATTCAACTTTCTCTGGATTTCACATTACCGTGTGGCACAATGGAAGATGGTAGGTAGGTCGCTCATCATCACTAGGATCCTAATAATTTCAAAAAATATATTTGAACGTGATTAGTATAAAATCAATGATATCAATTAGTAAGAATTTCAATGCATGCTTAGTTAGTTTGATGTTGAAATAATTACATTATAGAAAAAAATTATTACCATCATTGTCCTAGGATTGTGGCTATAAATGCCATGTTACAATTCACAGGGTGAAGCGACTGCCCATTTTCATCTACCAACCACGCCTTGCAGTATGCTTCTCCTAATAAGAGCTTTTGACATTTTGGAAATTTTTGAATATTTTGTGCATCTAAACTCGATTATGAATTTGCATGAACCTGTAAATTTGCATACATTAATTTTATTCAGTTGATTGACATGGATAAAATAAATAAATTCAATTAGATAATGAAAATATATATAAAATATGAAGTAATTATGTCTGGAGGTGGATAGGGAGAACTCCGCGAAAGACTTTGAGAAATATTATGGAACAAGATGGATTTTGAAGAACTATCCATTTGATATAATTATGAGATTTTCTCCCTGAATTTGAGAAAAATAAACAATAAATTTTGGTTTACATACCTTAAAGTAATTTCAGTGTCTTAAAAAAGGAGTTATTGTTATTGGTACCAATGTAATGTTAACCACACCGGCGCAGTTTTATTATCGTACACACCGGTGTTGTAAGTTAACAAACGCATCGAATATCGAGAAAAAAAAAAGCGCAACTTTATTTTATTGAAGTGAAAAAAAGTGGTAAAATGAAAAATGAGTGGCAAATGATTTTTGGAAATCTAGTTTCATAAAATTTTCTTTAAATAGTAAATGTTATTCATTATTTCATTATTTTTACAAAATTGTTCAGGGAGGCAGTTGCACGAGAGACATACTTGGAGCAAGAGAGCACTGTGGAGTAGAAAAATAATTTTTAACAACCTCACTATTCAGAGAATCAGAATTTGAAACATCTCGCGACTCCCACAAAAACCCTGTAGTATAGTAAAATTGTTAAATTTTACTGTAATATTTTTTTTTTCAATTTCTGTTAGATTTTTAATGCTTGTATACTAAAAATTTTAAATATTACTGTGAATTTTATTTATAAAATCATTTAAAATCTCTATTCATATTTACATTTAATTAAAATTCAGAAGAAAAAAAAATTCATTCTTACATTAAACCCTTGTTTCTTCTTATTTATGTGAATTCACAATTATGTCTTTTCATTTTAGATTTATAGGGTTTATATTACTATATATATATAGGCGTATGACATCTAATCTATGGGGCCACTTACAGAGTCAGATCCCAATCCATGTTGGCTCTTGCACGATTTTTTAAAAAGCAAATTTTGTTAATCGGTGCACACTATTTAAAATAGTGCACTGATTCACAATTTTAGTACTACACATGAGGAGCGTATTGAGAAAAAGCACTGTTTGATATATATATATTTTTATTAATTTATTTTTATGTTAATTGGTGCTCCGGTATTAATATAATGCATCGGGTCTCCTATTGACAAAGTGAATCATACAATGTTTCTATTATATTGGCGGTCCGTTATAAGAACCTTCCAAACTGTTTTTAGTACTTAAGTTATGAAAGTTGCATCGGGTGTTTAATTTAGACGGACACACCGCTTTCTTGATTTTTTTTTTACCTAAAAATTATGTGATTTATTTATAAAATATATTAATTAATGATACATTGAGAAAGAATTGACCAACAAGAGTTCAAGAAAAAAAAATATTGATAGAACATCCAGAAAAGAAAAAAAGGAAAGTTCTTTGTAAATTCGTTACAAAAATTATTATTTTTCAACTATATGTAAGTTTAACTAATATGTATTGTTTAGTGTGTATCATACAGAGCCACAAAAAGAGGAAGCTTGATAAGATTTTTTTTTTTATCTAAGACTAGAAGAGCGTAAAAACATGATCGAAAAATTGCAGAAAGATGAATGAGTTAAATGAGAAAATACTATCAATCCAATATGAGTTTCTTTTTTGAATTTTAGTTAATAATATACTTCAAAATATTAGATAACATGTTTCAAACAATCTATTAATTCAAATATTTTTAATTTTCTAGTGGGACCAACAACGAAGAAAAGGAATGTTGTTCTAAGAAAAGAAAAAAAAATAGAACATGCAAATGAAAATGAATTTCTCCTTAGCTCATCTGGAGTGGTGGTGGAGGTTAACAAAAGGGGTAATTTTTTTTTAAAAACTTTGAGCGATCTAGTGGAATGAATGTATAGACGTTCTTTCCGCTTACAATACAAAAATCAATCCAATGATTCCAAGAACCAAATTTTATTTAAACTATGGGAAGAGTTTCGAGAGAATTGGTCAATGAGACATGTCAAACTTTTAATAGCAAAAACGTAGAACAACAAAAAGGAAGGTTTGGAAAAGTAATATTCCTTTAAATGTTTTTTTAGAATTATAGGTATATATTACTACAAAGAAATCATTTATAAATATCACTTATGTTATATTGAGTTTTCATATATCAATATAAAAACTAAATAGTTTATTGTCATGTTACGTTTTCAGGAATATTATGAAAATCTAAAAGGATGAACGAGCTCATGTCAGAAATATGCTAGTAGGAATGTCCAAAAAGGCGCACGAGGAGCCATCTCAACAACAACGTGCTACAAATGTAATATGTAATCATTGGATTTTTTGAATAGGTACAATAAATAAATAATTTGGCTTTAAATATTAATTTTTAAGTATATATATATCTATATATATCTATATATATATATATATATATATATATATATATAAATAATAGTTGGCCTAATTGTTATGAATTTGTTTCCTTATAAGAAGTCAAAGGTTTAGATTTAAAGTAGGTAAGAGTATGCATACAACACCACTGTACTTTTTATTAGTCAAATCCTTTTTCCCACAAACAAGGGGACCTTATACACCAATTTGACAATTTAAAGAATTTAGTTGTTAAAAAAATCCATTGAATAATTATAAATTTAAACTATTTGACTTGGATGAGAATTTATAAATTCTTTATTATATTTACACTTGTTTAGGTTGAATCTAACTAACTAGAGTTCACATGGGATTCCTTTTTCACGGACTTGTGGCAAAAGTCTAGTGGAAACTATGTCATATATATATATATATATGATTTTTAATAGATTTTTTTATTTTATTTTTATAATATATTTAAAATTTAAAATATTTTAAAATTATATATATATATATATATATATATATATATATTGTAATCTGAGTAGGACCTTTCATTCATTCATAAAAAGAGTAGGTTACATACAATTTTTGTGGCCTCAACCATTGGGAAACCAAGTTTGTTGGCCATCAGAAGACATTATAAGCCAACAAAAATAGAAAGTTTTTAAGTCTATCAAATTCGTCTAGATAAGCCTTACTATCTAAAAACCATAGCAAGTACTTCTTCATAATTCTATATCTCCATATCACTATAAACATCTTCAAAATTAAAAAAAACTAAGATGGAAACTGACATAAACAGAAACATAAAATATTCCTCAGAGGATTCAATAAGCACATGGTCCTTTGCACCATACCCTGGAATTTCATAATAGGGAGGGCACCTAAGGTGTTGCTCAATTTTTCCTAGATGAACATTCTATTGTTGGACCTCAAACTGGAGCAGTTGGAAGTCCTTATGGATTTCCTGCAAGGTTGGATCAATCTGCATATAATCAGAGGTGTGCATGATGGCCTTGGCCACTAGATTTTTCCTCATCCAATACAAGTGGATTCCCTGTTTGTATTGGGTGACCTGGCAATGGGAATTGCCACGGTTAGGAACCATAATTTCACATTTCGCTTCCTTCTCTTCCTCCTCGGCTTGGCAGGTGAGGTATGCTTCCCACCCAACAATAACCCTTCGAACCTGCTTTAGAATCTCGCTCACATAGGAATATGCAACGCCCCCGCTATGTTGGTCCTAGGGCTTTCGGCCCGCTCTATTTAGTTGCTAAGAAGAGGGATCTCATTTCTCCACATATGAGCCTCATTTCCACTTCCTTCTGCATCTTTCCACCTCTACTTCTTCCTTTTAAAAATTATATTTTAAAATAGAAAACTAAGTATAATTAATTAGTATATTCAATAACAACCCAATTTCCCATTTTAACATTACTTAGCAAAATCTTTAGCCTTCCATACTCATACTTAAAAAAAAAAAAAATTATCCTACCTCCAAATATTTTATTAAATAATGGTAAGGAAATATATTATCAAATAATGGTAAGGTGCTATTAGTAAGTGATATATATATATATATATATATATATATATATATATATATATATATATATAGATAATATTTTTTTATAGGAATCTCGCAATATAATTTCAGGGGATAATGTGATTTTTTGTTACTTAAAATACATTTTTGAATGAATAAATGGATTCAACATCCTGAAAAAGTCACGGGGCCCTAGAATTTTATATATTAAACAACTTAAACTCAATGTTTTAAAAATATTTACTATATTTTGAATAAAATTAACCATAAAAAATGTTGTGAAAAAATTCATTTTCTATATATATATATATATATATATATAATTGTTATGAATATGTGTTGCATGAGGTTAAATTTTTAAATTTAAAATAAATAAAATAGGTACATTACTCTAATTTATTAGTCAAATCCATTGTCCCAAAATTAAGATGACCACATTAAACAATTTAATTATTGAAAGAATTCATTAAATACTGAAAGATTCTAGCTATTGTACTTGGATGAAAATTTATAGATTCTTTATTACATTGACATTTGTTTGGGTTGAAACTAAAGGAGTAGAGCTCACATGGGATTACCTTCTTTAATTTAAAGTTCTCAGGAAAAAATATTTGGTAACTATGTCACTTTTTTCCATTATGTTTCCAGCTAGTTGTTATGTCTAGTTACATTAGAGAATAATTAACCAATAATTGGCATATCGTATGCGTTTACATTGGATAATAGTGAGCCATTTGTTGATATATTATATGTTTTGAAACCATAGATGTAATTCTACATGGTAGTGAAACACATTTCATAAATAAAATTCTTATAATATTTGGGTTGGTGAAGTAAGTGGGTTATAAACTCTTCATTTATAAATTAATAAAAAGAAACATAGTTGATAAGTTAGGATATTTTCTTTTTGAAGGTTGTGATTCATCTATTTTCTAAATTGTAAATTTGTATATAAAATTAATGCATATTTTTAATTTATATTTCTCATTGTAAAACAATTACTTTAGAGGTTTGGCTTACTTTAAAGTTGAAATAGAAATTAAATCCCCTTTATATATAAATTAATGATTTTAATTTCATTTCTGCATTCTTAGTCTTTTGCTTCTTATTCATTTTATTTAAATTTCTTTTAATATTTTTTTCTAGCTCGTTACTTAATTTTTTTTTGCTTTATAAATTTCATTACTTTGAAGTGTATCAAATAAATCTAATATGGACGTTCATCACTTAGGATTTTATACATTAAATCTAATAGGGTTTTTAATGACTTTGAAGTGTATACAACAGGGTTGTTAATGTTATAAGAATTTAGGTTTTTAATGACTTTGAAGTGTATACAATAGCGTTGTTAATTTTGTAAGAATTGAGTGATGTAATAGAAAATAAAGTACTATAGCTTTAGTGATGCAAATCATTAATTTTCTCAACAGCCCAAGCAATTGTATACATTCATCACATTGACATGAGAGATAGCAATGAAGATCATTAACTCAATAGTGCGAAGAGTTAATAAGAATGAACTATGAAAATTGATCATTTTTTGTTTATATTTTATAGTATTTAGTATTTTGAAATATGTTTAATAATGTATATTTATTTTTATTAAAAAAAATGATTTAACTATATATTTAAATCATAATTAAAAATTTTATTTTTATTTTTTTATTTAATCTAACTATCTATTAAAGTTTTAGCTAATCTATCTAAAACTTAGATTTAAGTTAGGTTGATTATATAATATCCGCAATAAAGGGTTTTATGAAGTGTTTGAATGGTTTTTTTAAAGAGAAATGGGTATATTTCACTAGGCACTATAAGTAACTTTGTATTATCAACTACCACTATTCCACCTGGTAGAATCAATATTTCATAAATGCCACAAGGGTCAATATGTCTCTGGAGACTTGAACTCACACCACTTGGGACATAAATCATTAACCATATCACTTGAGCTAATTTCCTTTGACAAGTGTTTGAATATGTCAATACCTTGATTAAAAGCTTAAAAATATATTTATAGAGTGTATGGAATATTGCTTTTATGAGCATTTTTGACAAAACATGCGACTTAGATTTATAATTTCACCTATCAATTTTTTTTTTTTAAATTGAATTAGTAGCTCTAAGAGTTTGTTCAATTAATTAGGTCTTCATTATTAAAAAGTTATAAATTCAATTCTCTTGACATTCTCCTAATGTGATTGGTTGAGTTTGCAAAAATCACGTAGATATTTTGGGTAGTACAAATGTTCTTACCTCCTACAGATCCTTTTGGGTGGTATAATCTGATCTGTGAATCTTTTGGGTGGTGCAATATCCTTGCTGATCTTTTAGGTGGTACAAAAGTGATCGTTTTGGCTGGTGCAAATATTCTTTCCTCCTACAACTAGTTGTTGCCCTAGAAGGTGCAAAGAGAGGCTGATAGGAGTATTGTTTGTGAATTATTTATTTGAAGTAATTGTATTTTTTTGACATGAAGGACAAAAATGTATTGGAAAATCTCGAATTTTGAAGTTCAATGCAAAACATTAAAACTTAGTTGAATCTCTTAGTTGCAGGGCTATCCAAACAATAAATTTTTTTGTGAAGAATATCTCTGTTTAAAAATTGAAATAAATTATTTCAGACTATTTCACCATTGCAATTTCATTTGCACGCTAGCTTTGTTGCAGATGGACCACAATATGCTATATCCAACAAAATTGACTGTACATTTTGCCTTATTTTTAAAGAATAGTACAAGTATGCCTTTTCCAGCAAAAAAAAGACACCACATTTGAATTCCAAGAAACAAATTTGCAACAGAGAAAAGAAAAACTTTACTTGTGCCTCCAGCAATTTTATTATTCAATAAATACAACCAACAATAAATTAAAACTTGGAACAAAACGCCTAAAAACCGCATAACATTTTTGCCCTGCCTCTCATCCAGCAACTGCAATTATAACCATCGACTGACAGTTATGCCATAGGAACCATTTTTCAAAAAAAATTGTCAATGAAGAATTAAAAATTCAGAAATAGTGAACAAGATTCATTTAACAAGAAAACTAACCCTTCTGCAAGCTTGCACAATGTCAGATTTCCCAGATTGGGTACTTCGCAATTCCTGTTGAATTAATAGGAGATCGACAAGTGTTATCAATTTACAAGCTCTGCTTTGTTATTCTTCTTACCAGCCACACTTTGAAATGAAATTATCTACAACCACTTTGGCAATTCCACTGTAACCGTCCTAATAACTATTTCTATAAAATATAATGTTCAATTTTTACAATTATTTCTAAAAAAACCGTTCAAAATTTTGAAAGGACTGAAGATTGAAAGCACCTCACTAAAGTATTGTTGAAGTAATGTTTCCTTGTCCACATTGCAAATACCATAAAATAAAAGAGATTGATCATCAACTGAACCAAAAAAAGGATGACAGATATTGATTATCATCAAGTTGAAGGGCTCCTACAATAGAGGAAACTTTTTAATATCAAGGACATTTTAGAATAGAGGAAAGAAAAGATAAAATAAAATATAATATAAAATTGCTAAACCAACCTTGATTTTCAATTTCAAGGGAAATTTAAAAGAGAGGAAGAAATGTTAAAATGTATTTTCCAAACCAACCTTGTTATAGAACCATTCAGTCCAGGAAAGCTCTCTGCATAATGCGGACACAAGAATAAGTCCAGCAAATCACTCCCTGTATTTTATCTGCAACAGAAGATGAGATTTTCGTTTAAAACCAGATAGAGTGAAAAATACAGTGAAAAGAACAGATAAATAGAGTTGAGACAAATCACTGATCTACAGTCTCTGTTCTTACTGAAAACAATGTCAAGATATAAGCCCCTTCTGTCACACCCATACAAATTACCTCATGAAGCCTGTCAACCAAATTTTAATGGAAGATCATAAGTTAGTCAAACTTTAAAAAAAGCACATCAAAACTGAACCTGAACTGTAATAACTTGAGGAAAAATAGATTGATATGTATTAATAATGTTTTTTGTAATTACCCAAAGTGATCCAGCACTTTAGCCACCTGCTCTGCCAGATCGTCCACTGTAGGCACCAGAAGATTTAATGAAATAGCTGCAGATCCTAACTGCAAGGATACTTCAATCGTAAGAACGGAAAATTATTTAAGACGAGACCATTAATTTAGTATATGTATAGAAATCTTCTCTTTGTTTTTTGATAAATAGAAAATAGTAAGACTCTACGAAATTAATTAAAAATAAATAAATAAATAAATTGTAAAAATAATAAATTTAAAAGGTAAAAAAAAAAAAAACATTAATTTTTTCCAAAATAAAATGGAGTAACATTGAAAAATGAATAGAAAAAAAAAATGAAAAAATGAATATGACATTAGAGGGAAAGAATGGGTATGATATTAATTTCCAGATGAATATTTTTTGAAGTAATGGAAGAATACAAATAAACACAGGCGTGGACGCAGATTGAAAAATCTAAACCGTTTAATCTTACATTAAGCTCTGGACAGATAATAACGTTTATTTGACACATTTATCAATATTCATCCCTTCACTTTTAACCGATATCAAATTTAATCACTTTCATGAGTACTAATGCGAAGATAATAGGATACATCTTTATTTATAGATCTGCTATACTTTTGACCACAGATTACAAATCCCCAAAAGAAATTTAATTACTAAACGTAAAGATGGCCTAGTATGAAGGGCACAATACTTTGATCAAAGCACAGTGAGCTTAGGATGATGTTTTTTTAATATAGAAAAATAGGCTATATACAAAAATTTGTTCTGACTTAAATTATATATGTACTATGTAGCCAATTTAAGTCTAAAGTTTCTACAGTTGCTAAAAATTAAATAGTTTTAATTCTTAGGTCATCGATATTCAATTTTTGGCAATGATTTACATTTCATATTTCCCAAAAATAACAACAATCTAAGTACATGCATGAATAGATAAAAATGCTAAAAAAAGAAAGTTGAGGCATGGGAAAGAACCACTTCCAATGTAAATAAGCCTTTGCAAATAAGAGAATATTTAGTGGGTTACAAGGAAAAAGACAATAAAAGAAAATAGGCAATAGATGGGTAGAATCAGATTTCTAACAGGAGTCAAAGGGGCTGTGGTTCAGAAGTAAGAGAATGGCATCCTAGGCCACCCACCAAGGTCCAATTCCCTTAGAAAACTAATAAGCAGTTAAACACAGGTGCAAATACTGGAAGAATTCTTAGTACCACATTATTTCTGCAGCTCAGCCCAATGAAAATGCTTGTGATCATCAATTCACCCCTAGGGCCATTTTCTAAATGCAAGTGAGCCACTTATAGTGCTCAACCGCTTCAGGCCAATTATAATGCCTTTTGGGCTAGGTGTAACAATTTTCTTGACATTAAAGGATGCACTTTCAAAAAACAAGAAGAAAACCTAACAACAACTCTTACGTGCTAGAAACCAACTACTATTCCAAATCAATTCAATTACAGTATCAACAAAGAAATGATGCAATCCAACTGGAGCTACTAGTAGGCTTCACTGCAAAAGAGTTTATTTAGTGTAAATACACTTACGGGATGACAACGAAGACCCCCAAAATACCGAAAACAAATACATATTGATCCGTACCTCAAAACGTAAAATATTTAAATGTGACCACCTTATAGAAACTTCAATATTTTCAATAATTATAAATTACGTATACAAATGCATATGGATATATTAAACTGCAATTGCAATACATCTGCCAAAATTTTCAATCTGATTTATTTATTTATATTTATATATTATTAGAATAAAAAAAAACTGTAAATACTATATAGGATCTGAGCAACTGTAAAATCAACATAAGAAGAACATACTTGGACAAATGATTAGCAAGAAATAAGAAAAAACAAAAAAATATTTCAACTGTATACACTATAGAGATCTAATCTAAAATCAATTTGGTGTTTGGAATTTCATTTGAGAAACAAACCATGGTATATGCGAGAAGAAGCAAGCCAAAGTTCGATTATACTCACCTGAAATGCCAAACTTGGCTGTAAGAAAGCATGCCTACCAGTGCATCATGTCCATTTTCATGTTTAGTTGTTATATTTCTTTATTCCTCATACTCTGGTCCTTGTACAATGATTCTGACTTTACAACATGCCAATTTCACAGCGAAAACATACATTGTGTTTCCGCATTGAGGATTTTGGATGGCACTACTATAGTGTAGGTATAAGTCAATTCTAAATCCTCATAACTTTATCAACAAATTTGACAATAAAAAAAATATATTCCATTTCCATGCAGACAACATACACAGTTCAAAATCTAGATGAATGATAAATAGAGCTTCCATGATAAAACAAATAGACTAAAACTTGTCTTTTTTGGAGCTTCAGAATTGCTTTCTTTTACTATGGAAAAGTTTATCTCTTCTCGTGAAGGCATAGAAAAAGCCAACAAAATTTATGAGAAAGGTAAGTGTTGAACCCCATGGAAAGGGTGGATCCTTGAAACAAACAAGAGATGCCTCTAATTCTGAAGCAGCCTGGTAAAAAAGGGTATGAATAGCAAACAGATCGTAATTCGATGAATTTATGTAATACAGAGCCTCATTATATTTAAAGTGGGAAATTGCGGACACAACTTTTTCCAGCTTGTATCGGAATAGATTCCACCTCTGTGTAAACTCAACATGCCTTTTCTACCCAAGAAGCTTCTTCTCCCCTCCGTGGTCAGCAACAGACACAAGGAAATCCATGACGCTTGAAACCGTCGCATCTCTTTGCACAAACGACAATGACATACTCTCAGAGAATGGACCAAAAGGGGTCTGCCCAACGCTCCATGTATCAATCTACTGCTAACTTAAATTTTCCGAAACGATATAAAGATTTAAAGAATGAAAGGTTAAATACCTGTAAAAATGGCGATCGTTCCTCAAAAAACCAGACTTGGACAAATTCAATGTAATAGAAAGTAAACATGGTAGATACATCAAAAACCCAAACGACAGGCAGTCTTCCTTGTAAAAAAGAACTTCACTGATGTCCAAAATACATGGAAAGACTTACTTATTATAGAACTGTAAACCCTAATGCTCTGGAAAAAAGATGGAGAGAAATTAAGGCCGCGCGGTGATGGGAACAAGAAAAATGTTCCGGCGAAGAGGCAAACGTGTTCTCGGCTGTAGAAGAAGCTAGAGACAAAGTGGGTTGTTGAGCATGAACCTACACAATCGGCGGAGAAAATAACAGGAACAGAATGGTGAACAGGGTAGATTTAGTTCGAACCAGTTTTAAATGAGTAACAAGTGTCATATTTTAAACGAGTAATAGGTGTCGTGCCCAGATAAGAAGTGTTGAGTAACAAGTGTCCTCTATAGAATGAATATGTTGAAAAAAAATGATCTCTTTCAAAAGAGAAGGCCTATCGGCTTAAATATAAATCATCCCTTTAAGTAATACAAATATTACAAATATTTTGGATGGTACAAAAGTGATCGTTTGGGGTGGTGCAAAATCCTTGTGTATCTGGTACAAAATTGATCCTTTTGGGTGGTATAAATATTAAGAGTTTACATTAAAAAAAATTAAAATTAAAATATATTTATATTATTGATAAACTCTTATCTAATATTATAATTTTATATTAAGGAATTTAATAAAGAAATATATTAACTCCTTGTACAAGGATTAAGAATATGAGTGGATGAGTTAACTTAAATAGAATTTAGATGTCTCAATTTTTCTAAATATAAATTAAATTATTAGTATTTTCCACTCACAGATTATATCCTTGATTAAAAAAAAATATTAATTATAAACTTTATCCTAATTTTACATTTCACCATCATTTATAAGAAATATAAGAAATAATATTAGACATGATGAGGAGACAGGGGCAACATCGCCATATATTAATTCACCCACCTGTCATGTTTTCTCTACATATGGATGCACCAAAATATGGATTCAACCATCTTAAAAGGGATCAAGAAATGAAAGTGGCATTTTAGACATCTCGGACAAACGCCAAAGAAAAAAGGACCACATGTTTATATTTCTACAGGTTCTCTGCCTCGGTTGAAGCTATTGCAGATCCCAATAAAGAAGTCAATACAAATATCTCTGACGAACTACAGTGACGGAAATCGAGGAGTTTGAACAAATAAGAGCGAGTAGTCTTTAAGGCGACTTTTCGAGGCTTTATGGTGACTTTTTAGTGTAATTTCTTCATTTATTGAAAAGAGAAGTTTGATTGGTAACTTTGCACAATCGAAGTGTCCTAGAGGTTTTCGAGGGCGTCGAATCCATATATAGAGTCGAAACCAAGCTTGAATAACAAAAACCAAGATTTTACCTCAAAAATTTTCACCGAATTCCTAAGACCTAACTTCAAAAAGTCGCACTAAAACAAATCCAGCCCAGAGTTGTAAGGCCATTATTCTCTTCAGACATATCCAATTTTTGCTCATCATCGAGCAGCCTCCAGTCGAAAGAGTCCGAGAGCTCTGCCACGACGAACTCTACAACAAGCATTCCCAATTGCTATCTAGGGCATCCTCTCCTGCCTGCTCTGAATGGAATCCACTCAAAGTTTTGCACTTTTGCATCTAGGAAGCCCGCCTCCATGAATCTCTTTGGTTTGAAACTTTCAGCATCTTCCCAAGACTTGGGGTGCCTTCCAATTTCCCATAAGTTCACAAGAAGGTGAGTGCCCCTGAGGAATTTCATAGCCCAACACAGTGCAATCCTCCACAGATACATGGGGAAGGGAAATCAGAAGGGAAAGCGGCACAGGTGGGTGGAGTCTAAGAGTTTCTTTGACCACAACTTGTAAACTAGCACAACCACATTAGTAAAAACTAATGTGGTTGATATACGCCGATAGGCGTATATAAAATAGATTTACAACCACATTTACCAATGTGGTTGATATACGCCGATAGGCCTATATCCACTACCCATCACATTAAAATATATATCAATAAATAAATATTATATATAATAATTTTATTATATTAACTTGAAATATATATATTATATATTAATAAGAATATTAATATATTAAATATATTAATTATGATTAAAATCACAAAATATTTTATATATATTAATAATATTATAACAAGTATTAATAATATATATTAAAATTATTTAATAATATATTAAAAATATTAAGTATAAACATACTATAAATTAACTTGAAATATATATAATATATATTAATATAAAAATAATATTAATAATATATAATAATTTAATATTTATTTATATATTAATATCATAGATGGTTATATTATTAATAAACCAAAAGAACTCATAATATATATTATATTATAGTTGGTTATATTATCAATAATATATATTAATAATATTATAATATTACTAATAATCATTATTAATAAATATTTTAATATTTATTTATAATGATTAGTAGTAATATTATAATATTATTAATATTACTAAATAAATATTAAAATATTTTAATATTATTTATATATATTGTTAATAATATTATAATATTACTAATAAACATTATTAATATATAAAAAATATTTTATATATATTATTAATATTATAATAAGTATTAATAATATATATTAAAAATATTTATTAATATATTAATAATATTAACTATATACATACTATAAATTAACTTGAAATATATATAATATATATTAATAATATTTATTAATATAAAAATAATATAAATAATATATAATATTTTAATATTTATTTATATATTAATATGATAGATGGTTATATTATTAATAAACCAAAATAACTAATAATATATTTATAATATATATTATATCATAGTTGGTTATATTATTAATAATAATTATTAATTATAATATTACTAATAATCATTATTAATAAATATTTGAATATTTATTTATAATATATATTATATATTAATAATATTAAACTGAAGAGAGTAATAAACCGAATGTGTGATTAACATTATAAATGAAAAGAACTAATAAACCCAAGGGTTTAATATTATAAACCAAAGGAGTCAATGAACCCAAGGGATAAATATTAAAAACCTAAGGGATCAATAATGCTAAGGGCAATATTAAAAACAATAGAGATTAATAAAACCCAAGAGTTTAATACTATAAACCAAATCAATTGGTGAACCCAAGGGAAAACCATTACCCAAAAAATTATAAACCAAAGGAATTGGTGAACCCAAGGGAATTGATTTAAACATTGAGACAATTGTTGTCACAATGCGATGTTGGACCAACTATGACCATGGTTGGCCATGGGTGATTTTCATATCGAGACAATATTTGTCAGAATGTGACATTTGATCATGGATGACATTGATCGATTATTCATATTATAAACCAAAAGAACTAATAAACCCAAGGGTTTAATATTATAAACCAAAGGAATTGATGAACCCAAGGGAAAACCATTACCCAACAAATTATAACCAAATTAAATCGCAACCCAAGGGGATTGATTTAAACATTGAGACAATTGTTCTCACAATGCGACATTTGATCATGGATGACATTGATCGATTATTCATATTATAAACCAAAATAACTAATAACCCCAAGGGTTTAATATTATAAACCAAAGGAATTGGTGAACCCAAGGGAAAACCATTACCCAACAAATTATAAACTAAAGGAATTGGTGAACCCAAGGGAATTGATTTAAACATTGAGACAATTGTTGTCACAATGCGACCATTTATCTTATGATATTGACTGTTCATGTATTCAAACCAAATGTCCATTCTGTATTATTATGTCCATGTCAATTCAGGAACTTATTTATTGATTAAATATTATTATTATACTATATATTTATTTTATCACTATCTATCTCACTGTTGTTTTACAATTAATATTTATATATCATTTTTTAATTATATTTTTATCGTGGACATATCGTACGATTATTCATATTATAAACCAAAAGAACTAATAAACCCAAGGGTTTAACATAAACCAAAAAATTGGTGAACCCAAGGGAAAACCATTACCCAACAAATATCAAAAACCTAAGGGATCAATAAGGCTAAGGGAAATATCAAAAATAGTAGAGATTAATAAAACCTAAGGGTTTAATATTATAAACCAAAGGAATTGGTGAACCCAAGGAAACCATTACCCAACAAATTATAAATCTAAAGGAATTGGTGAACCCAAAGGAATTGATTTAAACATTGAGACAATTGTTGTCGCAATGCGACGTTGGGCCAAGTATGACCATGGTTGACCATTCATGATTTTCATATTGATACAATGTTTGTCAGAATGTGACATTTGATCATGGATGACATTGATCAATTATTCATATTATAAACCAAAAAAACTAATAAACCCAAGTGTTTAATATTATAAACCAAACCAAGTGGTGAACCCAAGGGAAAATCATTACCCAATAAATTATAAACCAAAGGAATTGGTGAACCCAAGGAATTCAATAAACATTGAGACAATTGCTAAGTCACAACGCAAGTATCGCTCATCAAGTATGTACTAAGTGGAATGGTCATGGCTGATTTCATATTCAAAATTTGATGATGAAAACGTATATTGATCGCATTATTCATATTATAAACTAAAGAACTAATAAACCCACGTTTAATATTATAAACCAAAAGGAATTGGCGAACCCAAGGTAATTGATTTAAACATTGAGACAATTGTTGTCACAATGCAACGTTGGACCAACTATGACCAGGGTTGGCCATGGGTGATTTTCATATTGAGACAATATTTGTGAGAATGTGACATTTGATCATGGATGACATTGATAGATTATTCATATTATAAACCAAAAGAACTAATAAACCCAAGGGTTTAATATTATGAACCAAAGGAATTGGTGAACCCAAGGGAATTGATTTAAACATCGAGACAATTGTTGTCACAATGCGACGTTGGACCAACTATGACCATGGTTGGCCATGGGTGATTTTCATATTGAGACAATGTTTGTCATAATGTGTGATTTGATCATGGATGACATTGATCGATTATTCATATTATAAACCAAAAAAACTAATAAACCCAAGGGTTTAATATTATAAACCTAAGCAATTGGTGAACCCAAGGGAAAATCATATTACCCTAAACAAGTTATAAACCTAGGGAATTGCTAACCCATGAAATTGATTTAAACATTGAGACAATTGTTGTCACAATGCGACGTTGGACCAAGTATGACCATGGTTGGGCATGGGTGATTTTCATATTGATACAATGTTTGTCAGAAGGTGCCATTTGATCATGGATGAAATTGATCGATTATTGATATTATAAATAAAAAAAACTAATAAACCCAAGGCTTTAATATTATAAACCAAAGGAATTGGTGAACCCAAGGGACAGCCATTACCCAAAAAATTAAAAACCAAAGTAATTGGTGAACCCAAGGGAATTGATTTAAACATTAGAGATGAATTTTTCAGAATGTGACATTTGATCATGGATGACATTGATCGATTATTCATATTATAAACCAAAAGAACTAATAAACCCAAGGGTTTAATATTATAAACCAAAAGAATTGGTGAACCCAAGGGAAAACCATTACCTAACAAATATTAAAAACCTAAGGGGATCAATAAGGCTAAGGGAAATATTAAAAATAGTAGAGATTAATAAAACCTAAGGGTTTAATATTATAAAACAAAGGAATTGGTGAACCCAAGGGAGAAACATTACCCAACAAATTATAAACGAAAGGAATTGGTGAACCGAAGGGAATTGATTTAAACATTGAGACAATTGTTGTCAGAATGCAACGTTCGACCAACTATGACCATGGTTGGCCATGGGCCATTTTCATATTGAGACAATGTTTGTCAGAATGTGACATTTGATCATGGATGACATTGATCGATTATTTATATTATAAACCAAGAGAACTAATAAACCCAAGGGTTTAATATTATAAACGAAAGGAATTGGTGAACCCAAGGGAAAACCATTACCCAACAAATTATAAACCAAAGGAATTGGTGAACCCAAGGGAATTCATTTAAACATTGAGACAATTGTTGTCAGAATGCGACGTTGGACCAAGTATGACCATGGTTGGCCATGGCTGATTTCATATTTAGACAATTTGATGATGGAGGACATTGATCGATTATTCATATTATAAACCAAAAGAACTAATAAACCCAAGGGTTTAATATTATAAACCAAAGGAATTGGTGAACCCAATGGAATTGATTAAAACATTGAGATAATTGTTGTCACAATGCGACATTCGAGCAACTATGACCATGGTTGGCCATGAGTGATTTTCATATTGAGACAATATTTGTCAGAATGTGACATTTGATCATGGATGACATTGATCGATTATTCATATTATAAACCAAAAGAACTAATAAACCCAAAGGTTTAATATTATAAACCAAAGGAATTCGTGAACCCAAGGGAAAACCATTACCCAACAAGTTATAAACCTAGGGAATTGGTGAACCCAAGGGAATTGATTTAAACATTGAGACAATTGTTGTCACAATGCGACGTTGGACCAACTATGGCCATGGTTGGCCATGGGTGATTTTAATATTGAGACAATATTTGTTAGAATGTGACATTTGATATTGGATGGCATAGATGGATTAGTCATATTATAAACCAAAAGAACTAATAAACCCAAGGGTATAATATTATAAACCAAAGGAATTGGTGAACCCAAGGGAAAACCATTACCCAACAAATTATAAACCAAAGGAATTGGTGAACCCAAGGGAATTGATTTAAACATTGAGAAAATTGTTGTCACAATGCGACATTGGACCAACTATGACCATGGTTGGCAATGGGTGATTTTCATATTGAGACAATATTTGTCACAATGTGACACTTGATCACATATAAGAACATAAGAGATCAACAAGGCCAAGGGATACCTATAAAAAACAAAAAAAATTAGTAAAGGCTAGGAATAAATATTTTAAATACAAATGATGAAAAACTCACATGATTAATAAAGAGATTAATAAATCTTAGGAATCAATATTTTAAAAATATTTTTTATCACTAATGATGTTAATACTATTTATATTAATAGTGTTAATTTCGATATCAATAGTAATATCATTCGTAATATTAATCATCATACTTTTACAATGAATATAATTAAAAAAAGAATATTAATAAAAAACATATTTATTATTATAAAGAAAACATTATTAATATTATTTATCAATATTAATGTTAATAGGATTTATATTAACAATATTAATGTAATTAATCATATTAATATTATTAATAAAATGTTATTAATATTATTGTTATTATTTAAATGTTATTAATAATTTTAATAAACCTTAATCATGTTTGAAACTTATTGTTATTAATACAATTATGAAAATTAATGTAATTAATCATATTAATATTAATATTAATATTATTTATCAATATTAATGTTAATAGGATTTATATTAACAATATTAATGTAATTAATCACATCAATATTATTAAATTGTTTTTAATAATAATTAAAATTTTATTTTCATTGAGTAAATTGCATTACATAATGATATTGAATAATATGAAATAAATTACAAATGAAATCAATTTTATGCAAAGATATCATCAAAAGGAAATTATAAAATATGTAAGATGGTTGAAAATTAAAAATATTATCTTAAATTAAATTGTTTACTATATATTCACCTTAAATTTTAAAATATTTATGATTCTCACTTTATTTTACTTAAGAAAATTATGATGATTTTGGAAAGCTTATTTTATTGTCTTCTAGTATCTAAATAAAATTATAAAATATAGAAAATATCTTAATATCTTACATTAATTATTATCATTATCATCATAATAAAATTCATTTATAATTTTCTAAATAATACATATGACCCACATAAATCTACTCAAATTCTTTCTTAACCTCAGTGAATTTGGTCCTCCTCATAGTTTTCCATAAGACAATCTTAAAATTTCCGTTATTTCCGTTATATAAAATAATTTGTCCTCTTTATGGGAATGGTTGAAATTTTTTTTAATTTGTTTTGTATATATTCATATAATTTGTTAATCTATTAAATATAAATAAATGTAAGGCCATAAAAAATCTTATTGGTGGTTGGATTTGTGCCCATACAATTTGCAAGGATGACCTTTTCATAATAAAGTGCCTTAACAAAACACTCTTCATCTACTATTTAAGTTCCATTGAGATTGTAACTCTTTTATTTATTATTAGAATTAAAACAATAAAATTAATTTCTTGATATTGGATAAAAGGAAATCTAATTTTACCTATATATAATAATATAATATAGAAATAGTAAAAATGCCCCAAGTACAAATATATATATATATATATATATATATATATATATATATATATATGAATCAATGAAGGTTCTAAATATGCAAATAGGCTTTGTTGCATATTGTAGACAAATACCACATACTCAAAAAATAATAAGTCACTTCATATGACACTTGTTTATATGATATTTTTTTAATTAATCAATTTAATTAGAAATGTAAAAAAACTTACTAATTAAAATTAAATCTCAATTTTCAATTTGTATATATTACTATGAATATTCTAAAGTATTTTATACAAAATAAATCATTCTTATCTATTTAATAAAAAAATAAAATAAAATAAATAAATAAATAAATAAAAATAAAAATACCTACAAATATGATTACAACATTTTCAATTCAAAAAAATGTTACAGAATTTTACTGTGAAAATATTATTTTTTTGTTATTAATATTTACCTAACACACTGAAGTGAAATTTATTTTTCCACATCAACATTGTTTTCCCTATAAATATATAATACCTCTTGCTCCTTTAAAAAAATCATGAAATTGACAAGCCTACCAAAATAATTATACAATATCAATTATTTTGTTATATTTAAAAATTAAAATATATGATTCTTACATTTAAAACTATATTTTGACAGGCAGATATTTATACTGCGGCTCTTTTGTATATCCAAAAATAAAAAACAGTATATCTTTTAATACTAAAGGAAAAGTGAAACACTTAAAAACACTTAAAGCGAGAAAGGTTGAGGTCGTCTAATTAATGCAGTCCCGTCAAAACCTTTAAAAAGAAATTCAGAAACTATGCTGAGAAGTTTGTTCCCGTATATCCAAAAACAAAAAAATATAATATCTTTTAATACAATCTATTCTTAAAAAAATTGGAAAAAGTGAACCTTTACTCAGCTTTAAAAACAAACTTGTGAGAAAGGTTGAGTTTGTTTGATTAATGCAATCCCGTTAAAAACTTTGAAAAAAATTCTGAAACCGTGCTGAGAAGTTTGATACATGATAAAAAAAATGTTCGAAATGATGTTGGCCATTTTTCAAACCCAGTAATAACACAAAACAACAGAGCATTGAATCAATTACATGAAAACTGAACCTGTCACACTCGTACGAAAATGTGTTGGCTGGATATCAATAGAGGCGATCCCTGTAAACAACATCAACTCCAATTACTTTCGAAAATAAATAAAGCCATTAATTAAAATAAAATAAAATGATGAGTTATAATTAAACCTGAATAGCTTTTGCAAACGCTAGTTGGTTGGATATCAATAGGGGCGATCCCTGTAAACAGCATCAACTCTTTTTACTTTTGAAAATAAATAAAGCCATTAAAAAATAAAAACTGATGAACTATAACTATAATTTAACCTGAATAGCCGAGCTAATCAGTACCGAATTCCGTTTCGAAACGCAGAGGGGAATTAATCCAATGCTTTAACAACAAAACTCAGACCCATTAAACTAACCCAGAGCTGAGTAAATAACCAGCTTAATGGATGTTGAATAATTTAATTAGATTGCATTTATTTGACAATATATTTTACGTGAAGCCCAATGTTTGTAGTGCATTTGTATGGAATTTTAAAATAATTGGTGATAACTGGCTACTTTATAGATCAGTAATACCCATACATCAGGAATAGGTACGTAGGGTTGTGAAATGAATGATAATATGGAGTGTTGAAACTTGACAGATAGGTTCGTTCGGGTTCAACTATTAATACGCAAGTTTATGTTGAAGCAGTATTAGTAGTATATCTTCATATGCAATGAAAATGCACTTTGCTCAAATTTTAAATTTGTAGCGATACACAGAATGAATATTTGATTCCCTTCGATGTTTTTTCTCATAAGTGACTGACAGAATTTGTACCAACAGAGATTGTGATAAAATGCGTACCTATCTGATAGTTATTCGAGATTCAGGTGAAAAATGGGGACGTCCGAAGGCTTTGGGAACCACTGCTCTTAAGCTCTCCTTCGAGGGCATTCATGATGTCATGTCATCCCTGTTCCGCAATTTAACTACAGACCATTTCGACAGCCATTTTAGTTGTTTATCGCTTAAATCAATTTGGAATAGCAATCTGGCAGCCAACCATCCTTTTAACCTGTTGCAGGGGTGAGTTCATTTTAAATAATTAATCAATACGCAAGAACTCCAAAACAAATTAGAAACAAACCTTCTTTACCTGGAACACTAAAAAATTGATCTCTTTCAAAAGAGAAGGCCTATCGGCTTAAATATAAATCATCCCTTTAAGTAATACAAATATTACAAATATTTTGGATGGTACAAAAGTGATCGTTTGGGGTGGTGCAATATCCTTGTGTATCTGGTACAAAATTGATCCTTTTGGGTGGTATAAATATTAAGAGTTTACATTAAAAAAAATTAAAATTAAAATATATTTATATTATTGATAAACTCTTATCTAATATTATAATTTTATATTAAGGAATTTAATAAAGAAATATATTAACTCCTTGTACAAGGATTAAGAATATGAGTGGATGAGTTAACTTAAATAGAATTTAGATGTCTCAATTTTTCTAAATATAAATTAAATTATTAGTATTTGCCACCTGCGTATTATATCCTTGATTAAAAAATATTAATTATAAACTTTATCCTAATTTTGTATATTTCAGCCTCCTATCATTTATAAGAAATATAAGAAATAATATTAGACATGATGAGGAGAAGGTGGCAACATCACTACATATTAATTCACCCACCTGTCATGTTTTCTCTACATATGGATGCACCAAAATATGGATTCAACCATCTTAAAAGGGATCAAGAAATGAAAGTGGCATTTTAGACATCTCGGACAAACGCCAAAGAAAAAAGGACCACATGTTTATATTTCTATAGGTTCTCTGCCTCGGTTGAAGCTATTGCAGATCTCAATAAAGAAGTCAATACAAATATCTCTGACGAACTACAGTAACAGAAATCAAGGAGTTTGAACAGCCAAGAGCGAGTAGTCTTTAGTGCGACTTTTTGAGGCTTTATGGTGACTTTTTAGGGTGTAATTTCTCTATTTATTGAAAAGAGAAGTTTGATTGGTAACTTTGCACAATCGAAGTGTCCTAGAGGTTTTTGAGGGCGCTGAATCCATATATAGAGTCAGAAAACCAGTTTGAATAACAAAAACCAAGATTTTACCTCAAAAATTTTCACCGAATTCCGGCACTGAAACTTCAAAAAGTCGCACTAAAAACAAATCCAACCAAGAGTTGTAAAGCCATTATTGTTTTAAGAAATATCAAATTTTTTATCATCATCGAGCAACTGCCAGTCGAAAGAGTCCGAGAGCTCCGCCACGGCGAACTCTACAACAAGCGTTCCCAATTGCTGTCTAGGGCATCCTCTCCTGCCTGCTCCGAAT
Organism: Pinus albicaulis; assembly: GCA_034641835.2. Lineage (NCBI taxonomy): Eukaryota > Viridiplantae > Streptophyta > Pinopsida > Pinales > Pinaceae > Pinus > Pinus albicaulis. The sequence goes on from CM076578.1 coordinate 1,974,326,297, forward strand.
GGAATCCACTCAAAGTTTTGCACTTTTGCATCTGGGAAGCTCGCCTCCATGAATTTCTCTGGTTTGAAAATTTCAGCATCTTTCGACGACTTCGGGTCCCTTCCAATTGCCCATAAGTTCACAAGAAGGCGAGTGCCCCTAAGGAATTTCATAGCCCAACACAGTGCAATCCTCCACAGATACATGGGGAAGGGAAATCAGAAGGGAAAGCGGCGCAGGTGGGTGGATCCTAAGAGTATCTTTGACCACAACTTGTAAACTAGCACAACCACATTAGTAAAAACTAATGTGGTTGATATACGCCGATAGGCCTATATCCACTACCCATCACATTAAAATATATACCAATAAATAAATATTATATATAATAATTTTATTATATTAACTTGAAATATATATATTATATATTAATAAGAATATTAATATATTAAATATATTAATTATGATGCTAAATCACAAAAATATTTTATATATATTAATAATATTAAAATAAATATTAATAATATATATTAAAAATATTAACTATATACATACTATAAATTAACTTGAAATATATATAATATATATTAATATAAAAATAATATTAATAATATATAATAATTTAATATTTATTTATATATTAATATCATAAATGGTTATATTATTAATAAACCAAAAGAACTGATAATATATATTATATTATAGTTGGTTATATTATCAATAATATATATTAATAATATTATAATATTACTAATAATCATTATTAAAAATAAATATTAAAATATTTTAATATTATTTATATATATTGTTAATAATATTATAATATTACTAATAATCATTATTAATATATACAAAAATATTTTATATATATTATTAATATTATAATAAGTATTAATAATATATATTAAAAATATTTATTAATATATTAATAATATTAACTATATACATACTATAAATTTAACTTAAAATATATATAATATATATTAATAATATTATTAATATAAAAATGATATAAATAATATATAATATTTTAATATTTATTTATATATTAATATGATAGATGGTTATATTATTAATAAACCAAAAGAACTAATAATATATTTATAATATATATTATATCATAGTTGGTTATATTATTAATAATAATTATTAATTATAATATTACTAATAATCATTATTAATAAATATTTGAATATTTATTTATAATATATATTATATATTAATAATATTAAACTGAAGAGAGTAATAAACCAAATGTGTGATTAAAATTATAAATGAAAAGAACTAATAAACTCAAGGGTTTAATATTATAAACCAAAGGAGTCAATGAACCCAAGGGATAAATATTAAAAACCTAAGGGATCAATAATGCTAATGGAAATATTAAAAACAATAGAGATTAATAAAACCCAAGAGTTTAATACTATAAACCAAATCAATTGGTGAACCCAAGGGAAAACTATTACCCAAAAAATTATAAACCAAAGGAATTGGTGAACCCAAGGGAATTGATTTAAAAATTGAGACAATTGTTGTCACAATGCGACGTTGGACCAACTATGACCAGGGTTGGCCATGGGTGATTTTCATATTGAGACAATATTTGTCAGAATGTGACATTTGATCATGGATGACATTGATCTATTATTCACATTATAAACCAAAAGAACTAATAAACCCAAGGTTTTAATATTATAAACCAAAAAGAATTGGTGAACCCAAGGAAAACCATTACCCAACAAATTATAAACCAAAAGGAATTGGTGAAATCAAGGAATTGATTTAAACATCGAGACAATTGTTCTCACAATGCGACATTTGATCATGGATGACATTGATCGATTATTCATATTATAAACCAAAAGAACTAATAACCTCAAGGGTTTAATATTATAAACCAAAGGAATTGGTGAACCCAAGGGAAAACCATTACCCAACAAATTATAAACCAAAAGGAAATTGGTGAACGGTGGAATTGATTTAAACATCGAGACAATTGTTGTCACAATGGCATTTGATCATGGATGACATTGATCGATTATTCATATTATAAACCAAAAGAACTAATAACCCCAAGGGTTTAATATTATAAACCAAAAGAATTGGTGAACCCAAGGGAATTGATTTAAATATGGAGACAATTGTTGTCACAATGCGACGTTCGACCAACTATGATCATGGTTGGCCATGGGTGATATTCATATTGAGACAATGTTTTTCAGAATGTGACATTTTATCGTGGATGACATTGATCTATTATTCATATTATAAACCAAAAGAACTAATAAACCCAAGGGTTTAATATTATAAACCAAAAAAATTGGTGAACCCAAGGGAAAACCATTACCCAAAAAATATTAAAAACCTAAGGGATCAATAAGGCTAAGGGAAATATTTAAAACAAAGATATTAATAAAACCTAAGTGGTTTAATATTATAAACCAAAGGAATTGGTGAACCCAAGTGAAAACCATTACCCAACAAATTATAAACTTAAAGGAATTGGTGAACCCAAGGGAATTGATTTAAACATTGAGACAATTGTTGTCACAATGCAACGTTCGACCAATTATGACCATGGTTGGCCATGGGTCATTTTCATATTGAGACAATGTTTGTAAGAATGTGACATTTGATCATGGATGACATTGATCAATTATTTATATTATAAACCAAAAGAACTAATAAACCCCAGGGTTTAATATTATAAACCAAAGGAATTGGTGAACCTAAGGGAAAACCATTACCCAACAAATTATAAACCAAATGAATTGGTGAACCCAAGGGAATTCATTTAAACATTGAGACAATTGTTGTCACAATGCGACGTTGAACCAAGTATGACCATGGTTGGCCATGGCTGATTTCATATTCAGACAATTTGATGATGAATGACATTGATCGATTATTCATATTATAAACCAAAAGAACTAATAAACCCAAGGGTTTAATATTATAAACCAAAGGAATTGGTGAACCCAAGGGAATTGATTTAAACATTGAGACAATTGTTGTCACAATGCGATGTTGGACCAACAATGACCATGGTTGGCCATGGGTGATTTTCATATTGAGACAATTTTGTCAGAATGTGACATTTGATCATGGATGACATTGATCGATTATTCATATTATAAACCAAAAGAACTAATAAACCCAAGGGCTTAATATTATAAACCAAAGGAATTGGTGAACCCAAGGGAATTGATTTAAACATTGAGACAATTGTTGTCACAATGCGACGTTGGACCAACTATGACCATGGTTGGCCATGGGTGATTTTCATATTGAGACAATATTTTTTAGAATGTGACATTTGATCATGGATGACATTGATCGATAATTCATATTATAAACCAAAAGAACTAATAAACCCAAGGGTTTAATATTATAAACCAAAGGAATTGGTAAACCTAAGGGAAACCATTACCCAACAAGTTATAAACCTAGTAAATTGCTAACCCAAGGGAATTGATTTAAACATTGAGACAATTGTTGTCACCAATGCGACGCTGGATCAACTATGACCAGCACGCTGCGGTGATTTTAATATTGAGACAATATTTGTCAAAATGTGACATTTGGATCATAAGATGAAATTGATCGATTATTCATATTATAAAGCAAAAGAACTAATAAATTCAAGGGTTTAATATTATAAACCAAAGGAATTGGTGAACCCAAGGGAAAACCATTACCCAACAAATTATAAACCAAAAGGAATCGTGAACCTGGCGAATTGATTTAAAACATCGAGACAATTTTTTCGGTATCGTGACATTTGATCATGGATGACATTGATCGATTATTCATATTATAAACCAAAAGAACTAATAAACCCAAGGGTTTAATATTATAAACCAAAGGAGTCAATGAACCCAAGGGATAAATATTAAAAACCTAAGGGATCAATAATGCTAAGGGCAATATTAAAAACAATAGAGATTAATAAAACCCAAGAGTTTAATACTATAAACCAAATCAATTGGTGAACCCAAGGGAAAACCATTACCCAAAAAATTATAAACCAAAGGAATTGGTGAACCCAAGGGAATTTATTTAAACATTGAGACAATTTTTGTTACAATGCGACGTTGGACCAACTATGTGGAGGGTCAAGTTATGCGGTGAGATTTCAATCAAAACAATATTTGTCGCACGTGACATTTGATCATGGATGAAATTGATCGATTATTCATATTATAAACCAAAAGAATTAATAAATTCAAGGGTTTAATATTATAAACCAAAGGAATTGGTGAACCCAAGGGAAAACCATTACCTAACAAATTATAAACTAAAAGGAATTGGTGAACCCAAGGGAATTGATTTAAACATTGAGACAATTTTTTGGTCAACAAGAAGTATATTTGATCATGGATGACATTGATTCTATTTATTCATATTATAAACTAAAAGAACTAATAACCCCAAGGGTTTAATATTATAAACCAAAGGAATTGGTGAACCCAAGGGAAAACCATTACCCAACAAATTATAAACCAAAAGGAATTGGTGAACCCAAGGGAATTGATTTAAACATTGAGACAATTGTTGTCACAATGCGATATTTGATCATGGATGACATTGATCGATTATGCATATTATAAACCAAAAGAACTAATAACCCCAAGGGTTTAATATTATAAACCAAAGGAATTGGTGAATCCAAGGGAATTGATTTAAAAATTGAGACAATTGTTGTCACAATGCGACGTTAGACCAACTATGACCAGGGTTGGCCATGGGTGATTTTCATATTGAGACAATATTTGTCAGAATGTGACATTTGATCATGGATGAAATTGATCGATTATTCATATTATAAACCAAAAGAACTAATAAATTCAAGGGTTTAATATTATAAACCAAAGGAATTGGTGAACCCAAGGGAAAACCATTACCTAACAAATTATAAACCAAAAGGAATTGGTGAACCCAAGGGAATTGATTTAAACATTGAGACAATTTTTTTCAGAATGTGACATTTGATCATGGATGACATTGATCGATTATTCATATTATAAACCAAAAGAACTAATAAACCCAAGGGTTTAATATTATAAACCAAAGGAATTGGTGAACCCAAGGGAAAACCATTACCCAACAAATTATAAACCAAAGGAATTGGTGAACCCAAGGGGATTGATTTAAACATTGAGACAATTGTTCTCACAATGCGACATTTGATCATGGATGACATTGATCGATTATTCATATTATAAACCAAAAGAACTAATAACCCCAAGGGTTTAATATTATAAACCAAAGGAATTGGTGAAACCAAGGGAATTGATTTAAATATTGAGACAATTGTTGTCACAATGCGACGTTTGACCAACTATGACCATGGTTGGCCATGGGTGATATTCATATTGAGACAATGTTTTTCAGAATGTGACATTTTATCGTGGATGACATTGATCGATTATTCATATTATAAACCAAAAGAACTAATAAACCCAAGGGTTTAATATTATAAACCAAAAAAATTGGTGAACCCAAGGGAAAACCATTACCCAAAAAATATTAAAAACCTAAGGGATCAATAAGGCTAAGGGAAATATTTAAAACAGTAGATATTAATAAAACCTAAGGGTTTAATATCATAAACCAAAGGAATTGGTGAACCCAAGGGAAAACCATTACCCAACAAATTATAAACGAAAGGAATTGGTGAACCCAAGGGAATTGATTTAAACATTGAGACAATTGTTGTCACAATGCAACGTTCGACCAATTATGACCATGGTTGGCCATGGGTCATTTTCATATTGAGACAATGTTTGTAAGAATGTGACATTTCATCATGGATGACATTGATCGATTATTTATGTTATAAACCAAAAGAACTAATAAACCCCAGGGTTTAATATTATAAACCAAAGGAATTGGTGAACCTAAGGGAAAACCATTACCCAACAAATTATAAACCAAATGAATTGGTGAACCCAAGGGAATTCATTTAAACATTGAGACAATTGTTGTCACAATGCGACGTTGAACCAAGTATGACCATGGTTGGCCATGGCTGATTTCATATTCAGACAATTTGATGATGAATGACATTGATCGATTATTCATATTATAAACCAAAAGAACTAATAAACCCAAGGGTTTAATATTATAAACCAAAGGAATTGGTGAACCCAAGGGAATTGATTTAAACATTGAGACAATTGTTGTCACAATGCGACGTTCGGCAAACTATGACCATGGTTGGCCATGACTGATTTTCATATTGAGACAATATTTGTGAGAATGTGACATTTGATCATGGATGACATTGATCGATTATTCATATTATAAACCAAAAGAAATAATAAACCCAAAGGTTTAATATTATAAACCAAAGGAATTGGTAAACCCAAGGGAATTGATTTAAACATTGAGACAATTGTTGTCACAATGCGACGTTCGGCCAACTATGACCATGGTTGGCCATGAGTGATTTTCATATTGAGACAATATTTTTCAGAATGTGACATTTGATCATGGATGACATTGATCGATTATTCATATTATAAACCAAAAGAACTAATAAACCCAAGGGTTTAATATTATAAACCAAAGGAATTTGTGAACCCAAGGGAAAACCATTACCCAAAAAATTATAAACCAAAGGAATTGGTGAACCCAAGGGAATTGATTTAAACATTGAGACAATTGTTGTCACAATGCGACGTTGGACCAACTATGACCATGGTTGGCCATGGGTGATTTTAATATTGAGACAATATTTGTCAGAATGTGACATTTGATCATGGATGAAATTGATCGATTATTCATATTATAAACCAAAAGAACTAATAAATTCAAGGGTTTCATATTATAAACCAAAGGAATTGGTGAACCCAAGGGAAATCCATTACCCAACAAATTATAAACCAAAAGGAATTGGTGAACCCAAGGGAATTGATTTAAACATTGAGACAATTTTTTTCAGAATGTGACATTTGATCATGGATGACATTGATCGATTATTCATATTATAAACCAAAAGAACTAATAAACCCAATGGTTTAATATTATAAACCAAAAGAATTGGTGAACCCAAGGGAAAACCATTACCTAACAAATATTAAAAACCTAAGGGATCAATAAGGCTAAGGGAAATATTAAAAATAGTAGAGATTAATAAAACCTAAGGGTTTAATATTATAAAACAAAGGAATTGGTGAACCCAAGGGAAAAACATTACCCAACAAATTATAAACGAAAGGAATTGGTGAACCCAAGGGAATTGATTTAAACATTGAGACAATTGTTGTCACAATGCAACGTTCGACCAACTATGACCGTGGTTGGCCATGGGCCATTTTCATATTGAGACAATGTTTGTCAGAATGCGACATTTGATCATGGATGACATTGATCGATTATTTATATTATAAACCAAAAGAACTAATAAACCCAAGGGTTTAATATTATTAAACGTTCGGCCAACTATGACCAACTATGACCATGACCATGACGTTCGGCCAACTATGACCATGGTTGGCCATGAGTGATTTTCATATTGAGAAAATATTTGTCAGAATGTGACATTTGATCATGGATGACATTGATCGATTATTCATATTATAAACCAAAAGAACTAATAAACCCAAGGGTTTAATATTATAAACCAAAGGAATTGGTGAACCCAAGGGACAACCATTACCCAAAAAATTATAAAGCAAAGGAATTGGTGAACCCAAGGGAATTGATTTAAACATTGAGACAATTGTTGTCACAATGCGACGTTGGACCAACTATGACCATGGTTGGCCATGGGTGATTTTCATATTGAGACAATATTTGTCGGAATGTGACATTTGATCATGGATGACATTGATCGATTATTCATATTATAAACCAAAAGAACTAATAAACCCAAGGGTTTAATATTATAAACCAAAGGAATTGGTGAACCCAAGGGAAAACCATTACCCAACAAGTTATAAACCTAGGGAATTGGCGAACCCAAGGGAATTGATTTAAACATTCAGACAATTGTTGTCACAATGCGATGTTGGACCAACTATGACCATGGTTGGCCATGGGTGATTTTAATATTGAGACAATATTTTTCAGAATGTGGCATTTGATATTGGATGGCATAGATGGATTATTCATATTATAAACCAAAAAAACTAATAAACCCAAGAGTTTAGTATTATAAACCAAAGGAATTGGTGAACCCAAGGGAAAACCATTACCCAACAAATTATAAACCAAAGGAATTGGTGAACCCAAGGGAATTGATTTAAACATTGAGAAAATTGTTGTCACAATGCGACGTTGGACCAACTATGACCATGGTTGGCAATGGGTGATTTTCATATTGAGACAATATTTGTCACAATGTGACATTTGATCACATATAAGAACATAAGAGAGCAACAAGGCCAAGGGATACCTATAAAAAACAAAAAAAATTAGTAAAGGCTAGGAATAAATATTTTACATACAAATGATGAAAAACTCACATGATTAATAAAGAGATTAATAAATCTTAGGAATCAATATTTTAAAAATATTTTTTATCACTAATGATGTTAATACTATTTATATTAATAGTGTTAATTTCGATATCAATAGTAATATCATTCGTAATATTAATCATCATACTTTTACAATGAATATAATTAAAAAAAGAATATTAATAAAAAACATATTTATTATTATAAAGAAAGCATTATTAATATTATTTATCAATATTAATGTTAATAGGATTTATATTAAGAATATTAATGTAATTAATCATATTAATATTATTAATAAAATGTTATTAATATTATTGTTATTATTTAAATGTTATTAATAATTTTAATAAACCTTAATCATGTTTGAAACTTATTGTTATTAATACAATTATGAAAAATAATGTAATTAATCATATTAATATTAATATTAATATTATTTATCAATATTAATGTTAATAGGATTTATATTAACAATATTAATGTAATTAATCACATCAATATTATTAATTAATCACATCAATATTATTAAATTGTTTTTAATAATAATTAAAATTTTATTTTCATTGAGTAAATTGCATTACATAATGATATTGAATAATATGAAATAAATTACAAATGAAATCAATTTTATGCAAAGATATCATCAATAGGAAATTATAAAATATGTAAGATGGTTGAAAATTAAAAAAATTATCTTAAATTAAATTGTTTACTATATATTCACCTTAAATTTTAAAATATTTATGATTCTCACTTTTTTTTTACTTAAGAAAATTATGATGATTTTGGAAAGCTTATTTTATTGTCTTCTAGTATCTAAATAAAATTATAAAATATAGAAAATATCTTAATATCTTACATTAATTATTATCATTATCATCATAATAAAATTCATTTATAATTTTCTAAATAATACATATGACCCACATAAATCTACTCAAATTCATTTTTAACCTCACTGAATTTGGTCCTCCTCAATATACAATAATGAATTTTTAGTAGTTTTCCATAAGACAATCTTAAAATTTCCGTTATTTCCGTTATATAAAATAATTTGTCCTCTTTATGGGAATGGTTGAAATTTTTTTTAATTTATTTTGTATATATTTATATAATTTGTTAATCTATTAAATATAAATAAATGTAAGGCCATAAAAAATCTTATTGGTGGTTGGATTTGTGCCCATACAATTTGCAAGGATGACCTTTTCATAATAAAGTGCCTTAACAAAACACTCTTCATCTACTATTTAAGTTCCATTGAGATTGTAACTCTTTTATTTATTATTAGAATTAAAACAATAAAATTAACTTCTTGATATTGGATAAAAGGAAATCTAATTTTACCTATATATAATAATATAATATAGAAATAGTAAAAATGCCCTAAGTACAAATATATATATATATATATATATATATATATGAAGGTTCTAAATATGCAAATAGGCTTTGTTGCATATTGTAGACAAATACCACATACTCAAAAAATAATAAGTCACTTCATATGACACTTGTTTATATGATATTTTTTTAATTAATCAATTTAATTAGAAATGTAAAAAAACTTACTAATTAAAATTAAATCTCAATTTTTAATTTGTATATATTACTATGAATATTCTAAAGTATTTTATACAAAATAAATCATTCTTATCTATTTAATAAATAAATAAAATAAAATAAATAAATAAATAAATAATAATAAAAATACCTACAAATATGATTACAACATTTTCAATTCAAAAAAATGTTACAGAATTTTACTGTGAAAATATTATTTTTTTGTTATTAATATTTACCTAACACACTGAAGTGAAATTTATTTTTCCACATCAACATTGTTTTCCCTATAAATATATAATACCTCTTGCTCGTTTAAAAAAATCATGAAATTGACAAGCCTACCAAAATGATTATACAATATCAATTATTTTGTTATATTTAAAAATTAAAATATATGATTCTTACATTTAAAACTATATTTTGACAGGCAGATATTTATACCGCGGCTCTTTTGTATATCCAAAAATAAAAAACAGTATATCTTTTAATACTAAAGGAAAAGTGAAACACTTAAAAACACTTAAAGCGAGAAAGGTTGAGGTCGTCTAATTAATGCAGTCTTGTCAAAACCTTTAAAAAGAAATTCAGAAACTATGCTGAGAAGTTTGTTCCCGTATATCCAAAAACAAAAAAATATAATATCTTTTAATACAATCTATTCTTAAAAAAATTGGAAAAAGTGAACCTTTACTCAGCTTTAAAAACAAACTTGTGAGAAAGGTTGAGTTTGTTTGATTAATGCAATCCCGTTAAAAAATTTGAAAAAAATTCTGAAACCGTGCTGAGAAGTTTGATACATGATAAAAAAAATGTTCGAAATGATGCTGGCCATTTTTCAAACCCAGTAATAACACAAAACAACAGAGCATTGAATCAATTACATGAAAACTGAACCTGTCACACTCGTACGAAAATGTGTTGGCTGGATATCAATAGAGGCGATCCCTGTAAACAACATCAACTCCAATTACTTTCGAAAATAAATAAAGCCATTAATTAAAATAAAATAAAATGACGAGTTATAATTAAACCTGAATAGCTTTTGCAAACGCTGGTTGGTTGGATATCAATAGGGGCGATCCCTGTAAACAGCATCAACTCTTTTTACTTTTGAAAATAAATAAAGCCATTAAAAAATAAAAACTGATGAACTATAACTATAATTTAACCTGAATAGCCGAGCTAATCAGTACCGAATTTCGTTTCGAAACGCAGAGGGGAATTAATCCAATGCTTTAACAACAAAACTCAGACCCATTAAACTAACCCAGAGCTGAGTAAATAACCAGCTTAATGGATGTTGAATAATTTAATTAGATTGCATTTATTTGACAATATATTTTACGTGAAGCCCAATGTTTGTAGTGCATTTGTATGGAATTTTAAAATAATTGGTGATAACTGGCTACTTTATAGATCAGTAATACCCATACATCAGGAATAGGTACGTAGGGTTGTGAAATGAATGATAATATGGAGTGTTGAAACTTGACAGATAGGTTCGTTCGGGTTCGACTATTAATACGCAAGTTTATGTTGAAGCAGTATTAGTAGTATATCTTCATATGCAATGAAAATGCACTTTGCTCAAATTTTAAATTTGCAGCGATACACAGAATGAATATTTGATTCCCTTCGATGTTTTTTCTCATAAGTGACTGACAGAATCTGTACCAACAGAGATTGTGATAAAATGCGTACCTATCTGATAGTTATTCGAGATTCAGGTGAAAAATGGGGACGTCCGAAGGCTGTGGGAACCACTGCTCTTAAGCTCTCCTTCGAGGGCATTCATGATGTCATGTCATCCCTGTTCCGCAATTTAACTACAGACCATTTCGACAGCCATTTTAGTTGTTTATCGCTTAAATCAATTTGGAATAGCAATCCGGCAGCCAACCATCCTTTTAACCTGTTGCAGGGGTGAGTTCATTTTAAATAATTAATCAATACGCAAGAACTCCAAAACAAATTAGAAACAAACCTTCTTTACCTGGAACACTAAACACCAGTGAACGTATTGTAATGGCTAAAACCTTTGCGAATTAACACAATTTCTGTCTGAAACAAATTATAATTTAAAAAAAATAGTCCCCGGGTGGATAAAAAGATACACTGAAATCAAAGATACACTAAAATCCCAAGGAAATCATTTTTTCAGAGCTGCAGAATGCACATTACCCTTCAAAATCTTCAAAATCTATCGCAATGCAATTCTGGTGCAGTTGTTGCATGTCACGAACAAAAGCCTGCAAGTCAGTAGCGAACGCCCAGATTTGGTTCTCGTTCAGAATTAATTGGCTTCCCAAACAAACAAACATGACGGATTGCGAAGGCCGAGAATCCAGCCACTGCAAACATTCCTCCTCATCGATATCCACCGCCTCTTCACATTTCTGCTCCAACGCGACCGTGTTACGCCATTCACAATGCTGCTTCCATTCACATCCCACTGGCATCGTCCTTTGTGCATGGGGTACTCTCGTTTTCGCACATTCCATTTACTGAACTCGAACAAGATATCCGCCTCGGCTCTTACTTCATCTATCTGTAACTGGTTCAACACACTCAGACTTCCTCGAAGACGTAGGGAATCAACTGCTTCATCTTTAGTGACAATATCACGTAGGCCACCAGGGAGGTCTGTGAACAGATCCTTAATAGTCATCTCCGCAATGACTCCCCACAACTTCATTCCATTTCTTTGAACGAATACTCTTGATAATCATTGAGAGTTTTCGGCTGATCCCTCTATGAATAAGGGCATCATCCTCATATCGAAAACATTTCACTTTAATGGATGCCGAACGGTCAAGTTTGTATTGACAGAAGTTGCGTTGCGCGAATGAATCCACCATCGCAGTGGGGTCATGCAATCTCATCGCCTTCCGCAACAAATTCGTGACGGTGAGAGCACCAATACTCATAATAATGATAATTAAAAGAGCCCACTATAACAACAAATTTGTGATGGTGAGAGCACCAATACTCATGATGATGATAATTAAAAGAACCCACTATAGCGATAAATCATGTCGCCGGGAGATTTTGGTATGAAACGCTATACGGTTTGAAATACCAACTTTTTTAACAAATGGCCTTGTGGCGGCAAGTTCTTCGGATCAAATCTTGCAGAGACCGTTCTATAGGCAACACTTGGAGAAGATTTAATCAAAAAACTCGTTGTTTCCACTCCCCGAATCGCAACGCTTGCTGCAACTATGGAGGTATGGGACACGTTACACAACCATTTCAACGCATGGGACAGGTTGCAGAACACTTGGAGAAGATTTAATGTTTCAGTTTCTTTCTAGTTGTTAATCTTGATAGGTGGAAATTAATAAATGGTATGGTAAATTTTTAATGAAGATTTGTAAAAAATTAATTTAAGTACGGTTTAAACATGTGATTTAGATATGCAAGGAAGTTAGTGGGATGGATTTGATCCATTGATTGAGTGGCGACGACCAGAATATACTGGCATCTCTCAATCTAGACCATCAGATCAAAAAGATTAATTAGCTTAATCACAAAAGAGCCTACCTCCGACAGGGGGTTACGCCTATCGGCGTAATAAATGAGACCATGCAGATCAAATTCTTGTACCATGCGCCCCATTCCAACTACGCGTTCCAACTCCTCCTGAAGCTTCTTCAAAACTTGCGGGTGTTGGTCAGAATACTTTTTACCAAAGGCCATCCTGTAGATTATATCAATCCCAAGGGTTGACATGGCCTTACTAATGTTCACAGCATGGTCCGGATTAGCAATAGAGCGAATCATAGCAGAGAATTCCTCTTCTCTTATGTGGTGGAAGGAATCTATGCATCTTGAGCATAGCATATGTAAAAGACAGATTTTACGCATCTGCTATCTCCAGTAAGGGCCATAGGGAGAAAAAGTGACGTCGGAGGAATCATACCACAAGTACTTCGTAATGATAGTTGGAGTTCTGCTCGAGAACGGGAGATTATGAGTCTTGATGAACTCCTTGGCTACATCTGGAGAAGAGGCGAACAAAGTGAAGTAGGAGCCGAGGCGGAGAGACATGAGAGGCCCATATTTCATGGAGAGAGTTGTGACTGCTTGGTGTGAAGAGGCCACCAAAGTGAAGTAGGAGCCGAGGGGGAGAGACATGAGAGGCCCATATTTCATGGAAAGAGCTGTGACTGCTTGGTGTGGAAGCCCTCTTGTGTATAAACCATATCTAATATATTTTTACCATACTCATTACTATTAACAACTATATAAACATACCTACTTCATGTTTATAATACAAGTCCACTCACCTCTACATATTGGGTTTAATTACCAAATCTTCTATGATTAATACAAAACTCAATAATATTTGTTTTATCAATAATGCAACTCAACAATGATTTAAATGATTGAGGAGCCAATAACTATAATCGAGCGTCGTGATATGAATATTGATACTGGCATAAAGTGTAGCATTACAAGCTTGTCTATGAAATATATATACATGTTGAACTTAGGATAGCTATAATAGCATATCTGTAAATATTTATGGCAACAGTATCAAGACTTGTATCTTTGTAAATCACTAGATTTTATGTAAGTTTATTCTATATTTAATGATGAACTTTCTCAAGCTTCGGATATTTTTGATGGCTTGGCTGTACGTCGTGGAGACAGTTGTTTAGCGCTTGTCGATCATTCTCACTGTTGTTTTGAAACCCTAGGCATCTGACAGTTAGTATGAGAACTAGAGAGGTTAGGGTAAGTAACCCGCTCCCTTCTCATTGTTCCGACTCATTCGTTGCCGCCCTCAGATGGAGGTTGCCGCTCTGCAACTATCACGCAAACTCCTTTAGGTAATTCTGAAATTCCGGCTTGTGTTGTTTGGCTTACAAGAAGAGATAACACTGTTATTGTTGTTCGGTATGGTGGGTATGTTTTACTGGTTTCTCCTTGCGGGATTTATCATTCAGCTTCCATTTCTTTGTCTGCACACAGCCTTTGCCTCTATTCTCCAGGAAAGTTAGTTGAGCTCATGTTGTTCTATCTATTTTCAATTTGAGCTATATTATTCTATGAAAATTATTTCTATGAGTGTTTATGGCGAAGTGTTAGCTGTCTACTGAGCAGTTACAATTGTTTTGGGTTTAACTCCAGGTTCTGGGTTGTATTCCCGGAGTGTTACTCCTATACAATGTTGAGAAAAGTCGATGGAGGAACCCGAATCACTGATTCAGGCCCTCCAAGTCTGTGGCCATCATTTTCCAAAGGTAAGCTATATTATTTCACATGTTATTTACTGCAATAGTTTGGGGTATTTTCTTTCTTGTTTACATTTACAATTTTTCTTCACATTACCCTACTCATCTCCTTCTTCTAATGTTTTCAGGTACGCACCAAGAGGAGCGAGTCACCTCGTCATTTCCTCTCTCGGCCACCTCATTGTGCATCTTAATAAGTACTCCTTTACCCTTTTATTTTGAACGATTAGTGTAAATTGTTTTCATTCCTGAGTTCTAAGGACCACGTCCTCTGTCTGCACAGGAGTAGTGTCTATTTCCCATATCCTACATGAAAGGTTTTACCTGAGGTTCTTCGGATTTTTGAAGAGGTTTTCGGCATATATATATGGAATTAAATATTTTTTTTGTTTAAGTTAGTGTTTCCACTGTGCCACATTCCCAACGAGGAGTTTTTCAATCTATGGTGCTCTGTTTTGCTACTAAATTACTTATTTAGTTTTCATTTTGGCACACTTGTGCGTTGTTCATAATATGTAACCGTTATGGATATGATGTACATTAAATATAGTTATTACTTTCGGCACATTTTGTCAGTTTAAGGCTATAAATATATCTGGTATCTTTCAGCTAGAAATTTCCGTCATTACTCCTACTTTATATTCTGTGTTTTGTTTTATACGGTGGAATTTTGAATCCCACTATTGGATTGTTTCAGTTGGAAATTGCATATCTATTTCGGCAAGGCTATATATATATATATATATATATATATATATATATATATATATATATATCATTTTCTGTTGTAGTTTCCATATATGTATTTTCTTCTTTAGATGCTCCTACAATTTCTTTATAATGGCTCTTATTTTTAATGTTGTAGTTATTTGAACAGAAGATCCTTAACTCGACCCTACCACCATGGGGCTCCATTCTAAACTTCTGAGGCCCTATTTTTCTTTATTATCATTACAGAAGCTTTAAACAATGTTATTTATTTTCTATAATTATATAACTTGTTATTCCAATTTTCTTTTAAAAAGTTTTAACTAAACCTATCATGAATGAATAGAAACTTTTCGAAAAAAAGGTAGTTAAATTCTGCCAATGCTATTTACACTGTATATTATTTAGTCTTCTACAAAAATTCAAGATTGCTCTATGCTCTGTGTAAATTTTTCTTAGTTTAGTACCATATTTCTATATGCATCTCAAGATACTATTTCCTCAAAAATTCAAGATTGCTCTATGCTCTGTGTAAATTTTTCTCAGTTTAGTACCATATTTCTATATGCATCTCAAGATACTATTTCCTCATAATTTACAGAAAAATTCATATTTACTTAGCCTCTTAATGAAATTAGACTTCACTTTCCAGATCACATAGATTCATCATTACAGAAGTAAATACTTACCTCTAACCTTTATATTCTTAACTAATGGTTCCTCCAAATCTTAAGAGAGGCTATCATGTCCTCTTCTCCCCCTATGCTCCACACCAGGTCTTAGGTAGCAGGAATATTTTGAGAGTTAAGCCTCAGGACCGCTAACCATCTTATACTCTCTCTGGGTTATTAGAGCTCCACTAGTACCCACCAGTTCTAGAAAACTCCTTCACAACATTCTTGTTGTAACCCATTTCCTATTTTTCTGTAGAACCCCTTCCCCTTCTCAAGATTTCCCTTTTATCCTTTCAGGAAGGTAACTGCTAGAAACTGTCTTTACGTTTTTTACCGTGGGTCTTGGAATTATTATACCATTCAGTTAAAGTCATCATTCAATATAATTATTCATATTTTATTTCTTTTCCAAAAAGATAAGATTTCAGTCTTACTAATGAATAATCATATTTGTTAACAATTCAAATTTTTTTATAAAAGTATATTGACCATACTTAGAAAATAAATTGGGGTGTTACATCTTCCCCCTCTTAAGGCAAACACCATCCTTGGTGTTATTTCATCACGAAAACAGTTTGGGATATACTTCTCGAACAGAATATTCATCTTCCTAGGTAGCCTCCCTCGGGCCAAAGTGCTTCGACTGCACTTTAACTTGGGGAATGACTCGCCTCCAGAGCGTTATTTCTCTCTGATCGAGGATACACTGAGGTTCTACCATAAATTTGTCATCTGGTTTGACCTGAAACAACAGATTCATAAGCCTCCTATTTATTGTAAACTAGAATGTAAACATAACTTACATGTACGCTCTATCAGAGTATCACATGTTTGGGGTCATGTATGTATAACTTTAGTAGAGATACATGGAACACATTATGTACCAAAATATGATTAGGTGGGTCTAGTCAATAAGCCACTGGCCATATCCATTCCAAGATCTCGAATGGCCCACAATATCTAGGAGCCAATTTGGCACAGGTTTTCCATCTCAAAGTGCTTTTCTTTGGTTTTATTCTCACGTACACGTGATCATCCACCTAAAATTTCCGAAAAGTTCTTTCCGATATGAATATATATTTTTCCTGTCTTGGTCTTCTTTCAAATTTTGTCTAATATTTTTCACTTGTCACTCCATTTCCTCTAACATATCTGGCCCTAACATCGATCTGGTTTTCAGACTGCTCCAATTCACGAGAGTCTGACATTTTCTTCCATGTAATACTTCGAAAGGGCTCATCTTAAGAGATTATTGATACCCATTATTATATGCAAATTCAATTAGATGTAAATATTTCCCCACTTGGTGGGTTGCTACATCACATACATGCGCGACATGTCTTCCTGTATTTGATTCACCCTCTCTGTCTCTATGTTAGTTTGAAGGTGGTAAGCGGTGCTGAACTGGATTTGAGTTCCCAAACCAGTAAACAGTGCCTTCGAGAGGGTTGATGTAAACTTCACATCTTTTTTGGAGATAAGGATTCTTGGAATTTCGTGTACCCTGAATAATTTTCTCATGAAGATATCAAATATTTGTACAGTCTTGTAAGTTGACTGCATTAGTATGAAATGAGCCACCTTACTAAGTCTATCCACTACCACCATTATTGAGTCATTGTGTATTTTACTTCTTGGCAATCCCGTGATGAAATCGAGGGAGATGACTTCCCATTTCCATTTTGGTACATAGATAGAGTGAAGTAATCCGGCTAGGTGTTGGTGCTATACTTTAACTTGCTGACATTCCAAGCATTTGGTCAAGTATTCAAAAATATTCCTGCGCATTCTAGGCTAGAAATAGTCTTTCCTAATTGTTGTTAGCATCTTTTGATATCCGGGGTGTCTCGCATAAGAACTTCAGTGATACTCATCCAATATCATTTCTCTTAAACTCAACCGATTTGGAATACATATCTTTTTCTAGAAAGTCAAGAGTTTCTCACTATTAACTTTGTAATCTCATGACTTACCCTACTTTTTGGCCTCCTTTGCTTGATGCCATAAAAACCGATATTTAGGATCTCTCTTTGTTGCTTCCATGATTTGCTCCTAGAACTTAGATTAAACCTGATTAACATAAAGTTCATAAATTCAATGTAGTTTTCTGCTTAAATCTTCAACAACTCAGTCCTCCCTTCCCTTCACATACTGAATGTCAAAATAAAATTCTCCTAGGAATGAATTCCATCTTTCTTGGTGGGTTTTTAAATCTAATTGCTTGAAATAACTGGTCAAACTGCTATGATCAGTTCTTAGTATAAATAGTTTTCCCAAAAAGTAGTGTCTTTAGACTCGAAGGGCATGTACTACTAATGTTAACTCTAAATAATAGGCAGAGTATCTCTGCTAATGATCCTTCAATTTCCTAGATTCATATGATATAACCTTACCCTCTTGGGTTAACACTGCCCCCACCTCTTCCTTACAGGCATCTGTGCAGACTTCAAAATTCCCACTTGGGTATGCTACCTTTAGTACAGGGGCAATAGTTAACAATTGGTATAGTTGTTCAAAAATGGTTTAACATTCCTCAATCCACTTAAAGATTCACCCCTTTCGCTGCAAGGAGGTAATAGGGAAGGCCATTTTGGAGATTCCTTCAAAAAATCACCAGTAGTAACCAACTAGGCCCATTAATGAACGTATGTCATCTACGTTCCTGGGAACTCTCCATTCCGTAATTGTTTTGATATTTTCTGGATCTGTGGAAATCCCTTCACTAGATATTACATGGCCCAAATACTAGATCTATACTTTGTTGAAATCAAATTTACTGAATTTGGCATAGAGTTGGCGTTCCCACAACATTTTCAGCACCATGCGTAAATGTTCTTTGTGTTCCTAAACATTTTTAGAGTAAATTAAAATATCATCAATGAAAGTTAAAACAAATTTATCCAAAAATGGGTGAAAAATTATGTGCATCAAGCTCATGAAAGTTGTTGGTGCGTCAGTTAATTGGAAAGGTAGCACCACAAATTCATAATGTCCATACCTGGTACGAAAGGCTATTTTGGATATGTCTTCATATTTAATTCATATCTAATGATACCCAGATCTCAGGTCAATCTTGGAAAATACCATTGCTCATTCCACATGGTCAAAAAGGTCATCAATACGGGGTAGCAGGTATTTATTTTTGACAGTTAGTTTATTGAGTTTTCGGTAGTCCATAGACATCTGCATTGTCCCATATTTATTTTTAACAAATAGTACAGGTGCACCCAAAGGGGACACACTTGGCCTAATATACTCTTTATCCAATAGTTCTTGCAACTGCATTTTCATTTCTATTAATTTTGGCACACTCATTCTGTATGGTGCTCTCAATACAAGTGTTGCCCCTGGTATTAACTCTATAGTGAAATCAATATATCACCTCAGAGGTAATACTAGTATGTTTTCAGGAAATATGTCCTTGAATTCCTAGAAAACGGGTATATTTTCCATCATTAAGGTCTCGTCCTTGGAGTTAGAAAATCCCACCTGAATTGCATGTAGCTGGTAGCCCTTTCAAATAAATTTACTCGGCTAAGATGCAGTAATGGGACGCAATCGAAGTGGATTTTTAATTCCTTACAACTCTTGATGATTTACATCTTCAACCTTAAAATGGATAATTTTCTCTTTACAATCTACTATGGACTATTTTTTTTCCAACCAGTCCATTCCCAATAAAATTTCATAGGAGCCCAAAGGAAGGATATTTATTTCTACAGTTATTTATTGTTCTGCTACATCCAAAAAAAAATTCTAGACTTTGGCATTAACTTGTCTTTTTGCTCCCGTAGCTAATTGTACTAGCCATGGATCTTTAAATTTCTAACTTTTCAGCTTACAATTTTCAACTACTCAGGGATTTATGTAACTTAAACTCGCACTACGATCAACCAAATTAGAAAAAAATTGGGATTGTAGCTTACCTTCCAGTTTTATCATAGTTGGCTAGAAATCTGCTTACCGATCTTCTAGCGCAACATTGATCCGTGGTATATTTCGAGCAACATCCTCCACCGTAGACACTTCCTCTAGATTGGCTATCTCTTAATTTCTTCTGCGATGTGGGAAATCCTTAAATTAATGTGTCTAGCCACAATCCCAGCATTGCAATGGTGGTTTTTGATATTGACCAAGGTCTGGCCTGCTAGATACCTCATTTGGTCTTTAATTAGCCATCCATTTGGGCCTTTGCAGATTTTTCCCAAATTGCTTATTTGGTGAACTCTTCACGACATTTTGTAATTTCCTGATCTGCTATTCTAAAATTTGAGGGACCTTTCTGAACTTTCCTTGATGACCAATTTTTTCCAACTTCACTGTTTTCCTTAAACTGCTGATATCACATATATGCCTTCCTAATTGCTTCAGGGTGGATATGTGAAGATGGGTTACACTTTTGTGAGAATCGGGGGCGGAAAACTGTTTTCAGCAATATTTTGGCCGAACTAGTGCTTTCGTTTAGATTGACGGCACACTGACAGTGTGGGAAAATAGAATTTTTGCTGGAGATGGGAAAACCGGCAACAAAGGTTCGGCCGCACTTTGAGTTCGACCGAACTTTTACTTTTAAAATAGTTCGGCTGAACTAGTTGCTATAAATAAATCGCCCGCGGAGTTGATTTGTTTACCGGTCTGTTTGTTCGCGCATTTTTTTGTCTGTGTTGCTGCTGGTATGTTTGTTCACATGTTTTTGTCTGTGTTGCTCCTCCCATCCGTGCTATTGGTCTATGACGACTTCAAGTGACTGAAATACCAGGTATCGGCATGCTCTTTATCTGTGTTATTAGTTATGTATTTGTAGTGCTTCTTGTTGCTTCAGCTATAGGAGTGATGCTTCTATGGAATTTTTGTTATTTTTTGTGAAGGTGAATAATAACTGTGGTAACCTGATTTTGTTCGCACATTTTTCTTTGTGCTGCTACTCCCATCTGCACTATTGGTCTCCAACGACTTCAAGCGACTGCAATACCAGGTATCTTTCTTGCTCTTTATTCAACATATTCGGTATTGTATTTGTAAAACAATAGTTCTAATTTCTAAAAAAATGTAAAGCAATTTTTTCAATATGCAAATGTATCCTAGAAGTGAATCAAAAGGCTACAACAGAATATAAAACACCAACCAAAATTTGACAATGATTGCCTGACTTTGATCTAATCCAAAACCTAACAAAACAGTGACACCTTACGGACTAAATATTAATGAAAATCTAAAACAAACAATGATCAAAATTACAATAACTTGAACCCAAGATAGTTTCCAAAACAAGTGTCAAATAAGAGACTTATCTGGATAGTATTGCCACTGCTAGAGTACTGGTTAGGGTACACTGTAATTTGTGCAAATTGACTTCCAAAACAATTCTTAATGGACTCTTACTTTCTTATAATGCATGAATCCTAAATTATTCCTCTTCCTGAGCTTATACGCTTCCTCAAATAGGAAATCCACACCTGTAATGTAACAACATTTTGTGGACCATAATAAGGAGGGTACACGCCTTAAACTATGCATGTATTTCTTTCTATAGTCTCAGACTACTTTCCATATGATTCGATCTTCAAATAGAATCAATCAGTCTCACATGAAATGTGTTTTATACATCTTTGTTAACAATCATGAGCGCGCTCTAGAAAGGTTCCCTAACTCTCTCTCTTTTAACAGTTAATGGATGTTGAATTTGAGGAAATTTTTCTCCCAGAACAGGCTGTAATTTTTCTCCACAAGGCTTACTGTAATAAAGTCCTAACCAAAACACAAGCCTTGGTTGGACTTCATGTTTCAAGGTAAAATGCCCCTACCTTAAGGGGAAGGATCAGCACTCTTCCGAAAGATAAGGAAGGTTGAATAGATCCAAAAAGCCTTTAGGGGGAACACAGGTTTGAATCTTGTTCACTACATGTAGGTCACATCTTCAAAGTTGCAGCTTCCTTAACTAAGGTAGTCATAAAAGGATTATATTTTACCTTGCTCCCCTTGAAGAATTAGTGCTACACAAATTTAATTCTGAGAAATACTTCCTTTCTCGTCTAGCAAGTCCTCAAACTGAAATTTAAACCGAACCTTTCAAAAGATGTAAACCCCTGTCCTCACAAATTATTAGGGTAGCTTCCTCAAGGATCACCGAAATTTTTAGAAGATAATTATTTATATTATTCATTCAAAAGCTTGTCTCTTAAGTGGTGATAAAGTTTTTTTTTTATATTCATATGTTGGTTGCTAAGGATGATCCTTCAGATTTATAAAGGGACTTTATAGGTGACGATTAGATATTAAAGAGGTTTTCTATAGGAATTAACATATTGAAATATTAATTGTATTTATGTCTTGTGTGCTAAGGAAGGGAGGTCGTGAACCTTATGGGAAGAGATAGTATTTGTTAAGTTAGGAGGGATACTTTTTATGAGATAGAATTAATTTAAAATGCTTCTTAAGATTATGTTTTCATAATACCCTTAATTTAATTAATTATTATCTCTTATTAATATTTGTCCACAATTTTTTTCAGTTCCACTAAAATTTTGAAATCAATGATTGGCTTAGTGAATATGGCCCTACCTAGGATGTGAAATCAGTGATTGGTGTATTTCCTTTGGTTCTTGAAGTTATTCAACTTATACACAATGATATTGTGGCAAGAATTATTTTCATATATTGACAACCATAGGTGAATTAATGATAAGGTGTCATTTTACTACCCTTTGGGGTTTTAGCCCACAAAATTGGGTCTTCAACTTAAAATTAAAATAAATTTAAAACCATAAAGAACTATGTGGGGTACAAAACATCATCGAAAATATATTTTTGAGGAGAATCTAACTAGATTGATTAGGAGATAGGAGACCACGAATTTTCATGCCAAATTTGCTGAAAAATATCGAAGTAGCTATTGGTGATTCTTGGGTTGACATCAATGACAACCACCTATCAACAGTTATAACCAAAGAATAAACCAATAATCACTCAATTGCATATAGTTATGTGATGGTCCAATCCTGCAAGGCCACGAGGCAATATTTATATGGTTTCAATGTAAAACAACCTTATGTTATAACCAATGAAAAAACCAATATTTTCTTGATTACATATGGTTATGTGATGATCTGACCCATGCAAGGCCACATGGAATTTTTTCATGGGTCCATGTCATGACTTTTCATAGGGCCATGTGGCGCCATGTGATTGGCCCACTTGCGGTCCAATAAACATGTCAGTGTCACTTCAATGTCTACTCAGATGCCATGTGTCACATTCAACCCGCGCACATGTCCAGTCAGGTTTCCAACATGGCACTAATTCATAACCAATTGTACCTACAATTTTAGCTCAAGTGTACCACATGTCCACTCCATAGACTGTCGTGTCACCTTTGGCTATTGAAATTTGTGTGTTTTGATTGAAACTTTGACTAAGCATAACTTTTTCATCTGAGCTTGGATTGAGATGTTGTTTGCATCACATTGGATTCCTTGTGACAAAATCTGCGATCTAGTTAAGGTTTCATTGCACTTTGAGGAATTTTATTCTTTATCCATTAGGGATCCTCATAGTTCAACAAGAGTGGTTGCATTCATTTAAATTCATTTTTAGAGTGGATGTCTAGCTAATATACATAATTAGGAATATTTTTTGTTATAACCCTATTTTCCACTCCATTATAGTGAGAGAGACCGAAGTTCAACATACCTCAGTTGTTGGCAAGAAGGCATCCCCTTTTGCCTTTTATTTTACTTACATGGGTATTACAAGGGATTTATAACATGTTTAATGGGTGATATTACATAATTGAGTAATTTATCATAATTATTATGTCACAATTTCATAATTATAAAATAATAATATTTCATAATTGAGATAATTGAGAAAAAATTTCTAGAGTTTGTCATCCCTAAGGAGATCAAATTGACCAACTTCCATAGTTTTTCATTCCCATGGAGATCAACTCGATCTTCTTGTCTATGAGTTGGTTAGGGGTGAATTAATGTGGAATTTTCCTAACTTGTCTAGCATATGGGTGTTCAAGAACATTTTCCCAGAGAGGGAAAAAGGCCTATATAAACTAGTCATGTAAAGGGGAAAGTAGATCTAGTGAGTTAGATATAGTGCGAGAGCTTTGTCCATTTGTTGAAGCTATCTTTGCTAGAGGTGGAGACCAGGATTACAAGTGGAGTCTTGGGCAGGACTCACGAAGCAACAACTCCTTGTGATTGAGAAATTCAGATCACAATAGGTTTGATTGCTTTTTTGTATTTTCACTCACATATTTTTTTTTCTCCTCATCTTTTACAACAATTTGAGATAGGATTTTTGTACACACCTGCATGAAAACCTCCTTCAATAGAATGACAACCATAACAAAGAGATTTTAGATAGTCACTTTTATTGGTTTTTTTAGAACTCTCTTTCTAGTTTACCATTATTTGTATCTCAATTTAGGAATTCATTAAGCTCTATCCCATAATGGTGAAGCCACATTTCCTATAAATTTTCAATCATTCTGATTTGTATCATTCCCAAGAAATTGTGTACTTGTTTCATAATTTCATACATTGCTGAATGGCATTCCCTTTAATAGTCACATGATTGAATTTTTAATATATGTGAAACATGCTCATGTGACTGTGACATTATGAATTGAAAAATGGATGAAACCCTTGAGAGATTCACATTTTTGGAAAGGTCTTATTTGTTGGATAGTCGGTGTTAACATTTAACTTTTCCATAATTACAAAACTTTTTATCTTTTTACTTATCATTTAGTTGCTAAAAGTTGAAGAATTTATGTTGGTAAATAATTAATTACCTATTTAAATCATTTACCACTTTTTGGTTTTTCGTTTTTGTGATTTCATTCATAATTTCACTT
This sequence comes from Pinus albicaulis, assembly GCA_034641835.2. Lineage (NCBI taxonomy): Eukaryota > Viridiplantae > Streptophyta > Pinopsida > Pinales > Pinaceae > Pinus > Pinus albicaulis. The sequence goes on from CM076578.1 coordinate 1,974,351,801, forward strand.
TTTTGCACTGTCAATTTCAATTTTTCACACCACATGTGCACATTCAAAGGACCTAAGGTCTTTCCCATACCAAAGTATGTTCTTAAACATGTTTTCTTGGTGATATGGGTGATTTAGAAATGATTGGGAGCGCGAAATTCCTCATTTAATACACAATATGTTTGGTTCATGCCACTAAGCCAATAATTTTAAATTCAAATGACTTAATATAACCAGCTAAATCCTGCAAAAAAAGAATAAAAAAATGTATGTTAGGGTTGTGGAATTAGGCATTGAAACAACACACCATGATATTTCAAATTTAAAAATAATGGTTTGAGTCCTAGGTAGCTTAGAATCATGTCTAGAGGTTTTTTTTCAAAATAAGGATGCACTCCCATTTGATTCTCATGATTAGGTTGTAATCAATAGTTTAAAAAACGCTCTGAGCTCCTTCAACCCAAGTGTCACCTCTTAATTATTCCAAGTTGGTAACTCCTTGATCATGGACACTTACGATATAAGCTAGTGATCAAAACATAGATTTTCCACTATGCAACTCTTGTGGGATAACTAGATTAGTTAAGTTAAATAGTTGTTTCCCCCTTGGATTTCATCACCTTTGGTGATTCACTTTAACTATATTGGTCATACCTACATTTGCCTTAGTTATTCAATTTCCTCAATATTTTTTGATACAATTTAAAGGCCCAATTAGATGTTATTATTTTCTCATGGTTCATTAGAGTGTTTTAGGTGTGTGTGAGTCTGTGTGTTTCTTTCACCATGAAAAGTATCACTAAAAAACATATTTTTTCACCATTAAAAGAAAACTTGTAAACCACTAATGCATTGCCTTAATTTTTTATAATATTAGCTTGGATGTATTCATACAATTCACTACCTATATTTAGCAACTTCATATTTGTGGTTTGAACCCAAAGCACGACATTCATGGCACGTTTTAACCTTCTAGGAAGGTCATGTCTCATTAATGTAGAAATTATACAATATGCTAAATTTAAATATTGAATCGCTTCTAAAAATCTTTGCGAAATTAAAAACACAATTTCCAATTACATAAGAATGAAGAAAGATCAATCACGCACAACACAAATAATTCCCTAGGGAAATCTTACATTTCAAAACCCCACTATTGACTACTTCAAATTATTGACACAATCATATGCTTCTTGTTACTCTTTCTATTCCTTCCTTATATTGTATTCTCCCCCTTAGATATTGTGTACTCTCCCACATAGATATTGCACTCAATTTTGCTGGTCCTTTGTTATCTTTCTTGAATACTTCAAATTATCAAATTATTGACATAATCATATAGATATTGCACTCAATTTTGATGGTCCTTTGTTATCTTTCTTGACTACTTCGAATTATTGACACAATCATATGTTTTTACCTTAATATCTTGTAGATCCCATTTCATCCAAAACACTCAAAAAGAAGTAACTACTATGTATTCCGCTTCTACTCTAGATAGAGAAAGTAACGACTCTTTCTTTCTTAACCATTAAACCAAAGACTCTTCTAAGTATAATTATACATTGTCCACTTGTACTAAATTCACAAGCCTAGTTGAATCTCCATATGTTGTCAATGTAAATTTCTCACAAGTAAATTTGTCAATGTAAATTTCTCAACTTCTACAAGTTGTATAGGCAGAGTCTGTAAAGGGCCAGGTAGCCTCTAGATCTCATCTTTTATGGAAGGTGACATATCTAGTAAATGCCCCTACATTCAATCTCTGTAATAGATCTAAATAGAAGTTCTTCATTTTAATATCCATAAAACACAACCACTTTAAGTTAAAATGTTTACATGCACGTCATTTCTCCCACAAACTAAAGGCTTCCTCCCATTAATTTTAGATGTGAATTCTACCATAAACTTTTTAAGTCAAACTTTAAGATAAACCATGTACATGTCATTTGCAATAAATGTCAATTTAATATCTAAATTCACATATTTTTAGTGGTGTCATTGTTTCACTTCCGATATTATGTTTCTTACCTTGCCAATCAGTTATTAGACTACATATATTCATATAGAACTTGCAAATTTAGCATGATGGAAATGTGAACTAATTAGTTATTAGACTACATATCTTCATATAGAACTTGCAAATAGCATGATGGAAATGTGAACTTGCAAATAGTATTATGGAAATGTGGATCTCAAAGAAAAGTCATGATTAATGCTTCTAGAAACCAAACATAATAATGTATTAGGACATGCTCCTTTAACTTGAAAATAGTACATGGTCGAAATGTGGATCTCATGACTCTTCATGATTAATGTTTCTAGAAAACAAATATAATTTAATATATTAGAACATAATTTAATGTATTAGGACATGCTCCTTTTGGCTTGGTGGAATTACCTTTGCTTTCATGATTAATGCTTCTAGAAACCAAACATAATTTAATGTATTAGGACATGTTCCTTTAGGCTGGGTGGAATTACTTTTTCTTTTTATTTCTCTCTTACACAAACACATATATATATTAAGAGATGATCCCATTTTCTTTTTTATTCATAGATCAAATGTCATTTAAATACAAGATTTATCATAATGTACAATGATTCATTCCATATTATTCATAAATTCATAATGTACAATGATTCATTCCATATTATTCATAAATTTTTTCATTGAAAAATGAACCCTTTAAATGATGAACCTAGTTAATGCTTATTCTTCATGAAGAAGACTACCTGATCTTTCAATTTGAATTTGATTATGGTTAGGTTTGTTATCTTTCTTGACTACTTCAAATTATTGACACAATCAGATGCTTCTTGTTACTATTTTTATTCCTTCCTTATATTGTATTCTCCCCCTCAGTTATCTTGTACTCTCCCACATAGATATTGCACTCAATTTTGATGGCCCTTTGTTATCTTTCTTGACTACTTCAAATTATCAAATTATTGACACAATCATATAGATATTGCACTCAATTTTGATCCAGTCCTTTTTTATCTTTCTTTACTTCAAATTATTGACACTTGATTGAATATAGATATTGAATATAGATATTGCACTCAATTTTGATGGTCCTTTGTTATATTTCTTGACTACTTCAAATTATTGACACAATCATATGCTTTTTTTAACTCTTTCTATTCCTTCCTTATATCTATTCTCCCCCTAGATATTGTGTACTCTCCCACATAGATAAATTGCACTCAATTTCATAGGCTCTTCTTTTGAAGTCAAATATATTGTATTCTCCCCCTTAGATATTGTGTACTCTCCCACATAGATATTGCACTCAATTTTTATGGTCCTTTGTTATCTTTCTTGACTACTTCAAATTATCAAATTATTGACACAATCATGTAGATATTGCACACAATTTTGATGGTCCTTTGTTATCTTTATTTACTTCAAATTATTGACACTTGATCATATAGATATCATATAGATATTGCACTCAATTTCATAGGATCTTCTTTTGAAGTCAAATATATTGTATTCTCCCCCTTAGATATTGTGTACTCTACGACATAGATATTGCTCTCAATTTCATAGGCTCTTTTTTTGAAGTCAAATAATTGGCAATAATTTACAATCTAACTATCCCTAATTTGTTTCTCACATGTTCAAATGGTTCTCTAACAAGATAATTTACAAGAACTATTCCTAATTTGTTTCTCACATATTCAAATGCTTCTCTAACAAGAGGCTTTGAAGGATCTACAACCTCCGGTTGAAGGATGAAGGGCAAGGACCTTCAAAGTAAAACCAAAGGTTGAAGATCATTAAACCAAAGGTTTAATAATACAACATTGAGTGATTCCACGGGTCCTCTACACCCTTCACACAGTGAAATTAGGATAGGTCTAGTGTTTACTTCTACAAGTTCTATAGGCAGAGTCTGTAAAGGGCTAGGTAGCCTTTGGATCTCATCTTTTATGAAAGGTGACATATCTAGTAAATGCCCCTATAGTCAATCTCTAGAATGGATCTAAATAGAAGTTCTTCATTTTAATATCCATAAAACACAATCACTTTAAGGTAAACTATGTACATGTGTCATTTCTCCCACAAACTAAAGGCTTCCTCTAATATCCATAAAACACAACCACTTTAAGGTAAACTGTGTACATGTGTCATTTCTCCCACAAACTAAAGGCTTCCTCCCATTAATTTTAGATGTGAACTCTACCATAAAATTTTTAAGTCAAACTTTAAGATAAACAATGCACATGTCATTTACATCATGATATTGTGTCATTTTTCTCATGCATTTGAAATAAATGTCAATTTAATATATATATTTTTATTGATTTTTTTTTTTCAGGGATAAGAAAACCATTAAATATGGTTGAAAAATGGAAATTATGCATAGAAGCTTCTTGCTATCCCAATTCAGGGAAAGAAATGATTACATATGTGCTTTCCAATATTGCGACTAGCAAAGTCGTCCAAAGGAAAATGAATATACTGGGAAGAACAACAAACAACGAGGCATATTATATTGGATTGATAGAAGGCTTGGGAACAATGATAAAGTATGGATCAATGGAATTGTAGTTTTCACCAATTCTGAACTTGTGTGCAACCATATGAATGGCGTGTGCCAAGTTAAAAAGGAGAGGCTAAAAGAACTGCATGGAATAGCAAAAAATATTGTTAGCCAATTTCAATTTTTTAGTATAAGGCATTGTACAAATGTGAATAAGATGTATGCTGATCTATTGCATGGGGCAATGCCAATTCATGATTCATCTATTAAAGATGAATTAGAATTATAAAAAGCAATGCCAATGCAAGATTCATCTCTCAAAGATGAATTGGTTTTGAGATGCTCTTCTTCAAAAATTCAAGATTCATCTCTCAAAGATGAATTAGTGTTAAGACGCTCCCCTTCAAAATTTATTGATGGATATTGTAACATATCTTGGATATGTTTGTGTTGTGTACATATAAATGCGCCTTTTTTAATGACCATGTGTTTTTTTCAATTATATACCAAGTGTGCTCCCACCACACCATGTAAAGCGCAACTTGATGAACTTCACATTTGCAACAAGTGAACTTCACGTTTTTATAAAATTAAAATGCGGGGACTTCAAGAAATTTTTGTTTAAATAGAATTTGTTTAAATGGAGTTTCACGCTTCTTTTTTAATGACCATGTGTTTTTTTCAATTTTATACCAAGTGTGCTCCAACCATGTAAAGCGCAATTTGGTGAAATTATCATTTTTATAATTTATTTTTTGCTTAAATTGAGTTTCACACTGTTGGGAAAAATACTGAGAGGGGGGGGGGTGAATCAGTATTTATCAACAAACATTATATCATATCAGATTTACATCATTTACTAAGTCCATCAAGTCAAGCATAACTTCATCAGGTGGTTTGCCATCAAGGACAACACATGTCAACAGTCGCATGTCTTCATCTTCATTCGTGGGTTGCCATCAAGGACAACACTCTGCATCATATTTCCAACAATATCAATTATTGCTTTGAAAGTTGTGTTCTACATGATTTGTGTACACTAATTTACCAATTGATTTTTTGAAATATATTTTGTGTAAATGTCCACCAATATATATATATATCATGGAGGATGAACAACGAATATCAACTGAATCCCATATGGGGGTTCAGGGATCGGGGGATGTTCATGGTATTTAAATATAATCTTAAATCTCCATACATGTGTGTACATACAGAATTTATTTTTTATTAACTTTGTGAGTTAAATTAGTTGTTAATAAGTTTCATTTTTTTAATTTTTAGGAGGTAAGAGGAGAAGGGTTTCTACTCCATCCATGGAGCGTGCCCATGGTTCACCCAGTCGTGGTATGGTTCACGCAATTTAATCAATGAATATGTATATGTATTTATATGTACACATAAATGTATTTTTCAATTGATTATAAATTCGTATTTGTTTATGAAGCTTCTCTCTCGTCTCGGGAGGTTGATGGTGGTTCAAATCCACTTAGAGGGCCATCAATGAGTGGTAGAAGGTTACGTGAAGGGGGTGATATTTACTCCCCCTAAGGCCAATCAACGGCTGCTGGTTCTCAGCAGGGTCATTTTGGGTCTGGTTCTCAGCAGGGTCATTCTGGGTCTGGTTCTCAGCATTGTCATGTTGGAGAAGATGCTAACCAACAACGTCAAGGTTGCCATCAATTTCAATATTTTTTTTATTAAATTTTTACAACTTTTTTTACATGTGTTTTTCCTAATATAGGAAATTATATATATATATATTGATGCAGAGGCCGAAAATGTTCCAAATAGTGGTCAAAATAGACACAGGGCAGACCACTACATTCAAGAAGAAGGTTGTCTACCCAGCACAACTTATCCAGCCAACATTTCTGATATACCATGGGAAACAAACATGGCACAATGCACCTTACAAAGGTGTGAAAAACTTCATGCAAAATTGCAGAGAGATCTCATGGCTTTGACTCTACCTGCTGAGAGTCAACAAAGCATTGAAATAGTTACACATTCATTGGGCAAAATTGTAAATATGTACAAAACTCTTGGGCCAACGACTGATACATTTGTAGAAGTGATGAGAAAGAGAAAGGAAACGGTAATGGGTCCAGATAAATGGGAGGATGTAAAAAAAAAAAGTTACAAAAGATGTGGCCAAGTCAATGTTTAATTTCAAGGAAGGGCCAAAAAGAAAAATGTTGAAGGTGCAATATTTCAAGCACCCAAATATAGCTCGCTATATGTATGATAGGCACCTTGCGGCCTATGGAAGGTTCCCATGGAACGACAAGGTTCCTGTTTATTTTGCACAAATGTTTGACGCAGAATTTTTTTGGGTATGAAACCCAACTACAATGACCTTCCGTCAAAATTTTTTGGCCCAGGGAAAGGTCGATTATATGACTGTAAGGGCGCTAAGCGAGATGTGGAGTTGCCTCACCCTGAGCCACCATTGGTGAGTCGACCTCTTCGGGTCGAAACTCTGCAGTCAGAGATGAATGCGACTTCTCAAATAAGTTGAGAAGAAAGGGATGTCATGATCGACAATGTTTATAGCAGATTGGGTGGAGTCGATGTTCGACAAAGAGCACGTGAAAATGCACGTGCCAATTTTGTGTATTGTACAGATGAAGAGATTAACAACATGAATGTTTAAGATCTCCGAATATATGCAAAAAATTATCGCAATGGTTTGCAAGACCTAATTCTTCATGAGGAAGAGGGCATCAGAACGGTATGTGTTAATGACCTTAGGGTTTGAAATTATTTTAACATACATATACATGTGTACAATTTGCAATAAATAAATATGTATGTACATGTATACATTTATTTGTATGTACATTAATCTAACAAAAATGTATGATTATATGTTAAAACACCATTTGCAGTTCTCACACATGATGCATGACGAAAATGTTAATATCACGTTCGGGACCTCTGGTTCAAACAATGTAGATGGGTCTGACCATCAAGATATGTTGGCAAATGTTAGTGTTTTTTAAGTGATTTTAAAATAAATAATTGTGCACACATGTACATGTATGTATATATAATTTGATAAAATGTTTTAATAGATACCGATTCTGTCCAATGTTTTTGGGATGGCAGTACCTTCTTCTTCCTTTAGAGATGTACCTTCTACTTCCTTGGGAGATGAGCCACAAGTATGGACAATTTTTCACAAGTTTAAAATTTATGTTTAAAAGTTATATATATATATATATATATATATATATATAAATATTCCACCTCAAAAAGTTCCATTAAAAATTGAGATATATATATATAGAGAGAGAGAGATCTATATTTTGAGTTATTTAAATTTTTTTGAATTTAGGTTCCTATAGAAGATTTCTTTAATCCGCGGACTCTAGCGACGGAGATAGGAACATCCACAACATTTGAACAAGTTGTCTTTAGTTCATTTTTTTAATATTATTGAAAATAAGTTTATATATGTACACGTGAATTTTCATTTGAAATTTTTTAATTTATATAAATTATATATATATATATATATATATATATATATATATATATTTATATTTAAATGTACATGTATATTGTATAGTTTACAGCTGCAAATGTTCCTATGGGGGCAGAACTTGTTCATCAAATGGAGAGGGAACCTCATGAGGTATTGCATGATTTTTTTGTTATATTTTGTTTTTTACATGAAGTTTTAGATATATATATTCTCACTCATTTTTAAAACATCAAATTTTAATGTTCAAGTACATGTGCATTGTGTATGTAGGTTTCCCATGATGCTTCACATGATAGGGCGCGGATTGAGACCCTGATAGGAAAGACGCTAGATCCATCTCTATTTGATGGACATGATTTGTAGATTTGATTTCAAGATTTAGATGGTCTTAAAATTTGTTAAACTTGATACAGTTTGATACTTGTGAGATCTACAATATTTGGACATATTTTATTACATTGTTAATATAATTTGTTTTGTTTCAAAAAGTTAATTTTTGGATGATTTTAGTACTTTTGGCATGTGAATGTGAAGTAATGTTGTCATCTATAAATTAATGTTGTCATCTGAACTACATTTGGCATGTTATGTAATGACACGTGTTATAATCTATTTTGTTTTTAAAATTTAAATTTTGGATGCTTGGAGTACATTTAGCATGTGAATTAATGTTGTGATCTATAATTTTTTGTTAAATTAAAAGTTAAAAGTTTTGGATGGTTTCAATCTACATTTGGCATGTGATATTTAATGTTAAATGTTTTTATTGGATAGTTGAATTATAATTGGCATGGCATCTGAAGTTTTTTAAACTCAAGTTTTGGATGGTTTCAATCTACATTTCGCATGTGATATTTAATGTTTTAATGTTGCACGATATATAATCAAAAGGTTTTTAAAACTTAAGTTTTGGATGGTTTCAATCTACATTTGGCACATGTGGTATACAATGTTAAATGTTTCTATTGGATCTAGTTGAACTATAATTGGCATGGCATGTGAAGTAACGTTGCATGATATATATAATCAAAAAGTTTTTAAAACTCAAGTTTTGAATGGTTTCAATCTACATTTCACATGTGATATTTAATGTTTTAATGTTGCACGATATATTATCAAAAAGTTTTTAAAACTTAAAAGTTTTGGATGGTTTCAATCTACATTTGGCACATGTGGTATATAATGTTAAATGTTTCTATTGGATAGTTGTTCACTATAATTGGCATGGCATGTGAAGTAATGTTGCACAAATCCCTTTAATTTTGATTTAATGTTAAATGTTTTTTAAATGTAAATCCATTTAATTTTGATTTGATGTTAAATGTTTTAAATGTTTTGATATAATGTTAAATGTTTTGATCTAAGTTTTTGGTGGTTTCAATCTACATTTAGCCTATGGAAGACCCCATGTGTATACAATAGATGCGTTGAAGAAGGGGAGGTGGGGGTAAGGATGGAGGGGGTAGGAGTGCTGGCTCTCGCCCTCCTCTTTCCATCCATGACACAGGTAGCCACCCTCCTCCAGCAAGAAATGAAGCACAATTTTAGTTCACTAGTGTTATGGTCAGACCGCGAATTATGGCGACCATTTCCATCTCTTTTCAGTAGGAGCCGCAAGATCAAGGTGCTTCTAGTTCCAGGAGGCGGTAGAGAAAGTCCACCATCCCAGCCCATCAACTCCAGGACACCAGAAAGTTGTCAGCTCTTCCAGTCAAATCCACCTCGATGAGCTCCAGCAGCGATGGCATGAGCAACGAAAACTCCTCCCAGCACTCCAAGGGAATAGATGATGATCTGGAGGACTACGTTTGTCCAATTGTGGAGGAGAATCCTCCTACACACATCGATAGCTAGTCTAATGTCAGGTACTCTTTAGCTTTTTCTCAGTTATGTGCAGTCCCTTTTCTATTTTTTTGAGTCATACCCCCTGTGGTGTTGGCTAGTTAGGCAACCTAAGAGACAAGTCTCGCTATGTATATTATGTTCATTAAATTTATATATGTGTAAATCCTTTAATTTTGATTTAATGTTAAATGTTAAATATTTTGATATAATGTTAAATGTTTTGATCTAAGTTTTGGATGGTTTCAATCTACATTTGGCCTAGATGGAAGACTCCCATGTGAAGAATTGTTCTGATTGAATCAAAAAGAGTAAAGAAGCAGTTGTATATATGTAAATCCATTTAATTTTGATTTAATGTTACTTAAATGTTAAATGTTATGATCTAAGTTTTTGATGGTTTCAATCTACATTTGGCCTAGATGGAAGATACTCCTATTTGAAGTATTATTTTGATATATTCAAAAAGATTTTAAAGTAGTTATATGTAAGTCCCTTTAATTTTGATTTAATGTTAAATGTTTCAAGATATAACATGTTAAATGTTTTGATTTAAGTTTTGGATGGTTTCAATCTACATTTGGCCTAGATGGAAGACTCCCATGTGAAGTATTGTTTTGATTTAATCAAAAAGAGTAAAGAAGTAGTTATATGTAAATATCTTTAATTTTGATTTAATGTTAAATGTTAAATGTTTTGATATAATGTTAAATGTTTTGATCTAAGTTTTGGATGGTTTCAATCTACATTTGGCTTAGATAGAAGACTCCTATGTGACTTGTTAATTTTTTTGATTTAATCAGAAAGTATTTAAAACTCAATTTTTGGATGGTTGAAGTACATTTGGAATCTTAATATTGCTTTTGATCTCTACATGTAGTCTTGTTTGAATGAAAAAATTTCCAATAGGAAGAACATAGCTTTTCAATGCAACTAACCATGTATCAATTGAGCTCTAATTGAAAAAAGATTTTAAAGAAGTAGATATATGTACAAATTATCCCTTTAATTTTGATTGGAAATATAAGTCTAGTACATATATATGTTTGTTGAATTTGGGTCAATGTCGTTAATGCACTCAAATAGGTAGCCTTGTTGATTTATAATTTGGTAAATTGATGACATTTAGTTAATTGCATTCTAGAACATAGAACATATATCCGACCATTGGACAGACAAATTTTGTACTAGATTTTCAATCAGGAATAGAGATGTGGGTCAAATCCCACCAAAAGTCGGAGAAGTGCTCCGAGTCTCTTGTCTGAAAGGAATCTTCGTACAAAACTATATTGTGGATGATTTATTTACATTGCATGGATACTTTTTACTAGAAAATCTCACAAGAAAAATTGGGCACATTAAGTTTTTGTATATATCCAATACGATTTTTTATCAATGCAAATAGAAAAACTACTTTTAGTTAAAATTGCATTCTAGAACATATATATTGAGTACATTTAAATCATTTTTCATCAATGCACATAGTAAAACTACTTGAAAAATTAATTTCATTCTAGAATGTATATATATCCAATATGTAAGTAACATTTTTCATCAATGCACATTGAACATATCCGACCATTGGACAAACAAATTTTGTAATAGATTTTCAATCAAGAATAGAGATGTGGGTCAGATCCCTCCAAAATTCAGAGAAGTGCTCCAAGTCTCTTGTATGAAAGTAATATTCGTGCAAAACTATACTGCGGATTATTTATTTACATTGTGGATACGTTTTACCAGAAAATCCAACTAGTTTTTCATCAATGCACATGATAAAACTACTTGAACAATTAATTTCATTCTAGAATATATATATATATATATATATATATATATATATATATCCTTGATACATGTAACATTTTTCATCAATGCACATGTATATATCCTTGATACTTTCAGTTGATGCTAGAGCACGTGCACAGGTACCAAAACAATTTGTACATGTGCAAACACTTGCACAAATAACATAAGCAGCTCAATTTTTAGTTTCAAATGTACTGGAAGTTTGAAAAAAAAATTAATCCAAAGAGAATAAATTGTTGGGAAATTCAATCAAAAAAATTCCAATGGAATGCCATCTTCAATAATCTGTTCATGATCGGATTTTGATATTTTCCATTTTTTAACTTTTGTTTTTCTCTTTGATTGAACCTCTATCAACTTTATGTGTGTTGCACACACCAAGTGACTATATTGACAAGTTATGGAATCAGGCTCATAGTCTTCAAAGTAAACAAATTCCTCACTTTGATTAGTTTGTTTGAAAAAATAACCTTTCAGTATAATAGATCCTCTGTCATATTGAAATCCGTGATCATTATATTTTTCTAATAATTTCATTTTTTGTTCAGTGCAATGCATCAAATAATACTTAACATTTTCATCGTTGTCAATAGGTGAAATTACAGGAAAAACATCTCCTCCATAATAAAAAAAACTTTTAAACAAAATTATACATATTTAAATTTATTTCTAGATCCTTAAATCATTAGAAAGCAATTCAAATGTTACCTTCTCTAACAAGATCAGAAACTCGATCACCATTAGATGATATTGTAGTTTCCTCTGATTTCATTTCTTTAAACATTGCAACAGACATTTTTCCCTTTGTATTTAGCTCTGTATGTTTCCAATATTTTACATACATGTTGTTTTCACAAACGTCATTAGATTTTTTGTTGTCTATGCAAGCATCACAAAAACAATAATATTTTCTTTTATCCAATTCAAACACATTTCTGGACGACTTTGTTTTAATTGAGTGCAATTTTCGAGTCCCTTTTATTGTTTCAACGTCATTTCCAATTGATCTATCTACGTCTTCGATCCCAATATGCCAGAAAAACCTTTATATGGAAAATTAAAAGAAGAATTTGTAAATATGTTCTTACTTTTGAACAAGATGTTATGGAATGGTTTACTGAAAAACTTGATAATTCATTCAATACATTTGAATTAATTGTAGTTGCCTTTAAGGACAAGTATGGTGATAAAAGGGAAGATAATCATTGCATGATAAATGTACACAATGTTTAAAATTAGATTTCCAATAAAAATTAAATTTAATGTACCTTCACACTTCCCTTGATGGTTTAGTCTCATGGCTTAGAACAACGATGCACCATTGAACAAATTCTTTAGCATTCAAAAATCGGCTTGTAGAGGGGTTCATTTTATATCTTCGAAGTGCTCATTTTATGCATGCTTCTGCACCGTCATGTTCTCTTTTTCCATGGCCAGTCTTAAAGAAATTCCAACAATGTTTAATGCATGTTTTCTGATGAAGACAACACAACCAAAAGAATGATCATGCAAATTTGAATTGACCTGCGCATCCATCTGACCATATCCAATGTTCATTGAATGTTATTCCACGATTTTTCAAGGAATCATAAATTTTTCCAAAACAATGTTGTACAAAATATGTATCATGTGTACGATCGTCATTGATATAAAAGTGATATTCTTTAATGATATGTCGATTTTCACTCATGCTTTCTATATGATCGACGTTTTGTTCAAAATGTCTATATAGAATATGGACGATCATGGAGACTTGGTCAGAATGATAGTATTCACTATGAATTTCTTTTTGTGGAACAAATGTGTAGTTTTCTGCAAAATCAATCACTAACAAAATGGTCCCTGGTGAAAAAAATTCACGAGAATTTTTGAATTTCAAGTCTTGCCATCGAGCTTTATGGTAATGCTTGGTGTATTTGTAAATTTCTACCTCAAACTTTCTCAAAAAATCTATCACAAAAATTTCGTCTTCTAGTAATTCAATTCTTTTAACACTATTTGCACCTTGAATCGATGTACCGATATATTCATATCTCTTCCATTTCACTTTCATGTTGGAAAATGATTGATCATTTATATCAGTACGATATTTGTTTTGAAATTTAGTCAAATTTCCACAATCATCGCATTTTTTACCACCAACACATTTCTTTTGTAAAATAGTTCATCGCTTTCTCTTTCACATAGAATTTGAGATATGAAATCACGGGTAGTGGAAGGAGGAGGTGAATCCTTCCATAATGTTCTACCAAAATCAAGGAATGTGTCATAATATAACTCAAATTCCACATGATAACAACAACAACAAGTGTCGCGTACGGTGATAGGTTTTACATACCATGGTTTTTGTTGAACAAAATCACTGAGTGAAACATGAATTTGACGATTCTCTTCTTTGAACTTGTTGAATAACTCTATCTGAGTGGTTTCCAAGAAATATTTTTCATGTTCTTCGTACTGATTTTGTGCTATTCTTCTTCACATCACATGCCTTGCAGTTGGCGAAACACGCGAATTTTTCTTCCAATATTCATATATTATTTTTTTAACATTTTCTCCAAGTCTATCTTTGTATGGTTTCCTACAAATAGCTCTCCAACAAGCGAGTTCATCATTTACATCTACTTGCAGCCGAAATTTCCGATGTTTGTGCAAAGTTTTTCGTGAGGTTCCTAATGCTCGTGCCATAGATGTTACCAAACGATTCTCTTTAGTACTTGATGAAACCATTGCCATATGTATTCCTCTACGTACAATTGAAACATTTTTATCTCTAGATTTCTTAATTGAATTTATAGTACTACTTATATTTTGTATCACATTTTCCTTCATTTTTTTATCTTTGGTTGATTTTTGAATACCCAGTAGTGTCGTAGCTTCTTTTATTTTCCTTAACGATAGGAGACCTTTCAACATTTGAGCTTGAACTGTCACCCGCTCATTTAAGAAATACTTTTCAAAAATGCAGTTAACACGATATCGTATAACATGGTCAGGTTTTTTATCTCCATATCTGTGAGTGTCAACATTTTCTAACATCTCATCGTCGACACTGATTTCATCTGTACATATTCGAAAAAATAGTACATAATAAGCTTACATATGAACAATAAATAACTAAATTAATAAATATATGTATAATTTCAATAATACGTGCATGTGTTCAATATATATATATATATATATACATACCTTGTGATTCAATTTCTTCATTTGAATTTCTTTCAATATTTTCACCATCTTCAATCATTGGTTCAATACCTCTTTCACTTTCTCTTTCAAAATTTTGTATCTCATCATCAATGTTTTGAGGAATATCTCTGTTTGTTTACATTAAAAAAATATTTAAATTCAAATTAGTTCATGAAATAAAAATTAAACTTCACATTTTACACTAGGAAAATTTTAAATATATCAATAGATCATAATATTTACATTTACATACCTGCTTCAATTTCTGCTTGAGGTTGATTTTCCCCTTCAATATTTGAGAGGGCTTCTATCTTTCTTTTGCGAGATTGTCTCGTCTCTTCTCTACATTCCTCAGGGTCTCTTTTTCGATCATATTTTCTAGCACAAGTCCTTCAATTTCCCATGATAATAGAGTATGAAGTTCAAAAAATTTCCTTCAAAAAATTAGACAATAACTCAATTAGAAAAAGCATCACAAAAGATTTAATTTAAAAAAAAAAATCATTTTAATTTTTTTGTAAAAAATACATACTCCAATCCAAAACACTTACTTTAAAAAAATCGAGAAAAAAATGTCTTAAAAAATGAAACGAAGCTCAAAACATTTACTTTAACTCAAAACATGTACTCTAAAAAAATGTCACTTCAAAAAATGCCTCCAACTAAAAAAAAAAAGTCACTTTAAAAAATACTTTTAGAAAATGTCTTTTCGAAATTAAACCCAACTCCATACTTTCAAAAAAAATGAAGCACAAAAAACACCCAAAAAAATGTATAACATACCTCCAGGAAATGTCCTTTGAATGTACGTCCAAGAAAATTTCTTAAACCCAAAACAATTATTTGCAAAATCAGACCATCTCCAATAATTCGAAATTAAACACAAATCCATACTTTCATAAAATGAAAAAAAAACATCCAAAAAAATGTATCACATACCTCCAAGAAATGTCCTTTGAATGTACGTCCAAGAAAATTCTTTAAACCCAATTTTTTTTTTTTCAAAAATCAAACCATCTCAAAGAAATGTCCTTAAACCCAAAACAATTCTTTGCAAAATTGGTCCGCCTCCAAGAAATGCCCTTAAACTCAAACCTCCAAGAAATTTCTTCAAACCCAAACCAAGACCTTTATAAAATCAGATCAAATGTGTGAAATGTGCGAAAATTATGAATGATTTTGCGGCAATTTATATTGTCGCGAAATGTGTTTTAGGAGGGGCACCGCGAAATTTTTCGGCCGACGTAAAATTAGATTACAGTTCGACCGAAATTTTATTAAAATTTCGGCCGAACTTCGATAAATAATTCAGCTAAACTATTAATTCGTTAGATTTAATGGGTCGTCGGTGCAAAAAATAGTTCAGCCGAACTAGCGCGTCACCAGTCATGCAGATTGACGTTTCTGCAACTTTGGACTGATTAAACTCCATGAAACATTCTAAATTAACTATCGAAACCAAGACAAGCATTTTCATAGTTGAATCTACTTTCAAGAAATATAACTTTTATGGAATTTCATAAATATTTACTAATTTTAATTAATTTTCTAATAAAATGGGTGCAAACAATTTCTGAGGGTCATTGTGATTCAGTGAAATCAAAATTCTCTATCTCCCAAAATCTAATTGGTAGCTTTTATATTTTTAGTTTATAACTTATATGTTAAGAAATTTGTTGCGTCGCAAAACATATCCAAAATATGCATTTTTTTCATATTGGACCAGTTCAAAAAATTCTAGTAATTACGATATGCATCATTGGCTTTGTAAATATGACGAAATCAAGGTAGACTTTGTCTAGATTGTTGTAACACATTTTGTTTTCTCAAAAACACAAATTTTCAATGAATACAACATTGTGTATTAACATGAATTCTTATGAATCCTTTGATTGTTAAGAAACACGCACTCAAAGAAATGCTAAGTTGACATATCAAATCTACATAAAAAAATTTCGAAAAATAAGTAATAGAAAGCTAACAAAAGGTTTGACAACTTTTATTTTTATCGCAAAATGAAATTCTAAACAAAAAAATTGTTATAGTTTGCAGAAAGTTGAAGAACAAAAAAAAATGAAATTTTTTTCTCAAAAAAGGGCAAAAAATGTAACCTAACATCACGTTTTCACCCTTCATCCATCATCTTTGGATTAACAAATTCAATCCTCTCCTTCATGTGAGTAGGCAAACTACTAAAAAATCATTGCACTTTTTCTTTGTCATCCCTTAAGTATAGTACATACCTTAATAAGGAGGTAAACTTAGTAATGAATCCATCCATAGATAATTGACCCAACATTAAATCATGAAACTCTCAATATTTTTCTTTATAGAATCATTATGTTAGATATTTTTCTTTAAAGTACTACTGAAATTCATCTCAGGTCACATTTTGATACTCAATCCCACGCACATTTTTCACTTCCTCCCACCATAATATAGCTTTCTCCCGAAATTGATATATTTCCAAGTGGGTCTTGAGTTTCTTGTTGTATTCATATACTTGTAAATATTTATTCATGTTTATATCCAAGATTTTTCCATTTCCTCAGCTTCCCCATCGAAATTGGGAGGCTTAATTTTTCGGAATTCACCTTATAATTTGACTTTCTATTTCTTCAATTCTGGTTGATCTGAAACATTTCTAGATTCAACTTCATTATACATTCTACCTTTATTACTTTGTTGAGTATGACTCATTGTTGGATTATCATGAGCTTGTTGTTGTTGCTCCCCTTCCCCATGAGTGTGCCTATCGGGGCTAGGCTGTGCAGTGGGAGGAATTTTCTTATCTAAAGTACTCTAAAGTATTCTATCTTGCTCCCTCATTAGGCTTTCATTATCACTTTGGACCTGAATCATCTCTGCCTGAATTTGTTGTACTATATCCAACAATCTGGTGGTCTATCTTTGTTGCTCTTCCAACAATCTGTTGGTTTGCTAGTGTTGGTCCACACTTAGTTGTACCCACATTTCAGGATTAATCTCAGGATTGGTCTGGGGTGGGACTTCCCCCATCATTCTTGGTGTCTGATGACTGGATACTATACTCATTGAATACTTTTCAATTTTTTGTCATTGTATATTTTATCTGTAAAATTTTAAACAAATATTTAGAAATACCAAAGTTATATTTAGTGGCCCATCTCGCCCTAGCTCGAGAGGTTAGGATAACTAACCCTCTCCCCGCTCACCGTTCCGGTTCATTCGTTGTTGTGCTGAGATGGAGGTTGCCACTCTGCAACTGCTGTGAAAACTCCTTGAGGTTATTATCACATTATGGGTTGTGTTGTTTGGCTTAGAACAAGAGATAACATTGTTATTTTTATTCGGTATGGTGGGTATGTTTTACAGGTTTCTCCTTGTGTGATTTATCATTCAACTTCCATTGCTTTCTCTCCACAGGCTTTGCAGTTCTCCAGGTAAGTTAGTTGAGATCATGTTGTTCCATCCATTTTTAATTTGAGCTATCTTCTTCTATGAAAATTATTTCTGAGAGGTTTTATGGCAAAGTGTTAGATGTCTATTGATAATTTACAATTGTTTCGATTTTAACTCCATTTTTTGGGTTGTATTCCCGGCTTGTTACTCTTGTACAATGTCGAGAAAAGTCGACAAAGGAACCTGAATCGCTGAATTAAGCCCTCCAAGTCTGTGGCCTCCGTTTTTCGAAGGTAAGCTATGTTATTTCACAGGTTATTTACTGCAATATTTTTGGGTATTTTCTTTCTCATTTACATTTACACTTTTTTCTTCACATTACCCTACTCATACCCTTCTTCTATTGTTTTCAAGTACACATTGAGAGGAGAGAGTCATCTCGTCATTCCCTCTCTCTGCCACCTCATTGTGCATCTTAACACTTACTCCTTTACCCTTTTGTGTTTGAAGGATTAGTGTACACTGATTTCATTCCTAAGTTCTGAGGATTGCGTCCTCTCTTTGGATAGAAGCAGCATCTATTTCCCATACCGTACATGCAAGTTTTTACTATGAGTCTCTTCGGAGTTTTGAAGAGGTTTTAGGCATATATATATATATATATATGGAATTAAATATTTTTTTTGTTTAAGTTATTGTTTCCACTGTGGTTCCCTCCCAACGAGGAGTTTTATAGCCTATGGCACTCTGTTGTGTTACTAAATTATGTATTTAGTTTTCATTTTGGCATAATTGTGCACTGTTCATAATATGTAACCCTTAGGGCTATGATGTATATTAAATATAGTTATTACTATCGACACATTTTATCAGTTTTAAGGCTATAAATATATTTGGTATCTTTCAACTAGAAATGTTCATCATTACTCATACTTTATATTCTTTGTTTTGTTTTATATGGTGGAAGTTCGAATATCGTTGTGGGAGTGTTTCAGTTGGAAACTCTATATGTATTTCGGCAAGGCTATATATATATATATATATATATATATATATATATATATATATATATATATATATATATATATATAATTTTATTTTGTAGTTTCAATATATGTATTTTTTCCTTTCAATGCTTCTGCGATTTCTATAGGTTTTAACCTTGAACATAAATTATCTACACACGAATCTTATAACAGAAAATAAACAATAGCAAGAGCATAAAACATAAAACAGATAAACATAGAGATTTTCCCTTGGATCCCAAATCGGGACAACCAACTTGATTTTTCATTATATTCCTTTTAGTGTTACAACACATATATATACATGTCGAACCATACATAAACCCCAATCCATTAACCCTAGATTAGAACATAACCGTAGTTCCCTTGACCGAATCTACAAAATACTAGGGGTTGAAAACCATCATACCCCAGAAAAACCATATGCAAACTCATGCATAAAACATGGGTGGGTCCGCCTATGAGTGGGACTACACACCAAAAAAAAATTTCGCTGGGGCGCTGCCCTAGACCCCGACAGGGGGGGCTTTCGCCCCCCCTGTGACCCCCCTGCTATGCCTGGCACAACATACAACGCGTATGGCTAGTCGTGGAAAGAATATAACACACACCCAACATTCTCCCACTTGTTTTTTTCTTTCCAAAGGGGGCCACAGGAGAGCTTAGTCATTTGGCCAATTATTCAACACCAAGAGAACTTCTGAGTGCTTACAGACTTCGTCAATGCATTTGCAACATTCTTCAAAGTGTCCACCTTTACCAGCAACACCCTTTTAGCCTCAGCCATATCTCTAACAAAGTGATATTGGACATCAATGTGCTTTGTCTTTGAATGATAAGAAGGGTTCTTAGCCAAGAAAATTGCACTTTGGCTATCACAGTCTATCCTTATAGCTTGTTGTAACAACCCCATACTTGAACACAATCTCTGCAACCAAACTGCTTCCTTGCTTGAATGAGTGGCTGCTATGTATTCTGCCTCTGTAGTTGAAAGCACCACTATAGACTATCTTTTACTCATCCATCTGACTGCACCTCCAAATAGGTTAAACACATACCCACTTGTAGATCTTCTTTGGTCCAGATCTCTAGCCTAGTCTGCATCAAAAAAACCACGAATGTCCTAATCCTGGTCTTCCTTGGTAGCACAAGCCATAATCACTAGTGCCACGTAAATATCTGAAAACCCGCTTCACTGCTATCCAATGCTCCTTCCCTGGGTTTGACATAAACCTGCTCAATACTCCCACCACATGTACACATCATGTGATCTGTCATGACCATTGCATATCGGAGCTACCTCACACGCACGCCTTGGAATACGGGACATATCCTCCTCTTCTTCTTGTGTCTTGGGACACTATTCAACAAACAACTTTTCACCTACAGGAATAGGAACACTCACCATTTTACTATCCTGCATATTGAACCTCTGCAATATAGTCTCAAAATACTTCCTCTGGTTTAACCAGAGCTTCCTCTTTGCCTGATCTCTCTTAATTTCCATGCCCAAAATATAGTTTGCAGCACCAAGATCCTTCATGTCGAATTTGGAGAACAGTTGGGTCTTCAAATCTTGGATAATTTCTTTGTCATTTCCAATCAACGAGATATAATCCACATACAAGACCAAATAAATAACACGGTCACCAATTAATTTAAAATAAACACGGTGATCCTCCTTGCTTTTGGTGAAGCAAAGTCCCCGTATATAGGTATCAAATTTCTGATACCACATCCTTGGTGACTGTTTTAACCCATACAGAGACTTCTTCAACCTGCATACTAGTTCTTTCTTACCCTTCACCATAAAGCCTTCAGGTTGCTTCATGTATATCTCCTCTTCTAGATCCCCATGAAGAAATTTTGTCTTCACATCCATCTGTTCTATCTCAAAATCAAATGCAGCAGCAACAGATAAAAGTAATCTAATAGAAGTAACTTTAGCAACAGGAGAAAAAATATCACCAAAATCAATTCCCGGCACCTGGGAATAACCTTTGGCTACCAACCGAGCTTTGTATTTCTCCACCTTTCCTTCTACATTCATCTTCTTCTTAAACACCCATTTGCTCCCAATGGGCTTCCTTCTAGCCGGCAACTCCACCAAATACCATGCCTCATTTTTATTCAAGGATGTCATTTCATCAACCATGGCCTCCTTCCAGAGTTTTCCATCCTCTAAATATACTGCCTCCCTGACAGTTCTGGGATCATCATCAGTTATAGTTGAGGCAAAACCTGAACAGAAAGCAGATGGACTATACCTTTTTGGTTTCCTTCTTTCTCGAATTGATCTTCTCAAAGCTGGGGTTTGTGGCTCTTCCTCTTTTGTTGTAGAGTCTGATTCATACTCCTTTAGCTCAAACTCTATCTTCTCAGGTTCCTTTGGTAGGACTTCACGTGTAACAACAACTTTCACCTCTCTAAACACCACATCTCGGCTATACACAACCTTCCTTGTTTCTAGGTTCCAAAGCTTGTAACCTTTTAAACCATCCTTATACCCAATAAAGATGCACCTTTCAGATTTATTATCCAACTTGGTCCTTTTCTCCTTTGGAACATGTACATATGCACCACATCCAAATACCCTTAGATGTGAAAGAGAGGGTTTCTTACCAGTCCATACCTCATGTGGAGTCTTATCCTCCAACGCTGATGAAGGTGATCTATTAACTAAGTAACATGCAGTCTCCACTGCCTCTGCCCAGAATTCTTGTCCTAACCCGATACCATTGAGCATGCTTCTTGCCTTTTCCATCAGTGTTCTATTCATTCTTTCTGCAACTCCATTTTGCTGAGGTGTGTATGGAGTAGTCTTCTGTCGTGCTATACCACACTTCTTACAGAACTCTTCAAATTCATTCTTGCAGAACTCCCCACCATTATCTGTCCTAAGCGCCTTTATCTTCTTCTCTGTCTGGTTTTCCACCAGAGCCTTAAATTCTTTAAATTTTTCAAAGACTTCAGATTTCTTCCTCAAGAAATATATCCATGTATTCCTTGAGAAGTCATCTATGAATGAAACATAGTACACATACTTTCCCAGTGATGGAACTGACATAGGTCCAAACACATCACTATGCACAAGTTCTAATATCTTGTTCGCCCTCTTAGCACTAGAAGGAAAACTCACCCGATTCTGCTTCCCATATACACAATGTTCATAGAAATCAAAATCCAGAGATCAATTAGACATACCTTCTACCATGCCATTTCTATGTAGAATCTGAAGGCCCTTCTCTCCAATATGTCCAAGCCTTTGATGCCATAGCATGGTATTTTCTCCAGAGAAAACTAGGCTTTCCGCTCTACTTTTAGGAACCACAGAGCTGTTACACCCATCAATAACAGTGCTACCTTGTAGCTTGTACAGAGTTCCAATCTGAACTCCCCGCATTAATACCAATGCTCCCCGAACCATCTTGCAGGCATCTTTCTCGAACACTGTTTTTACACCTGCATCATCCATCTTGCTTACAGAAATCAGATTTCTGGCCAATGTAGGAATATGCAGAACACCAGGAAGTGTTCTAATCCTTCCACCTTGCAGCTTCAGCTTGACCTTTCCATGTCCGACGATTCTAGCCTTCCTATCATCCCCTAGGAAGACATCACCACCATCATATTTCTCATACTCGCAGAACCACTCCCGATGGGGAGTGAAGTGAAAGGATGCACCTGAGTCAATCAACCATGGCTCATGATCTACATGTGTATTTGAAGAAGAAGCCAAATACACATCCCCACCTTCATCCGAGGTGGTTTTTGCCTCTACAGAAGGAGCATCATCAGATCCCTTTCCTTTCTCAGGAGCTTTAGATCTGCACTCCTTTTTGTAGTGCCCTTCCTTTCCGCATTTCCAACATACCTTTACAAACTTTCCAAGAGATTTAGATCTCCCTCTAGATTTAGATCTCCCACTCGAAACCTTATTCTTGTTTATGTTTTGGGACCTTCCTCGTACAGATAAGGCATCTCCATTTTGACCCTCCATATTTCTCCATCTCATTTCCTCCGACAGCAAGGCTGAGACAATGTCATCAAAATTTAAGGTAGTTGTATTGCTACCTATTGCAATAACTAGACTATCCCACGAGTCTGGTAGAGAAAACAACAAACTGATGCACTTATCTTCATCTGAGATTTTAATATCAACAGATGACAGCTGACTTACCACAGTATTGAAGGCGTTCAGACGCTCTGTCACCGAGTATCCATCCTTCATCCTCAGGTTATACAGCTTTTTCCGCAGGAACAACTTATTCACTAGAGACTTAGATTGGTACAAAGTCCCAAGTTTTTCCCAAAAAAATTTCGTCGTAGCTTCCCCAGATACATTCAACAATACTAAATCTAAGACACACAACTGTATTGTGCTCTTAGCCTTCCGATCCAGTTTCTTCCAGTCTTCATCTGACATTGCCATTGGTTTAGTACCTAGATCTACTGCGAACCACTGATATTTATCCACCAGTAGATCCTCCATTTTGAGCTTCCATAACTCAAAGCTCTGGCCATTAAATTTCTCGATCTCTATCTTCCCACCGCTCGCCATCTTCTTTCACCACAAGAATCGAACCCGTAGATCCCCCACTGAATAGGGTCTACCTTAGGCCTGAGCAAACACCCATCAGCAGCAAAGGCGTCCCCTTGAAGCCGAAACAGCTCTGATACCAAATGTAGGTTTTAACCCTGAATAGAAATTATCTACACATGAATCTTATAACAGAAAATAAACAATAGCGAGAGCATAAAAAATAAAATAGATAAACACAGAGATTTTCCCCTGGATCCCAAATCGGGATGACCAAATTGATTTTTCATTATATTCCTTTTAGTGTTTGAACACATATATATACATGCCGAAGCATACTTAAACCCCAATCCATTAACCCTGGATTAGAACATAACCGTAGTTCCCTTGACCGGATCTACAAAATACTAGGGGTCGAAAACCATCATACCCCAGAAAAACCATGTGCAAAATCATGCATAAAACATGGGTGGGTCCGCCTATGAGTGGGACTGCACACCAAAAAAAAAATTCATCGGGGCGCTGCCCCAGACCCCGACAGGGGGGGCTACCGCCCCCCCTGTGACCCCCCTGCTATGCCCGTTGCAACGTACAACGCGTAGGGCTAGTCGTGGAAAGAATATAACACACACCCAACAATTTCTTTATAATGGCCCTTGTTTTTAATGTCGTAGTTATTTGACCAGAAGACCTTGAACTCGGCCCTGCCACCGTGAGGCTCGATTCTAAACTTATGAGTCCATTTTCTTCTTTATTATCATTACAGAAGCTTTAAACAATGTTATTTATTTTCTGTAATTATATGACCTGTTATTCCAAATTCTCTTGTAAAATTTTTTAAATAAACCTTTCATGCTTGAATAGAAACTTTTCGAAAACAGGGTAGTTAAATTCTAGCAATACTATTTACAAAGTATATTTTTATCATTCTACAAAAATTCAGGATTGGTCTATGCTCTGTGTAAATTTTCCTAAGTTTACTACCATATTTCTATATGCATCTCAAAATACTATTTCCTCATAATTCATAGAAAAAATCATATTTACTTAGCATCTTAAGGAACTCATACTTCACTTTCCAGACCACCCAGATTCATCATTACAGAAGTAAATACTTAACTCTAACCTTTATATCTTTAACTGAGGGTTCCTCCAAACCTTGGGAGAGGATATCATGTCCTCTTCTCCCCTCTTGCTCCACAATTGGTCTTAGGTACGAGGAAGATTTCCAGAGTTAAGCCTCAGGACCATTGTCCAACTTATACTCTCTGTGGGTTATTAGAGCTCCACTGGTACCCACCAGATCTAGAGAACTCCTTCACAACATTCTTGTTGTAACCCATTTCATATTTTTCTGCAGAACCCCTTCCCCTTCTCAGGATTTACTTTTTATCATCATGGAGAAGGTAACTGCTAGAAACTTCCTTAACCCTTTTTACCCCGGATCTTGGAATTCTTTTACCATTTAGTTAAATTCATCATTCAAGATAATTATTCATTTTTTATTTCTTTTCAAAAAATATAAAATTTCAGTCTTACTAATGAATAATCATATTCGTTAACGATTCAAATGTTTTTATAAAAGTATATTGACCATAGTTAGAAAATAAATCAAGGTGTTACATCTCCCATCATTTGAAGGTTTTCAATAATCGGCCATTGAAAGGTCCCCGAAGGAAGCTTATGTTTTCTTCCCTGGAATAAGAAGCCCCATGATGCCACCATTACAAGAAGATGAGTTTAATATGAAAGTACGGGAATTCATGGACCGACCACTCAGAAACCAATTCAGTCACCATTATCACTCGAAGCTCCCTAGGTAGACGGCTCCACAGGCTGACCACATCTTGAATTTTCAATAGAGATAAACACAGAACCAAACAACGATGTGTGATATCTTAACTAACAGTCCCATGCAAAATCCAAGAGGCCCACGTAGTTTATCCGTAACCTAAATAAAATTTTCATTTATTTTTCATTTTGTGTGATCTTCAAAGGATATTTTACAGAGTTGTTTAACAAAGTTACAGAATGTTAGATTTTTTGAATGGTTTTTTTAATAGTGGAAATGGATTTAGACCAAATTTTTGGGACACCCAAAACAATGATGTTTGACAGTTGTAACTTAGTTTTTCAAAAAAATCTACTATATTTTACCATAATCTTGTAAGAATTTCCATCATTTTCAAGTAATAAGGGAGGGACGCCATTAGTTGGGCACCCTCCATTCCACACAGGCAAACCACGTGGTCACCATCGGGAAAATGGAACGACACGTGCCACTTGGATGTTTCCACCTATTGCGGTTGGTGAGGTTAATAAATTTCATGGTTTAGAGTATGTCTAGGGTTTGGTCCGCCTTTTTTACCTCCATGGGTCTGCATCACTATGCATTATTTTCTGGTCTTGGTGTTTGGGCAGTGACCTCCGCCAGTAGCTGGTTTGTGAGGCACCAGTAGTTGTTCACTTGGTCTTCATATCTAAAGCTGTTCACGATCATATCCATTTTTCTTGTGGTTTGGTACTCCTCATCCCTGCATGGCTTTATGGACCTGTTCGTTTGGTTCAATTGTTCTTGGCTGGTCTTCAATTGTTCTTGGCTAGTCTTCAACTATTCTTGGTTGCGCGACATTGTTAGACTATTCGTCCAGTTTTTTCATTTGCAATATTTTTTAAACGGTTCACGCTTGCAGGAGTTCTTAAACAAGTGGCCTGAATGTTGCTTTCGAAAGAGCTAGTGGGAGTTTCAAGCTGGTTCAATGGTCGCCATAGAGGTTTTGAGGTCCATTCAGGTAATTTTGCAATTTCTATGTGTTTTTTTTGCATTTTTCTTGTATTTTCGTTGTTGGTTTTTGCTAATTTATGTTTGTTGCAGGTAATGGCGAAGTCTAGTGAGGTCTAGCATTTTCAACTCTCCATCTAGCTTCTGCACCTCTCCAGTAGGAATTCTATTCGTACCAGCCAACTTCTGTGTTTTTTAACACTTAAATTCTGTGTTGGAATATTTGGCTCTCTAGCTCTCTGGTTGCGGTTTTATCGACTTCTGTGGTTTTTAAAACTTAAATTCTATGTTTTTTAACACTTAAATTTGGTGTTTTAGAATATTTCTCTCTCTAGTTATAGTTTTATCAGCTTCTGTGGTTTCATACACTTAAATTCTGTGTTTTTTAACACTTAAATTTGGGGTTTTAGAGTAGGGTTTTAGAATATTTCGCTCTCAAGTTGGGGTTTTATCAGATTTTGTGGTTTGATTTGCAATTTAGCTTTCTCATATTTTCTGCAATAATTATTGGCTTCTAGTCTGTAAATTGGTCTGTGTTTTTATAGTTTTAGAATAGGTTTTATTGCTATCCAATGGCCCTTAGCCTTCAGACAGTATACCTTTCACATTACCTATTGAATCTGTTGTTATTTTATTGCTTCAGCTCAACTCATAAGGAAAGGTAGAGGGATAAAAAATGATAAAAGCACTCTCTATATGATTACCCCCCTCTATAGTATAATTGAGAGGGATTTAGAGATAATACGAGTCTATTATAATAATGCTAGGCCATCAAATCTTGTCCCTTATGCTTTAATTGTACACTCTCACAAGTTTTCAGGTTCCACAAAGAAGTTTTGCAGTGTGTAGACAATTTTGGAAGTGTGTTTGTTAATATGTTCATTTAGTATTAGGGTGTCTTGTGCCATGTCTATGCTTTTGGACTCTTTTTTCATTGACCGGGGATTTAGAGAGGATACAATTCTATTTATAATAATGATATGCCTTTAAATTTTGTTCCTTATGCTTTGGTTATACAATCTCACAAGTTTTCGGGTTCCACAAAGAATTTTTGCAGTGTGCACATAGTTTTGGAATTGTGTATGTTAATATGTTCATTTAGTTTTAGGGTGTCTCCTGCCATGTCCATGATTTTGGAATCTTGTTTCATTGACCCAAGATTTAGAGAGGATATGATTATGTTTATAACAGTTCTAGGCCTTCAAATCTTGTTCCTTATGCTTTGTTTATACAATACCACACATTTTCAGGTTCCACAAATAAGTTTTGTAGTGTGCACACTTTTTTGGAACTGTGTATGTTAATATGTTCATTTAGTATTATGGTGTCTCGTGCCATGTCCATGCTTTTGGAATATTGTTTCATTGACCTAAGATTTAGAGAGGATACAAGTCTATTTATAATAATTCTAGGCCTTCAAATCTTGTTCCTTATGCTTTGGTTATAAAATCTCACAAATTTTCAGGTTCAAAAACGAAGTTTTGCAGTGTGCACACAATTTTGAAAGTGTGTATGTTAATATGTTCATTTAGTATTAGGGTGGCTCGTGCCATGTCCATGTTTTTGGAATCTTGTTTCATTGACCTAGGATATAGAGAGGATATGAGTCTGTTTATAATAATGTTAGTACTTCAAATATTTTTCCTTATGCTTTTGTTATACAGTCTCACAAGTTTTCAGGTACCACAAAGAAATTTTTCATCATGCACATAGTTGTGGAAGTGTGTATGTTAATATGTTCATTTAGTATTATGGTGTTTTATCTATGGCTAGGTATGTATACACCAGTCACTTAAACCCATCATGAAGGTGTTAATGAATGAAAAATGAAGAATACTGGTCAGAAGCCATGTATACTCATTAAAAACCTTAAATTCCCTCATTAACCATCTAAATTATCATCTTGGAAGTTGAACCTCAAAGGTCAAGATTTTATAGACCTATTTTTATTTTATCTTGATGGTATTTTTGTCAACATTACACACTCCATCCTTCATGCATGATAATTATAGAGAATGACACTTGCCATTATGGTTCACCTGAAATTAGTCTATTATATATTGATCCTTCGAATGCTTCAACTTTTGATGTATGTAGAGCAAGGTGAGCACGATCCAAAAGAGAGTCTCTTTAATAGCTTTACAAAGTTGGATTATGGTCTCGTCAAGGGTATTAGATTTGTTATGATGGATTATACAACAAAAATTTTAGATTAGAGAAGGGATATTAAAAAATATCTATATGTGCTTACTCATAATGGAAAAATCTTTCCATCCCAGGTTCAGGGATAATTTTAAGGATGAAAAATTATCTTGAAGTTTAAAAAATTGGCGAATCTCACTAGTCCCGAATATGAAAACTATAAAATTTTTATTGATGTATTTGTACAATTATTCAAATTTATAATGATGTTATATATATTTTATATATAATTTTAGAGATTTTTAATGTAAAATAATTTTATATTGTAAAATTTGGGCAAAAATTTTTATAAAAAAATGGAAATTGGCAAATCTTTTTTTTGGAAAAACCATGTAAAATTAGCCCACCTGCGAATATTATCCCCTAAAATTTTCCATGCCCAATTTTTTCTTGTATATGGTCCTTGCTTGGTGGTTGCAAATAAAAAAATAAAAATTTGGTGTTAAAAATTCCTTCACCACCTACACAAATATTGTCATTATTATGAGTGTGAATATGGATTGGTGTTTCAAAGTTTCTCTGCATATTGGTATTTTCCTTCACTATAAGTCTTCTAACCCTCATACTCCTTGCCTTATAAATCTTGTTCTCTTGTTAGTATCAATTTTTGGGTGATATCACGTTGATGATTGATTCTGAGAGTTATGTTGTAGAGATGGTGATATTGTCATTTGTATTAACTGAGTTTGTTGTAGGGTTATGTATTAGAATTTTGTATGCTAACATTATTTGTTTTGAAAATAAGTGATGGCAAAGTGTCACATGTAGTAGAGAGCTATATAAATAATCTGCATTTTATATTGAGCATATTGGTTGTATGTGTGAGTGAGTGTTGTCTTGACTCTTGGCTATTGTATTGAGACTCGAGAGGGATGATTGATTCTGAGAGTTGTGTTGTAGAAATGATGATGTTTTGATTTGTATTAGTTGAGTTTATGTGTTCAGGAAAAGCTAAGTACATACAATATCAAATAACTAACAGTACTAACAACATTATAATAGACTATACATGTTCCTTCTAAGATAGATGTTAATATTCATATGAATGAAGTTTGTATAAAGAGGCATGCTTTTCTGCATGTTGTGTGTGGATAGATATGTGATATATGGTTTGCAAAGTATGATGAAAACATTTGAATTATACTTAGTGTAGTAGAGGAAATCTTGGATCTATTAATATAA
Source organism: Pinus albicaulis (assembly GCA_034641835.2). Classification (NCBI taxonomy): domain Eukaryota; kingdom Viridiplantae; phylum Streptophyta; class Pinopsida; order Pinales; family Pinaceae; genus Pinus; species Pinus albicaulis. The sequence continues at coordinate 1,974,381,718 of CM076578.1, forward strand.
AAAAGTCCAAACATATAGAAATTTAGAAAATCTTCATAAACTAACAAAATTAACAGTATATAGTATCAAAAAATAACAGAACTAACAACATTCTCATGTCCTTATGTCATAATGTTCCATTATAATAGACTATAGATGTTCCTTCTAAGTTCAATTTTGGTTACAATGCTGCATATAGTATGGAATAAATCAACCTTCATGTGACAAGAAAAATAGATATTCCTCCACAATCCACATCTTAATGTGGTTACAACCAAAAACAAATAATACCCCTATTCTTTATGGTCTTGAGAATCTTCAGTGCTAAACCTGGAGTTTCTTGATTGACACAAGTAGGTTGGCCTTCCTAAGAAGGGATGATTAGGTTGTGGTTGATTGCTACCATATAATTGATACCAATTTGTCCCTTCCAACCATGGAGGAATTGAGTACCCATACCTCACACTTGCGCTAAGTGGAGGTGTGTGATGAGCATACATTTAATTCACTCCTCCTGTGGTAGGAATAAGGAAAGTGGGTAAACCCCCATTTTGATAGTGAGGCACTTGAACGTTTATGAGGTTTTGGAATAATGGTGTATTATTTTCAATATCTTCCAATGTGTTGGACATTTCCCTGGTTTCATCAACTATGCTTGCATTTATGTAAACCATATCAGTCATCCTTTGTTCCTTTTCAAGCATTTGTTTAGCTTTTCTTACTTCCTTTTCATGTCTTGAAATTTGTTTTTATTGCTCCTTCTCTTACCTTTCTCTCTCTCTTTCAAGCCTTTCATCTGCTCGACGTTGTGCTGCAACAGTCCTTGTTGCCTTCTTCTTCTTGCCTAGATCCTTTTTTTCTGTTTTAATTCCTGAATTTAATTTTTTCCTTTTTCAGACTTAACTAAGAGTTTTATATATTATTCTGAGGTAAGTAAATGTGAACTTCGGCCCAAAAAAATACTATTGGGTGTTCCTTACTTCTTTTTCATTGACGTTCTTTCTACTGGTAGTGTTAGGAACCACCCAAGTAACTTATCCACCCCAACCCCCCCCCCCCTCCCTTCCCCACCCCCCCTATAGTCATTGCTTGGCACTTGCCTTTCAGTATCCGTGACAATTGATTGAACTATATTTTTAGCTTCATCTGATGCATAATTATGTGCTTCATCTTCTTCCATTGATATATTGTCCACAAAAAACTGAACAATTTCATTGTTCAATTAAACCGGTTGTGAAGGCATGTTCATGCTTTTTTCACTGGTTCTTGAGACACTGTGTTCGTTAAAATCAATCATGGATTTTTCCAGCCATGATGGTGGGTTTACTTGGCTTGGAAATGTCAATTGGTCATTTTCAATGTCATTAACAATATCAACAATTTCATTTTCAACTACATTTTCTTTAATATTATCAGCAATTTCATTTTCAACTACATATGAATTGTCAACTGTATGTTCAACAATGTCATTAACGATATCAACAACAAAAGTTTCATGTGCTTGATTTGGTAGAACAACATCCATGTTGCTATCAATTTGTTTATGAATATACTATGTTTCACATACCTTCTCATCATCATCGGCATATAATTGTCCTTGAGAGAGGGAAATTATATTATTAGCTGCAACCACATTAACATGTTCATGTACTTCTTCTTGCACTTCAAAATCTATTTGGACATGCCCTTGTTCCTGAACATCCACATGAAATTCTTGGCTACAACCAATATCATGCATAATATCATCATAATTCAGTAGCTATATTCTTGTCCTCCTAATGGAAACCTTGATATTTGATGGTGTAAGAGCCCTTTTAAAATATTTACTTGCAAGCTCTGCTAGCTCGAACCTTTTCACCTCAACCCCTCGATTATTTGCAATCCATGCATCATGCTTTGACATGAAATATTTCTTGAAAGGGCCAAACATACTAACATCAAGGGGTTGTAATCTGTGAGTGGTATGAGCAGGAAATGTTAAAAGGTAAATGCCCACATTGTTTTCTTCCTCGATTTTTTGTATAGCCATGTGGCTTCCATGGCCATATAATGTCAATAGGTGTATGTTATTAGGCAAGAAATCACCTGGCACAGATGCAACAAAGTGGGAAAGACAAATTAAAAAAAAAATCCTTAGTCATCCATGCATGGGGATGTGCAGCCATGCATGCAGCTGGTTCCCAATTTGTATATATTTTTTCCACTGATTTTTACCTTTTAATAAATAAAATCTTGGGATTGAAGCACCAATTTCATTGACACAACACAAAAATTTTTATCCACTCCCTGCTCTTAGGAAAAATATTTGGCACGTTTTGGCTCCCTCTCTTGGCAATTACCCGCATGCCGCAATTCCTTCGCGCATGTAAACCTGTTTCATCACAACTCCATTTATGTTCTGCAGCATAAGAATGTTTATTGTATGCACTAGAAAGAGTGTCATAAAACTTACATAGCACTCCAGGGCAGAAATTTAATGCTCTTTCTCTATCAAGGCCCTCAGCTGTATGCAATACAAGGTCTGTATTCCTTTTTTAAACCCAAACCACCATGATTTACTAGGAAACCAATCTTTGAATGGGTTTGGCCTCCCTTGACAGATTTGAGCAACTGTGGATTTGAGTTGTATCAACTCTAGCCCATGTCCCAATTGGTTCATTTCTTTACACCACTCAACCACCTCAACCTCCTCCTCTTCATTCATAACTGTAAGAGGCACTCTATGTTTTGTATGAGTGAGATCATTTATCCAATAATGTATTGATGAGGGAGGAATACCATGTTTCTTTGCAAATGCCTAAATTGAATATACATTAAACTCTATGTTGTCAATTGCAGCTAACATTTCTTCTTTTTCCCAACCTCTTATAGCACTGATATTTTTAGTTGAACTTTCCCCTTGGAATGTGGTTGACAATGGCTCTGTGAGTGATGGTGTGACAACATGTTCATCATGAATAACATTTCTTGGAACAGTTTTTACATTCACATCACATGTCCTTTCCTCATCTGATGAAGTGCATCGCAACTGGGTACCCTTGGACACTCTTCTGCCACTTCTCCCTGTATGAGCTACATAACTAACTCTTGCCATAGATGCAACTACCTACAGAATTATTTCATGCATTTAGTTAAGAATAGTTGAAAAGCATGCTTTCATACAAGCCAAACATATCTTTGCTTTATTACAAAAATTATCAACATGTATGTTAATAGTAGCTCAAGAGATTTTCATAAACATGGATTTTTGAGAATATCCTTAAAAAAACAAAACTACAGATGAAATTAGTTGTATGTCTTCAAATTTATCAGTGATTACTATTTTGATAACTTGTTTTTACACTTAAAATACAATGACGGTAAAGTCTTACAATGTTGAAGAGTGAATTTACCCAATATAAAGGCATGGTATGGTGGGATGGGCAATATCATCGCTCTACCCTTCAATTTCCTATCTCTTGGGATGTTGGTAAGGCCACATTTTAGTAGTGAATTTACCTACTTGGACAAGGCTCTTTTCACTTCACAATTTACCATCTTGCATAGGTCACCACTCCGATCCTGAATTTATCCACTTTTAGAAGGGTGAGGGACTAATATTAGACCCTTATATTACTACCGAAAACCTACGATGATGGGATGGAGTACCAATCCTTCATTATAACAACAATAAAACTAGGGAGGGGGGGGACAGTCTTTACAAAACTTACTTGTGGAAAAAATACACTTCATATTTTATATAAAAGCTAGTATTGTTTCCTCCTTTGGTATATACAAGGGATTCCTTGAAGACTTGACTAAAACGAATTACATCAGAATGATTATTTCCCTATTAAACAAGGCTAATAATAATTGGGTCATTCTGGATATAGAATATATTAAACAAGGCTATTCATATTTGGGTCAATCTTGATACAAAACAAATCTAGACGCAATAGTTTTCATTGAGAGAGTTCTTTTAGCAGGTATTTCTTGACTTGTCTTCAAGGGATTAAAGAGCTTGTAGGAGTAACAGATGGCGACAAGGATCTTCTAGATGATACTGCTAAAACAGTTTATAGTGCACATATAGTTGTACAATCTGTATATGGGTTTGATATACAATGACTATAATGTATTACAATGTTGAAGACACTCACAGACATCCTATGTTTGGATTGGGAAGACATGGTAATTTTGCAAGTTGTTTGGTTGTTCAGGGTAGCCTAGATCTATTCTCGGACCTAGTTATAAAGTGCACTGCCTAGACAAAGAAGTTTTTTTTTTTAATATAGTTAATTTTGTTATACATTTTGTTAATTTTTTTTTTGTATATGTAATAAATTTTTTTAATTTTGTTTCTGTATATGTTCAAACTTATAGAGAATTTAGTTGCTAATTTTTTTGAATAGCATCACAGTGACAAACTTATTGTACAATAAATTATACATGCTCTATGGTAGATGGTAGCCAAAAATATTTGGGAATACACGATAATTTTGCAATTTGTTTGGTTGCTAAGGGTAGCCTTAGCTCTATTCTCGGACCTAGTTCTCAGACCTAGTTATAAAGTGCACTGCCTGTAAGTATTGATAACATTCATCTCCTCAACTCAAATCAAAGGAGAGAATACATTGATGAAAGAGTTTTCACTGATTTATTTGGGTTTTATGCTTCGTATGAATAATGGGGATCTCATGATAAGAATTGTGGCACATAAAAATTGAAGAATAACAATGGAATCATCCTCTTCCTCGCAACTGCATAAACCATTAAGCGAAAGGTGTTAATATACTACATAAAATGTATTGAAAAGTGGTTTGAATCTGTTGATGAGAAAAGCGACAATTGGAATAATATTTGGCCCAAAGAAGGTTTTAACATGGAACAAATAGAGGTTTTAACATGGAATAAATAATCCAATGTAGTAGGAGCACTGTAGTATGAGCACGTTGGGGAAATAGTACATTAATACTGGAAACCCAGTCACAGACAAAGTTGTGAATGTGGATATAGTTCAAGGGCCCTACTTTATGCATAACTTTAACAAATAATTCCTTAATCAACATGACAAATATGTATATTCTCTTCAGTCATGTAGATAATGAAGCATAGACAACCTTTTCAAATAATTGTGTGGAGTCTCCTTGTTAATTTTTTTTGGTCATCTAGTTGTTCTTAAATTGTAGCTGGGAGATGGTTCATTTTCCAATTAATTCTGAATGAGAGGAACTAGTTGTATAATATTGTTTTTGCTTTGGGATGAATTGGTGTTCAACTATAAATGAGTTTTGTAGCTAGCCATACTAGCCAACACTCTTCATTATGGTTGTGTTGTATTTCATTAATAACAAAGGAAAATAGAAAAAAATATATATTTTCATGAAAATTAAACTGTAAGAAACCCAAAATAACGACTTAGAAATGAAAATCAGAAACCGGAAATAAAGACTCAGAAAAGAAAATAAAAGTGTAAGAAAACTGAAATAAAGACTCAAAAATTAAAATAAAACTCTAATAAAATTGTGTTGTAATTGAAAAAACTAACCTGAAAATACTGTGAAATGTTTTGGGGTGTGTTTTGTGTTGGTTTGTCTCCAAGGCTGGTGAATAGTTTGAATGTGAAACATGCAACTTCAGGAGTGGTTGAACTTCTTTTATAGTTTTTTGCTATTGAATTTAATTGGTGACAATGACGGACATGGATTGCAATGGCTTCATTTTTCATGTGTGATCAGGATTTAATTTGATGTGATCCAATGGCTAAGAATTTGTTTTTTTTTTAATCCATGTTCTTTGATATGTTTTAATGGGAAATAGAATAGGTTGAATTTCATTTATTGAAATTATTGGGTGGGTGTCATTTATTGTACACAATGGGTTTAAATGTTGTTATTGGGTGGGTGTCATTTATTGAATTCAATGGGTTTAAATATTGAATAATGAAGCAGTTATGGTTGACATGCATTAACTTTTATTATGTGCAAGTATGAATATGCAGTTGAGATATACATCATCAGTTCTTATTAGTGAAGTTGAAGTGACTGCTAGTTTGTACTTTTGGAATAGACCATTTTGGAAGAATTAATTTTTTTATGAGTTTTCTAGTTAAGACGATAGGATTTGTACTCTTAATACTTATTAATATATTTATGGATAGTTGTGGACCCAATCAATGATTTGGGAAATTTTGGACATAATTTAAAAGATATTTGGACTTAAAGTTATTTGTTTTTGTTTAATTATTGGTTGCACATATCTCAATTTCTGGTGGGTTGGTGGGACCAGTACTATAACAATTACTCGTCCCTGCACAACATTAAACATCTCTCCCCTATATGAGTTTTTTTAAAACTACCCTTATTGTCTTATTGTCCCAATCTTTCACCTACCTTGCACATTGGCTCTCTTCGAAAAAAATTGTGGGTTTTTTAAAATACTAATTTGATTGTCCCATCCCTTGCAAGTGGGCTCTCCTCCATTAATGGGAAAACAATGACATTCAACATGGAACTTTCTCCATCAATTGGCATGCCAATTTGATGGATAGCGTATAGTCTACTCCACTATAGTTTACTTCTCTATAGCATCTTACTTTATAAATAAAATGCTTATGGACCCATGATATTATCAAAATATTTATTTAAAAATTTAAAAAATTAGTTAAATTATTATTAATATTATTTATAAAATGAATTGGTATATAAGTTAAACATATATAAATTTAAAAATATGTATAACAATTTTGTTTATAAAATGTATCAATTTTGAAAGAATACATGAAATTGATTCTAACCATTACCACAATAACTTCTAGGTTGCTTAAGTATACCCCTTAGATATCTAATTTATAAATAATTTGTAATATAACATATATTCCAATCAAATTGGAAAATTTCTATTACAATTTTCAATTACAAACACATTTCAGTAAATTTGAATTATGCAATGCATCTAGAATTTAGAATTTTAACTAGATTAAATTTGAAAATCAGTCAGTTGAATACTTTGAATGTATGTTTTCACCATGTTGGGCAATAAAATTATCATGAGTTCTTGATTTAATAATACATAGAAGTTATGGATTAAAAAAAAAAGTAGACCATTTAAAACACATTATCAATTAATTATAAAGTATTTTTTTTGTAAAATTTGTATCATTACTCCCCCAGATTGAGGTGGCAATCAAGACGATGCTAACCTCTGGAAATGGAATTTGGCAGCACACGCAACTAGTCTTTCATTGTGCCTTGACAAGGGAGACACTAGGTGGTGTCTATTTTCAATTCCACCCCTCATGCATTTAAAGCGCATTAAGTGTTGATGTTCTCCACTTGCTAATCTGTATGAGATATTAATGTTAAAGTGCTTGAGGTTGTATAAATTGCAAGTGTAAAAATTGAGTTTTATGATCCTTTATGTTAAATCATTAAACACAATAAGCATGAATTTAAACTCTGAAAATGAATAAAAAACAGACAAATATGCCATAAAAATAATCACAATACAACAAGTGATGAAGGATTTCACCCTTCCTCGACTATGTCTCCTTGGTCTAGCTTCCAATGGCTTGGCCCTATATCATTATGCTCAAAATGGTGATTACATACATTTATGGTTCTCAAATAGCTTCCAAACCTATTCCATTAGCTTTAGAGCTATCAAAAATGCACGTCTAGCCTCTTTTTTCTCCCAAATTGGTCAAAAAATGAAGAATTTATGACCCTCCCTAGCTTCTCCACTAGTCGCTCTACAAATTCCCCAAATTCGGGAACCGTCCTACAAATTCACCTTGATTTCAGCTAATCGATTGCTATTTTTGTGGAATTCAACATGAAATTGTCAGACAGTTAAAATGCCCAATAACTCCATAAATCTGAATTTAAAACCATATAAAACATGGTTAATTTTTTTCTTTTTAATTAATAAAGAGTGGTGGGCTCTGCCTCCGCCACGCTTGTGGTTCCTAGCCTTGGGTCATATGTAATGTTGTTTGGGGGGTTGGGGCTAATTCCTAGCGCCTTACCCGCATACTCCACCTACATAATGTTTATATATACTATTGGTTCATTGTATAAACAAGGACCACAATAGCCCGACCAATGAGGGCGTTACACTGTTCGAAGTGAGGTTTGGTGTTTAAATCCCATGTAGTGGAGTTTAGAATAACAACCAAATTTTGGTGGCCCCCATTCTGCCATGTGCTGGCCTCTGGTTGGGCCACGTGGCAGTGTATGGTTGGCCACCAACCACCCAATCAAATTTTCCCACAACAAAACCATTTACAGCCTACCATGTGTCAGGCTGTGGTAGGCCAAATTTGTTTTTTTGAATTTTGACGAACCAGAAGAGGCCATGTGGTAGCTTACCACTAGCCATTAATTTTTCCAAGTGAGCTATCATTTTTTTAAAAATTTCATGTTTGGGAAAACAAACAAAACTCATTTTCGGGAGCATATGGTGTCAGTTTTCCATGAAACACATTATGCCAGATTCAGAACGACGCGATCTATGTGGTTATTCAAGTTCCACACCATTGTGAAAACTTCCATTTTTCAGCATAATTTTTAGCACTTGATCACTCCTCCCCACTAGAAGTTTTTGGACCAAAAAAAATATTTTATTATTGAAAATTTGGATGAGGGTAAAACCCCCTCATGTTGAAAAGTGAACAAGAAATTTGTGTCTAATTTAATTTTCCCTTAATTGAACTGGAAAATAAAATGTAATCTTATCTCATAATCACTTGTAATAGTTAAATTAGTGTGATAAACTGAGTTAGCTCATGGAATTTGAGTTTAGGGTCATTGCTGAGGCATGCAGAGTGATTTTATTAGTTATTGAGTCTAAGTTGTAGTTAATGCGTTAGTTCAATGCATGAGAAATCACTTAAATCAATTAATTGAGTTAAAATCAGTTTAATTAGTTGTAACTATTTCTTGCACTAGTGAGAGATGAAGTGAATTAAATCATATTTAATTCACATGCAGTGATCTGTCATGTCACTGATGATTTACTATTAATAACTGCATGCATGTCAGTTCTAGTGGAGACCTAGTTGAGACAAAGGTTAAAGGGATGTTAAATATCAGTTGTATTATTAGTAGGCTTCCCACATGCAATAAAACACACATAGGATTTCCCATGATAATTGCACAGTTTTGGAAGGCTGAATTTCCCAAAGAGTAGGGATTGCATCACACGAATTGCACAAGCAAGGCATGCTGAGAAGACGTTGAAAATTGGCTAAGTGTTGGTCGATTTTGTCAAGATCAGTGTGATACAGTTGTGATAGTGAAAGAGATTCTTGTGAGAAGAGTGCATTTTAATTGTTTCATGATTCCTTGGTGAATATGAAATAGAATGCATAGGGGTTTTGAGAAATAAGCTTTCCCCAGGAAAATATCTCTGTTGTGGTTTGATTTGATTCTTTCTTTACTTGTTGTGATTGGCGACCCTGTTTATTTTTCCGTAATTAATTTGTAGAAGGATTCAATATCTTGCTTTAGCATATCACATGATCATATTGAATCCATTGATATACATATTGTTTGTATAATTTCTACATGATATCAGAGCACAGGAAATCACTATAATGGAGAAGAAATTGAGTTTGTGATGAATAGCATTCAAATTTGAAAAAATATTCTTTGCTGCCACAGGCAGATCAAGATCAAGATGGATTTCAATAACTTGAGATTGGAATATGCACTTGAGGGAAGTTCTAATTATATTCTGTGGAAAGACAGGATGGGGGTATTTCTAGAGGAAAATGGGTTGAAAGAATTCATTGATAATCACATTCTCAAACCCGTTCAGAAGATGTTGCTCTTCTTGATGCTTGGAAAAAGAAGGTTGCAAAGGCAAGGAGGATCTTATTTGAGCGAGTACAAGAAAAAATTGTCTCAAGTATCCATGTCAAAGTGACTCCATATGCAATGTGGAAGGCTTTGACAGATCTGTTTCAAAGTAGCATTGACCACAAAAAATTGGCACTGAAGGACAAGCTCGGGAAATTCAAAATGGAGAAAGGTGACATGATTCTGAAATATTTAACCAATTTTGTTTAATGTCGAGATGAGCTTGGGAGTGTCAGAATTATTGTAGTGGATGATGACTTGGTGAGCCTAGCTCTTCTAGGCCTTCCCAAGGGTTGGCATAGTTATCAAGTTTCTATCAATGGGAGGGAGAAGCTAACAAATTGGGAGCGACTTTGGTCATATTTGGCATAAGAAGAATTCAGGTGGAATATCAGGGATGGATCCTCATCTAGGATAGATGATGAGGAAAATTACGCCTTGGTTGGTAAGGAAAATAAGGGGAAGGGAAAGAAATCCTACTCCAAATCTGAGAGCGGAAAAAGAAGGCAAGAAGCGTGAAATTTCTAGAGTGAAATGTTTTCACTATCAGCAGCATGGACATTATGCCACTAATTGTCCATAGAAGAAGAAGAACAAGAAGGCTTCAGGATCTGCAGCTGGTGAGGCTTTTTCCTTGCAATTTGAGTTGGAATTCTCGATCATCACATGCATGGTGTCTAGTGCGATGGGATCAGTGTGGTTCTTGGATAGTGGTGCATATTTCCACATGACAGGAGACAAAGAATTGTTCAGTAGTTTGGAGGAGAAGGATCTCCAGATGCATATCAAAATGGGTGATGACAGAAGGTATAGCGCTACTGGGATTGGGACAGTTACTTTCCAGAGACAGTCAGGTAAACCCTTTCTATTAAAAGATGTCATGCATGTACTAATCTTGAAAAATAATTTAGTTTAAGTTGCTAGGTTGGAGGATAGAGCTTATGATGTGGTTTTCAATGAAGGGAAATAATTCCTTCGTCACAAGGCCATAGGAAAAGCCAAGAAGATTGGGATTCATGTGAAGAATATTTACAAACTTGATGTAGATGGATGCACAACATTTATGGGTAAAGAAGAAAAAGTGGTGAGCTGGGATGATGGTGAGTTATGGCACAAGATATTGGGACATCTACACCATGGAGCTTTGAAGGTCATGCAACAGATTTCTACGGAGCTTCCAAAGGGTACTCTTTCTCAGATAGACACACACAAGGGATGTACCATGGGGAAGTATAAAAAGGCCACGTTTCATGAAAAGGAGAACCAAGTAGCGGAAATCCTTGAGAGAGTTCACTCAGACGTGATATTTTTTGATGATTTTTCTAGAAAGTGTTGGATCTACGTCTTGTAGAGGAAAGATCAGACGTTCTCAAAATTTTGTGATTTCAAAACACTAGTGGAGAAAGATACAAGAAGCATGTGAAGGATCTGATGAGTGACAGTGGTGGTGAGTACATATCCAATGAATTCAATAACTTATGTAGCAAATAAGGGATTCAGAGAGAGTTGATTGTGCCTCATAACCCACAACAGAAAGGGGTTGCAGAAAGAAAGAACAGAACAATTGTGGGTGTGGCACGAGCGATGTTGCATGATTAGGGTCTACTGTTACATCTGTGGGAAGAGGCATACAACACAACGGTATTTGTGCAAAACCATAGTCCTCATCATATACTTGGCATGACTACACCAGAGGAGGATTTTTCTAGTAAGAAACCTGATGTTTCATATTTTAAAATTTTTGGGTCATCTATCTAGTGCCATGTGACCAAAGATTCCAAAAAGAGGCTAGAACCAAAAACTGAGATTGGTATATTTGTGGGGTACACTGATACTCCCCACAACTATTGGGTGTGTTTGCGAAATAGTAGGATGAATGTTGTGAGATGAAATACAAAATTTGATGAGGAAAAAGCCATGTGATTGTCCCTTGAGAGGGAGCTTGATTTGCATGCAGATGAGGAACTATTGGTTCCAAAGGATTAACCACAAGATATGGAGCACCCACATGCAGAGGATCATGAAGTGGCAAAAAACGCTCATGCAGAGCCATCCACTAGACATGGTAGAAGGAGCACCACAAAAGATGATAGATTGACACATGATGCAGCAGAACATGTAGGATCACCTACTTTACTACGTAGATAGAGACAGTCTCTAGACAGGTTTACTAGATACATGGCTCTTATGAGCAAGTTTATTGTGATATAAACATCCTCTTTTGAGGAAGCAGTGCAGCAACCAATTTTGGTTGACACCATCGTGGAGGAGTATGAATCCATTGTCAAGAACAGTGCATGGGAATTTTCCCCAAGACCAGTCGGAAAATCAGTGGTGTGATCTATAAGGTGAAGCAAGAAGCAGATGGGAGTGTGGAGAAGTACAAGGCTAGATTTATAGCACAGGGATTCTCACAAGTTGAGGGGATTGACAATGAGGATACTTTTGCACTAGTTTCAAGGTACTCATCGATTAGATCTATCCTTGCACTCTCAACACAGATGGGGAGGCAGATACATCAGATGGATGTGAAGAGTCTATTTCGCAATGGAGTTATTGAGGAAGAAGTGTACATAGAGAAACCAGGAGGTTTTGAGGCCTTTGACAGTGAGTCGCATGTGTGCAGACACAAGAGAGCATTGTATGGGTTGAAGTAAGCACCTCATGCTTGGTACACCATGATTGATAGCTATTTCACTGAGCTGGGCTTCATGAAGAGTGAAGTAGATGTGAACCTATACTAGATTGTGGTTGATGGTAAGCTCTTGATTATCATACTTTATGTTGATGATCCAATTTTGACAAGTGATGAAAAACTCATAACTTCTTTCAAAGAGGATCTTGGAAGAGAGTTTGAGATGAAGGACACGAGATTCCTTCATTGTTTCCTTGGTTTGGAGATATGGCAATGGGATGGTGAACTATTTTTTCTCAAGGAAAGTATGCCAAAGAGATTCTGAGTAAGTTTCACGTGGAGAGATGTAAACCCATGGAGACTCCTCTTCCAGGAAACTAGAGGAAGGAGGATGCTACTTCAGGTGAGGTAGTGGACACTATTGTTTAAAGGTAGCTTGTTGGTTCACTCATGTACTTGGAGAACACTAGACCATACATTTGCTACATAGTTAACCAATTCAGTCAAGCTATGGTTAAGTCGACCAAGCTCCTTTGGAAGGCGAAGAAGCATGTCTTGAGATATATCATGGGAACTACAAAGTATGGATTATGGTACAGATGGATAGAGGGAGTGAAGCTTCAAGGCTTCACTGATGCAGATTGGGTAGGCACTCCATAAGATAGAAAGAGCACATCAAGAGGGATCTTTAGCATAGGATTGTTAGCAGTTTCTTGGTACATAAGGAAGCAGATATCTGTGGCACTCAGTTCAGCCGAGGTACAGTACATGGAAGCCAGTCAGGCTGCATGTGAGGCCATCTGGATGAGTAAGATTCTGGTTGGTTTTTTTGGTCATCATATGGATCCGACAGTGATACATTGTGATAACCAGAGTTGCATAAAACTCTCGGTTAATCTAGTATTCCATGATATGTCCAAACATATAGACATCTGATACCACCATCTCAGATATTGTGTTCAAAGATGCATTATGTTACTTCAGTACATTCCCACGAAATATCAGGATGCAGATATTCTGACGAAGGTGCTCGCCAGGAGAAAATTTGAATACCATAGAGGCAGGATCGGGGTAGCTAATAATCCATTTCTTATTTAGAGGGAGTGTTTAAAATTCAATAAGAAATGTGTGTCTAATTTAATTTTCTCTTAATTAAATTGGACAATAAAATGTAATCTTATCTCATAATCACTTTTAATAGCTAACTAAGTGTGATAAAATCAGTTAGCTCATGGAATTCAAGCTGACGGTGGTTGGTGAGGCATGTAGAGTGATTCTTTTAATTATTGAGTCCAAGTTGCAGTTAGTGCATTAGTTTAATGCATGAGAAATCAGTTAACCCGATTAATTGAGTTAAAATCAGTTTAACTAGTTGTAAGTTTGTTTCACTAGTGAGAGGTGAAGTGAATTAAATCAGATTTAATTCACATGCAGTGATCTATCATGAAACAGATGATTTACTATTGATAGTTGCATGCACGTTAGTTCCAGTGGAGACCCAGTGAGACAAAGGTTAAAGGGATGTTAGCTATCAATTGTATTATTAGTAGGCTGCCTGCATGCAGTAAAACACCCATAGGATTTCCCATGAGCATTGCATAGTTTTAGAAGGCTGAATTTCCTAAATAATAGAGATTTCATTCCACATAAATTACACAAGTAAGGCAGGCTGATCAGAGGCTGAAATTGGATAGGTGTTGGTTAATTTTTTCCAGATCAGTGTGATACAGTTGTTAGAGTGCAGGAGACTCTTGTTAGAAGATTGAATTGTAATTGTTTCATGGTTCCTTGGTGAATATACAATAAAACATAGAGGGGTTTTGAGCAGTAAGCTCTTCCTGGGAAATATTTGTGTTGTGGTTTTATTTGCTTCTTTCTTTACTTGTTGTGATTGGCGATCATGTTTATTTTTTCGCAGTTAATTTTTATAAGGATTCAGTATATTTCTTAGCATATCGCATGATTGGATTGAATCCATTGACATACATACTTTTTTATAATTTCTACACCTCACCCTTCTAGTCTCAATCCACTGGAATTTTCTTGAATTTAACAATTTGATCTTTTCATGAAAACTGATATTTTCCCTTGATTCTGGAGACCTTGTCTTGGTGTTGTAGATACCATCTTGATACAATTTTCCACAATTTACAGAACAACAAATTTTCCTTGTAGAAACAAACATGTTCCCTCCTTAGTCATCAATCAAAGAGAACTTGAACAACTTGAAATTCTTCTCACCTCGAACACTGTCGACATGATGATGTTTAGCATGTATTGCCTTGTGCTTGGCTCGACTCCTGACCAAATGTGATAGACATCACCATGTAGCATCCCATTTCAAAGATAACACATTATGAAGCCCACAAGAAGAAATTTTGAACCCAATGTCCTCTTTGCCAAATTTCTTTGGCACTTTCCCTTTGATCTTTGCACTCTCTTGCACCGACATCTTTCTCACATCACTGCTCAACAACGATGCATGCTGCTACAATTTTACCACTTCTTATTTACCTCTTTTGAAAGGCAACATGTTAGACTCTTGAAAAATATTATCACAACCATTAGTAGCCTTAATGAAATCATAATTTTCATTTGATACATCACCTTGAAATGCCTCATTCACAACATCTTGATGCTTGAATATTAACAAAGCAAAGTTTTGACTAGAATTCATAATTCTCTTCATTTGTCCAGCATGCATAAGAGACAAAATAATCTTCTTACTGTGCACTATAAAAATTTATTCAATCCCATTCTTGAACAAGTGATACTTATTCTCATGGTGATGAAATATTTCTCTCCTATCCTAAAGATATGGGCTACCCAAAACAATACTAGATTTACCAAGGGGAATAACATCATGTTCAACTTCATCAAGAAAGTTTGCAGTGATTGGAAATCTAATTATGCACTTCCTCATCACCTACAAGTTTTCATTCTCACATATCCAACCTAAATAATAAGGTCTTGGATGAGGAATGATTTTGAAATTCAATTTCTTTACTAAGTCTTCTGAGATAATATTTTCTTGTGAACCACTATCAAATAGGGTGTCAATCTTGGTATGCTTTAAAATAAATCTAACATGGAAAAGTTCAATTATTCTTTCATCATCTTGAGTACTATTGAGAAAACTTGAAGAAATAGTACTAGAAATATACTTACCTTTCAAACCCATTGCGGTGATCTTTGTTTCATCTTCAGAATCACAACCTAAATCATGAGTTATTGTTGCAATTGTCTTCTCCTTCTCCTTGTTTTTAAGCTTGTTGGGTCTCACCTATGGATGAAGTTTCAAACAATGATATTCATCATGCCCATATTTGGAACAATGTTTTCATGTGAGTTTTTCTTTCTCCATATTTATGGAAGCATTCCTCTTACCTTTACCCTTGAAATTACCCTTTCCTTTCTCTTCAGACTCAAAGGTATCCTCACTTGTATCCTGTCAAATATGTTTCCCTATTGCCTCTAGATGTGTGGGCTATACATATACTTCATCTAAATTTGAAGGATTAAATAAGAGAATAATATGTCTTAGGTAACTATGAAAACCTCCAATTTAATTTAGCAAAGTTTCTTGAGATGTCAAATTTACACCCAAAATTAGTGCTCTCCTCCTAAACTCTTGAGTATAACTTTGCACACTTTGTCCTTTACCTTGCCTAAAGTTTTGCTAGTCCATTATATCATTTTTCATGTATGCTAATGGATAACATTGTCTTGTAAAGGTAGCAACAAAATCATTCCAAGAGGCTAATACCTTACCATGTTTCTTCATGTACTCTTGAGTTTTGGCTTCCCACCAAATAAGCGCTCCACTTTCAAATCTCAATGAAGCAAGATGAATATTTGTGTCATCATCCTTGATCCTTTGTATCATGAAATACACTTCAAGCTGATGTACTCAATGGTCTAATATTTCAACATCTACCTCTCCACCATGCATAGGAAAATCAAACTTAATGTCAAGCTTCAAAATGGAGTTTTACCATAACCTTTTGGAGAATGTGGAGGTGTTTGTGAAGGGCTTGCTGTGGAAGAATATGATGGCGAAGATGGTGGAGAGGATGGCGGTGAGGAGAATGGTGGTATGAAAGGTGGTTTGTCACTATTCCATTACCTTTTGGAGGCTTGTCTCCATCTCCTTCTCCTCATTTTTAAGACTTGTCTCCCTTTGGAATATTGGAGCTCTCACCTTGCGTCCTTGTGCTTCTCTCCTCATAGAGACATTTCAAAATTATTGTCATATCAAAGAAATATTTCCTGAACGATTTTTCATCCTATGACATATTTTCATGCTCTCCCTCATGTGACATACTTTCTGAAGGTTCAACTTCAATTTGAGGAATAACTTATGTTGGATATTGTGGAAAAATTGCTCTCCTTGTCCTTGACCTAACTTGAGGACTTGTAACCACAAGATTTCCTTATCCTCTCTTGATATTCAACCTTGTAAGCATCACATACACTTGCAAACAATTAAATCTTCACAACAACAGGAAAAAAAAAGCTACGATACCAAACTTGATCTGTATGAGATCTTAATGTAAAAGTGTTTGAGGGTGTATAAATTTCAAGTGTAAAAATTGAGTTTTATGAGCGTTTATGTTAAATCCTTAAACACATAAAGCATGAATTTAAACTCTGAAAATGTATAAAACAAAAAACAAATACACCATAAAAATAACCACAACATAGCAAATGATGAAGGAGTTCATCCCTCTTGGGCCATGTCTCCTTGGTGCAGTTTCGAGTGGCTTGGCCCTATATTATTATGCTCAAAATTGTGATTACATACATTTATAGTGTTAGGATATTACGACACATAGGAAATATTTAAGAATAACTTATTCTAGTGTAGAGTTAGGTAAAGTGTGTTTCTTTACTATGTACATTTTTAACTTATAATTCGACGGTCACAATTTGTAGTGATCCGATGGTTCACTCTCTCCTTGGTATTAACGACACTTGATCTATGGCTTTATGCCTGATTGGTCCATGATCTCTATTTAAAGAGCATGGAGGGTCATTTTTCCAATAACCGTTTATGAGAGAAACATATGTAACTTTTCTTTTATATTAATAAATTTCCTGAAGTGACTGCGTTGGCTCACGCCGTGGACTATTTCCCTCTTCGAGGGTTTTAACCACGTGATAATACCTGTGTACTGATTTGTGATCTGTTTGTGAGTGGTGACCTTTGTTTTTTCATATATGGAACTTACCTTGTAAATTCCTACATGGTATCAGAGCTATTTTTGAGGTCGCATCCATTGTTGATCCAAATCCGAAGTCGGTTTGATTGCATCATTGTCGTTTTCTACTATATCTATTTTTATGAACATTTCGAGCCTAGAGAACTGCTTTACGGCATTGTGTGGAGCATACATTACGGTGAGGAATGTCTTTCATTTCAATCAAAAAGGTTTATGGTTGCAGAGATTATCGGTTTAGATCTAGAGGTATAGAAAGTATCTATTTTGCTGTTATGTTCATTAATAGTTTCTTATTTTGGTTCCCTCTTTGTTTATTTCGGTTTTTAGGTTTTATTTATTTTCCGGTTGCTACCATCTTCTACGCATGTGTGATCTTTTCTGCTGTTGTGTGCGATCTCGGCAAGTCGGCTTGAGGAAGAAGGGTTTTTTTTTTGCTATGTATGCTCTTTCCCTGCGTCTTTGTGCGATCTGCGAGAAATCGAAGGTGAAAAAGATTGAGAGTTCTTTAGTAAGGCCTAACTGTAGAAAATCTAACGTTTTTCCATAAGGCTTTTTTTTTTTTTTGAGTCGAGGTTTTTGTGTTTATTGTGCGGGTAAAAACATGCACATCGAAAGAAAACAAACAAAAAAAATCCTTCCTCCTTTGAAACAATTACGAATCCTTTTACTATCACTTTGGGGAGAAGTTAGTTTAAGAGAGAATGAGGTCTTGGGTTCAAGTCTTTCTCAAGCCTTTTGTAAAGTTTTTTTGTTAAGCGGTGGGATTTTTTTTTTAATTTTAACTTCATCATCAAATTTCAAACCATTCCCATAACTACTTGGTATCTACAACTCAATTTTTTCAAGGCATAACTTCTTACAATAAAGCCGTTTTTCGAGCCGTTTTTTTAATAAGCCTAATTTTTAGATCGTTCCATTGGAGTAGTTAGTTTAACTTTTTTTTTCAGCTTCAGTTTTAAAAATATGGAAAGTGCATGCCCGAATATTCTTAACAGCACCAATTATTTCCAATGGCTATCACATGGTAAGAATATACTTAAGTAAACGGCTTTATAGAATAGCCAAAGACGAAACTAAACCTTCTAATGATGATAAAGGTAAACTGATAGGAAAATAAACAGATCAAGCACAAGGGTTGATAGGAATGTCCATTTCTCAAGATCTTTGATTTCATATCATGAAATTGTCACCCCTCATGAAGCCTGGAAAAGCTAAATACGCATCAGCAGCATTCAAAATCAAATCGGGCCCACTAGCTTGAAAAATGGTTATTACTTTGGACCCAAATGATTTCTCCTCTATTGAATATTTTTTGTCCAAATTCAAGACCCTTAGACTTCTTTTAGGAGGTTGTAGGTTAAAGAGGAAGATAGTAACCTCATCTATTGCATGCTTGCTAGCTGACCCTACATACTTTGTATTTGTTTCCACCTTCCATTCCACTAGAGAAAACCATCGTTTCTTAGGGAACCACCTACAAGAACCCTCTTTTGATGCCTTTTTGTGATTCTTTTATAAGAGAACAAAAATAATCTTACATCTTGGTCTTATCACTTCTAGAAATGATTCTAAGAAAGCCTTAGCAATCTAACAATAATCATATCAAAAGAATCCCAAGAAGCAGTATCCTAAAATGTATGGTCTAAAACCAAACAAGGTTCCTAATCAATTTGACCCATAGGCGAAGAAAACTCACCAAAATGATAAGAAAGTAGAAATAAAGGGAAAGACAAATAGACATTGCAAATTTGTAATCGTGATGGCCATATAGAGGTCAAAATGTTTAAGGAGATGGAAGCCTTAGAAGCAGCAATGAAGAAGCACAACATCAATTTGGATCACTCTTCACCTTCATCTTTAGGAATGGCACGCACATACAGTTTTCAAGCATCAAGATTTGGTTATGCATTAGTGTATCTTCTTCTTCTCATTCTCATGAGTGGCTCATTTGATGCAGGCTTCTTACCACATGGCCAAAAATAAATCCATGTTTTCTTTAAATTATTGTAACACAAACATATTTATGTTGGTGATGATAGATCTTAATGCGCCCAGGATATGGAACCATTCATCTAGATAATGAGTCGGTTTAATGATATGCTATGTGTTCCTACCTTACATCATGCGAAACCTTCTCTATGTTTATCAAATATGTACGGAGTGAGAAGAGAAAATAATATAATTCTTACCACATGATGTTGTAATCAAGGACCTCAAATATCCTAGACATATTTTATTACTAAATTCACACAGTGATTCAACAAGGTTTTATAAGTTTGACAACTTTGGGTCATCTTGTCGTCCCTCCGTTTTTGTTCACTCATAATGATGATGTGAGAAAACTTTGGCATGAGCGATTTGTCATGACTATCACTCTCTTCAAACTCTGTGTAGAAAAATATGGTGATGGGTCTTCCTATGGTATCTTTCGAGATGATGTTTTGCTCCATATGTGTGCCAGGAAAACCTCCTTGAGATATTTTTGAAAAATGTGCCTCTTAGCATGCTTGAGCCCCTTTGCGACTTGTGCCACACGATTTATGTGGTCCACTTCCTATTAGCATTTCTTTCTATAAGTTTTGCAAGCACTTCTTAATTTTCATTGATAATTTCCGGACGCACTTGGGTATACTTCTTAAAACTCAAGAGTAGAAGAAGTTTTTAACATGTTCTTAGCCTTTAAGGCCTTTGTTGAGAAACAATCTAGACATCAATTCTTAAGTTAAGATCAGATAATGGAGGATAATATGTTAAAAAAAAATTTTTATCAACTTGCCTTTGACATGGAATTCAATTGCAACATACCATTCCATACTACACAAAAAAATGGTGTAGCCGAAGAAGAATCACACCTTAAAGAAATGGCTAATTGTATGCTTCAATCTAAAGGACTTAGTCTCGATTTTGGGCAGAAGCAATTAACTATGAAAATTACATAGTAAATCGCACTCCTCCCAAGTTTTAAAGAATATAACTCAGGACAAAGCTTGGAGCTCAATAAAACCGGATATAGTCACTTTCATGTTTTTGTAAGTGATGCTTGGGCCCCATATTCAAATGCGAGCAACAAAGCCTTAAGAACCTAAGAGTGAAAAAATGCATTTTTTTCAGGATATTACGAAGATGTGAAATGTTAAAATTCTTCAGCAAAATCCAAAAATATAATCATTAGAAGAGATGTAAAATTTGATGAAAATATATGTCGGCACCTTGAGCCTAGTTTGAGCGGGTGTGCCACCGTTGGCATGTGAGCTTGGTTCGGCATGTGTACCACCCTCTCTTTCTCTCTTCTATTTTTAATAGCATTCCTTCTAGTTCGAATGATGAAAAGCAAGGATGATAATCCTCCTCCACCTATTAGAATTATTCATACACTTCATAGCTTCAAGATACAGGTCCGCTCTACTCGGGATACAGCGAATTTCTCTTACCGGGTGACCATCGATCGATAACGTCGCTGCGTTCTCGATTTGAAAAGAAACCTCTTCCTTATTGGCTCAAGTTCAGAGAAAATCATGATCCGGAAACATTTGGAAAGAATCATCGGTCATCTGAATTGGGATGGGCTTCCATGAATGACGAATCACAGTTCCTTATTCGGAGAATGATACTTGGGATGTTCTTCCTCTTCTGAAAGGAAGAAAACTTTTGTCGGATGCGAATGGAGGTTTACAAAACCAAGTTTGGACTAGATGGAAAAGTGGATAGACATAATCTCTTCTTATTGCTAAAAGGATTTTCTGGGGTGGAGAAGGCATTGAGTATGCTAAAACCTTCTCTGTTGCCAAAATGAATTATATCCACCTTGTTCTTTCCCATAACGCCTCCTTTAAATGGAAGTCCATCGGATGGATGTTAAATCACCTTCTTACATGGAGATTTGCATGAAGAAATCTACACGGAAACTGACCCCTAGTTTTATCAGCTTGAATCCAACCTTGTTTGTCACCTTAAAAGAGTCTATTTATGGTCTCAAACAAGCTCACCACGACTTAATGTGCCAAAATGGATAGATTTCTATTGAATAGTAAGCATAAGGTGTCATTCGACAACAACATCTTTGCCAGAAAGTGGGTAAGTCCTTCACCATCCTTGTTCTTTACGTTGATGATCTTGTATCCTTCTTTAGTACTTGATCCCAACCATATAAACCATGTGAAATATAGCCTAAAAATAAGTTTGAAATGACAGAGACTTAGAAACTTGCATTATTTCCTTGGTCTTCAAGTCTTGCAATCCAAGAAAGGTATTACCCTCTCTGGGTCAAGTATGCCTTTGATCTTCTACCACTTTCACATGGAAGGCCCTTAATGACCCCTTCTCCCTTTTAGTTTGGAGTCAAGATTTCAGTCACTTGTACTACCCTTGAAGAGTTGATGCTGTATACGAGTCAACATGGTAAACTTATGTATCTAACCCATACCCATCACGACCTTTCCTTTCCCATTGGTATTTTTAACCTCCTCTTCCTACTGCTTTGTTTTCCTTGTGGAGTTTATTGTGGCTCTTAGGTTCACCTAGATTTTCTAATTTCCTTATTTTATATTAATTCATATTTGTTGTATTTTTGTAACACTTTAGCTCTTTTTGAATATTACGGATGCTTTGCACTATTTAGTAGCCACTCTCTAGTCCAATTGGCCTATTACTTTATTATTTTTGGACATTAAAGAATTATCTATCTTCTTATCATATACGGAATGCCTTGGAATAGAGGAAATTCCCCCTCAACATAATATGTCAGCTTAGTATATCAATTGTTAGATAAACTATATTTTACAAACTAAACCATTCTATATTAACTAAACCTATCTTAAGTTTTCAATATTTTTCCTCTAATGTATCCCGATTATAAAACCCTTTTGAAAACAAATAATAAAGGTTATGGATTTATTGCTAGACTAAACTCATATAAGATAAAATCCTTCCAACAAATTCCATGTGTACTTGAGTATTAATCTCTATCAACATATTCTCATTATGTGCACGGAAAAAATGTTCTAACTCTTGACTTCCTTGAAACATATAATCATGTACGTCTCTATATGTAAAACTACTACATTAATGAAGGTTTTACCAAGATTGCTAACTATGAAATGAGGTTTATAATGACATAGCATGTTATATGATGACATGCCAATATATTTTAACGCGTCATTATCTCTACTTAGTTATTTTATTAAGGAAATGTAAGTCCTAGGGTATTTTGTTTTGACACCCATTTGCGTGCAATTTTCCTTTTTTCTCATCACTATCAACCTAATAAAAGCAACAATCATATGATTTTGACAAGGTAAAACACTTATGTGTGTCTTATTTTTCATATTTTCTAATATGCCCTATTGTTTTGTTAAATATTCAACTAAAAAATTAACATAATTCTTCGGCTATTTCATGATTCGAGCTACCTCCATGGATATAGATAGGATATGGATATCGTGATTATTTCCAATGTGCCCGGCTCAGCAAGGGGTATATGGGTAGTTAGAGGATGATTCGTACATGGATCTCCTCCTAATTATACGAGCCAATTCATCAAGGAAATCACACCACGGTAACATAGCCAATGGTGGCATTCAACACGTAGTAGCGCTCAAAAAACAAAAGTACGAAAATATTATGACTTTATTAAATTTTCTTTCCTAATAGTAGATCAAAAGGATATCAATAATTGTTTAAGTTTTTAATTTGTATAATAATTCTAAAGAGACTTTGTAGAAAGAGCTCACGTACTATTTAACGCACTCTATAAAACCATGAAAACTCTATGTGATGAGGCATGCCATATTTACATATTTTTCTTACTATTTTGTTTTTAGTTTCTCTTAAATCGACTCCTTTTCATGCACGTTGTCACGTTGTTAGTTTTAAGGAAGCCCTCTCTTGTGTTTGGAGGGCCTGCGTACGGATACGGTCATTTATTTCCGATCTTTAAATTCATTTTAATCGCATTTCCATTTCATAGTTAGAATATAATTAATTCTATGTTTTGTGTTCATTTCCAAGCTCCAATTTTAATAATTCAATAATATGTCTTTACATGTTGTGTAAATTCATTGTTCATATAGATGGATTCGTTTATTTTATTTTTAATTCCGGTTAAAATTGTAGTATATAAATGCTTAGTTCTTCATAGCATTTTGATTAGTCTCAGTTAGTTTCCAAATCTCATGTTTTCATATTAAAAACTAGGACTTGTACAATATTTCATACTTTCATTTGGGTTAGTTCTGTTTTGTTACGGCGAAAAATCTTAAAGAATTTGATTAAAAAAAAAATAAAAATAATCTAACATATATTTGAAAAAGAAGGTTATCTCATGAACCATTTTGACGACTTGGTTCAATTGAAACTAACTATAGGAATAACGTTTAATGTAGATAGATTTCTCTAACGGTAACTTTGCTTCCAAAATCCTTTGATCCATAGAAAATTCTTGTACTTATCCAAAAATTTAAAAATTAACGAAAACCAAAATTCAATCATCACTCTAACAACAAAGACTTCTAGCACATATAGTGCACTTGCATCATCAATTTACTCACTCATTCGATAATATAGGATTCAAATTTAAGAACATTAAATTGACTAAACATTTTTGCGTCATTGCTGAGAGTGTAAATATAATTTTAGAAATAAAAACATGATATGCATAGGGAAATATATTTTAAAGGTAGGTTTATAGGATGAGGAAGAAGTTGCGCCCACATCATCCCCTCACTCACCCGACCTACAGTACTGCACCACCCCTTCAAACTTGAATTCCATATGTGGGAAGCCGAAATAGAATTCCTAAAATCCAACCAAGGATTCACCTACTTCACCTCTTGAAGCTATAATTGAAAATAAATCCTATGCCTAACTACACAAGTAATATTTTTATCTTCACTTGGAGAATAGACCTAGGACAAGAACTAGAAGTTCCCGGTGAAGAGGAAGAAAAATAAGCTCCTTCAAATTCTCCATTGATAGAGGGAACCATAAGAATTATAAAATCCCGTTGTGAACCGGATACTTACATTAGTTACGAGGAATCCATCATGTTGGTTGAAGAGGAGGAAAGAGAAGTACATAATTTCAATGGTAAACAACCTAGGATTGGAGGACATAGAAGAGGAAATAGGAGGTGGAAAGAGAAGGAGGTGGAGGTAGAGGTAGAGGAGATCGAGAACTATTTTGAAAATTCCCTATTCTCGATGAGGATACAACATACCTAATGAAAAATATCTCACCTTATATCCTTTACGATTTTCGTGGAATAAGAGGTGAATATCAAGAAACATTTCTCTTCGAATTTGAAGTATTATGTAGATCATATGATTATCTACATGATGCTCAAAAATTAAAATTGTTCCACTGCTACCTTAAAGGATTCAACATTAAAATGGTATGTAAAGCAAGGAGCAGATTCTATGGGAACACGGGCACAAATGAAAGCATAATTCTTAAGAAATATAAAAGTTACTATATTCCTCATAACATGAAAGATGAAGTTTTAAAATGCTTGTGATAGGAAGATGAAAATGTTGAAGATTTTGTGAGGAAATATTTGTTTATAATATTAAAAACGCAAAAATAAACAATGTTTGGATGAGGAAACTTTAGAAAGCTCTCATATTCAAATCCATTAGAGATAAGTGGATTGATATTCTCAATCTCTTTGGGAAAACGAGATATTTCTCATTTACCATTTGCAAAAATTTGTGAGGTTATGTGTACATATTTCAGGGGTAAATCACAAATCGAGAAAGTCAAGGAGATCCTATCATATCGAGAATAAATAATATGCATACGATAGCTAGTAGGGTGGAATGAGTAATTTTTTTGGATAATTTTAAGATGAATGTTTTAGGGAGTCTTAGTGAGAAAATTCACACCCTTAAAATATAGAACAAAGAAAATGCTTTTGAAGATGATGCTTATCTATCTTATGCCCTAGGTGTAGAAAGAAACATGCTTTTGAGATAATATCCTTTAGACTTAAGAACCATAGAAACACGTGTAATATGTATAGAGAATCATGATACTAAATAATTTCCCTCTATACAGTCCCAGGGGCGTATACGGTGAAGAAGGAACGCTTGAAGTCAAGTATATCCTCTTTGCTCTATTGCCGGAAAACCATGTTAAAATCTCAAAATCTAAATCAAAATTTTGGTCATTAATAATTTTCCACCAGCCTTCATAAAGTAATTGGAATCTACCTATCCCGTGGCAGCCTTGGGCTCTGACAAAACCACGATCTTGGAATCGGTTTCAAAATCCTTATGGAAGTTATGCTCAATATCAACAATATACCCACCCTATCAAAATTTCCCACAATTATTTTCTGAGGCAATCAATTACCTCAGGCACGTTCAAAATGTAAATCACAACTATATTTACCATTCACATAAAAACCAAATCAATTATCTGTTCAAGCACTTTCAAATCCAAATAAATGTTGTTTACAACATGGAAGGAAGAATTGTCAAACTTATATAATAACTCCACTAGATCTAAATAACACTCAATTAAGATCTGGTAGAGTATTAGAAAAAGAAGAAACCAGCTTGCTATTGAGGAAACAAAGATAAATTGTTGAAATAATAATAATAGATTTGAAGAGGAATAAATTTCTCTTCCTCGAGAAGAAAGTGATGAAACATAAAATATTCCTATAATTTTATGATACTCCTATTATAGAACAAACTTGAGTGTCTATTACAAGACAGAATTTTCCTGAAAGGTTGAAAATTGATAAAGAAGTAGAAAAGAAAATCATACTTCTTTGATTATGATATGTTATATGAATTGAAAAATGTTTGTATAAATCCTTTATTGCAAGCCTCAAAGAAATACCATTTTCTAAAACAATTAAGGAATTGAGTACTCAAGGTAGAAGAAAAAGAAAGGACATAAAAGAATCTAATTAGTTGGGAGAATTGAAATCATGATGGGAAGAAACAATTAGGAAATATTTAGACCTACCCATTGTGAAAAGTTACATAAATGGAATTGAAATACCAAAAACACACTCATTGATACGGGATCGGCTAGAAACATAATGAGTAAACAAATTATGGATCAATTGAAACTTCCCTAATCTTGATACACCAACATTGTTACAGGCGAGATGGGTTTGTAATCAAACACAGTGGTGTGTTATTAGATATTTATATATATATATTCTTGGTAATATCCGATTGATTTCATGGTTTTAATACCCAAGAATAATTTGGGACATCCATTAATTTTAGGAAGGAGCCTTGGTTAGCTACAAAAACGATGCTTTCATTGGTTGTAGATCGGTATGTTATCTCGGATGCAAGTTCTACAAAGGAATTTACATTGTGTCTGCAAAAAGCAACAATAGCTATATAAAGTGAAGAATGGACAAATGCGATTATGATATACAACCTATTTTTTACTATTGTGCAAAAAAATGAGGAGAACCAAATTTTAAATTCAATATAAAATAATGAACCCTCTTATATTATCGCGATGTTCAAACATTTCAATAAAAAATTTAATATCAAATATCTATCATATAGACAAATATCTTTATGTTCTATGGAAAAATTTGGAAATTGTTGATAGAAACTTTTCCGGAAAAACATTTAGCCAATAATAAGAATCTAGAATAATTACAAAAAAAATAAACGTTAGATACCTTACGAAAACATATACACAGCATGCATGGGAATATATCGACATAGAAAAGAAATTAATCCTAATAATCTCATGGATCATATCTATGTTGAAGAGAATGCTAGACCGGTTAAACAACCCCAGGGAAGAATGAACCCAAACTTGAAAGAAATTGATAAGGAATAGCTACCATAAACTATTGAATGTAAATTTTATCTGTCAATATCATCACAGTCAATGGGTTTCACCCTAATGATCTTTCTAATAAAAAATGGAAAATGGAGTGTATGGATCGATTACGAGGAATTGAAAAAAAACATTGAAATACCACTTTCCACTTCCTTTCATAGATCAAGTTTTAGACACATTAGGAGGGAAAAAAGTACTTTCATTTCTCGATGGTTTTATTAGGTGTAATCAAATTTAGGTAACACCTGAATATCAGACAAAACCACATATACATGTGTCCATGGGAGCTTATGCTTATGCAAGGGTACCTCTTGCTTTTATTGTGAAATTCTCCAACAACATTCCAAGAAAGTTATCAAAATTTTCTATGATCTTATTCACGGCTATGTGGAAGTGTATGTGGATGATTTCATAGTTTATGGAAATTATTTTGAGGAGGCAATAGAAAATTTATTAAAAAGTTCTAATAAGATGCGAGAGAAGAAAATCTTTCGATAAGTCATGATTTTTTTATGATGTTTAATGAAATTGTTTTAGGTCACCATGTTCGAAAATGGGATAAGGTAGACTCATCTAAAGTAGGGTTGCTGGAAGTATCAATGCAAATTTTCAATGAGATGTTAAGGAGTTTCTTGGTTTTCATGGATATTGTAGAAGATTCATGAAAGCTTCACGAAAATAGCATCACTTTTTCCCAATTAATCACCAAAGTCTGTGAATTTAGTTGGGACTCTATTGTCAAAATACCTTTGAAACTTTGAAAAAGAAGGTCTGCGAAGCACCTATTTTGAAAGGACCTAATTGGAAATTTCCTTTTCACCTATCCATTGACATGAATACAACCTTAGTGGCTATGTTAGGACATAAATATCTTACTCCTTATGCCATTTATTATAACGATGAAAATTTAAATTCGGCGGAGCTAAATTATGTTGTAACTTAAAAAGGATTTTAGTTGTGGAACATGCCATTAGCCAAATTCGAGACATTACATCACTATCTATGAAACTTTCATTTACACGGACCATTCTGTCATGAGATATCTAATGAACAAACCAACCACTAATGACGAGAATAACCGGATAGCTGTCTTTTATTCCAAGTGTTGAACATCACCATTCTGAATCGATCGGGAAAACAAAATACAATTGGTGACTTTTTGTCTAGGATTCAAAATGATAATAATGATATGCACTGTGAGATAAATTTCCGGATGAATATATTTTTTTTAATATCTAGTAAATCACCTTGGTATGGAGATATTAATTATTTCTTTACAAGAACATTACCGTCTCATTTGTTTCCCGGAAGAAAGAGAGAGAATAATCCAAACAAATTAGCTAATCATGGATAAATGAAAATTTTAAAATAGGACTATATCTCATCATCGAAGGTGTACAAGAAGATGAGATACTTGAGATACTTAAAGCTTTCAATGATGAACCATGTGGGGGCCATATCGCTTAAAATAACTACTTATAAAATCCTTCTATTAGGATATTATTGGCCTTCCTTTTTAAGGATGCCAAAGAATATGTTAAGAGATGTGACGAGTTGTCAAAGGATGGGAAACCTATTCTTTCAGAGTGAAATTCCACTACAATCCCAATTACTCATTGAACCTTTTGAGGAAATATGGGCTTGATTTTTAGGTCCAATTAATCCACCTTCCAAAAGAAAAAAAGGGTATATTCTAGTATGTATTGATTATGTACAAAAATTTTTAGAAGCTAAAAATATATTTTCTCTTGAAATGATGTAGTTTTATTTAATTTTAGGATATCTTCACTCATCTTGGTATGCATGAGGAATTATGATTAAAGTTACAATTCATCCCGAGAGCGATGCAAATTGGTGGAAGAATATAAAATCAAGCACCAGAACTCCACTCCACATACCATCCACATGCAAATTGGAGACTGAATATACAAACAAGGTGATTAGAAGCCATTCTCAGCAAGACTCTACATTTACACAAAATGCTGCTAGGTAGAAAGCTTCAGGGAAGCTTTGTAGACCTCTGAACTACATGGAGGAGCACTACGGGGACATACTCCCTACGAATTTTTATGAGAAAGTAAGTCTTATTTCTAATAGAGTTCTAGGATCAGGACTTATAAAATAGCGATCAAGTTGGGACTTGACTTATCGAAGCTTATAAGCAAAGGATGGGACAACTCAACCAGCTTCGGTAGATAAGGCAATATGATATCCGAATAATAGCTTGGCTAAGAAAAAAAGATCTATGACAAATACAACAAGGAAATACGATTTCATCAGAGGAAATTTGGGCACTACTCTTCAACTAAAAATCAATAATCTTCAATGGAAGTTTCAAACTCACTAGTTTGGACCCTGAGATCGAAGAAGTTTTTGAAAATGAAGAAGTTAGAATCAAGACTATTGATGAAGAGAAAATTCCTCTCTATTATTAAATGGACAACGACTCACGATCTATCAAAAGTCAATGAAAAGAGAGAATTTGTCAATATTTTCCAAAACAACTCTAATTTGAATTTGATTGAGAGAATTCTTCTTCTCAACCTTAAAAAAAAATTTCCCTTTCTCTTTAAAAAAAAAATAAAAAAATAATAATAATAATAATAAATTTTGTATAAAAATTAAAACTAAGCTGATTGTTGGCATGTTTTATAGAAATTCAAGGTGAAAACAAAAATTATTTTGGCACCTTAAATTTTCTACTCTTACCCATTTTCTAAAATTTCCATTCTTCTAACATCCCTTTCTTACGAGAATAATTAAGCTATAGAATTGATGATCTTCTACAATTTTGATAGTTGCATCCAATTTGAGCAAGAACATTTGATGATTCAAAAAGAATAATTGATTGACTCCTTATGATGCGAGCACATGAATGATAAAAGTAAAGTTTACCAAAGAAAATAAATCAAAGGTGTGTAATAATTTAATTTAACAATAGGGGTCGACATATCACATGTATTAATTATACATACATAACATTACCAAACAAATAAAAATCATTATTTTGAAGAAGCGATAGTGTCATGACAAATCCCTCATAATTCACCATTTCCTTTTTCGCCATCATATCATGACTAAAGTGCGATTCATTGATTTTATACTTTGAATCATAACTATGAATTCCTAACAGCTAATTCATAAACATACCCTCATTTCATACTAGCCTACTCTCTCATTTTCCATGACCATCTCGGTCTTTCCACTTCAAAGAAAAACCCTACCAAGGCAGTTATTCCATCAAGGAAAACAACTTATGGAGAGCAAAACATCTTCCAACCATGGGTATGATTTTAGACGAACCTACAAGGAATAAATTATTGGAAGGATATCCACAAGCAGTGGAATTATTACGAAATCACGGTGGTGGAATTCATGGAAAATTTTGATGGTTTACACAAAGAGGAAGTCACCAAAACTTTTTGCCAAGGGCTTTTGATGGCATAGAAGAGGAAATAGGAGATATTAAATTTACGGTGGCCAAGAATCTCTAATTGAATAAGCCACCAGTTGCCTCGTATAGGAGATAAATGGTTCAAGAATAGAGAAATTAAAGGAGATTAGTGGAGGTTTTTGAAAACAAAGCATGGATATTGTCTTCAGAAAGGCATCCCCAACTCTACACTAAAAAAGTAAGTGGAGGAATTTTCTCTTAATCATCCAAAAATTTGTTACTTATGAAAGGTCAATTTAGATGTGTGTTTTTCTGTCATATAGGGCTATTGATGAATTTTATTGAAAGAGAAAATGGAATGAACCTTCCATGTTTCTTGTTGAATGATGTGAAAATATGTCATGGAGATATTCAAAGAAAATTAGGTTCATAGAAAACATGCAATGTATCACCATGGGCTAGTTAAAATACTTGTTGAGTTCCATATTCAAGTATAGGGTATACATAGGAAACCTTTCTAGTAAGAAATCATTTGAGGAAAGAAAAAAATGAACAACCAAGTAGTAGCATAATTCGAGAATAAAAGGAAGGTTGAAACATCATTGGAACAAGAACCAAAATAGCAACAAGATTTGTCAGAATATGACATAACAATTGGAATATTTTAAAGAAATAAATGCAAAATGTATTGGAAAAGTAGCAACCAAACGGAGACTTTTCCCAGAAAGAAAAGCCTAAAAATAAAAATACACATCACAAGACTAAGAAGAACTACCAAGCTAAACACAGAAAGGTACCTCAAAGATGTAGAACACATTTATTTGGAGGAAAAGAAAATTGAGTAAACTCTCCAAGAGCATACTTGTCTGCCTACATTTCACCTCCTCGAGTCCGGATAAAGTTTAGGTATTGATCCTATACATAAATAAATTTATGATTACATAGAATCTGTTGGAGAAAAAGAGAAGCAACCAAGGGATCAATTCCAAGTCAAGAAGAAGAAAGGACCAATTTAATTAACCACAGAACCTCCTGGTATAAACATCCACGAAATGAAATCTTCGAACTTGAGACATTAAGAAGGGCATATTAAAGGTTAAAAAATATTTGAACGATCAAAATGAAGTTCAAATTACCAAAATGATAACCTCCTACTACATTTAAGTCTATGGTAAAAAAATGACAAGAAATTAAAGTAAGCGAGTTCCATGAAGAGAAAAATCAATAATGCAGAGTAAAAAATCATTATGAAGAAACCAAGGATGGCAATTGTTGTGGTGGATTATTCGCATGGGTGTATGAAATCGCACAGCTTAAAAGAGTGTGGTCTACTATTTAAACTATTGGTAACGGACAAAAGTGGGGGAGCTCAAAAGCATAACATTTAATGAAAAACAATATGCTAAAGTATGCTCTAGTTAAGCTAAAACTAAAACACAAATATACTACCAAGCTATAAAGAGAGTTAAATGATAATAATGCAAATGATGGATCGATAGCCTCTTCTAACTTATTAAACATTTGAAATGGAGAATAAATTTACCCACTTGCCCGAAAGGGCCCCTAGGCAATGGCTCTAGATACGATGCAATGATGTTCCTTCCAAGATGCACTCGATGCGGTCCTCTCTCTCTTAGCTATAGTGGACTAATATATTTCGGTGGCCAATAATTGAGTCCTCTTTAGCTCTAGCCACAGGTCACACCAGCTAGCTGGTGCTTCTTCCAGGCAACTTTGGCCAGCATAACAATTTTATCACCATTTCTTCATCTCTTAGTGGCTTTATATAGAGTCGAGTTTCAAATCCTCCTTCCCTCCCTTGATGGATAATAACCCAAAGGAGAGGTATGATTCCATTGTGTGCTCTCATAGTGTTTAATGAGAGCCTTTGGTGGGCATCCTTGGTAACTACCTGAGTAAAGCGTAGCTGCTTGGTGTGGTCACGGAAAGAAAATTTTTTGCCATTTCCGGGAATGCACGCTTGTAAGGAAAAAAAGGCACATAAAAGTCACTCTTATAGAAGGATAAAGCACACAATTAAGGCGTTTATGACTAGTTAAAATATGATTTTTTCTCAAAACCTTAGAGATTTTAAATACTTCTTGATTCCATAATGTGTTCACCCATACCTTAAATCATTAGGCTTGAAATTAATTGATGTAAGTCTTCGTATGATTTTACGAATGTTAACGATTGCAACCCACAATATGACGAGTCTAAGAAGAACTATGTAGACGAAATACATTATGTTTTATTTCTGTGTCGTACGCACGAGAGAGAGAGAGAGGCACAGTAATGGTTTTCGAATGGACAACACCTTGCGGCGTTCCAAAGATAACCATGGCCTAAGGGACCCCACTGCCAGCAGGACAAAGTATACAACATATTTACAAAATTTCAATGAGGTGAGCATGTCCCATGCTCGTGATGCTATATTTAGTTAAAGCAAAATTGATAGATACGTGTGCTATCTGTGCCCTCTGCGTGGTAGTGATGTTGGTGCTTGTTGAAGATGGCTATTGATGCCCTCGGGGGCGTTTTTCTTTGACGATAGGTGAAAAGTGGTATCGTAATCTTGGTATGGCGTATCATTGTGCAATATACACATATGTCTTGGTTAAGGACCTTCTAGTGTAAGCATTGTTGTCGAGGAGACGATTGTAGGCACGAGTCTTCGACGGTCCATTCAAGAGTAGAAATGGTTGTAAGGTATGATGCCATCGTGACATGAAAGATTTTTGTTATGAATTTAAGGAGGATCGATGACATCGCGGATAATGATGTCTCCCATGATATGCCAGGGACACTAGTTTACATGGGGAAGGGGTAATCCAAGGTAAACTTCCTTTGGAAAAAAATACAAAATTAGGCAAAAAAAGAAGCCTTAATCGAACCAAGGTTCGTGACCTAAGGAGTCGGGGACCTAGATGTGATGGGTTTAACATAAGCATGTTTGACGGAAATGACGAAAATGGATGATGAGATTAGGTGGAAATTTGCAGGGTTGAAGTATGCTAGCGACTTGGAGGCACTCATAGTTATTTACGAAGGAGAAAATCACACAGATTAGGTAGGAATTCTAGGCGGTGTGGACCAGTTATGAATGTAAGTGATGGTGCGTGCATGGGGGTGAAATACTCCAACCAAAGGGAAAGAGGGACTACGGCCATGTGAGGAAAAGGTGAAATATGAGGGCGAAGTGTTGAAGGGCATTGTTTGTGCTCTTTGTATGCTTACCAAAAAGAATAAAATAATGGGGTTTTGGTTTGTACAAAAACACAAAGATGGGTACCCCCAAAAAAATGAAAAGGGGATCTCTCTATGGGTGTGAGGATGGTGTTTTTTTGGTAGGTGTCCCGTGGTTGTCTCATGTGCGGGGGTTGATGAAGCGAAAATGTCGCGGATGGGATTATGTTGATGGAGGTATAGTAGGCAAATGCGATGTGCGGAGGGTTGGTGGAAGGCCAAATTATGCACTTCTACAACCTAGTCGTACGGGAAGGGGTTTCGAGTTTGAATGGAAAACTTCACCTTATGCACATGATAGATGGATGGGCATGAGGGCTTGGGAGGCCCGTGGTATGGTCATGACGTCACTTGTGTTGTGATATATGGTCTACTTTGGGTGACAAAGCGACGCCATGGAGGGAGGCTCTGTGACCAACATGGACGTTTATCATATGCGGGGTGAGGAGGTGGTGATAAACGCGGTCGGTATGAGACCCTATGGTTTATTTCTAATGGAGAAATGATGTTAGGATATGCAAAGTTTTATGGGACTCTATCATATTTGAGGTAGGATGATGCCTATTCCAGGAACTTTTAGTATACGGTGTTGTGAACAGTTTGCGGGTTCTTCTGCAAAAAAAAAACTTCGTCAAGTAGAAAGCATATTCTTTTGTCAAATATCATTGAAATTCATGAGCTTTAAAAAAGAAGATGAGAGAGGCATACTACAAGCTGTTGAAAAATTATTTTTTTAGGAGTGCGGATAATGGCATCCTCTGTTTGTTATCGATCTTTGATACAATATTTGCTTTTAGTCTAGTGATAACATGTACTCTAGAAGCTCCGATTTTCCATTAGGGTTGTTTCTTGGCTCTATTT
Organism: Pinus albicaulis; assembly: GCA_034641835.2. Lineage (NCBI taxonomy): Eukaryota > Viridiplantae > Streptophyta > Pinopsida > Pinales > Pinaceae > Pinus > Pinus albicaulis. Next base: position 1,974,416,713 of record CM076578.1, read on the forward strand.
TATTTCGGTTGAGGTTGCCCCCGGTGAGATTAGGGAGAACATTGTCGATTCTTTTACCCACATCAGGGATCTCTCCCTTTTGGTTTGTTCCTCAAATTCTTGTTGTGACATTTAGGAAGTTGACATAATTATCCTTGTTGTATGGTTGGTGATGAGCCTAGGAAGGGTTGCACTAGATTGACTGATACGTTGATGTACCATTGGTCCATTTTGTGCGGGGAATAGAGATATCATTCCCTTGTCACTGAATTTATTGCTGTGATACTTTGAGGTTAGTTCATGATAGGTAGGTTGTGATAGGTTATAAGTAGAATTGTATGAGTATCTAAGGGTATTGATTAACTGGCACTAGGTTTCCATGGAGCAAAGACCCAATTGAACCGTCTGAGAATCAACGTGCATGGTGCTATTGCTGCCTAGGCCAGTCTTGGGAAAAATACCGGAAGTGAAATGTGTACGAAGATAAATCCGCACATGGTCACTCTCTGCGCCTATGATCTTGGGTCAAAAGACCTAATCAACTCGTCTACATAATATTCCTACACAGTAACTCCACAGGTGCCATGGCACTAGTACATTTTGGGGGAAATTCACCGACACTTGGTTAAGGCACTTTTGACCAAATGTTGGAAATTTTAAATTTCAATCACATGGCCGTCGCTATGCGGCGTTTGGAGAAAAGTGTCTGTCTGCGACACTTCGACAAAGTGTCTGATTACGAATTTTTGGAGAAAGACCCGCAATTAAACACTGTACACCCCAAAGCGTCACTATTGCGATGAGCGCACTCAAACGTCCTGGTGCGACACAATGTCTAATGTCGCAATTGCGGCGTTGGAGAAGCGGTTAACCATGATAGCGACACTTTGGGGCATAGTCATCGCAATTGCAACGTCTTCCTCCAAATGTGGTAAAAAACTGAAAAATGGTCGACTTACGAACGGTAGCGAGGAGTAGTTCATCGAGGGCACCTTTGCGATTACATAATTTGGAGAGAAAATAGTAATAATATGAGAGGCTCCTTTAATTGCATCTTTGATTTGTGAAAGTATGGATTTTCCGGCCTACAACTCTATGTTGTCAAGAAAGACTCGCAATCCTCTTGGAAACAATGTTTGACCTTGAAGATGCCTAGCAAATAAACGGACATCGGAGTTCACATTGTTGATGAACACATCGTAGTACGGCGAAGAAGGCACCAGGGAGGGTATTCTCGGTGAATGAGGGATTGTGTGTGCATTACGCAAAAGTTGAGAAATATTGAATAAGGCCTATTAAAACCGTGTAACCACGCTCTTGTCTATTAAAGGATGGAAAAATTTTTCTAAAGCTTACTCCCGCACATTGGAAAGTAACAAATGTTGGTTTGTTAAGTGGATGATCGATGGCGTAACTTCATCTCTATGGACAAGGAAAAAGAGAACGAGTTAATTAGCGTTGAAACTTTAAGCGGAACCTCGAAGCGGAGATGAAACGGAACACGTACATAGCGATAAGGTGGTGATAGGAATGAGTTTATGGTTTTCTTGTGAGTCCACTAGTGGTAGGTTGTGTTGAAATAAAAAACACGATACCACAAAGAAAATGCCACGTGTCCCTAAGTGGATTTTCAAAAATATTGAGTTTCATGTTATTTACGAGCATTAATGCTTGGTAAGAAAAAAAACACGAAATTTCTCGGTGATAATCCGATTAACGCTTGAGAACAACGCCATATGGATCGTTGGATCTGCTAAAAATTTAAGAAGGTGCGTTTATATGAACATGGGCAAGCATTCGTTTATGTGTCGTGAAAGTTTTAATTCAAATCGAAAACATAAAAGGTGGTAGGCCTATATCAATACGTTTGCGGAGTTAGCGCCCATATAGAGGCATAATGAGGGCCGAGTAATATTATATAGGGTTCGGGGTTAATCACAATCGGGAAGCTTATGAAGTTGAATGGTATGATTAAATTTCAAGAAATGGTATATGCATTAGGCCAATATATATATATGTGTGTGTGTGTGTGTGTGTGTGTGTGTGTGTGTGTGTGTTTGCATAGTTGAAGGCGAAAGCTTGGTGGACCGTAAGTACAAGGTGAATGCTCGGGTTAAATGATATGTAGATTTACTATATATGTATGGGCTCATAACCATATAGTGAAGGTAAAGCACTCCCGCACAAGCGGTATAACAGGTTGCATAGTTTTATAACCATTTGTGTAAAAGGGAAATGAAATTGACTATGGTTGAGACCATAGGTTAGACGCTGACAAGCTCCCAACTAATACTCAACACTATTTCGATAAAATAAATAAATAGAAATAAATGAAATTAGATAAAATTAAAAATACAAATAAATAAAATTTTTAATTAAAACATAAAAATATGATAAATAAATAAATAGAAATAAAATAAATAAAAGTTAAAATATATAAATTAAATTAAATAAAAAAATAAAAGAAATTAAATTAAATAATATTAAATTAATAATTATTACTTTTATTAAAAATAAAAACCAATATTCCATATCGTCACAAACGCACAAAATATTAAAGCTCCTTCGGTTATTACACATTTTACCCCTCATATAGCCTGAAAATGATTCACATATCCTCCTTGGCGTTCCACTTGCACCCCCGGTGCAATTGTTTGTTTATAAGATTATATGATACATGTGAGATAAAGGTTTATTATTTATCATATATAAATAAATTTTATCAATATTGTACATTTACACTTTTATGAGGGTGATGTTATAAGTAAATTCATAAATATCTCTTTTAATCATCATTTTCATACTTAAGATATGTTTGGAAATGAAATTTCAATAGATTAATTTTCTCCTAACCTATGTATCATCAATATTGTACATTTACATTCTTAATTGTAGGGTGATGTTATGGGTAAATCCAATAATGTCTCCTTTTAATCTTGATTTTACTCATGAATATGTTTGGAAATGAAATTTCAATAGATTAATTTTCTTGCTATTATATGTTTTATGAAGATATGGTTAGGAATTATCTCTTGTTCTTCTTAGAAATAATTATATATAATTTTTTTTTTCTTTTCAAGATAGATAAAAAAATTAGATGAAAGGGTATTAATTCATCAATATGTGTGTGTGTGTGTGTGTTGTGAGAATAATTTCATAGTTCAACTTAATGGTTCATTATATAATCATGTGATCATCACCAATGATATATCTTAAAAGCAAGCGAAAAGCCATGTGTACAAAATAGAGTGTATACTCTAGAAGGTAGTTTCTCATATCACTATATGGGGTGTTGTATGCTACTTCAACAAAATTATAAGATAGCGCAATACACATCATATATGCACCATAACAATTGGTGTAAAAATTAACTCCCACCTTACATCTTTGTACTCGATCCAATTTTTTCTGCTGTCAACTCTTCTAGCTATGAGTTTCCTCCAGAGATCATAATACCCCCAAGGCCTATGCCATGCCTTCTCGCATGCGTACCTTCTTCATAGGTAGTTCTAAACCATACTGTAAGTCCCCACGTTCTATGGTCTAATCCACATCATACCTATCAACATTTAACCGCTCTTTACACACCTAATGTAATGACTAGCCTACTCTCTCATTAATATGTACACAATAATCTGAACGCAAGAATTAAACCCCAAAACCTTGGAAAATACTTTCGTTTTACATATTCGAATTGATATTTGAATGTATCAACTACTAAGCCTCTCGTATTTCAATAGTGATGTTTAATATTAACAAACCTTTTCAATTCGAACTCTAAATCCTTGGTTTCAACCAAACACATGGCCATTCACATAAATATACGGTTCTCCTTATTATAATTTCACCAATTGTCAAAAAGATACGTAAAAAATCTCGACTTTGGTCTATGCGTCAACGGTCATACATAAACCATTCTTGGCTCTGATAATTTACCTCTCAATCCGACGGTCGATGGAACGCTTGGCCTTGGGTTTGGAGGATCAATGGACACAACGAAATCTCGTCGCGTGAACACGCCCAAGAGGTGTCTGCGGTGAGAACGGTTTATAGTGCACGCCAGCACGTGTCTCTGTGAGAGACATATGTCCGTCCCTTTTCACCAATTCTTCTTACCACCTCCAAACTTGTGTGATATTGCCGATTTTCCAAGCAATTGGTTTTCTTTATGCACCAGTCATGATGCCGCCTCTTATCTTCTAGGTTATTAAGGCTTTCTTTTATTGTACTCGCCTCCGCTCCTTTGACTCGCATCTTCCTGTACTAGTTTTTTTTCTTCAATTTAAGGACTCGCACTCATGAGGTTCCTTCACCGCCGGTTCTATGTGCGTGGTAGCAGGTCGGGCCTTGAATCGAGAGAAGCAAGGCACAATTCTCTCTATTGCAACGTGGGAGATCCATAATTTGGTTTTGTGGACCCTCTCTACCATGGAATTTCCCAACGTAGTACATGAGTCTAGAGCCACAACATTGCCATACCACTATCCAATGCCACACCGTCCTTTGTCATGGTGCTTAACACGGTTATCACACAACTTTGTTAAATCGGAAATTCTTACCATGAGAGTTAAACTAATATCCAATGGGTTAGGAAAGGCTAGAACCTCTCGTACGGAGGCTAGTAATTAGGGAAAAGGACTCGGTTCTTTCAACATACGGACTACATTAAACCACAATTGTATAAGTGTGTATTCCAGGACTACTATGGGTTGATTGTCGGGACCACAGGAAACCATTCATGCCATAATTAACTCAACAAATGTGCAATACCATTGAGGAAATAATTCTACATTTATGCGATGAAGTACTTGTAAATTTGGCTCGACCATATCTTCTAATTACTTGGCCCTTCTCCTCTACTCTTGTCTCTACAATAGTCCTCACCATGACCTATGCGGTTCTCTATCTTGGTCTGCCTTATTATTCCTATGAGCTTATTTTGCATACAAACCTTTAATTGACTCAACTCCTCTAATGCTCCAAAACTCTACCTTATCTCTAATTTTGAGACTAACCTACGTGATAGAGACGGACTCCTAAAATTAGCTTAACTTACAGCGAATATCTCTTGGGTGCCCATTAATCATTCGGGAAGTTACATTTTCTTCTCTAATTAACTAAAAAAATAACTCAAATATGGATAAATAAATAGGAAAATAAAACATGAGACCCCCCTTTACATTTTATTTATGGACAAAGGCTGTTTTGAGCCTAATCCCCTACATCAACAATTGCCATACAACTAATTTTTTTGGGATACATGTGGCATTCTGAGGTAAATTCCATATGATGTATATCAATATATTAGGTGTTGGTAATTTTGAGTATCTAAGAAATGATAAAGAATATCCATACATCATGATCTTGTAATGTGATTATAAATTGTGTCTATAATTTCCATAAAATGTGTATAAATGATTTGTTTAAAAAAATCAACACAATCAACCCTAAACAATGCTCATGATGTATGGAATGTCATTGGTAAAACCAAAATAATGGTCACATGTCCCATTTCTATGGTAATGGTGATCATAGATATGTTGTAGTGACACTTGATGAGTTAAATAAATCTCGAGTGTGACTCATTGTGCCATATTTTTAAAGCATGATTTGTTTTCTAGTTTTACTAATTTGTTAACATTTTTTATTCATTTGGAAAGCTAATTAATGATGCTTTAAGTAATTAGGACCTAATGAGAGATCATCTTCACATCTTCAACGAAATATATTTGGTAATTGTAGTCACTATATGAACACTTTGCATGCATGCACTGTAAGAAAAATTGAAATATAAACGATAATACACATCTTATATAACCTTAATGATTGTCATACAACTTATTTACTTCTAGATACATATGAGAAATGCTTGATTAAATGCCATATTATGTGTGTACAAATATAGTAGGTGTTGGTAAGTTATGAGGATCTAAGAAATGATAGGGTATCCACACATTGGTGCCCTGGTATGAATTTTTGCATAATTTTCTATTTGTTGTAATTTTGTTGCTTGGATTTGTTATAGATTTCAAATAATACAATTATACACCAATTATTCTTATAAAGAAGAAGTACAATAGTAGTCACCTAAAGGTAAGGCCATGTGAAAATATTGGTAACATGAGTAACTATTAAAAGCTGTAAATGAAAAGTGAATAACCTCCACTCACTGCCAATAGGTGGCGGGCAGGAGTTGGAATTTGGATTTCCGCTACCGAATCACACAATTTTTTTTAGCGTTTTGGTCATTATTTTCTAGTCAATAAACGTTACGTTTAAAATTTTGCTTCATTAATGGCCCGTTCTCGTAATAAATTAACCCTTCACCAATAAAGTTTGATTAAAAAATTGAACGCTCTTCATTTTCTTTGGATTTTGGAGTATGATATACTCATGTCATGGAATTTTAATACCTAAAGTTTCAAGAGAAATAATTGATTCTTGTCGAACTAATATTTCCTCAATATATGCTATGATCTACTAAAATTGCTTAAAAAATACTTCCAATATAAAGAAAAAAACATGAACGACCTTTCCCTAAATTGCAATAAATTTATGTTTATTATTAATATTGCATAGTCTGTCTTTTATAAAATTGCATAATCGGACAGAAGCAATGATCCTCGGTGCATTTTTATTGTTGTTGTGATTAAAATAATGAACCAAAGAACGCTAAGGCACTCGAGAGAAATCAATCTATATATTATTTCTCACAAAATCATGTTGATTAATAGAGACTAAACGCTAGATTTTTTTTTGTCCTCGATCTCTCTATTAATTATGTCCATATGGTTATAATAATAACAAACCAAATAAATCTTAGGCTTCTAGAAGAGAATTAGTCTGTGTTGTAGAAATTAATAATTACTTGTTGACTAAATGTTATACCATTTGAAATTGCTGAGTGGAAATTAATCAAGCCATGATGTACCATTTGTCAGTATCTATTTTCTCATGTGCCTTGAAAGTTGATGTACCATTGAGAGTTTAATAATTCTATTGAAAGTTTTAATAATTATAATATATATATATTAATTTAATGATTAATAATAATTAAATTAAAAAATTCTTAAAAGACAAAATAAAGCTAATAATCTCATGAACTATTATGATAATTTAAAAATATAGAACTCAGGCTGAACATAGTTACAAAGATACCCAGAAAAGAAGAGTGAATGTATGATAACCTCTTTCTTGACGACTATGAATGCCATTCTCAATGAAGACTCAAGACTTCAGTACAGATTGGATTATTATGTATGAAAATAGTAGGAATGAATCAAAAGTTCAATGAATGAATAACTTGATAAAGAAAATTTATAGGGAAAGGTAACTTGGTTGTAAACCTACTAAACCTCACTTCCATGATTTAAAAACACCCCCACCTTCTCGGTGGTCCCATCATGGTCCACCTATTGAAAAAAACCAACAAATATTATTTTATATATTTTTGCATGGCCATTAGACAATGATTTACTATGGTTTTCCTACTAAATTCCAATGGATGATTATTCAAAAATATGAGAATTAGTTTAGTCTCAAGGCATAGCGAGTCTTCTTTGGATAATTATAGATTACCTCTCCATTGGATGATTGTACGGCCTTTTCATCTCTACTTTTCCGTGAGTTTCGTTGATGCTGAATCTTTGCCTTATTTCTTTAGTGAAGCTAAGAGTTAACTTTGATCTTGATAATAACTATACTGCATGAATATCCATGATTTTATACTTCCCCACTATGGTCAATGTTGATGTGGCCTTGGCCGTTGATCTTACAATTAACTCACTATTCATATTCAATTTTCTCGATTCGACCCCACTATAAAATAAGAGGCATGAGAAAATGAAGTCTTGATTTTCTTTCCGATTGCTCCTACATAATACAAATACTCTTAAAAACCAATTAATATATAAATTGTCATCATTCATGCTAAAATCGGTTTAATTTTTAATAGATACGCACAATTAATAGATTACATTTATCACGAGAATAGAGATAATTTAGAACTATGATTTCTGATAATAAACTACCCTAGCGGTTCAAACTTAGAACATATACCTTATGAAATTAAAATATGGCAATTTAATGGACAATCTAGTTTCCCTAGGAGCCAATCTTGGGCTAGAAGCCTAAGTCTGAATGCCTTGAGAGTGCGGCAAGGAACTAGACGCCTAAAGCTTTTATTTTGTGCTTGTGTAATTCACTATTTGACCATCGACCAAGCCACCAGCTATAACACTACTTAATGTTGGGGGCGATTGGCATTCTAATTTTTAATGTTATAGCCATACTTTTTCACTTCTTTAGTAATCACAACCTTCCAGAGTTTGCGAGGACGAGGCTTTATTCTTTCTTTTGTGTTTTATGTAAAAAGTATTTGTGTGAACTTTGTAATAGGAAGAGAAAACAGAATTGATTATAATTTTAAAATATCAATAATGATAAGTGGTAGTTCCTTTATTAAATTTTTAATTTTGAGTGAGCCAAAAATAACTTTCCTTACTTTTGAGTACGACCTTGCAATTATGAAAGGACTAGTGTTGTGAAATTATTGGTAAGTGGAAATTAAAGAGAGCGTAAGAACGTTTTTGAAAAAATTTCAAACGCTTGTCAAAATTAAGTCTTCCTATCCTTCTAGCACATCATGGAAACGGGGAATCACGCAAATTCTAGTGGGCGTCAAATATGTGCGAAATGCCTTATGACGGGCAAAAATTGAGGACTAGTCCTATGCGCTACATCGATTTAGGGTTTCATGTGGCGGTCTGTAAGGATTTTTCAAGGATAGGAAAGGAGAATATTTTCGATTAATCATCATGAAACTTCATCACCATTTGAAAATTGTGTCCTAATTTGAAACAATAAGACTACCCAACTATTTCATTATTTAGTTTAGATTGTGTAATACAAAATATCCTAGATAACTTAAATTCAATGTAAGCACTTTTGCAAAAATTTAGTAGGAGAACCTTGATTACATTTTATTTTGAAGATCCACTTGCATTTTAAGCCATTTTAATTAGTCTTTCATGGCTATTCTAGTAATTTCAACCTCTTGTAGAAATTTTTTTGCCACTGTGTTAGAAAGAAAAAAATCAAATGTATATAAAAATGATTTGAAATATAAAAAATCAAATGCGCGCTACATAAAAATGATTTTATTAAAAACTACATTAACATCTGATATCACGCACGCGTGCACTTTAGGTCTTGTGTAGAGCAACATTCGCCCTCGGCTCTTACGAACGACGTGCGCCCTCGGCTCTTGTGACCGGCATTCGCCTGTTCTTGCGAACATCATTCGCCTTAGCTCTTGCGAACAACATTCGCCTCGACAACACGAAGCAATTCGCCCTCGGCTCTTGCAAAATGGTAAGTTCTTATGAGAGGGCCCTTCCTCCTATAGTAGGGTTGACTCTATTTGGGTTTTTTAGTCGATTCCATTGGATTGTGTTAGGCTATAGGGTTCTCTCTAGATGTCTTCCAATGTTCTTTAGGATGAGTTTCAAAGAGGATGTGTAAGATGTGTTTGTGCTTGAATGGTCAGCTCACGATTTCATGAAGTTTAAACTGGATTTTAGTTCGACAAACTCATCATCTCAACACCCGATGTGAAAATTCCCTTGGTCGAGTCTATATTGAAGGTGAAGTGCAAAGTGGTATAGAATGGAGATCGAAAGTCATCAACTTTATCACAAGGGTAGTACTCCAGGATCAAAGTGATGTTTTAGTTCTCTAGATTTGGGGATTTTAGGTATTTGGGGGATTTTCCGATGACATACAAAGGTCACATCATACAACCATATATCACAAGGTCAATGTTGAGATCATTCTCATATAGATATGAGTCCTTTGATATATAGGGTTAATATCATCATCACTATCCATGGAGGCAATGGTTAAAATGCAGCAATTGTGGTTGGCTCATTTATAATTGTTACCCATTTACGATGAAACACGGAAACACTAATGCTTTAGAAATAGGAGCCTTTACAACGGACGATGGAATTTCAGTTTCTTCATCGGTAACTGATAGCTCATGAGAAAAACTTTCATAATCTTGAAGTGGATATACGCATATCAAACAACTTTAGTTATCATTTATTATCCAATATGTTAATATACTTTTTACATTGAGCGAAGAAAGGAAACAAGAAAATGCTAGCCATCATACAATGCTTTGACATAAGATTTTTTGAGTGACCTTACTTGAAAAAGAACTCATCCAGCAGTATTTATAATCATTTACAGTTATTCAATTTAAACACAATGTCAAGAATCAAGATTGAATACCCTCTATTATCTTCATGACCCAATACAAGATTTAATTTTTTTGAAAACGCTTATTAAATTAGCGTACATTATTTCTCCACCAGCACAAAAACCCTACATTTTTAAATGAAAACAAGCATTGAATTTAAAATACAAAATCTATTAGTGTTCAAGTGTACATGTGTGCATCACTTGTGTAGGGTATTCCTTTTCCACTTTCACATTATCCAGAGTGTGTCGTGTAGTTCATATTTTTGGCAGTTTAGATTATCTTGAAAAAGAGAAGAGTAAATTATTTCCCATGGAAAAGAGGTTTTCCCTTTTTACTACGGGAAAATATGGTACAACAAAGTTCCATTTCTACACAGAAACTCTATGAAACGAGGAACCAAATAAAGGCCATGTCCTCAATGGACATCATTTGTCTTTGAAAATGCCTTCGTGCACCTTGTTGTTTCTTGTGATACATCACGATAGTTTCTTAGGTCATTTCTTGTTTCTTGAGATAAAAAACAGCAAAGAAATCACTTAGAGAATCCTTTCGAGAAATAAATGACCATTTCTCAATCATATCTCAACTATTTTTATTTTATTCATTGGTTGCTTTCTTTGAGAGAAATTTGACACTTTTATAAGAATATAACATAAAAAAACAAAATGGGAAGGAATTGATGAGGTAGATGACCTTTAGTTGTTGTCAATGAAATTGATAATACACGATGCACGTAATACATACTACAAACTAGATTCCTTCCTGGAGTTAGGACATAGAGTATTGAATCAAAATTTGTGGTTCTAACTTCTTGTATTGGTTCATCAACCTTGAAATTCATACATTGCATGTCTTCATTGCTTCATGTTTGAATAATTTTCCTTCTATCGTACAATAGGAAATTAGGAATTATGATTATTATTATAACACCATGAATCTGTTAACTTACTTTTAATTTTGCATGGTTTAGTGTGAATATATTCTTGTGCCCCTAGGCCCGGGTAATGAGAATGCCAGCAGTAGAGAACCCCTAGTTTTTAAGTGGTATTGTTTTCTTATGCCAAAAACCCTCAACATCACTTCTTATTAGTTCTTAACAATAGTGTTGTAAACAATTTGAGAATTGATATAGAAAAATCTCGCACTTCTCAAGATAAATTCCTAAAGCTAAAGTGTGATACCATGTGTAATTCAAAGCCTCATTGTCACCTCACCAACCTCTTTTCACTTCGAGGCTAGCTCTCCTCCAACTCAAGAGGTTCTCCCTAGTAGATGTTAGGAATCTAATGGCCCAACCAAACGAATCAAGAGGCCCTAATAACTCTTTCTCTATGTTTACTACTATCAATCAAAAATATTGAACAATAGGGTCGGACATACATCTTGAAGATAAAATTGCCGGAAATTATTTTGGTAATTTCAAAGGAAAAGTCCCCAAACACATATAATCAAGGAATTATAACGTGATTTCAAACATTAAATATCAAAAAATAGTTTTGAGATATTGAAAGGAAAAAAGTTGATGGAAGATAAAGAAAGTACCTTACTTAAATGCTCTAAGTTTGCTAATAGTTGCTTAAAGCTTCACTTCAAGGCCTTTGAAGATGTCTCCAACAATGCTATACCATCTGACTTGAACAATGTTGCTCCAAAAATGTCCTTAAGGTCTTCCACAACAAGTTTACTAGAAGTTTCTCCAACGATATATTCAATAAGGTCTTCATTGTCAACTCGTCTCTTGTTTGGGTGCCTTAATGTGCAGTGACATGTTCCAATTGTAGATTCAATGCAAGGCATATTTAAAACTCTAATCATCTTGGTGTCTTATTAGAAATTATTTTAGTTTTCATTTTGTGTTTTCAAGTTAGATATTGTTTTCAAGTTTTTACATTTATAATTTCGTGCAATGTGGGGCGGTCGGGGCGGTGTAGGAACAGCCTCGAGACGGGATGATCGCGGAAAAGAGGCCAACGGAAGAACATGTAAAGGTACGGCATTTCTCTATCTTCGGTGTTTTAGTTATTTACATAATTGAAATAATATTATTTTTGTTCAAATATGCGGACACACCTAGCCATGTCATGTTTGATGATTCCATCTGTGAGAAGAGCTTTCTTCATCCCTATCTTTAGTGCTCTTGTTGCGAAAAAAGACCTGAAATGCAAGGAGTCGATTTGATACTTTGATAGATGCACCTCAAACACCTAAAACGAGAAGAGAGGATAAAAAAACTTGTATTGACTACAAACATATCAGGTAATAAAATGTCAAGGATATTTTTTTGCATGAGATGATTGTGATAGTTTGATTTTTAATTTTTACATTGACTAAACTAGCCAAAAATTTCTTTTGTATGTAGCATTTTTAAACACTTTACGGAACTTTGGTATTTATTAGTATTAAGGACACAAGAGGCAAGATATTGCCCGAAACCCTCTCGTACACATCTACTCCTTTAAGTGCCGACGAGAAACACACCCTACTGACGGACACCCACCCAGCGGTTAATGTGTTGGCGGTGATGAAGCCGATACCATTATTACATTATTGTGTTCTTTGAATACACATCTCGGCTCACAAGGACCATTAATGGCACGTTGTTGGTGAACGATGAAGGTGTCCCTATAAATCATATTTTAATAAAGTAAATTTTAATATTTTTTAACTATTTCACTTGTACTCCTCTAAAACATATTTATCATGATTTTTATTTTTAAATTAATGATAATATCTTTTTTCACAATATTGAAAACAATGAGTTCTACGGGTTTTGGAGAAACCATGCATTGCTAATTTTGGCCCAACCATATACACAAGAATTGAAGTTACGAGAATTCCAACCTAAAAAAAGAACTTCTGAATTATCTAGAAGCCCTTTTTGGGGTCGACACATTTGACGGACAACGATGGCTCGGGCCAATAGGAAAATATTTGAAATATACATAAGGACACCTATAGGACGCAATTTAAATTTAACCTTAGATACGAGCATCCTCTCACGGGTTCTGAGAGTGAGTAGAGAGCACTCATCCATGATGGAAAAGAGAAAAGGAAAAGAGAAGGAAAAATGCCAACTAGACCCACAAGGTAAATTACAACTTTAATTCAATAGATTTAATTTTCTCTATGTCTAAAATAGTATTGCTACGTCATGTCGACTTCAATATTTTGATGATAGGTTTCCTAACACCTCGAATACAACCAAAGCTAGGATTGAAAAAAAGGGCCATCGCAAAGCTGGGCCGGGCGACTATGAAATTAGATTTGCAAGAATTGTATTAAGTAATTAAACATCTTATAATTAATTGTATCGCTTCCAACGTTTTTGTAATCCTATCAAATATGATTAAAAAATACACAATCATGTAATGTGGGAGGTGATGGTCCCGAACAGAAACTACGAGCAAGATAAAAATATCGCTTTTTCCATTTAAGCTGCTCGACCGTAGTTGAACGTCGCGAGAGAAGCTTGAGCATGCCAATTCCTCATGTCCATTCTGCATCACCTCGTTGTTTGAACGTACCAATTTTTCTTACTTGTACCAATTAGCACATGTCAATCTACGGTGGTGCCACATTCCACCACCGGCCCACTTGACTACCCCTAAAAAACTCAAATCCACACACCATGTGCCATTATCATGAGTGCCACATGTCTAAATATTTAGGCGATAAGACGCTACATTATGAAAGAGATCGATTTTTTTTTGTCAACATATGTATCCTGAAGCACGACACACATTACTTGTTTAATCACGGCGGTCACGGTCTCTTGGGTTACTTCTGGGTTTGACATACCAGCACAGTTTACCGGTATATTTCCATGGAATCGGTTTGAAAATACCGGCAACTTAATCCACACACCTCAACCGTCAACGGACCTACCGTTTTAGTAGCCGCATTTCTGCTTTGTAATACACCTTACATTTTTATTTGTTTAAATTTGTGGCTACTTTAATACACTATGATTTCATTCTCCTGGACTTTGTGTATGCATATTTTTCATATAATTTTTATCCATGAGGTTGGGCTGCGGTGCTTTGACATGCCTTTGAATATTTTTGCGGGTTAAAGACATTTCGAGCCGAAACTATTGAATAGACTTAATGAGATAGTTGTATTTTCCTCTTTCTCATGATGAGATCACATAAAATTTACTAGACTACATATGAAAGATGTGGCGATTCGTCTTCATAGAGAGGTGTTGCTTTAGGAGTTACGAGAAACGGCTACGGATCTTTTCTTCAAGAAGCCTATGATCTGTAAGTAATCACTTTGTTTATTTATTTCTGTTAGTCTATCTTGCCGGGGGATGTGCTGGTTATGGTTTGTTAGCAGGACCGTTGTCAATTTCATCATTGTCCCTCATAATATGTTTGATAGTGTTTATAAATAATAAACAAGTATTACACTGCGCTTGATAAGCAATTAAGCATGCACTATGAGTAATATGATGTCTTGAAATAATTCTCATTATAGTTTCATGTCTCTGCTCTCACTTGGTTGTGGCCATCTGTATCACTAATTGTGTCTTCTTCAAAATTATAGTTGTTGAGACAATGAACAGTCAGCGCCTTTGTGGGTGATATCTTGTAATAATTCTTGTTATAATTTCCTGGCCTCTACTCTCATAGGTGTCTGCATGTCACTAGGTGTATCTATTTTAAAATTATAGTTTCAATGGTACATAAATTGTTGTCTTAAAATTATAGCTTTGATGGTGATACCTTGTGATTGATAATGCAATTTGAGCATTTGGCTTTGACTAATATAGTCTCGGGAACCTGCGGGGAATACAAAAGTTTGTGATTGATTACGAAACCTTTGCCTATATTTGTGGAACTTCTTTTATACGGGAATGATAATGTTCGAGAATAGGTAGCACGTTTATTTTTAGGCATAATTATTCTTTCCAACTATCTTTATATGTACGTAATTTTGGAATTTTATTTAAAAAGCCTTGCAACTTTGAGTTCAATTTGGTGTTCATGTAAGGATGTTTGGGCTTTGGGAAATATTCTTGGAGACTCTGCAACATTTAGGGATCTTGCCCTCAATCATGGAGCTGCGAGGCCGGATGCTTTCCCGGTTGAATGATACTACCAGGAATTTCAATGATAAGAAATGCTACATAGGCTCATAATCAAATTTTTGCCATGGTAAACCCCCAACCACTATTCGAACGAGTAAAGCGAATACATTTCTACCTCTTCTTCTTAGTTCGTAGATACGTAAGATTTTTTTATGAATCTTGGTGTAGTAGATTTGGACGTAATATGGACCTAGGCACTTGTTCATTACAATGACTACTGTCATCGAGGTTTTAGAAAATGCTCAGAAATTTGGGTTTCACAAGGGATTACCCTTGCTTGCAATTATCGATTATCGATCACATTAAAAAAAAAAAGTCTTTACCGTAGCATTGTTGAGCTCTTTGTAGGTGAATTTGAGCAATTTCACAAAATACGAACTAAATTTGTTTGTCCTTTTCAATATAAACATGTGGAACCAAACAAACAATCTAGTAGCCAATGAAGCAAAAGCAACACCTCTGTTGCAATGCCTACAACTCACCTCTGCACGCATGAATGACTATGGCACCCTCTTTTGTGAGCAGATGCGGAAGTGGCGTGCTTGTTTCCATTAGGATCGTGGAATTCAACATCCAAAATAGTATCAAATTCCATGCCAATAGTATTCACCGGTAGGGGAAACGATTCATTGAGACCTAATGAACTCATCACCCAAAGAATAGCCTCGGGGCTACCGAGTGTGATCATCGGGAGCGATAACAAATGCTGATCCATCCCCAGTTGAAGCAGAAAAGGACCCACATTGGTTACGGAAAATGAAAACACGTTTTGAAGAAGGAAAAAACTTTTGTATTAGGGTCTAGGAAATCTAACTAGTCCCCATTGTACAATGCCCTACTTGCACTTCAAATTGGTACTCCCAACTCCATGCTAAGGCTCAGCACATGGTCATTCTTGAGATGAGCATCTTAACTTTGAAGTTTGATTCCAAAAAACCCAAGACCTATTTTATGAGTATTAAAGCGAAATACTTCACAATAGGAAGCAAAGGAAACATCACAAAATTGCTCACTTTAGGTAAAGTAATTTTTACGTGAGAAATTCAAGCTGGGATAGTAAAAACATAATATCAAACACAGCCAATCCCACAATTGGTTGAACATGAGGATTTATAACCAAAGAAAACCCTCTCCGGTTAAAATAATTCCGGAAGATAGCTTTAAGATTCTACTAATGAGCGCTTACAACACCATAGAAATTCTTGTCACAATAAGAATCTACGGAAGAAAAGCCCTTGTACGGGTTTCTACATTTCCTGTGGGAAGCAAGAATCTTTCTGTCTCTCATGATGCGGATTCTTGTGGTCGGATCCACCATATGGTGTCTTGTTACGCTAAACGTGGTCTTTCTTATCTTTGTCTCTTGGTTCTCATTTAGGATCATGGCTATACGATCTTCTTTGTGGCTTTGACTATACAAAATTGTTCAATGAGAAGAATTTTGACTCTTACATATAGGGGAGCTTGTTCGATTGTCTCAAAGTTTGCTCTACTACATTAAGTTTCACTTTCAATGGACTTCTACAACAATTGGCACCATCAATATACTTTGTTACAATGATGGCTCACATCAACAAAGCTGTGCTATAACCATTGGCACCATGAATCTTCTCTGCTTTGTCAAATGGTTGGCACCATCGAAGCTAAATTTGCGCTCCCTCGGGGTGATGACGGTGGAAAACACTTTTTTTTTTGGGTAGCTTTGTTTTGTCTACATTCCAAGGCAAAACTATGTTGGCCTTATTGTTTTAATCCTTGGAACTTAGTTCTCTCATATTTTCCATCCTATCCCCGATTTTCTGCAGAAAGGAACATAACTTCACGATATCAAAATTGACTATTTTTGGCCATTTATCTTTAGTAATGGTGCTGACTTAATTTGGTGCATTCGTATAGTATACGGCCCACTCTCGATCTGTTATTTAATATTTAGCATAACTACTACATTTTTTAACTACCATGCTCTAATATTTATATCAACCATAAACATTCTTAGAGTAGTTCGAAGTTTTGTGAAGAAGAATTCCCAAGTAGCTTCTTATCATAGTGGTACAATTACATTCGTAGTTTATCTTTTGCAAACCTCCAATTTTCAAACGTAGTAGGGACTACGGTTGCATCTCAAATTTTGGACAAATCTGTTTAGTATTCTACATAAAATGCATTAAGAATACGGTGTTGTCTACTAAGCACAAATAATTCATTATCTTGAGTCATCTAAACATCTTGACATCCTCATTTTATATTCCTTTTAGGTTTTATGATTTCTCTGCTACGGAAAATGTAATTATATTAATTTTCCATCGATATGGATTGGATCTAATTAGACATAAACCCTTGCTACG
The DNA here is from genome assembly GCA_034641835.2 of Pinus albicaulis. NCBI lineage: Eukaryota > Viridiplantae > Streptophyta > Pinopsida > Pinales > Pinaceae > Pinus > Pinus albicaulis. The sequence goes on from CM076578.1 coordinate 1,974,434,393, forward strand.
GTGGTTATTCAAATGGGTTAGAGAATGTGCATTTTTGTTGTTTCTTTTGAAATACATGCATTACCACTACGAGATCTTTGCATTAATTTTGAAATGTTGAGATCTTTTGCATTGATGTTGCCTGCCTTGGTGGTGTGCGAAGTTAGAGCTGATCAAAGGCAATGGATGTGCATCAACGAGTCGATTGCTCTTTGCTAATCTTTATGATCAATCCTCCTAGCATGCAAATAGGTGCCGCAACAATTATATCTAGGATTGATCGTTTTTTTTTCTCACCTTCACTTTAGGCTTGGAAAACTTTGTTCTAGATTTTTTAGCATTTGCAGCTCACACAGTAGGCATTGATCTATGTGGGCATTTAAGGCTATATTGGATGTAGATAGAAATATCTACAAAAAGACAAACCTTTGGTATCATGGCCTCAGAGGAAGAGATCCCCAGTTCCCAAATTCTATTGTTCTTCCCGATGTCTGCCTTGCTCTTCTCGAAGTTTTGGATACTGCCTTGCCAGGCTCTGCCTCTTCTACAACATGAATTGGAGCACACTCCATTATGATATCAAATCATCCGCTACTATGAAATGACATAGGTCACGGATGCTTTGATAGACTTGCCTTTAGGCACTTCTACTACTTCGAACAAGTTTTAAATGTCACGACCCATGATATTTATACTAGCAAAAGTGTCACATGTGAAGATCGAGGCTTTTGATGAAGTGAATAACTTGGTAAAGAAAATTTTTATTACTTATGTATTCGGCCCAACAATATAGATTTTGATGCACTATCATTTAAGCATGTGCTGAAAAACATACAAAAAACTATGTTTTTAGTGAAATTTGAGTTCCACAAAGAATCGATGCCGTTAAAATCTAGACCTTGCTCTAGCTTGTTATTAAAAGCGGTACTCATATTTCATGCAAGCTAATGGAATGCCTTTTTTCATTGTTTTATCTTGTCTTATTCGGAACTTCAAGTCTAGCATCAATGATTGTCTTATGCTTCGGAAAAACGGTGTTATGCTTTAGAGAAGTATGTCTGCTTTATTATACTTCTTAACTTCCAAGTCTAGCATCGATGATTATTTTATAGCCCCCACACATAATCTAGTTTTCATTATACTCCTTGAAATATTTTTATTAGTTGAATGAGACAAACTTAAAAGAAATGAAAACTAATATATTAACAAAATGATTTCTATCACAAATCTAAGATTCTTATAGGAATTCGTTAAATTTACGAGGCATCACCTAAGTAATCTTTAGTGTCTTCAAATTTTGACATCCAGGAGAAAGTTTTTAAAATTAGCGGCTCTACTTGAAAACATGTTGATGTTGATGCATAGAAATATCCTTCATTTATAGCCATGTGTTGGAATATTTGAAAATTCCCGAATAACAATGGAGAGAGTGATACTCTCTTCTAACACGGAAAATATTGAAATTTCTTCACTAGAAACACGGTTCAACTTGCTGAAAATTTTCTATTCCTTAAAAAACTATTACAAATTCTTCCTCATGAGAGGGATTACAAAAAAATGTATTTCTTCATAAAACATAGTGCACTCAAAATTCTTCTCTATCTCTAAAACTACACATTGTTGTGCTCTTCAACACTTACCTTTCCTTTATTGTGTGTAATAATAAACTTTACAATGCATTAAAAACGAGGCTCCGGTAACCTACTTTTATATGCAAAGCATATATTAAAAACATAAAAAAAAACTATGCAAATAACAAATCTATTAAAATATATTGGGGTCCCACAATTTATAAATGTTTTAATATATATATGAAATATATATATACTATATATACGTACGCATTTTTAAAACAAAATATTACCAAAACAGTGTGGAACCTTAAAAAGCAATAAAAATATTCCACAACGCGCGTTATATAAACATATAACAAAACCTTTTGTCAAAACTTCAAACGAACCCTTTAGCCGTGGAGCCATGGGACTTCAAACGACGATAAACCATAATTCAAACCAAATTTGCGTTCCAAAATAGCTTTCTTTGACGTCGGCCAACTTTGTGACGTGAAAACCAAATGAATTCACCTAATCTTTTTTCGGGTACGGTTGCGGTGGCGTACGGAGAGAGAGTTGTGAGCGCAAATTTCTTATCAAATTCACCCTAAAATTTTAAGGTCCCGGATTTCCCGCTGCGTGGCGGCCAAACAAAGATCCGCTCCAATCAATTTACGCACGTGTCCTCCTTTGGCTTGGCATGGTGCGGGACCACCAAAATTTAAACAAAGCCACGCTTCAATCAAAATTTGCCACTGTTTCTATTTTAAAGCCCCATTTTTGAAATACGAGGAGCCATGTACTATGTTTTGTTTTAACCCTTTTTTTCAATATGTGAGGCCCAATTTATTGTTTTTAAACCTTGAATCAAACATTCGAACATTTTGGCAATGACAGTGAAGAACTTCTTCAAACAAATATGAAGGCGGCTCTCGAGTACGGAAGTAGGTAAATATTTCAACGGTTAGGTCTTAACATATATTAGTAAGGAAGTATTATAGTAGTTCACACCGTAATACTCACAAAGAGAACAAGACAAACCATCATCTCTCCAAAACGGTGACTAAGATTTTCACGATTGGTTTCTTCGGTTATTGATGCCACAATACCATGTCTCTTTCGAGATTACTTCAAATTCACCGAATGCTTTCAAACGATTGTCATTATGAATTAGTCAAAACGATTTCAACATATGACAAGTTTATATGCATTAGATTTGGAGAGTTTAACTACTTTGCATTTCCGAGGAGTTTTATTTGCAAAGAACTACTTCACTTTTAATCAAGTTGTTTGAAAATTTGTTTCATATTTTTGACAGCATTATTAATACCAACCATGACTTGCGACTCTTGAAATGAAGATTCAACCGATTGAGTAATGTGGTTGTTAAGGGACAAGAGTCAGATTATACATGTATCCAAGAGTAGGCTTGATCCCGGATGAACTCCACACCAAATTAGGATGTCTATCCAACACTGTTATCCTTCGATAAGTATAGTTTGCAATACCATCTCATTCGGTCTTTTGGCATTCTAAAGAGTGGAGATCAATAAAAATGCGCAGATCTTTCTCAATTTGCTTATATTTTCAAATCATCAACTCTAAACCTTTGAACACCATCCAAACAAAATTGGGCTTGCACAGTCCTTTGGATTAAAATTTCTCGCAGCTACATTGTGTATAAGCTTCTCTTACCCCAAACATCTTCCACATGATCCCCATAAATAGAAAACAATGAAATGGTTTTGCATCCCTCTTATTTGACAATTTCCTAGCTAACTTTATGGAACATTTATATTTGACACCTAATCCTATGGGATGGGTGTGGATATTTAATTTTGTTTAATAAATAATATTGAGAAATAAGGAAGGTCGAGAGTCATTAGAGAGATGAATCCCAGCAGCCTCACCTCCATGTATAAATGCATGTTCATTCTTCATTCAATAACATATTACGATTTGAGGAATTCTCGTCCTAGTTTGACAGTATCGGAACGGTCCATTATTGGCATTTATTCTGTAGTATGTCTCTCCTTTATCGATCGATTTTTAATAATAGTTTTCTTCTCCTACTTATTGCTAGACTATTATTCGCATTTTTTCTCTGCCTGCTACGTTGAATCTCTGCAGCTCACAGAAGATTACGCAATCTTTGTAGTTCCTAGGGCTGCTACAAATTACGACCTCCCTCTACGATCTGCCAAAGATCCCATTCCAGTTTTTTTGTAATGGCACTCTCGGCCTCCCCTCTCTCCTTTCCCAACATCTTGCTTTTCACTCAACTCAACTCCCCATTCCCACTACGCCCTCCCTTGCTCGTTCCCTACCCATCTCTTTCCTCGACCACCATTTAATCTACTGCACATACACCTGCGACTCATACATATTGTCACCGTCGCTCTTGTACATACTTAACACGATGTCATTGTAACACGCTTGCTGTACGCCCTCTATTCCTGGATCCTTGTCATCGTTATACAATACGTTCTTGTTTGGCAGTATATCGCTCCCCTCTCTCCACGTTGTTCAATATGCCCTCCTTTGCATGGTATCAATGACACATTTGCATATGTGGTAATATGTGCCCTCCATGATGGAATCCACTCCCCTTCGTAACGTAGCCATCTCCCTCCGCACTCACCGCCTCCTTTCGCATATTACGGAGGTCTCGCATTTAACACGCTCTCCATAATATCTTGTTTGTCCATATATTAATACCGCCTCATGTATGTATCTTTTGTTTCAAATACACGCATTGTCCATATATGTAATACAGTTTCAAATACCGCCTCTCCACACACGTTTAACGCATATGTATCTTGATTCATTTGTATATATATATATATGTAGTCTTGTGTTTAAATACGCATTGTTCCGGCGTTTCATTCCGCCCCACTCCATTGACTACTCAAACGCTATCACATATGTCTGCTTATTTGTTTGATGCGACTATTACACCATATATGCTACAACCCCTTATTGTTCATATTTACACCCACTCTCCTACATCGTTACGCCCTTACTTGCAATCACCCTTCGCTTATGTCTGCTTTTCTGTCATATGTTATACCACCTCATATATATTACACCACCTCATATTACGCCCCCCTCCCACCTTAATGCCATTCATAATGCCATTAATATCATACTTCCTCCCACTATATACCGCCCTCCCATGACATTTCATAATACCGCCCTCATAACGTTGATATCGCCCTCATTTCATAAAATTTCTTTCCATACAAATTTTTTATCCAAACAAAATATATATATATATATATATATATATATATATATACATATATTTTTTTGTCTCGAGTCGATTTCCGGCAAAGAGTTTTGTCTTTTTAAATTTAGAGTATTTTCTAGCAAGGGTTGTCCCCTTTATTGAGCAAATCTCTTGGAGATTGAAATTTTTCTAGCATAATTATTTTTTTCCTCTTCGAAGATTTTTTCCAACAAACTAATGCATTCTCTCATCTCTATTGTTGGAATTGGTTCTCTCTGACAAAGAAGAACTATCTTGAATGGTCTCGGAGAAAAGATTAAACACACACTCATTTTTAATAAGGTTGTGGAAAAAGAAAGTCTGTGTGAAGGAGACAAGAAGAAATCCTGACAAAGCCCACTTCGGACAGAAAACTCACCATTTGGTAAAACAAAAAATGCCAGGCCTATGCCTTGATTACGTCGTAAATAGAGGTGAGTCACCATATTTCATCATTCTCAAATGCCTGATGCCTTCATCAAGCTAAAGAACTCTATGACTCACATTAGAATTAGAAAATGTTCAATTGATGATTAAGTTGTTCGGTCTTGAAATGAAGAAGAATGATGATCCCCTTGCCTTAAAACGGAGAAGTTAGATCGATCATGCATGATATTGAAAGCAATTGTAAAAAATGGGCATACCTCTCATAGCATATGTTAAGGCATTATATCCGACTTCTCACATTATCTTGAGTCTTTGCAAGCTTAAGTAGGAACCTTGACCATATCTTTGCTAAAACACTTCAGAAAAAGTTTGCGAGAAAGAGAGAAAGATTTTGGGAAGATGACGGTCCTTCATCTTTCGAAGAAATTTAACATCTTGGCACATAGAGAAAAAGTCATGCTCTAGATTCATCCGGAGGAAGAATTAGCGGAAGAGGAAGAGGAAGGAAAAACTTCACGAGAAGAGACGGACAATGCGGCAAATCCAATCTTCATGCACACGTTGCAATAGAGATGGACATGATGCATCCAAATGCGGAACACCTTGAGGAGAAAAATTGAGCAGCAAGAAATCAAGACAAAGTAAAACTAATGACAAAAGACAAAAGCTAGCTTTGCGAATCCGCTCATTGTGTTCTAGCACATTGTAACAATGGAAGTAACTTAAAACCTATTTGATGTTTCATTTAATTCATGGAGAGATGATTGGTTGCACAGATTAGGAGCAACATGTCACATGACATTTGAAAATATTTTTTGAAGAATTCATGACAAAGTTGATGGAGCGAGTATGTTGTGGAGTAATCAAACTCGACGACCATCGGAGCTTGGCACGATCGAGCTTAAGTTGCTGGTCTTCTAGATGTATCCTACATGAGGTTCTATACCTCCTGAGTTGAAGAAACTTGTTGTCCCTAGTCGAAATCCGGCGGCGGAGACACTCAATTCACTTGTTTGATGGCAAGGCGGTCGGAAAGCATCATATCACTCACTTGTCATGGAGGGAATAGAAGAAGGGAGACTCTTGAGCATTTGAAAGGTTCATACTTCCATGCTCAAAACTTTGCATTCGAATCCATCATGATGAAGGTACATTCCCATCAAGTCTTTTATGGCATGCTAGATTTGGACATAGCTTCCATGACAACCTTCGTTTGTTGAGAAGAAAAATGGTGTTAATGGACGCCTACAATTCCTATAAAACTAAGAATGTGATGCTTGTATTCTGGGAAAGCATAGCAAACGGCCATTTCATGATTCACACTCCAGAGCACATAGAAAACTTGAGCTTGTTCATTCGGTTATGTGGCCCTATGCCTGGCCCCTGTGCAAATGGAAACAAATACATGATGACATTTGTTGATGACTACACCGAGAATGTGTTGGATTTACTTATTGAAGAATAAGTACGATGCTTTTCAAGCTTTCAAGAATTTTCATGCATGGATTGAAAATAGTGCTCAAACACATAGTAGCTCTCTACATGCGAGTAATGAAGAATACACTTCAAAACGAATTTGAAAATTATCTTCGTCGACATGGAATCAAACATCGAACAATTGTGCCATATAATCCACAATAGAATGGTGTAGCTAAAAGAATAAAGCAGAACTATTTTAAATATGGTCATCACATGTTGTTTCGAAATGTAAAATTGATGTTTTGGGGACGTGCGAGTTCTATGTGTTGTTTTACATAAAGAATAGGTGTCCTTCAAGTTCAATTAGAAACAAAACTCCTTTTGAAATGTGGCATGGCCACATTCCTTGATAAAGCATTTCGAGGGTCTTTGGGTCCACCCATTATGCCTTGATGCCAAGGGTCAAAGGAACAAACTTGGTGCTAGAAGTAGAAAATGTATCTTCTTGGGGTACTCCAATACCTCCAAAGGATATCGTCTCTATGATGAAGAAAATAAGAAATTTGTAATAACAGAAGATGTCATATTTCTTGAATCTTCCAAGAAGGTGACAAGGTTGTTGAGCGGCACCTTGATCACCTAGATAGATTCACACATACAAAAGAATCTTTCCAAAGAATTTTATAATGTGATTCCACATCTTGAAGAGGATCGATATTGAATCAAGGCTGGCAGAATCATGTCTTTTGACACTCTCTCCCCCACTTGGAAAACAACCACGGATGACACATTGGATGATGTGATTGACGAGTCAGGAGAGATTGAATCTTGAATCGATCTCAACTCGATTAAAGTGACAGTGCAGACCATCTCGAGAAGAGTCCTCCAAATGGTGACAAGACACTGAGAATGTTCATCCTTATGAGGTTGGAAAAACGGGGAACAAGGAGTTCCACTCAACAAATACGAGTGATGTAGATAATTATGATTTCCCTATTGATATGGATATTTGTATAACTATGAATTGAGTTTGTCTACGGATCATGAACCAACTTCCTTGAAGAAGCACTTCTCATGATGAATGGAAAGAAGTGATGCGAAGGAGTATGATGCCTTGATAAAGAATGGCGCTTGGGCCCCGGTTGATCCACCTTTGAAGACAAAACCAATTGGTGCAGCAAGTGAATTCTACAAACAGTAAAATCAGATGGTTCACTTGGCTGACACTAGGCAGGGCTTACGTAGCAAAAGCATTCGCAAAAAAGAAGGAGTCGATTATGAAGAAACATGCCCCCATGACAAAAATGGACCACCATCCGGACTCTCTTTGCCTTAGTAGCTCGAAATGGATGGAAATTCCATCGAGATGGATGTAAAAGCATCCTTCTTGAATGGAGATCTAAAAATTTTATATGTTCCGGCCCCGAAGGATTTGTGGTGAGGTCGAAACACAAAGTTTGCAAGCTTATAAAATCGTGGCCTCAAAGCAAGCACCACGAGCCTGGTATGAAATTAAGCCGACATCCTTACGAAACTTGACTTGAGCTTGTTTTTATCTTGATGATGTGACTTTGTTTGTTAAGAAGTTGGAAAAACAATTGTGTATCTTGTGGTATATGTAGATGATCTTTTAAATGTGAGGAAACAATGAGAGCTATAATCCATGAAGAAAAGTTGAACAAAGGTTTTGAAATAGGTAGAAAGTTTGGGTCATGTTCATTACTATTTTGGGTATTGAAGTAATTCAACATCCTAAATTCATATTTCTTTTCTCAAAAAGTACATTGGAGATCTCTTGAACAAATTTGGCATGGATAGGCACGTAATCCCTTAACCACTCCAATGGAACAAAACTTGAAGCTCATCTGTTTAGGGAAGAATTTGAGGATGCAACTAAGTATGGTGACTTGTAGGAAGTCTTATCTTTGACCACCACGGACACAGCATTTCATTTGATGTTGGAATCTCTCAAGGTTCATGCAAAAAAATTGTGAAGGGACATTGATATAACGCAAAAAAGTGTTAAGGTATGAAGGGACTGAAGACTTTGGACTCAAATATACATTGGTAGGCGACTTTAAACGATGGTCTCGATTCGGACTTTGATGGTGACAAAGAAACGAGAGGTGCTCTGGGGTTACACATGAGGTCTTGGATGGGAGGCTTGTCTCATGGAGATCACGCAAACGGTCGGTTCCGGCCAGTTCACGATCGAGGCGAGAATATGTGAAAGTGGCAATTTGAAACCTTGAAAATTGTGGCTCCCGGAAAATCTGCAAGGAAGATTTACGGATGAAACAAATGTGTTCATACTCATGATGGGCAACACTTCTACAATAAATTTGGCCAGGAGCTTAAAGTTCATGATTGAACAAAGCACATCGATACAAAGTACCATCTAATTCAACATGTTCAAATGACCAAAACCATCCATCTACATCATTGTTCCACAAATGAGCAAAGCTAGCACGATATCTTCACCAAAGCACTTGGAAGAAAAGTTTGAAAAGTTCAAATGGGTAAACAAATACCAACATCCCTTCATATTAAAGGGGAATGTTGACACCTAATCCTATGGGATGAGTGTGGATATTTAATTTTGTATAATAAATAATATTGAAATAAGGAAGTTCAAGAGTCATTGGGAGATGAATGTAATATGTGCCTCAACTCCATGTATAAATGCATGTTCATTCTTCATTCAATAACATATTACGATTTGAGGTTACCTCCTAGTTTGACATGTTCTAGTTACCATAAACATATCTTGGTTGATGGGGTAAACCCGTAGTCCGGTTCTTCTATCATTTTTCAAACCTCAATTTGTATAGATGCAGCAAGGGGTCGTTCCCAAGTTCAATTAAAGGAACAGAATTTACAATGCGGTACGGAAGCACTTTTGATGAATTAGCGAGGTTACAAACCCAACCAACCCGGAAATTCAATCTAAACGCGCAAAGCGCATGGGTACATAGGGGAAGGAGGCCATTGTATTGAAGATGCGGCGAGGACCGAGAGACTATAGAGAAATTTCATTTATATAGAATACTGTTACTAGCTTATATGTGCGTTGATTGAGTAAGTTTTACGTAATTGTGAATATATGTATGCATCTGGTGAAAGATAATTAAAAATCCCGTGGTAATTAAGAAACCACTGTGATGAGGTTATGTGCATATAAAATGGTTGAGTTCTCGGTGGAACACGAGCTAATGACTCGGGACTTATGGGCATTGGTGAATTCGACAGGATAACTATGTCAAACGGAGGTTGGGAATTTCTCTGTAATCGGTTGTGTGAACGAGAGGGTGAATTAAGGTTAGCCAGCATTCCCGTGCGCCTATGGTAGAGCAAGGATATGCTATGCTCGAACCTCCATGAGCTGGGTAAAACCTTGTAATGATGTTTGAATGTGTAGGTGATTGAATGAACCAAGGACCGGTGCTTGTACGATTTGCGAAGTCAATATAACCTTGTCGGAACCATAAGACATAAACCATGGCATATTAACAATGCGTCGTGTCTCCTCGAGAAATGGTCGTGCCGAGTTCGTTTGGTATGTTCTTGTGAAAGGATGAACAATGAGGCAAAGTTCAATGGCGATGGCGTTGGTAAGCAGATGGAACTTGGAGGTAAGAGGAAGTGGTAGACGAGGACCGCCTGATAAATATGGGTTTTTACGGCATATGTACCTTGCTTTGTATGGTAAGCGGTATTCCCCATTTGGATGCGATAAATTTCATGAGCCGACACGTGGCCTTGGCCCGGTTTAAAACCCACTCTCATCGCGAGTTAACGATCATGCAACTAACTCGCGCGATATCCGGTTGGATCGTTGGATCGTGAGGCCGGAGCGGCGTATTTTCCGTTGGATGTGGAAAGGCCACACTATGCTTCCAGGCCCCACGTGTATATACGTCGACTATTGTTGTCTAACTAAGGTTAAATGGAGTTATGTGCGGTTGCTTGCATTGACAAAAAGTTTATTCATATTTATGTGTCCGAAGCCTCATATGAAGTCCCGGTTATAAAGTGAATGCCATCACTAAAGGTTAGCGAGGTCCGATCTTATATGATTGTTTATAGTCGAAGCAACTGCCGGAGTGGTTTATTATGTTAATATTTCACGGTCGAATTATGTTCTGTAATTGAACTCACAATTCACTTAACAAATATTGAAGTTCTTGTCTGTTTTAAGGTTTCATTTTTTTTTAAAATTGAACCCATCGTCGGTATCACAAACACTTTGTAGCATACGCTCTTCAACGCCTTATAAGCGTCGGTCTTGAAACATTCTCAACGATTTCCATTTTTGTCGGTCCTTGTGGCCGTTCGTCGATATTGCGACGAGTTATTCCTAGCATCGATGTTGTGACATACCGAAGCGTCGGTATTGCGGCAGCACGGGCGCATCGATCTTGCAACACTTTTGTACAACGTTGGAATTGCGATATTTTAGAAACGTCGGAAAGAAGCGATAGTATAAAAACATTGGAGAAGAGCGACGGAGGTTTTGAAATGTCGGAAGAAGCGATGCTTGTTTGGAAGCGACGAAAAAAAAGTGTCGGTATTGAAACGCTTTGTCCGATCGAGAATTGCGACGTGACGGCAAACCACGTTTTGTGCGGTCACTCAGCGTAGCTCTTACGGCGACTGTGTGTCGAATAATGACAGTAGCCGTCAAAAATTGGGCCAGAATTTTCTGAGTATTGGTTCTACTTCTTCTGCCTGGATATCATGGTTCAAAGGGCAATCCAAACCATCTGCGATGAACGCGCACAGTAACTTCACACAGACCTGAGTACTGCTTTGCCTAGGTGTCCTTGCGTCAAAGACTCGACCAAACGCCGCCTACGGTAATTGATGCACCTGATAACTCAAGAAGGATAGGCGACCAAGTTCCTGTGTTCTTGGTTGGTGTATAGCGGTTTGAGGAGGAAGGCAAATGGTTGAATTTTTGGTGGTGTCGTTCCTCCTGGCCACAGTTTAACACCAGTCCATCTTCGACGGATTAGGCGGTGGGATCCTCTTGGTAGGATTGCTCGGCTAGTGTAAGAGCATCCCTATATCGTGGCTCCCATGGAAAATGTTGGGTATGGTGCCCATGGGTGCCACAAAGAGTGTATGCGTGATTGGTACGCGATGGTTGTCTTTACCTTTTAAGGTAGGTTCCTTTACGGGAACGCGGCATCGAAAATGTACGCTTCGAGAGACAAGGAGTGGTTTTTGCTCATCCAACTCCGAACATATGTGGGTCGGATAGCCTGTGACACATCGCATGTCGTAGACTAGTGATTCCCTTTGAGTGGTGGGGTCACACTCTTCTTTCCTCTATTTTGGTTTTCTTGGTCATGATAATTGGTTTCACAATAGGAAGCGCAACTGCAGGGGTTGTCCTGTCGATGGTTTCTAGGTTGGTTGGAGCTCCTCGGGGGCCGAGGGCTTTAACCCTACGATGATAATGTTGGTGGGTCTTGTCCCAAAACGGGGAACGGTACCAAGCGGGAACACCAACATATGTTGGGTAATAACGGTGTTCCAAAAACCCTCTTGGGAGACGAACGGCTGGGGGTAGAGAAGGGGTTTGGGAAGGTGGCATGAAGCTAGAAGGCTGCCATGAGATGCCTCATTGTCGTTGCTCATGGTCTGTATCCTCACTAGCAGCAATTAGCAGTGTGGACATCATGCACACACAAGGGAGCCCTTGTGTGAGTGTCGGTGACACCTCGGGGATAATCGGGAGGATCTCCTAGAAATGACATTACGTCTGGAGACAAACGGTGGTTTAATTGGCGGGGCCATATTCTTGGTACCGTAGAGGCAGATACTGCGGCTATATCTACATAGGGTATAATTACATCAGGTGTTGATTAGAGGATGCTTCTCGTTGTGTGTCGTGGTCTACGGTGATGATACGGTCTCGTGGGGAACATCATAATGCGAAAGACAAAGGAGGCTATGGCGGACATGGCATACATATAACTCTTCCCTAGGGTATATTGTAATCCCAAGTGAGCATCGATACTTCAATGTCTATGTGGACCATCTTCACCGGCTAAATGAGCCGAACATTTTGGTATAGGCGGGATGGGCGTCGAGGAGCGACCATCGTAGGCTGTGATGTTATGAGCAGGGTTTTAGTTTGGAAGACAACACCATAAAAATTTCGACATGATGCATGCGATGCACCCTCGTCAATGACACATCGGTGAATAGTGATATTACATGCCGATGCGTGTTTTGGAAGCGACCATGGAAGGAAGCTAGGGTGGCTTTGTCTAAGTCAAAAGCCATCATGCACGTATCGGCGAGGTCGATATTTCCTAATGCGGAAAGAAGGTTTCATTGTCTTTGGGAATAACTAAGAAATTTCTCAATGAGGACATAGCAGCGGGTGATTAAGACTAAATCATACGATGCTATAATTGTAGATACGCTTTGGAGTAGTTACCATACTTATATTCGGTACCTTTGCCATATTTGGCAAAAGTTCTGTAAAGGGATCTTTGGAATGGTCAAGGTGCAATCGAACGTAGGAAATATTACAGAACCTAACGTGTTGGTGTACGGTCGAAAGTTAATAACTACGATTAAGTCTAGAAAAACATTTCTTCCACGGTCATCTAAATTTCATGGTTTCTGTACCACTGCAGATGTCACACGGGTTTTTGTTGGTATTGACCTTCGAATTTGATGAGAAAGGTTCTTGCATCTGCTCGATTTCTTTGAGAGAAGACCCTCCCTTGTCCTCGATTGCTGCCTTGTTTGAGCTCGGGGAGTTCGAGACGAGGGTGAGTATAGCTCCATATTGACCACATGATGAACAATAATGGTTTGTTCGTGAGGGTAGCCTTTTCCTTGCCTTAGGAAGCGTTAGCAGCTCTAGTTCGATTCCGGGTTGGAGTTACCTCCCGACTTTGAGATGGGGGTAGATGTTGTTGGTTGCTGCTCTATCCAGGGTTCCCTTTGGGATTGTTTTTTATTTTCTTAACCACGCTAGGAGGGTAGTTCTCCCGGTCATATTGGTGTTGTGGTTGATTTAGGAACTGACTACAAAGTTCTTTTGTGCATTGGTTTGCGTAGGTGGGTTTGTTAACGAGCCAGGCATAATGATAATACGTATTTTGGTGGGTAGGGGGGGATCTCTTCCATCAATGTTTCTTCCTGGCATTACTAGGACCCTACGACGACGGAAGGATAAGGTCCTCCTTGGTGATACGCTTGCACCCTACTAGTAAAATTTTGTTGCGGCATATGATGACGTTAAAAAATTCGGGTTTGAGACATATTAGGTAGGAGTGTGTGTGCAATCGGGGTTGCTGACTATTTCTACCTGGGTATCCTTGGGTCATTGAACGAATTAGTCACGTCTGCCAGTAAACGTAGCAGGAAATTCTTGATAAGATTTAGGGCTTGCGCAGGCATTGAGCGAGGATATTGTGAGTAATACGAGCGTATAGATCGATTCAACGGGCTTTGCGGTTGCGTCCTCTTCGAATGTGGGGGTTGTGTTACGCCACATCCTTTGAAGTCTCCGTCGAGTTTTCAAGAATATAAGAGAACCCGATGCGTCGATTTTAGCTTTTACGCAAGGCTGTGATGCTTATCATTCATGGAGATGATACCGGGAATATGGATGGAGGATTGTGCGAAATGAGTCGGTAATTCCATTCCCGAATCGTGGTGAATAGGAAACTAAAAATATGTGAGGAATGTGGTAACAAGGGAGCTAAGGTTCCATGTGAAGCAGGCGGTTGCTCCCGTGTCATTTCGCGGCCACTCATTGAGGTGTATTGAGGAAATAACCTCCAAGTTTGAATAATATCATCAATAATGCTATTCGATTAGCACCATAAGTGAAAGGTCATTACATGATTACGGGTCTTCCACTAAACACACTTCGAACTTTGGTATATACGAAGGAGCTTTTGTGGGCATAGAGAGCCAGTGGGGCCATGTGCAATAGGGTCATTTATGAGCTTGGTTCGTCGGGAGCGATTCAACGCAACTAAGAAGGGTGATGAGGGTTTGTGCTGTGAACGTGTGAAGACACAAGTTACCGGTTAGAGCAGGGGTTGATATGTGGCATACCTTGATGTGAATTTAACTAGCTTCACGTATGGGGACGCACTTCTCTACCTCCTAGGGAAGAGGGGGAGTGAATTGTGAAGTGTGGTGTTGGGAAGGTAAATAGGTTCCCAACTAATTTTCTCAGAAAGGATGAACCAACGGCGGCAATGTTGCGTCTTTGATGCCTAAATGGAGAAAAAGTTATAGAACCCCTCTCTCGATGATAGAGAGGTCCCGAAAGACGTACGGGCCAAGCCGAGGTTACCGACGTAGGACCGTTTGAGTGTCGACCGAGTTGAGTTTGGAAAACATTGAGGGGATCGATTACGCGTGATCACAAAAAATTTATAGCCACATACATAAAACAAAAGCGAAAATGAAATGAATTTTCCTTTTAACTTAATCTATGTGATCAATCAAGAAAAAATTGGTTTTGTTTGTTTGCACGTGATACTCAAAATCCTGAAATACCTATTACGTCCTCACGGACTCCAATGTTAGGCCTTGAGAATATTTCTTGCGAGTGCGCTTTGTTAATAAAATGGTGGCGATGCCCAGGTCGACGAGAATCACCAAGGTAAGGGTAGAGGGTGCGGTGCTTGCTGCACCGTCACTATAGGGTAAAGGATGCCCTAGTTTTTTGCCACCTAAGAACCACTGTCCCCACATGGTGTTCGAGGTCTTGAGCTTCTTGATGATCGATAACGATCACAGGTATCGGTAGGGTCGGTAGCCCAGCGATGCCGCACGCCTCGCTAACCCCTGCGAATCGGGTCTATGTCGTGCTCATGTTTTCTTTTCTAGGGGATAATAGGTGGATCTTAAAGATCCCTAAATACACAACTTCTATGTTTCAATGAAGTGTGATCAACACATCTTATTGGATGCCTACCCCCTTGATCCTAACAGTCTATAAATTCTTTTGTGGCCCCAGCAGGACGAATTTAGTGAGTTGTTTTAAGTTGGTTTTTGGCTTTCTTTGTGGCAAAGTGAGTGAGTGTGTGTGAGCGTATGAGTGAACAATCTCATAGTTTTAATATATGGATATCGATGATCCTTTACAAAAATTCCCCTAGTTAAACATGTGACATTGTTCCTTGCTCAAATGGAAATCATTTTAGAGATAATGAGCCGCTTCCAAATCTTCCTGGTTATTCTATGTGAGTAACTAAAGGGAGATAGTCGAATCGCAAATGTAAAGTGTTCATATGCTTTCTAAGGTCACAAAAAATGGTGCAAGGCGGCAAGGTTACTTTGCTCTAATCGGCGATTCAATCCTAGTCCACGCAATTTCTAAGTAAAATTGAATTTAAGCTAAACTTAATTTCTACATAGCTGTGTGAGGTCTTGGGCCACTTACTTGGACTATTTAAACTAAGTGTGCATGCAAATTTGCAAAAAACGTAAATTGTTCGGAAATAAATGGTTAGTGCGCCCCCTACTTAAACTATGTGAAGACTTTTTTGCAACAAACCAACTTAAATGAAAACTAACTTTATGCCTACGAAATTAGCAAAAAGTGAGTTCTCGAGAAGCTGTGGGGTATCAACATAAGTGATGGAAGATACATTAAGGGCTGTCGACACTTACAAGCGAGGAAACAATGCGGAATCTGGGAGAAAAATCCGGGTCTTCAATTTCAACACAAAAAGCCTGTATGCTCGATCGCCCTCTGTACGGAGTCGGTCTTGAATACGCACAATGTGCCTGCGCGCGAGGAAAAAATGCCTTAAAAATCCCTACAAGTAAAAATATTGGGAGCTACCTTCTTCATTATGTCCACTTCGGTGAGTCTAGGGAGTATAGATGGATCGGGAGGACTATCAGCTCCCTCCCGGCATAGACAAAGGTATCCTGCCAAGATGGCACAACCATAAACTTGGAACATGTTAGTGGGTCGCCAATCTGTTGTGGTGGATTAGTCACACGGTGTCACAATCGAACTTGACTTAAAAATTGTGGTCTGTAACTTTAACTAAAGCCAGTAACTTCGAGCTGATAGGCGAGCTCAAAATCATAACATTTAATGAAAAAAATGCTAAATTATGCTGCGGTTAAACTAAACTAAAACACAAATATCTGACTAGAAAAGTCAAAATTATAATAATATGTGATGGCTCGATGTCCTCTTCTTATTAAACATTTGAAATAGGAGAAGAAATTTTACCCTTTCCAAAGGGCCCCTAGGCAATGGCTCTGGAATACGATGCAAGGATGTTGCCTTTCAAGCTCTACCTGCGAGTACGATCTCCCTCTCTCTCTCTTTATTTGGCAGCGGTGGACTAAGATTTTGGGTCGACGAGCGATTGAGTCCTCTTTAACTCCGGCTACGGTCACATTGGCCAGTGTTGGCAAGGCTTTAGCTCGCCAACAGTGATCACCATTCTTCATCTCTTGGTGGCTTTATATAGGTGAGTTTCAAATCCTCCTTCCCCACTCCCCTTGGTACATGATGGATGATGACCCAAGGAGGTAGCCAATTCCATTGTGTTCTCAAATATTCTTTTGTGTGATCGAAATGGTGTCTAAGGAGAACCTTGGTGGTTGTCCTTGGGTGGCTTTTCCACATAAGCGATGCTTGTCCTTTGCTTGGTGTAGTCCTGGAAAGCGACTTTTTACCATTTCCGGGGAATGCGCGCTTATCGGTCAAAGAGCATCAGAAGGCACTCTTCTCAAGGATAAAGCGTGCAATTCGACATTGCTTGTTAGTTCAAGTACGATTTTCTCAAAACCTTAGAGATTTTAAATACTTCTTGATTCCATAATGTGTGTTCTGTAAATCCTTAGGCTTGACATTAATTGATGTCATCTTCTATTGTATGATTTTTCCGGTGTTAATAGCGATAATAAGAGAGGGTGAAAAATATAAATTGGATGTCTTGGCATAAAGTTTCCAAGGATATGCAATAAGTTAACAAATATGACAAATTTTGTGTTTGTATGAGGACATGAAAACCTTAGGTGTGTGCTGCAGAATGTAGAGTCCCACATAATTGTTTTGCTTTGGCACCCTTTTTAATCCATGTTTTTCCTTCTTTTCTCATCACTATCAACCTAATAAAGGAATCAATCATATGATTTAGAAAAGCTGAAATACTTATGTGTCCTATTTTTTATTAAACATTACATTCGGCTACGAGAATTAACATAATTCTATAGGTATTTCATAAATCCACAACTACTGCCTCCGTTGATAATGGGATTCTAGTGTGTAGTTAGCAAAGGAGTATATGGGTAGTTAGAAATAGTTCCTTCACCAGATCTCCTCTGATTATTTGATCAATTCATCGAAAATCACACAATAATGTGGTCAATATTAGCGGTGGAGAACATGTAACAACGCTCGGAAACGAGTCGAAATATCACGACTTTGTTGATTGCTTTCCTAATAACAAATATGTTGGGGTTCCATGTTTTGGCCGGATTAGCAGACAAAATATGAGACAACATCATAACCACTTTGGGGCCTAGAGATCTAGCCCTCTGGACTTTGGAGAGGGATCTCTCCATAAATACAAAGAATGATATGTCTTTGAACCTCAAATGAGATGTTAGGCTAGGTATGAAGCACAAAGGGGGGTTTAAAAATGATTTGGTTGGTTGGTTCAGCGGGTTGAGTGACAGAGATCATATTTGAGAAAGTAATGGAAGGAAAGGAGAAAAATGGCGAAGGATGTTTTGGAAAAAGAGGATGAAGTTAAGGTTGTGCCATCCATTGAGAGCTATGGAGTCATGAAAGATACAATTACTTGCACACAACTAGCCAAGGCTTTTAGAGGAAAGTCATCTTTGAAGGATATTTTTGGTATGGTTTGGGGAGACTCTTTTAGGCCAACATTATTTTCCGGATATTTCATGAAGTCATACATTTGTGGAGAAGCGCTTTTTTCTGTCTTACGAAGCAAGTAAGGTATTTGAAAGGTCTTCAAGTCTCCATGCTTCCATAGCTGCGGTCTTGATAGTCTTTAAGAAGCCTTACATCGGTGTAATTAACTATTTTACAGGCTCAGAGGCATGGAGAACATTGTCAGAGTGTCTTTCGGGAGAAAAGTATTACTGTTGATGTATACACGGATATTATTTGTCGACGTACTCTTTGGTCTTCAAACTACGCCTCTTCCTTTGAATGTAGGATTAAGCATAAATTACCACATCAATAATAAGCATTAACCCCCTTGAATCTCTTCTCTTGATACGAGCGGCCGATGTTAGAATGGCCTCTCTTGCTACGAATCACGGCCATTGTGTTGTGGAACGGAATAGATTTCTCACTTTCTAAACCTTGCAGAATGCAATAAACTCGTTATAAAATCCCGGGGTGGTGGTGGGAAGAATTCTTTTAGCTTTGGAGGAATGGTGGAAAAAGAAATGGCCTTTAGTGTTAGCTTACTAGGTTTAACCTTTGACGATACAAAGGAAAGGGGCAACATATGAAATGGATTTGAAATGATGGGACCGTGTGGCGCGGGGAGATTAGATATGAATCGTTGGATCAAAATATGGATCAACGACGAGAGATTGTGTCGGGAGATCACAATCGCAAGGCGGAAAGTGAAGCCGATTGACAGTGCTGCAATTGCGATCGGTGCGAGGAAGGGGAAGAAGCGAGGGCGTCGGATCGAGTGATAGATCAACGGTGGAGAAGCAATCGGCCAGAGCTTCGAGAGGCCGATGGGAGGCGTTGATGCAATGTGGGTCGTGGAATTTGGATCGAATGGACGGTCGAGATTGGATCGAAGAATCGAAATGAAAGGGCAATGGGTAGCCTGGGTTGGAATTTGCGATTGCGATTGGACGGAGAAGTGAGGGCCATCGAATCTGGTGGGAGATCGATGGTTCAAATGTAATCGGAAGGCGGAAGGAAAGGCGACGAGTGCACAACGATTAGTGCGGGACGTCGGATCCGTATAGATCGACGGCCGGGATCACGACGGAGGCCAAAAGAACAACACTCGGTGTCGGGGGAAATAGGCCAGAGCAAAGAAATGCGCCGGCGAGCCTACGATTGCGATAGCGCACGAGGCTTTGGTAACGGTGCGGGTGCGGTGTGGGGAAGTGGTTAAGGAGCTAGGCCTTAATATAAAGTAGAAAGTGGGTTTTTGCCCCTTTTAATGCATTTTGAGATTGGGAAAGGGTAACGGTAGAGGGAAAAGGAAATCGGGCCAAACAAGGGGAACTTGTAGGATTTAAAGGGAATTTTGGAGGATTTTAAGGGTAAGAAGGAATTAGAAGCGGAGAAAAAGGGATGAAAACATGGGTTTAGAAGGGATGATATAAGGGAAAAAGGAGGCCTTTTGGGCATTTCTTCCTGGCGAGAGAGAGCTTTATAGTGAGAATCGACGGAAAGTTTGTCGAAGGAAAAAGGCACGGAGGCTTCAGGATGATGTGTTTTCGGGGAAATGCATTCCTTGAAGGCTCAAAAGATTTTAGCCTTTGTTTTCTTGTCCAAAAAATTTATAAGGGAGCTAACGGTGGCTCCACATGGGGATGGCTTCTTCTTGAAGTCGAGGTAGAATAGTGATCTTTGGTGTAGGCTAGATTCCTATAACACGGCCCCATCCATTTTCTTTATTGGATCGAGTTTGTCACAAATCATGAAGACATCATATCGGTAGTAAATTCTCCCAAGCAACGCTACCTACCCACCACTATAGTTCTAAAAAAATTTCTTCTAGGGTGCATTTGGACTTGCGGACCCTTTACATCATCGATTTTACAAACATGAGAATAAACCTATTATGCTTCTACATATTTATAGCAGGACAGTTAAGCTGGCCTCATAAATTTCTCTACCTACACTACTATCTACTAGGAATAGACTATCTAGCAGTTTCTTCTCTACATTCTAAGACATAAATTGAAAAACGATCGAGAAGCTGGGACTGTCCCCGACTTGTTGGACTTTGCGGAAATTAAACAGCTAACTACATGCTCACAGGGGCCCAGGCTTTATTGTTTCCTACCTACCCTACTCTACTTGGAATATTTACAAGTCTAGCTTACAAACAATGTCTTCCAATGTAACTAGTCCATCAAGTGATCATGTAGGTAGGTTTGTTCTACTCAACTCCTTGAAGCGGTGCAGATGGCGAAACTCCACTTTTTTGTTCCATAATAGCGGCTTTGAAAAATTTTTCTTTCTATTTGCAACATGCGCTCAAAAGACCTTTGATATTTCCTCAAATGTTTGCGAGTGAGCATAAGGATCATGAAAAGATACGCTATGAATATCGTGCAGCTTCAACCGAGTTTCTTCTTCTTCCTTTGGATGGAGAAAGACTCTCTTGGAGCGATGTCTCCTTCATCTTACGAAGCCCCAGAGGAGCTCATCGTATATTGCGGTGAGTCTCTTGGAGCTCTCATATGTTCTACTGCGATGTGCGAGCTCGAAAGTGAAAAGAATCTATGTGTTCACGAACGATGGTTTGTTCCATTGCTTCCTCTTTTCAAGAGAAGGCTCGTTATTTTCATATTGCTCAAGAATCTCTTCTTCGCTTTCCTCCTCATCTTCGAAGGAAAGACTACGGTTTCCGATTTCATTGATGATCTTTGGTAAAACGGGATGAAGATTCAAAGGTCTTCATGCATATTATATTGTCATAAACTCTCCCCATCAATGTCTCATGGATAAGTGGAAACTAGGTTCACTACTTCTCTAAAATTCTTTGGTCTGGCTTTCCTCCACATGGGTCTCACGATGATGGCTGCGAACTTAGCTTCTCTGCGGAAACAATCATCGTCAAATAGATCATAACTAGGAAAATCCTGTCATGGCTGTGTCACCAATCAAAGCGCCCGGATTCATCGTAGGGTCTTTCTTTGTCACGATCCTCGGAAGGAGCTTTTGGATGCAGCCCCACCAATCGAACTCGGGGAGATGAATATGAGAAGGAGCGTGTGATGTATAAAATATTTGGGGTGGACTCTTTAAGTTTAATATCTAATCAATATCTTCTTTTGTCAAAAGGGGGTTTCCCTTTCATCATGGACGGAAGAACAACAATCCTCTTTCTTGCATTAGATAGGGCGGAAGCGGGGGATGTTTTCTTGAACCTCTTCTTCCACATCGGTTCTTGCCTTTCTTCTATGTGGTCTCTTGTTTCCTCAAAGCGGCGTTCCTATTAGATTTTTCCTATTAGGTCTGATATTCTCTATTCGGCGTAACACAAGACATAGGTAAAACGTCGGAAATTCCTAATAACTTTCCTCTTCGCCTTCCTATATATTCTTGAGCATCATACATGCTCTTGCTCCTCTTCTACGATCCTAGTTTGTTCTTCTTATGAAGAAGGCATGGGCTGCTCTAAGTAATCATCTGCATTCGAGATTAGCCATATACATCTTGACCTTTTACAAACGTTTACATTAATTCATATAATTGATCATACAAATCATCATACTTTGTATCCCTGTCTGTGTTTGGATTCATGTTTCTGCGAAGAAGGCTACGCTATTTCAACGATTCGAGTCCTCACTAATGAGTCCATTAGGTCTTTGGATCATAGGGTGTGGAGTCGCCATGTGGATGAATTTGGACATTAAAAGCAGACTCTTGTCCCACCATCGGCAATTAGAGCCAATCTAAAAGGCAAAGGGTCTCTTCCCCGGCGGGTCGCCATTATGTGGTGACGACAATGGGATGCTGAAGACCAATATTAGTGGTTATGGACTCTCGGATATTCCCTAGTGGAGTAAGCAAGTATGTTGGGGTTCCCATGTTTTGGCCAGATTGGCAAGACCAAAAGATGAGACAACATCATAGCTTGCTTTGGGGCCCTAGGATCTAGCCCTCCTAGACTTTGGAGAAGGATCTCTCTGTAAATACAAAGAATGATATTTATTTGAACCTCAAATGAGATGTTAGGCTAGGTATGAAGCACAAAGGGGGGTTTAAAAATGATTTGGTTGATTTGGTTCTTTGGGTTGGGTCATGAGATCATAATAGAAAGTAATGGAAGAAAAGAGGAGAAAAATGGCGAGATGTTTGACAAAGGATAGGTTAAGGTTGTGTTGCTATCCATTGGGCTATGGAGTGCATGAAATGTAATTACTTGCACAAAACTAACCAAGGCTTTGAGAGGAGCAAGTCATCTACACTAAGGGATCTTTTTAGATAGATGATGGAATGGGTGCATTAAGGAAAGAAGGTGAAGAAGGAAAAGAAACCCAATTTTCTTTCTATAGATCGAGGTCGAAAGGTCATTTAACTCCGAGCACATGGACATACTCAAAGGCAACTTACGGTGGAGGGACAAAGGGGCGACTTATGGATGGGACCGAGAGGGTCATTTAACTCAAGGTCAGCTTTAGCATGCTCCAAGGAAAACGAGAGATAATTTTAACGAGCCGGGGTCTATACATCGGAAGAAGGACTTTGAACCTTCAATGCTTTGACACCGGCAAGAACATCCAGCGAGAAAACCCCAAATTCATACATCAACTAGCGACATATGGAACCACTACACTAGTTAAATTGGGCGAATTTACTCTTAGATAACACATACGGTAGAAAACATTGAAGGCAAGAGCGAGAGACATAGGGTACCTAACAAGGGTTAAATCCCATTCCATATTTATGATGCGAGCCGGAGAAGAATATGAAAACGGCGTGAAAAAATGTAATAAACGATACGATAAGAAAGCTTGTCACCGTGGTAATAGACGAGGATCCAAAGAAATTGATTGTTCAATTGATGTTCAAAACCAATCACATACTTCGAGCTCAATGGCTAATACAATCCAAACTTTCTCTCGACCTACCATTGCAAACTATAGAGTATTCCCTCCCAAAATTTGTTCTGTGATCCAAAATGAATCCCTCTAACAACAACGGTAACTAAACAACAACCTTTACAATTTTTCTGTAGGATTCTTGTAAGTGAGGGAAAACAACAAGAGTAGATGACATTCATTAAATAGATCTCATTTAAGACAAAGTGTGGAGAAATATTTCATGTGTCCACTGCAACAATAGAAATCTACATCATGGTACTTTTGGTATGGTACGGAGACTGCAATAGAACCAACATTGACCTCGGATATTTCATGAAGTCACTTCTGGGCATGTAAGGCCCTCATTTGTCTTTTGAAGCAAGGTGGTGAAGGTATTTAGGTCTCCATGCTTCCATAGCTGCGGTCTGATAGTCTTTAGAGAAAGCACATGGGTGTGATGCTTGTTTACGGGCTCGAGGAGGCATGAAACATTGTCGAAGGTGTCTTTGGAGAAAATTGATACTGTGATGTATACACGGATATGACTCGTCGCTTGTGCTCTTTGGTCTTCAAAGCTGTGCCTCTTCCTTTGAATGTGGGATTAAGAATAAATTACATCAATAATAAACATTAACTTGTGAATCTCTTCTATTTGATACGGCGGCACGATCTGGAAATGGCCTCTACTGCACTGCGAATCACGGCGGCCCGCGGTCATGGAGACGGAATGAATTTCTCCTTTCCTAAACCACTATTTGAATAGAATAAATTCATTATAAATCCCGGGGTAGTGAGTGGAAGAATTCTTTGAAAACGCGAAATAGTGGCGAGAGAAAAGGGCCTTTAGTGTTAAACACTAAGGTTTATCCTTTGAAATTTTGAAATACAAAGGAAAGGGCCAAAAACATATAGAAATGGATTTGAAATGGTGGGACACGGCGGTGGTGGAGAAGCGTTAGATATGAACCGTTGGATCAAAAATATGGATCGACGAGCGAGAGATTTTCCCCAATCGATAGATACTTCCAATCGAAAAGAAGCGAAAAGGCGACAACGATTGACAATTGCGATTGTGATCGGAGGTGAAAACCGGAAGAGCGAGCGTCGAATGCGGGTGATAGATCTACGATGGAGAAGCAATCGGCGGGGAGAAACAAGAGGAGCGATGGAGGGAGCGATGCACAACATGGAGGTCGTCGATTTGGATCGAACGGACGGTCGAGATTGAACCAGGTAATTTCAATCGCAAGGGCGGTGGGTGAAAACGTAGTTTGGGTGTGATTGCGAGCGGGGGGGTGGCACACTTGGCCAGAAATAGTTTTTAATTTTTTAATTTTTATAGAATTGTAAAGCCTCTAGGCATGAAGATCACATATTTTTTTAAACACACTTTATAAAACCATGAAAAATCTGTGTATTAGAACATACACTATATTTTTTTTTTGAGTATTTTGTTTAAATTTTCTCTTTTTTCAAAACTCCTTTTCATGCATTGATGTGTTGTTAGTTTTAAGAAACCTATTGCATTGCGGAGGGCCTACATGCATATCGGAGTCACAAATTTTATTTTTAGTATTTAGAATTCGTTTTAATTGCGTTGTCATTTCATAGTTAGAATCTGATTAATAATTATGTTTTGTATTTCATTTCCAAGCTCAATTTTGATAATTCAATACTACGTATTTAATTGTTTTGTAGCAGATTCATTCTTTAAATTCATTCTTTCTGTAAGCTTAGTTCATTTCTTTTATTTCTTTGCATTTTCAAGTTAAAATTGCGATGAATAAAAGCTTAGTTCTTGATAACGTTACCTTTAATCTCGGTTAGTTTTCAAATCGCATGTTTTCATAAAACTAGGACTTGTACAATATTTCATGCTTCCATTTGTATTTAGTTCTCTATTTTTCTATGGCATAAAAATCTCGAAGAAATTTGATAAAAAAACAAGCGATTAATCTAACGTGTCTTTGAAGAATATCTCATAAGTGACTTTTTGATGACTCCATTCAATTGAAACTAAATATAGGGAATAAAATTTAATGTGAATGATAGATTTCTTTAACGGTAACTTTACTTCAAAAACTCACTTATCCATAGGAATTCAACACTAATCCAAAAATTCAAAAATTAACAAAAATCAAAATTCAAACATCACTCTAACGAAAATACTTCTATCACATATAGTGCACTTGCTTCCACTCAATTTACTAACTCAGGTCGATAATTTACGATTTCAATTTAAGAACATTATGTTGACTAAACGGGTATGACACTTGAAAATAATGACATAACTACTTTGCACATGTACGATTCCTAAACACAAATAAGAACTAGCGAACATGTTATGTGAAAAAATGAAAATAGACCAAATATATAGGAGGCCCCTTTAGTATTTCACTACAAGGGATATTCCAAATGAATTCTGATTATCGTGATGTCAAGTAAAATATGAATCAAATGAAAAAAAGGATGATAATTGAAATTCCGGAACCTAAAGTCTGAAAGATTGACCACATAACATATGTGCTCAAGTTGTCTGGAATTGAGGATGTTCTTGATCCCATCTATGTCAAATTCATGATAAACAAGATTTGTAGAATAAATAATGGTGTAGAAATTTCAATATTTGGTTGTCACCATTTTATGTTATATTATAGGGTGAGGAGGGAAAATCATGATACGGAAATATTTATTGTCCCCTTGACGAGAGCTTTTAGTTTTATATATTTCAATACTTTAAACACACTATAAGACTTTGAAATCATGGAATATAGTATTTTACATGTTGTGTTGTATCTTAAGAATACAATCCCACGGTTGTGAAAGGAATCAATGCTTAAGACATTTTAAGGGTGTGTCACATAAGTAATTTAATCATGAGGTCTAGGTTCTATCTCACATAAAGCTAGTTTTTTTCTAAAACCCTTAATGATGCAGAATAATAAAAATATTTCACAATGCCATTGACTCTTGATATGTGAATGGAAAAAGAAGAAGCTGGGGAAAATCAAAAGTAATATGTTGTAAACATAGAATCTATTACTTTTAAGTTTTAGAGGAAATTCATGGACGGTGAAACTCAAAATAACATGCTTGTAAACACAAAATCTATTAATTTAAAGTTTCGAGAAGAGTTTGTGAAGAGAGGGAAACTCGAAATAATATGTTGTCAAAACAAAATCTGGTAATTTAAGTTTCGAAGAAGATTTTTGAAGGTAGAAGATGGAGTGAAGGAAGATTATTAAGGCTATTGAAATCCTACCTACAAACGTAAATCATGAGACCGAGGTGCTTCTTTACTTGACTTCATTCAAGGAAGAAATACATAAAAAATGGTACAAGAAACACGAATCACCATCAACAGTGGCGGAAACTTGATGCTTCTTTCATTCACCATGAGAAAAAGAAGTACAAAATGTAGTCCCCAAGTTCTAGAACTCAAAACCCCTCCTATCTCTTTCTCTCTTCCTTAAATACAAAAAAAAGCCGGTTTGTAGCGCTCGAAGCTTCTTGACTTCCAAAACTCTTAAGCTGCCTATTACATTGCAATCAAGGACACCATTGTAGCTTCAATCTTAACAAAGAAAATAAAATAACCTTGGCATATAATCCTTTTGCTTAATCTAATTTGTTGTTGATGTGTCTCCTTCGTTTTGGCTATTATTTCTTAACGATGCTGCATAAACACATCTCCCATAACTCTACCCATGCTTTTGTGTTTCGAACACTTTCATCTTATCACCTTCCATTTTCTGCCTCTTCTACTTGTATTTGTTTTGTTCCATCTTCTCTTCTCCTTTTCTCTTGCATTGGGTCACATACACGAATTAACTTTACGCCGCATTAAGAATTTCTACCATTATCGATATGTAATTGATTTTAAGACTTGCATGTGGCGTCGAGTCTTTTCCCTCGAGTCTGCTCAAGCGTTCAGCATTTTCTTCATAAACCGCCACAAGGCTTTGATTTGAAATGCATATTCTATTCACCTTTGAAGAATGCATCGCATCCGCTTTCTAATATTACATTCATCATTTCATAGGTTTTACGTTATAATCCTCCTTTTCCTCCTCCGATGTGATTTACTTACATGGGTATTTACATCACAGGATTTGAAATCCTTTTGAGTTCACCTTTGAAACTACATCGCATCCAAGCTCTTTGTTGCACTTTGCAACTTGACTAATTTCAATTACATGATTGCTGCCACTAAACCTTATCACATGCGATGTGTGATATACTTCACATATCGCATTTCTCATCTTTATCGCCATAACTTAAATCACTAACGTTACGAAGACTTAGTGAAAAACAAAAAAATCATCGATGTGCAATATAACGGTAAATCTTGCCTTGTGATACGAGTCCATCCATTGGTCACTATCATTTCTGCAACTTGATCCTCACCATCCATCTCTTTACTTCACTTTGGTTTTTTTCCGACTTGACCCATGCACTCACAACTTTCTGCTCATTTCCGACTTGACTTTATTGAAGCATCGTGCCCTCGTGCACTCCTCTCAATACAAATAGCCCTAGCACGCACTAACGTTCATGACTCCTTCTTTGCTTTGTTTCTTTGGTTTTGGTTCGAGTGCACATGTGATGATGAATCCTCGTTGAGCTTGTGGTTATCCTTTAGAGTCTATTACGGAGATATTCTTGAAATTTTAACAATTGTTCCTCATTAACCTTGAATTTCTCAGAACCTCTCTTGACTTTTAGTTGAGTCCAAATTGAGCTACAACATTTGGCTCTAATTAGGGACAACACTTTGCAAGAAAAGTGTTGAGAACTTGTAGATCGATGGCCTTTATAGGGCATGGAGTCCAAGGATCACCTAGAGATCGGTAGCCTTTATTGGGCATGGATTCAATCCCAAATGGGAGTTGATTTAAAGTATGAAATCCTCACGAAACTTGTTACGGCACATGGACCCCTTCCTTTTATTCTTAAAAAAAGCTGAAAATGCCAAACCGAAATATTGCAACTAAAAATGTTCAGCCACGAGCTTGTTGTGCTACTCCTACATATGTGTTCATATGTGAACTCGATCAGAGTGAAGCTAGCCTTCCCATGGCACCAATCCAACATACGCATGTTAGACTAATGCACACATCTTGTTGAAATTTGAAGATCTCACAATAAACCGATACCATGAAATTTTCCACATCTAAAAGCTTTGCACATCCTTTTGCATAAATTTTTGTTGTGACAAAGAAAGTTTCCATATAATGCGCTACTAGATCATAGAACTAATGGGGCAATTTGCTACCTCATTTTCTTAAACATTTGGTTTATGTAGACCTCTTTTAACGGGGCAGCTTCCCTTCCTTTGTTTGACTCCCCAATTTGAGGTTTTATGTAGAAAATATTGATTTTTTTTTTTTATTGAAAACCATTTAGGATGGAAAGAGAAATCTAAAGGTTTGTTCTAAGGTTTGTTCCCCATAATGCTAATTTCTTCCTATAGTTCCAATTCTTGACAAAAATCTTCCCCCTCCTACAAACACACATGAGGTTCCACTAGTTCTCCTCTATTCTCCAAAGTCATTAAGTATGAAAATTGTAATGATATTCAGGACTTTCGGCGTGTAGTTTAGTTGTTACAATCGATTTTTTACTAGAATCTTCATAATTCTTAAATTCTTGTGTTCCAACAATATGAGAATCTTCTTACACCTTTTTAAAATCCTTTTTCCTCTTTGAATTTGCATTCTCTTGTAAACCTATTCCAATGTTTTCTTGACATGCCCCCTTGTCCTCAACAAAACTTGTTCTTTCTGTATGACGAAATTTTTACAAGCCACATTATCTTCAATTTCTTCTACATAAATAAACATAAGCTCTAGAGCGCGAGCTTTCTCTCCTTGAGATAAAATTCCAAGACAGTAGAAAGAGCCCTCAAATAGTAAACCATAGTTGCGACTTCGGAGGTCCAATTTCTTTTGGTAAAATTTTGAAATAATTTTTTAGAGAGCCTTTATTAAACTCAACGATTGATTCATTTCTTTGATTTTGGATAGAATATAATTCCAAAAGGTATTTTCATATGAATTATGCTATTTAATATCTAAGAAATATATCTTGAAAACCTTTCCATGAACTAATTGAACTTGCTTCCAAACGTTGGAACCATTTTGAACACCTTGCTTTATTAGACTGACAAAAACACCCTTAAAGCCACATCTTCATAAATAATTTGAAATTTGTCCCAAAATTACTCCGTTACAGATATGTTGTTCAAGCTGATATCTCCTCTCTAGAAAAACTTGGAAAAAAATTGAATCCTTTGAGATGCGTGGAGAATTAATAGGCGGCACTAAGGGTTTGAAAATCAATTTGGTTCCAAGATGTAAAAAAGTGGATTTTGATGAGGTAGAATATTATTTTCAAAGATGATGAATCCTCATCTTTATGCTCAAAAAATGTGACATCATCTTCAATCATTGTAATTCGCCATCTCTCTTCTCATATTTAGGAGATAAAGTTGTGTCAAGATCAATAATACAATCGAAAGAAAAATCATCTTTCACCAATAAAGAATGTACATTTGGAGCGTATAATCTAATGAGAATATAAAACGAGGAAACAATATTCTTGATATATAAGGGAAAAAATACCACCAAACTAATTGTGAAAAAAAAAACTTCCTTTTAAGGTTAAACTCTCATATCTATATTTTCCATGGCTCTTTTTCTCATTTTCTTGCCCATGAAATTCCTCATCTAATGAGGCAACTTCATCGGTGGGTCACCGAGGTGAATAATAAACAACCAAATACGTATCTAAATCTTGTTCACCATCGAAAATAGATTTCAATACACAAGAAAAAATAACTTTGTGCCTTTGTTCCCGGCAACACGCTAGAAAATGTTGTATCTTAAGAGACAATCCCTCGTTTTTGAAAAGAATCGATTTCTTAAGAAATTTTAAAGTATTAATCATGATAATTTTAGCATGGGGTCTAGGTTCTATCCCATTGAAACTAGTTTTATAAAACCCTTAATGATGCAGAATAATAAAATATTTCACAATGCCATTCACGCTGGCACACTGTCAGATAGAGGAAAGAGACCTACGGGGGAAACTCAAGTAATATGTTGTAAACACATAATCTATTACTTTTAAGTTTCAGAAATTCATGTGGAGAGAGGTGAAACTCAGGAAATAACATGTTGTAAACACAACATCTTTACTTAAATGTTTAGGAGAAAGTTTGTGAAGAGAGGGAAACTCGGGAAATAATATGTTGTAAACACAAAATCTATTCTTTGTTAAGTTTCAAAGAGAAATTTGTGAAGGGCTAAGAGATGGAGTGAAGGAGTGGTTATTAAAGGCTATTAAAATCATACTTACAAACGTAAGTGGGGCAAATTCTTCTTTACTTCACTTCATTCAGGAAGAAACCACATAAATAGCTGAAAACATGAGTCACCATCAACAATTGCGGGAAACTTGATTCTTATTTCATTCACCCATCGAGAAAAAAGTACAAAATGTAGTCCCCCAGATGTATAGCACTACCGGAACCCCTCCTATCTCTTTCTCTTCCTTAAATACAAACAAAAGTAGTTTGTAACTACTCTAGAGGGCTTCTTAAACTCCTAGAGTGCCCAAACTGTTAAACTACGACGTATTACATTGTAATCGAGGACACCATTGTAGCTTCGATCTTATGAAAACAAAAATAAAACTTAGCATATAATCCTTTTTGAATCTAATTTTTTGTGATGTGTCTCCTTAGTTTCGGTTATGATGTCTACTTGATGCATCGTGCATCTCCACCAAATCTACCCATATTTTTGCGTTTTGAACACTATCATCACTATCACTGCTACCACGGCTCTACCTCTTCTGCTTGTGCTTGTTGATTCTTGTCTTCTCTTCTCCTTTGCTGCGTATTGGGTCTGTGCAAGTATTTATGCTCGCATTCGACTTTCTTCCATTATTAGCGTAACCGCTTTTAAGACTTCTACACGTAGTTTCGGGTCGTTATCCACCGTTCTACTCCCACATTCGACATTTCACCGATTTTATGTTATCATCCTCCTTTTCCTCCTTCGATGCGATTTAACCATGGAAATGATTTACATCCATATTTAAAATCCTTTGGAGTTCACCTTTGAGAAGCTGCGTCACATCTGTCTTTGTCACACTTCACGACTTTGCTAATTTCCAACTTGTGCGATGTTGCTAAACCTTATCGCATGTGATGTGCGATATACTTCGCATACGCATATACACTCATATTTATGCGCATCGCAACTTAAATCACTTATCGTTCAAAGGCTTAGCGATAAACACAAAAATAGTTGACGTGCGATAATACGTAACCATCTTATGTGATGCGGTTCGTCCATCGCTCGCTATTATTTACCGAAACTTGATCCTCATGATCCATCTCTTTGCTTCACTGGGTTTTCCGACTTGACCCTTGTGCTCACGGCTTTCTCCATTTCCGACTTGACCCCATTGGAAATGCCGTGCCCTTGTGCAGCACGAACACAAACTAGCCTAACTCTACATGTGTGTTCATGATCTCCTTCACGCCTTTGCTTCTTTGGTTTTTGGTTAAGTGCACATGTGATGATGAATCCTCATTGAGCTTGTGGTTATCCTTTCGAGAGCATATTAGGGTCTTCTTGAAATTTTAACAATTGTTCCTCAATAACCTTGAATTGCATAAAGACACTCTCTTGACTTTTAAGTGAGTCCAAATTAGGCTACAACATCGTGCATGTGTTGTTGTTTACATGCACACGTAACAGTGCGCACAACGTACATGTGGTGTTGGGTACACATTTTGTAGGTGGTGTTGCGTACATGTTTGTGTGGGTGGTGTTTGTACAAGTAGTATTGTGTACACGTTGTACATGTGGTATTGTGTGCATGTTATACATGTTGTTTGTGTATGTGTGGTGCTATGTGTGTATTGTGTGCTACGTGGTATTAAGTGACATGTATTCATTGTGTTGTAATTTTTTGTGTATTGTGTTGTGTTGTAGACTATATATGTAGGTGTATGTATTTTGTTGTGTTGTGTATCACAAGGGTGTAAGAGTGTGTGTGATGTGTCATACATCGGTGTATGTGTATGTGTTGTGTTGTATGTCGAATTGTAGGTTTAAGTGTTTTGCATATCGGATGTAAGTGCATGAATTGTGGTGTTGTATGTAAATTGTGGTTGTATGTGTGTGATGCACACTATGTGTATGTTTACATGGTTGAAGAAAATGTATAGGTATTTTTTTTATACTGTGGAAATCAATGCGGTGTGTGTACGAGAAAGGACAAAGTATAAAGGTAAAAACTAAGAATCAATTAGTATAAGTATCAATATCTTATTTCATCTCTAATTATGCATGTGATCTACGTTCTGGTTTGTGATGATTACATGTGATCTATTATTTGATTATGATGTTTTCATTTGAGCTAAGTGGTTGTGATATATTTATACATGATGATTTCATCAAATATATATTTTGACTTGTTGTGAGGAAAGTGAAAAAAATTGTAAATGTACCTTATTGGAAAACCACTTAGATGAGTTATGATGTAGATTTATTTCAATTTATTTTTAATCTAATGGAATTTATGTGCTTGGTACGGAGATCAAAAATGCTCGGTTGGGTGGTTGAAGCCCGGCTACAAAAATTACGACGACAAAAAGTAATTCGAACATGCAACAATATTCTGGTGAAGCACTTGAGAGCGAGGGCCATTGTAGAGACATGGGTACCCAATAGTGTCCACTAATTTCCCGTGAGCATTGTATGACCGATAAGTGGTTTTGAAGGTACGATTATGCCTTGTTTTTACTTAAGTACCGAAAACCTTTTTCCAAGGATGGATACTTTGAGAGAAAAGAGAGGATGTCGAGAACTTGGAAGGTGAGTAACTACACGGAAGAGGTGGATGAATTTCCCAAGGAGTGTGTAGTAGAGAAGAGCAAGGGATGGATGTTTTTTGGTCATTATCATTTCCAAAATGGAATGAGATGCACATTAGGGAGTGTTCCCTAGAATAATAAGTCAATAATTGTTCATTGAGAGGAAAAGTGGTGCGGGAGATCGTAAATTGAACGATGAACACATGTTTGAATTTGGCGGTGGATTCTGAACTACCGGGAAAGGAGGTGAATCCTGGTATTACTTTGAGGTTGGAGGTGTGAGCCTCTGGACTCCACTGTTGCATATGCATGCATTGAATCCTTTTATTTGCTAGTTGAAAAAATGTATATGTATATTATCCATTCTTATATAGGCCCAGGTAGTCCTAAGGCGGTATATGGGTGATGGGATTGTGGTAAATCTTGGTAGTGTGTTTCTTGTTTGAGCTAGGAATCCCTGGGAGGGATTGTGGTAAAGCCTAGTTGTATAGATGAGGGCTAGGGCCCTGAGAATGCATTTTTGGATTATGATAAAACTGTGACCTTGAGATTTATTTTTTTGTAAGTCCCATTCATGCTGGAATATGGAACGTGGGTGATTAGCCAAAAGAAATATTTGGGATTTCAGCAATCTGTAAGGTCGGTGGTATGGAAGTCCCTGGCTTAGTTTTATTTTTCATAAGTTAATAAGAGATATTTTCTTCCTTGTTTATTATGTATATGTAAATATTCTTTTTATTATGTGATTATAATGAATTTTGTTATCGATTGTCGATCTCTTTTGGTTTTATATTGGTTATAAACACTTCGGTTTATGAGCGATTTTTGTTATGGCTCTCATCATGTTTTGATTAGTAAATGAGTGTGTAGAGTAATAGATGATATTGAAATTATTATGAGAGGTAATCAATACTTCTTGATGATTCTCAAATAACTATGAAGTCTACATGCTCGGATGGTTGTTATGACACCGTAGATTACATGATCATGATACGTTTAATGAGGTCTATATCATAGCTAGGATTTTTCAAGTCAATTCCTTGTTCAATTTTTTCATTAGATGTCTTCTATCATGTTATTTATCATTTCTTGAAGTTTCATGAAGTTTTGGGCGGTGACCTAGAGTCTAGCCACGAAAAGGTGGCATAGATTTGAACTATCATGCAAAAAAACTAGTTGAAAATATAAGCAATCACGGCCTTATAGTGGTCATGAAGCCATAGGATTATATTTGGATGGATTTAGGCTTGTGCATGCGACCTAGAGAATCCATGCTCAGTGAAAAGGCATGTTAACTCGGGGTTGGACACCTAGGGTGGTTTAGTCCCTTAGGGGTCTGTGGCATGAGAAGGAAATAGTTTTGTTTATCGATTCCAATTCCTTAAGGTGATATAGTAGGTTTAATCATATCATAGGAATACTTCGTCACATATTCTGTGATGGATCGCTAATATTGTGTTAGTGGGGGAGGAGGGTATTCTGGTGAAAATAAAGAGCTAGTTTGAAGCTTGTAATTAGTGTGGGGAACCAAGGGTTCTCACCCAATCCTTCATTTGATAATTGTTCATACTCATATATTCCACCTATAGATGAGGGCACATTGTTTCAACTAACAACCCAATCCCAAAACACATCGGCCGAAAAACCAACTTTTTTGGATATTCTCCTTGGGACTAAATTGAATTGTTCTTTGAGGAAGTTTCATCATATGTATATAAAAATAAACAGAAGATATTTCACTTGACCACTCAAATGAAAGTCCTTATTAGAATCGGAGAACATGTAATGGGATGAAATTCGAGGAGAGACCAAAGATTAGAAATGTCCAATGAATTGTTCATCCTCAACCATATCCGAATGAGGTCATCAACTATGAGGAACATCGAATTTTCATCTTAGTTACCAAGTTAAAGTTCGAATTCAGAATTCAAATTCAATTTGATAAGGAAAATAATTCCACTACCTAAAAATTAGTACGGAAAAAATTTGGGAGTGTACTTTATAACTACTAAAAAATGTTAATTTTCCAAAAATATTATAAAATTTCACTTTGTTTTTAAGCTCATTTTCCTTGGATAGATTATTTTCTCTCTTTTTAATGTACAACTTGAAACATTAGGCTAAGTGCACAAAGTTACACATGTATTTAATATTGTATAAATTTGTCTAAATTGAACGTAAAAATTGTATGTCTTTTTAGGTAAACGAACAACCTTGGCCTCAAATCAAACTTCCCATATTATTCCAAATGACATCATTGATTCTCTCATATTAACAAACAAACGAGGAAATTTTGATTATGAAATATAAAATATTTTAATTTTTTTTAACCAATAATAAGTTATTTAAGATTGAAACATATATATTTTTCATATACATTGATAAAATTATTTAAATTAAAAAATAAAAACATACATTCAATATGATCATATAAGCTAGTACAATCAAATTAATAAATGTGACATAATAAACACCTATATGCCTATATCATACACATTTATTATTAATAGCTATTAATAATTGTTAACAATAATTAATCATTTTTGATAATTAATTATAATTAGTTTGAGAATTCAGGTTTATATGATCCATCATAAATTCTTAGAATTCTTTCGATAATAATCACATGCGATAGAATATTGCAAAAGCGTTCCGAACCAACGAGTGGTTCATTACCAAGGCCCAGGTGAGATATGAGATAGAGAAATTGTGTTTAAATAGATGGATAGATAGCTAAACTAGGTGTTGGAATAAAAACCGATTTGACTCCCAAAGGGAATAAATAAAAGGTTAATTTTATTCAAATTATAATTTTTATTTAATTTTTTAATTTTTTTAATATTTAAATTAAATATTTTTTTGGTGAATTTTTATACTAACTTTGGATTAAATTTTTATAATATTAAATAATAATTGTTTGGATTATAATTAATGTGATTTTAGATTTAAAAAATATGTTTTTTAGAAGACGGGGTGAAAAATAATAAGAAAAGTAAATTAAATATCGACAATCAACGAAGGGACCAAAAAACTAGGAAGCAAAAAAATAGAAGCGGAAGGGGCATAAAATAACAATGATTAGGAATATAAGGCGGGGGATCCAATACTGCTAATATTCCAACCGTCATCTCTATTGGGGTTAATGGGTCTTTTTTAGATCTCTAAGCCCTCCCTTAACTTACGGTGATGAAAATGGCCGATCCTATGACTAATAGCCTCTTGATGCAAATATGATGGTTATTCTTTTGTGCATGTTAAACTAAGGCAAAGGAACATGATCTGTCATGCTCAATGTAGAGAAACATACTCACAAATCCTTTGATTTATAAACCAACCAAATTCACCCGATATAAGGTGTCCCGAGAAGCATGGAATGATGTAGACACCTTTTTCCATCCCTAGGACTTACCGAATCTTTGGCAGTTGCAGGAGAGTTGCGAACAATGTTGGGGGTTTGAATGATGAAGAAACCCATATGCCAAGATCCTAGCTGCCCTATCAGTGGTTTCATGAATGAAAGGAAGACACACACTACGGGACCATTCACTAGGCTCTTTATTTTTTAATTCGGACCTTTTTTTAGCTTTAAGAAAATTTCTAAGGCCCTAGGAACTACTATAATCATTCTTACAAAAGACATTCGGGAGGTGTGTCTTTTTCTCCTTCGGAAGTGGGACTCATCAGCGATTCTAGCCTAGTAGCTAGGGTGGTGAGGACGCCTAATTTCCCGGCAGAAATGATGTGAACTAGCGTGGAGATATTTCTTGGTATGAGTTATCTTTCAAAAAACTTGATAGGAGAAATAACTATCAGCAGCATATTGCAGGAAATAACAATGTCGAGAAATAGGGCTACCATCAATCTCATATTCCATGGTGAATTTTATTAGAGCAAGATTGACTATTAAGATGAAGGAAAAAGAGATGTAATGTTTCCTTGCCATAGGCGAGAAGACACAGTGTCATCTACAAACCTTTTCCAAAACTTTTATTTGAATGAAATTGAAGAAAAGGGCCTTGAATTCAAATTCCTCCAAAAATGAAGACAACAACAAAGAAGAATTTGAAGCTGGTGTAATAACGGTGTACTAAAAAAATAATAATTCTTTTACTTGGAGATTAAATTTATTAATAGATTAATTGTGAGAATTTTTGAATTATTTAGCCAAATTCAACGAATTTGATAACTATTATTTGCATGTCGAAGCCCAAAGCCATGACTCTCACCTTTGCGTCTGACAAACGAATAATCAATTCTCTCTAAAATGAGGGTACCCATGGAATCCAACAGAATTATTCATACCAGGCATTCAAACGGAAAAATGCAGAATGAGAGACGAGAAAATACGAAACAAATTGTAGCAATCTTAGCCAAAATTTGGCATAAATCTCAAAGAGACGGTAAGATTAAAAAAACTAAAACCTTATATATTAATAACCCATTACCTTTGGTATGTACTAGTGATATTAGAGTTAAATACGTTATGTGATACCCACCATAAACAACTAATACGGTAAATGTCTACACAACCGGCCATTATACTAGGCAAATATCAAATACATGGCAATTGCACCACAAAAAGCACAGATTCCGGACTTTGGCAAAAAACGTTGTCTATGGGGAGAAGGGATTATCTCAAGGTCCATTCAATCATATCTTCATTATTGGAATTTACGAATACAACAATAACGAGAGGAAAATTTTCCCCCAACAACACGGAACCCCTACAGAGATAAAATGCAAAAATTAACAGGTCGATACATAGATAGCATAAAAGTGAGAGGAACAGTAGTGTTTTTCTGTTATACGCTTCTCCCCTACAAAATAGAGTACATTTTTTTCTTATATAAAAATAGTCGAAACCTTTAAAAACCTAAATATAATCAATGTTGTTCGATTACGAGCAGGACGTTCAACAACTTGTTGTCCTTGGGCTATCGAAAAGACCCATTTCTGCCACATTTAATTGACACGCAGGTCGTGTTGCAGCATACAAAAAACACGTGAAAACGCATTTCAAAAACACAAGCTGGCCGGATCTCAAATTATATGCAATGTGTTTTTACGGTCCACATCGCATCACGCAATTCAGCAATTTTTAAACTTTAACTCTAGGTGCTGTCCTTTCGCTTTCACGAGGCTACAATGGGCGATAGTGACGTGGAACTTATCGCGTGCACCCAAAATAACAACTTTGTGGACGACTTCATAGAAACACGTCTTGGCAGATCTGGTGCGACGGTGATGTAGCATCACAAAACAAATAACATAACTTATGGAACTGTAGTTAAACACAAAAGGTTACTATGGTTGTGATGTGAGATATTGACGTGGCACATATCGCATCGTACCCAAAATAACATAGCTTGTGATAAGCGGAGAAGGTAAGTGGTAAAACTTATTGAAGTGCACACTATGGGTGGCTTAAACAATGGTAAGTGTGGTAAGCGAAATACAAAGGATTGTGGTGGTTTTCAAATGCGATGAGTTGGTGGGTCCCAACGGATCGCATCGGTCGTGGGAATAACATAACCTTGAGGTAAGGCTTGAGGTTAAGACTTAATATTTTTCGAAGTGTAGATTTAACGGGCACTTAAATGTTAGGAAGTTCGATAAGGAAAAAGGTAAGGAAGGGCGGAATAATAAAGGAATTCATGCATTTGTAAAGTGCGGTGGAGATAAGTGGGTCCAACGATATACATCGTGATTAACATTGGTGAAAGGCTTGAGGTTAAAACATAAAATTTAACGGTACACGTCTGTAGGAAAAAATGGTAAGTAATGTACTTGAGGTAAGAAATAAAAAGTAGAGGTAAAGTTGGGTACTCATTGTTTGGTATTTTTGTGAAACACACTGGGTTCTTGAATCTGCTACTATCCTTCTTTGTTGTCTAAATTGATGGAATTGTGGTGCGCACCACTTCTTATTTATGTGATGATTGGGAGTAAATTCCAACAATCCCCTTAATCACAACTTCCATATAAGTCATTCCAAAGACATTTTACGAGATCTTTAAAAAACTCTTTGTGCTAATGGCTTTGTGAGGATATAAATGAGCTTACTCATCCCTGCAATCACCATAAAACAATCTCACCATTTTTAATAATTCTCTTATAAAATGATATTTTGCATCAATATTCTTTGTTCTCTTATGGAAAAAAAAATTATTTGATAATGCAATTGTGACTATTATCACAATAAATTGTGGTTCCTTTGTCTTCCCATATGACATAAGTCTTTCTCTCATCATCCTTCTCATTCATACTTCTGACATGTTATCTCTTTATTCTTTACTTGCCATCCTCTACTTAAGTGTTGATCGAAACTATTGGTTGCTTCTTGGAAGCCCATAGTGGCTCCTCTCCCAAATGAAACACATACCCGGATGTGCTCTTTATCATCTACATACATAGCCCAATCATTGTCGGTGTAGCAATTAATTTAGAATTATCGGTTGAGAGTATAGAACACCATACTCCTTTTTCCATTCACGTACCTTAAAATTCTCTTGGTTGCTTTAGCAATGTGTCTTGGTGTCTCCATTAGTACGGAAATTAAACTGACATACATAATATCGAGCCTAGTTGCGGTCAAACACATTGAGCTTTCAACTATGCCCATGCACTAATGTCCCAGTTAGCATTTTCTTTTGTAATATCTTGCTTCTTCAACCCCATGACATTTAGGAGTTACTTTTTCTTTGCGATTCTACATGTTAAATCTCTTTAAAACTTACATAGCATATTTTCCTTGAGAAATAATCCCCTTTTCATTTTCTTTAACTATCCCCAGTATCTCCAATAAACCAAATCGGTCATTTCAAATTCACTTTTCAGGCGCTTTAAAATTAGAAATGAGAGAAACTACATTACATGAAATTAAATCATCTACATATAAAACAAAAATAAGGGTCTTACCATCATTTTCTTTAATGTATAATGTGGGTTCACCATCACATTTTGAACCCATTTTCTGTCGAGGTAAAGCATCAATTACATTGCTTGTACCATTCTCTTTGTGTTCTTGGCCTTCAATCTCATGGTTTGGGTTGTTCAACATGTACCTCCTCTTTCAACACTCCATTCGAAATGTTGATTTCTGCATCCATTTGGTAGACTTTCCACTTTTGTTGTGTTGTTATGGACAACATTGTTCTTACCGTTTCCATCGTTGCAACAAGGGCAAAGGTTTCTTCATAATATCTTCCTTGTTGTTGCTTGTAGCATTTCACAATAAGTCTTGCTTTATGCCTTTCAATCTTGCCTTCGACGTACTCTTGGTCTTATAGACATTTCATGCTGCAATGACTTATTTACCTTGTGGAGGTCCATAACTCCCATGTGTCATTATTTTCTATTGCACCAATATCTTCATTCATTGCTTCAATCCATTTTGTTCTTTTACCTCATCTTAAAAATGAATTGGGTCATCAGCATGAAAAAACAAAAGAAAAATAAAGAATTTGAATGCATTATTATTATACGACTTCTTGCTCATAAATTTCATTCAAATTTATGAATCTTGGTCTTCTTGGTGTGCTTGAGTTTCCATTTGAACTTGAGGGAGTTTTGATC
Source organism: Pinus albicaulis (assembly GCA_034641835.2). Taxonomy (NCBI): domain Eukaryota; kingdom Viridiplantae; phylum Streptophyta; class Pinopsida; order Pinales; family Pinaceae; genus Pinus; species Pinus albicaulis. Next base: position 1,974,475,248 of record CM076578.1, read on the forward strand.
CTATGGTGTTCTTGAAGAAGCACTTCCTTGATTTCTCAAGGCATTTTTGTTCACCTTGTGGTGTGCTACTTTGTGCTTGTGTAGGTGGAGGAGGAGCCATCGTGGACGGGTATTTCGGAAATCAATTTCTCTTGATCTTAGTGAGACACACATGTCTTCACATTCATTATATTCCAGATGCTTCCATCCCAAGCTTCTTCTTCAATAAAGCTGCCTATGTCTTGCTAATTATCATTTTATTGGTTGATGGATTATAGAGTTCGTAGGCCTTGGATTCATCAGCACATGTCCAACAAAGATACACTTCTCCCCTTCTTGTCCAATTTCTTTCTTAGTTGATGCGGGACATGTGCATATACACACATCCAAATACTTTCATGTGAGTGACAAACTTCTTTGTTCCACTCATGCTTCTTCCAAAACTTTTTCATAATAGCTTTGGTTGGGAATCTATTCAAAATATACACTGCACAATTTACATCTTGACCCAATACGGAAAATTGTTGCCTTGACATACTTAAGCCATGTCCATGATGGCCCTATTCTTCCTTTATGCAACATCATAAACTTCTTGTGTATGTCATTTTCCCTACATAAACCTAGGAAATCTTTGGATACATGTTCTCCACCTACATCAGTTCTTAGCACTTTGATGTAGTGCTCACTCTGTGTCAACAAGAGCTTTAGTGGTAGAACTATTCAAACATGCACTCTTTTGTTTTAGGAAATAAACCCATGTTTTTATTGTATAATCATCTATAAATGTTAACACATAAGCCTTTGTCGGCTAAATATGGCGTTGGCATTGGTCCACACAAATACGAGTGGAAAATCTCCAAGGGTGATTTTTCATATACTCTTTTCCAGCTAAATGATTTTACGTATTTGTTTGCCCAAGATACGACCTTCACATCCTCAAGGGGTGAGATGTCCAAATGTCAAATTCCATAACCAATTTTGAAGTCTTTCACTTCTTCTTTAAAGACCTCTTGTGTGATTATACTACCACACTCCTTCCTTCAAGTTTTTAAGGCTTGAGGAGAAACTTGTCTATTCTTTGTCATATGCACTTCTAGAATGACCCTTTTGCAACGGAAATTGTTCCATGATTGTGCACATCATTCTTAAAACACATTGTAGCCCTTGTTCATGAGTTGTCCAATGCTCGAAGGTTACATTTCGGGCCAAGTACACATAATTTATATACGCGCGAACTTATTTTCTCCTTCCTTGTCGGTGTTAGGCACTCTTCCTTTCCCCATAGCGGGGGAACTTTTCTATCGGTCCCCGTTGTCACTTAGGACTTCACATTTCATCTGGGTGGTAAGAAACATTGCTGTGTTTCCGGTCATGTGGTTACTACAACTTTGAGAGTAAGAACCATACATATTCATGCTTTTATTGTTCTGCATTGCATGTTAAAAACACATGGCTGCGGTTCTTATATTCTTTTGCTGTATTTCTTTTTCTGTTATTCATGTCATTTTGTTTTTTTCATTCATTGGCATGATTCCCATAATTTTTACAATAATGACATTGGACTTGGGATTTATCCATATCTTTTTCCTTGTGCTTGGTGTTGGTTGAACCTTCACTTTGATTATGATTGTTTCCCCTTCCACTTATGCTTGCAATTGTTTCTTCCACCTCTCTATGGCCTTATTCTCTTCCTTGGTAGTTTGATCTTCCTCAACCTCTACCTGGACCAAAAAGACATTGTGTCTTGGAAGCACGCTCAAATAAGGGTTCGTTGTTCTATTCGATCTATGACCATGTGACATTAGGGATGCATGCATCTCATCCATGGAAATTTATGAGAGATCCTTTGTCGCTTCTATTGCAACTACTATGGCTTCAAATCTTGAGGGTAGACTTACGGCAAGAGGTAAATCCCCTGCGGACGAGAGGCGATCCCTGCTAGCCCCCGGGACGGGTCTAGCAACAATCATAACTTGCTTCTTCAAACACCTAATTGCAATAACCAAAAAGAGCGCGATATGAGGCTTACCTTGTGTGTCCCGACGCTGTTGTCGTTTGCGGAGAGGACAATATCGATCCCTTGCTCCAACGAGGTCACAATTCTCCCACTTGGCATGATCAAACACCTACACACAAAAACGACGAACATACAAACGTAAACCAAATATTTGCAACTATGTCGGTCGAAGGACCAACTCATAATACATCAAGGAAACATGAACAATACAAGTGGAACTATAATCGTAGTCTCTTATCATTAATGAAACAAAGGATGATACAACATGGCTGCGACTATTTGAAGTCTTCCTTTGGTGGGTCGATAGCGAAATACGTCTGCATAAAGCTTTAAGATAGGAACCAAACCTCTCTCTTCGATCATCAATCTCCTTGCTATAGATTTGACACTATGAGGAATATCAACTCTTTTAACATTATTTTAGCTATGAAAGGCTCTTGGAGATTAGCTTGCAAGGGGAAATGGAAAGCTTATATAAGATGGTGGAAGGGAGTTGGGGGGATCCCTACAAGTATGGGATTAGCCCTATGTCAAGAGCGCTCATGAAAGATGACTTCTTCCTCTCGCCCAAATTCGAAGCAAACCTCAACTCAATTTCCTGAGACCGATTTAGGAATTGGTTGGGTCAATATTCCACCATTTATTTTAAAAACACCCTTTATTCGCTTTGAGCGCGGGTGCGCTTTGAGACGAGCACCAGTTAGCGCGCCCTCTTTGGAGGGTTGCCCCCTTGGCGAGGGGGTGGGCAGCCTTTTTGCACCAATGAAAAAAAGGTTATCTTTAGGGTTTTTCACAAGGAGACATCTTCAAGGGAATGAAATTCCATGTCTAGGGGAATGCCATGAAAGTGTTTCAGGGTTATTTCTCGCTGCTCCACGAATCACGAGGCAAAACCTCCAATGTGAGCATGGAATTGCGGGGACGGTGACAAATTCTTGTAACAACTTCTCGAATTTTCTCCACTATTCTTCTTTCCCTAAGTGTCTCTCCATATGAGACCCATCACAGGTAACAGCAATCACATGAGTGAAGAATGATTCTATGTTATTAGAATCTTTCATACGGTGTTTTTAAATGTCTCCTTAGCATTTGCAATTTTGGTGTCTTCACTTTATCCATACCTTGATAGCATTGTCTTGAGGATATCCCAAGCCTCCTTAAATTTTTTGTTGCTGCAATCCTTGGGAATATGCTCTTGTGTCTTGCTTGATAGAGATATAATATGGCTTTAAGTCCTTCTTCCTATTATCTCTTAACAAGTCTTTACGTTGCCGTCAAAGTAGCCACTTGACCATTGCGTGCTTCAGTTCTTGGAAACCTTGTTCCACACCCGGCTCCCATATCTTTAGAAAAACGAGTTCCTCATTGTGATGGCCCAATAACCGGAAGTTCTTCCCCATTAAAGCGCGGTATTTATTGGATTTTTCAAGCTTGTACATACTATTTCCATGTTGACCTTGAAAAACAATCTTCTTGTGTAAAGAATAAACCTTCTCACTACTGTAAAGCCTTCTCACTCTTTAAGAACTTCTACTTCTACAAAAAATATTCTGACTTCTTCAATAAAGAGATCTTGTTCTTTTGCTAAGAGCCTGAACTGCTACGATGCCATGTTGGAATTTGTGAATACAACAATAATAGAGGAAAATGTGTTTCCGCAACAACACGGTACAAATAAAATGAAAAAATCAACGTTCAATACACGAGATAACGTAAAAAATAGGAGAGAACAGCGGTATTTTCCATTGCGTCACCTTCTCCTACAAAATGAAATTACGACTACCCTTGTATAAAAATAGCACAAGCCTATAAACTTCGTCAGTAATTTTTTTCAATGTTGAACGAGAGACGTTCAAAAACATTTTCCTTGGTACATTAAAAGATCCATTTCTAGATTTAATCGGCCTGCGGGGTCGTATTTCTACTTATACACAAAAACACACGAAAACACATTAAAAAGTACACACTAGTAGATCTCAAATTTTATGCAATGTAGTTTGCGGGTCCAAATTGCATTTGTAATCGGCGATTTCAAACTTTAACTCTCGGCACTATCCTTTAAATTTTGTGGGTTGCGATGTGAAATAGTGACATGGCACTTATCACATCGCACCAAAAAATAACATAACATATGGGTGACTTGGCGGACACTTAAATCTTGGCAAATGCAATAACAACGGTGGTATCATATTGCAAAACAAACAAAATAACTTGTAGAACTTTACGGGTAAACACAAAGGTTGTGAGGTGTCGATGTGCGATAGTGAGTAGCACATATAAATTGCACCCAAAATAACAACATAGCTTGTGATTGCCGGAAAGGTAAAGTGGCAAAAATTGCAAAGTGCGCCACGCCGAAGAAGCTTAATCAAAGGTAAGTGCGGTAAAACGAGCCCAAAGTTGCGGTGATTTGCAAATCCGGTGAGGTTGGTAGGTCTACTAGATGCGTCGGTGGTAGAATAAAATAACATGTGGTAAGGCTTGAGATTAGACTTAATATTTGTGAAGTGTGGTGTGGGAATTTAAAATTTTGGGAAGTCTGATGAGCGGTGAGGTAAGGAAAAGGCGGAATAACAAAGGAATTAATGTGTTTGCAAGTGTGGTGGAGGTAAGTGGATCCCACCGATATCGCATTGGCAAAAAACTTAACATTGACGCGAAAACTTGAGAGTTAAAAAATAAAATTTGTAGGTTGTACTGTGGGGAAAAAGCTAATTAATGTGGCAAGTAAGATATAAATACGGTAAGGTCGGTGCTACCATTGTTTGAAATGTTTGCATCGACGCCTGCGGATTCTTGGATCTTACGGTGACCTTCTCTGCTTGTCCAAAATTGTTGGAATTTTGGGCTATGTCACTTCTTATTCATGGTGGTGTTTGGGAGTTAAGTTAGAACAATGGGAGGCAAGTTATCTCAAGGTACATTCAATGAGATATTCTAGGTATAAAAAAATAAGGTATTATGTATATCATAGCCTTAAGTCCCTCAAAATAAAATGTTGCCTTTATCATTGAGTGGATCCATCTACTTTCCATTAAGTACTAGTCAATATACTTTATATTGAAGGCAATCCACTGCCAGTTATGTCAATCCCGGTCGACATGGCCTTGCTAATTTTCATAGTGTAGAAAACCATTCATGATGTGAAATATGAATAGAGCAAATCATAGCAGAGAATTCCTCTTCTCTTATGAAAGCGAAAGAGTCTGTTGTCTTGAGCTCGAAATTGTAGAAGCGTAGATTTTACGCATTTCACATGGTAACGTATACAAAAAGAAAATGTGATGTCAAAGGGTGTACTTAGTGGTGGTAGATGAAGGTATCTTTGACGAAAAATAGATCAAGAGTCTTGAGGAATTCCTTAGCCATATACGGAAGAGAAAACTAAGGTGAGGGCGAGCCGAGAGACATAAGACATGAGTGGCCTATGTTTGAGACAAAGCTCTGCTAACGCTATGTGTGTAAGTTGTCCCATCGTGTAGAGTTTCCAATAATTGGAAATGGAAATGGCCCCCGGAGGCAACCTCAAGTTTATCTTACTGAACAATAAGGTCCATGTCTACCTAATGCAGAAGGCATAGTACTAGTGAGTTTAACGTAGGACTCTAAGGTTATGTGAACGATTAGAGTCGAACCAATCTCAGTAGCCGTGACACCCTCACATGCACTTGCGATATTTTGAATTCACACCATTGATGACGATATGTGTGTACGTTAGAGGAGCTTCTGAGTTTTGAATAAAAATATATATATTTTTTCGAAGAAATAAACTATTCTTTCATTCATTTAAATGAGGCACCATAACATGTTTATGTTTCCATCAAGTTTGTCGATAGTACTATGTTTACATTTCCATCACTCTATCTTCATGGTACCTGCTCAACATCGTCTCTACTTCTTATTCTTGAATTCCCAAAACCATTACATGATAATTCCTCACAAGGAAGTTCCAGGAGAAAAGGATTAAAAACTATTAACAATATCTAATACAAAAATTCACAAGAAATATAGAAATACTGACCAAATGGCATTTCTATGTCATTTACATTCCCTTTACCCATATTGTTTTGAATACAATCTCCTCATATGATAAAGACCTTTTCTTTTAACAAAATATGTAATATAGGCTTGTTCTTTTTAAAACTTTGTAAGATGTTTACCAAAAAACTTTCTTCCATAGTAGTTCTTTCCTTTTCAACTTTGAAAAACAAAAATTATTTCCCTTCCTTGTAACATGTACATCCATGGATACACATTGCCTTCTGCGTAACTTCAATGAAAAATGATCATCAACATTAACTCTTAAATGATTTAAAACAAAAAATGAATCATACGAAGGACCTTCGGTGCTCTCTTAGAAAGGAGATCAACGACCATGTTTTTTTCTCTATAAACATGTTTGAATTTTATGTTACGAAAATATTGGATCGGCTCTATGATATACGACATCAATTTTTAATATGGGTGGTTTGAAATTATTCTCCTCTCTAACCAAGTTGTATGACCCCGCTGCGTCTCCAAAAATGCAGCAGAACATTAAACCGGTCCACTTTGCTACTTTTGGGGCCCCATAGTAAGTCCTTTTGATCGGTTGTTTTTTTCCCCTCAATACCTCTCACCAAAATTGATAGTAGGTGCCAGGACTTCATCACCAAATGAACCCCACAACCACATATTTCCTATATCCGATGGCCCCATCGAAAAAACCAACTTGAGAAAGTTACCCTTGGGTCTCTGCACCTTACTTACCTTCTTTTTGTCATCTCCTTATCGGCCATTTTTCATTGAAGTGAGGACATATTTTAAATGACTCACAATCAATACGATCTAGAAAAATGACATAGTTTCTAGATTTCCAAATAGACCAGATAATGTAAATTAACGAAACTGATTTCTGAATTTCCGGATATACCGGTGTGTAAATTGTAGACGAAGGCTTTATGTTTCTTGTACGAGGACTTGATGAAATCGTCACAAATAGATCCATAGAACTTTCCTTAAGATTGAATATTTTTAGAAACAATTTCTCCCTTCGATAAGGGTTGGCAGAAGAAATAGGTGTGTCCCATCTTCAGGATCACTCAACAAAGTACACACTCTAAGCACCCTTAAACCCCTCTTTTGTAAATTTTCTAGAGTCGGGGCATGGTCATGAAGGACCGGCTTGACCAAAACATTTGAGTTTTGGGATATCCCCTCTCACGATGCTCTAGAAACCACTTATATTGTTCATGTTCTCTCTAGTGAAAAACATGAATTTGTAGATGTCTTTGACATTTGGATAATCTTTTCATTGACCCTCCTCATGAAATTTTGTTTTCATGTGTCTGAGATGCCAACATCTCTCAATTGATAAATATATAATTATGGCCTAATAGAGATGCAATTTCACGAAGCAAAATGACATGCTAAATCTTTTTATTTAGCAAGAATTAATAAATGAGAGCTTATTCGTTAAAAACCAAATCATAACAAGTGATTATGTACTCAATAATATTTGTACCATTGTATGGTTTATTCCATCCACAGAAATTGTTAAAAATGAAATTTAACAAGTAAAAATGGTCAAAATTAACACGTCACACCGATTTGAAATTTCTACACTAAACCAATTGATTTGATATGTCATTGAAATTAAGACAAGGAAGATCGTAATGGGGAGAGAAACTATTAAAAATCAAATTTAACAAGTAAAAGTGGTCAAACTTAACAGTTCCACGCAATTTAGAATTTTACACTAAACCAATTGATACGTATTGAAATTAAGACAAGGTAGATACGCAATAGGTGTTATCATGTAATTTCTCAAGGTTAAAGAAATAACTCACAAAGGTAACCAAAAATCTACTTTTGAGATTAGGATCTAGCCTTCTGTGCTCGAGGGCTCTCTCTTTGTAGTTACTTTGTTGAGTTAATTGATTTTAGGCTAGTTATAAGATTGATTAGGTTTCGATTTTGGTTTGGTTTAGTGGTGGAGATGCCGGTTAGAATGGATAGATGTATGAGTACATTTGAATTGGGCTAATGGATTCAATTTATTAAGCATGACGAAATCAAGTTCTAAAGGAAGTGCTCACGAGGGCAAGGTAGATAGGTTGGTTGAGATCTTTAGGCTAGAAGGTGAAATGGTTTCAGTCGGATGGGAAAGTAAAGTTATTAGATCTAGATAATGAAGGAATAGGACAAGGTCCAATAGAAACTAGGGAGCAACGAAGAATTCCCTAATACGGATATCGGAAAACATGAAAGTGAATAACAATACAAGATATAGAGTGTATTTAAACAACTTAAAATAAAATTCCTATTGTATCATTGAATTCGGAAAAAATGCAAGTATGTGAAAAATTCATAAAATAACAAAGAACAATTAGAAAGTACTTGAGTGAGTAGCTTAACATGAATCTCACAGCAATATAATGCCTTTATTGCTTAATTTGATACCAGCGACTTGAAAATGGCATAATGAACCCTCGAATTCAGTTAATACAACTATAGAAATGTTTAATAGCACACACATACACCTTAATACTTTGAATAGTTGAAGTATTTATGTAAAAACTAATATAAAATATAATAAATAATTTAGTATTTATTCACAGAAATAAAATATACGGAAATAAAAAGGTAGTGACACCTTTCAGCTGATTGAAAGTTGTCCCTATTTTTTTATTGTTTTTTTATGTTATTAGTTTATATCATGTTGGATTGTCTCATTGTCTTCTTTCTCGGACTTCATCTTTTAACTGCGCTTTTGACCTTTAAACTATGTCTTTCTTATCTTCCTTAATTCTTCTTTAACTTTTTCTTCTTGCTACGTACGCTACTTCTGTTTTACTTTTAACTTTGACAACTATTTTCACTTAATTTTAATTTTACCACGGTAACCTTCATGATTTGAATCTTTATTTTCATCCTCATTTGTAAACTTCATATTTGAAAATCTCCTCACGGTAACGATGTGAAAGTTTTCATCTCTTTTTAATAATTAATACTTCTATGTAAATGATTTATTTACCATTCTCTTTGCTGGAATAATGCATTGAGGAAAAACCATTTGAATTCATTCTCTGCAGAAGAAACGGGTTTTTTAACTAGTGTTAAAATTATTTCCTCGACTTTTTGTTTATGCTAATAACTCGAAAAAATAGAACAATTTGTTAATGAAACATAGGTACGAAGGGAAACAAGTAATGGCTTCGGGGAACGGGGAATTTAGTGGAAGGAGTTTTGGCCATAGCGAGAGGCTTTCTCATAATTTTCGCGGTGTGAGAATAGGGGTAGAGATAGGTTTTGAACCTTGAATGTCTTTAACTCTTGGCACAAGGCTGTATTCTAACATCGGTAGTTTACCACCAATGCATCGAGGTTTTTATGCGCACGGTGGACAAGCGGACGGTGGTTTTAACTGTATCGCGGTGGACAAGTAAACGTTTATGGCATCACGAAAAGTGGTTGAGGCGGTTTTTGTTTGAGGTACGATAAAGAAAGGGATCGTTGTGTGGCAGCGGAAAGTGCGAAAACCTACCATTTCACAACCCCTGTGTTTTTAAACGTCGGGTTAGCAGGAGTGTGATATGGAGAGTGGGCCGTCGAGGATATGATGGTAGAGATTGGATGGTCGGATAGTTGTCACGGGGTTCAAGAAAGTGTAGCGAAGATTTGATGGGTAGACGGTTAGAATGTGAGTAGGCTCGTGATTTCAAAATATGAATGTGGAGGGATTAGATGGTTTAATATAGTGGGGTTAATGAGAATCGGGGTTTTAATATTTAAAGGTTAATATATATATGAAGAGTTAAAATGGTAGGCAGAATTTAAATAATATGTAAACTATGGGTAATAATGATATGAGATGTGGGGAAATGAATCGAAGAAGTGGAGGCCGATACATATTTAGCACTTTTAAACTATAGAGAAAAAGGGTTTAGATGTTTTGTTGGATGAGAAGTTAGTAAAAAAGAAAGGGAAAAATGGTTCTCGGCTAGAGAAGGGTTGAGGAAGGGGAAAATGGTTTTATAGGGAAGGGGAAATAGTTAGAATAAGGGAAATGGGATAGTAGAAAAAGGAAAGGAGTTAAAATGAAGGAAAGTGATTTTTTTACAAGGGAAAAGTATTTTTAGAAGGATGTTAGAAAGATGAGATGAACCATCGGTGGCATAGCAAGTAATATGCCTACCCATTTTTATCCTAACATTTTATTTCCTTTATTGGGTGCATTTGAGTTTATGAGCCCTCTTGTTTTGTTTTAATAAATAAACTAACTACTTCTAACTATGACGTCCAACATCTTAGATTAAAATAATGATCTATTTATCCTCTACTAAATCTTGATTGTAAGGATGCAACAGTTTGGTTATATAGTTATCCCCCATAACTATCGTGATGAAATTTAAAGCATGAATAATCAAGATCAAACATGTGATTATCACCAATTGTGGCATTTGGACAAGCTACACACAATTTTTATTTGAATAAAGTAAACTAAAGTAGTGGAATTTGAATGTATAACACTTTCATGATCTTATTTTTTGGTGGAGGTTCATACTTGATATTCTATTTGTTCTTGTTTCTTTTTTTCCTTTGATTTTTCTTTGAAGGCATACCCTCTTTTCATTTTTAAATATGGGAAAACATTTGCAAAAAGCAAAGGTATGCACAATATTATGAAATTTACATATTCAATTCAAATTTATGAATCCTATTATTATAGGACCCTTACGGTGGCTTCATGAGGATGGCATCTCATGACGAGATGTCGAGGACACATACATTGACTAGTAGTACGATCCATTGGGCCAATCCCAAGGCCTGGCTCACTTGATTTTGTTGTATAATCTCTTTGATTGAAAATCTTGAACTAAAATCACACCTTTTAAACTAAAAATATGATGTGAAGCTAAAAGGTGATTGACCTTAGACAAACTACTTTAAATCATCGAACTTTAGGGCCTTTTTCTTGGCTTTAAATATTAATGATTTCTATCAGAAAACGTTAGCTGAAAAACTAAAAAGCTGGAATAAACTTCAGGAAAAGTGAATTTAATCAAACTAAAATCCTACCTACTTAGTCTAATGGGTTGTCCAACTGTTGGTTAGGTAAAATGAAAATGTAATGCAACCTTTTAATTATACATTTATCTGTTTTGTTGCAAGCTTGAGAAGTTTCTACATCTCCGTAAAACTTGTCAACATATGTGAAGATAAAGAAATAATCAATTTACTTTGTTGATTGTAGAGCGCGCCTGGCAGGATATTCCAGAATATATGTACAAATATTAATGTGATCCAGAAACAACTCTACATTTTTTTCTCGATGGCCTCCATTCATAAAACTAAACTATCATTTTGAGCTTTATTTCCTAAGAAATTAACTTATGATTGGATTGAGATAATTGCGGATTTTGAGGATAAGCTTTGTGATGATATTTCTACTAATTAAAATTTGTATCCGAAAAGACCTTTATTATCTTGATCACAGAAATACATAGTCAATAAATGGAGAAAGGATTTGAATGCATTAATTATCCAAAATATACTTTGTTGATCATGAAAAAATTGGAAGGATTGTTACGACTTCTTCTTATGGTTTTGAATGGAACTTCATAGATTTCTACAAGCTTCTCATTCTTTAATTTAAAGATGTATACCAAATCTCCTTTAAAAACTGAAATGATTCAAAACATGGTGGTATAGAACTTTCCCTATGTCATTTGATGGGTATTTCACTGAAATTTGATGAATATAATTATTGAGCGAAGAATCTAGAGTTAAGAGTTTCATTTTCTTCTTTGTTTTCAATCACATAATGCCTAAATCACATTGATTATTAATTGCTTTAAAAGTTGTCTCTAATGAACTTGAATGAAGCAAAACAAGGCAAAGCTCCTTCACTTATATAAAAATTTTCTACCGCTGTTACTTCACTCTCATAGATGATCTGTGTTAATTTAATCAACGTATTCGGTTTGTTGAAACTACATTTCCTCATTTCCCAAACTAGCTAGTGATTGTTCTATAAAATTAGTTTGAGTTTGAAGAACATAATTATCATCATACTGATCATATTTAGGAAAATAATTAAAATAATGAATTTCATCATACATACACATTAGATGATGGAGTTTCTCTTTAACATATTGATTTGTTAATTCATTTTCTGATCTATAGTAGTTGTGATAAATGAAAATATTCTCATGGTTGTAACCTCCTCTTTTCTTGCAATGAGTGGATCATGGTGATTTTGAGCAGAAATCCATCTTTTATGGTAATATTATTATTTCACTCTCTTTTCTTACCAAAATGTTGAGTTTTACCTCTGTAATATTATTCTTCACTCCTTTCGTTCAACTTTTCTTTTCCAATTAACGAGATTAACTTCTACATCCATTTGCAATGTGCATCTTCTCAAGTGTTGTTGTAGGATACTCTTTCTCTGTGACATCTTTGGATGAAATTCTTTTTGGATAATGCAATAGAGTTGAATTAGTATAGTCTTATATTTGTTGGCATTGAATAATAAACTTGATTAAAATCTATCGAGAAAATTGTTGTATTGTCTAATTTGGATGTCTTTACAGCGATTTTATTCTTCTACGATCACAAAAAGATTGACTTTGACTATCCATCTATCGAGAGAAATTTGACAAATTGTTGAAAATTTGAGATGCTTACCAATAGATGAGTTCTTGAACCTTTTTACTTTATTACGCAAAGAAAGAGAAAAAATTCTGATTCTAACCTCATCTTCAATAATCTCAAATAGGTCAATATAATTCTCAAAACCTTGAATATGTTTTTGGGTAGTGATGTTACCATTTTCTCCATCAAATTTGGGGAAGTATTTGTAATAATTGTCAAAGAAAATCATGGAGTATATGAGGTAAGATGAAGGGATTTTATATCTATCGAGAACTTTACAAGGTACAAGAATATGTACATGGATTATAAGATTAGTCTTGATTATTTGAGGCTTATCAATTGTAAAACAATCATCATAAGTTCCATCGAAGAAGTTTCTCCAAAAAGGAAATTTATATTTACACTCTTCAAAGAAAATAATCAAATATTAGTCTAAAAATCATTACTAAAAATACAATATACATTGAAAAACTTATTAATAAGAAAGAACGTGATGTCTTGGATTAAGATCCAAGTTGAAAACATAAATATTCCACAATGTTATTCGAGGTTCATTTCTCTGGTGGGTCTTGATTTTGAAGGCGGTTTGGAGTTTGTAGTCACTAGGTGGATTATTTTAAACCTTGACAGCAATAAGTCACTATCCACCGTCATATATTAGAGCTGATTCTTGTATAATTTTTTTGAAGGAATAGATTAATATTTCCACAATGGAGTCCCCAATATATTATCACTCGGGTAATTTTCTCAAGGTTAAATATAGAACTCACAAGGTAACCACAAACCTACTTTTGATATTATGATCTGCTTATTGCTAATGCTCGAGGGCTCTCTCTTTGTGATTTAACTTTGTTGAGTTATTTGATTTTAGGCTAGTTACATAAGATTGATTGGTTTGATTTTTGGGTTGGTTTAGTAGTGGAATTATTGATTCAAAAATGGATATATACGGTATGTTTTAAATTGTGCTAATGGAGTCAATGTGTCAAACAACGGAGAAGAATCAAGTTCTAAAGGAAGTGCTTACAAAGCAAGGTAGGCGAGCTGGTTCAGATATTTTAGTTGGAAGATGAAATGTTTTCCAATCGGGATGGGAGATACGATTAAGGATTTTTAGATGCGGGTAATGAACGAATACAAGATATGAGTCGATCGGGAAACTAGGGAAGCGATGAATAGTTTCGCCTTATTCGGATATCGGAAAAACATGAAAATGAATAACGATGCAAGGCAGAGTGTATTTAAACAAGTTCTAAAACAAAATTCCTGTTATATCATTTAGATTCGAGAGAAAACGCATGCAAGTATGTGAAAACTTGAGAGAAAATAACAAGAAGCAATTGAAGTACTTCAACGAAGTGGCTCAACACATGAATCCACCGCAATATAATGCCTTTATTGCTCAATTCAATCTTCTAACTTGAAAATGGCACAATGAACCCTTAGGTTTCAGATTAATACAAATATAGAAATGTTTTATTAATCCCGCCGCACCCTTAATACTTTGAATAGCTAAAGTATTTATAAAAAAACTAATAGAAAATATCGTATTTGATTTGGGATTTATTCCTGGAAATAAATATACGGAGGCTAAAGGTAGTGACACCTTTCAACTGGTTAAATATGCCCCTATTTTCTTATTGTTGTTGTCTGTTGGTTTCTCTTATGTTGGTTTGTCTCTTCTGACATCTTTTTCTACGACTTGGTATTTTAACTTTGCTTTTACGGCTTAAACTGCGGTACTCACATCACAGCTGTGAATTATTGCTTTAACTTTTCTTCTTGCTCTTTGTTTGTTAACTGTTTTTGCTTTTAACCTAACAACTCTTTTCACTTAATTTTACTTTTACCACGGTAACCTTCATCATTTGAATCTTTATTTTCATCTTATTATTTTAAACTTCATCTTTGAATAGCTCTCCTTGTTTTTCTGATGTGAAATGTTTCATCTTTGTTTAATAATTACTTCTTCTATGCTGATAAATAATTCCTTTCTATTCTCTTTTGCGTAGAATATTCTGTTAAGGAAAAACCATTTGAATTCAAATTTCTCTAGAAGAAGAGGTTTTTAGCTAGTATTAAAACTATTTCCTCAATCTTTTGTTTATGTAATAACACATAAAAATAGAACAATTTGTTAATGAAACAAGGTGCGAAGAAAGAAGTAAGTAGCTTCAAGTAACAAGGAAGTTAGTGGAAGGAGTTAAAGCCGCAACATGGGCTTTCTTGCAATTTAGCAAAGTTGTGAGAATAGGGGTAGAGATGGGTTTTGAACATTGAATGGCTCGCGCTTTGGCACGAGAGATGGTATTCTAACATCGGTGGTTTACCACGATGGCTCGGTTTATCGCACATCGGACAATGGACAAGTGATGGCTTTAACATATCATAGGGTGGACAAGTAAGCGGTTTATTGCATCACAAAATTGGTGGCGCGGTTTATGTTTGAGGAATGCGATAAAGTGAGGGATCCTTGCGTGGCGAGGGGAAGGTGCAAAAACCGCCCATTTGAAACCGTGTTTTTAAACATCGAATTCTTTGGAGAGTGAAATATGGGCATAGCTTTGTCGGATCCGATGGCGAGAGATTGGATGGTCGGATAGATTTGTGTGGGGTTCAAGCGATGGTTTCGAGTTGATAGAAGTGAAGAGGTTAGAATGTGGTAGGGTCCCGTTTAAAAATAATAGCATTAAGAGGATTATATGGTTTTAATCCTAGTGGGGGTTAATGAATACAGGGTTTAATATTTAAAAAAAGGAGTTAACATATATATATATATATATATATATATATATATATATATATATATATATATATGAAGATTTAAATGGTAGAGGGAACTTAAATAATATATCGGATACGAGTAGTAATGATATAAGGGTCCCGAGAAAATGAATCGAGAAAGGAAGTGGGGCCCAATGCATATTTAGAACTTTTAAACTATACGAAAAGGGTTTTTATGTTTTGTTATTAGATAGGGAAGTTAGTAAAAAAAGGGAGAAAGGGTTCTTAGCTAGGGAAGAGTTAGGAAGGTAAAATGGTTTAATGGAAGGGGAAATAGTTAGAATAAGGGGAAAAAGGGATATTAGCAAAGGAAAAGGGTTAAAAATGAATGGAAATGGATTTTTTTTACAAGGAAAAGTGTTTTTAGAAGGATGTTAGAAATATGAGATGAACCATCGGTGCTTTCTTAAAAGTAATCTACCTACCATTTTATCCTAAAATTGTGTTCCTTTATTGGGCGCATTTGGTTCTTTGACCCTTTTATTTTATTTTAATAAACAAAATAACCACTTCTAACCTTATGACATCCCATGAAGCTTAGATTAAACTAATGAGCTCGTTTGTATCTTCTGCCTAGCTGGCGATATGCCAAAAATCAAAACGGTTTGGCTAGATATTTATCATCTAACTATCAACAATGAAGAATTTAAAGCATGAATAATCAAGATTAAATTGTATAATTATCATGGCAAGGTTGTGGCATTTTGGACCTTTGCGCATTTTATTTGCATAAGTAAAGTAAAGTAGTGGCATTTGAATGTGCAACACTTTCATGATATTATTTTTGGTGGGTTTCATACTTGATATTATTTTTGTTCTTGTTTCTTTTTGTTCTTAATTGTTCTTTTAGGACATACCTTCTTTTCATTTTTTAATATGGGAAAACATTTGCGAGGAAAGAAAAGGTATGTACAATATTATAAAATTTACATAGTCAATTCAAAATTATGAATCATATTATTATAGGACCTTAACGGTGGCTTCACCTTAGGAATGGAATCTCCTTATGGGATATCGGTACAATCGACAATGCTTTGATTCATTGAGCCAATCACAAGACTTCTCATGCTTTTTTATTATAATCTGCAGCAGTTGAAAATGCGGAAGCTGAAATCACACCTTTTCTCGCAAACTGAAATCTGATTTGAAGCAAAAAGGTGATGCAACCTTCCAACCAAACTACTAAATAATCGAAATTTAGGGCCTTCTTCTTCCAACTTTAAATATTAATGATTTTTTCAATCTTGAGGTGAAAATACGAAAACTAGAATAAACTTATTTCATGAAAATTTGAATTTAATCAAACTCAAAATCCTACCTACTTACTCTAATCCTTTGTCCAAGTTTGTTGGTTAGGTAAAATTAAATAACGATACAGCCATTCAAGCATTATATCCATTGATGTATTTTATTGCATGTGTTTTTTTATTATTATCAAAACCGAAGTTCTATATATCAATAGAAACTTGTCCAACGAGATGTGAAGATAAGAAAATGCTCAATTTCCTTTGTTGACTCTTGAAACTGTATAAAAGAATCTTCCAAGTTATATGTATAAATGTTAATGTGATCCAAATAACTCTGTATATATTACGGATGGCCTCCATTCCATGAAACTAAATTTTCATTTTTTAGTTATTTCTGTAAAATTAACCTATGATTGGATTAGAATACTTACTGATTTTCGAGATAAGATTTGTGATGATATTTCTCTTGATAAAAATTTATGTTAGAAAATACCTTTATCATCTTGATCGTGAATCTCATAGTCGATAAATGGAGAAAGGCTTTGAATTCCTTCATTATCCAACATATACGGTATTTGATCATGAAAAACTTGGAAGAGTTCTGCCAGCCTATTACTTATGAGTTTGAATGGAACTTCCTTAGAACTATGTAATTTTGCTCATTCTTTGATTGAAAGATATTATACCCAAATCTCTTTTAAAAAACTGAAATGGTTCAAAACATGATGGTATATAACTTTCTGTGTCATGATTAGGTATTTCTTGCTTCAAAATTTGATGAGCATTTGTAATTGTGAAAGTGAAATCACGATTAAGAGTTTAGGTTCTTCTTTCTTATCCATCGCAATACCTAAGGCGCTGATTATTGATTTCTTTAAAGTTGTCTCTAATGAAGAGCTGGAATGAAGCAAAACAAAGAGGAAAATCTCCTTTACTTATCTCAATTTTTTTCTACACTTTCTTCTTCACTCTCATAGCTGATCTATATTGGATGATCAACGTATTCAAGTTTATTTGACGCATTTCCTCATTTCCCAAACTAGCTACTAATTACTGTGAAATTAGCTTGAGTACGAAGGTATAATTATCATCATGTTGAACATATTTAGGAAAAATAATTAAAAAAATGAATGTCATCAAACATATACATTAGATGAGTAGATTTCTCTTCAACATGTTATACAGTAATTCATTTTACGGTCTGTAGTAGTTGTGATTCGTAGGAATTTTTCCATGGTTAGCAACCTCTTATTTTTCTTTTTAATGAGCGGGTCATAATTTGATTTTGAACAAAAAATCCATCTTTCATGGTGATCTTATGTGTTCCTCTACTTTCCTTGCAAAATGTTGAGTTTTTACTTACGCAATGTTATTCTTCTCTCTCCTTGTGCTTTCAACTTTTCTTTTCTAATTAGCATATTAACAACTACATCAAATGAAATATTCCATCTGCTCAAGTGTTGTGAGACCTCTTTCTCTTTCTTAAAACTCTATTTACGGATCAAATGCTTTTGAATGAATTCAAGAGAGGTAAGATTAGGAGGAGGTCTTATATTTGCGGCATTGAATAATAAGCTTGATTAAATCTATCGGAAAATTGTTGTATTGTCTAATTTGGATGTCTTTGCAACTGATTGTATCATTCTATGATCACAAAAAATATTGACTTTGATTATCCATTTATCATGGAAAATTTTGACAAGCTGTGAAATTTTGAGATGCTTGCAATAGGTAGGTTCTTTAACCAAATTTTGCTTTATTCTCTGAAGAGCAAAAAAGCTTGATTTTAACATCATATTCATCAATCTCAAATAGGGTAATATAATTCTCAAAACCTTGAATATGTTTTAGGCGGTGATGTTACCACTTTCTCCATCAGAATTTGAGGAGGTGTTTGTAATAGTTGTCGGGAAAATCATGGATTATAGGAGGTAAGGTGAGGGTTTATATCTATCGGAGTACTTTACAAGGCACATGAATATGTATAGGTATTATAAGATTAGTCTTGATTATTTAAAGGCTTATCAATTGGAAAATAGCCATCATAAGCTCCATCATAAAGTTACTGAAAAAATTTATATTTACACTCTTAAAAGGAAAATAATCAAATATTAGTCTAATATCATTACTAAAATACAATATACATTGAAAAACCTTCTTGATAAGAAATAACATAATGTCTTGGATTAAGATCCAGGTTAAGCTTTGATATTCAACAGTGTTCTTCAGGGTTCATTTCTCGATTAGATGTTGATTTTTTGAAACTTATTTGGAGTTGGAGTAAACGCGGTGGATGATTTTTAACCCTTGTGTGTTTGATCACTATCCACCATCATAGATTAAAGTCTAATTCTTGTATAATTTTTACGGAAGAATAGTTAATATTTCCCCGATTGGAGTACGCCAATATGATATCAGGTAATTTCTCAAGGTTAAAGAAATAACTCACGAAATGACCACAAACCTACTTTTCATAATGGGATCTAGCCTTGCTAATGCTCGGAGAGGGCTCCTCTTTATGATTTAACTTTGTTGAGTTAATTTATTTTACGCTAGTTATGTCAGTTGTTAAGGTGATGATTTTGTTTGGTTCTTTGAGAGGGTGCGGGATTCGGATGGATAGATGCGGAGGTCTATTTTCAATTGGGCTAATGGAGTCAATGTGTCAAGCAACGAGAGCGAGATCAGGTTCCTGAGAAGTGTTCACGGGCAAGGTCGTAGGTGGTTAGGATCTTACTGAGTTTGGAAAGGTGAAATGGTTTCAATCGGGATGAGATAGAAATTAATAGTTCTTGAATCAGGATAATGAAGGAATAGAATAGGAGGTCAATCGAAACTGAAAAGGGGAGAAATAGAAGAATTCCCTAATCCTAGGTATCAAAAGAAAACATGAAAATGAATAACACTACAAGACAAAGTATGTTTAAACAAGATATGAAATAAAATTCTTGTTATATCATTTAGATTAGGAAAGAAAACGCACGTATATGAAAACTTCATAAAATAACAAAGAACAATTGAAAGTACTTCACTTGGGTAGCTCGGCACATGAATCTATAATATAATGCTTTTGTTTCTCAGTGGTCTAGCGACTTAGAAAATGGCAAAATATGAACCCTCGGTTTTAGTTAATACAACTATAGAAATGTTTAATAATCCACACACCCTTAATACTTGAGATAGGCTGAAGTATTTATACAAAAACTAATATAAAATATCCTAAACGGATTTAGGTTTATTCCTGAAATAAATATACGGAGGCTAAAGGTAGTGACACCTTTCAGCGGTTGAAAGTTGTCCCTTTTTTACGGTTGTTGTTATATGTTGGTTTCTCTCATGTTGGCGTGTCTCTTGCGATTGTCTTCTTTTCTGACTTGGTATTTTGACTCTACCTTTTTTACCTTTAAACTCTATCGTTACGCAACTGTGAATTCTTTAACTTTTCTTCTTGCTCTTTGTCTACTAACTATTTTACTTTTAACGACAACTCTTTTCACTTAATTTTTTTTTTTAATTTTACCATAGTAACCTTCATCATCTGAATCTTTATTTTCATGATGCTATTGTAAACTTCATCTTTTAATAGCTCTCTTTATTCTTGATGTGAAAGTTTTCATATCTTGTTTAATAATTACTATGCCGTAGTATTTATTTATGTTCTACTTCACGGAATCTTCTTGTTGAGAAAAACCATTTGAATTCATTCTCTCGGGAATAAGCTTTTTTCAACTAGTATTAAACGATTTCCTCAAGCTTTTGTTTAACTAATAACTTTGAAAAATAGAACAGTTTTGTTAATGAACGAGTACGAAGGAAACGAGTAATGGTTTTGGGGAACGGGGAATTTGGTGGAAGGAGTTCGCGGCCATAGCGGGGGCTTTCTCGCAATTTCTCGGTGTGAGAATAGGGGTGAAGATGGGTTTTGAACCTTGAATGGCTTTAATGGCTTTGTACAGGGCTCTATTCTAACCTCGATAGTTTACCACGGTGGCTCGGGTTTTTATCGCACGGTGGGCAGCGGACATGTGGGTTTAACATATTGCGGGGTGGACAAGTAGGTGATTTATTACTGTCCTACAAAAAGTGGTTGGGCGGTTTATGTTTTAGGAGTGCGATAAAGCGATGGGATCAACGTGTGGTAGGGGAAGGGGTGTGGCCTTACATTTCACAACCCTCATATTTCATCGTGTTGCTAGGGTGTGCTATGGAGTGTGGGTCGTTGGTCCAGAGGCAGTAAATTGGATGGTCAAATGAATTTACGCGGGGTTCAGAAGTGGGACCCGGGGGTTGATAGAGAGGTTAGAATGTGAGTAGGGTTGGATTTCAAAATATGAACACGGAGGTTAGATGGTTTAATATAGTGGGGGGTTAATGAATATGGGGTTTAATATTTAAAGGAGTTAATATATATATATATATATATATATATATATATATATATATATATATATATATATATATGAAAGAGAGTTAAAAATGGTAGCGAGAATTTAAATAATATGTAAACTGTGGGTATTGATAATATGAAAATTAGAAATGATTAGAAGGGAAGTGGGGCTCTGACCATGTTGCTTTTTAAACTATAGGAAAAAGTGTTTTGATGTTTCGTAGATAGGAAGCTGGTAAAAAAAGGAAAATGGTTCTTAGCTAGGGAAAGAGGTTTGGGAAGGAAAGCTGATTTTATAGGAAGAAATAGTTAGAATAAGAAAAAGGGATATCGGCAAAGGAAAGGGTTAAAATGAAGGAAAGGAATTTTTTTAACAAGAAAAGTGTTTTTGAAAGGATTTTAGAAATATGAGATGAATCATTAGTGCTTTCTTAAAGTAATCTACCTACCCATTTTTATCTTAACATTTATTTCTTTTATTAGGCACATTAAAAGGTTTTAACGACCCTTTTATTTCTTTTAATAAAGAAACTAACTACTTCTAGCTTAGCGTCCATCGATTGATTAAACTAATGAATTGATTTATCCTCTATATGTATTGATGTTGCCAGAATTAAATAGTTTGGCTAGATCTTTGTCCTCTAACTATCGGCAATAGAAATTTTGGCATGAATAATCAAAGATTAAAGTGGCCTTGACTATTATGAATTGTGGTATTTTTTACAAATTGCACATTTTTGTTTGCATAAGTAAACTAAAGTAGTAGCATTTGAATGTGCAACACTTTCATGATCTTATTTTTTAATGAGATTAAGTACTTGATATTCTTTTTTTGTCCTTTTATTCGTCTTTTAAGACATACCCTCTTTTCATTTTTAAATATGGAAAAAACATTTATAAAAGCAAAAATATATGTAATTGCAAAATTTACATAATCAATTCACAATTCCATATGCAAGCATTATTTGTATATCTCCACACGTAAGAAAATTAAATGGTTAACATGTGGATTTCCACTTGCTTAAATATGTGTACAGAGCTTTCTAGATCTCTATCATTGCACCCACTTTACAGATCAATTTCTAATAATTAACTGCGCCCTGAGTTTCTTCCCTCGTGAGTATAATAATGATTTACGTGAGATTGGAAAATATAACTATGATTATGACATTTCCTGATAATTTATTTAATCTAGGATGGCTTCTTGATTATTCTCGAATTTTTACAATTTGTTAATCTAGGATAGTTTTTATTATTTTGGTATTTTTGATAATTTTATTTAATCTGGGACGGCTTCTGGATTGTTCTAAATGTTGAAAGAAAATATGTTCATAAATTTTTAATAATTTATTTAATTATGTATTTAGGGTATGATGAGGTGTTGTCATATTTTATAATTTGTAGTTTAATTAGTTAGTTTTATTTTTTTAAATATGGAAATTTCGCAAGATTTTAATAAAATTTAGTAAGAAATTTTTGTAATTTAAGTTACATTGTCGAACTTTAGATTTTGGGTGTTCCAAGTTTTTATTGATGTTAAATCTATTTTCACTGTACAAAAACATGATTTAAATACTATTACATTTATTTTTAAGATTTTTAGTGTTCCAAATTTTTTAATGATGTTAAATTCATTTTCACCATAAAAACATGATTCAAGCACTATTATAGCTGAACTTTTTAAAATTATTTTCTAAATTCAAACTAAATTTCACTATCCAAACAATTTATACCATTCATGATTTAAAAAAATAATAAAATATTTAATTGTTATGTCATGAAATGAATTAAAAATGCTCTAAAAGTTGTGTTAGTATATTAAGAAATAAAGAGGCTATGATGGGAGTTCATTCAATGAGAATAAGAATGGACATTCGTATATATAGTGGAGTTCACTCAATTTTTGTCTTTATTGCAATTTTTTTTTTTTACTTTTAATAAGTTTACTTTTGTATTTATGTTATCGGTTATGTATTTTACATTTAATTTTAGGTGTTTGTGTTTTCATATTTGAATATTTTTTATTTTTATTTATATTATAAGTTTTTTATTTATATTATCAATTATGTATTGTATATTTAATTTTAAATGCTTGTGTTTTAATATTTGATATATGTTATCTTTTCCAATAATTTATTGGGAAAGTTTATATATTTAAAGTAAATAGGAGTGATGAAGTTTTTATTTCAATTCTCGATTTTAAAAATTTGCATTGCCTTAGGAGTGTAAGTTTAATAAAATAAATAATAAATAAATAATATGATGAAAAAAATTATTATTTTAATAAGTAATTATTTTAATGTAATTTTTATTGGAATAGTTTAATTAATGATTATTATGTTAAAAAGTATATTGTAATTTTTTATTGATATTTACTTTAAAAAAATTATTTTAATATAAATGGTTTAAACAACTTATAAAGGGAATGTATTTTTTTAATCAATTTTTTTCTAGTTAAATTAAAACAAAATCTGGTAGAGATTTTTAAAATTTCGAGTTCAAATTATCTATTATGTAGAAATGTCATTTTCTAAGAATATTTTTATTGCCTAATTTAAACCAAAATTCGAGCATATATTTTTTAGAAAACTTGGGCTCAAGTTGTCTAAGTGCCCATAGGTTTTGGAGGTGCTAAATCTGTTGTAGGTGGAAAATGCATTTTAAAGAAACAAAAAAATAGCATTTTTTCTTCAAATTATTTTCTAGAGTAGAGTGAAAAGATCTGTTTTGTACCTGGGGTTAAATGAAATCTAAAAAATTTATATATAATATAACATGAAATAATTAAAACTTGTAAATTTAAATATTTAATAGTTGTATTTAAAGTAAATTTAAGTTAATATTCTTAAAACAAACTAATATGTAACAAAAATTTATATAATAATATATATGATGCTGAAAACTTTTTATACTTTTGTAGTCCCTGTACTGATTATGATAGTAGCTAGGGATTAATCACATTATTAAGTTTTAGTGGAAAGCTTTTGAAAGATTGAAAGAAACTTAATAATGTAGTTAATACGAAGATTTAATCTCTTAATCAATATATATATTTGTAATGTATTAATGAATTTGATTTTTTTAAATATTTATAAAACTCAAGTATGTATATATATATATATATATATATATATATATATATATATATATATATATATATATATATATATATATATATATATATATATATATATATA
This sequence comes from Pinus albicaulis, assembly GCA_034641835.2. Lineage (NCBI taxonomy): Eukaryota > Viridiplantae > Streptophyta > Pinopsida > Pinales > Pinaceae > Pinus > Pinus albicaulis. Next base: position 1,974,499,497 of record CM076578.1, read on the forward strand.
TATCAATATTATATCTCTAATAAATCTATATCTTCCTATTTAAAATTCTTATAAATTACATATTATTTTATTTTTGAATAATAATAATTATTCTATCTATATTTATAAACAAGAGTTACCTGGTGTAGTATCACTTTTTTTGCTTTTTTTTTTGTATATAGATATATTTTTTTCATATATGACCATGCTAAAAGTAAAAGCTCTTGTAGCTCTTGTTTGATGAATTTGTATTAAAATTTATATTAAGATATTAAACTAGAAATGCAAATATATTTCTAATTTTATGATACTATAAAGTGGGAGTTAGATTTGTCATCATTTTTTATTATATGTATATAAGCTACCGTGTGTTTTTATTTTCATAATATTTTATTTATTTAATTTTAAATTTACAGAAATTCCTGCATGTGTATTTGTATTAAAATTCACATTAATATTGTCAATTTTAAAATTTTATTCTATGATCCATAGATTGTGTAAAAAAATTTTGGTGAAAATCACACGTAAGGAATTTTTGCCCATGCGTTTCGAACCAACCCCGTGTAGTTTCATCATCGAAGAACAAAGAGATAGAGAAATATGAACCAAAAAACGATTAAGTGAGCAGAGCTCAACTAGCTTGGGAACATAACGGCTAGTTTGACTAAAATAATAAATTAAATTAAATTTCATCAATCAAACTATATTTTGTTATATTTAATTTCAATAAAATTTATTATTAAAGTTTTAATTTAAATCTAATTCGATATTAATGATTTCTAATAAATATAATGTTAAAATGATTTTATATTTTATTTTAATACTTTATGTGAAAAAAAAATATTACAAATTATTAAAAATATTAAAAATAAAAGAAAAATAAATTTTAATTTTAATAATAATAAATTAAACCAGAATTAAATAATAATAAATACTAATGATACAAATAAATAAATAATTAAATAAAAATAAATAAAAATGAATATAAAAATAATTTTTTATATAATTTAATTTCAAAGCTAAATAAATTCATAAAATAATAAGAAGCTAATTTAAAAAACAAAACATATATATATATATATATAATAAAAATAAAATAAAATAAATAAATAATAATAAATAATAAAAATAAAATACGTTCAAAAAAATCATAAAAATAAACCAAAACGTACAAAGCAAAGAGAAAGAACGGGAGCTAGAGGAAACCTGAAAAGGGAAAAAATAAAAGGCAACTAAGAGTAAAAATATCATTGTGATCGATTGTCTGGAAGTTCATTTTCCGTTTATTCAAGGTATTACCTCTGCAAATAAAATGTTCAGGATCTTGAAAAACATAATGTTTCCTCAACCTTCAAGCCCCTTTGCACCATCGAGAGTTGCTTAGGTCGGTTAAGGACACAGTTTCCCTAAAGATAATAAGGGTGTTTACTTGATTCGAAGTGTTCTTGTGGGGACGCCATACATTGGTGAAAGTAGTCGATCCATTAATCAAAGAATTCGAGTTATGTCCGGCCGACCTGGAACATTGTAGATCTAGGTCTATCGCCTTGGCGAGCATGCCGATAGAATAGTCATCACATGCGTATTGATAATGCGAGGTTATTTACCAAAAGATTGACCATTTCTACCTGTGAAGTTGAGGAAGCTTTGGAGATTGAAAAGAGGCACATCGACCTTGGCTGAGATGATGGGTGGAGCAGGTAGATGTTTGGATTCCCGCCCTTCACTCTTAGTTGCCTTTTATTTTTCCTTTTTAACTCTAGCTCCCATTTCTTTCTCTTTGTTTACCTTTGATTTATTTTATGATTTTTTTGGACGTATTTTATTTTTTATTATTTATTATTATTATTATTATTATTATATATATTAGCTTTCTTATTATTTTATGAATTTATTTAGCTGAAATTAAATTATATAAAAAAATATTTTTATATTCATTTTTACTATTTTTATTTAATTATTTATTTATATGTATCATTAGTATTTATTATTATTTAATTTGGTTTATTTTATTATTATTAAATTAAAATTTATTTTTCTTTCATTTTTAATATTTTTAATATTTTTTAATATTTTTTTCAAAGTATTAAAATAAAAATATAAAATTATTTTTAACATTATATTTATTAGAAATCTTTAATATCGAATTAGATTTAAATTAAAACCTTAATAAGTTTTATTGAAATTAAATATAATAAAATATAGTTTGATTTGATGAAATTTAATTTAATTTATTATTTTAGTCGAAACTAGTCGTTATGTTACAAACGGCTAGTTGGAGCTCTCTGTCTATTTAATTTGGTTTTTTAGTTGATTCTCATCTTGTCACGATGATGAACCACCTTTGGCTGATTAAAACGCGTCGGAAAAAAATTCCCTACATGTGATTTTCATCGAAAAAAATTTCTTGCACAATATTGTCAGTGTAACAAAAATATATTTTTAATTTGTTGATGTTGGAATTGGTGAGGAGGTGCAATTAATTATATATATATATGTGTGTGTGTGTGTGTGTGTGTGTGTGTGTGTGTGTGTATGTGTATGTATATGTGTATGTGTATGTATATATATATATATATATATATAATGGTTGAAAAATTATTATATGGTTAGAGGCCTCTCCATCTCAGGTCAAGTATGGAAGAGATGTTGTCTTGTTGTCTTGTCATTGTATTTATGTAAAAAAATTCATTTGATAACTCACGGTTTTGCCCATGTGTTCACACACACCAACATGAATCCATCTTAAATCTAGATACGCAAGTGTACAGAGGATAAAAAAGGAATCCATATTTAATACCTCTTGAGGTTTGGTAGATCTAGGCTTGATATATATATATATATATATATATATATATATATATATATATATATATATATATATTTTGGTAAATTGTATATAATAAGAATAAGAATGGATATGTGTTGGTGGACCATGAGCCACAAAGAGCCCTAAACCTTGTAATTTCATAAGTAAAGATAATTGGGAAAAATGTTTGAACATAAACACTAACTAATACTCAATAAATCACAAGATTAGAATCTTTATAAATGAAGATTTCATCCAAGAAGATCAAGGCGATCCTAAGAAAAGTCCAAAGAGTAAATATCTTCATCCCAAAAGATCAAGTTGATCTAATAAAGGAAGTTCAAAGGTAAAGGATGAAAAGAAGAAAGGTTAATCGATAATCCTTAGAAATAGAAAATATTATTAGGAGATAATTCAAAACATCAATAATAAATAGGAATTAATAACACTTGAATCCTCTTTTGGGCCCTTCGTGGCTTCCCATGGCTAAGAGGACCTATATTAAACGGATCTCGGAAGTGATATCGATATTATTTTCTCAATTGAAACCTAGGAGCATGATAAACCTACGGTCCCCCAAATGGATGGATTCGGTCTACGATCAACCTAGATTAATAAATCATCATGTGGAGGTTTGGTGATGTAACTTTGTTATAAAAAAGATAATATCTCCCACTCACATTCGGCTTCATAAGATGAGGCCCCTCAATCGGTACTCGTGGATCCAAATTTCTGATTCTAGCACAAATAAGATCTTTGTCACTTAATTTGTTGTTCACCCGGATAAACTCTGCCTCCTATAAAGAAAAACAACCTTGATAAGAACTGCGCTTCAGCACTTTAGAGCAAGATATCCATAATATTCGGAGAAAAAAGTGATATCATTTTTCTTATTGGCGACTTCAATGCTTGAGGCGCTGCTAACCAGAGTTATTCTCCTAAGAAATAACTATAACCCTAACACTACGGCTTGATGAATGTGTGTGACCTAGTTAATAGATTCAAAATGTATACTATGAAGACACCACCGAGAACCTATTTTGTATCGAGCTTATCAAACTTTATCGTTCCCAAGACCTAATTATTTGCCAATTGGATTAGTAAATGGCCTACCTCTATCCCGGATGAGTTGTATTCATGTTTTAGGAAAGTAGTGTGGTCGATTATGTGATATTTGACACCCATATCCTCAAATGTATATTAAGAAATTAATATCCTAAATTACCCGGAGAATCGATTCGAGCCACATACACTTATCTCTACAACTTGCTTAAGCTTGCAATTCACACCCAATAGGTGAAAAAGAATTGTGAAATTAAGAAACACATTCATTTTAACAAAGAGGTAAAGATAGCACTCTTCTGCCTGATATTTAAAGGGGGAACCTTGGTTACCTAACATATAACAATAATGTTGATCTCACCTACCATTATTTCACTACAACTCTTTTCATCACCATTAATAAATTGTCTAAACGAGTATCATATGAAAAGAACAATAGAACTCCCCAACTCCTTGTATGATAATGATTGTAAAATTTACTAAAAATAAATAACGATTCAACTAATGAAAGCTGCCAAATATTGATGTGTGTGTAAAACTCTTATGCAAAACAGAAGCAATCCTATATTAAAAAGGAGGGAAAGAGCATCTTCTACATATTTCTAAAATTGAGCCTAGAAAGTTTTGGAAGAATATCGTGTTCGTAAATGCATTAAAATAAAAATAATAAGGTACCCTAGAGAGAATTGAGAGATAATTATCTTAAGAATATTTTATGATTCTCTAGACCATCATGAAAAGCTTCATAAAATAATCCTATAGAGGAGGATATTTTCTCTTTAGAAGAAGTGGATTTTTCGATTAAGAAACTTGCCAATGGGAAAAGCCAAGGATGATTAAGGGTTGCCAAGGAGGAAATTTAAAAATGGTAAGGTCTATATTTGTCCTCCTTGATTCACAAACTCCTCCAATCTAGCCATAAATCATGGCTTCCCTAAGCCTAGGATATAAACCCTAATTATGCCTATCTTTAAAGGTCGGGATAAAAACATTATATCTAACTATCGAGACCATTATGATTAGCTACATCTCAGCGTAAGGCAGTTGAGGGATCGTTACGGAAAAAAATATTGGTGCATGACTGGCCCGACAGCACTATGGCAAAAGGGCTAAAAGGTAAAGCTATCTTTATAAGACATCACTCAACTATTGACCATATTTTCACTACGGCAAGATCGTTGTCGAGGAATGTTCCGAGGGTAAGTGCGATCTATTTTGTTATACTTTAAAGCTTTCAACATGGTGCCTCGATATAAGCTATGGCAAAGACTCAAAGAGATAATGGTCCCTCTTGGGTTGGGAGTTGTTTGTGATTCATCTTTATGAGAATGTCGTTGCCAAGCTTAAAGACCACTAGACGATGAAAGATCCAAAGACATGATAATCTGCAAATATCAATGTCAAGAAAAGGTGTCCATTCTCCCCTACACTTTTCCAACATTTACATTGATAAGCTTAGAAGCCTCTATGGAAGATGGAGGATGCTGCGGCACCAAAGCTACGTTGGCATGGTCATTACTCTTCTCCTTTATGGTGATGACATTGTTCTTTTGGCAAGAACCTATGAGGATATTTAAAAACAACTTAATGTACGCCTCATGATTACTTCAGCAAAGATGGGTATGGTTGTTAATACTAACAATACTAAAGTCGTGATAATTAAGTCCAAAATGATTAACCATGATAATTTCACCAATGATAGAAATTGCTTGGAGAAAGTTTCTTCATACAAATAGTTAGGTATTAACATTAATCATTAGCTCAATTGGAATTACAACATTGAGAAAAGAATCATTGATGGATGGAAATCTTATTATGAGCTTGAAAACAAGCTTTGCCAAGATGAATTATCTACTGGGTTTGGAGTAAAAAAAATTTCCTCTTTGAGATCTCTTGTTGCTCTCGTGGTTTTATATGAATGTGAAGTTTGGGGTTGTATTATATCTAGATAATCGTTGGGGGAAGATTAGAAGATCCAAAAAGAAATTTATATCATACAACCTATAGAAATTTATTTGGCGAACAATGAATATTTATCCATGGAGATTATCACGATCACATATCAATTCGAATTCATATGCAACACATAATCTCTTCTACAATCAATCATCAATTTGCGGAAATGGGAAACGGTACGCATGCGCACATAAACACAATATGTAATGGGGAAAAAGTTATAGCTGAAAACTGACTATTTGTATATTATAATAGAAGAGAAACATGTAACAATATCGGTACAATAATTCTAGCCAAAGTACTCTGATCTTGTCTCCGAAAGTTACACACAAAACTAGCTTGGTTTTGAACAAGTCACGAGTTCAAAAAACTCATCCACTAATTACTTTGCCTCCTATTGCGCAATCAAGGCTGGTCTAATGAGGAGATCCAAGTTCGAATCTCACCTTTCGGCTCCCAGCTGCGCAATCATCATTGGCAATCTCCTCCAATGCTTTTGCAAATCTCATGCACAAGCTGGCACATCGCAACTAATAGCAAACTCACCCTTTCATCTACCTCTTCACTTTGGTCTCACTTTGAACTTTCGCTTGCCTTGTGGTAGGCCGGTGTAGTTCTTGAGGTTGAATAATGAGTTAATAATTAGTGAATTAAATAATATTTAATTCACTCCACTCGTACTAGTTCGTTCTAGCTTCAGTTAAACTAGTCACAACTAGTTCGACTAAGTTAAAGCGAGACACAACTCCACGGCTTGTCTCATCAAATCCACCAAACCTCGCACACTAAAGTACTATCTGAAGTCAACCATGCATGAGCTCACCCAAACAAGGGCCATGACGTAATTCCTACGTCGGATGCATGATCCACTTGGTAGCTCCAGGCCGGAAGTCTTTGTAGAGAATAAATTGAAGTTTAGAGTCGAAATATTATTAAGGGCTAATAATATTTGGTGACCTATTTTTGAGACGAGGACGATCCTAAAAATAGACTTCGACTTTGTATGTCTAAAAATAGAGGTCCATATATATTTCACCAACTTGACCAATCATCCAAGAATAGCATACTTTGCAACCTAAGCGTACACCATGCTCACACTATGTCTAAAAATAGACATAGTCTAAAAAATATGAACTTTGCGCCAAAAATAGCACTGTGAGGCCCACTTAGTGAAGGCGACTTCATTTCACTAGGCTCCATCATCTTGTTGCATTTTCAACACTCCCCTCTCAGCAAGATATGGATTATCTACAGCCTATCTTGCCTCCTATGGAATTCGAACTTGCTCCTATTGAGCGCCTTCGTCGAGAATGTCGACATCTACGATCCTCCATGGGAATGCTCATAAGAAAGCATCATGATTCTCGCATGGGCACAATATACTGATATGATGGGTACACGATATCGATGTGTTTGGATCTATCGTGAAATACTAAGATTAGGCTTTGAGAGTTTAATGCAACTTTCTGAGATTTGTCTGACCGTCCACTGGACGGTGGGCTCCAAATGAAACCGAACAATCCCGCCAAGAGGATCTTCCTCATCCAAATAGCCTCGCATGCGGCCAAAGCTTGCTTTGCCATGTGCTCGACCTACTGCGCAGGCGGGTGCCACGGATCTCTGCTTTCCTGCTTTGTGCGAAACTGTGTCGATCAATGCTGAAAAGCTCCCTCCCGAGATGTGCTCTTTCGGTGCGCGTGGGCTCCACGCTCCAATGCGTCGGTGAAGCGGGAAAAGCTTGGCTCCATCCTCATGTACTGTACCATAGACCATATCCCGATGTGCTACTAAAGATAGCGCAATACGTGCTTGCACACATTCAGGAAAGAGCTTGGTAAGGCTTAACCATAGCTTGCAAAAAGGCTTTGGTGTGACACAGCATATCATCGGGTCATGTATTGACCGGATACATAGGCGGCCCTGTTGTCGATGCCCCGATGTGGCATCCACTACCTCGTGAAGTAGCGTCACTCCTTTCCTCCAACCACCGGGAAGAGGAGTGTCAACGAGGCTTGCCGGCCATGCATGTTGAACCTCTCCAGAGTCTCGAACATACTTGCCTTGAGAAACAAAACGGTGTCCAGCACTTTACGTCGCCAAATCTCCAATCCCGGGAAATAATGAAGGAGGCGAGTCCTTCATCTCAAACTCTCTAGCGAGGTCCTCGCTGCATGAAAGTATCCATGCAGCTCATCACCCGAAATCAAAAATCAGATCATCTACATACGGTACAATGATCGGCCGGCTTCCCCTCCACCACGATACGGTACAGAGATTAGGATCCGCCTCACTCTTGGAAAATCCAAAGCCCGGTGGAAATAGCTTGTCGGTCCGTGTGCTCCCTTGAGCACGAGGGTGCTTGCCCGCCGTACGGTGCTCTCTTGAGTCGGCACACATGCGACTCATGCGTTTCGGATCTTGAAACCTTCAGACTACTCTATGTGCACCTCCTCCTCAATGACTCCATTGAGGAAGCGCGGTCTTCACATCCATACGATGGATGTTGCCATCCCATCTGTCTTCCGAGAGAGCTAGGATCGATCCGTATGGAAGAGTACCTTGCGACGAGTGCAAAAGTCTCCTCATAATCGATCCCCTCGATGCGCGAAAAGCCACGCAGGCGCGAAAAATCTCACGCGCACTGCTACCACACTCCCCGTCGGCCGCACCGCCTCACTTTGTATGTCCATCGCGAGGCCACCAGCGATTTCCCCTCCGGTCTTGGGACGATCTCCCATGCACGGCGTTTCGACGATCGAATGATATTCTTCGATCGTGGCATCTGCATGCGAGGTTCCTCCGCAGCTTCCTCAAAGAGATGGCTCGGGTCACGGCACGATTGACTCGCCAAGAGCCATGTGTCTAGTGTCTTGATCCGTGTGGCGCCTGCATCCTGCTGTCGTGTTGTGAGGTGGTCCTGCGGCCTTCTGCACGCATCTCGAGCCGGTCACTCGGCTCACGTAGTGCGCTTGCGCCCTCGCTGATGGTTGGCGTGCCCGCGCGGTGGTCTCTTCCACCTCATCGAACTTCCTCTTGTGGGTGATCCACATCAAGAAAGCTCCTCCTTGGGAACTAATAGCTCCTCATCTGCGTGCAAGTGTGGCTCACGCAAGCGAGCAACGCATGGCTTTCTCCTCGCGGAAACTTGATATCCGTCGCACCGCCGGTCTCTGCGGCAGTACGCAAAAAATACACCGGATATTTGTGGGGTGTGTCGGTGTGCCACAAATATTCCAACCTGTCTGCGGTCGGATCCAACTTCTTTACGGCGTCTTCGTCACATGCATGTGAACGGAGTGGGCCAAAAATTCTCGAGATAGAGAAATATACGGGCCTCTTACCCGGAGAAAATGCCTCCTCGCGATGTCACTCATGCCAAGAGTCTTGTGAGGACAACGGTTACTTGCTTTATGCGCTTGTTGTGTGCATGCCCTCGCCACAAGTGAAGGGGTAGGCCACAGTCATGCAACATCGCCGTGCTGGCCACCCACAAAGATCATTGTGTTCTTCCGCTCGGCCACCTCGTTGCTGTTTTGTGGGTTGTGATGCGATGAGCTCTCTCTGAATCATACCAACGCTGCCAAAAATTACTTTAATTCGGTAGAGATGAATTCACCACCATTGTCGGCTCCTAAGGAAAGGCCGTCACGTGCTTCCCTAATTTCCTTCTCAACCGAGCGCCTTGAATTGACGAGAACTTTGAAAATGTACGGCTCTTCTTACACCGCAGAAGAAGATCTAGCACTCGAGGAGAAATCGTCAACAAATATCACACATAGTACTTATGCTTTGTTGTTCGAAGCTACGGAAGAAAACGACCACACACGTCTTTGTGAACTCTCTCGAGGATCGTCGTGGCACGACTATTTCTTCTGCGTGAAAATGTGGCTTTCACATACTTCCCCAAGAGTACACCCACTTGCGACGATCTGACTACGCAAAAGTACCCTTAGGAAGCCCGTGTGACAGAAAGTATCTTTGCGGTATTTTCAATGCTCCCATGGTGAAGGTGGCCCAATCTCACGTGCCCACGGTTACCACCCTCATCATCACGGCTCACCACTTCTCTTGCCGCTTGCATGCCATTCTTTGTAACGCGACCATCTACTTGCAGGCGGTAAACGTTCTTGACTCAAACCCCTGTCTTAGGGTCTCTCCCGGTGGTCTTCTTGCGCGAAGGCTTTTCCTTCGGCGAAGGCCATCACCATGCCCTTGTCTTCCAACATCGCCATAGAGATCGGGTTCTTCATCAAAATCACTGGAACATGCAAAAACTTCCTTCAATATGAAAGGTTTACCGGACTCCCTCTTAAAGGAAATGGTGCGATGCACCGAGTCGCCTTGCATCTGCCATCATCGCCCATCTCGATGTGCACTTCAGGACTCTTTTCCTCCCTTGTCTCGAAAACGAGATCTCGATCTCGGTCATAGTGGAAGCGACACCCTGCGTCCAGAGAAAGATATTGATCCCATCACACTTGAAACCAAGCATGCGATCGGTGAAAGCGTCCGATTCGAATTGAGAAGCCTAAATGCCTCTCCAGCATTGCGGAATCCGGTAACCTTCTTATTTTTCTTCTTCTGAGACAATTTGTGTCGCATGATGTGTCCCAGGTGCTAGTGACGATGTGAAAACACTTCACCTTGGACATGCCTTGCTTCTTGCCTTTCTCACCGGAGCGAGAAGCTTTCTTGCTCTTCCTTCTTTTGCTTTGGCCGGCCAAAGCGCAATTTTCTTCATCGGATGCCTTTGGTGATCGATCACGCCTGGTAGTCCTCCTTATCTCCTGCTCGCATGAGATCCGCCCAAAGGCGCTCCCATCCGGCGGCAACTTCTCCACACGTGACCGCTATCTTGATATGCACGCCGAAGCTCGGAAGACCAAGGAGATCTAGGTCCACCATATCCTCTTCTTCGACGGTCACACACACTTCCCAAATCATCCTGCGCGTGAGTGAACTTCGACCGTGAGGTACTTGGCGATACTATCGCCCCTTTCTCCATCTTAATGTTTTACGAGGCTTACTCCTTGAGCGCCCGATTCCTTTGAAAGTCACAGTCGCTACTGCGGAATACATCTGTCCAATGCTTTCCACATCAAATGTGCGAAGCTTTTCCATGCGAGCTGGATACAATGTAACGATCCTTCCACGCCCGCAACGGAGAATCCTTCGACATTTCGCCATCTTCTTTTTCCAAGCTTCGACTTCGAGCGGGGATACGGTGGGATTTTGGACATACGTATCTACGAACTCCCTTCGGTCCATTATCTTCTAATGCGCACTCCCTGCGATCTTTCCATGCAACATAATTCAAACTTCCTTCAAGAGCATATTCGAGGTTGCAAGCGGGTTGAAGACATTTTCAACTGCTAGGCACCAAGAAAACAAAGCTGTTGCGAAAATTCGAATTCCAAGCTCAAAAACTCAGCGCTTCTAGATCTATGAGAACCGATTATTTCTAGCACGAGAGATCAAGTTTGTATGGGCATTTGCGGATATATCACCTTTCGGAGAAAGGATGGATCCGAAGGCTACACGCGGCCCGATACGGACTGCTGTCTACCGAAATAATGTTGTAATCAACGCAATGAGATCTACGATGAGTTAGTCCGCTGCGATACCATGTAGAAATTTGATGAATAATGAAGATTTATCCGCATGAGATTATCCGATCACATATCAATTCAAATTCATATGCAACACATAATCTCTTCTACAATCAATCATCAAGTTTGCGAGAAATGGAAACTTGGTCGCATGCGCACATAAACACAATATGTAATGAGGGAGAAAGCATTGTCATTTGAAAACCCTTTGACTATTTGTATATTGTAATAGAAGATAAACATGTAACAATCTCGGTGCAATACTCCTCCACAGAGCCACTCGGTGTTGTCTCCAAAAGTTACACACAAAACTAGCTTGGTTTTGAACACGTCACCAGAGTTCAAAACTCATCCACGATTACTGCCTCTATTACGCAATCAAAGGCCGGTCTAATGAGAAGATCCAAGGATTCAAATCCTCACTTTGTCCAAGCTGGCGCAATCATCATTGACAATCTCCTCCAGTGCTTGTGCAAATCTCATGCACTGGCTAGCTGTCGCGACTAATAGCAAACTCACCCTTTTTCATCTACCTCTTCCACGGTCTCCTTTGAGCTTGCTCCATGCAACGTAGTGAGCGAGTGTGTTCTTGATTTTAATAATGAGTTAATAATTAGTGAATTAAATAATATTTAATTCACTCCACTCATCTACTAGTTGATTATCTAGTTAAACTAATCACAACTAGTTCAGCTAAGGTTAAACCGAACACAACTCCACCAAGTTTGTCTCATCAACTCCACCAAACTTACGCCACTAAAAGTGGTAGTGGAAGTCAACCATGCATGAAGCTCGCAAACCCCAAAGGAATAGGCGTAATTCCTTCTATCGGATACATGAGCCACTTAGTAGCTCCAAGTTTGAAGTCTTTGTAAGAGAATAAAGCGGGAGTTTAGAGTCCAAATATTATTAAGAAGTGCTAATAATATTTGGCCGGCCTATTTTTAGGCAGATGCGGTCTAAAAATAGAGTTCGGCACTTGTATGTCTAAAAATAGAGGTCCATCTATTTTTACCAACTCTACCAATCATCCGATAAGCATACTGCCATGACTGCGTAGACCATGCTTCATATGTCTAAAAATAGACATAGTCTAAAAATAGACTTTTGCGCCAAAAATAGCACTTTCTGGGCCCACTTAGTGAAAGGCGACTTCATTTCTCTAAAGCTCCATCGTCTTGTTGCATTTTCAACACAACCTAAATATTAAAGGTAATGCTCCCTATCCTATCCTCTTGTGTGAAGCCAACCTTCCCCATTTAAAGCATGGCTATTCTTCACTATCGAATGTATGAGAAGAGGATTTACAACATGGAGAGGTTCCCCAGATTTGTTTCTACTTCTGGCCAAAAACCCACTCTGGCTCAGGCGGAGGCTATGCACAGGATGCCAAAAGCATTGCCCAACTATTGGGGGTGAAAAGGGTGATATCATCTTGGAGACGTAAGTGATAATGATTAAAGAAAACTCTCACTTCCAAATTTAGGGACAAATTTTGGGATGATAAGGATTTTTGAGGAAAAGGAAGCTAAGGTACTATAAGGAGGTGATCAACCCCAATATTTCTAACCATAATTATCTATTCGTTTTAACTGGTGATAGAAGAAAATAGACAACTGTTATGAGATAAGAACTAACTCCCATGAGCTTAGAAGTGAAAATGGGCATTGGTCTATCCCTAAAACACCCTAGGAAGAGAGAATATGTCATTTGTGTGACACTAAGATAATTGGAGATGAAAAGAATTTTCTGCGTGGATTATCGGAACCTCACTCACATCGAGTTCTCATTTCCAAAAACATCACATGCCATACTTCAAACCTCTGTGGCTTGTTTAGCTAGGACAACTATAGTGATCTCAAAAGCTCCTCTCAATTCTATTTTATTATAGAAATAATATTTTAAAAAGTCTCAACTAATTTATTCTCTTAAGGTATGATAGTCCTTATCGGTCTCAATGTACATCATCATCATTGTCATCATTTTCAAACAAAATTAAAATTAAATCTTGCTTATATCTATTTTAAACATATTTCAATTTTAAGGATTCTTTGTTAATAATCACATGATAGAGAACGTTGTCGAGCACATTTCGAATCAGCCTAAAGAACATTATCGATGATTTTCGAACCAACTTGATGTGGTTCATACGTAAGGACTAGGTAAAGAGATGCGGATCCGGACGTTAAGTTTAAAGTAGATGTAGACATGACTAAACTAGCCATTAGAATAACAACTAGTTTGACTTTGAAAATTCAATTCAATGCGTAATGGCTGGTTTTTGAGATAAAAATAATAATTTATAAATTAATCTATGTTGTTTTATATATACCATATTAATTAATTAATTTGTTTTTATTATTATTATTATTTATTTATTTTTATATTTATTATATTCTTATTATTCTTGTTATTATTATTTTTATGGGAAAATGAAAAATGAAAGTGACCATAAAAAATCATGGACCGAGTCTAAAAAACTAAGGGAAAAAAACATAGGGATTGGAAAAACTAAAAACCCTTAAGAATATAAAAGCGGGGAGTTGTTTATCAACAAATCATGCTTATTCAACATAACCAGATTTTATTAATTAATAAATTGTAATAGTTTTGGAACTTGTGTTAAATAGTGAGTTTATATAAATTACTTTAAAAATAATGAAGAGATCTTTTTTCTTTATTGGTCCTAGTTATGGGTTCTAGGTAATAACACTCTATGCACGTGCACTTATTATTTAAGTGTTTTAAATCCCAAATGTTAATGAGTTATTCTTTAGGATAGGTTGTTTATGATTTGGAACTTTCTGAAAGATCCATAGAAACAAGAAAATAAATGAAATTACCATAAACACCATAAATTTATTATTTTGAAAATATTAATTTTTTATTTTTTATTTTTTTAAATCATATAACTCATACAACAACATATTATTATTATTATTATTATATATATATATATAATAAATACTCGGAGCCACATTAATATCTTCTAATATCTTGTCTTTTGTCATGTGCCTTGTGTATGTTCTTCCAATCCACAATTAAAACCTTGAAAGATCCATCCATGCCAAGTAAATATGTTATATGAGTGGCCAAGTTTTTATTTTTCAATTCTCAATATTTACAAATTTATGTGTTGCCTCGGCGGTGTCTTGTTTAAACTTAGAAGTTATAGTGATAGTATGGGATTAACATGAGACCAGTCTACTCACTAAAAAAATTCAAATTTCTTAATAATTAATTATTTTAATATAAAAGTTTATTGAGATAAGCTCGATTAATTATCACCGTCTTATAAGTACTTTTGAAATTTATTCAAATTTTTCATAAATATTTACTTTAAAAAAATTATTTTATTATATTATAGATATTCATAATATTAAAATAATAATAAAATTGTAAATTTAAATATTTAATAAATTTAAATTTGAAAATAAATTTGAGTTTATATGTTCAAATAAAATAAATAAATAATCTTAAAAAGTTATATGTTAAAAATCAAAAATAAAGTAGTGTATGTATTGCTTTGGTATGTTTACATTTAGTCAAATTAGAGGGCTTGGAGAAGTGGGTCTTTTGTCCCACAGAAAAAATAAGGTTTCATACACTAATTTGAAATCTATAGCTTCGGTCTTGATCTTAAAAATTGGATAATAACTATTATTACGGAGTCTTCAAACAACTCAGCTACCCACTGTGTACTAAGATACTCCATCTAAAATTTCTTACACCATCAAATTAGTTTAATGATTAATCATTAAAATAGAAATTAATAATTAGGTTACAATATGAGGTTGAAGTACGCCGAAAAACTGAAGCTAGACAAATGGAAGTAGCCAAATCATTGTTCGGTAACTCATGCGCTTTCTTTCGTACAACCCTTACTTGTTCCTTGGGAATGAATGGGTGTTGCCAAGCTTATGTAACCTACCCTCTGCCTGCGGCTTGGTGCAATGTCATTAGAAATGATTTATCTTCACCTAATTCTTCAAAAGTTACTGGAAATATTGGAGCAAAGCAGAAAAGGTGTCTTGGATTTACACCACGCAAGCGGTGGGAAAGCTCATGACCAAGCGTGTCAATAATGAATTAGTGTGGGTACAAGCACCTCACTGACATGTTCGTCGAGCACATGTCATTGCATTAAATTAAATTAAATAGAAAATTTAAAAATAATTTAAATTACACAAAATTAAAATTTAGATATAAAATACATTTAAATTTAAAAATTTAAATTTATTAAAAAATAAATAAATAAATAAAATAAAGGTTGAGAATTGAAAAATAAAATTACTATCATTAAAAAAAACACATGAAAAAAACCACGTGCAAATAATTAAAAAAACAAATATCCATAAATTTACTGTATAAAAATAAAACAATTTATACATTTTAAGAAATGAAAAACTAAATAAAGTAGATGAAAAAATAAAATAAATTAAATTAAAATTTAATAAATAAATTTTAAATTTTAAAAAAGTAATTAATCTAAAATATTAGAATTTAAAAAACAAAATTTACAAAAACAAAACAAAAAATTAAAATAAAAAATTTGAGATTAAAAAAATTAATTTTGAATTTTTTTGAATTATAAATAAAAAAAAGAAATTTTTTATTGTGGTGGCGCCCGCGATTGGCCTCTCGCCTAGGTGGCGGCGGAGGTCGGCCGCGCTTGGTGGGCGAGGAGGTTGCATGCACGGCCCTCCCGCGCCGGCGGCCGGCCTCGGCCGCCACACTAGGCGGAAGGCGCCGGTCGGGAAATCGCCGCTCCCGGCAGGAGATGGGCCAATTCCGAGAATCGTCGGCTCCCACGAGCGCCCAGGTGGATTGCGGGAATCGCCCTCCCACGGCGGGAGCGGCGGGACTGGCGGTTCCCGGGGTCGGCCTCCCCTCGCGCGGGAGCGCCGTGATCCGGAGAATCGGCGTCCCGCCGCCGAGGAGGGAGATTCCCGAAATGGAAAGGCCTCCCGCCCGGGTGGCGGCGGGCCGGCCCGGGGCGGGCGTCGGGCTCCATGCGGCCTCACTGCCCGCCCAGCGGCCAACCCTCCGCCACCACCTGGAGGCGCGGAGAGCCGATCGGCGCGCCACCACGAACAAAATTTATTTATTTATTAATTTTTTTAATTTTAAATATTTATTTTTTTAATTTGATGGGTTAAATTCAAAAAATTTAAAATTATTATTATTTTTATTTAATTTTTATATTTGAAATTTTATTTGTTTAATTTTTTGTAATTTATTTTTTTAATTTTATTCAATTTTTTTGTTTTAATCTTCTAAAGTTGTTAATAATTTTTATTAAATTTTGTAATTTTTATTTAATTGATTTATTTTTTTAAATTTTCATAATATTAAATTTTATGTTTAGTTTTCATTTAATTTTTTAAAATTTAATAAATTTTGTATAATTTATTTGAATTTATATAATTTTATTATTATAATTATTCAATTAAAATTGTGTATTTAAAATTATATATATATATATATATATATATATATATATATATATATATATATATATATTAATTAAACTTAATATTTTCAAATCAGCTTGTTTTTTATTTTTATTTTTTATTTAATATATATTTTTTATTTTTATTTTTTTCAATTTTTCATTTTTAATTGATTTTTCAAGTTTTTTAACTTTTTAATTCAAAATTTATTTTTTTATTTCAGAATTTATTTGTTTATTCATTTATGTAGTAAAATTTAATATTTTTTTAATTTAGTTTGTTATTTTAATATTAACATTTTTTTAAATTTAGTAAAATCTAATATATATATTTTTAATTTAAGTTTATATATATATATATATATATATATATTATTTTTTATAATTCAAATTTAATTTATTTTTTTAAAATTTATTTGTAATATATATTTTTTTAAATTTAATTTCTATATTTTATTTTTTATAATTTCTTTCTTTTTTTAACTTGTTTTTTTATTTAATTTAATATTTTTATTTTGTTTTTATTTTTATATTTCTATATATTTTGAAATTTTAATCTTTAATTTGCTTTATTTATTTATTTATTCTTAAATTTTTAGGTAATGTTTGAATTAAAATTTTTATTTTGTTTTTATTTTTATTCTTTTATTCCTATATATTTTTAAATTTTAAGCTTTAAAATGTTTTTATAAATTTATTTTTTCTTAAATTTTGGATAATGTTTGAATAAAAATTAAAAAATGTTATTTCTATTTTTTTAAATGTCAAAAATATGACACAAATTATGTTATTCGGCCAACAAAGCTTGGTTTTGTTTTGAGTGTGTTTTTCAATCCTTTTTCGAGAAACAATTTTGTTTTTAGCATAATTTTATAAATTGGTTAAATTTGACGTTACCCAAGTGCGTTACGGAATACACTTTTTGTTTTTGAGGGTGTTTCATGTTTTTTGGGTCTTTTTGGGCTAGAGTTCTCGTTTTGCAGGGTTGGGTTACCTGCTTTCTTCGATAGCGAGTGTTGAAAGGCGAGGAGATGGAACAACAAACCGTTCATGTGCTCTTGATATTGTAATTCCGTGATGTTTTTCGGACATGTCCAGAATTTCTCTTTATTCATATCATCCGCAACATCATCAGAGTCTCCCGGTTGAAACAATGCAAGAGCCGTGCCACAGAGAAAACTCTACAACAATCGGTCCTGACAATTGTTGTCTAGGGCATCCTCTTCGCCTTACACGTATTGTTCTTGCGCAATACATTAGGCACCTACCCAGCTCCTTAGTAGAGTAAAACTAGTTGATTATATTTACTACGCTCTCCATAGTTGCGATTTTGATCTGCTTGCAACTCTATATTGAAATGAAGAAGATTCATTTGAATTGATTTGCGCAACTATATAGTACGGATTAAGTAGGGATTTCACAACTGTGTGCAAACTTCGCGTAAATGTGTTGTGTTGATTAAAGTAATTTCCACAGCTCTATGTGAACTACCTGTGTTTTAAGGGAAAAAAATTTTCCCCTATGTCTTTAAAATTTTTAACATGGTATCGGGGCGGGTTTAAAATCTCGGTAAAAGATAATGTCTAAAGGAGGTTAAAAGCTCGGATTACGAAAATTTTTTATGGAACGTATTCTTCGAGACGGTGAGGAGTTTTCACACGGTGAGAAAAAGTTTTACACGGTGAAAATGGCAACAACAAGCACAAGCTTGATGAAGATCCACAAATACCACGGGTTTATTGGAGGTACGACTGGTGGGCAATTACAATGAAGGCTCTATTTTTCTTCACAAGACATTTGGGAATTTGTGGAGAATGGATTCCCGGAGAACCGGTGAGATGCAATAGCATACAATGCTTTTGACACAAGCGAGAGAAGAGAGTCTCGTTGAGAGATAACAAGGAGGAGACTGACAAAGCCCTCTTACCGCCATTTTCCAAAAGCGGTACATAAGAGTATTTTCCCAAAGAGGTTGCGGCAGCAATGAAGATCCAGAGAGCATAGGGATACACTCCAGACATCCTATGAAGGTATGGCAAAAGGTAGAGAAGACAACAAAAATTCAAATGATGAGAGAGAGATTTTGAAATTCTTTGTATGAAAGAAGAGTATGATAATATAGACTCGTATTTACAAATGTGATTGAGTTGGTTACCCAAATCGGGTCTCATGAAGAGACACTTGAAGAAATGAGAATAGTTGAAAGTCTTAAGAAGTCTACCATTGAGGTTTGATGCCATAGAAGTGGCCATAGAAGAGAAAGGAGTATCCTCACGAGTTTTCGGTGGATGAGCTTCGCGCATCAGCGATGTCTCATGAAGCACGGACTAAACATAGCAAAGAACTCCTCATTGGAGCACACATTCAAGACAAAAATGTATTTTTGGTCAGGAGGTGAGAGGTCGAGGAATATCAAACTACCGAGGAAGAGGAAGAATCCCACACAGAGGTGGAAGAACGTACACACAAGCATAAGTGGAAAGGGCGAGCAATCAGAGAGTCAAACCAAGGCTCAAAGCCGAGAATCAAGCACTGCGCAGTATGATAAATCTCAAGTCCAATGTCATTATTGCAAAAAGTATGGTCATTATGAAAATGAATGTAGAAAGAGAGAAAAAATGACATGGGTAGTAAACCAAGTGTAAATTTTACAAAAGAAAATCGAGAACCATGAAGAGTTTGTTTTTAGCTTGTAATGTAGCACAATAAAAACAAGAAGATATATGGTTCTTAGATTCGTGCATTAACCATATGAATGGAAACATAGCAATGTTTTCCAAATCTGAGATGAAAGTATAAAATATGAAGTGACATTGAGATCGTGATAGCAAAGTCTCTATCATGCAAAAGGAGAAGATATGACAAAGAAAGGAGAAGAATTTCATGCCGGATGTATATTATGTCCCTAGTTTAAAATGTAACCTATTCGGCGTTGGATAAGCTGATGCAAAAAGGGCTAAAATGTGTTTTTAAAGATGATGTTTTCACAATCATGGATAAACCTCTAAGTAGACGGCTCATTGCAAAAGTGCATATGACAAGCAATAGAATGTTTCCTCTCAAGATGAGACCAGGACTTGAAGGAAGGAGGTGTTGTAGCAAGCGCCACACCATAGAAATATTTCAAGTAGAAGTGAAATATAAGAACTATTTGTGATACGTTTGATATCTTGTTCATCTCCAATTTGGGAGGTTTGAGTTGTGCATAGAGAAAAATCATGGTAAAGGGATTACCACTCATGGAGAAACTTCAAAAAACCTACGTGAGGGGTTGCATCTTGGGAAAAGCTGTACGAGGGAGAATCATTTCCAGCGCGGAAAGAGTATAAAGGGAAAAGAGGCACCTTTGGAGATTGTCCACTCGGGTTATGTGGACCAGTGAAAACACCATCATTAGATGGCGAGCCATTACATTTTCACATTTTATAGATGATTACATAAGGAAGGCATGGGTCTACGAGTTCTGTCACTACAAAGATCTTGTTGAGAAGCAAAGTGGACTTACATAAAAGTATTGAGGGCGAAAAGAGGTGGAGAATATATCTCAAAATACTTCCTACGTTTCTGCGAGCATGGAATCTCGGCAAAATGGTATGTGCGCCGAAAGAAAGAATAGGACCATCATGGACATGGCAAGAATTATGTTGAAGGAAAAACATTTTCCAAATGATTATTGGGCTGAGAGATTGTTGACTTGTGTAGTGTATATTATTAATATATGTCCAACCAAAAGTGTAATGGACATTGTTCCTGAAGAGGCATGGAGTTGTAAAAGAAAATATGTCACTCACATGAGAGTGTTTGGATGTGTGGCATATGCACACATGTCCCATATGAGTTGAGGGATTAATTTGGAAAACAAGGGTGAGAAATGTATATTTCTTGGGTACTGATCGATTAATATTCCTAGAAATTTGAGCGTTTAGCTAAATGGAATATTATAAAGTTTGTTTTGTCACTAAGTAGGTGAATAAATGGGTAGGGAGCCCTTAAATCTCCTTAGCAACAATAAAAACACTTCCAAATGTGAAAGGGAGACCATACTAAGAAGGTGAATTAAGCACGCCCGAGTGTGAGCAAGGGGGATCGAGCATGTTGAATAGGTCAACTTTTGACCAAATCAAACATCGATGTTATGGAGGAGTGGCATTAATGGTGGGACAACACGGTTTTGGAGGGAGATTGATTGCATTATGTTAGAAACCCTAATGAGTGGGACCCAAGGTTAAAAGGCTCACCTTGTTTTATGAGGAAAAGGCGAAGGAAGGTATGTTATTGATTATTGATTTTTGGGAATTACGCATGACTGTTTTGGATTCTTCGTGTGTTTAGTTGAAGTTGTTGTGTTGTTTAGCATCAAGTGTTCTCGAGAGGGAATTCCATCTCTTTCCTTGAGAGACCTTTTGGAGGAATATTGCACTTCATTTCCACACTTGGGCCTAAGGTCCAAGCTACAACTTTCTTCGTCGGCGCAATTTAACGAGAATGTTGTGTTGTGTTGCGAGGTGCGATGAGTGGAGGAAGTCTTTAGAGGCTAGTTTTATAGTGGAGGAAGGTTTCCATCCATTGGAGGGCCTGTAGAGAAGCTCCTTGGGCTTATTTGACACATTTGTAGCATCGGAACAAAGGAGTGTTTGTCTCCTACGGCGTAGTTTCGGTCTAGATCTTTGTCATTTGGGGAGGAGTTGTGAGGGTAGTTGCACTTGGTTATTTTGCGAGGTGATTTCTTCGGTGGAGGAGTCATTCTTTCATCCGGGAGGATCTCTTGAGAAAGAGTTGTAGGTTTCACCACATCAACTTCAGCCATATATTCATCATTCTATTGTTGCGGCATATCTTCTAGCCCTAGGATTGCGGCTTATGTTGGCACATTGTGTGCATTTTTAGGAAACCCTCTTAAGTTGTCTTAGAAAAGTTTATCTAGTGCCCAGAGATACGCATGTGTAGTATATATTGTGGCCTATATCACGATTATTTTTATATCATTCTATGATCTCACGTGTAGTTATTCTTAGTATGTTGCTAGCTGCTTGACCTCTAGGCATTTTGTATGGTAGCAACATCTTACTTTGAGAGTGTGTGTGTATTGGAGGCTTGTGTGATCACATTACTATAGAAATGTGCCTACATCGTGTACTTATTTTACTGCATATATGAGTAATAATATGGATCCATATTTCTATCATGGTTTCATGTGTTAAATATTTTACGTTTGCTTTTATTTTTATGAGCTATGTTCATTGCTTTTACCATTTGGGAATATTATGAGCTGGTATTAGAGCATAATCTTGAGAAACAGACTTGTGGATTACGACCAATATGTCACCATGGGAAGCTTCTCATAGGGAGAGAATATGTACAGAAGGAAAAAATAAAATGCTCCCGGTACTTGGAGGAAGAGAGAAGAGAACCTCTCATAGCTTGTTTCAAACTATGCAAAGCATCGAGAAGATATAAAGAAGATGAGAAGGAAGATGTGTGAGGGAATCTCCCAGGGGTTTGAATATGAAGCAAGCCCTAGATTTTCACATGATAAGTGTGAGCATTCAGCCACACAGTACTGATTCACATCAAGAATTTGTGCCTAGATTCACGGCCAGAGAGATGTTGGAAGAATATGCACAAAAGGAGGAGACTTTGGTGACTATCCTTCGAGTATGAATCTCAATCTTGGAGATTCAAGAGCACTTGAACTTCTAAGGGTTTTCCAACTCAAGGAGGATATAAGGCCCAACGATCACAACGGAGATAAAAGAGGTAGATTATTTTGCAAATTTTGATGGGTCATCTAAATGCACTGCGAGGATTGGATAGAGCGGCTAGACTCATACTTGCCGGCTACATCAAGTTTCGGGAAAAGGAAGCCCTTTGGGACATACGGTGTTGCAACTTAAAGGTAAGGCTTATGCTTGTTGGTCTTGTGGATATTATTCATTTAATAATGAAAATATAGCTACTTATGCGGGGATTCACTGAGATATTAGTGAAGAGATTTGATGGAAAATAATTTGAAACATCTTTGATTGAGCTAGCCAAAGCAAAACGCTCAAAACCTTTGCATGAGTTGGAAGAGATCTATTACACCAACTCCACTCCAAATTTCTATTAGGGATAGAAACTTGTATGATGCCTTTCCATGGGAAAGATCCCCATTGTGAGGAAGAGATTTCTTCTCAAAAGAAATACATGGAAATTCCTCCTTGAGGAAGACCAAGGTCTAGGGTCTCTCATTGTTGATAGAGAGTATTCTCAAATATTAATGAGGAGGAAGAGAAGAGTGGAAGTAACATACATCTGTCACTTTAGGAGGCTTGATCGACCACCACATGGGGATGGGCATGAAGCTATTGCTTCAATTAGAGGAGCTTTGCATCTTTTGCAAAAGGTTCCGAAGGAAGTAACGCATGTGACGGTAGTGATGGGCGGTAAAACCTTGATGGAAGGGGGAGAATAAAAGGGTGGATCAACATCAAAGGATGAGGCATGCACCCTTGTTTATTTCAAAGGGTTTTATATAAAAAATAAGAGAGAATGGTTTGCCACCAGGTGGAAGGAGGAAAAATCAGTCCACTCACTTTTACTATACGGTCTACTTTGAGACTTTTGGTGTCTCATTACATTGGGGCATTGCGCTTGGGAGGCCACAGTTAGGAGGTGAGGAGACACCTCACCACTCATTGATCCGAGGGTAGGGAACCTTTGCTGCATTTGGCACAACGCTAAGATCCTTGGGTAGGCTCAAAGGAGGAGGGAGAACAGTATCCCATCACTCATCATTACCCACTCTCATCGGCTATTTGCGTGCTGGGACAAGATGTTTTGCAGGGTGGAGGATGGCACCATCATGGTGCAGGAGACCACTCCATGGCATTGGAGAATAGGAGGATACTTCCACATAGGAAGGAATCTTCCCCATTTGGTAGAGGAGCCACTCATGCATGCATTGGCTAGAATTAGGAGAGATTTTGGATGGGTGATAACTTCCTAGGGAGAGACTGGCCTCCAAGCTTAAACCTTCAATTGAGCATGAGAAGCTACAAGAGTCGTGACAGGGACCATAGTAGCAACATGCGGGTGCTTGACTTTGGCATAGGAGATGCCAAATAAGAGAGGCAACCACATGGCGAGGATACACGGTATGAGATCAACAACGTTGTCATTGGGGAGTTTAGATCCTTATTAGAGATCGTAGCTATCGGTGGAGATACTCCACGGATCTCTTTACATGCGGGATACTTGATGACCGAGTTTCCAGGATGGATGATATCTGGTGAGAGATGGGGTGCATCTTTTCATCGGGGATAGGATCTTCTTTCTGTCTGACCTCAAAGCTCAAGGAGTAGCTGCTACATTCGACCTATGAGATCCTACTTTCCAATCCCACTAGTTTCATTAGAGCATACCATACTATCTTCGAGGGGATTCATGTGGGGAGACTTCAAAAGATGAGATGCCTGCTGCCATATGAGGAAGTGCATAGATTTTTGGAGGAATTGAGAGAGACAAAGATCTTGGGACGGGTTATCATCACCACCTCCTTACTTATTGGGTGTGAGCAGAGAGCTCATCCGCAGGCTACCTCACTAGTTTGAACCGAGTCTATGGTAAGGATTGTGTTCACGAGCATCATGATATATTCTCGTATGCTTGAATTTCTCTTTACCACTCATGTGCGGAGCATTGCTTCAAGAGGGGCACTCCTTTTCTTGGTAGTTCATGGACTACTTGGGGCCATAAAGCGGTGATGATGTTGGCTTCCTCTAGAAAAGATTTTGAGGGAGATGATGTATTCTTCATGGTGTGCTTCATTGACACCAACCATCATACACCTTCTCCAAGCATGCAAGAAGAATGGGGCAGCAAACTCAGTGGCGGGAAAAACGCTTTTTATATCATATTCTATGGTAGTTAGGAGAAAATTTTCATTGGTTGCGCTCGAGGGACCATTTCCCTTCCCCAATACTACACATGGCAGTGAGAATTTACTTGGATTGTGATCCCATATGTTGATGATGTTCTTATCTTTGTTGGGAACATGGTGGAGGAAAGGCATATTGGTTGGATGTGTCCATGGGGAATGACCTTTCCCACACTTTTTATGCTTCATGCTTCAAGGAGAGAGTATGGGAGATGATATAGGCGTCTACAACAAATCACTTGTTTCTTTATGAGGTAAGCCATATGGTTTTTGAAAGCTGCTTGGGATATGCCTCTCATGAACATTTGAGAACTTTTCTATGAATTACCATCTTTGGAAGGCCGATTCATTTCATTTGGATGATAACATGGAGATGAGAGTCTCTCATTGGGAATGAGATACCCTTTGCTTATCATCTCTCCTAGCTTCTAAGAGGCCATTGGACAACAGAGAAGGTTTCCATATAGACCTTCCATTTTCTCATGATGAGAGCCATTTGTTTTATCCACCAAAGGCCAACTTGCACATTTGTACGAACCATTGGGGGACAAAATTATTGCAGAATATCTAAAGTACGAGGTGGAGACTATTTTGTGAGGAGGCCACAAGAGGGAGGAGGGGAGAAATTTTTCTCCAGCTTACATTTGATTGAGGACAAGCAACATTTTGGAGGGGAGGAGTGTAATATTCCTAAAATTTAGCTTCTAGCTAAATGGAATATTATAGAGTGTTTTATCACTAGGTAGGTGAATAAATGGGTAGAGCCCATAAATCTCCTTAACAACAATAAAAACACTTCAAGTGTGAAATGAGACCATCTAAAGCGAGTTTGAATTAAGCACCTTGAGTGCGAAAGAGAGGGGATAAGGAGAATTTTGAATAGGTCAACTTTTACCAAATCAAACAGCATTGTTATGGAGGAGTGGCATTAATGGTGCAACACGAGTTTTGGAGAGAGATTGATTGCATGATGGTGGAAACCCTAATGAGTGGGACCCAAGGTGAGAGAGGCTGCTTCGCATTTATAGAGAGAAAAGGATGGTAGCCATGGGAGGGTATGTTATTGATTAGTGATTTTTATGGTCTACGTGACTATTTTTCATTCTTCGAGTGTTTAGTTGAGATTGTTGTGATGTTTGCTTGAGGTGTTCCGGCGGGAATACCATCTCTTTCTTTGAGAGGCCTCTTGGAGGATTATTTCACTTCATTTCCACACTTAGGCTTAAGGCCAAAGCTACAACTTTCTTCATCGGCAGCGATTTCTCGAGAATATTGTCGTTTGTGTTACGGAATCGACGATGGAGAATTATATTGGGTGTCTTCGGAGCTATTTTTGCGGTGGAGGAAGGTTTTCCATCCATTGGAAGGCTCCGTAAAGAAGCCCCTTGGGATTATTTGAGACATTTGGCATTAGCCCAAGGATTATTTATCCCTTACAACACGGTTTTAGTCCGGATCCGCGTTATTTTAGGAGGAGTTGGGGGTAGTTGCGGTGGTTGTTTTGGGAGGTGATTTCTTCGGTGGAGGAGCCATTATTTCATGCAAAGGACCTATTGGCGAAGAGGCGCGGCAGTTTCTAGATCGAGCTTCAGCCATATCTTCTCATTTATTTTGTTGCGACATATCTTCAACCCCTAGGGGCAGTAGAGCTTATATTGGCACATTATGTGCATTTTCCGGAAACCCTCTTGGGTTGTCTTGGAAAGTTTATCTAGTGCCCAAATCTATATGTGTAGTATCTATCGTGGCCTACATCAGTATTTTTATATCATTTTATGATCTCCAGTTGTAGTTATTCTTAGTATGACAGCGTTGTAGCATCCCCTCCGGCATTTTGTATCGCAACAACATCTTACTTTGAGAGTGTTTACGTATTGGAGGCTTGTGTGATCACATTCTATGACTTGTGCCTCATTGTTTTGTACTTATTTGCTGCATATATGAGTAATAATATGGCTCCATATTGGTCTCATGGTTTTTTATGTTAAATATTTGTTGTTGCTTTCATTTTATGAGCTATATTGCTGCTTTTCCCATTTGGGAATATTACATAGTGATGAATCCAAGGCTTACAAGCTCTAAAATCCATCAACCAAGAAAGTAATAATGAAAAGATATGTTCAGTTCATAGAAGAAGAAGCATGTGATGGAAGTTTAGAGAAAGGCAGGTGAATGTGAATACATGTATGTCCCATGAAGAGAAAGAGGAATCAACTGCAGCAATTAATTCCTCAATCGTGACTCCTCCTCCACCTACACAAGCTCAACAAAGAAGTCAATATGTGACACCACAAACAAATAATAGGACAATGTTTCACAACCAAGAAAGTTCTTCTACAAGCACATCACAAGGGTCCGCAACTCCATCTACTTCAAGCGCAACACCAAGCACATCTTCTGCAAGCATAAGAGGACACAAATTCAAAAATATAAGTGAAATATATCAGCAAGATGAAGCTGATGGTAGTGCTGGTCTAAACTCATTATTTGCATTATTTTGTCATGTAGATGACCCAATCCATTTTGAAGATGCGTTCAAGGAAGAGAAATGGGTTGCGGCAATGAATGAAGAGATAGGAGCAATAGAAAATAATGACACATGGGAGTTATTGGACCTACCGCTAGGTAAAGAAGTCATTGGAGTTAAGTGGGTCTATAAGACCAAAATAAACATTCATGGCAACATTGAAAGGCATAAAGCAAGGCTTTTTGTCAAAGGCTACAATAACCAACATGGAAAAGACTATGCGGAAACATTTGCACTAGTCGCGAGGATGAAGACGCGTGTGTCTGCGAGTGTTGTCCAATTGCGGCGCTACGGAAATGGAAAGTCTATCGGATGGACGTAAAGTCAATATTCTTGAATGGAGGCAGAGTGAAAGAGAGGTGTATGTTGTACAACCTCATGGAAATGAAATAGAAGGCCAAGAACTACAACATGTGTAGGTTGCGCAAAGCTCTCTATGGGTTGAAACAAGCCTTGCGTGCATGGTATAACACGATAGATGCTTACTTGATGGAAAATGGGTTCGACAAATGTGACGGTGAACCTACTCTCTATCAAAGCCAGTGACGATAAGCTTCATTGCCGTTTTGTATGTAGATGATTTGAGTTTTTAAGAGTGATGATTTTCTTGTCGTTGATTTCAAAGCGGTCATGAAAATTGAGTTTTAAATGATTGACTTGGGGTTGTTAAGATATTTTTTTGGGCATAGAAGTGAAGCAAACAGAAAATGGAATTTTTATTTCTCAAGCAAGGTATGTAGTAGAAATTTTGGAAAGGTTTAATATACGGAACAACAAGCCATCACTAACTCCAACAGTCATGGAGTTAAAATTGAGCAAGAAGATTGCGACAACAATGTCATTCGACATTATACAAGAGCATGGTGGGAAGCCTAATGTATTTGACCGCAACTAGGCCCTGATATAATGTATGCGGTGAGTTTGGTGTCGAGGTTCATGGAGACACCCAAGGAGACACATTGGCAAGCAACGAGAAGAATTTTAAAGTATGTCAATGGGACAGAGGGAAGTATGGAATTTTATACTGCGCAGAGCGAGTGATTTTAGGTTGGTTGGTTACAACGATCGGTGATTGGGCGGGAAGTGTTTATGATAGAAAGAGCACGTCGGGATATGTTTTTTCATTTGGGTTCGGGATCCATTTCATGGGCTTCCATGAAGCAACCGATAGTATTATTGTCAACGGTAGAAGTTGGTATGTTGCTGCAGCAACAACAACATGTCATGAGCGTTTGGATGAGAAGGATGTTACAGGATTTATGTCATGAACATGATGGAGAAACCATTATTTTTTTTGATAACATTTCAACAATTGCACTATCAAATAATATTGATGGCAAATATCATTTCATAAGAGAATTAGTTAACAATGGTGAAATCATGTTGCGGCATGTCAAAGGAATAATTTTTGAGACATATTCACAAAGCCATTGGCACATGAAAATTTTGTTTATCTCGAGATTGTGCGGGAATGGTTAATGGTGACGGTTCTTGATTAAGAGTGTTGGAGAATTAATCTCAACCACCATGTTAGTGCACCTTTCCATTGATATGTGGGAGCGATAAAGGCGCCCGGTGGGTCTAAGCGTTTCTTTCACCACATCTTGTAAATAAATTAGAAAAGGCGATTAGATTCTTGTACCATCACCCCATTCCGCCCACGCATTCCGACTCATCTCGAAGCTTCTTCATTGCGGGTGGGTTCTCGGCAATTTGGACATTGCCCAATATATCGTTACGGATGAGTATTGGAGCTAGCGGACAAGATATCCTACCAATCAAAGACATCCAAATCAAAAAAATATCACGATTATCATATTTTATGCAAAACAATTGAAATCTAAATCGATAGAGAATCCATAAACGCTCATGTGCACCAATAAAAAATGTACATAGATGATTGATTTTATATTGTCTCATGTGATTTGGAACCCTAAATTATTATCGGTGAAGCTTCCAACAAAACATCCACAAGATCCGGCATGGCGTTTGACTTATTCCGCGAAAAGTGATCCTGCAAAGTATCTTCTCTAGCAAGTTGTGGTGTGCCTTGTGTAGTGTTCTCCAATTGACAGTTTAGAGACCTTGCGAATCCATCCATTGCAAGTATGGCATGTAATCTCCTATGTTGAAAGACCACCGCTAACACAAATGTTTCCTTTATCATTAGTGAATCCCTATATTGTCCATTAACCGTTGGTCTGAGTATACTTTCTCACGAGAGCAATCCTGCTGATTATATCAATAATGAAGGGCGACACGATGTTGCTAATGTTCATAGGCGAAACCCTTCATGATATGAAATATGAATAGAGCAAATCATAGCAGAGACTTCTCTTCTCTTATGAAGCGAAAAGGAGTTTATTCGTCTTGTCAACAAACGTAAGACATTGAGTTTACGCATTGCCTCATAAGTAGAGGCCCTGGATGTCAAAGGAATTATACCGTAGGTACTTAGTAGCCGGTGGATGTGAGTCCGCTTGGAGAAAACTGCGTGAGTCTGAGGAATTTCATAGGCTTAGAATTTTCTCTTTTTATAGGTTTATTTCAGCTCTAGTAAAGGCTTGAGTTTCACATGATGTTAGATAAGGGTATCCTCAAGAGGTATGACTATGGAATTTTATAACACGTTTTGACCAATTTCTTATGGGGCATTTAACCTCCATATCTCTTTAATTTGTGGCATTTGTTTTAATATTCGGCTGAGATGCGGGGGCATGGATTGTAAAGCTTATTTCTTTTTAACATTATTTGTTGCGCACATAAGTGTAAATACTCTTGTATGATGTTCCGGTCATATTTGAGTATTGTTGCGGACTCATATCATAATTTTCTCCAAGGCTTGATCATGAAACACACGGTAGTCGAGCCACAATGCATAAGCAACATAATCGCAAAAGAGTCAAAATCATTCCAAACACTGCGACACATCTAGAAAAATTGTCCCAAGTATTACATCAGTTGGTAAAACCATAAAATTTGTTTTGGATTGTATATAGTGTGGTTATCAAAGATAGGCACGCAATTGAAATATAATATTGCCTAGGAAATCTCCATGAACAACCAATACCCAACCCAATATGATTTAAGATATGTGTAATATGTAATGGTGCGGATTCTCAAAACATGGTTACTTTGTCTTCCCATCCATGAACTTGTACGGATGAACAAACAACCATATAATTCCTAATTTAAAACACTATCTATATATATATATATAGTGTAAACAGAGATAAACTGAGATTATTGTATATGTATGTGAAGCTAAGATTAATGTATACAATAGCATCAAAATTATATTGTTGGGGCTATCCCCCGAGGAGACTTAGATGAACATAGACAATATAACTATAACTCAAATATTATAATGCAAATACCATATAGAAGATATGCCAATATAATGAGGCTTTACGGAAGAGTGTTAATATTTTCATTATGATTAGATCGTTCTAGTAGTGAGAGTCCTCCGTCATGTAGAAGTCCACGTATGAGAGATCAAGAGTTGTTCTAAAAACATTGGCTTAAACAAGTCTTAAGGAAGCTTCATCAATTTTTTCTACAAGACTTCGGTGTTGCTTCATTATATTCTCCAAGATATCAAGTTGCTTCAATAATGATGTCTATAAATCAAAACTCCAAGGTTCCTTCATGATTGTTGCGATGCGGAGTTCTAGTGGGCTCTACTAGGGATACAAGATAAGAGGCAATATTTGCTTCCAAGGTCTACAAAACGATGCTACTTATGTGCTTTAAACTCAATATTTAGCTTCCAAGTAAACCGGGACTATGCTTCCAATATTTCTCCAAGAGTTAAAGATGGGAGTTATAATTGCATAAAAGAGGTACGGAATATTGTAATGATTCACATAGTAATACAGAGAGGTCTACAGAGTCTCCGCTAGGATTAAAGTGAGCTTCTATGATCCACCTAATGAGACTTGTCTCCATGGTTTTAATTTCAAGAAGTGATGTGAAAGCCACAGGATCTAAGGATGAGACAATGAAAACAAGTTCATGGATGAGCGAGACAACCAAAAAAATTCCTAATTTTAAACGAGTTTGTTGTACTGTTTTGATTGTGTGAAATAGCACGTTCACTTTCATGTAGAATATCGAGTATATGCTTTGTTATTCTTGCTAGTAAGATGTCAAGCATCTTGATGTTTACGTTAAAATCCTCACTAGTGGCATAATAATTAGGGTCAATAAAAAAAATAGACAATAGGTAACAATAACATCTTTTAAATAAGTCAATACAAATATCTTTTACGAACTACGGTATTGAAAATCGAGTTAAAACGACCCGGAGTTCATGGGCCCTCAATATATTAAGGCCATTATTCTTTTTTGACATATCCAATTTTTGCTCATTGAAAAACCTCCGGTTGAAAGCAGGTGCGAGAGGCCGCGCCACGGAAAACTCTACAACAAGCATTCCCAATTCTTTGTCCAGCATCCTCTCTGCCCACTCCAAATGGAATCCAATCAAAGCTTTTCACTTTTGCATCTAGGAACCCTACCTCCATGAATCTCTCTAGCTTGAAACTTTCATCATCCTCTCAAGATTGCACGGGTTCCTTTTGATTTCCCATAAGTTCACAAGAAGGAAAGTCCCACGAGGAATTTCATAGCCCAACACGGTGAAATCCTCCACGGATACATGGGGAAGGAAAGCGGAGCGGTGGGTGGAGTCTAAGTGTTTCTTTTCACCACAACTTGTAAATAAACAAGAGAGCGAGCGGATCGGATTCGTGTACCATATGCCCCATTCAAGATACACGTACGATCGACCTCGTCTTGAATTGCAATAGAGATAGACACGGAACCGAAATAATGTGTGATCTCTTACCTAACGGTCATGGAGGATTTCGAAGGAAAAAATCAGAGAGGCCCAGCGTAGAGCCCGAATAATGTGCTAATGTGTGAGTTTTTAAAAACTACTTTGATTGTCACATCCTCGCACATCCCTTAAAAAATGTGGGTTTTTTAAAAAATACTCGATTGTCCCATCCCTTGTCGGTGGGCTCTCAATTTATGGGAAAAAACAAAAAAATGACGTTCAACATGGAACTTTCTCCATCAATAGGGCAAGCACCCATGTCAATTTGATGGATAGTGTATAGTCTACTCCTCTATAGCATCTTACCTCCATCGTGATGGATAGCATATAGTCTTCTCCTCTATAGTCTACTTTCTCTACATCATCTTACTCCATTAATGTGAATGTGACGATGGATGGCATGTCTTGTACTTTTATGAGAACATTATCTTGATCAACAAGTTGGGGATGGAAAATAAAACTAGTATGGATATATAAATAAGATGTTGATGGACCTATGATATTATCAAAATATTTATTTAAAAATTAAAAATATTAGTTAAATTATTTTCATTTTAAGTTATTACTAATAATAATTATAAAATAAACTGATATAAGTTAAAAGTATATAAATTTAAAAATATGTCTAACAATTTTGTTTATATAATGTATTAATTTTGAAAGAATACATGAAGTTGATTTTAACCATTATCACTATAATTTTTAGGTGTTTTAAGTATAGCTCTTGGATATCTAAGTTATAAATAATTTGTAACATAACATATTTTTCAATCAAATTAGAAAAGTTTTATTATAATTTTCAATTATAAATATATTTCATTAAATTTGGAATTATGCAATGTATCTAGAATTTAGAATTTTAACTAGATTAAATTTGAAAAATGTAGTCGATTGACTACTTTGAATGTATGTTTTCACAATGTCGACGATAAAATTATCACGAGTTCTTGATTTAATAATACGTAGAAGTTATGGATTATGTAGACCATTTAAAATTCATTATCAATTAATTCTAAAGTACTTTTTTTTGTAAAATTTGTATCATTACTCTCCCAAATCGAGGTGGAAATCAAGATGACGCTAACCTACGGAAATGGAATTTGGCGTGTGCACGCAATTGTTCTTTCATTGTGCCTCGAGAAGGGAGATATCGGGTGGTGTTTATTGTCAAGTCCAACCCCCTCATGCATTTAAAGTGCATTAAGTGTTGATCTTCTCCACTTGCGATACGTATGAGATATTAATGTTAAAGTTCTTGAGGGTGTATAAATTGCAAGTGTAAAAATTGAGTTTTGTGATCCTTTATGTTAAATTCTTAAACACATTAAGCATGAATTTAAACTCGAAAATGAATAAGAAAACAAACAAATACACCATAAAATTAACCACAACAAAGCAAGTGATGAAGGAGTTCACCCCTCTTGGGCTATGTCTCATTGGTCTCACTTCTAATGGCTTGGCCCTATATCATTATGCTCAAAATGGTGATTACATACATTTACGTACTCAAATGGCTTCCAAACCTATTCCATTAGTTTCAAAGCTATCAAATATGCATGTCTAGCCTATTTTTGCTCCCAAATTGTTAAAAAAATGAAGAAGTTATGAGCCTCCTAGATTTGCTACTAATCGCTCTACAAAATCCTAAAATTCTAGAACCATCCTACAAATTCACCCTAATTTCAGCTAATCAAGCACCATTTTTGTGGAATTACGGCGAAATTGTTGGAGAGTTAAAATGCCCAATAACACGATAAATCTAAATTTAAAACCATATAAAACATGGTTAATTAATTTTTTTTAATTAATAAAGTCGGCGGGCTCGCCTTCGCCGCCCCTGCGGTTCCTGGCCATGGGTCATATGTAATGTTCTTTGGGGCCGGCCTA
The DNA here is from genome assembly GCA_034641835.2 of Pinus albicaulis. Lineage (NCBI taxonomy): Eukaryota > Viridiplantae > Streptophyta > Pinopsida > Pinales > Pinaceae > Pinus > Pinus albicaulis. The sequence goes on from CM076578.1 coordinate 1,974,533,536, forward strand.
AGCCTTGACCCCTTTACCTCATACTCCACCAACATAATGTTTATATATGGTTTTCGGTCTGTTGTATAAACAAGGACCACGATACCCGCACCGGTGAGGGCATTGCGTGCTGTTTGAAGTGAGGTTCGATGTTTGAATCCCATGCAGGTGTAGTTTGGAATACCAACCAAATTTTGGTGGCTCACATCTTCTCGTGGAGGCCTCTAGTTGGGCCATGTGGCGGTGTGTGGTTGGCCACCAACCACCCAATCAAATTCACCCACAACAAAAACAATTTAGGGCTGCCACGTGTCAAGTTGTGGTAGGCCCAAAAAAAATAGAATTTTTGACCAACCGGAAAGAGGCCACATGGTAGCCTATCACTAGCCCAAAAAATTTGCCCAGACTGACTATCTTTTTTGAAAAAAGTTGCTTGTTTGGGAAAAACAAACAAAACTTGTTTCCGAGAGAATATAGTGTCAATTTTTTTGTAAAACTAAAGCTGCGTTGAATTCGGAATGACGAGATCTATGCGGTTATTCGGGTTCCCACACCATTTTGACAACTTTCGGTTTTTTTAGCATATTTTTTAGCACTTAATCACTCCTTCCCTACCGGAAGCTTTTTGGACCCCAAAAACTCTTTTATTATTGAAATTTTGGATGAGGGTACAACCCTCTCACCCTTCCGAGTCTCAATCCGACTGGAATTTTCCTAAATTTAACAATTTGAGCTTTTCATGAAAATTTATATTTTCTCTTGATTCCGGAGACCCCGTCTTGTTATTGTAGATACCATATTGTTGCAATTTCCCATCATTTCTGGAACAAAAGAAATTGTCCTTTAAGAAACACACATGTTCCCTCCTCGATCGCAGTTAAAGAGAACTTGAAAAAACTTGAAATTCTTGTCACCTCGAACACTGCCGACATGACGATGTTTAGCATGTCTCACCTTGTGCTTAGATCGACTCTTGACCAAATGTGATTTCCGTTGCCATGCAACATCCCATTTCAAAGACAATACATTGTGAAACCCACAAGAGGAAATTTTGAACCCAATTTCCTCTTTGTCAAATTTCTTTGGCGCTTGCTCTTTGATCTTTACACTCTCTTGCACCATCATCTTGTTCACATCACTTATCAATAATGATACACTCATTCATGTAATTTTATCACACCTTATTTATCTCTTTGGAAGGCAACATGTTAGACTCCTAAAACATATTATCAAAACCATTAGCAACCTCAATTAAATCAAAATTTCTATTTGATACATGACCTTGAAAGGCCTCGTTCACAACATCTTGAAACTTGAACATTAACAAAGAAACATTTTGACTAGCATTCACAATTCTCTTCATTTGTCTGCTTTCGTATAAGAGACAAACTCATCTTCTTACTATGCACTCTAACAATGTATTGAATCCAATTATTGAACAAGTGATATTTATTCTCATGGTGATGAAATATTTCTCTCCTATCATAAATATATGGGCTACCCAAAAAATACTAGAAATATAAAGCGGAACAACATCGTGTTCAACTTCATCAAGAAAGTTTGCGAGTGATTGCAAATCTAAGTATGATCTTCCTCCTCACCTACAAGTTTGCATTCTTACATATCAACCTAAAGGATAAGGTCTTGGATGAGGAATGGTTTTCGAATTCAATTTCTTTACTAAGTCTTCTAAAATAATATTTTCTTGTGAACCACTATCAAATACGATGTCATTCTTGGTATGCCTTGAAATAACTCTAACATGGAAAAGTTCAATTCTTCTTTCATCATATTGAGTACTATTGAGACAACTTGAAGAATTATTACTTGCAATATACTTACCTTTCAAACCCATTTCGGTGATAATTTTTTCATCTCCGGAATCATAACCTAAATCATGAGTTATTGTTGCGGTTGTCTTCTCCTTCTCCTTGTTTTTTAAGCTTTTTGGGTCTCATCTCTCGATGAAGTTTCCAACAATGATCTTCATCATGCCCATCTTTGGAGCAATGTTTGCATGTGAGTTTTTCTTTTTCCATCTTGATGGAAGCATTCTTATTACCTTTACCCTTGAACTTACCCTTTCCTTTCTCTTTAGACTCAAAGGTCTCCTCACTTGTCTCCTCTGAAATATGTTTCCTTCTTGCCTCTAGATGTGTGTCCTGTACACATACCTCTTCTAAATTTGAAGGCTTAAACATGAGAATAGTATGTCTTAGGTAACTATTAAAACCTCCAATTTACTTTAGAAATGTTTCTTGAGATGTCAAATCTACACTACTACTCCTGAACTCTTGAGTATAGCTTTGCACACTTTTTCCTTTACCTTGCCTAAATTTGTTCTAGTCCATTATAGATTTTTTTATGTATGTTAATGGATAAAATTGTCTTCTCAAGGCAGGAACAAAATCTTTCCAAGAGGTTAATACCTTACCATGTTTCTTCATGTTCTCTCGAGTTTTGGATTCAAACCAAATAAGTGCTGCACTTTCCAATCTCAATGAAACAAGTTGAATCTTTGTGATCATCCTTGATCCTTTGTATCCCGCAATACACTTCAAGTGGCATACCCAATTGTCTAATATTTCATAATATCCCTCTCCATCATACATAGGAAAATCAATCTTCATGTCAAGCTTCAAAAATGGAGTTTTACCATGACCTTTTGGAGAATTTGGAGGGTGTTTGTGAAGGGCTTGTTGTGGGAAGAAGATGATGGTGAAGATGGTGATGAGGATGGTGGTGAGAAAAATGGTGGTGTCAAAGGTGGTTTTTCACCATTCCCATTACCTTTTTGAGGCTTTTCTCCATCTCCTTCTCCTCATTTTTAAGACTTATCTCCCTTTGGAATATTGGAGATCTCACCTTGCATCCTTGTGATTCTTTCCTCATAGATAACTTTCACCATTATTGTCATATCAAAAGAATGCTTTCACAGAAGATTTTTCATCTCTGACATATTTTCATGCTCTCCCTCATGTTACATACTTCTTGAAGCTTCAACTTCAATTTGAGGAATAATTTGTGGCAGAGATTGTGGCTAACTTTCTCTCCTTGTCCTTGACCTAACTTGAGGACTTGTAACCTCAAGCTTTCCTTCATCTCTCTTGAGCTTCAACCTTGTAAGCATCACATACACTTGAAAAAAATTAAATCCTCACAACAACAAGAAAACCAAAGCTGCGATGCAAACTTGATGCGTATGAGATCTTAATGTAAAAGTGCTTGAGGGTGTACAAATTGCAAGTGTAAAAAGTGAGTTTATGAGACTTTATGTTAAGTTATTAAATACATAAAGCATGAATTTAAACTACGAAAATGCGAGAAAACAACATACAAATACACCGAGAAAAAATAACCACAACACAACAAGTGATGAAGGAGTTCATCCCTCCTAAGCTACGTCTCATTGGTCCAACTTACAATGACTTGGATCTATATCATTATGTTCAAATTTGTGATTAAGTACATTTACGTTGCTCAAACGTCTTCCAAACCTATTCCATTAGCTTGAGCTCTAAAAAATGTCTATCTAGCCTCTCTTGTGAGCCTCCCAAGTTGGTCAAAAGCTGAAGAAGTCATGGGCCTCCCTAGATTTGTTGCTATTTGCTCTACAAATTCCCGAGATTCTGGAGCACGTCCTACAAATTCACCTCGATTTCAACTAATCGAGTGCCATTTTAATGGAATTCTAGGTGAAATCATCGGACATTTAAAATTCCCAATATACGCCATAAATCGAATTTAAAACCATATAAAATGTGATTAATTAATAATTAATAAATTTTTTGCGGGATCTACCTACGTCGTGCATGTGGTTCCACGGCCATGGGTCATATGCGGTGTTGATCGCTGGGGTTGGGGCTAAGCCTAGCCCCTTACCCCCATACTCCACCCAGACATAGCGTTTATATATGGTTTTTGTACGTCAGTATAAACAAGGACCATGGTAGCCCAATCTGGTGAGGGCATTGTGTTGTTCGAAGTGAGGTTCGGTGTTCAAATCCCATGCATTGCGGTTTGGCATACCATTTTTGTGGCTCTCATTACGCTCATGTGATAGCCTCACGGTTGGGCCACGTGACATTATTTGTTGGCCACCAACCACCCAATCAAATTTTCCCACAACATGTAAACATTCGGGGCACACGCCCACGTGTCAAGTTGTGGTAGCCCCAAAAAAAATTGACTTTTTGAACAACTACAAGAGGCCACGTGGTAGCTGCTACTAGCCCAAATTTTTTTCCCGAGTCGGCTATCATTTTTTTAAATTTTTTCTTGTTTGGGAAAACAAACATAGCTCGTTTCTGGAGCATACGATGTCAGTTTATGCAAAAATAATTGCGTGAGATTCAAAAACGACACAATCTACTGGTCATTCAAGTTCCACACAATTCCTTTAACTTTAATTTCGAGCATATTTTTGAGCACCTCGATCACTTGCCCTCCATGGATACTATCTACCATTAAAAAAATGGATGCTCTCAACTTGTAATCATGAGTTATTGATTTAATTTACACATAGAAGAAGTTATGGATAAAAATCGAAGTAGACCATTTAGAACACATTATCGATTAATTGTAATGTTGTATAAATTTGTATCTTTACTCCCCAGAGTCCGTGGCAATCAAGATGACAACTCGACATCTGAAATGGAATTTGGTGATGCACACAACTTGTCATTCATTGTACCTCAAAAGGAGAGATGGGGTGGTATCTACTATCAAGTCCATCCAACTCAAACATGCGAAGCACATTAAGTGTTGTAATTCTCCACTTTCCCTCAGTGACTACAATCTACCATTAAACGATGGCTTCTCTCACCTTGAAATTAAATTTTGGCTTTCGAGAAAGGGTGGTATGTCGATTGTACGGGGACCCATTGCTTTTGAGAGAGGGTGACGCTCCATCCATGATTCGAGAGCAAGGAAGGCCCAACACGAGGAGGGCATGGGTGAGGCCAAGCTCCTCACCCTACTTGCATGGGCATGGAAATGAACACTTTGATAATGGAATTCCCCACACGCTTTCGAAGAATGGCGGCTAATGTTGAAGAACGTGAGTTTAGAACCTTAGGAGACCACCTTTGGGCCTTTCACAATGTGTTCGTTCATCATTACTGAGATGTCAACATGAAATTAATAGCGGATCGAGGGTCATGTGTTGGATTTGGAATATCATGTCCATAATTCTAAGTCAACATACAATCAAATTGTTGAGTCCTAGCTGGGTGTGGAAATTTATGGGTCTTATTACCGCATCGATGGATATGGTCAATGATTTCCCTCTCTATAGAACTCGTAGGCACTCTTCATGTAAGGTCATGCAATCCTCTCCTTGTCACCGCCTACCTCACAACAACTCGATGTCGAACCCGGTGGGCGTGGGTGCTTCCCATGACTTGGGAAGAGGAACTAATTTCTAAGCCAATGGAATTTTCACCCACATCGGTGACTCCAACCAATGATCGAATAAGTTGCATTCTTCCTCCGGTTTCCTAGTGTCTTTCGAGCTTCCTCTACTCGATGACACGAATTCTCTACAAGACATGCCCAATAGTTGAGGAGAATCCACTTGAGCATCATGCGAGATAGCTCGACCTCTAAAGGTACTATGTATGTTCATTACTCATTTCTTGTCACTTGTCATTGCTGCCAACTTCTCTCAATGGCGGGGCCACCTTTCCTCTACCCACGGCTTCTCTATTTAACAACCAACCTCTCATGGTGGCATTATGAATTTATCATGTTTTGGTGCATTTTGGAGAATTGTAAATGTTCATAAGTTTTTCACGGTTTCTCCGCTAATGTCTCCCTACTGCAAAATGGATTAATCTACTTTGAATAACATGTCGAGAGGAGAATGCCTCTTCTATGGCCTTTATCAACATTTTAAACCTTTGGTTAGTTATGATAAATATCTTTTTTTCTCTTTCATATCTTCAACTAGTTACAATTATTTTTGGTGAACCATCAATTTTTTATGTGGTTCAAAGAAGCAAAAAAAATGTTTGTATCCTTATTTTTTAAACCGGGAAAATATCATATTATGATGGAATCATCTATGGCCTATATGTATTAATGACTAGTTAGTCTTTATTGAGAGTTTTCTTTGTGGCTCTCATTTCGGTTTTGAGTCATGAAACTCTCATCTATGTCGGTTGGACCCTCCGTAGTCTCCTTCTTATGCCTGTGCGATGCTTATTGTATTTATCTTTCATTCCTTACAAACATCATATTAATGTTGCAACTTACATGAAAAAAAATGAATTCAATAAATAGTTTCACATCTCATTGGCTTCTATAGAGATTATACCAATTACAAATAATGTTTTTAAAATCTAAAATTTAAAATGTTAACATGGATGGGAAAATCAAATTTCATCTTATGGTGTAAAAATTATAAAAAAATCCATTTTATGGTTCATATCTTGAATGAGCTTGAATTGTCCAATTAACAATAATTATCAATTAATTATTCCATCTTTTATTAGAAATTAATTTTATTTTACATGGAATCAGAAAAAACAATGTCACATTCATTAGGGGAATTTTGAGGTTTAAAATGGGCCTCCTAAGGAAATCATAAAATAATTTGGGAAATAATAAAATAATATTAGATTACATCATCAAATTTAGATGGAAAAAAAAAGAAAAAAAACTACTTTTTCAACTCATATTTCAACTTATCTCCCTCGGGTTTACTCAAATTTCGAGCGGGAACACTTGTTGGATGAAAAATTTTGATTCCTCATCCAAGGAGTACCACATGTTGCATACTTTTGAGGGGACCACTGCAACGAAAAGTGAGAAATACATGAAAAATGTGATTGCAATCATGTTTTTTCATGTATTTATCATTTTTTGTGTAACGAGACCATCAAAAGTATGCAACATAGGAACTCCTTGGATGATGAATTAAATTTTGCATCCAATGAGTAATCCCCACTCTAAAAATTGAGTAAAACCTTAGGAGATAAGTTGAAAATACAAGTTGAAAAAATATTTTTATTATTTATTATTTTTTTAATCTTTTTACTTTTTTATCCCAAAAAATGGTGAATCATCCCCTCATGGTTTATTTCATCATCTTGAATCCTATTGGTTCTTATAAAGTCTATTTTGGTTGTACATTTTCTTAGGAGACCCATTTTAGACCTCAAAAGTTCTCTAATGTGTGCACTAATATCAAACCACATGTTAGGTCAATATATAGGTCAATAAATGAGCCAATAAATGGATTCTCAATTTACTCACTTATACGAGATGATTTCATATATAATTAATTGATTAAAGAATGTGTAGTTATAAAAAATTATGGATTGAAAATTAAATAAACCACATAGAACTCATTATCAAATAATTATAATTTGTTTTGTAAAAAAATTACTTTTACTTACATTGAGATCTTAAAGAATTTCAAATGTTAAATGCATTTAAAAACGTGTATCAATGCATATAACTAAATAAATTCAATAATTAGGTTAATGTATTGTTGGCTTCGATGACATTATCTAAATTACAATTATTTAAAGATTGTGTAGTCATAATAACTTTAGAATATCTAAGAATGATGACAATTTTTATGCTTTTTTGATAGAATGTTCAACAAAAAATATCAAAGAATAAAATGCAGATCAATATCAGGCCCATAATCAAAATTTTATTAATACAAAAATCTAGTTGTCTCTTAAAAAGAGTTGTACCTTTATTTACATTGAGAGTTATTTCAAAATCTACATTTCACACTTGTATGAGTATTAGTACAAATAACTAAATATTCATCAATAAAAAATGACTTTTTGCCTCTACACATCATATAAGATGATTTTAATGACAACACTACTACACATAAGGGGGTTTTAAGACATTATTTGAGAAAATTTTTGGATCAATTGTCTTAACTTGAGACACAAAAAAAACACTCGTGTATTGTCTTTAAGCGGGTGTCTTAAATTATTATCTAAAATTTTTGTCTCTATAAAGGCAATATATAACACAAGAATTATTGTCTCTTAGGAGACAATTTCCATTTTTCTCTCGAGAGAGACAATAATTGGGATTAATCATATTGTCTTTATAGAGACAATAAAAAATTATATTTAAATTGAATACAATATTAATTTTTGTCTCCTTTTTTTTTCAAATGAAAAAAAACTGCATTGGTCTATATAATGTACAGAAACATATACACTTCATAAAATATGAAAAAAATTACATATCATATCCCACCATCATAACTTAAATCAACCTATTTAGCATACTATCAAAATCATCAAACACGGTTTCTTTGTGGAGTATACAAAAAAAATACCCAACAATCCTTATAGTATTGTTATTTTTTATCGCAACTTAAAGGCGGGTTTCAAATATAATTAGTATAATAAAAAAAATATAATCAATTATGAGAAAGAAAGAAAAAAACCTTCTAGATAATTGTTTTATGGAAATCACGTAATATCCTTCATCGACGATAATTACGTATTCCATGTTTAGAGCATCCGCAACCACGTTTTCTTCCATTTATATATGTTGAAATGTGATCACGTTGAATGTCAATATGAGGGAGTGAATGTGTTCAATCCAACCATCAAGTAGTGGAGGGGAAAATGTCATGTTTTTGTTGAGCCCATCTATAATGGTTTTATAGTCTCCATAGATGTGTATATTGTCAATATATCTCTTCTTGACAAACCACAATAGCCCCCATAGTGGCAAAACCTCCGCCCTAGTGTTTTTGCCTACACCAAAAAAACCAATAAATATTGAAATGTGTACTTTTTTGTCGATCTGCAACCATGCCCCACATCCACATGCGCCCAACCTAAGCAACCTTGTCAAAATATTCAGCTTTGTAAGAATCTCGTGGGGAGAATATGTCTAATGGAAAGATCCTTTGTACCTCTTATGGTCGTACTTTGTGTTTCAAGCCATGTAAAAAAATTCAAATAAATCCGAGTTTTGATTCGGATCATAATTATCAAAAAATAATCTTGTTCTTAGCCTTCCATACTTCCCGGAAAAATGTATATCGAAACTGCTTTGCAAACTTGATCCTCTATGTGTCCACCATTTAAGACAATATAAAATAGAATGGAAATGCATGTAAGGTATATTTCATTGAACCATAATGTTTGTACATAATTGTACAATAGTTGGGAATTTAAGGAATAAATGAACATTTGCTTCCATATCATTCATACACGATACACATTGTCCCGTGCCACATTGCCCCCTTCTCGGCGGGTTCTCCCAAATCCGATTTCTATCTTGATAAACAAGCCTGGTGAATAGAATTAGTTTGATGAGTACTTTATACTTCCATACTTCCATACTTTCCATACTTTATATTGTCTTTAGAGACAATATAAAACAATGTATCCGAGAAAAATATTTTAGCATTGAAATAAATCAATATAAAAGTATTTAATTAAAAAATAAACTACAAATATCATTTATTAATTAATTTTAGGGCACGAGTGGAACCAAACCAACAACCTCCTACTTATAAAGCAGAGTGCTCTTCCATTGAGCTAGCACCCTTTAAAGAATTATGTGATGATATAGGCATTGATTTTAAAAAAAATGCTTGACACATAATGCCAAAATATTTATAAAATTTATAATAATGTAGCCCCTATTTTTAACTTAATAAAAAAATAAATCAATGGAATAGCTCAATGTAACACCATAGCATGACCCACACAAAAAACTAATAATACACAATAATATACTAGCAAAATTAATCTAGTCATACAAAAACAAGAGTAACTAGAATTAGCACAAGATGCTAATATATTTCCACATCTATTGAATGGTTTCTATTCAGTTGTGTTTCCACTATAGATCTCTATCTAATTCCTCTTTTTCCACAACATTTTTTAAAAAATTATATGGAAAACAAGTTGTTAATTTACTAACAAATTAATCTAGTCATACAAGAAAAAGTAACTAGAATTAGAACAAGTTGTTAATATATTTGAAAAAATATTGAATGGTTTATATTTAGTGTGTTTCTATCATCGATCTATATCTAGTTCCTCTTTTGCCACATCATTGGTTAAATAATTATATGGAAAAATAGATAAGCAAGGATATTTTCTAGAACTTGGTAAAGCAAGCAAAATTCTTAAAATGGTTATCTTTAAAATCTAGTTGACAAAATACATTAGCAACAATGAGTCTACACAAGTTATATTTCATATTTCATATAAAATCTTTTCACCCAAAATTTGAAATTCCATTTTTAAGGACATCCCTAGATGAAGTATTAATCTTTTATTCATAGGAATTTTGGAGAAGGTTTTAGCCATTTTAATTCATGTTACTGGTGTCCATCTAGTTATATATAAATAAGACAAATGTTCGGAGAGGAGAGAAGCACATCATAGTATTTATTGAAATCTTAAAGCGAGTTTAAGATCAACCCTAGAAAACCAAGAGAGAATGAAGTTAAATGGGGAAACAAAGGAATCTCAATGAGGAGAAGACAAGTGGATGGATACAACTACATGATAATAATGAATATGAGATTAAAGGAAGGTATGGGAAGAACAAACAACAACCATTCATATCTCATGATGGTATCAACTACACTTATTTCGAGTTGCAAGAATAAATGAGGTGGAAAAGATTTTTTTGGAGTATATTAGTATATTAGTTATTGGATGGTTGTAAAACATGCTACAAGTCAATAATATTCACCATCAAGTGAGACTAAGAGGGATAGGGGAGATGACTACCAAATTTTGACACATTTCCTTCACCATAGTATTAGCATGGAATTTTGAAGAATCGTAGATACTAGACTACCTTAATTTTGCATTATGTATTCTTGCGAAACAACATTCAGAATAGAAAAATAACGAGATTAGCCAAATTACCAAGTGGAACATTATGAAAATTTTATCGTGTAGATCATGTCAAACTACGGTTAAACACATATTTTGAAATAAAAATCCTCGTGTGCCACTCCCATACATTTATAAATTATATGCAAGAAAAAAACTTCCATTTTCATATTCTCTCATATGTTGAGGGCACAATACCTGTAGGAAGATAGATAAGCCACCCTATCAAAATATGAATCATCCTTATTATATTTTAGAAATTCTTGAAAATTTGTCCAAAAGTAGAGATTATGCATGTTCACATCCAAATTTGACAATAATAAAATAATAATAATAAAAAAAATCTCATCATAGATTCTATCTAGTTATGGGACTTATGTTACAGGTCAAAATACCTCCTCATCGGCCTCGAGGGGAAGACAAATATGGAAGGAGTACAAAGACCTAAATTAAACCTATTTATGCCGGGGTAACGCCTATCTATAACAACACAAGAGTTTTATAACGCAACTAATCGAGTGAATGGGCCACGTTAGTGGCACAGGGAAATGCTTTGTTTACATTGGAGGGAAGCGTTACCCAGTGTTTTAAGTTTGAATCGAGAAAAGCCCGTGGAGAATGATTTGAATCACCGACTTTCCCTCACAAGAGAGTCGGTTCACAAAAGAAACAACAGAGCACCGAGTTCATTATTGGTCATTGCTATAACAAGAGCTGAACTCCAAAGGAGGCAAAAGAATAGAGATTAAAGAAACATCTAAGTTTTTTCCATTCCAAACTAGTGGAAAGAGAAGGGCAACAATGGCTTTCTCCCTCTCCTATAAGAAGGAGTGCAAGGCTCTTAATTTAAGGTTGAAGGATTGCTAAAGGTTTTGGCATACTTGTGGAATAGAGAATAGTGTTATATTGTGAAGGCCAAGAGTCAAAGAGGTTCCTAGAGAGCTTGTTGACTTGGACTTCTTCACTTGAGAGATAAAAGAGATTGGGGGGACTGAGGAGGGCTTGGTACAACCGATGGTTGTAATCCTCCTTCTTTCAAATCAATAGAGCCGTGTTCGTTTTGTCCATTCAATGCTTAATATTGTCATTATGATTTGAAAATTTACATTGCATGATATGAATGGCTCAAATGTGCGAAATTTAGTAGTTCATTATATATTAACTTGATTGATAGGATATATGTTATGTTAGAAATTACAGGTGCTTTGACTGATTGTAGGACTAAGATTTGGAGCAGGTGAAGAAGGTCTTGTTTCGTTGCCTAGCGCTCTCCAAGGGACTCCAAGATCGTCAAAGAGGTAATTAGCTATCGTATTCCATTCAATTATTTTAATTTAATATGAACATGCTCATGCCATCTTTGTGAACAGCACAACTAATCTTATCTGTACTCTTGTCAGCACTCGGAAAGCCACGAGAGGGATATTCGAAAACAAACAACCCAAGTAGTTTACCCTATAGTAGAATTGGCGACTCACTTTGGGGAGTTTCCCCATAGTTTCCGGATTATTTCTTCCCTCCTCTCTTCTTTCCTCTATTCACAGACCTTTCCGACCATTTTTTATGCCCATTAGACATATCAAATCGCTCGTAGAGTTCAATCCTGTTTTTGTTTGACCAATCGAAGAACTTTTCCCACAGCTAACGCTACCTCTCGTAGGTTTTCCAGTGCATTATAACATCTGTCTCTACCTAAATACGGTGCATTATTCATCATCTTGACTCACTGAAACTGAGCGTTACTCAACCAAAACCTTGTTGTTCACTATTGTGATGGTGTTTTAGTTGCAGAGTTTTTTGGCCATCAATACCTTTTTCTTTGATTGAATCCACTGTGCTTGTATGCTAAGTTGGAATTTCTATTTGTTTCTCTTGTTTGAAAAAGTCGAGTGTCCAAAGAATTTACTTTTTAAGAGAATAATTCTTTACGTATCTATTTGAATTTATTCTGAAATTTTCAGTTCATGATACATGTTTAAAAGAGGTAGATAGAAGTCTGAATCTTTAAAATTTGAAGCTGAGCTATTTGAATGTTAGTGCATGGATGTTGAAAAGAAACCTCTCCCTGTAGAAAACACTCTTCATCAAATTTAATATCTAGAGCATGTTTTGCATGGTTTCTTGAGTCGAGTCTCATCACATTTCATATGTCCACTCCCCCTCCGCAAGACTAATAATCAAGTAAACTAAGAATAAATCGATAATAAAATCAATCAACTCTTTTTTGAACTCACACAAATAGTAGTTCGAAAGCTAGGATCTTGGGTTAAGAGCGGTGAAAAAACTGCCCAAGATCTCGAAACTTGAAACTAGAGTCATTAACGAGCGAAATCCTATCGCACTCATATTATCGGGACCGTTCCTTTACTGGAGCTCGGCGCGAGACAAGACTTCGGTGCACAAGAAGGTAGCTCTACTGTCGGCGCATCTCTGTGGTGTGTTATATATTGGGGGTTCCCCTTAGGGGATGTCGAAACTAGATCGGGGATCTAGGTATTCGCCCATATAGCTCTGCTTGTCCTTGACAGTGGACCCCCACTGATGATGTCTATGATTTGAGGTATCTTTAGTGGCCATAATTTTTAGGGGACTTACACAAGGTGAGTGGGACGGAGCGTCCTGGTGCATGAAAACAGATGGACCCAATCGTCTTCTGTCTTTAGGAGGGTACTCGTCTTCACGAGAGTGCTTACACCTATCGTCGAGGTTCGGGAGAAGCTCTAGAGTGATCTGTAACTATACTTTCGACCAAACCTCTCTGTATACTATTGTGATATTGGATTTCATCACTAGCGAACAGTAGTACTCGGACATGGCACCCTATTCTAGTTTCTTGCTTTGATTGATTTTAGAGAGTCTTTTTTCTTTTTTTTTAGGTGTGTGGTTGTTGTCCATGAGACTTTATAATACATCACAATTTATTAAAATTTGTTAAAAATAAGCGAGGTCACCGTGGCGTCCCCCGAGCCATGCCGTCTATCTAGACGACGGCAAGGTCTACCTCCTCTAACTATTGAGGAAGAACCGAACCTTGGTGACCCCTGTGCCTTCTACGCATGGAAAATTTTAGGGGCTAATATTCGCGAGTGGGCTAATTTTCCATGGTTTTTCCAAAAAAAAGATTCATCAATTTCTATTTTTTTATAAAAATGATTAGCCCAAATTTTACAATATAAAATTATTTCACCTTAAAAATCACCAAAGTTAAATAGAAAATATATATAATATCATTATAAATTTGAATAATTTTACAAATACATCAATAAACATTTTATATTTTTTTCATATTAGGGACTATCGAGATTCAGCAATATTTTAAACTTCAAGATAATTTTCCATCCTTAAAATTATCCTTGCTTCTACGGAAGAGCGGTATCCACCGACCTAATCTTGATTATCACATAGCCTCATATCATCCGGAATTTCTGGAGGACCCTTTCATTGAAGGGGTTGTATCTCATTACAATCCTTCGCTCACTGATCCATTGGGGCCTGTGATAATTCAGATTCCACCACGCCAATATATGTCTTCGGCCGCACCAACACCCATTTCACCACCAGCATCTACTAGGTCGATGCCAATGGCAACCATCCTAGGTTCGCCACCATCCTCCCCACCGGTTGTCAGTTCTATGCCATCACTGGGTAACTCCAGTAGTCAACATATACCTATTCCCAACCCTATGGTCATCACAACTGTCAGTAGCTTACCGAATCCTTCGGCATCTACTTCTACCGTGACCACGTTGGGACCCACGGTAGCTCCTCCCACGAGTATGACTACTTCGGTACCTTTTAGCAACCCTTTCGGTTGGAACCCTCTGCTGAGTTCAAACCCCTTGGCCTCTATGCCAGGGGGCAGTGTCACCAGCATGCAGGTAGCAGGGAACATTTCACTTCCTCTGCAATCCTTAGGACAAATAGGACAACCTATTGTTAATACTCTTCCTTTAAGTGGTTCAAATATAGGTGTAGGGTCTATGCCGTTGCCAAACTATGCAAGTAGTAGCATGCCTCCGGGAAACTCTATTGCATCCATTTGGACTAACCAACCCCAACCTACATCTGGAATGGGAGGGCACTTTTATACTGGGGGCAACCAACAGTTCGCCCCGCAATACAACATGCCCTATGGACAGCAACCGTATGTCCCTACTCCTCCGCCTATAGGAAGTTTTTACCAAAGTCCTACTTATCCTCCTGGTAACACATTGATGGGTGGACCCTATGGTCTAAATAGTCAGCCCATACTGCCTTGGTTAGATTCGGGGGAAAATCCACAATTGCCATTCTTGGCAGCTTTGGACATCCCCGATATCCATAAACTGACTAATGATCCCATCAATCACAACTCGCTTTGGCCTCCAGTGCCGCATAAGATTCCTTCCGACATCCCGAAGTTCGACGGGACACAAGGGGACGAACCAGCCGCACACATCACTACCTTTCACCTATGGTCTATATCCAATTCCATGGTAGATGATAGTGTCCGACTTCGACTGTTTCCCCGCACACTTACAGGCAATGCTGCCAAGTGGTACATTGAATTACCACGCGCCACCATCAATACGTTTGGTGCTTTAGCAATGGAGTTTCTAAAGAACTTCCAACTACCAATTAGATTTGAGACCGGAACATAACTATTAACCTCGCTCCGCCAAGACACCGCCACCCACATCTCCGATCACATTCATGAATGGAGACGTAGGAGGAGGCTAGTCAAAGCGCCAATTCCGGATCATCTCTTAGCCAATTGGTTTTGCAAGTCTCTATTACCCCACATAGCTAAAGACATTGGCCTTTCTGGTGCGGTCACAGAAGATCAATGCATCCGTCGTGCCCAGCATTTAGATTTAATCTATTTGCAATCTAGCACGCTGTATGATTTGCTCCCCCATGGCCCCGGCAACCCAAACCCTCCGGCTATTCAGAAAACTGGAGCTCATGCCGATGGTCTCGTTGGCACGATATCTGGCGTAGCCACAAAGCAGTCTCAAGGGCAAGCCTCCCAGCCATCTTTGGCTACCACCGCCCCTCACCAAACGACTACTCTTCCCACCGCTGAGGTAAATACGGTGCAAACCTCACAAAAACCTAGCGGGAAAAATAAGAAGAACAAGAAAAAGTCATCTTCTTCAAAAGAGTAGTCAGATAATCAGAATAACACTAATCAGAAAAATGTTGCCAAAAATGACAAAGGGAAGAATAAACCCATGAAATTTCCTTGCAAAATCTGTGCGGAGGACCACTTGACATACAAATGTCCTCGGCTGCAGGAATGCACCGATTTTATTGCTAACAAGGATTCTGGGTGAACACCTGCCGTTCTTCATAATCCTTTCCCTAATCAACAACAGCAACATCAACACATGGTTGAAAATCCGCCACAACCCCATCAACGGGGCAATGATGGTTCATATCCTTCCGGCGAAGGACCATCTGCCATTTATGGCATTGAGAGTGTTGACCTTCAAACTCGAGCTAAGCTTTATGGAAACCCTACCATAGATGCTCAAGAACCTGGTACTAGTTCAAATCCACTGCCGCCAAACGATTTGCATATCGAACGGCCTACTGCTGACCCTGTGATTCGTCCCCCCAAAGGGACACTTCGACGCACGACTCATAACACCTCTGCATGTGCAGCCCAAAACTACAACATTGTAGAAGATTTGGCGCAGGCACCATTAGCTATGTCTGCTGTCGAAGTATTACAAACCTGTCCAGCACAAAGGAAAGCATTGCTTTCGACCATTGGTGGAATAGACCCCTAGGATTCCATGCTAGCTATCTTTGATATGGAAAAGGCTAAACCTCGCCTCTCACACCAACTCGCATTCCAGGTGCAGGTTGTGTCGAAAGGGAGACCAATCCATCGCACTGTCATAGACGAAGGTGCTTCGACCTACGTTATGTCACAAGCTTGCTGGCTCAATTTAGGTTCTCCTACCCTCACCCCGCCATCGAATTCCCTCAAAGCTTTCGATGGCCACACTTTCCTCCCAAAAGGATACCTTGCTAGCTTTCCCATCACTCTGAGTGGGAAAATGGTAAACGTGGACGTTGAAGTCATAGAGCGCCATCTAGACTATAATATATTGCTTGGTCGCAGTTGGTTTTATGCCATGACTGCCATTGTGTCTTTGGTCTTCCGACTCATCCTATTTCCATTGGATGGGAAAATAGTCACAGTGGATCAACTATCCTTCTGCACCCCTGATTATGCCACGTTACCAAGTAGCACTCTACCCCTAATAGGAGGCTTTCCTGACTCTTACGTCAGTATCGATATCGGTCTTCTGAAGGCATCTTCCCTACTGGGTTGTTTTCCTCTCCCGCCGCCATTGATCCCAAACATAGTTGCAATGATATCCACCACTTTGGATGGCTTTATCGACCCATGGATCATTCCAGCACCTTCAGACATTGATTCCTACGAAGATCAGATGCCGCTCTCACCAGCCGAGTTGGCTTACCAAGCCATCCAAACCGCATCTGAACCCTCCACTACTATGGTTTCGACCGAAGGTACAAACCTCCCTCCCATCACTGTTCTCTCTAAGGATCTCCTCAATGAAGTCTTGCCTACAGACGAAGCTATTCGAGAGATCATGTCTCTAGAAGAACGACCTTGGGGAGAGTTTCACCATCGCGCTTCGATGATTGACTCGGAGGCGATAAAAACAAATCCCATCCTTTGACCAACCTGAGATGGTTCCCTCTGCTTATACGACTGTTCAAACTATCGATTCAGAAGGGAACATGGGTAATCTTTCTAAGACAATGCTCATTGATATCTCGGTCAAAACGGGTATCGTGGAAAATATTCAGATTGGAGAAGCTTGCAATCCTGAGGAAATTGCGCACTTCACATCCATTTTCAAAGAATTCCGTGATGTGTTTGCTTGGTCTCATAAGAAAATTCCCGACATAGATAATTCTATTAACGAGAAAGAGATCAAGAAATTTCGAGCATTCTTTTTATGGTATTTTTCTTGCTCGTTAATCCGAAAAACCTCGAGTTCTCTTCTTCGAGCTCGTTAAACTTACACGAAGTTGGCATCGAGCGTTCTTTTTGGTATTTTCTTGCTCGTTAATTCGAAAAACCTAGAGTTTTCTTCTTCAGGCTCGTTAAAACTATGGAGAAGTACTGAGCATTCTTTTTAGGAATCTTTTTCTCGCTCATAAAACCGAAAAAATCCCGAGTCACCTTTGTCAGGCTCGTTAAACTATTGAGACAAAGAACAACGAGCCATTCTTTTCCTCTTTTTCAAATCTCTTTAAACAGAAAAAGTAAATCGATTTTTCTCCGCGTGACTCATTAAAATTTCACGGACGTACCGAGTTTTTCTTTGTTGGACTCGTTAAAATTTCACGGACGTACCGAGTTTTTCTTTGTTGGACTCGTTAAAATTTCACAAAGAATTTTGAGTTTACTTCATCTCCTCGTAGTCATAACAAAATGAGGTAGACATCCATTGAACATAGATTTCTGACTTTTCCAGATTCGATGGACTAACTTATGGAAAATGAACTGTTTCGGGCTTACTATTATCCCTTTGCCGTGCCCGGTTATCAAGACATGACAAAGGTACCCCAATGGAGTCGTCTTTTACGACATTTTTCAGACTCTCTAAACATGAAAAATTCACCGAGTTTACTCGTCTGGACTCGTTAAACCTAATCAGACAGGACATGGAGTTGTCTTTTATGACATTTTTCAGACTCTCTAAACATGAAAAATTCACCGAGTTTACTCATCTGGACTCGTTAAACCTAATCAGATGGGGCACAGAGTTGTCTTTCCTGACATTTTTCAGACTCTCTAAACATGAAAAATTCACCGAGTTTACTCATCTAGACTTGTTAAACCTAATCAGATGGGGCACAGAGTTGTCTTTCCTGACATTTTTCAGACTCTCTAAACATGAAAAATTCACCGATTTTACTCGTCTGGACTCGTTAAACTTAATCAGACGGGGAAAAATTTGGACAAAATGGATACTACCTTTGTTACATTTCCAAAAAAGGTCGATTTGGCAGCAAAATTCTTGAACATGGCACTTCCCAGAAAACTCTTTCGCAGTTAGCCAAACCCTACCATCTATGAGTATTAGCCTTCATTTCCCAGTGTCCCTGCACCGGTAAAATCCTAACACACTCTTTGGTGTTCATCACGCTTCAGCTGCCTAGTACCTTGCTAGAGTGCCTTCTATTGTTCAAGTAGATCTCACTATCTACTACTCCTGTTATCAACCAAACCGCTCATTATGCCAGAAATTATTTGTCGTCTGACGTTCCCATTTACTCTTCATTATCTCAATCATAAACAAAATCAGTTGGTTTCCATTTCATGTTGACTAATGTAGGACGCCTCAGTGCCTACCTTTTGACAGATGTCTTCCTATCGACTTCAACATCTTATCTAGGAAGTGGATCCAGAAACCCATCAGTACCCAGATACTTGCAGACATCAGTGGCAGGTAGTCTTGTGTTTGATCAGGGGTCTTCATCATTGGCTCCTGGTCGAATGATTCTATGAGTGTTCGACTTCAACTCATTTTATTCACACTCGCTAGATTGTACTGTGCATCTTAGGGACCATCATCATTATCGGTGGCCACCTTTGCGTCTGTTAACAATTTTCATTATCGACTGGTAATCAGACGATTTCTCACATGTTCGACGACAACTCATTCATTCACATGTTGAGGAATATGCAGTTTAAGTGAATCGGCGGTCAAGACCTTGGGGCAAAGGCTACATCATTAAAGTTGTGTTTCCTTCCCCAAGTTGCGATATTGTTTATGGAGACAGCTTCTTCAGCCTGATCCTGTTATGACAGACACTTCCACATTGTGCCTATCGGTGGACAGATTCTTCATATCTCTATTCTAGAGAAATCATGTTGTTTAAGCTACTGAGCATGGGATATGCCCGACTCAAGGCAGTACTATATTTTCTTACATATGTTGTTGTTTCAGGTTTTCCTTAGTCTTTCAATATCTTTATCTCTACACAAATTATAAAGTATTTCGGCCATCGTCTTCATCTCTGACCTCACACTTTAGGGGGCATCTGTTACAGGTCAAAATACCTCCTCATCAGCTCAGAGGGGAAGACAAATATGGAGGGAGTACAAAGACCTAAATTAAACCTATTTTTGTTAGGGTAACGCCTATCTATAACAACACAAGAGCGTTATAACACAACTAATCAGTGAATGGGCCGCGTTAGTGGCTAGGGAAACACTCTGTTTACACTGGAGGGAAGCGTTACCCGTGTTTTAAGTTTGAATCGGGAAAATCCTGCAGAGAATGATTTGAATCTCCGACTTTCCCTCACAAGAGAGTCAGTTCACAAAAGAAACAACAGAGCACCAGTTCATTATTGGTAATTGCTATAACAAGACTGAACTCCAAAGGAGGCAAAAGCATAGAGATTAAAGAAACATCTAAGTTTTTTCCATTCCAAACTAGTGGAAAGAGAAGGGAAACAATGGCTTTCTCCCTCTCCTATAAGAAGGAGCTGAAGGCTCTTAATTTAAGGTCGAAGGATTGCTAAAGGTTTTGGCATACTTGTGGAATAGAGAATAGTGTTATATTTTGAAGGCCAAGATTCAAAGAGGTTCCTAGAGAGCTTGTTGACTTGGACTTCTTCACTTGAGAGATAAAAGAGATTGGGGGACTGAGGAGGGCTTCGTACAACCGATGGTTGTCATCCTCCTTCTTTCAAATCAATAGAACTGTGTTCGTTTTTTCCATTCAATGCTTAATATTGTCATTATCATTTGAACATTTACATTGCATGATATGAATGGCTCTGATGTGCAGAATTTAGTAGTTCATTATATATTAACTTGATTGATAGCATATGTGTTATGTTAGAAATTACATGGGTGCTTTGACTGATTGCAGGACTAATATTTGGAGCCGGTGAAGAAGGAATCTTGTTTCGCTGCCTAGCACTCTCCAAGGGACTCCAAGATCGTCAAAGAGGTAATTCTCTATCGTATTCCATTCAGTTATTTTAATTTAATATGAACATGCTCATGCCATCTTTTTGAATAGCACAGCTAATTTTACTGTCTGCCTCAGGCACCGGAAAGCCCTGAGAGGGATATTCGAAAACCAACAGCCCAAGCATTTTACCCTATAGCAACTTACTCAAAGAGCCTCGAAGTATATCTATATAACTTCATAGACTAAAGTATTTGTCCATGATTTTCATTCTCAAGATTGGAAGACTCCAACAATGAAGCAACTTGAATACATTATAAAGTTGTTTCAATGTAAAGGTTTGTGATATCACGTTCACCATCTCCTATAGCATGTAACATCTATTTCCAACACAATTACACTCCTCAAACAGTTAATATTTTAAAGAAATTTCATGAAATTACAAAGAAGTCCTTAGGATAAGTGTACATGGAGTGATAAGGGTAATTAACATCAATCAAACCTTCAATTGTTTTGCAATGTGTTTCAAATTATTGGCCTCTTTTAATGCAATATTTCATGCAACTTACCCAAGTTCTCTCCTAACAGGACTTGCAGCAGTTTCATCCCTTCCCACAACTATAATAGTTGTAAGATACTTTGCATTGTGGATCACTGCTCCATGCAAGTTATTGAATTTTCTTGATTCTTTATTTTTTGACAAATCACCATTAGATCCATCAATTGCTAATCCGAACTTAGTCGGTTTAAGACAATGTTCTATGTCAATAGTCATATTTTTATTACAGACTAGTTTAGTGGCGATAATATTGTATATCTACATGGAATATGCCCAAATTATTAATGTATTCACTAATGTTCTATGTCAATAGTCATATTTTCATTATAGACTAGTTTAGTGGGGATAATATTGTATATCTACATGGAATATGCCCAAATTATTAATGTATTCACTAATGTCTTCCATGTTGATCCATCAAAGTTTATGTTTCACAAAATATAAAAAATGGTCTAACAAAAGCAGGCTCACTAGAAAAGTCAACAGAGCAAAAGAAATTGAAATTCATATTTTACAGCACATGGGATTTTCCATGAATTAGATTAAAGTTGCATTGCAGAATTATGAACCTCCAACATGTTTCTTCTATTACCTTTATAGAAATAAAACACCATCCCAATTATTTGCAATCTCAACCAAGGATATTTCAATTGCCTTGCAATATTTAGACACTACACATTGATATGTAAAGTATATAGTTCAATAATAAATCCACGCTTCAAGACTTTATTGTTCCAATTAATTTTAAATCCATAAATTCAAATTTTAAACCCATAAATTAACACTAAAGTCATATAAAAAAGTAATACCAATTCTTTAAATATCAATGAAAGAAATAAAAGACTCAATTATAAAACATCAGAGCTGAAAAAAAAAACATAAAACAAAAAGTAAAAGATAGCATGTCTTGGGAATTTTAATGCACCCAACTGGTCCTTGTGTTCCTTGTTCAACTGGCTCGATCGCTTTCAGAAAATAATGTAGCATGAAACACCAAAAAATAGAACTCGGGAGACTGTCCAATTTGGTTAACAATGTTAAGTCCACTTAGTGAATCCATATCATATGGCGCATGGTAATTTTATTCTAGTTTCGAGGTCATATTAATTGAAAGGAAGACACAAAATATCACCTTACAATCACTAATAAGGTTAACTACACCCTAGCCAATGGTGAAAAGGGAAATCCTACAAACCTTCCATTTTCATTTAGGTTGAAAATTTTGTTGAGGAAGACATTTCCTTTATTCCAAGGCATTCCAGATAAGGATAAGGTAATAAGATAATTTTGTTAATGTCCAGAAATAAGAAAGTAATAGGCCAATTGGACAAGAGAGTGGCTCATAAATAGTGCAAGTGTCTAGAACATTCCAAGATCTAAAGTGTTATAAAAATACAACAAATATGAATTACTATAAAATAAGGAAATGGGACAAATCTAGGAGAAACCTAAGAGCCACAATAAACCCATAAGTGAAAATAAAGTAGAGGAAGAGGAGGGAAAAGAGGCATCACCATCATCGTCAATGAAGAATAAAGTATTCAAATTTTATCATTAAAAAAAAAAAAAAATCTCATTATACTATGTCATCTAATTAGTATATCAATTGTTAGATAACTTGTATTTCAAAAGCTAAACCATTCTATATTAACTAAACCTATCTTAGGTTTTCAATGTTTTCCTCTAACCTGTTCCAGTATAAAACCCTTTCCAAAACAAATCATAGAGATTGCGGATTTATTTCTAGACTAAACTCATATAAAGATAAAATCCTTCCACCAAATTCCATGTACTTGAGTGTCAGTCTCTATCAACATATTCTCATTATGTACTCGGAAAAATGTTCTAACTCTTGACATCTTTGAAACATATAATCATGTAGGTATCTATATATAAAACTACTACATTGCTGAAGGTTTTACCAAGATCGTAACTATGAAATGAGGTTTATAATGACATAGCACATTATATGATGACATGCTAATATCTTTGAACCTCGTCATTATCTCTATTTATTTATTTTAATAAGAAATTGTACTTGAAAATAACAACCTGCTAACACTGCACAGGTGTAGTTCCCTAAACAAAAATAAGAACTAGAGAACATGTTATATGAAAAAATGAAAATAGACCACAAATCTAGGAGGCCCTTCAGTAGTTCACTAGGGATCTTCAGATGGAGTTATAAATCATTGTGATGTCAAGTAAAATATTCATCAAAAGAAAAAAGGATGATAATTGAAATTCTGGAACATAAAGCCTAAGAAATATTGATCCACATAACATACATGCTCAATTTGTCAAGATCGGGGATGTTGTTGATCGCATCTATATCAAATGCATGATGAACAATATTTGTAGAAGAAATTATGGTAGAACTTTCAATGTTGTTCGTCACAATTTTATGTTGTATTATGGGGTTAGGAGGAAGATCCTGATGCAAACATTTTAGGGTCCCCTTTAGGAGCTTTAGTTTTCTATATATCATGATACTTCGACCACTATAAGACTTTGAAATCACATCATATGGTGCTGTGTACATGTCGTGCATGTGGTGTTGTGTACATGTCATGCATGTGATGTTGTGTACATGTGGTGTTTTTTACATGTCGTGCATGTGGTGTTGTGTACATATGGTGTTGGGTATATGTTGTGCAGGTGATGTTCTGTACATGTGGTGTTGTGTACATGTTGTGTAGGTGGTGTTGTGTACAAGTGGTACTATGTACACGTTGTACATGTAGTATTGTTTCACATGTGGCATTGTGTGCATGTTATACATGTTGTTTTGTGTATGTGTTGTACTATGTATGTGCATTGTGTACTCGTGGTATCGTGGCATGTGTATTCATTGTGTTGTAATTTGTGTGTGTATTGTGTTGTGTTGTACACTAGATGTAGGTGTATGTATTGTATTGTGTTGTATAAGGGATGTAGGTGTGTGTGATGTGTCTTACATCAGGTTTAGGTGTATGTGTTTTGTTGTATGTCTCGTGTAGATGTATGTGTTGTATGTCAGGTGTAGGTGCATGTATTGTGTGGTGGTGTATGCCATGTGTGGTTGTATGCATGTGATGCACACTATGTGTATATGTACATGGTTGAAGAGAAGGAACTGGGTGTTTTTCGGGTGTGGAAATTGATGCAGTGTGTGTATGAAAAGGACAAAGTATAAAGGTAGACATTAAGGATCGATTAAAGGATAAGTATCAGTACCTTATTTGAGATTTAATTATGCATGTGATCTATGATTCTAGTTTATGATAATTACATATGATCTATGATTTTGATTATGATGGTTTCGTTTTGAGCTAAGTGGATGTGATATGTTTATACGTGATTATTTCATCAAATAGATATTTTGACTTGTTGTGACAGGAAGTGAACAAAATTGTAAATGTACCTTATTAAAGGGCCACCAATGAGTTATGATGTGAATTCATTTAAATTTATTTTGAATCTAATGGAATTTATGTTCTTGGTACAGGATATCATGAAAATTTTCGGTTAGGTGGTTGAAACTAACTACAAAAATTACCAACAACAAAAAAAAGTAATTAGAACATGCAACCAAATGCTGGTGAAGCACTTCAAAAGCAGGGTCATTGTGGAACACTTGTACCCAATAGTGTCCATTTATTTCCATGAGCATGTTATGACTGGTATGATGGTTTTGAGGTAGGGATATGCCTTGGTTTTTTGACCTTCTGAAGTGAGGAAACCTTGCCAAAGGATGGATTGCCCGAGAAATGGGATGTCGGGGAACTTGGAAGGTGAGTAATTGCATGGAAGGGGGTGGATGAATTTCCCGAGGGAGTGTGTAGCAGAGAAGGGAAGGTATGGGATGGGTTTTTTTTGGGCAATTAGCATTTCCAAATGGAATCAAATGCACATTGGGAGTGTGCTCTGGAATAATAAGTCAGTAATTGTTCATTCAGAGGAAAAGTGGCGCAGGATCGTAACGCTAGACATTAGACATGTGTTTGAATTTGGTAGTGGATTCTGGACTTCCTAGGAAGGAGGTGAATCCTGGTATTACATTTGAGGTTGGAGGTGTGAGCCTCTGCACTCCCTTGTTGCAGATGCAGGCATCGTATACTTTCATTTTCTAGTTTAGAAAATGTGCATATGTGTATATTATTGTAAATACTATATCGAGTTGTATTATGAAGCTCCATAGAAAGTATGATTATATGCTAGTTAAAGAAAATGTGCATAATTATATGTGGTTTTTATTGTAAATACAATAATGAGATATTTTATAAAGCTATAGTAAATGATATGATTTTCATGTTTTTAGCAGGATGTCATTATAAATGTTGTAACAAGTTTTTTATAAATCTCCATGAGCAATATGTTTTGGTTTTCAGAACTTTGCTAGTTATAGGTGTCATTGAAAATTGAGGATGGTGTTCCCTAAGGGGAAGGGTTTTTTAAACACCTAAGGTTAAACATTTATGTAATAAATTTAATGAAGGAAAAATAAGATCGTGGTCATGGGACACATATTCCAAGTTGAATGTTGGGAAAACCATCCTAGTTGGTGTTCATTTGGTTTATTATGGTTAAGGGAAATTGACAAAGGCATTAAAAGGGAAGAGTCATTATTCGGCGTTTATTTATGAAAATTAAGGAAAATAGGAGAAAATGAAGGTGAAAGCTCACAAGTTGCATGTGAGAAAGAAATTGAAGGAAAATGATGGAAAAATGAAGAAATTAGAGGCATCACTGATAAAAGGCTTCTGAGGATCAAATCATGGGATTTTAACATTTTTTGGTGGAGATATTTCTCCATTGTCTCTCTCATATTCTTGGAATCTTAGAGTTTTATTCGAGCACTCTAGCATTAGATCAAGGAAAACAAAGGAAGGACAAAGAAAGAAAAGGGAAGCAAAGTTCAACAAGAAAGATTTGGATTGAGTGACTACAGTGAGATTACTTGCAGGTATCGAGTTTCATGTGTGTTTTTTGTTCTCTTGCTATCATTCGATTGCATTTTTCCAAGTGTGACAATGGTTTTCAGTCTTGCCATTTCCGGATAGCGATGGTGTGACGGAGTTTTTCTTACTTGGTTGAGATAGATTGTTGGATGGTTTTGAAACTAAGTGGGGTGGTCTCAAGAGGAGACATAAGGGCTAGGAATCCTTGGATTGGTGAAGGTTGGATTACAGTAAATCTTGATTGTGTTTGCCCTCTTTAGGCCTAGGAATCCTCGACCAGTGAATGGAGGGATATATGGTAAATCCTAGATGGTGGAGCCTCCTTGGGCCTAGGAATCCTCAACCGATGGATGGTGGGATATACGGTAAATCCTAGAGGTGGAGACAGATAAATTCCTCACGTTTTAGGTGGAGATATCTAGACGCATCCATGCTTGTATAGGCCTAGTGATCCCTGAACTGGTATATGGTGGGATTGTGGTAAAGCCTGGTAGTGTATGTTTCTTGTTTGGCCCTAGGAATCCCTAAGAGGGATTGTGGTAAAGCCTGGTTGTATAGATGAGGGTTGGGGCCTAGGAATCCCTTGTTGGATTACGATAAAGCCTAAGGAAGCCCTCGTTGTTTTTTTGTAAGTCCCACATTCATGCTTGGAATATGGAACATGTGTGATTAGCTGAAAGAAAGATTTGGTTCAGCCCAATATATGGTCGGGTGGTACATGGAATTCCTTGGCTTAGTTGGATTTTGCATATGTTAATAAGAGTTATTTTCCACTTGTGTATTATGTGTAAATATTATTTTTATTATGTGATTATAATGGTTTTTCTATTAGTGTCGATATCTTGGTTTAATGTTGGTTATAAACATGGTTTATGACTAATTTGAGTTATGGATCTCATCATGTTTTGATTAGTAAATGAGTGTATGACATAATAGATGATCTTGAAACTATCATGAGAGGGCATCAATCTTTCTTGGCGATTCTCAGATAAGTATGAAGTCCCTATGCTCTAATATGTTGTTATAACATGTAGATTACATGATCATGATGTTTTTGACGAAATTTATATCATGGATAGGTCTTTTCGTGTCAAGTCCTTGTTCAAGTTTTTCGTTAGATGTCTTCTCATCATGTTATTTATCATTTCCAGGAGTTTCACAAAGTTTTGGGTAGTGACCTAAAGTCTAGCCCTGAAAAGGTCGGACATATTTCGCAGTATCAGACATAGAACTCGTGGAAAATGATTGTAATCAAACCCTTGTAGTGGTCATGCATGCAACTAGAGGCCTATAGTCGCATGGATGCAAGCTTGTACACACAACTCAGAGTCCAGATAAGTGAAAAGGCATGTTAACTCAATGTTTTGACACCTAGAAGGGTGGTTTAGTCCTTGGGGGTCTTGCAACACCTAAGGAAGGCCAGCAACATTTTGTTTTTTCCATTATAATGGTTTTTCTATCAGTGTCGATATCTTGGTTTAATGTTGGTTATAAACATGGTTTATGACTAACTTGAGTTATGGATCTCATCA
Source organism: Pinus albicaulis (assembly GCA_034641835.2). Lineage (NCBI taxonomy): Eukaryota > Viridiplantae > Streptophyta > Pinopsida > Pinales > Pinaceae > Pinus > Pinus albicaulis. Next base: position 1,974,561,355 of record CM076578.1, read on the forward strand.
TGTTTTGATTATTAAATGAGTGTATGACATAATAGATGATCTTGAAACTATCATGAGAGGGCATCAAGCCTTCTTGGCGATTCTCAGATAAGTATGAAGTCCCTATGCTCTAATATGTTGTTACAACTTGTAGATTACATGATCACGAGGTGTTTGACGAAATTTATATCATGGCTAGGCCTTTTCGTGTCAAGTCCTTGTTCTAAGTTTTTCATTAGATGTCTTCTCATCATGTTATTTGTCAATTCCAAAAGTTTCATGAAGTTCTGGGTAGTGACCTAAAGTGTAGCCCTAAAAAGGTGGCACATATTTCGCAGTATCAAACACAGAACTGGTGGAAAATGATTGTAATCAAACCCTTGTAGTGGTCATACATGCAACTAGAGGCCTACAGTCACATGGATGCAAGCTTGTACACACAACGCAGAGTCTAGATAAGTGAAAAGGCATGTTAACTCAGGGTTTGGACACCTAGAAGGGTGGTTTATTCCTTGGGGGTCTTGCAACACCTGAGGAAGGCCAGTAACGTTTTTTTTTGTCCATTCCACTTCCTAAGGTGATCTAGTAGGTTTAATCATATCATAGTATTGCTTCATCACATATTTACCGCGATGGATCGCTAAACTTAGGTAAGAGTGGGAGGAGGGTGTTACACGTGAAATAAAGAGCTAGTATTAGGCCTGTAATTAAGGATGGGGAACCAATGGTTCTCCACCCAATCCTTTATTTGATACTTGTTCATGCTCATATATTCCCACCTTTGGATGAGGGCACATTGTTCCAACCCAACAACCTGATCCCAAAACACGTCGACCCAAAAAACCAAGTTTTTGATATTCTCTACAAACCGAATTTACTTGTTCTCTAAATGAAGTTTCATCGTATGTGTATATAAAAAAACAAGAGAATGTTTCACATGAAAACCAAAATCAAATACCTTATCAGAATCGAAACATCTAATGGGATGAAATTCGGAGGCCAAAAGATCTGAGAAATGTCTAGCGAGTTGTTTAGCCTCAACTATATCCCAAATGAAATCATCATCGTATGGGGAACGTTGAATTTGTATCATAGTTACCAAGTTCAAGTTCGGATTTGAATTCAAATTCAATTTGATAAGGAAAAAAATTCCACTACCTAAAATTTAGTACAAAAAAATTTCGTGAGTACACACTTTATAACTACTAAAAAAATGTTATTTTTTCCAAAATATTAGAAAATTTTGCTATGTTTTAAGCTCATTGCCCTTGGATAGATTATTTTCTCTCTTTAATGTGCAACTTGAAACATTAGGTTAAGTGTATAGAGTTTTTGTTTATGTATCTAATATTGTATAAATCTGTCTACACTTAACACAACAGTTGTATCTTTCCAGGTAAATGAACAACCTTGGCCTAAAATCAAACTTACCTATTATTCCAAATGACACCATTGATTCTCTCATATTAACAAATGAAAGGAGCAATTTTTATTATTAAATATAAAATATTTTGGTTTTTTATTCCAATAATAAGTTATTTAACATTGAAACAAATATATTTTCATATAAATTGATAAAATTATTTAAATTAAAAAATAAAAACATACATTCCATATGCTCATATAAACTAGCACAATCACATTAATAAATGTGGCTCATAAACGACTATAGACCTATATCAACCACATTTATTATTAATAATTCTTAATAATAAATAATAATTGTTGATAATTATTAATTATAATTTTTTTTAGAATTCAGGTTTATGTGATCCATCTTAAATTTCGAACCAATCAGTGTGCTTCATCATTTGGACTAGGTGAGATATCAGATCGAGACATTGAGTTTAAATAGATGTAGAGATGGCTAAATTAGCTCTTGGAATAACGACTAGTTTGACTCCGAAGGGAATAAATAAAATGATTAATTTTATTCAAATTATAATTTTTTAAAATTATTTTTATTTATTTTTTAATATTTAAATTAAAAAAAATTGGTGAATTTTTATAATAACTTTGGATTAAATTTTTATAATATTAAATAATAATTTTTGGGATTATGTTAATGTGATTTTAGATTTTAAAATATGCTTTTTTAGAAGATGGGGTGAAAAATAATGAAAGAAATAATTTAAGAATTGATAATCAACGAATGAACGAAAAAACTAAGGCAAAAAATGAAGGCAGGAAGGGGCGCAAAACAACAACAATTAGGAATATAACGCGGGATCCAGTACCTACTAATATTCCAGCCATCATCTCTATTGCCAATAACGAGTCTTTTCTCAATCTCTAAGGCCTCCCTTAACTTATGATGATGAAAATGATTGATCTTAGCAATAACCTTAGCCTCTTCGATGAAAATATGATGGTTAGTATTTTCTACATGTTCAGCTAAGGCAAAGGAACAAGATCTTCCATGCTTAATGTCGGAAACATGCTCGCAAATCCTTTGATTTATAGACCGACCAAATTCACCAATATAAGGTGTCCCACAAGAGCATGGAATTACGTAGACACCTTTTCCATCCCTAGGGCTTACCGAATCTTTAGCAAATTTGAGTGAGCTATGAAATAGTGTTAAGGGGTTTGAATCACGAAGAAACCTTATGCTTCTTAAGGATCCTAGCTATCCTATCAATGGTTCCATGAATGAAAGGAAGGCGCACACTGCAGGACCATTCACTAGGATCTTTTTTATTTTTAATTATAGTACTTTTTTCTGCTTTAAGAAAAGCTCTAAGGCCCTGGGTCTTTTCTCTGTCAAGGTGGGACTCATGAGAGATTCTCAATGCCCTAGTGGCTAAGGTGTTGAGGATGCCTAATTTTTGAGCAGGGAAATGGTGCGAACTAGCGTGAAGATATCGCTCAGTATGAGTTTTCTTTCGAAAAACTTGAAGGGAGAAAGAATCATCAACCTTTCTTCAAATAAGAATTTCGAGGAAATGAAGGCTACCATCAACCTCATATTCCATGGTGAATTTTATGGAGCAAGATTGACTAATAAGATGAAGGAAAAAGAGATCTAACTTTTCCTTGCCATGAGGCAAGACGACACAAGTGTTATCTACAAACCTTTTCCAAAGCTTTTATTGGAACAAAATTGAAGGAAAAACCTTGAATTCAAAGTCCTCCAAAAAAAAATTAACAACCAGATGAATTTCGAAGCTTGGATATAATAGCCAAATTGTACTGAAAATTTTGAATTCTTTAACCAATTAAATGTATTAATAACCAAATTGTGAGAATTTGGATTTCTTTAGCCAAATTCAACTGAATTTGGTAGCTATGCTTTGCATGTCTAAGCCCAAGCCACCTAGCTCTATCCTTTGCGTACTGCAAGAACCCATAATCAATGCTCTCTAAAATGAGGTACCCGTTGCATCCAACAAAATTATTCACGGCAGGATTCGGACGGAAAAATGCACCAATAAGCCACAGAAAATGCGAAAGAAACTATAGGAAGGCTGAAAAATCTCAAAAGGACACGAAGATTAAAAGACAACTAAAACCTTATAGGTTAATAACCCATTACCTTTGGTATGTACTAGAGATATTAGAATTAAAGACATTTATGTAATACCCACCATAAACAAGTAATATACTAAATGTCCGCACAATGACCAATTGTAAAACCAGATAACGGATCATCTCCAGGAAATGAAATCAGGCAAAACCAAACATGGCAATTGCACCACAACAAAGCCTGAATTCCAGACTTTGGCAAGGATCTTCCCTCTTTTTCTCTACTGAATGCCGCTACTACTTTTTTTGGAATGGGGGGTCAGGTACCAATATGAGGGTTGAGGGTTTGGCACTTTGGGGGCTTTTATGGATCGCCAGTCAACTGTCTTTGGATAAGATATGGATTTTTGGGGACTCCAAAGTCCTGATTGATCATATGAATAGTAAAGCACAAATCAAAGCAGGATGACTAGGTCTTTGGATGGCGAGAATCAATAATTTGAAGACCAATTTCACCTCCATCTCTTAACATTATGTTTATCAGGAGATGAATACGGTTGCAGATCGACTGTCTAAGGAAGGGCTCAGCTGCAGACCTGACATTATGCAGTATCAATATTACAGGAGGGATGGCAGCATTGTTACCAGATATGTAAACCATCCATGAGACTGCGTCCTCTATGTCTGCTGGAGGCTAATGTTCCTGTTCTAATTTACTTTTTTTTTTTAAAATAGACATAACTTACAAAATATTAGTTTCTGATCTTTCAAGATAGTTTTTTATGACAATGCTGATTGTTTCTAGCAGGAACAACAATTTTTCTGACTCTGAGGGATCACTGGTAGTTTTTGTTAAGGTCAAGTATGTTTTCTGGGTAGTAAGTCTGCATAAATAGGAAGCTTATGTAATGAACAAGCATGTTAAGGATCAAAGTTTTAAATGCTGTTTCTGGTACACTATATAAACCAGAGTATTTTTCGTGTTGAAAAAAGGATTATCTCAAGTTCCATTCAATCCGATCTTCATTATAACAAAATATGATATTATGCTATATACTGCAAACCTTCAGTCCTCAAAATAAAAAAAGGCCTAAATTCTAGAGGTGTTCAGAAATTTTCTGTCTAGACAGACAAACAAAACCCAACAATAAGATTATGTTATGAAGGCAATGTTTCTGAAATATGATATGCACCCAAAAAAAACAAATGGCCATTCTCATTCCATAATGCCAGAAAATGAATGAGGATGTCGTCGGACCAAGAAAGGGAGAAACGATAAAAAAAACTTTGTATACTGTGGTTACAATTTGGTAGGAATGGAAAGATTGTTTTTTTTTTTTTTAATTTGGTTTTTATTTTTATTTTTTTCAAAAAAAATGACCAAGGTAGAGTTTAAATCATTTTAAAGTAGAAATAGATATAGCACCATCAAAACCAAATAAGCAATCAAAATCTTTATATTTTTTCAAAAATTTCTGACAAATTATTTCAAAATCTTCACAAAATTCTATTTTTTCAAAATTGTAGCTTCTTTAGACTACACTTTTTCCTCTTTAGACTACGCCGATAAAAAAAAGTCTCTAAAATACCACTCAGGACTTCTCCATCTCATGTCTTACCGCCACCACCAGACACTAGAGACAACCTAAGCAAGTACTACCAAAATCTAATGACCACTGTCAAACCAATCTGACTCTGTTTAATGCCAGAATATGTGATAGATATCATTTTTTCAACGACTAGCCTTCCCCTCTCTAGCAGCTTCTTACAAAATAATCCGAATTTGATGTAAACTTATCTCATAAGCATTGTGCTGCGTACGGACTAAATGAACAATATAAACTCGACGTAGCACTACATGCCATTAGTACAGACCAGAAGAGCATTGATTTCTTAGCCCAAAAATAATGATGAAAAAGATTGATATCAAAAAATATAATTTTTTTTACAGACACCATTAAAGTACAGCTGACTGCTTTATGAAAACTACTAAATTTATTTACATGGCTGACTGCTTTATGAAAACTACTAAATTTATTTACATGCATTCAATGTTTTATCTTATATTACAATACAAAGCTTGTCGCTTCTCATTAAAACTATCTTCTAAGTATTGTCATCTTAATAACATCTAGAACGACAGGTTTCTCATTTTATTTGAGTTGGAAATCTCACTTGCTTTATTTTCGCTGGCTCTCCACATCTATTTGTCTTACTTTATCTATTTAATGTATTAAAGTCAAGGAATACAAATATACCTATAGTGTTACAGTCACAGCAAATCGAGGAGTTGGAACAGCAAACAGTTCATTGGCTCTTGATACTGTAATTCCGTGATGTTTTTCAGGCATGTCCAATTTCTCTTTATTCATATCATCGGGGAGTCTCCAGTTGAAACAGTGCAAGAGCTGCGCCACAGCAAACTCTACAACAACCAGTCCCAATTGCTGTCCGGGGCATCGTCTCCGCCCTGCTCCGAACGGAATCCATTCAAAATTTTCTACTTTTGTATCTAGGAAGCCGGCTTCCGTGAATTTTTCCGGCTTGAAACTTTCAGCATCCTCCCCCCATAACTTGGGGTCCCTTCCAATTGCCCAGATGTTCACCAGAAGTTGAGTCCCGCTGGGGATTTCATAGCCCAACACATTGCACCTTTCCATTGATATGTGGGGAAGCGATAAAAGCCCCGCCTGGTGGGGTCTAAACGTTTCTTTCACCACAGATTGTAAATAAACGAGGCCAGGCAGATCGGATTCTTGTACCATGCGCCCCATTCCAGCTACGCGTTCCAGCTCCTCGTGAAACTTCTTCATTACTGGCGGGTTTCTCAGCAATTCGGACATTGCCCACTCTATGGTTACAGCCGAAGTATCGGAGCCAGCGGACAAGATATCCTGCCAATCAAAGACATCCAAATCAAAAAATATCACGATTATCATATTTTATGAAAAACCATTGAAATCTAAATCGGCAGAGAATCCATAAACGCTCCTGTGCGCCAATAAAAAAATATACATAGATGACAGATCTAATATTGTCTCGCGTGATTTGGAACCCTAAACTATTATCAGCTGAGGCTTCCAGCAAAACATCCACAAGATCTGGCATGGCGTTGGGCTTATTCTGCGAAAAGTGATCCTCTAGTATCTTCTCTAGTAAGTTGTCTTGTGCCTTGTGTATGTTCTTCAATCGACGGTTGAGACCTTGCAGATCCATCCACGCCAAGTACGGTATGTAATCTCCTATGTTGAAAGACCCTGCTGACACAAACGTTTCCTTTATCATTGAGTGGATCCCTCTACTGTCCATTAACTGCTGGTCAGTATACTTTCTACTGAAGGCAATCCTGCAGATTATATCAATCCCAAGGGCCGACACGGCCTTGCTAATGTTCACAGGCGAAAACCCTTCATGATATGAAATATGAATAGAGCGAATCATAGCAGAGACTTCCTCTTCTCTTATGAAGCAAAAGGAATCTATTCGTCTTGAGCTCAGCAACTGTAAGACGCAGAGTTTACGCATTGCTCTCCAGTAGCGGCCATACGGAGAAAATGTGATGTCGGAGGAATTGTACCACAAGTACTTTGTGGCGGTTGATGTAGGTCTGCTGGCGAAAAACAGATCGTGAGTCTTGAGGAATTCCTTGGCCATATCTGGAGAGGAGACGACTAAGGTGAGGGCGGAGCCGAGGCGTAGAGACATGAGTGGCCCGTATTTGAGACAAAGCTCTGCTAACGCTCTGTGTGGAAGCTGTCCCATCATGTGGAGGTTTCCAATAATTGGAAATGGAAATGGCCCCGGAGGCAACCTCAATTTTCTTCCCCTGAAGAAGATCAAGAAGGGCCATGTCACCACCAATGCGAGAAGAAGAGCAGTACTAGCGAGTTTCACGTAGAGCTCTAAGCTTCTCTGAATTGCTGGGTCAGAACCGAAGTCAATCGCCATTGCCACCCTCCAGAGGCACTTACTGGTATCTTGAATTCAGTGTCGATGACGATACATGTTTGCGCAGAGAGGAGCTTCTTGAAATTTTGGATTTAAATATATATAAATTTTTTTGAGAAGAAATAAACGATTCTTTCATTCATTTAAATGAGAAAGTTACAGTGACATGTACATGTTTAGGTTTCCATCAGTCTATCAGTAGTAGTACTTATTCATTTAAATGAGAAAGTTACATAACATGTACATGTTTCTGTTTTCATCCGTCTATGAGTAGCACTACTTATGTTTAGTATCTATGTTAAGTGAAATAGGATCAACTTCCATAAATGTAATTGGTAGGGTGAGATTTATAATATATCTAAAAAGAATTGAGTAAATGAGAGTTGGGAGATGGTTTGATATTATCTTTAAGGAAGTCATGCGTGAAAGAAAGAAAACATTGATGAGACAAAACTACACATGGATGCAAAAATTGAATATCTACCTCAATGCTTGTCTCACAAATAGCAAGGAGCCAAAGAATCTTGTTATGGAGTATGGGGAAAAGATTTGGGTAGAAAGAACAAGTACTACATTGAAGAATTCAACCCTACTTATGATCTTCAACAAAAAGAGTGCATTGGAGCTAACATTCCATGGAGGGCAAAGGTTCTTATTGCTCAATTAAGAACCAACTCGCATCAACTTCAGTGTGAAAGAGGACGATGGAAAAGGCCTAAAGAAACTTGGGAAGAACGAATGTGTACATTTTTCATGTCTGGCGCAGTGGAATCGGAAAAACATTTCATTTTGAAATGTGATGTGTTCAAAGACATCAGAGAAAGTAATAGAAATATGTTAGCATCGGTTTTGGAAGGTTGGGCCAACTCATCATCAATTTTAAAGGTTGGCCTAGCTCATCATTAATTTGAATAAGAAATGGATTGAAATGCAAAATGCAGAAAACAGGGAACTCATAGTCCCATAGATTATTTTTAGCCTCGTGGACATTAAAATATCATTTCATTTTATATGTTCATCTCTACTTATTCTTGAATTTCGAAAACCCATTATATAATAATCTCTCACAAAAAGAGGAGGTTCCAAAGAAGGATTAATAAGGATTAACAATACCTGATAGAAAAATTCAAAAAAATATAGAAATACACAACACATATGTGCATTTCCTATGCTCATTACGTTGCCTTTACTCAGATTGTCTTCAATACATTCTCCTCATATGAGAAAGGAATTTTCTTTAAACAACATGTAATCTTGTCTTGTTCTTTTTCAAAACCTATAAAATGTTTACCAAAAAACTTTCCTCTATAATAATTCTTTCCTTATCAACCTGAAAAAAAGAAAAAGAAGAAGAAGAAGAAGAGAAAGTATTTCCATTCCTTGTAACCTATACATCCATGATTATGTTACCTTCTAAGTAACCTCAATGAAAAAAGATACTGTCAACTTTAATTTTTAAATGTTTTTCAAAAAAGTAAAATGAATCATACTTGAAGGGACCTTCAGCCCCCTCTTAGAAAGGAGATCAACGGTCATGTTTTGTTCTCTATAAAGATGTTTGAATTTGATGTTCTGAAAAGTTTGGATCAACTATGTGATCCGCTCCATCCAATTAGATAATATGGGAGGTTTGAAATTATTTTGCTCTCTAACAAAGTCTATGACCTCCATGTTGAAGATTGCAACAAGAAATAGTTAAGGAGGCATCCTGAAACATCTTTCATAATCCTAGTTGGAAAATAATCACCTAAACTAGGTGGAGCCCACACAAGTGATTTTTGTCGCAAAGTCTATTTTTAGACTATGTCTATTTTTAGACATATGGATCATGGTCTGTGAGTTGCAGGATGCTATTTGTGGATGGTTGGTCAAGTTGGTAAAAATAGATGGACCTCTATTTTTAGACATACTAGGCGGAGTCTATTTTTAGATCAAAGGCCTAAAATATCGTTGAATATTATTAGCTCTTAATAATATTTGAACTATAAACATTATCTTATCCTCTGAGTACTTCGCCTGAGGCTACCTTGACAAGTACAGTAGATGACAGTAAGGAATTACGCTATTCCTAGGGTTTAGTTGAGTTTATTGCATGGTTGACTTTGGCTAGAACTTCATAAGTAGCTTAAGGAGTCAAGAGACAGCTTGATGGAGTTGTGTTCTAATTTAACTTAGTCGAACTAGTTATATTTAGTCTAATTGATAAATACACTGAAGGAGGAGTGGTGTGAATTAATTAATTAATTCACTAATTATTAAATCATAAATCAACTAAAGAACACATCAGTTAACTCAGTGCATGGACAGTTCAGTGGAGACAAGTGTTAGAGGTGGGTGAAAGGGTAAGTTTGTTATCAGTTGTGACTACAATTGTGCATGAGATTTGCACACACATTGATTGATATTTCCAATGAGGATTGCGCAGTTAAAGCCAGTGGGATTCGAACTTGGATCTAATTCATTCTCATCTTGGATTGCGCAGTAGAGGCAGGCAGACTTGTGGAGGAGATTTGAACCTGTGACTTGTTCAAATCTGAGCTAGTTTGTGTGTAACTTTTGGAGATATTACTGAGTACTTGTGAGGAGTATTGTACTATGTATTGTTACATGTTCTCTATAATTATAATATACAGATAGTTGGGGGTTTTCAGCTGTAAGCTTTCCCCATTACATACTGTGTTGATATGTGTGCTTGATTATGTTTCTATGTGCGCATGCGACTGCCTAAAATTCCACAAATTGATGATCAATGGTATAAGAGATTATGTATTATGCATGAAGCTCAAATAGTGTGTAATCGTGGATAAACTCGGTGAATAAATCGATCTATTATTATTAAAATTTCTACATGGTATCGTAGGGAAGTTGATCATCGGATCTATTACGTTGATTACATTTTATTTCGCAGAGCGTAGTCCGTAAGAGGGCTGTGTAGCCTTCGGATTCATCCTTTCTTTGAAAGGTGAAAAATCCAAGAATGCGCCTGGCGCCGATCTCTCGTGCGAAACACTTTGTTCTCGCTGCATCAAGCAAAGTGGGAGTTTTCAGCTGGTGGAATTCGAATTTGCAGATTTGTCTTCTTGGTGTCAAAGGCGAAGATGTCTTTCAATGGATTGCGATTAGAGTATGCCTTGGAAGGCAGCTTGAATTATATCGCATGGAAATACAGGATGGAGGCCGTGTTAGATGATAATGGGCTGTTGGAGTTCATTGAGAAAGAAGTTCCAAAGCCTACTTCTACTGATGCTGCTGTTGTCGAAGTTTGGTAAAAGAAAACATCAAAATGTCGAAGGATTTTGTTGGAGGGCGTAAAGGATCACGTAGTATCTAGCCTGCATGGTAAGGCTTCTCCATTTTTGATGTGGAAAGCCTTGACAGATCTATTCCAAAGCAAGAGCGACCAGAGGAAGTTGGCGCTCAAGGATAAACTCGCAAAATAAAGATGGAGAAGAATGACACTATTCCGATACTCGCACGAAGTTTGTCCACCGGAGGGATGAACTTGGGAGTGTAGGAGTTAGTGTGGATGATGAGGAACTTGGTGAGCTTGGCTCTCCTTGGGCTTCCGAAGAGTTGGCATAGCTACGAGGACTCTGTCAATGGTCGGGAGAAATTTCCAGGATGGGAGCGACTTTGGTCGGATCTTGTGCAAGAGGAGATAAGGCGGAGTACCAGGGATGGCTCTTCATCAAAGGCATATGATGAAGAAGATTGCGCTTTGGCTTCCAAATCAAGGAAGGGGAAGGGCAAGAAGAATGCTTCTCAATCCAGTGCGGATGGCAAAGAGCGTGACATGTCCAAAGTGAAGTGTTTTCACTGTCACGAGCATGGACATTACGCCACGAATTGTCCACAGAAGATGAAGAACAAGCAGGTTGCTGGAGCTACAGCTGGTGAGGCTCTTGCCTCGAAATTTGAGCTGGACTTCTCATTGATTGCATGCATGGTGTCTAGTGCATTGGGATCGAGGTGGTATTTTGATAGTGGCGCTTCCTTTCACATGACGGGAGATGTGAATTTTTTTATTGACTTGGTGGAGAAAGATCTCCAGTTGCATGTTGAGTTGGGCGACAATGGACGATACAATGCGACCGACATTGGTACCATAACCTTTCATAGGGAGTCAGGTAAACTCATTCTTTTACAAGATGTAGTGCATGTTCTAGGTTTAAAGAAGAATTTGATCTCATTTAATGTTAGAGGATAAAGGGTATGAAGTTGTTCTCAAGAAGGAAAAGTTTTCTCAAAGACAAGGCAACAGGACAAGTCAAGAAGGTTGGGACTGAAAGCAAAGAATCTCGTACTTGAAGTAGATGGATACCCAATGAGTACACCATCGTTGAAGTGCAAGAAAGACATGCACTGATGCTTGAGAGGGAGAAAGTTTGCATGCAGTAATAGTGAACCTCGGATGTGGAGCAACCACAAGATGAGGATCATGGAGTGGAAGGAAACCACTATGCAGAGAAATTTCGTGCCAGATCGGCAGAGGGAGTGCATGCAGCTATACCACCAGGTGAGAGGTGGGGCGACATGCATGAGTAATCCCAAGAGGAGATTTATGGACATGATTCATGAGATGGTGTGGATCTCATGAATTGAACCTGGCTATGAGGTGCACACAGTGTAGAAATAGCATGATTAGTTGGATTGATGCAGGCAGATCAAAGTGACAATGTCAGATACTGGAGCGCGAATTAGAGTTGACAGCAAGTGTAGAGTGCATGGGTGCAAGAGTTCAACAGCACAGTGGTTCCTGATGACATGTGCAGTTGGGCCAGCAGAAGTCGAAGAATTTGATGATAGATGCATCATACTAATTGAGTTGTTTGGAGCCTACTCAGTTTCAGAGGAGTTGCAAAGCAGATGCATGGAGTTGCATGGCGCTTGTGAAGGTTGCAGGGCGAATGCATGGAGTTGCATGTCGCATGCAAAGACAGTCCTTTATTGTTGAGGGAGTATGCTAAAGATTGCAACAAAACAAAGAAGGAGGTATCTTGGAAACATCTTTCCTAATCCTAGTTGGAAAATAATCATTCCAAACATAGTGGAGCCAAGAAGTTTTTGTCGCAAAGTCTATTTAGATCTATGTCTGTTTTATTTATGATCATGGCTCAATGAGCTGGAGGATGCTATTTGTGGATGGTTGGTTTAAGTTGGTAAAAATATGGACTCTCTATTTTTAGACATAACAAGTAGTAGTCTATTTTTAGACCTGGTCATCCCACTGAAATGGGATCACTAATTCATAGCTCTAATAATAATTACCATAACATTATTCTTATCTTCTGAGTACTCTGCCTGAGCTACTTGATGTGACACATGCTACAAACAAAAGGAATTACGCTATTCCTAGGGTTTAGTTGAGCTATTGCATGGTTGACTTCAGTTAGAACTCATGTGGCAGAGTTTGGTGGAGTTGATGAGACAGTTGATGGAGTTGTGTTCAATTTAACTTAGTTGAACTAGTTGTATTTAGCCTAACTGATAAATACACTAGTGATGAGTGGTGTGAATTAATTATTTATTAATTCACTAATTATTAACTCATAAATCAACTAAAGAATACATCAGTTAACTGAAGTGCATGGACAATTTAGTGGAGACCAGTGTTAGAGGTGGGTGAAAGGGTGAGTCTACTATCAGTTGTGACTATAACTGTGCATGAGATTTGCACACACATTGATTGAGATTGCCAATGAAAATTGCGCAGTATAAGCTAGTGGGATTCGAACTTGGATCTAATTCTTTTCCATATTGGATTGCGCAGTAGAGGCAGACTAACTAGGTGGAGGAGATTTGAACTTGTGACTTGTTCATATCTGAGCTAGTTAGTGTGTAACAATTGGAGATAGTGCTGAGAGCTTCTGAGGAGTTTGTGCTATGTATTCTTACATGTTCTCTATCACTATAATATACAGATAGTTGGGGGATTTTAGCTGTAAGCTTTCCCCATTACATACTGTGTTATATGTGTGCTTGATTATGTTTTAATGTGCGCATGCGATTGCTTCAAATTCCGCAAATTGATGATCAATGGTAGAAGAGATTATGTATTATGCATGAAGCTCAAATAGTGTGTAATCAGGATAATCTCGGTGAATAACTCATCTATTATTCAAATTTCTACACTCCATTGCGTCTCCAAAAATATGTAGACTTGTTAGACCAGTCCACTTCGCTGCTTTTAGAAGCCCCCATAATGCAAACACCTTTGTTCAATTGTTTGTCCCCTCACTACCTCTCCACCAAAAGTGATAATAGGTATCAGGCTTCATTACGAAATAGACACCACAACCATATTTCCCATATCTACTGGCCCCATCGAAAAAACTGAATGGAAAGTTTCCCCATATGTCTCTACACCTTACTTGTCTTCTTTTTCTCGTCTCCCTTATCGACTCCTTTTCATTGAAGTAGGAGACATATTTAAAATCACTGACAATCAATCTTATCTAGAAAAATGGCAGAGTTTCTAGATTTCAAAGTAAACCAAATAATGTAACTTGGCATGAAGCGAAAGGCTTTATGTTTCTTATACCAGGACTTGATGAAATCTACCACAGATAGATCCATAGAACTTACCTTAAGATTGAATATGTTTGAAACACCTTCTCATACTGCCTTCGAGAAGGGGTAGTGTAGAAATATGTGTGTCCCATCTTTCGGACCACCCTGACATAACATGCACACTCGAGGCCCCCTAAAACCCCTCTTTTGTAAATTGTTCCAAGCAAGGACATGGTCATGCACGACCAACCAACCAAAACATTTGAGTTTGTTTGAGATATCTCCTCTCGACGTAACTAAAAACCATCTATATTATTCATATTTCTCTCTGATAAAAAGCATACACTTATAAATGTCTTTGATTTTTGAGTAATCTTTTTTCATTGACCTTCCAATGAAATTTTGTCTTACCTTGGCTAAATATCAATAGTAACATCTCTCAATTGAAAATATATATTATGACATAATAAAGATGAAATTTCACAGATAAACAAAACATACTACATCGTATAATTTAGCAAAAATTAAGAAACGAGAATCTATTCTTTAAACCCAAATTATAGAAGGTAATATACTCATTCTTTAAACCCAAATCATAACAAGTAATATACCCAATAAAATTTGTACCATGGTGTGGTTGATTTCATCGATTGAAAAGGTTAGAAATCAAATTTAACAAGTAAAAATGGTCAAACTTAACAGTTCACACCGATTTGAAATTTCAACACTAAACCAATCGATGTGATGTATCTTTTAAATTAGGATGAGGCAGATCTGTAATAGGGATATCGTTTCCCATCTGCAAGCATTATTTATATATCTCCACACCTGGAAGGCACTTAAATGTTTAACACGTGGATTTCCACTTGCTTAAATTTGGGTACAAAGCTTTCGAGATCTCATCATTGCCCACTCCGGAATCAATTTCTAATAGTGTACGCGCGAGTTTCTTGCCTCGTGAGCATAATAATAATTTACTGAAGGCTTTTAGATTGGAAAAGATAACAATGATTACATTTTTGATAATTTATTTAATCTTGGATTGCTTTTTGATTAATCTAAATGTTGAGAGGAAAATTATGATTATAAAATTTTTAATAATTTATTTAATTACATTTATGGGTATGATGAGGTATTTAATTGTGATGTTATTATATTTATAATTTGTAGTTTAATTAATTTTTTTTTTCTAAAAATTATGGAAATTTTAATAAGATTTTAATAAATTTGTAGGAAATTTTGTAAATCTAGATTATAGTTGTTAAATTTCAAGATTTTGGATATTCTAAATTTTTTTGACAATATTGAATCAATTTCCACTAAAAAAAGATATATGATTCAAATATTGATACAATTAGATTTTCTGAAATTTTTTTAATCCAAATTTAAACCTATTTTGACAATCAAACAATTCCTTAACCTCTATAAATTTGTGCTATTCATAATTATAATTATATTTAAAAAAAATAATCCTAAGATATTTAATTGTTAGGTCAGGAAATGAATTAAAACTAATCTAAAAGTTGTATTCAGTCAAAATTAAGAAATAAAGAGGATATGATGTGAGTTCATTCAATGAATAAGAATGGACATTCGTATATCATATCTAATTTTGGTGGGATATGATGGGATTTCATTCGATGAATAAAAATGGACATTCGTATATCTAATTATGGTGGGAGGTTAGTTAATTTTTTTTTTAATTTTTAAATTTTGTATTTATATTCTGAGTTATGTACTTATATTTAATTTATGTGTTTGTGTTTTAATATTTGATTTATGTTATATTTTTGGAATAATTTATTGGAAAAGTTAGTTGTATTTAATTTAAATAACGGTGATGAGGTTTTTATTTTCAATTCTTAATATTTACAAATTTCTGCGCGATAAGGCTTTTATTTTCATTTACAAATCTCTGCGTTGTCTAAATTTCTGCGTTGTCTTAGTAGTGTAGGGCTTAAATTTAGAAGTTATAGTGACCCTAATTGGAATTAATATGAGACTAATTTACTCATGAAAAAAAATCAAATTTTTTAAAAATAATTATTTTAATATAAAAGTTTATTAGGATAGTCAATTAATGATATTATCTTTATATCATAAAGTACGTTATAAATTGTGTATTTTAAAGTTTAAATTCTTTATTGATATTTAAATGGTTTAGTTTAACTTACAAACGGAATTTTATTAAATCAAAATTTAGTAGAGATTTTTTAAAATTTGAGTTCAAGTTGTCTAATCTATATAAATGACTTTTTTGAAGTTTTTTTTTTGTTAATTTAAATCAAAATGATGAGCATATATTTTAAAAAACTTGAGCTCAAATTGTCTAATCTTTAGAATTTGAGTGTGGAGTGCCTCATGGGGTTTTTGAGGGTGTTAAATCCATTTATGCATCCAAAAATACATTTTAAAGAACAAAAAATCACATTTTTTTTTTGGTGAAAAGATATATTTCAACTATAAGTTAGACTAAATCTAAATAATTATATATAATATAATATGAAATAAAGAAAAATTGTCAATTTAAATTTTTAATAGATTTGTATTTAAAATAAATTTAAGCTAATTATTCTTAAAACAAACTAATATGTAGAAAAATTGTATAATAATATATATGATGCTAGATTTTATACTTTCGTGATCCATATTGATTATGATATTGGCTTAGAAATTAATCACATCATTAATTTTTGGTAGATTTTTGAAAGGTTGATGAAACTCAATTATTTGAAAGACAATCTCGTAATCAATATATATGGTTTTGTAATTTACTATTAATTTCTAAAACTCATATATATATATATATATGAGAAATTATATCTCTAATAAGTCTATATCTTTCAACTTAAAATTGGTATAAATTACACATTATTTTATTTTTTTGAATTATAAAAATTATTCTACTTATATTTATTAACAAGAGGCAATGTCATTTTTTTTCCCTTTTTTTTTTAAATTTTTTGCATGTGCATCACATGCTAAAAATACAAAACAAATAACATTTTCACCTTGTAGCTCTTGTTTTGATGAATTTGTATTAAAATTTATGTTAATATAGTAAACTAGAAAGAAAATATATTTCTAATTTTATGATACTATAAAGTGGGGAGTTGGAATTTGTCACCATTTTTAATTATATGTATATAAACTCACATGTTTTTTTATTTTCATAATTTTTGAATTGTTTATAAATATATATATATTCATAATGGTTGAAAATTTATCGTGAGATTCTCCATTCATAACTCATGGTTTTTCCAATGGTGAATCAAAGAAATGTCTAAGATAAAAAAGAAGACAGATTTGATACCTCTGAGATTTGGTAGATCTAGGCTATATATATATATATATTTCAATCAAAATTTAAAAATAAGTATATTAATTAATATTTTGGTAATGATATATAATAAGAATAAGAATGGATGCATATTGAGGTCTAACGTGAGCCCCACAAAAGAGCCCTAAACCTTAAAAATACTTGAACATAAACAATAACTAATACTCAGTAAATCCCCAAGCTTGGAATCTTTATAAATGAAGACTAAGCTTGGAATCTTTATAAATGAAGATCGCATCCAAAAGATCAAGTTGATCTAAGAAAAGAAGTCCAAATGGTAAAGATTGTAGAAGATCAAGTTGATCTAAGGAAGGAAGTCTAAGAAAGGAAGTCTAAAAGGTAAAGATCTTCGTGGCAGAAGATCAGTTTGATCTAAGAAAGGAAATCCAAAAGGTAAATATCTTCATGGCAGAAGATCCAGTTGATCTAAGAAAGGAAGTTCTGGTTGATAAACTCACATGTTTTTTATTTCCAAATTTTTTTATTTATTTAATTTTAATTTTAAAAGTTCTCCTTATGTATTTGTATTAAAATTCACATTAATATTGTCAATTATCAACAAAAATATATTTTTAATTTCATGATATATATATATATATATATATATATATATATATATATATATGGTAGAGATATATAAGTATATATAGGGTATAATGGTTGAAAATTTATTGTGGTGGGAGGCCTCTCCATTCCTATATGAAAGAGATGTTGTGTTGTAAAAAAATTTGGCATTTGATAACTCATGGTTTTTCCAATGATATTCACACACACCAACATAAATCCATCTTAAATCTGGATCTCCCAAGTGTCGAGAGGATAAAAAAAAAGACAAATTTGATACCTCTTGGGGTTTGATAGATCTAGGCTTGTTATATTTCAATAAAAAAAATAAAAATAAGTATATTATTTAATATTTTGGTAATGATATATAATAAATAATAAGAATGGATATGTATTGAAGTGGACCGTGGATCGTGAGCCCCACAAAAGAGCCCTAAACCTTAAAATTGCTGGTACAAATGGTGGGAAAAATACTTGAACATAAACAATAACTAATACTCAGTAAATCCCCAAGCGTGGAATCTTTATAAATGAATATATCATCCAGAAGATCAAGATGATCTAAGAAAGTAACTCCAAAAGGTAAAGATCTTCATTGCAGAAGATCAATTTGATCTAAGAAAGGAAGTTTTGGTGCAAAGGATAAACAATTAAAAACACACACCAAGTTTTATTGATTAAATCACACTCCAAAAAATTGTTTTTTCCAAAATATTACATGGCTATTTATTTAGAGAAGAGAAGTCTCTCGAATCTCTTCAAAAGAAACTTCCTCCTAGATATTTGGAGGAAGTTGAGAGCTATCCTTTCAACTTTAGGATTTTATGCTAACTTCCCTATCTCCTAATTAATTCTACAATGACTGGCTAATTCTAGAAACTCCTAGATTCATTAATTAAATAATTGCATAAAAATTAAACATGAGATTCTCCTGCATCATACTACAGGGAAAGAAAAATATAAAATCATATGTTGTGCTCTTGAAGTTCTTCAACATTGGTACCATATATTTAAATCTTCGTTGTTGTCATCCAAGTAGCATCTTCGACTGGTTGATTCTTCCATCTGACCAAGCATTGAAGATACTCTTTCTTTCTAGTCTGTTTAGCCACTTTTTGATCAATGATTGATTCAATATGCTTTTATGGTGCTGAAGGCAATTGCTTCTCCCACTGAACTTCATAATGAACAGGTGAATTTTAGAATCATCCATTGGTTACTTAAAGGGGTATAGATCAGAAACATAAATATTGGTGAAATACCAAATTCTTTGGGTAGTTCTATTTCATAAGCATCCGAGGAAAATTTCCTCAGAATTTTGCATGGTCCAATCTTTTTCAGTTTTAACTTATTATATGCCCCTTTAGGAAATATTTCTTTCCGAATATGTGCCATAACCAGGTCTCCAACATTAAATTATAACTGTCTTCTTTTGGAATCTGCTCTTCGTTTATACTTGCTGCTGCTTTCTTGTAATTGTTGCTTGACTTTATCATGTATTTCTTGCATACTTGCTACAAAATTTTCACCATATGCACTTTTGAGTTATTGTTTTCTCTTGCTCCTCAACTCATAAATTCCTCTTGGATGCATCCCATAAACAATTTGAAATGGACTTAATCCATTTCTTTTGTTGGGTGAATCGTTATATGAAAATTCTTCCTGAGCAAGAACTTGATCCCACTGTTTGGGATGTTCACTTACCAAGCTTCTCAAGATATTTTCCAAGGCTCCTATTTACCACTTTTATCTGACCATCAGTCTGGGGATGATATGTTGAGTTGAAACTGAGATTAGTTCCCAAATTTTTCCATAGAGTCCTCCAGAAATGACCTACAAACTTAGTGTCTTTGTCAGAAACAATTCTTGTAGGTAATCCATGCAATCTAACTATTTCTTGGAAGAACAATTTTTCTATGTTAGTTGCATCATTTGTATTTTTACAAGACATAAAGTGTGCCATTTTTTGGAATCTGTCAACAACAACAAATATTGAATCACTTCATTTTTTTTTTTGTTTCAGGCAATCCCAGTACAAAATCCATGCTTATGGAGTCCCATGGTCAATTTCGTATTGGTAGGGGTTGATGGAGTCCAGTGTTCTAACTTCTTCCTTTTGCATATTGACATATCCTACATCTTTCAACAAATTTCTTTACATCTGTTTGCATGTGAGTCCAATAATAAAATGCTTATAACTATTCTAGGGTTTTATCTTGCCCAAAATGACCTGCTGAACCCCCACTATGTTTTTCTTTCAACAAATTTTCCCTCAATGAACATCTTGGAATGCATAAATGTTTTCCCTTGAATAGAAGTCCCTCCTGTATCATGTAGTCTAACCATTAATTTCTATCTCTACTTACATGATTTTCACAAGATTCATAAGCTTCTTTAAAATCTGGAGCATCTTTATACATATCTTTCATCTCATCAAATCCTAAGACATTTACTTGGAATTCTTGCAAAATTGAATTGATTCTACTTAATGCATCTGCCACTTTGTTTGATTGCCCACTTTTATGCTTTATGACAAATGTAAAATTTTGTGAGATTTCAACCCATTTAACATGTATTTGACTCAATTTAGTTTTATTGTTGATATATTGTAAAGCATGATTATCTGTGTACAGGATGAATTCGTTTGGCATAAGAAAATGTCTTCATTTCTTTAAAGTTTGTATGATGGCATAAAATTCTTTATCATAAGGAGAGTAATTTTGCTTGGACTCATTAAGTTTTTCACCAAAGTAGGCAACTGGTTTTCTTTCGTGACTTAAGACAACTCCCATTGTAGTCCCATTGGCATCAGTCTCAACCTGAAACAACTTATTAAAATATGGTAGTGCTAAAACATGTTGTTCTATGATCTTTTTCTTTAATAATTGAAAGCTTTTATTAGCTGCTTCTATCCAATGGAATATTTGATTTTTCTCTTTAATAGTTTCTACAATTGGAGCGCATATTTCATTGAATTTTTTAATAAATTTCCTCCAATCCATGAAAACTTCTTAGCTCTGAAATGCTTCTGGGAGTTGGCCAATTGATTATGACCTTCACATTCTCCTGATCCATCTTTAAGCCTTCTCTTGAAATTACAAAACCCAAGTATAATAGTTATGTCTTAATGAAACTACATTTCTTTAGATTGATTAGCAATTTCTCTTGTTGTAGTTTCTTCAAAACCATCTTAAGATATCTTCGGTGCTCTGCCTTTGATTGACTGTAAATTAAGATATCATCAAGATAAACTATAACAATTTTTCTAATGAATTCTTTTAACACTTCATTCATTAGTCTCATGAAAGTGGTGGGAGAATTGGTAAGTCCGAATGGAATTACCAACCATTTATATAAACCATTATTAGTTTTGAATGTTGTTTTCCATTCATCACCTTCTCTGATTCCGATTTGATGTTATCCTCTTATTAAATCTATTTTAGAAAAATATGCAGCACCACTTAGACAATCTATAAGATCATCAATACGGGGTAATGGAAACCTCTACATGATTTTGATTTAGTTGATTGCTCGAGAATCTATGCACATTCTCCATTCACCATCCTTCGTCAGAGTTAAAACTGTTGGAACAACACACAAACTTGAAATTTCTTGAATGAGGCCTTTATCTAGAAATTCCTGCACTTGATTTTTAATCTCTTCATTCTCCTTTGGAGTCATTGTATAAGGTGCTCTGTTAGGAAGTCTAACACCTAGAATGAGATCAATATGATGGATGATACTCCTAATGGGAGGCAATTCATTAGGCAAGTCATCCACTACAATATCAATAAATTCATTCAACATGTTTTTAATTTCTTCTCGAAGATCATTCAAATTTGTACTTGTGAGAACTACCTTTGGCTTACAAATCAAGGAAAAATTTATCTCCACAGCTTGGAGAAATTCTTTCCCACTAAGTAACATTACCTTGGATTTTTCTTCTTCTGGTGCTTTTTCATTCTTTAAAGGAAAAAGTACCTGCTTTTCACCATCCTTCTCAAAAGTGTAAGTATTGTTCCTTCCATCATGCATTGCTTTCCTATCATATTACCATGGTCTTCCAAGCAAGATATGACACACATCCATAGGCATAACATCACAAAGAAGTTTACCCTTATAAAATCCTATTTGAAACTCCACTTCACATTGTTCATTAACTAATATTTGATGTCATTTTTGTGATCATGAAACTTTGTAGGGAGTATGATGTTTAGTTTTATTTAAATTAAACTTTTCTACCATTTCCGTGGATACTAAATTGTGAGTACTCCCAATATCAATAATGATTTTACAACACTTTCCTCCTGATTTACAAATGGTTCTGAACACATTTTTTCTTTGTGTGGGTTCCTTTACTTCTTCAACAACCTTTAATAAAGTTATTTTCATTATTAAAGATTCACTAGTTTCAAGTGCATTTTCATGTGTAGAGGATTGTACACTTTCTATATCAGTTTGTGTTATATGTGTACTTCCTTGATTAGAAAATATTTCTAGACACTCATTAGCTTTATGACCAACTTTGTTACATATATAACATCTTACTATATAAGATTGTCCTCTACCTCTTTGATATGGTCTCTGTCCTCTAAAATCTCCTTTTGATGGTTCTGCTTATTGTGAACTATTGCCTTCTCCTATTTGAATCAGAAATCTTCCACTGGATTATCCTTTGTTTGATTGTCCTCTACTTGATGATCCTCTTCTTCTTATCCTGCTTCGTCCTCTTCCTCTTTGACTCTGCTTTCTTGCTAAATTTTCTTCAATTTTAAGGGTTATCTTGTAAGCTTCTTCAACAATTTTTAGAGAAGAAATATTCAATTCATCTTGTATTTCAAATCTCAGGCCATTAATATACCTTGCTAACTTTTGTTCATTTGCTTCCATATGACCAAATCTTATACTCAATTTATAAAAATCTTATGTATATTCTTTTACAGACATAAATTTATGCTTGAGATTTTTCATTTGGTGAAAAATATTCAATTGATAATCTCGAGGAAGAAATTTACCTTTTAGCTTAGCCACCATTTGATCTGAGCTAGTGATCTTCCCTTTGTTTCTATTTCTCCTTTCAACTTGCATGTTGTCCCACCATAGTGTAGCATGTCCCTTTAATCTGGTCACCACGAACTTGAGTTTCTTCTCGTCGGCTACATTTTCATAGTCGAAATATTTATATATGGTGCTAATCCAATCGATCAATTCCTCAAGATTTAAATTTCCTTCATACATAGGCACATCCAATCTTGGCTTAGCGCTGATTCCTACAATCATTTTGATCATCTTCTCTTCTGGATTTCTTCTTGAGCTTCTTCTTCAGAGCTTTCTTCTGTTTCACTGACGTCACCGATGTTGACATCTCTTGACGTGTTGTCTCCAATGCATCCAATTTGATTCTAATACATGTCTTACTTCATCAAGAAAGACTTAATTTGTAGCTGGTCTTCCTCGACCAATTCGAGCTCCTCTAGCTCTATTAGCCATATTAATTAAAATATAATAATTTTTACAAAATCTCCCTTAAAATCTCCTTTAATAAATAACCAAAATAAAACTTCCCTTTAATAAGTTAAAGGGAAAAAAAACTTTATTTTAGAATCACTCTCTTATTACTTCAAAATACCATTATTGAAAATGCTATTTTAATTAACTGAAATATTTTCCATGCACTTCTAATATATACTTCATAATTATTTTGTAAGTTATTAACTTCAAAATAATAAGGCTCCTTTCCTATTGCAATAATTATTACCACAATTCATTAATCTTAGGCTATGCCCACTTTTACCACGCATGTTAACCAATACACAGCTTCATACTACGCAAATCCCACCTCCAAATAATTTAATACGTTCTTAGACTTCAGCAAATTTGAATTCCTGCTGCATCTAATAAGCACTTATGTCATGCCCAACACCATTGTTCGAACTACTAGAACCTTCCAGCTATTATGAAAACAACAACATATCTATCTTGCTGCATCCACGCACTTATCTCTTGCCCAACACGATTGGGTGAACAATATATCCAACAATAATAAGGATGGAAGTATATTCAACAATAATAAGGATGGAATTTGACCAGCAAACATGACATCTTATGATTTTTCAAGAGTTAATAAATGAGAGCTTGTTATTTAAACTTAAATTATAATAAGTGATATACTCAATAAGATTTGCATCATAGTTTAGTTGATTTCATCAAAAATATAATTTAAGAAGTAAAAATGTCAAATTTTAACAGGTCACACTGATTTGAAATTTCTACACTAAACTAAAGGATAGAATTTGATTGCCAAACATGACATACTAGATCTTATGATTTTTCAAAAATTAATAAATGAGACCCTGTTATTTAAACCCAAATTATAACAAGTGATATGCTCAATAAGTTTTGTACCATGGTATGATTGATTTCATCAAAAATATAATTTAACAAGTAAAAAGGGTCAAATTTTAACATGTCACACCGATTTGAAATTTCTACACTAAACTAAAGGATAGAATTTGACCGGCAAAAATGACATACTAGATCTTATGATTTTTCAAGAATTAATAAATGAAAACCTGTTCTTTAAACCCAAATTATAACAAGTGATATACTCAATAAGATTTGTACCATCATTTGGTTGATTTCATCAAAAATATAAATTAACAAGTAAAAATGGTCAAATTTTAATAGGTCACATGGATTTGAAATTTCTACACTAAACTAAAGGATATAATTTGACCGACAAACATGACATACTAGATCTTATGATTTTTCAAAAATTAATAAATGAGAGCCTGTTCTTTAAACTCAAATTATAACAAGTCATATACTCAATAAGATTTGTACCATGGTTTGATTGATTTCATCAAAAATATAATTTAACTAGAAAAAATGGTCAAATTTTAACAGGTCACATCGATTTGAAATTTCTACACTTAACTAAAAGATAGAATTTGATCAGCGAACATAACATACTAGATTTTATGATTTTTCAAGAATTAATAAATGAGAGCCTATTCTTTAAACCCAAATTACAAGAAGTAATATACTCAATCAAATTTATACTATAATCTAGTTGATTTCATCAAGTAAAAATGGTCAAATTTCAAAAATATAATTTAACAGGTTAAAATGGTCAAATTTTAACAGATCACACCGATTTGAAATTTCTACACCAAACCAATCGACATGATATGTCATTGAAATAAAGATGAGGCAGATCAGTTATAGGGATATGATTTCCCATGTGCAAACATTATTTATATATCTCCACGCCTGGAAGGCAATTAAATGTTAACACGTGGATTTCCACTTCCTTAAATTTGGGTACAAAGCTTTCGAGATCTCTATCATTGCCCACTTCGGAATCAATTTCTAATAGTGTACGCGTGATTTTCTTCCTCGTCAGCATAATAATAATTTACTTAAAGCTTTTAGATTGAAAAAGATAGCGAGTCTTATTTTTTTTGGTCATATGTTATTAAATGTGGTGGAGTATATATTATTAGATTTAAATAAATTTAAATTTAATGGTGAGTCGTATATGTCTAACTTCGTTTAATAATTTATAGTTTAGAAAATAAATTTTTTTGATAAAAGATAACTATAATTATGACATTTTTGATAATTTATTTAATTTAGAATAGCTTCTTCATTATTTAATTTAGAATAGCTTCTTCATTAATCTATATGTTGAAAAGAAAATTATAATTATAAAATTTCTAATAATTTATTTAATTATATTTATAGTTATGATGAGATATATAATTGTGATGTTATCGTATTTATATTTTGTAATTTAATTAGTTTGTTTTTTTTTCCTTGAAATTATGGAAATTCTTGCAAGATTTTAGTAAAATCTCAAAGAAATCTTGTAAATCTAGATTACAGTTGTCAAACTTCAAGATTTTGGGTGCCCCAAATTTTTTTGATGATGTTGAATCCATTTTTATCATAAACAAACATGATTCAAACACTCTTACGACTAAATTTTTTGAATTTTTTTTGCCCAGATTCAAGTTACTTTTGAACGTCCAAACAATTCCTCAACTTCTATAAATTTATACTATTGTTATATCATGAAATAAATTAAAAATGCTCTAAAAGTTATGTTCATTCAATTAAGAAATAAAGAGGATATGATGGGAGTTCATCCACTAAATAAAAATGGACATGGACATATCTAATTAGAGTGGGAGTTCACTCATTTTTTCACATCTTTATTGCCAATTTTTTTATTTTTTTTATTTTTTGCTTTTGTATTTATATGATTAGTTATGTACCTTATATTTAATTTTAGGTGCTTGTGTTTTAATATTTGATTTATATTATCTTTGGAATAAAGTAAATAGGAATGATGTGGTTTTTATTTTCAATTCTCAATATTTACAAATTTCTGCGTTGCCTTAAGATTGTAATGCTTTTAAAGTTAGAAGCTATAGTGACACTAATTGGAATGAACTAATATGAAACCAATTTACTTGTTAAAAAAAAAAAATTAATATAAAAGTTTATTGGGATAGCTTATTAATGATCATTATGTTATAAAGTATATATGTTGTAAATGGTGTGTTTTAAAGTTTAAATTTCTTATTGATATTTAAAAAAAAAATGGCTTAGTCTAACTTGCAAACGGAATGTCTTTTTTTATCAATTTTTTTATATTTAAAAAAATTGAGTTCAAGTTGTCTAATAGTAGAAATGTCGTTTTCTACTAATGTTTTTGTGGTTATGCATTGCATATATTTTTAAAAATTTGAGCTCAAGTTGTCTAATATGTAGAATTTGAGTGTTGAGTGCCTCATGGGGTTTTTGAGGGTGCTAAATCCATTTATGCATTCAAAAATGTGTTTTAGAGAAAAAAAAATCACATTTTTTCTTGAAATTGTTTTGCCCAATTAGGGTGAAAGATCTATTTTGACTATAAATTAAACTAAGTCTAAAATAACTATATATAATATAATATGAAATAATTAAAAATTGTAAATTTGAATATTTAATAGATTTGTATTTACAATAAATTTAAGTTAATTATTATTATTTTTTTACATAATAGTTATGTTTTTATTAAGTGAGAAGGATTGTGGGTCTTTCTTATTATTACCTTTTCTGAAAGCATTATGTCTACTGCATCTAACTGTCAATAAGGACATTCAAGGCATCTGTACGGAGCTTATGTTGTTTACAATGATCTGCCCTTTCATAAGCGAGCTGCCTTTGTTTTCCATCTCATCTGCTTCATTATTTGACGTTCTCAGAATGTGATGAAGTTTACACTTGTCAAAGTCTCGGAGGACTCTCTTCAATCTGTCCAGAGTTTTGTTGAGGCTGGCATTGCTGAACGGAGTTTCCATGTATATATGTTTTATTATCAATTCTGAATCACCGAAGACTTGGAGCACTTTGATTCCCTTATCTCTTGCCATAAGACAAGCTTTTAGGAGCCCTAGGATCTCTGCATGATTGTTGGATTTCTTGCCAAGTCCCCAGCAGAACCAATCTTTGGAATACCCACCAGGAGAGTAAATAACTCCACCCGCACCAGCAGCACCCGGATTCCCCTTGGACGCCCCGTCGAAAAAGATAGTGGAAATGTTTTGGGACCTCCACCAATTTTGAAAAAAAAACATCCTCGTCTCTTATGCGCCATTCAGGATTGTCACCTTGCGGGGGTTGAAGGTACTTGCGAGGATGGGGCGCAAGCATACCAAGCCAGCGCTTTTCTTCGGGCAGAAGCAAATGATCTTCTTTAAAATACTGAATTTGAGACGCTTCCAGGAGAAAGGATTTAGCTTTTGCAGCGACTTGCAGAGGGGTATAAAGCAGCTCTTTAAAAATCTTCTGATTGCGGGCCAACCAGATCTGCCAGCATACATATTTTGGGAGCGCTATCCAGATTCTACGCCAGAAATATTTGGAAGGGATTCGATGGGAATAGTGTTGACTCCAAGAGGCAAAGAGGTCTGCTACTGAGTTCTGCAAGGGGGCTAGAATCTGCAAGTCCTGAAGCGTGAGAACCCAAACCTCTTCAGCAAATCTGCACTCCATGAAAAGATGCTGGGTTGTTTCAGAATTGTTACAGCATAACACACATCTGTGAGGCCCAGCTATTTTCCTTTTTTCCAGATTATCCTCCGTAAGCTGCTTGTTATGGACCAAGGTCCAGAAGAAGAAGTTTACTTTTGGAAGGGAAAGCGGCTCCCACACATTCTTCCAAAACTCCTTAGTTTGACTACAATTCCTTATGACCTGTAAAGCATTATACCCAGCTGCGGTGGTATAGACCCCAGACTGTCCCCAACCCCAGCTATCTTTTTTGGATCTGCAAACAGGTGCAGCATCATCCAACAGATCGACTAGCAGTGCTTGTTGATGGGAAAACCGTGCTGGCACTCTGTGGAAATCCCATCCGTTCCAATCTCCACGCTGATCCCAGGTCGAGATATCATACAGTCTGTTTACACCTGCGCGCTCCAGCCAATTCCTGAGGTCTGCAATGTCTTCCATCTGAGCAAGTGGCTCACTTCCCATTATACTGTCATTCCATAGATGCGTACGCTTTCCGTTCCCTGGAATCCTGTAGATTAATTTTTTGAAAAATTTGCTGCTTTTACAACATAACTTCCAGACCAGCGTGCTATTGGGTGCACTAGCTGTCTGTAGGTTGGAGAGCGCACTAGTGGGACCGTACTTTGAGCGCAGGGTAACACTGATTGGATGAGAGGGTTCGTTGAACATCTTCCACAAAATCTTTCCTCCCAAAGCAAGATTGACAAGCATGGGTTCTCTAATTTGCAGTCCGCCTTCAGACAATGGCTTTTTAACCACATCCCAGTTAACCAGATGCATTTTTCTCTCATTGCCTTTCCCTCCCTGCCAAAGAAAATCTCTGAGCAGTTTGGAGATCTACTCCATCACCTTCCTTGGAGCAAGGAGGAAAGCTGCCTGGAAGATTGGGAGAGCAGACAGCACCGTTTTAATTAAGATTACTTTACCTCCCTTAGTTAGCCAGTTGCCTCCCCACGCAGAAATTTTGGTTTTAATGTTTGAGATTATATCGCTCCATAACGACCTCTTGTTTACTCTAGAAGTTATGGGAAGACCAAGATATTTAAACCTGTCCCAGTTTGCCTGACCTTTAAACCCAAGAAGAGCAGAGATTGCAGTAAGTTCAGTATGCTCTATGTTCCAGCTATATATTTCGCTCTTACTCTCGTTAACCAAGGCACCTGAAACTCTGCAGTACTTTCTGAGGACTGAGTCGAAAGCTCTGGCTATTCTGATGGAGGCTCCTCCGAGTAGGAGAGAGTCGTCGGCAAAGAGAGCATGGTTCAAAGGTTCAGCTCCATTTGAAGGTTTGAGGCCCGGAATATGTCCTGCTATTCTTTCAGCAGTAAGCTTACGACTGAGGGAGTTTGCCATTATGATATACAGGAAGGGGGAGAGTGGGCAACCCTGCCTGATACCTCTCTGAGCTTGGAAGAAGTTAGCGGGTCTGCCATTAACTAACGGAGCAATCCATGGACTGTCAATGCAAGCTTTTATTAAATGGACAAAATGTATCGAAAAACCAAAGGAGAGAAGGACCTTAGATAGGAAGCTATGATTAACTCTATCAAAGGCGTTAGCCATATCTAGTTTAATCAACATACCTTTCTCCTTTCGTTGCTTACTTGAGTGTATTGTCTCCTGAACTTGGATCACGTTGTCCAAAATATGCCTACCCTCCACGAAGCCACCTTGGTTGCTGGAGATCAGTTTTTTTAACAGTGGCTTGATCCGACTCGCCAGAAGTTTTGCCAGGATTTTATAAGAAGCATTGCAAAGCGAGATAGGTCTGAATCTAGCAAAGGAGTCAGGATTGGTGTCCTTAGGAATTAGAGCCAGATAAGTGGACTTAGTTCCTCCACCAATCTTGGCTTTCTACATGAATCCTCTTGTCATTTTAAGCAGATCTGCCTTGATAATGTGCCAGCAGGATTTGTAGAAGTGGATTGTGAACCCATCCGGCCCAGGAGCCTTGTCTGATTCCATGGAACAAATAACTTTTATGATTTCCTCCTCAGTAATGGGTCTGCAGAGGTTTAAGTTGTCTTCAGGACTGATAAGGGAGGGGAAATAGGAGAGGAAGTCATCCACCTCCTCGTCATTGCTTTGAGTTTCTTCTCTGAACAAGTTCCTGTAGTGGTTTTCAGCAGCGACTTTAACTTGATTGAATCCTTTACATACTTGCCCCTCGGCTGTTTTGATTTATGCTATGTAGTTCTTCGACAGTCTAGCTCTATATTGCCGGTGGAAGAAGGGAGTGTTCCGATCCCCGGCCTTCAACCAAAGGCTTCTGGATTTAAGCCTCCAGTATTCTTCTTCCTTACGAAAAGTTTGGTACGCTGCTCTTTGTGCTTTTACTTCCTCCTCGAGCAACTAAGATGTGATATCTTTGTTTTCCATATCAGTTTGCAGATCCGACAAAGACTGCACAGCCTCCTTTCTCTGATTGATGGGGTTGATATCCGGTGCTTTTATCCAGTCCTTCAGAGCTTGCTTTGTAGCTTTCATCTTTTGCTCCCATATGTAGCTGGAGGATCCGGAGATTGGTTTGGCCCATGCTACCTTGACAGTCTCCAAGAATCCATCTCTCTCGATCCAGAGAGGGTTGAATCGAAAAGGAAGCGGACCCAAGTCTTCTTCATCTTCCAAATGGAGCTGGATGGGTTTATGGTCTGAGGAGAGCTTGGGCAGAATTTTGGTGGTTATTTTC
The DNA here is from genome assembly GCA_034641835.2 of Pinus albicaulis. Classification (NCBI taxonomy): domain Eukaryota; kingdom Viridiplantae; phylum Streptophyta; class Pinopsida; order Pinales; family Pinaceae; genus Pinus; species Pinus albicaulis. The sequence goes on from CM076578.1 coordinate 1,974,591,915, forward strand.
TTGTTCATCATAATGGAGCTTTGAACCAAGAAACGGTCTAAACGAGCAGAAATGTGCTCCGTACCAACCCGATTATTAGTCCAAGTGTAAATGCCACGAATGGGCCTGAAATCAAGAAGGTCCCAGTGCTGGGTGATCTCCTCAACCTTGGCCAACATAGGGTCACTGGAGCTGATCCCCCCCCTCTTTTCTTTTGCTTTCAGAACAATATTCAGATCCCCGGCTAGAATGATATTGCTGGGATTGGTCTGTTCAAGAAAGGCCTCAAGTGTATCCCAGCATTCTCGCTTTTCAGAGTAAGTCACTGGAACATAGAGATTGAAGAGAGAGATGGTCAACTTACTTGCCTTATGCTTCAGCTCCGTGTATATCCAGTGCTGGGTTTCATGGGTCCTAAGCAGCTGAAAGAGGTCTTCCGTCCAAAGTGTTGCCAGCCCTCCAGAGGTTCCCCTTGCGTTGACTGCTTTTCCTGCTTTTTTGTTCCACTTTGTTCTACCTAACTCTAGAAGGGCCTGCCCTTATATTTTGGTCTCCTGGAGCATAAGAACGTCTGAGGGTTCTGATTTCAGTAGGTCCCTGACTGCTTCTATTCTAGAGGGATTCCCCAGACCTCTACAGTTCCAAGAGACGAGATTCATTATTTACAAAGAGGGGGGTTGGGGCCTCCCTTGGAAGGCCTTGGTATGATATTTCGCCCAATAGACATTTCTATTGTGGATTGACTTCCTTGACTCTTGAGTCTTTATGCCTCTTCTTCCCTCTTCTCTTTGCGAGATTTCCTTCCTGCTTTTTTGGAAGGACGCTCGTAGAATTCATCTTCGGAAGAACTAGAACTAGCCACTGGTTTTTTCCTTGCCATTTCTGCGTAGGAAGGATTAGTGGGAGAGCCTTGATTTTCCTCCAACTGAATTGTTTCCTCTCTCTCTTTGTTTGAAGGGGGAGGGGCCGGCTGTTACTCGTTCTCCTGATTTAGGTTGGCTTGTATGTCCTGCTCTCCTTCTGGTGCATTTGGAGGAGCTTCCGCTTCTTGGTTGCTTTTGGAGCTTGGTTGACCTCCAGTCATATTTCCTTTGCCTGCGCCTTTTTTTGAGCTAGTGTTTCTTTGGACTAGGGTCCATTGTTCCCCATTTTGTTTATCCGCCTGTTCCTCCGCCTTCTTCTTACAGTGCTTTGCAAAGTGACCGTGCCTGTGGCAGTGCCTACATTTAAAGGGCAGCTGTTCATAATCCAGCTCTTGGACATGCGTCCACCCAGCAACAGTGAGCTTGATTGCTTCCGGTAATCCTTCTTCGAGATCTACTTCTACGCAGATGCGGGCACATGAGTACTGATCCTTTCTTACCACCTGATCTATGTATTTTCCCAAAGCATTTCCTATGGTCTGGAGAGAATTTGGATTCCAGCAGTGGAGAGGCAAGTGAGGGAGTCTAACCCAAACCGGGACAGCCGAGGGAACATCCTGAGTGGGGTCGAAGTCAGGGGACCATTTGTTTAGGTAAAGGCCTTGAGGGCCCATAAAGTATGGCCCGTTTCTGAAGATTAATCCTTTGTCTTCCGGGTTTTCAAAGACAAACACAAAGAAACCCTTACCTACGAAGTAGCTATTGACTCCCTCCTTGATCAGAGGCTTCCAGTTCCTTTGAGTCCATTCCTCAACCGATTTGGGAGAGGGCCAGAGGCCCGTGAACTGGCCTATGAGACCCCTCTCCGCCAGATTCAGAGCCGATTTGCAGGTGTCTCCTTCGGGGAGTGCCACTGTGGGGATTGAGTCCAGTTTTTTCACAAATTTCTGCTGGGACTGAGATGGAGGGCGTTTGGGAGCATTCGCAATCATTGCCCTAAAAGCCGTAACCTCCGGAGGCGGAGGGGGATCTGGGGTCCTGCGGTCTTCCATGGTAGGATCTGACGCAGGGCAGGCCGGACAGGGCGGAACAGCGCGCTGGAGCTGCCAGCAGCCCAGGCGCGATCAGAGGGCGCAGAGGGCGCAGAGGGAGGCAGAGCGGAGCCAGAGCTAGCGCGCGCGAGATTGTGATCAAGATGATTTTAGAAACGAGAGTTTTAAGAGATTTGTCTCGTTAATTATTCTTAAAACACACTAATATGTAAAAAAAATTATATAATAATATATATGATGCTAGATTTTATATGTTTGTGTCTCTCTTGGTAGTGACCTTAAAATTAGTTTATTCATATATATATATATATATATATATATATATATATATATATAAGTGAAAGTATATCTCTAATAAACCTATATCTTCCTACTTAAAATTGGTATAAATTGAACATTTTGTTTTTTGAATAATAATAATTATTCTGCCCATATTTATAAACAAGAGTCACGTGATCACAATGTCACTTTTGGTTTTTTTTTTATAGATGTAACATCTAAACATCCAGAACATTCACACATAAAAAAATAACAATCCCTCTTCATTTACTTCTATTATCAACCTCCTCTAGAACTATAGAGATTAATAATATTAACATATAGTTTACTTTCCAAGCTAAAACATAAACACAAGCAATATACAATTAGCCATACAACATGGTTTTGACAAGGTTCTGCCGCTGATGCTTTCAAAGTTTGTACCCTTAATGCTTTGGTTATATGATTACATTATTATTTGAAAAAGGGCTTTATACTGTCATGTATATGGGTTTATATTATGTTACTGAAGCTATCATATGTAATGTCACGAAAGATTTTCCCGCATAAATATATTGATTAGTTCCGGCTGTCAGTACTATGGTATTGTGTCAACTTAAAGGCTATCACATGCCTCCATAAGGTTTTCCATAACGAGACTTGGCTATCATGCATCCTTTATCATCTGGTTCGTCCACATTCAACCTCGGGAAATTGTTAGTGGTATTGAGAGGAGGGTGGGTTAGGGTAACAACCCACCCTACATTAGGGGAATTTTGAGGTCTAAAATGGGCCTCCTAAGGAAATTATAAAATAATAGTGGAAAAAATCTAATAAGATTTGATGACATCATCAAATTTTAGAGGGAAAAATGAAAAAACTAATTTTTCAATTCATATTTTCAACTTATCTCCCAAAGTTTTTACTCAAATTTCGAGCGGGAGTACTCGTTGGATGCGGAATTTAATTCCCCATCCAAGGAGTATCCATGTTGCATACTTTCGATGGGTCCTACTACACGAAAAATGAGAAATACATAAAAAAAAACGTGATTACAATCACGTTTTTTTATGTATTTCTCATTTTTCGTGTAGAAGAGTTCATCGAAAGTATGCAACATGGGTACTCCTTGGATGAGGAATTAAATTCCGCATCCAACGAGTACTCCCGCTCGAAATTTGAGTAAAAATTTTGGGAGATACGTTTAAAATACGAGTTGAAAAAGTAGTTTTATTATTTTATTGTTTTTTAATATTTTTACTTTTTTACTCCAAAAATGGTGAATCATCCATTATGGATGACATCATCATCTTGAATCCTATTGGTTGTTATAAAGTTTATCTTTGTTGTACATTTTTCTTATGAGGCCCATTTTAGACCTCAAAATTCCCCTAATGCCAGACCATTCAAACCCTCATTCTTTCCGCCGCTTGGTATGATTTCGGCTTTGCAACTCCTTCCTTTGTCAAACAACGATGTGCTCTCAGGTTCTTATCTAGGATGATTTGTGGACAGTGGAACCCTGCTATACCTTCCTTTCGACACTGAGGTTAGCTCTCCTCTAGCACAGCTACTCGCCGTGCTGATTTTTCTTATAGGTTTGTCCTTTATGCTTGAAATATAGATTTGTTTTTCTTCAACGCTCATTATACGTTTTTGTTGAAATAGATTTAGGATCTCCGGCTTCCGTAGTGTGATGGATTCTGCGCCCTACAAGTCTTACCTTCCACCTTGAGGAAAAAACGTTGTCCATGAGCATTCAAGCCCTCGAGACTTCCTCTGCCTATGCCACGAGTTTCTTGTTCCAGGTATTATTTTAGACTCGGCTATCTCTATTTCATTTACCATTTTTAAGCTCATATTTCTTTTATAGTTTTCTGGGTTAAGGTTTATTGTGAGAGTGGTAACCTGCGTCTCATATTTTCTTTGTTGTTTTGTCAACTGGCTGGTGGCCTGACCCCAGTCAATAACTCAAGCTACTTGGAGCTCCACCACTTGTGGTTTCGTTCAACGGTAGGTGCTATCTAGCCTCATAGCGAGGGTTTATAAGTTCCATCCTTGTGTTATCGTTGAATTAAACCTACTCTATCTGTATAGGTTAACTGTCTAACGAGGAATTTATCCTCTATTCTGTTGTAGCTCTGTCATTTCTATTTTTATGGGAAAGAATTTGAGCAAGGCTCATTTCTTAATTAATTTTTCCTTCCAAAACTTTCTGGGCTGGTCACCAGTAATTTTTTTCATTAAACATTACAGATTTTAATTCACAGATATGTAAAGAAGTGGATAAGTCCGGTGTTTGGTTCTTGGCTATAATTATCATAATAATGTTTTATTAGTTCTAGCCATTATCGCATGTAGTTAACTCAGCTGTTACAGTTGATCTCGAAGGTCTAATTTAGTTCTCTGTCGTTTTTCCGATTTCATCATAAATGTTACTCTGTTTTTCTCTTGTTTGACTAAGGTGTATTTTTGAATTAGTTTATCTTATTGCATGTATTACATACTTATATAATTTTCGCAAATTTGTTCTTTGTAGTTATTTGTTTGAATTAGTTTATCTAGTTAGAATTTTTCAGGCCTGCCCGCTTGCATGGGTATTTCATCCATGTTCCTTCAGTATTCGGGATTTCCTCCCTTTTGGATAGGGACTCTAACCCTTATTATGGGTTTGGGGTCCTTAAACCCTCAAGCGTAATATCATGAACTCGTTCATTTGTTAAGCTTACATCCTATGGTGCTCATATATGTTGTCGTGAAAATCTTATATTCTGTGAACTGCATGCATGGAAGGAATTTATGTTTGTCTATAACAGATGTAAGATTTATTTTCTAATCTCTCTGTTTACACGGTTCTTAGACTGTAAAGTTAAATTACTCATTCTATGCTAGAAAATAGAGTTATTTTCCTATTCTTACTATAGTCATCCCTTCAGAAAATCTTTTCTAAAAAAAAGAATAAATGCATGTCCACTTTCCTCAGAAATCCGTATAACCTAGTTTTATTAATAGTTTCTACATGTTTATCCTAATTATCCATTCTGGCATAGGTTTCCATATTCACATCTACACATGCTGTAATATTTAACAAAAACAATTTAAGTAATCCCTACTTGGAAATAGATATATAAACTAGAATCACAAGATACAACAGTACCTAGTTCCAAGTGAATTTCCTCTGAAGTCTGAAGGTCCTCCCAACCATGAGCGAGGTGATTACGTCCTCAGCTCCCCCCCTTGCTCCTCACCAAGGTATAGGTGTAACATTGAGACAAGAAGTTAGACCTCAGGAATAATTTCCAGTCTTTTCCTTCTTCTGGGTGTTAACCGAGCTCCACTGGTCTCTCTACCAGCTCTGGATTACTCTTAGCAACCTCTTGTTGCTTCACCACTTCCTCTTTATACACAAAACCCCATTCCCCTCCAGGATTTTTCCATAAATCCTTTCTTTTGGGAAATGGTAACTGTCAGAACTGTCTCCACCTGTTTACCCTGGTATCTTGGAAACATTTTACCAATCAGTTACTTCTTTCTTTTACTCTAGATAAATTATTCATTAATTCACTTTGTCAATACCAAAGATAATTTATAAAAAATATTGTTAACAAATACTCCAATTTGTTACTAATTCAAAATATAACATAACCAATTTTTAAGTCTAGGATTAAATTAATCAGGGTGTTACATCTTCCCCCGCTGAAATAAACATCATCCTTGGTGTTATTTAATCAGATTAAACAGCTCCGGATAGACTTGTTGAATAACATGCTCGTCCTTCCAAGTAGCCTCCTCAACGCCAAAGTGCTTCCATTTCACTTTAACTTGGGGGATGACTTGATTCCTGAGTGTTATTTTTCTCTGATCCAGAATATGCTACGGTTCTACCAGGAACTCGCCATCTGGTTCTACCTGCACGCAACATGGTTTTCAATTAGTTCAAATCAGAAAACTAATTTTTGTTCTGATTGCATTGTGTTATTGACTTACATGTATACCCTGCCAATGTATGACATGTTTTGGATTGTGTACATAACTCTTCAGTAACGACACATGAAATACATTGCGTATCAAAATATGGCTCGGTAGGGCCAATCGATAGGCCACTGGTCCTATCCTTTCCAAGATCTCAAATGATCCACAATAACTGGGGTCCAACTTGGCACATGTGTTCCACCGTAGTATACTTTTCTTCGGTTTTATTCTCACATAAATGTAATCCCCAACCACAAATTCTTGGAATATTCTCTTTTTGTCAGGATATACTTTTTGCTGATCCTGAGCAGCCTTCAAGTTCTGCTTGATCTTCTTCACTTCTCGCTCCATTTCCTCCAACATGTTTGGTCTAAACATTATTTTATTTTCTGGACTACTCCAGTTCATAGAAGTCCAACATTGCCTCCCATACAAAGCCTCAAAGGGGATCATCTTAAGAGATTCCTGATATCCATTGTTGTAAGAAAATTCAACTAGATGCAGGTACTCTTCCCATTTGGCTGGTTGTTGAATTACATACATGCGTAGCATATCCTCCAGAATCTGATTCACCCTTTCGGTTTGCTCGTTAGTTTACGAATGATAAGCAATACTAAATTGTATTTGTGTCCCCAAGCCACTAAATAGCGTCTTGCAGAATGCCCAAGTGATTTTCACATCACGATATGAAATCACTACTTGGGGAATACCATGCAATCTAAAAACTTCTCTCATAAATATGTCAGCAATTTGTACCGTCTTATAGGTAGAATGGACGGGAATAAAATGTGCCACTTTGCTGAGTCGATCAACTGCCACCATAATTGAATTTTTATGCCTCTTATTTCTTGGTATTCTAGTGATGAAGTCAAGGGAGATGACCTCCCACTTCCATTCTGGTACAGGAATAGGCTAAAGCAATCCTGTGGGATGCTGATGTTCAACCTTGATTTGCTAACATTCTAGACACTTGGTCAAATATTCTGCAATGTCCTTCGACATTCCAGGCCAGATTTAATCCTTTCTAATTGTAGTTAACATTTTCTGGTATCCTGGATGTCCGACGTAGAAACTCTGGTGATATGCATAAAGAATGATTGTTTTCAAATTATTTTGATTTGGAATATATATTCTATTAAAATAAATCTTCTGGGAAATCACATGAGAGATTTTAGAACTATCGTGTTTCGAACTACTGAATGTAGTTCAGCATCAGGATAATGTAGGTTGGTTGATCCGACTATCCATATATATAGATGCAGAGAAAAGAAATGGTCAAAACCTGTGGGAAAATTGATGTTAAAAACGATAAAAAAATGAAAATGAAAATAAATATATAATATATAAAGAAAAATTAAAAATTAAGTAATCCAAATTAAAATTAAAACTAAAAAAATAGTAATAAATTCAAAAAATAAAACTAAAAAGAATAAGTCAATAAAAGTAAAATTAAAAATAATAAATTAAAATAAAGTAAAACAACAATAAAATAGATAAATAAATGAACTCTATAAAAAAATAAATAAATAAATAAATAAATAAATAAATAAATAAAATATATATATATATATATATATATATATATATATATATATATATATATATATATATATATATATATATATATATATATATATATATATATATATATATATATATATATATATATATATATATATATTCTTTTTCGAAAAATCAAGAGCTTCTTATCTTTGAGTTCAAAATCAGATTGCTTCCCTTGCTCTTTGTCTACTTTTGCCTGCTACCATAGAAACTGGTATTCAGGATCTTTGCTAGCTGCCTCTAATATCTGATCTTGGAACTTGAATTCAATATGGTTGAAGTAGAGTTTGTAAATACCATGCAGCTTCCTACTTCGTGCATCTGCTACTTTGTTCTCTTTACCTTTCACGTGCTGAATATCAAAATCAAACTCACTTAGAAAAGTGTTCCATCTCGCTTGGCGCGCATTTAGGCCAGCTTGTTTAAAATAGCTAGTTAAGCTATTGTGGTGAGTTCTTAGCACGAACCTTTTTCCCATCAGGTAATGCCTCCATATTCTTAATGCATGTATAACTGTAGTTTGTTGCAAATCATAGGCTAAATACCTCTACTCATGCTCCTTCAACTTTCTAGATTCATAAGCTATGACTCTTCCTTCCTGAGTCAAAACTACTCCTACCCCCTCCTTACAAGCATCAGTACAGACCTCCAATTCTTTATTATGGTTTGCTACCCCCAGGATGGGAGCAGTAGGTAGCAACTTCTTCAATAATTCAAAATTGTTCTAACATTCCTGGGTCCAGTTAAAGACTTGTCCCTTCCTCTATAAGGAGGTGATAGGAAAAGATATCTTGGAAAATCCATTGATAAATTGTCGATAATAACCCACCAAACCCATAAATGAATGTATGTCTGCCACGTTCTTTGGTAACCTCCATTCCATGATGGTAGTTATCTTTTTCGGGTCCACCGCTATCCCTTCACCGGAAATCACATGCCTGAAATATTGAATCCGTTCTTTAAATAAATCACAGTTACTAAACTTAGCATAGAGCTGATGCTCCCTTAACATCTTCAAAAAAATGCGCTGATGCTCCTTGTGTTCTTCGAGTATATTATTATGTCATCAATAAAAATCAAAACGAATTTATCCAAGTATGGGTGAAAAATTCCATGCATTAAGCTCATAAAGGTGGCTGGTGCGTTGGTTAACCCGAAAGGTAACACCACAAATTCATAATGGCCATACCGGGTATGAAATGTTGTTTTTCTTATATCCTCATCTCTAATTCAGATCTAGCGGTAGCCTGACCTTAAGTCAATCTTAGAAAACATTGTAGCCCCTTTGACTTGGTCAAACAAGTCATTTATGCATGGTAAGGGATATTTATTCTTAACATTCAACTTATTGAGCTGTCGGTAGTCCATGCACATACACATAGTGCCATATTTCTTCCTCATGAATAACACTGGTACTCCCCATGGGGACACACTCGGCTGAATGTATCCCTTATCCATTAATTCTTGTAATTGATTTTTCAATTCATTTAGTTTTGGTACAATCATTCTATAAGGAGTTCGGGACATAGGTGCTCCTCTGGGTATTAGCTCTATAGTAAATTCTATGTCCCTTTTTGGTGGAAGCCCCGAAATTTCTTCAGGAAAAACATCCTAGAACTCTTGAAGCATGGTAATATTTTCCATCAAAAGAGTCTTATCCTTAGAGTTGGTGAATCCCACTTGTATGGCATAGATTTGGCATCCCTTCCTTAAGCATTTACTCAACTGAGATGTTGTAATAGACCACAACTCTAATAGTTTCTTAATACCTTGCAGCTCTTGTCTTGTTCCATCCTTTGATTTAAAGTAGATAACTTTGTCCTTATATTCCACCAATAATGAGTGACTCTCCAACCAATAATACATCATAAGATCCCAAGGGTAAAATTTTGAGTTCCACATAAATGTGTTGATTCCCAACACTCAACTCACAATCCGACACTTTAGCATTTATCCGTCTTTTTGACCTTGTAGGTAGTTGAACTAACTAGGGGTTCTTGAATTTCTAGTTCTGTAATTTACAAATTTATACTATACGAGGGTGTATATAACTTAAGATGGCCCTGGGATCAACTAAAATAGAAACATATTGGGTTTGTATCATACCTTCCAACTCTATAATGGTTCGCTGGTAATCTGATTGCCGATCTTCTAGAGCTGCAGTGATTCTGGGTATGTTCCGTGCCACGTACACCATAGTCGATGCCTCTTGCAAGTTTTCTGCCACCTCACTTCTTCCTCGATGAGTATAGTTTTTAAAATAATGTCCCTCCACGCAACCCCAACATTGCAACGAAGGTTTTTTGGATGGCCCAAGTTCAGGTCTGCTAGAGGCTTCTATATGCTGTTCTTTGCCAGCCCATTTGGTCTACGATTGACTTCTTCCATTCTGTTTACTCAGTGGGTTCCTTGCATTGCTTTGTTATTTTTCGAATCTGTTATTTTTCTTAATGCTGAAATTTTTTTTCCCCTTTCGAGGTGGACAAGTTTTCCTGACTTCCCCCCTTAACTTTGGACTACTGATAGCACATACGTGCTTTCCTTACTGCTTCATCCATAGTCCTTGGGTTCACAAAATCAATCTTTTCTTTCATATGCAATGAAAAACCACTCAAGAATCGATGCACTTTCACCTTCTCATCACGCAGATAGAGTACATATCGTAATAAAGAAGTAAACTTGTTGATAAACTCATCCATGAACATTTTTCCTAGTTTCAGATCATGAAACTCTTAGGACTTTTCATCATAGAAATGTTCTGTCAGAAACTTATCCTTGAAATATTGTTGGAACTCATCCCAAGTTACATTTTGGTCTTCCATTCCACGCACATTCTTAACCTCTTCCCATGACAATGTTGCTTTCTCTTGCAATTGATAAATGGCTAAATGAGCTTTCAATTTACTGTTATACTCGTACACTTGAAAGTAATTATTCATGTTTATGATCCAAGCTTCTACCATCTCTTTAACCTTTCCATCGAAGGTGGGGGGCTTAATCTTCCTGAATTCACCCTATAAATCCACTTTTTCTTTCTTCAACTCTTGTTTCTCCAGAACATTTCCAAATTCAGCCTCATGGTAATTTTGACTCTTATTACTTCGTGGCATTTTGCTTCCTTCTAGAGTATCATGTAGGGCTTTCTGTTTTTCTCCTTCTTCCAGAGTGTTCCTCTCCAGACTAGGTTTTGAATCGGGGTGATTCTGTCGGTCCGATAGAATTTTTAATATCTTTTCCTATTTTATCATCAATCTTTCATTTTCACCCCAAAATTTGAGCATCTCTGTTTGGAGTTGCTGCACAGTCTCCAAAAATATATTTGTATGTTGTTTCTAGTCTGCCAACATTATGCTGCTTTGTTGGTGCTGATCTATGCTTAACTGCACCCACCTTTCAGGACTGACCTCCGGGTTGGTCACAGGATGAGTTTCCCCTATGCTTTTAGGTGTCTGCTGACTAGAGCCTCTCCTCATTGTTGCTTTGGCACAAATATGTCCCTAAGCTTTGTAGAAATCCAACATTTAAACTTTATGAAAAAGAGATAATATCAAATGAAGAATTATCCTGTTATTTTGTTTGGCCCATCTTGCCCCAACATTTAACCATGCTCTGATACCACTTGTAACATCTAAACATCCTTAACATTCACACATATAAAAAAAATAATCCCTCTTCATTTACTTCTATTATCATCCTCCTCTAGAGCTATAGAGATTAGTAATATTAACATATAGTTTACTTTGAAAGCTAAATCATAAGCATAAGCAATATACAATTAGAAATACAATATGGTTTTGACAAGATTCTTCATCCGACGCATTCAAAGTTTGTACCCTTAATGCTTTGGTTCTATCATTACATTATTATTTGAAAAAGGGCTTTACCTTGTCATGTCTATGGGTTGATATTATGTTATTGAAGCTATCATATGTAATGTCAGAAATATTTTCCCGCATAAATATATTGATTAGTTCCGGCTGTCAGTACTATGGTACTATGTCGACTTAAAGGATATCACGTGCCTCTGTAACGTTTGCCATAATGACACTTGGTTGTCATGCGTCCTTTATCATTTAGGTCATCCATATTCAACCTTAGGAAATCGTCGGTGGTGCTGAGAGGAGGGTGGGTTAGGGTAACCACCCACCCTACCTGACTGTCCAAACCCTCATTCTTTCCTCTACTTGGTATGATTCCGGCTTTGCAACTCCTTCCTTTGTCGAACAACAATGTGCTCTCAGGTTCTGCTTGGGGATGATTTGTGGACAGTGGAACCCTACCATACCTTCCTTTCAGCACCGAGGTTAGCTCTCCTCTAGCCCAGCTCCTCGATGTGCTGATTTGTCTTACAGGTTTTTCCTTTATGCCTGAACTATAGACTTGTTTTTCTTCAACGCTTGTTATACGTTTTCATTGAAATAGATTTGGGATATCCAACTTCTGTAGTGTGATGGCTTATGCGCCCTACAGTATTTCCTTCCACCTTGTAGAAAAAATGTTGTCCATGAGAATTCAGGCCCTTGAGACTTCCTCCAACTATGTAGCAGGTTTCTTGTCTCCAGGTATTATTTCAGACTCTCCTATCTCTATTTCATTTACCATTTTAAGCTCATATTTCTTTTACAGTTTTCTAGGTTAAGTTTTATTGTCAGAGTGGTAACCTGCAGCTCATATTTTCTTTGTTGTGTTGTCAATAGGCTAGTGGCCCGAACCTAGTCGATAGCTCAAGCTACCTTGAGCTCCACCACTTGTAGTTTCGTTCAACGATAGGTGTTATCTAACCTTATAGCAAGGGTTTATAAGTTCCATCCTTGTGCTATCGTTGAATAAAAATTAATCTATCTCCACAGGTTAACTATCAAATGAGGAATTTATCCTTCGTTCTGGTATATCTCTGTCATTTCTATTTTTATGGGAAATAATTTGAGCAAGGCTCGTTTCTTAATTAAGTGTTCCTTCCAGAACTTTCTAGGCTAGTCACCAACAATTGTTTTGATTAAAAAATACAGATTTGAATTCGCAGATATGTAAAGAAGTGGATAAGTTCGACATTTGGTTTTTTTCTATAATTATCATAATATTGTTTTATTAGTTCTAGCCATTATCGCATTTAGTTAACTCAGTCGTTACAGTTGAGCTCGAAGGTCTAATTTATTTCTCTTTCGTTTTTCCGATTTCATAAGAAATGTTACTCTGATTTTATCTTGTTCAGCTAAGGTCTATTTTTGAATTAGTTTATCTTACTGCATGTATTACACAATTATATAATTCTCACGAATATGTTCTTGGTAGTTATTTGTCCTGTTACAGTTTTCAGGGCTACCTGCTTGCGTGGGTATTTCATCATTGTTCCTTCAGTATTTAGGATTTCCTCCCTTTGGGACGGGGACTCTAATCCTCATTCTGGGTTTGGGGTCCTTAAACCCTTAGGCGTAATCTCATGAACTCATTAATTTTTTAAGCTTACATCCTATGGTGCTCGTATATGTTGTCATGTGAATCTTATATTCTGTGAAATGCATGCATTGAAGGAATTTATGTTTTTCTATATTTTATAACAAATGTAAGATTTATTTCCTAATCTCTCTATTTACACAGTTCTTAGACTGTAAAGTGAAATTACTCATTCTATGCTAGAAAATAGATTTTGTTTTCTATTCTTACTATAATCATCCCTTTAGAAAATATTTTCTAAAAAAAAAGAATATATGCATGTCCACTTTCCTCAGAAATCCGTATAACCCAGTTTTATTAAAAGTTTCTACATGTTTATCGTAATTATACATTCTGGCATAGGTTTCCATATTCACATCTACACATGTTGTAATATTTAACAGAAACAATTTAAGTACTCCCTACTTGGAAACAGATATATAAACCATAATCACAAGATACAACAGTACCTATTTCCAGGTGAATTTCCTTTGAAGTATAATGGTCCTCCCAACCGTGAGCAAGGTGATTACGTCCTTAGCTCCCCCCTTGCTCCTCACCAGGGTATAGGTGTAACCTTGATAAAAGAAGTTAGACCTCCAGAATAATTTCCATTATTTTCCTTCTTCTGGATGTTAATCAATATCCATTGATCTCTCTACCAACTTTGGATTACTCTTGGAAACCTCCTGTTGCTTCACCACTTCCTATTTTTGCACAAAACCCCATTCCCCTCCAGGATTTTTCCATAAATCATTTCTTTTGGAAATGGTAACAATCAAAAATGTCTCCACCTGTTTACCCTGGTATCTTGGAAACATTTTACCAATCAGTTACTTCTTTATTTTAATCTAGATAAATTATTCATTAATTCACTTTGTCAATACCAAAGATAATTTATAAAAAATATTGTTAACGAATACTCCAATTCATTACTCATTCAAAATATAACATAACCAATTTCTAAGTCTAGGATTAAATTAATCAGGGTGTTACAATAGATGTATTATTTTGGCATGTGCACCACATGATAAAAATACAAAAGCAATAACATTGTCACCATGTAGCTCTTGTTTTGATGAATTTGTATTAAAATTTATGTTAAGATAGTAAACTAGAAATGAAAATATATTTCTAATTTTATGATACTATAAAGTGGGGAGTTGGAATTTGTCACCATTTTTAATTATATGTATATAAACTCACATGTTTTTTTATTTTCATAATTTTTTGTTTATTTATTTAATTTTAATTTTAGAATTTCTCAGTTTGTATTTGTATTAAAATTCACGTTAATATTGTCAATTATCAACAAAAATATATTTTTAATTTCATGATGTTGGAATTGGTTAGAAATTTTCTATATATATATATATATATATATATATATATAGGTTGAAAAACTATTGTGGTGAGAGGCCTCTCCAATCTAGTATGGAATATATGTTGTGTTCTCTTGTTATGTTATCAATTTTTTTTTGACATTTGATAACTAATGGTTTTTCCCATGGCATTCACACACACACCAACATAGATCCATCTTAAATTTGGATCTGCCAAGTGTCAAGAGGGATAAAAAAGAAGAAAATTTTTAATAACAATGGATACATATTGAATTAGACCATGAGGCCCACAAAAAAACCCTAAACCTTATAATTGTTGGCACAAATGATGGGAAAAATACTTGAACATAAAAACTAACTAATACTCAGTAAATCCCCAACTTGGAATATTTATAAATGAAGATATCATCCTAGAATATCAAGCTGATATAAGAAAGGAAGTCCAAAAGGTAAAGATCTTCATCGCAGAAGATCAAGTTGATCTAAGAAAGGAAGTTAAAAAGGTAAAGGAGGAAAGAAGAGAAGGGAAATGGGTAATCATTAGAAATAGAAAAGCTATTATTAGGAAGAGAATTCAAAACACCAATAATAAATAATAATTAAGAACACTCCAGATCCTCTTTTGGAACTGTCGTGGCTTCCCATGGCGTAAAGGACCTATATTAAGCTAGATCTCGAGTGATATCAATCTTATTTTCTTAGTTGAAACCTAAGAGCATGACGAACCTAGGGTCCCCGAAATAGATGGATTCATTCTCTGGTCAACCTAGAATAAGAAATCCTTATGTGGAGTTTTTGGTGGTATAGCATATTATAAAAAAGATAATATCTCCGCTCACATTTGACTTCATAAGATGGCTCCCCTCAATCAATAAATGTGGATCAAAATTTTTGATTCTAGCACCAATGAGATCATTATTGAAATTTGTTATTTCACCCCTATAAAATCTACCTCCTATAACAAAAAAAACCTGGATCGGAATTACCCCTTCAACACTTTAAATAAATATATCCATAATCTTCGAAGAAAAGGTGATATCCTTTTTCTTGGGGACTTCAATGCTAGAACTACTACTAACCAAGCTATTCTTGTAAGAATGAACTCTAACCCTAACCCCCTATGGCTCGATGAATATTGTGACCTAGCTAATTGATTCAAATTTACTTTGAAAGACACCACTGAGAACCTATTTGGTACCAAGCTTATCAAACTTTGTAGTTCCAAAGACCTGATTATTTGTAATTGGATTAGTAAGTGGCCTGCCTCTATCCAGATGAATTGCATTCATGGTTTAGACAATAGTGTTGTCGATTATGTGATATTTAACACCCATATCCTAAAATGTATATTAAAACTTAACATCCTAAATGACCACGAGCTCGATTCTGACCACTACGCTTATCTCTAACACTTAAGCTTGACATTCACACCAACTAGCTATAAAAGAATGGTGAAATTCAAAAGAACATTTGTTTTACAACAGTAAACATGACCAATTCTTAGAAGTTTTAAAAGGGAACATTGGTTACCTAACATATAACAATAACATTGATTTCACCTACCATTATTTCACTACAACTCTTTGCACCACCATTAATAAATTCTCTAACGAGGTAGATTCATATAAAAAGAACAATAGAACTCCCGACCCCTTGTATTATAACGACCGTAAAATTTACTAAAAAGCAATAAGAGATGCAACTAATGAAACTGCAAATATTGAGAAAAAAATATGTATAAAACTCTTATAAAAAATAAGAAGCAATCCTATATTAAAAGGAGGAAAGAGCATCTTCTACATCTTTCTAAAATTGGGCCTAGAATTTTTTGGAGGAATATACTTGTTTGTAAAAAAAAACAAAATAATGAGATCCCCTTGAAGAATTGATAATTAAATTAAGAATATTTATCACTCTCTAGACACCATGAAAATATTCATAAATAATCCGATATAGTAGGATATTTTCTCTTTAGAAGATGCGTAGTTTGCGATTAGGAAACTCAAAAATGGGAAAGCCATGGATATTGAGGGTTACCAAGTAGAAATTTTAAAAATGGGAAGGTCTATCCTCATTCCTCATATTCACAAACTCCTCAATCTGGTCGTAAAGCATGGATTCCATAAGCCTTTGATAGAAATCATGATTATGCCTATCTTTAAAGGTAGGGATAAAAACATTCCCTCTAACTATCAGACTATTATCATGAGCCACATCTTAGGCAAAATTTATGGGCTCATTCTAGAAAAAAATATTAGCTTATGGCTTGAAAACCATGCCAAAATGGCTAAAGGGAAAGCTAGCTTTAGAAGACATCACTCAACTATTGACTATGTTGTCACTCTTAGAATCATCGTCGAGGAATGGTGCGAGAGTAAGTCGGATCTATTATGTTATTTTTTTACTTTAAGAAAGTTTTCGGCATGGTGCCTCGATATAAGCTATGGAAAAGAATCAAAGAGATAATGGTCCCACTTGAGTTGATGTTTTCTGTGATTCGTCTTTATGATAACGTTGTTGCCAAGATTAAGACCACTAAATGATGGTCTAGAGATATTAAATGCAATATCAACGTCAAGTAAGGTGTCCCTTCTACCCTACACTTTTCGACATTTACATTGATAATATTGAAGCCTATATGGAAGATGGAGGATGCTCTCACACCAAGCTCGTTGGCACGGTCACTACTCTTCTCCATTATGCTGATGACATTATTCTTTTGGCGAGAAGGTATGAAGATCTTGAAAAACAACTTAATATACTTCACAATTACTTCTCCAAGAAGGTTATGGTTATTAATACTGACAGGACTAAAGTCATGATAATTAATTCCAAAATAATTAACCATTATAATTTCACCAATGATAGAAATTTCTTGGAGAATGTTTCTTCATACAAGTACTTAGGTATTGACATTAATCATCAGCTCAATTAGAATTACAACATTGAGAAAATAATCATTGATGGCTGGAAAGCTTATTATGAGCTTGAAAACAACTGTAAGATGACTTATCTATGGGTTTGGAGTAAAAAACGTTCCTGTTTGAGACTCTTGTTACCCCTGTGGTTTTATATGATTGTTATTTTAAGGCTGCAATATATCTAGAGAATCATGGAGGAATATTGAGATGATCCAAAAGAAATTTATAACATACAACCTTAAGATTAAAGTTAATACTCCCTATCATATCCTCTTGACTGAATCCAACCTTTCCACCATTGAAATCATAGCTATTCTTCACTATTGAATGTATGAGAAGAGAATTTAGAACATGGAAATGAAGAGGTTCCCAAAAATTTCTTCTATTTATAGCCAAAACCCCCACCTCTTGCTTGAGCGGGGCTGGTAGAAGCATGCCAAAGCATTGCTCAACTATTGGGGATAAAAGAGGATATTATCTTGGAGAATAGAGATAATATTAAAAAACTATCACTTCCAAATCTAAGGACAAATTGTGGGACGAGAAGGATATTAAGGGGAAAAGGAAGCTAAGGTACTATAAGGAGGTGATCAACCCCAACATCGCTAACTAGAATTATCTATTTGTCTTTACTAGTTCTAAGAAGAAAATGAATAGTACGAAGATATGAACTAACTCCCATGAGCATAGAAGTGAAACTGGGCATTGGTCTATCCCTAAAACACCCTAGGAAGAAAGAATTTGTCAGCTATGTGAAGCTAAGATAATTGAAGATGAAAAAAACTGTCTCATGGATTATCCGACCCTCACCCACATCCGTTCTCATTTCCAAAACATCCGCCATACTTCCAACCTCCTGAATTGTTCAATAAGGACAACTATAGTGATATCGGAACACTCCTGTCCATTCTATTTGATTATAGAAATAATATTTTAAAAAGTAGATCAACTAATTTATTTTCTAAAGTTATGATAGAGCTCATTAGTCTAAGTGGACATCATCACCATCATCATTATTATCTTCAAACTTTAAATATAAAAATATAAAACTAATTACAATCACAAAAATAAAATTAAATTTTGTATCTATATTTTAAACATATTTAAATTTTGTTTATCAATGAGTTAATTTTATTCAACATAACCAAGATTCTATTAAAAAATTAAAAAATTGTAATAGTTTTTGGAACTTGTGTTAAATAGTGATTTATATAAATTACTTTAAAAATAATGAAGATATATTACTTCATTTATATGCCCTTAGTCCTTAGTTATAGGTTCTTAGGTAATAACATTCTATGCATTACTTATTATTTAAGTTGTTTAAATCACAATTGTTCAATATTTATTCTTTAAGATAAGTTGTTTTTGATTTGGAACTTTCTAAGATTTATAGAAACAAGAAAGTAAAGGAAATTACCATGAACACCATAAATTTATTTTTTAAAGAATAAAAATTATTATTTTTATCTTTAAAATCATATAACTAGCACAACCACTTTAATAAATGTGGTTGACATATGTCTATATCAATCATATTCACAACCACATTAATATCTTTGGGTATCTTCTCTAGCAAGTTGTATTGTTCTTTCTTTGTGTTATTTAATCGATGGTTGAGACATTGAAGATCCATCCACCCCAAGTAAATATGTTATATGAGAGATGAGGTTTTTATTGTCAATTCTCATTACTTACAAATTTATGTGTTGTGAGTGTCGGTTTAGATTTAGAAGTTATAGTGATATTATTTGGTATTAATATGATACCAATATACTCACTAAAAAAATTCAAATTTCTTAATAAGTAATTATTTTAACATGGAAACACTTGAAGGAACAAGAGGACGGAGGGTTCGACTGCTGCAATCTAGGGTTTTTTCGGAGCGTAGTCTGAGCTTTGGTGCTGACACTGGCAGGGAGCAGCGCCGTGCTCCAAGATCTGTGACAAGGATGGCTAGCCTTGGCCCAACGAATGGGAAGGCCGGGGGCCCCAGGGGCCCCTACCTTCAAACAGGTCTCGATTGACAAGGGAAAATACCCAATGGAGGGGGAAAGAATCACAAGCTCTGAGTCTGAAGTGAATAAGATAAAGGAGGATGACAATACCATGGAAAACCAACCGCCCAACTAGCCAAAAATTACCACAAGGGTACAGGAGCAAGTTAAATCACATCCCACTCAGGATACGAATCCTCCAGAAGAGGAAGCAGAAACCCAGAAAAATGAAGCAAATGGTAACCTCGACCTAAGCAGATCTGCTTCAAAAGGGTTAGCTGACAATGAGGTCCAACATAAAAACTAGGGTAGATGCAAGCCGAAGACCAAGGAAAGTCTCAGGGTGATCATTAACGACTCGAATCTATAGGCCTACAAGGATCACATGACCATTCATGCAGTGATCTGCAAATTCATGGGCTTTTGGCCCAATGAAAAATCCCTTTGTCAATGGATCAAGCAAGTCTGGAAGTCATGGGGGGATGTGCAGTTACACGTGGGAGCCAAGGGTTTCTTCATGGTGGTTTTTTCCAATCTAGAAGACAAGGACTAGATCGTCGAGGGAGGACCTTATTTCTATGCCTCAGTTGGTCTCTATACGAGGCCCTGGAAACCCAACTTCGCCCCGGAGCAGGAGACATTCACATAGGTCCCTGTATGGATTCGTTTATTTTCCTTGCCAATTGACTATTGGAGACCAGTGGCACTAGAGCAGATAGGCAACACACTGGGAACCTTTGTTCGAGCTTCTGAAGCAACTATCCAAAAAATGTACACTTCCTATGCTCAGATCTGTGTTGAAATGGATGTATCTAGGGATTTTCATGAGGGTTTGTGGCTGGAATATAGGGATGATTTCTATTTTCAAACTATAGATTATGAGAAAATACCCTTCAGGTGCCGAAAATTCCATGAACATGGCCATTTGATTCGAGAGTGCCCTCAGAACAAAATTGTTAAGAAGGCCAAGGAAAAATCCAATCAGGTCTCAGATGGTTTTATCCGACCTATTGGTAAACACTGGGCCAACCGCAAAACCCCACCAAAAGTGAATGACCAATTCAAGGGAACATTAAACACCTTTGAGGTGCTTGAAGAAGATCCCCAATTGGAAAATCCGGCTCAGACATCCCCTGAGCAGGAAACCAATGGAATAGCAGAGAAATTTACCCAACCAAGGAAGTCGATCATGACTCATGAATCGATCTTAGAGGCCACCTGTGAGAAAGATGAGGAAGGAGATGAGGAAATGGACCTAAGTGAAATTGGTACAAAGGATCAGGAATTAGGGGACATCCTTGAAAAATAAGGGCTAGATCTTAACTCCATAGTTGAGCAATGGAAATAGAAAGAAATTGACCAAATATCGGAGGAAGAAATTAACAGGGTCAACTATCTCTTCCTCTCAAGACAAGATGCAGTATTAAAGGGTTTGAAAAGAAGTCGAGGGGAAACCAAAGGCCTGGGTATTAAGGCACAAAATCTCCACCACACGCAAGCCAGTCTCAAGCATAGAAATAAAAGGGGCAGACGATCCAACAATGATTCACTTCACGAGTTGGGTCAGATGCTGATTAACTCAGGTAAAATGAAAGCCCTTGAGGATTTCTCTTTCTCCTCCTAAGCTTGTTTAACTATGAAAGTCCTCTCATGGAATGCAAGAGGGTTGGGCAGCCTAAAAAAACATAGGCTCCTAAAACATAAAGTTACTCAAGAGAGACCAGACATGGTTTTCCTCCAGGAAACTAAATGTTCCCGACAAAAGCTAGAAGATCTAGGCAAACACCTATGAAAACATATGGAGCACCTAGCAGTTGAAGGAAATGGTACTGGTGGAGGTCTGGCAATTTTTTGGACTCCTAGAATCCTTCATATCCTCAATGCTGAAGCAACCAAGTCCTTCCTGTCCATTGAGATGCATATCTTAGGGGAAAAAGGCACCTTTCTGTTCACAAATATATACAGTCCTCAGCGAATGGAAGAAAAGTTATTGCTATTGGAAGATCTCACCAAGTTACATCATCGACATCCCAACTCCAAAGCCATATATGGGGGGGATTTAAATATGATAACTTCTCTCGAGGAAAATAAAGGAGGTCTGTGATCACCTAACAGTGATGCAAGCGCCTTCAACTCTTTCATCAGATTTGCTAACCTGGTGGATATTCATCCTCGGAATGGCATCTTTACATGGACCAAAAAAAGAGGGGGAGATAGAAATATCACCTCCAGGCTTGATCGCTTTCTAGTCTCTGATAGCATTCTTATGGAGGGGGTTACTATTGATTATGATATCCTCCCCTCTAGGGGCTCAAATCACTGGCCCATCACGTTGAATGCCTCCATCCTGGGTACACCCAAAAACAGGCCGTTCCACTTTGAGAGATTTTGGCTCACTCACCTGGATTTCTTTTCCAATATTAAGAAGTGGTGGAAGGATCCCCTTGATGTCAGAGGAACGAAGATGTTCAGGCTCCAGGCCCGACTGAAATATCTAAAAACCAAGCTGAAAACTTGGAATCGTGAAGTCTTTGGTAACATATTTGAGGACAAACAAAACCTGGAGAAAAAAATGGAAGCCATTCACAACAGCTGGATTCAAGGAGCCATCTCTCAGGACTCCATTGATACAGAGAAGGAATTGATGCAAAAATGGAATGAAAGGTGTAGTCAGGAAGAAATTTTATGGAAACAGAAATCTCACATTCAGTGGCTGAAGGAAGGCTAGAAAAACACAAAACTCTTCCATAGATCTGCCATGGATTACAGGTGTAATAATAAGATAACCAGGATTAAGGATGAGCATGGGAATGTCTTCCAGTCATACCAAGATATCACCTCCATTCTCAGAAATCATTTCAAACTCATTGCAACAGAACCAAACTCTGACAGATAGGAGGCTATCAGTGAAGTAACCTTTTCCATCCCTAAGCTCATAATAGAAGAACAAAACAGGGCTTTGGACTGGCCAGTTTCCCTTCTGGAGGTGGAAGAGGTAGTTAAAGAGATGGCCAATGGGAAAGTCCCAGGCCCAGATGGTTTCACCATTTATTTTTTTAAAGCTTGTTAGGATGTGGTCAAGCAGGATATTTTGGAGGTGGTTGAGGACTCCAGACTCTCCTCCTCCATTCTCAAATCCCTAAATTCCACTTTTATTACTCTCATTCCCAAGGAAGAGGGGGCTTGTACCCCTTCCAAATTAAGGCCCATAGCGCTCTGTAATGTATTGTACAAGATTATATCAAAGGTCATGGCCAATAGATTAAAACCCATACTTCCTTTGATTATCTCTGAAGAATAGTCAGGCTATGTGGAGGGCAGGAAAATTATGGACAATGTCATTTTAGCTCACGAAATGGTCCACACTCTGCAACCCCAAAGGAAGGCTGGCATGATCATACAACTGGACCTCTCAAAAGCTTATGACAAGGTCAGTTGGAGTTATCTAGAAGCTGTGCTCGTTGCTTTTGGTTTCAGTCCAAGATGGATTGCATGGATCCTAGCTATGGTAAATTCTCCTAGCTACTCCATTCTAGTAAATGGAGCCCCATCAGAGCCTTTTTTTCCCTCAAGGGGCATTTGGCAGGGGGATCCTATCTCTCCATTCCTCTTTGTTATACTTATGGAAGGTCTCAGTCGAATTATCATATCGGCCAAGGAAAAGAACATCATAAAAGGTCTCTAGCCCCTAGTCAATATCCTGGCAACTACTCATCAATAGTTTGTTGATGACACCATGATACATGGTACCCCCACAGTGAAGGAAGCTAAAGGATTCAAATATATCTTAAACCTATTCAGTCTAGCCTCTAGTATGGACCTTAACTTTGATAAGTCCCATATTTTCTTCTTTAATATGCACTTATCAATTCAGAAGCATTTAACAGATATTCTAGGTTTCAAAAGATGCAATTTACCTTCCAAATATTTGGGCATACCCGTAACGGGCAGGCCATGGCAAAGGCTACACTGGGAAAGACTACTATCCAGGCTAGAGGATAGATGTAATCACTGGACCAATCGAGTCCTCAATTTGGCTGGCCGATTGGTTATGACAAAGGCAATCCTCCAAGCCGTCCCCCAATACATGCTCTCGATTCTTCCAGCTCCTAAGGGAGTCCTTCAGAAAATAAGGTGCATTCAACAGACCTTTCTCTGGTCCAGTAATTCCAGAAAACCAAAATGGGCGCTGGTGGCATGGGATCAACTATGCAGACCTAAGAGCCTAGGATGTATGTGGTTGTAGGATCCAGGGTTGATCAACAGGGCCTACGGAGCAAAACTCTAGTGGAGATGGATCTCGGAGCCTCACACTCCTTGGGTGAGAACCTGGAAAGCCAAATATACAGAGCAATGGAGATATGCGGAGCTCGTTAGAATGACTGAAGCCCCTGTAGGCTCACCGATCTGGAATCTTTCCTGGGCTAACCGAAATATAATACAGGATGACTATTTTTGGGAGCTTCAGAATGGTAATAATGCCTCGTTTTGGGAGGATGCCTGGCAACATCTACCAAAGCTTGAAAGTCCTAACTCTCAACCACTACAAAAATGGTTTCAGGACAATGGTAAGCTTAAGGTCCATCAATACTGGGAAAATGATGATGATCGTCAGCGTTGGCAGAAATGGAGTCTAATCCCTCTCCCACCGGATGGGCACTTATCAGATCTCCTTCACGCTCTCAATACCACCTTAAGGAAAAGACTGATATGAGCCAGACAGGGGCAGGATATTCTACGATGGGGAAAGCTCAATGGGGGAACCTTTAATCTCAAAGAGGCCTGAACTTACATAGAAAACAGGGACAGTTAGGACAAGGTAGCCTGGTTCACCAATGTGTGGGACAAAAACCTTTGGCCTAAGATTAAAACGTTTCTCTGGTTCCTTATGAACTGGAAAATTATAACTTGGGAAAATCTAGTGAAAAGAGGGTTCAATGGACCATCTCGATGCCCCTTATGTAAGGAGAAGGAGGAGATGATGAACCACTTGCTCAATGACTGTGCCTGGACCGGTAACCTATGGGATTGGATAAAACACATATTCAAGCAAACTGATCGAACCAGAAGTTCCATTCACGATACTATTACAAATTGACGACTGAATTATTCCAACAACAGCATGGTTAATAATTTATGGAGGCTGAGCCCTGGTTTCCTTGTCTGGACGGTTTGGAAAGAAAGGAATAATTGCATATTTTAGAAATAGGGTATTAGGCAGCTCGATGACTTAAAAACTATCATTATGCAGGGTTTGAAAGAAACGGTTCTTACCTGCTGCCAAACCGAGAAATTCGACTCGTTATCTTTAAATGATATCCGAATCCTGGTGATGTTTGGTATTTTTGGATCGGTGGAGCTCTGTGCGTAGGAAACTCGCCTTAGGCCAACTCCATCTCCTTCAATCTGGAAAGCTCCTTCCCCGGGATATTGCAAGCTAAACTTTGATGGGGCATCAAGAGGCAACCCTAGTCCTGCTGGGTTGGGAGGGGTCCTGCGAGATGAGAAGGGAGAAATTATCCATATCTTTTGCAGGGAATTGGGAAAAGCCACAAATAATGAAGCTAAATTCGCCGCTTTGGAGCAACGGCTTCGAATCCTAATTCGGCTCGGTAAAGGCTTAGCCATAGTAGAGGGTGATTCCCAGCTTGCCATCACTGCAATAAGGAAATTATAGAATGGGACGAAACCTAGCAAGCCCACGAAGCACTGGTGCCTGGCTGCTGTGACTGATCTAATTGCGGAGCACCTAACATCTCTAAGTGGCATTATTCTTTAGGCTATGCGCACAAAAGCTAATGTGCTAGCCGATCATCTGGCCAACTATGCGGTTGATCACCCAGTGGAAATCCTTAACACGTGCTGGTAGGACTTAACGCAAGATGAGCTTCAGGATCAGTGTTCCATCATATCAAGTAAAGACATCATTGCCGGCTCAATTGTAGAGGACAATCGACAGAGTATCAATCATGAATAGAATATGGAGATACCTAATTTGGTTAATTACGTCAGGTGGCACAACCCAGAAATGTCACAGGGAATGTCTTGGAAATGGCGGCCCATCATCCGAAAGGACAGCCGCAGGTATAACCGTTCCTTATGGCGGTTAATATGGAGCCTTCAAGCATGCGAAATGATCGCCCTTAAGGAGCAGATCTATGATCGTTGCTTCAGCATTAGTGGTTGGTTTAGACAGCAAGTTGTCTAGTATTATGGCATTAAATGGCTTTCAACTGGCTTATCATCCCCCCCTATGACCCACTATTCTATTTATTGGGGAACCTGCTCTCTCCTTCTCATTCACATCCAAGCTTTAAGGTGTCTATGCTTTAAGTTGAAGCTCGGTTATTTGGTTTTCAGCAAGCTCGTAGCTCTCGTCTATTTGCAATCAATGGTGGATCATAACCTCCACAGTGTCAAATCATCGCAAGCCCTCAAGCGAGCCAAGGACTGTTATGAGACCTCTGTCTCCAAGAAAGGAAAGTAGATGATTAATTTTCTTCAGGAGGAGGTCGATAGATCTCGAGCCCAGGTGGATGACAGTGCTATCAGTGAGGAGGTAGACTGGCTGGTCGACCCGGGAATGCCATCCACGCGAACCACCCAATTTCTACAGACCCGGACAGTTTCTTGGCAAATGAAAAAAATGCTTGCAAAGGCCATAGAAATGCAGGGAGAAGATGTCAAGGAGACCTTCACTACAACATCCATGGCCTCTTCCAGGAACACTGCGAGAATGGACAAGCTCGAGATTTCCCTTAATTCTCTAACAGAAGAGCTTCACATGCAAGCAAAATCCCCAGACAATTTCGTTCACCGCTTCGACCTATACCTTCGCCACGTCCTTAACATTTCAATCGAAATTCCGGCTAATGACTCACACACCACTATAATTCGGTGCTTCAAGCCGCGTATCCTACTGAAGGGTGCTGAGGAGGCTAGTCCAAGCGCTACTGGTCAATCTGGTGCTTCTAATCCAATTCCATGATGTCTGGTTACTCTGTCTGGTTTATATCCTTTCTGTTCATAGTTTTTAAACAATATGTAAATGGCCTTTATTCTGGCATTAGTAAGCTCTATTTTGTCAGCTCTTTATCCACCATAGGCAACCCTGCATGGTTGGCTTGGTGGCTGTTTTTTTTGGTATAATCCTTCTACAGGAGCTAGGTTTAGATCTCAATTTTCTATGAGCATGCAAATGAACAGGCCTGGGGACCTCTATGTTTTTCCAAAGGTCTCAGGCCATTTTGTATCTATATGTAACTTCATTTCTCTGTTTAATATATTACTGCTGACTTACAAAAAAAAAAAAAAAAAAATTTAACATAAAATATTATTGAGATAGCTCAATTAATGATCACCATCTTATAAAGTTTTATGTAAATTGTGAGTTTCAAAGTTCAAATTCTCCATATATATTTACTCAAAAAAAATTATTTTAATATAAAAATTATATATAATATAATATCAAATAATTACAAAATTGTAAATTTTAATAATTAATAAATTTGAATTTAAAATAAGTTTAAGTCATGGTTAAGAGCATCTATTTCCTCTTAAGAGGTCACATGTGCAAAACCAAAGGGGGTAGAGTATGTATTCCTTTGTAGACTTAGCAGTGAAATTGTTGCGCGGAGGTGAGTCTCTTGTCCCACAAAAAAGGGGATTTCATACACCAATTTTGTGTGTGACTTGGTCGTGACCATAAAATTAGATAATAATAATAACAATTATTCTTAAATCAAATTAATATGTAAAAAGCACTATATAATAATATATATGATACTAGAATTTAAGGTACAATAAAGCAGTTGGAATTTGTCACCCCACACACACACACACACACACACACACACACAATAATAATAATAATAACTTACATTTTCTTTATTTTCATAAGTTTTTTTATTTGTTTAATTTTAATTTTAGAAGTTGTGTATGTGTATTTGTATTGAATTTAATAATATTGTCAATTATCAACAAAAATATATATTTATTTCCATGATGTTGGAATTTCAATTTGAATTATATATATATATATATATATATATATATATATATATATTATAATGGTTCAAAAATTATTGTGGTGAGAGGCCTCCAGTATGAAGAGATGTTGTCTTGTCTTGTTATGTTATCTAAACATTTTTGACATTGGTGGTTTCTTCGCTCTTTATTTTGATAACCCATGATGTTCTCTCACACACACACTTAGATCCATATTAATTTGGGATCTACCAATTGCCGAGAGAGATAAAA
This sequence comes from Pinus albicaulis, assembly GCA_034641835.2. Classification (NCBI taxonomy): domain Eukaryota; kingdom Viridiplantae; phylum Streptophyta; class Pinopsida; order Pinales; family Pinaceae; genus Pinus; species Pinus albicaulis. The sequence goes on from CM076578.1 coordinate 1,974,619,555, forward strand.
AAGAATATTTCACCTCAACAAATTTGATACCTCTTGGGGCTTAGTAGATCCTAGGCTTGTTATATTTAAATTCATATATATATATACACACATATATATATATATATATATATATATATATATATATATATATATATATATATATATATATATATATATATATATGAATAAAAAAATAAGTATATTATTTAATAATTTGGTAAATTTTATATAATAGTAATAAGAATGAATACATATTGAACTAGACCATGAGGACCATGAGCCTCACAAAAGAGCCCTAAACCTGATAATTGTTGGTATAGGAGAGAAAAATGGTGAAGACACTTTAGAAGTAGTAAAAGAACAACTAAAGTCTAAGTCACAAATTCAAGCAACCTATCTAACAGAAGCACAAAGGGTGGGAAAAATACTTGAACATAAACACTGACTGAATATAAATTATATATACTCAGTAATTCCCCAAGTTTGGAAGGTTAAGATAAATTTTTAAATGAAGATCTCATCCCATAAGATCAAGCTTATCTAACAAAGGAAGTCCAAAGGGTAAAGTACGAAAGAAGATAAGGGAAATGGGTAATCATTAGAAATAGAAAATCTATTATTTAGGAGAGAATTAAAAACAACAATATTAAGTATGAATTAAGAATACTTTGGATCCTCTTCTGGAATTTTTGTGGCTTCCAATGGCATAAAGGACCTATGTTAAGGTAGATCTCTAGTGATATCGATCTTATTTTCTTATTTGAAACTAGGGAGCATGATGAATCTAGGGTGCCCCACATGGATGGATTCATTCGTTGGTCAACCTAGAACAAGAAATCCTCCTATGGAGGTTTTGGTGGTATAAATTATTATATTAAAGATATTATCTGCAGTCACATTCGACTTCATAAGATAAACCCCCTCAATCAATACATGTGGATCAACATTTATGATTCTAGTACCAATAAGATCTTTATTGCAATTTTTTATTTCACCCCTATAGAATATGCCTCCTATAAGAAAAAAAATCTGGATAAGGATTGCACCTTCGAAACTTTAGAGTAATATATCCATAATATTCAAAGAAAAGGTGATATAATTTTTCTTTTGGACTTCAATGCTATAAATATACTAACCAAGCTATTCTCCTAAGAAATAAATCTAACCCTAACCCCCTATGGCTCGATGAAGATTGTGAGCTAGCTAATATATTCAAAAGGTACTCTAAATACACCATCAAGAAATTATTTGGTACCGATATTATCAAATTTTGCAGTTCCCAAGACCTCATTATTTGTAATTGGATTAGTAAATTTCCTACCTCTAGCTAGATGATTTACATTCATTGGTTAGGCAGTAGTGTTGTTGATTGTGTCATATTTAACACCCATATCCTCAAATGTATAGTAAATATTAACATCCTAAATGACCACGAGCTTGATTCTGACAACATATGCATATCTCTAACCCTTAACCTGGACATATACACCAACCAGGTGCAAAAGAATGGTGAAACACAAAAGCACATTCATTTTAACAAGATTAAAGATGACCTCTTCTTACAAGATTTAAAGAGTAACCTTGGTTACTTAACATATAGCGATAACATTGATATCACCTACCATTATTTCACTACGACCCTTTGCACCACCATTAATAAATTCTCTACCGACGTATCACATAAAAAGAACAATAGAAATTCAAACCCTGGTACGATAACCAATGGAAAATTTCCTGAAAATAAATAAGAGATTCTCTTAACGAAACTACGAAGCTTGAGAAAATAAATACATACAAAAATTTTATAAAAAATAAGAAGTGATCCTATATTAATAAGAGGAAATACCATCTTCTCCATCTTTCGAAAATTGAGGAATATACTTGTTCGTAAAACAAAAGAAAATAAGACAATCCCTTTGAATAATTGGGATAATTATCTTAAGAATCTCTATGACTCTCCAGACACCATGAAAAGCTTCATAAATACTTCTATGGAGGAGGATATTTTCTCTTTAGAAGACATGGCATTCACGATTAAGAAAATTTCCAATGGGAAACCTAGGGATATTGAGGGCTACCAAACCAAAATTTTCAAAATGGGAAGGTCTATCCTCATTCCTCATATTTGCAAACTCCTTAATCTGGTTATAGACCATGGATTCCCTAAGCCTTGGATATAAATCCTGATTGTGTCTATCTTTAAAAGTGGGGATAAAAACATTCCCTCTAACTATGAGACCATTATGATTAGCCACATGTTAGCCAAAAATTATGGGCTCATTCTAAAAAAATATATTAGTGTCTGGTTTGAAAACCATGGAAAAAGGGCTAAAGGGTAAGCTAGATTTATAAGCAATCACTCAAATATTAACCATCTTGTCACTCGTAGAATCATTGTCAAGGAATGTCGTGATAGTAAGTCTGATATATTCTGTTATTTTTTTTACTTTAATAAAGATTTCGACACAGTGCCTCAAGATAAGCCAGGGAAAAGACTTGAAAAGATAATGGTCCATGTTCCCTCTTGAGTATAGGGTGACTATGATCATCTTTATGAGAATGTTGTCGCTAAGCTTAAGACCACTGAAGGATGGTCTAAATACATTAAATGCAATATCAATGTCAAGCAAGGTGTCCCTTCTCCCCTACACTTTTCGACATTTACATTGATAAGCTTGAAGCCTGTATGGAAGTTGCCTTGACCGACAAATTGATAGAACCCCAATCGGCCCCGTATAGAATGTTGGTCAGCCTAAATTGGAGAAGGATCATGTTATCCCTCGGGCAGAGGTAATTACCCACAACCCATTTCACTATGAAAGAGCTCTCATTTCTCAGATCCACCTCTATCAGGATTTTTCGATGGGCGCCCTGATGTTGTTGTTGTTGCAAGGAAGAATATAAAGGCATTGTGACTTGGATAATTTCGGCTTTGGGAGAGGAAGGGAATCTACGAGACCCGAATTGTGGAAAAAATTGAATACATATACAACTATATGTCCCTGAAGCTCTTTCTGAATGGGAATAGGTCATTTATGGGAATAGGTCACTTCTAGAGATGGGTAGGGATTGGGGAGAAAAATATTTTTTTTGGGAATTTTGGACGTTGGCCGAGGTGAAAAGCATGATTGATCCACATAATGTGTTTAATAATCCCAAGAGTATCTTCTTGAATACTGAATCAATGGAGATAATTTGGAACCAATGGCTCGATGGAGAAATGTGGAAATAGGGTTTTGGTCATAGCTCCTTGTTCCACAACAATGAGAGCCAGAAATAACACACATGATGCTATTCTTATTTTTACTTTTTTAATGGGAAGAGAGGGAAAATAAATTTCAATGAAAATGATAATTCCTAATATTAATTTATTATTTTTTAAAATTATTTGGATTTTATAATTTATTGGGAGAAATTTCAATTAAAAAATTTGTTTTTAAATTTTTTAAGTTTTTAATTTATTGAGAGAAATTTAGCTCCCTCACTTTTAATTGTGGCTAGAGGTTCTCTAACCTTTATGGTAGAGGTGTTGTCATGTCTAGTTAAAAGTGTAATGTCTAGTTAAACATTTTGACTCCATAAAAATAAACAAAATGAAATATAAATATAAATAAAATCCTAGCATAATAGAGAGGTTGTAATGTTTTCTTAAACATTTTGACCCGATAAAAATAAAAGAAATTATATAATTAATTATAATTAATAATTAAACTATCCTAGATCAATCTTAACTTTAGATCTACCAAGCATCAAGAGGGATCAAATATCTTGAGATGCAAATCCCTTGTAGAGTGAAAATAAATTTTATCCCTCTAAGTGCTTGGTGTATTTGTAATTGAGGTGGATCTAGGTTGGTATAAAATTAAGTTGTAATTAATTTAAAAAAAAAAACAGAAGAAGAAGAAGAAGAGAGCAAGAGAGAGGTGTCACAATGATATTAAACGTTTTATTTTATTTTAAAACATTCCTATATAATTATAAAAAATTAGTGATTATTTAAGCACACGATATAATTAAAAAAATTTAGTCATTGCATATCAGTGATAGACTTTTCTAGTTAGGCATAACAATCTATGCCTAACCAACATGTTTTAATTGAACCAAAGGGAAGCAAATTGAATTATAAAAAATGTTGAAATGTCCATTCAGTGGTAAGTAATGCTACATCATCACCACCAAACCATATGAAACATTCTACCACCTTCTCTAAGCCAAGCACTCTTAAACAACTAACCACCCAATATAGAATTTTGTTGTCTCCATCAATGCCAAGCCGATGTAGTCCTCAATGATCATGTACCTAATGGAAACAAGATTCCACTTACATTTCACTCATCAATGATGTTGCCTTTCCATGGCTAACACTTTATTTAACACATTTCCAATTTACATCATCCTCCCCTAAGCTTGTGTTACAATTATTTTTCAATTATCAAACCTTGTTAAGGGGATCTCCTAGTCCACACCAAACTAGTACACCATCCTAAATTTCTCATGAAACAACCTAAGTCACTCACAAAGTGTACCAAAAATATAAACTAATTGTTCACTCTTAGTCATGTTTACTCGAGAGATTCCATCCATTTTGCCATTTATAATGGCACCTCAAGTAAGATCCTTGCATCCCCTCCCCCCCCCCAAACTTTAATTGTTGGCATCTTCATCAAATTTGTTGTACTTTTTGCATTTGAATGTGGTGTTGATACCATTTGTCATGAGGGTAAAATTTTCAATCCCCTTGAGCATCTCTACCACTCAAGAATCCTAGTTGTTGTATGGCATTTGCGTGACACCGACTAGTTGTGCATGACCATGAACCTCTTGTATCAGTCCAACTATGCCTAGCCAACATGTCCTAACTGAACCCACATTAGGTACCTTAAACTATAGGAAATGTTGTAATGGTTGTTTCATTATAAGTGATGTTGTGTCATCACCACCCAGACATAAACAACCTTTCACTGTCTCCCTCAAGCCAACACACTTGAATAACTAACCAATTTGTCTAAGACTATGTTGTCTCCATCTATACTAACTTATTGTGATTTTATAAAGGTCATGTATGTAGTTGCAACAAGCTTACACTTACCTTCAATACACTCATCAACTTTGTTGCCTTGCCATGGCTAACACACTATCAAACACATTCCCATATTGTGTTATCCTTTGGTGAATTTGTGTTACAACATTTCATTGATCATCCATCCTTGTTAGGCTAGACATCCTTCATCCTCCTAGTCCACACCAAACTAGTACATCCTCATAAATGTCTCAAGGATCATTGTGAGTCGGTCAAGAGGGCTATGAAACATATAAAATAGTCATGCACCATTTATCATGTTTTCTCAGCATGTTATTTAAGATATCATTTCCAGCGGAACCTCGAGGAAGGTCCTTACATTATTCCCAACTTGAATTTTTAACATCCTCATCAATAAAACCCCATCAACTTATCCAATGAATAGGGTCTGGATAGTGAAGAAAAATTCCACAATTTTTCATTGAAATATGGATTTAATACCATTTTTCATGGGGATATAATTTTTATCGCACTTGAGTGTCTAATACCACTCAAGAAACATGCTCACCAAGCATCTTAAATGTGACCTTACTAGTTAAGCATGACCACCAACCACTTGTATTGCATATGTTGCACTTAACTTCCATGTCCTAACCAAAAATAGGATAGCTACCTAAAACATGAAGTAACCCTCAAACAACCACATAGATACTCTTTAAGGGATAGTTGTATTTAAACTTGGATATGAGAGTCATGGCACGTTATTCTACATAAAGAGCCACAAGGATTGTTAGTATGTATGGTTTTCTAATAATAATGTGTGTACGTTCTAGGAATGTGAATGTGCTATTAGAATTTGTGCATATTTTTTTAATGCATGTATGTGTAGAATTATTTACAGAATAATATGGCTTTAGATTAATCTAGATTTATATGAATTTACCAAGTTAAATCTACTTTTGGCAAGCCCAGGGCTCGAGCCCGTTTATGATTGGTTGCAAAACTCTTTTTAGGGTTATCTAGCATTGAGTTTGGTTTCCTTTTCATCCTAGATCTCATAGAAAGACATGCAATTATACTCATGAAGACTTTTAGTGCATTACTACATGTTGTGACTATTGGATTTATAACAATGTGGCTAACTGATTGAAACATCATGCATTAATTTCATCTGAGATACCCTGGGAACTTCTACGTTCCTAATGATATTTTAAAATAGGAACAAAAAGTTGATTTTCTGATAGTCCTGAATTCATAACAACTTGAAATTAGCATTTTAATCATTATCATTCAAGGCTTTCCTATAGATTTATTTTGATTTTGAGCTATAAGCACCTACATTCTCACCATGGTTTGGGAGCTCCACACTGGCTGTGATTGAGGTCTAAAATATGATGTTGTTTTAATCATCACAAAATAGAGTCTATCAAGCATACCTTTTGGGATATTTGGAGGCATATCTACATAATAGTTATCGTTGAATTTGATATTCTCTTTGTGAGCAGTTTCCATTGAATAGGGAGGATTTCTGGGGACAGATAGGTAATCAAATAGTGTGGTGGAAAATATGGAACTCTATAAGATTGACATGTATCTCATTTCTATGGAAATGTCATGCAACAGTCAATGTGGATGCTCTTCATTCATCTAACTTGTATAAGAACAATTACAACAAAGATGGCAGCCCATATTTCACGCAGAGTTAGAAGTTTTCCACAAGGATTTAGAATCTCTTGAGATAGGGGCCAAGGCATATACATTAGCACTCTCAGTAAATTTAGGGAGGACATGTTTGGCAACATAGCCTTCAGAAATCGTGCTTCTCTCATAAGAATTTTCATCTCCATTTAAAAAACTATAACCTTGCATTTTAGCTATCCTTTCTTTTAATCCTCGTTACTGTACCTTTCATGATTTTATGGCTTGAAACTTCTGCCAACGCTCCTACATCCTTATAAATTTAGGATATTTGAAACTTCATATCTTGGAAATGATAATTTTTTCCCTTTTCCTTGTCATGTTTTCTCTTAAATACATATCTTAAGGATCCCCATTCTCCAAGAGTACATAACTCAAAAGGCTTGGTTCACATTACAAAGGAGTACCAAATATTTGTAAGGTTTTTCCACAAGATTGTTGAGGTCAAATTTCTTCTCTGAGAAATTTTGGAAATCCCCAATTGTGTTTGAATTGCTGGAATGAGAATGTTGATTTCTGTTGTGAGGATTCTTATTGAGAGATCCATCTATTTTCTGTCTTGAAAATAGTGTTGAAACAACCACTAGGAAGCCTAAAATAGAAATAGTCTAGATTCCATAGTGCAACCGTTCAATACTTTAGACTGACAACTACAATATGATCAGTAGAATCATTTTTTAATACTCTTTCATCCTCCTGCAAGGCAATTGTTCCCTGATTGAATTATTTTCTATTACTAATTGTCTTCTTTGTGTCTTCAAAATTTCACCACTTTTATCATAATTTACATTTTCATAAGACTCTATTTTCTCCAACAGGATTTTCAGTGTGTCCTCTCGATATATTCTCATCATCTATGGCTATTTTTTTTAAGATGTGCAAAAAGGACAATAATGACAGAAATGACAACAATTTAGATATTACGTTCAATAGATATTTAGGCAACCATATTTGTTTTAGTGTTTTTCCCTTCTCTATTGTTAGATGGAATGTGACAACACTACTTGTTAGTGGTAGCTCTTTTGGGTGCTATTCCGACAGGTATTAATTTTTTTGTGATGCTTCAGATTTTGGACATACCAATGGACATAATTGCAAGCTATGCTCTAATCCATGCAAGAGGCTCATATACATTTCATAACAAGAATCATTGTTGTTTCTTTCCCTAGGTTTCCTATTCACTCATACAATGGGTTTGTGTTTCCACTAGGTGGCCACTCTGTTTTCTGCAATGGGATTTGTTTCAAATATTCAAAAAAAATGTTTTTAATCTAGTCTTGATCAAGTAAAGCTAGTTCACTTTGGAAATTTATTAAATCAACACTGGACAGAAAAAGTAAGATCAGTCGCATTTCTCCTATTGTGAAACGTCTTCAAAGGGTATTTGAGTATGTTCTAAGGTAACTTCATCCCCCTGAAGAAGTTTTTTGTGCTTATTTGGGGTTTGATTGATTTTGTTCTCTAAAGAATTTGGGGTTTTGTTTCATTCTTGAAGGTAATGGAGAATATGGTTTTGATTAAAAGTCCTTAGATACCGCACTAATAAACATCGGACATAAAATTTAACACAAGAAACTAAGCCGAATGAGAAACCTAAACCCCCAGATCACCTGACTATAGTTTCTTTTTTGGGGCATAGAAAGGAAGATAGATCACATCACTGCTATAGTGAAGTGCAACAATGCTCATGTTGGATAAGATAGGTGAGTAAAAATGAATATTTGAGTAAATTGATTAGAGCGAACAATAGGCATAGTGTACCCATCTAGCGATAACACTTTTCTGGTGCATGACTCAAACTTCTATACATGAGCTGGGATAGATGAGTAAAAAAGGAATGGTTGAGTAAATGGATTAGAGTGAACAACATGCAGAGAAAATCCATCCATTGACATCACTGTTCTGTTAATCCATGACTTAATCTTCTATACATGAGCTAGGATATGTGAGTAAAAAAGGAATAGTTGAGTAAATGGAGTAGAGTGAACAATAGGCAGAGTGCACCCATCCATTGACAACACTGTTCCATTCCATGACTCAGTCTTCTATATAAATTAAAGCGAACAACACACTTTTTGAAACTATGTGTAAACATTGAGATCAAGGTTGGGTTATTGGGACCCCGCTTAATGACAAAGATTAGTTACTGCAATTTCACTCACTCACTGATACGAGGATAAATAGCTAGGAATATCATATTACTCATGAGGCATTTAGAACATGTATGGATTGGCTTAATGGAAAAATGTATTACCGGAGTTTCTATAGCGAAAAAGAATGAAATCTTAAAACCTAGAAATATTATGTAAGCAACAAGGTTGCAGCAAAAAATGAAAGTGGGGATGGAAGTAGTTTTTATCACCATAGATTGAGCAGTAAAAATTCACTGAGTAGAGGGGTCCCTTTTCCCACTCTACTCTACATTCATTTCCAGTTGATCACTTAGAAAAATAAAACAAAAATTCATAGAACCAACAAAAAAAGTCGTAGAAAAAATGAAGGAAATAGAAAAATATAAACCTATAAATCCAACTAACCTGTGATTCCAAGTCCAAAATTACAGACTTCAATTGTAAATTTGTTTTTTCCTGCCTCTTCAAATCCTCCAAGTTCTCTCCAATGCTTTTTTTCCATGATAGAAGTTGTAACTATATATAAAAATTTGCAAGCCCTAAAAATATTTAACCGCATCATCAATTTCTCTCAAAATATATCAAAACCCTCCTGCCAACAACAACAAATTGGTGCAAAGAGCCAAAACATCCAATTTTCATGTAAAATTTAAAACCAACAGCAAAAAATTGGCTCCAAAGAGCCAGAACATCCAGTTGGTAAACCTCTTCGTACGTCTTCACGAACCAGTTTTCATTTGGCAGGGTAAGAATATCAAGTTTTCCCATCTTCGTTTTGTTCATGGGCTTTCAAACCAGTGACACCTCCAGTTTCAGTTTGACTTTCATATGGTCATTTGCTTTGATAGTTAGTTTCAATTTTAATGAAATCACATTCGACTAAATCTAATCTATTGACTATTACGAAATAATTAAAATATTAATATTAATATTTACTATTTTAATTTTTAATTAAATATAAAACCTATAAAACCACACTATATTGTTTTATTTAAAGTTGAATTTCATATAATTATGTAAATTATGCATTACATAAAATAAATATATTCATTGGATCCACTATTAAAATATAATTAAAATATAAATATTGATATTTACTACTTTGATTATTAATTAAATAGAAGACCAATAATATAGGTATAATTAAAGCCTAATTTTATATAATCTTGTAAATTATGTATTAAATGAAGTATATATATATTCATTGGTACAATTCTCATAGAAATTGATAAAAAAAAACACATTTATCCATTATTATACAATAAACCATACTTAAATATTTTGAATTACACATTTATATTCATTAATAAAGTTTTATATATTATTAAAAAATTAAATAAAGTTCATACCTAAAAAATTAACAAAAGTTCATCATACCATTAAAAATTAACCAAGGTTCATATCAAACAATTAATAAAAGATTATAAACCATTAAAAAATTAATCAAGGTTCACATCTAAATTAATAAAGGTTCATACACTCTCCAATGGGAGTGGGGTCTGAGCAACACATGGAAGGCGACTCACATGCAGGGAAAATTTGAAGGATAGAAAATTATCTTGAAGTTTCAAAAATTGGTGAATCTCACTAGTCCCTAATCTGCAAATTATAAATGTTTATTGATGTATTTGTAAAATTATTCAAATTTATAATGATCTTATATATACTCTCTATATAATTTTGGTGAATTTTAACATAAAATAATTTTATATTTTAAAATTTGGGTGAATCACTTTTCTAAAAAAAATGGAAATTGGCGAATCTTTTTTTGGAAAAATCATGGAAAATTAGCCCACCTGCGAATATTAGGCCCTAAAATTTTCCATGCTCACATGAGTAAATACAAGTGGAGTGAGGGTGAGGGAGTGTCACACCATCGAGTTAATGTCGTGATTACCGAGTGGTGGCGGGCGTGCCTTGGTGCGACAGGCTACAAACTTAGGTATGTGCAACAAAGATGTGTGATGGGCACGCCATATTAGCAAGCACCCTCCTTGGGCACATCGTGTGGTGGCGGGAGGAGTTGTGCATTTTGGCAAACGCACCAAGTGGTGACGGACGAGAATGCGCCCCATATTTGGTGGACAAGTCAAAGGCATCGGGAGAATTCATGTTGGTGATCGTGTTCGCTGATACAGGCACGTCGGGTAGCAGTTGGGCGAGTTGGCTGTGACGGGGTGCAGGCGATCGAGGTGACCAGGGTGACCCGAGTGACCCACCAACGGAGAAAGTCTTATGCGATGGATAGCGCGATCATTGGAAGTTTATATGGAGCATATAAGTCATAATTATGGTTGGGCCAACGTGTTATCACTAATGGAGGGGCCAAAACTTCATAATTGTGTGCAAGTCGACGTGATGGTGGGCAGGCCGACTTGTGCAGAGTCGTGACCCATGGTTGAATGGGTCTGCATGGCACATATATATAAGGCATGGTGGGAGTTCATAAAATCATTCATTCAACATTCAACCAAGTTTAAATTCAAGCTACACGGAGTTGCAGCAAAGGACTAGAGCGAATATTTGAGGGAGCGAAGGAAAACAAACAAGACTTGTGCAAAAAGGTTCAGGCAGAGTTGGGTTGCAAGTCGCGCAGACCATGTGCTCGTACCACAGGAAGAAACAATGTACAGGAACAAGGGTGGGCTGAGTCGGGTGATTTGGCAGAGCGCATTCAGAGCATTTGGGCCATGTGAGGTGTTTTCTAGGGTGCATTCAAATCAACGAGCATAGTCGAGTGATTCAGGGCACGCGTTTAGAAAAGGCATTCATAATTGCAGAGGAGGTCAGGTTGTGAGAAAAATTGTACAGGAGGTGACCTAGTTGACCCGAGTTGCATGACAACAAGTCAACTTGGGAAAACATGTGCAGAGAGTGACCCCAGTGACCTGGGTTGCACGAATTTTGGTAGGACTTCAAAAAATTGTATTTTGAAGGTAAATTTGGGGTTTCCATTAGACTTGGCTGTTGTTGAGAGGCATTGTTGTTGAGCTCAAAACATAAGTGTTGGGCAGTCTTGGCAAGAAGTTCAGGTGGATTCACGAGCTTGGAAATTTGTATGATTATTGTAAAATTGTGCATCACTGAATTGTTATATATATATATATATATTAGTGGGTAGAAATTTTGGGAGTTTCTCCTCCCAAGTATGTATGGGCGTAATTTAGTGATGTTGTGAATGTTTAATTGTTGAAAGATTAATTATACTCCATTGTTAATAACACTTAATTGGTGAAATTGGCTAAGTGTTGAAGATAGACATAGTCTATACACTTGAGTATTAATAAAAATAAAAAGTGTACTAGTGTCGCACCCGCTATACGTGATTGAAAGAGAACCGCAAGTATAGGGTCGTGATAGGGAGGGTCCTCCCAATCCTTTCACCATAACACATGCAACAGGAGAGGTGTTGGCTTCACGTTGGAAATTCGTGTGAAAAATAAATATGCATTGGAGTTCGGGGGTGGTGAAAGGTTAATGTGAGGGAAGATGAGGGAGCCTGACATTCGAATACTCACTCAGGTTTGGTGTTAGTCCTCACGGTGGCCTCTAAGGAAGAAGCATAAACATCGCAAGAAGGTTTACATATGGAGTGGCTTGCGTGTGTTTGTCGTGGGAATTTGTTGATGTGGTGTGTTCAACTGGTCCTTGCTACTTAGTTTCTTAGCCATTGTTTGCATTTGGCTTGAGGATAGGAAGCTTAAGGGAAGTGAGCTCACCCATTTACATTTTTCTCAGCTTTCATTGAGCTTGTTTTTTCATTCTACGAGAGGAAGCTAGAATATACAGTCTAGAAAACCTCGAGTGTGGTGATGGAAACTAGTTTCTTTTACCAATTTCATGCCCTCCAACGTGGGTGCAATGGTGTTTAATGGATTGTTTTTTGGTCTCTGTGCAGAGAATTTGGAGGCTATTCGTTGCTCCGAGGGAATTTACACTCAGGAATCGGCTAATTTGACGTCATTTTTTGTTTAATTTCCTGTGTTGGTTTAATTGTCAGCGATGGTATTCAGTTTTATTGATGGTGGTGGTCTTTATTTGGTATTGGGAGGTGGCTTTGTGCTTCCCTGCAGTAGTGGGTGATGACAGTTGGCTCGTTTTTTGGTGGTGGTTTCTTTCTCTGGTGGGGCATATGGTCTTTGGACTCTACATGAGGTGGGGATATTCAACCTAGGCGAATTATCAATCCCCTAGTGTGGTGTAGGTTTTCTCCCTCCCCTGTCATCCATGGCACTGTGGGGGTGGAAAATTTGGAAATAATAATGGTGACTCCATGTCGGGGTGGTAAGATTATAGGGCATGAGCAACTTGCTAGTGTGGGTGTGCATGGCGGCCATGGAGGAGGTAAGTGGGGAGCTAGTATGGGTGGGGTTTTGAGAGTTAAAAAGTAGATTCGTTAGGGAGGAGGAGCCCATGGTGGCAATGGGAATATATGTGGGTTTGATCGCTCTGAGGTAAATGAGGGGCAGGATATCCAACATTGTTTCTTGGAGAACTTTCATGCACTTATCAACAACCTGATGGAAAGAGTGGACACAACTGAGATAATTTTAACACTGCAGATAGATTCAAAGACTCTTGTAGTGGAATGTAACACTTCGATATCAAAATTGAAATTTTCCATTTATGGAGTGACACAATTAAAAATTACTCAAATAAATGATTAATTCATATACTTGTTGTACTTCTTATTTGGTCATATTTTTATTCATAGACTATAATAGTAATTTACATTAATTATTATTAATTGTCACATATTATCTAGTCCTATATTTTAATTCTAGACTAAATTAGTCATTTAAGTTAGTCTCTTTTAGTTTAGTCACTTATTATCTAGTCATATATTTTATCCCTAGACTAAATTAGTCATTTAAGTTAGTCATTTTTAGTTTAGTCACTTATTATCTAGTCGTATATTTTATTCCTAGACTAAATTACTCATTTTTAGTTCAGTCACTTAAAATTTTTCAAATTTAGTAGTAATTCACTTGAAATAATTCTGGTGACTAACTTTTTTAGTCACCTGGTAATTAATTTCACCATTTTTACTAGTTTTTGTTTGATGCCAAGAAATTTGAATTTATTCACAAGGTTATTTTATCTTGGAATCAACTTGAAAGAGGGTTATTTTCTCAACAATTATGGCATGTAACTAAATATCGTCTTCAAAAAACCATACGTGCATTTCCCTTTTTTCTTTCACTCACATTCTGTATACATGAATTCACATAGAGAAACATTTAAAAAATTACAATGACACCCTTAGCTATGACACTCATCACAAATATATGAGTCTTTCCTCAAATCAGAATGTGAATGTTCAAATTATATATGGGCTGTATGCCTTGTGAAATATTCAACTCAATATATTAAGAAGGGTACCAATAATACAATGTTGGGCTTGTGTCTTAACCAAATATAAAATATATCATAGGTGGAATCCTTCATGTACTTTAATCACACCCTATTCACACATTGAAGGAATATCACTACAAATAAATCAAAGAAATAAATCTACATAGTATCTAAATGATCCAATCTTAAATCTAAGGGATATGAAAACAATCCACACACTAGACCTTTAAATCAATCCACACACACTCAAAGCTATATATCAGAGCATAGAATAAATTAAGGAATAGAGGACAATAGGCTAGGTTAGTGGGCGCAAGCCAACCAACTCGTTGTCCTTAGAAAATGTGAATCACAAACTTAGAAAAATTGAAGAAAATAAATGTATAAACGTGGTATCATCTTAATATTATAAATCTATAGTATATTACATTAAGAAATGGTGTAGAAGAGTTTGATCCCTGTAGTCACATGGGATCATCCCACTATCATGAAACGATACAAAATATCTCTTTTACCAAGCCCTTTATGCCTACCATGTTCGTCTCCCTCACATTGTAGAGTCTAATATATTTATATGAATATCCCTGATATGGAAAAATCAATGTCTCGGATTTCAAGGATCAGAGATCAATCTACATATACATTTTTTAAATTCTAATATGATTTGAATCCTCATAAAGAGAAAAAGAATCCTTGGCTTGGATCGAAATGATAGTTGTATGTTCATAGACTGAATAAGCATGAATAACAAGACTACACATCATATATGGTTCCTATGTCTCACAAGGTCTAGTTCAAATCTTAGAACAGAGTCAAGAATGACCAAATATGTTTCCATATATGGTTAATTAACAAATTATAAAACTCCTAATCATATCTCATTCTATATCATTCATAAGAATGAGATTTAAGATTTCAAGTTGTTGATGCAGAGGTAATCGGATTGTTGATGAAATAACAAGAACATTATTATTCACTACTTATGTATTAGAAAATTTTTTAGGTCTAAAATGGGCCTCCTAAGGAATTTTATAAAATAATAGTGGAAATAATAAAATAAGATTATATTACATCATGAAATTTTAGAGGGAAAAAAATAAAAAAATTACTTTTTCAACTCGTATTTTCAACTTATCTCCCTACAAATTTTCTCAAATTTCTAGTAGGAGAACTTACTGGATGTAAAAATTAATTCTGAATCCAAGGAGTTCCCATGTTTCATACTTTCTATGGAGCCTTCTACATGGAAAATGATAAATGCATGAAAAAATGTGTTTGTAATCACATTTTTCTTACATTTCTCTTTTTTCATGTAGCGGGGCCTGTCAAAAGAATCCAGCATAGGTACTCCTTGGATGAGGAATTAAATTCCATATCCAACGAGTTCTCCCTCTTGAAATTTGAGTAAAATCGTAGGGACATAAGTTGAAAATACGAGTTAAAAAATAGTTTTATTTTTAATTTTTTTACGTTTTTACTCCAGAAAAGATGAATCGTCCCCGTGGTTGAAATTACCATATTGAATCCTGTTCATTCTTATAAAACATTATAATCGTGATATTTATTTGGATGTTTTTCATTGGCAGGATGTCTTGTTCGTTGGCTCTGATACTTCATTTGTAACCATAGAGTGGGCAATGTCCGAATTGCTAAGAAAAATGCTAGTTCTAATGAAGCTTCAGAACAAGCTGCAATGCGTAGTTGGAATGGGGCATATGGTATAAGAAAATGATCTTTCTAGTCTCGTTTATGTACAAGAAGCTGTGAAAGAAACACTAATACTCCACTCGCTAGTGCATTTATCGCTTCCCCACATATAATGGAAACATGCAATGTGTTGGGATTTGGAATCCCTAGCGAAACACAGCTTCTGGTGAACATGTGGGAAATTGGAAGGGACCCAATGTCATGGGGGTAGGATACTGAAAATTTCAAGCCAGAGAGGTTCATGGAAGCTGAATTTCTAGATACAAAAGTAGAAAATCTTGAGTGGTTTCTGTTTGGAGCATGTTGGAGACGATACCCCAGAGAGAAATTGGGACTGGTTGTTAGAGAGTTTGATGTTGTTAAAAATTTTAAAGATAGAGGAAATTATTTTCCTCAAAACAAAGAGTTCACACAGAGTTGCATAAATGTGTTAAACGAGAGGATTCAATTGCGAAAATTGAATCATATGAATGCTCTTTTCAATACAGAGTGGTGGAGATTAAAACTTTATGAACTATGCAACTGCAATGGAGAAAATAAATCGAACAATTTTACTCACCGTGAAATAAAGTAAAACAGAGTGTTGTGGTAAGAATGATATGTGAAATTTCCAGAAGTATATCGCGACTAACAAAACTTTATACTATAACTTCAAATCATGAAATACATTCACATATGGAGGTTGCGGCTCCTTCACTAGTAAAACAATTGTCGTTATTGAGATTAACATTCACTAGGGGTTGCATAGTAACACACAGTAAAACCTATAATTTTTGTTTTCACGCGCCCACCAAAATTTGCTCCACGATTTTCTTCCCTTGTCATTCTAGACTTACATCTGCCACATTACATTCCACTAATACAAACATGTAAAATCAATATATATATATATATATATATATATATATATATATATATATATATAAGACATTTAATTCATGACATGCATAATTTAATACACAGGATCGGCGAACATGACTTTATAAATTTTACAGAGGTTGCATGAAGTAAATAACACTTGTAGATTAAATGTTTTCCCATACGCTTTTAATAACCATGATTTAAATTTCTATTTAAATTTTAATTAATTTCATCTGTTACGAAATGGGTAAAATGTACTTTGCTCAGAACTTGTCCTTCTCTGCAAACTCAATCCGCAACCTACAAAACATTCAATGAGGTATGGATGTTTGTAGAAAATTAAATGTAGTGGTTGTGATTAATTTTCCAACACTCCCCCTTAATCGCAATTTCCGCCATTGACCATTCCCGGACAATCTCTTAGATAAACAAAATTTTCACATGCCAATAGCTTTGTGAAGATGTATGCAAATTGTTCTTCTAACTTGCAATGCTGCAACAAAATCTCACTATTGTTAACTAATTCTCTTATGAAATGATATTTAGCATCAATTTTGTTTGTCCTCTTGTGAAAGAAAAAATTCTTTGATAATGCAATTGTTGAACTGTTGCCATAGAAAATAGTAGTTTCTCCATATTGTTCATGACATAAATCCCGCACCATCCTTCTCATCCAAACTTCTTGACACGTTGTTGCTGTTGCAGCAACATATTCAGCTTCTATTATTGACAATGAAATTATCGGCTTCTTCTTGGAAGCCCATGAAATGGCTCCCAAACCCAAATGAAAAACATATGCTAACATGCTCTTTTTGTCATCAACACTTCCTGCCCAATCACTGTCAGTGTAACCAACCAACATAAAATCATCTATTGTGGAGTACAAAATGACGTATTCCTTTGTCGCATTGATATACTTTAAAATTATTTTCGTTGCTTTCCAATGTGTCTCTTTGGGTGTCTCCATGAACCTTGACACCAAATTCATTGCATACATTATATCAGGCCTAGTTGTGGTCAAATACATTAGGCTTCCCACCATACTTTTGTATAATTTTGGTTTGAGATTGCTGCTGCAATATTCCTTTCTTAACTTCAACCCCATGATAGTTGGAGTTAGTGTTGTCTTTCCATTATGCATATTAAACCTCTCTAAAATGTCTGTGACATACTTTGATTGAGAGATAAATTATATTCCATTTTCTTTTTGCTTCACTTCTATGCCCAAAAAATATCTTAGCAACCCCAATTCAGTCTTTTGAAACTCACTTTTCATGACTACGTTCAAATCAACGATCAGGAAATCATCACTCCCTGTAAAGATCAAATCATCTACATACAAAATGACGATAAGAAGCTTACCACCACTTTATTTGATGTAGAGAGTAGGTTCACCATCATATTTGTCGAACCCATTGTCCATCAAAAAAGTTTCTATCCTGCTATACCATGCACGCGGTGCTTTCTTCAACCCATAAAGAGCTTTCCGCAACTGACACACCTTGTCTTCTTATCCTTCTACCTCATAACTAGGAGGTTGCGCAACATATACCTCCTCTTTCAGCACTCCATTCAAGAATTCTGATTTTACGTCCATTTGATACACTTTCCGTTTGTGCTGCGTGGCAATCGAAAACATTATACACAATGTCTCCATCCTCGCGACTGGCGCAAATGTTTACACCTAGTCTCTTACATGCTGTTGCATGTATCCTTTGAAAAATAGCCTTGCTTTATGCCTTTCAATCTTGCCTTCAATGTTTCTCTTGGTATTATAGACCCACTTGACTCCAATTACTTCTTTTCCTTGCGGAAGGTCCACTAACTCACATGTGTTGTTCATTTCTATTTCTCCTATTTCTTCATTCATTGTCGCAACCCATTTTTCTTCTTTGACTGTATCTTCAAAATGTATTGGGTCATATAAATGACAAAATAATGCAAATAAATAATTTATACTAGCGCTGCTATCAACTTCATCTTGCTCATAAATTTCATTTAAATTTTTTAATTTTTGTCTTCTTATGCTTGCGGAAGATGGGCTTGGTGTTGCGCTTGAAGTAGATGGAGTTGCTGATCTTTGTGGTGTGCTTGGAGAAGCATTTTCTTGGTTGCGCAACGCTGTCCTAATATTTTTTTGCGGTGTCACATATTGACTACTTTTTGGAGCTTGTGTAGGTGGAGGAGTTACCGTTGAGGAATTACTTGATGCAATAAATTCCTCTTTGTCTTCAAGTGGCATACATGTCTTCACATTAACTGTCTTCTCTAAACTTCCATCCCATGCTTCCTCTTCTATGAACTGAACATCTCTTTTGATTATTACCTTATTGGTTGATGGATTGTAGAGCTTGTATTCCTTGGATTCATCATTGTTTCCAACAAATATACATTTCTCTCCCTTGTTGTCCAACTTCTTCCTCAACTCATCTGAGACATGTGCATACGCCACACACCCAAAAACTCTCATGTGAGTGACATATCTCTTTCTTCCCCTCCATGCTTCTTCAGGAGCGATCTTCATAAAAATTTTGGTTGGACAACTATTAATAATATATGTTGCACAAGTGACAACTTCAACCCAATAATCATTTGGAAAATTCTTTTCCTTCAACATACTCCTTTCCATTTCCATGATGGTCCTATTCTTTCTTTCCGCGACACCATTTTGACAAGGTGTATACCTTGTTGTAAAATACTTGTGAATTCCATGCTCCGTGCAAAAATGTAGGAAGTAATTTGTGATATATTGGCCACCTTTGTCAGTCCTCAACACTTTGATGTAATGTCCACTTTGCTTCTCAACAAGAACTTTGTAGTGGCGGAAGCGCTCAAAGAATTCACTTTTATGTTTTAGGAAGTAGACACATGTCTTCCTTGTGCAGTCATCTATGAAGGTAAAAATGTACTGGCTGCCACCAATTGATAGCGTTTGCATTGGTCCACATAAATATGAGTTGACAATTTCCAAAGGCACTTTTTCCCTTATAGAATTTCATGCTGGAAATGATTCTCTATGTTGTTTGCCCAATATGCATCCTTCACATAAGTTGTTCGGTTTTTCTATGAGTGGAAATACCTTAACCATACCTTTCCTATGCAACAAATTAAAACCTCCAAAGTTGAGATGACCAAATCTCAAATGCCATAACCAATTTTCGTCTTTCATTTATGCTTGAAAATTTTTTTGTGTGACAACTGCTACATCTTTCATCCTTTTGTGAATTCATTGATAGTTGTGCTTGATCATCTTTTTCCTTCAAATATGATCTTAGTTTGAGAGGAAACATTCTATTTTTGTCATATGAAATTTTGCAATGAGTTGTATACTTGGAGGCTTATCTAAAATTGTGCACACATCATTCTTGAAAAATACATTATAGCCCTTTTGCATGAGATGTCCAATGCTTATGAGTTTATGTTTCAAACCAGGGACAAAATAAACATCTGACATGAACTTTTTCTCTCCCTTCTTTATTAGAATGTCTACTCTTCCTTTTCCCATTACAGATACCTTGCTATCAGTCCCTAATGTCACTTCAGATTTTACACTCATCTAAATTGGAAAAAATTTCTATGTTTCCAGTCATGTGGTTGCTACACCCCGAATCTAAGAACCATACATCTTCTTGTTTTTCTTGTGCTACATTACAAGCTAAAAACATTATATCAGGGTTCTGATTTTCCTTTATGAAAATTTCACTTGGTTTGTTACTTGTGTCATATTTCTTCTTTCTACACTCATTTGCATAATGACCATAATTTTTACAATAATGAAATTGAACTTGAGATTTATCATACCTCTAGCCTTGTGCTTGATTCTGGCTTGAACCTTGACTTGGATTTTGATTACTGCCCCTTCCACATGAGCTTGAAGGGTTGCTTATTCCAGCTTTGTGTGGGGTTCTTCCTCTTCCTCTATAATTTGATCTTCCTTGGCCTCTAACTTGACCAAATGAAACTCGTGTCTTGAAGGCATGCTCCAATGATGAGCTTGTTGTTATGTTTAACCTATGCTCGTCCACTAAAAATTGTGAGAGATCCTTTATCTCTTCTATGGCTACAAGTATGGCATCAAATCTTGCTGGCAGACTTCTTAAGACTTTCTCAACTATTCTCATTTCCTCAAGTGTCTCACCATGAGACCTGATTTGAGTAACCAACCCAATTACATGTGTAGAAAATGAGTCTACATTCTCAGGCTCTTTCATACAAATTTTCTCGAAATCTCTTCTCAGCATTTGTAGTTTTGTTAACTTCACCTTTGCCATGCCTTGGTTGGCTGTTTGGAGGGTATCCCATGCTTGCTTGGACGTCGTTGTCGCTGCAATCCTTGGGAAGATACTTTCATGAACTTCCTGAAAAATATAGAAGAAGGCTTTGGAGTCCTTCTTCGTATTGTCCCTCAAAAAATCTCTTTTTACTTGTATCAAAGCATTGTATGCTAGTGTATCTGGTGGTTGGAAACCATTCTCCACCAATTCTCAAATGTCTTGTGAGGAAAACAAAGCCTTTATTGTTACAGCCCAATAATCCTAATTTTTTCTATTAAACTGTGGTATTTATGGATTATTCAAGCTTGTGCTTGTTGCACCCATTTTTACTGTGTAAACTTTTTCTCACTATGTGAAAACTTTCTCACTACTCGAGAATAGGCTACACAAACTTTTAGAACTCCATTTTTTTTAACTCCTTAGTAAAAACACTTCCTTTTACTTAGATTTTAAACCTGTTGTGATACCATGTTAAAATTTTTAAACAGAGAGGAAATTATTTTCCTCAACATAGAGTTCACACAGAGGCAGAAATGTGTTAATCCAGAGGTTTCAGCTGTGGAAATTGAATCATATGAATCCTCTTTTCAATACAGAGTGACAGAGATTAAAACATGTTGACTTGGAAACTATAATGGAGAAAATAAATCAAACAAAATAGTCTAAAACATGGTAAGAAGTATACCTTAAATCAAACAATTTTAGTCACAGTGAAAGTAAAAATAGAGTGTTGTGGTAAGAAGTATACGTTAAATCAAACAATTTTACTCACAATGAAAGTAAAAATAGAGTGTTACCGTAAGAAAGAAGAAAGAACGATATATTTCCACTAACCAAAATTTATATTATAATTTTAAATCATGAAATACATTCACATATGGAGGCTACTACTCCTGCGCCAAGAGGTGCAATCTACACCCCAGTGTGACCTCGATGTCAAGTATGTCACGTCCTCAAAAAAATAATAAATTTTATTTTTTGTAATGTCGCCGTTAACCTAATATTTAATTTTATATAACTTGAATATTTAGATTATATTTAACTTTTTTAACTTATTAATGGAGTGAGATTATATAATTTGAATGGATAGTAAATTATCTCAACCATTTAATAATTTCTTTATTATATACGTGAATTTGAATGGATTATAAATTTATCTTTAACAAAAAAAATTACCACATTGAATTTCCAAATTAAGTAAAATTTTAAACATCTTTACACTTTACTAAAGTCAATACCATTTCCTAAATCAAAGGAAAAGAGTTAATTCAACACAAATAATCAAAATCCAAAATCTTTTAATATTTCTTTTAATTAAATATTTGTAAAATAAATCTTTAAAAAGAAAACCCATGTTCTATGGATAAATTAAAATCTTTAAAGATATAAATATTTCCTCATAAAAAATGCAATATTTCAAAATTTAAATAAATAAAAATCTAAATAAACGAGAGGTATGGTAAATAAATAAAACCTATTTTTATAGGTACTCTAGAGCTATGGTGAATAAATAAAAAATATATAAAAAGTAGATGTATGGTAAATAAATAAAAAATTCTTTTTATATTTACTCCATAAACGTTTTTTTTATATTTACTCCATAAAATTTTTTATATTTAAAAAAACTCAAAAACTAGGTTTATTTAGATGAAGCCTATGAGATGAATAGCATAGGAAAAATTGATATTGATACCATAGGCTAAATACCATGACCCAAATACCATATTTATAAAAGAAGTATGGTAAATAAATAAATATAAAAAGGTATAAAGAGGTATGATAAATAAGTAAATATAAAATAGGTATAAAGGGCTATGGTAAATAAATAAATACCAGCCTAGATCCATATTAAGCATCGAGAGGGATCAAATCTCTCTAAGTGCAAACCTCTTTTTTGAGTGCAAAACTTGAGGAAAGGTTTGCATCTCTAGAGATTTGATCCCTCTGGGCGCTTGATAAATCCGGAGTTAAGATGGATCTAGGCTGGTCACTAAAACAACTATTCTTACTAAGATTTACATTCACCGGAGTTGTTGAGTAACACCTGTTGCTTTCACTCGCACACCAAAATTCGCTCCACTATTTTATCCCCTTGTCTTTCCAAAGTTATTGGACCAATTACATTCCACTAATATATGTAAAATCAAAACATATATACACAATATGGGCGAAAGTGAATTTTATGAAAGTTACGTGAATTATGGGTACTCTTTTAATAACCATGCTTTAAATTTCTATTTGATTTTAAATTAATTTAATATACTCTGCTAAAAACTTGTTCTTCTCTACAAACTCAATTTGCAACTTGCAAAACATTCACTGAAGTATGATTATTGTCAGAAAATTAAGTTGTTGTAACGTAACCTCCCCAATGATATGAATGAAGAGAATTGGACATATCATAGGGCACATGAACTGGTTGCTGTTCCGTTTCCTCGCCTTGGGACACTATAACGCTCTAAGTATATTTGTATTGCTAGTTGATGTTTGCTGTTCCGTTTCCTCGCCTTGGAATACTTTAACCCTGCAAGTATATTTGTATTGCTAGTTGATTCTTGGTGGTTTGTTATTGGGATATTGGGCCAGTTAATGTGCGAGGTTGTATATGCTTATTTTTAAGATAATGTGTGTTTAGTTTTTATATAATATATTTACTTAAATTCAAAAATAGGTATATATTGCCAGCTCATTTACTATCCAATGGCATGTGAGTTATTTTCTGGCTTCACAATATGTGCACTTTAATACAAATATACATAGATATGTGGACTTTAATACAAATAGATATATATGTAGAAAGTAAATGGAAATAGAGGCATGGGACATTGACTGTGACTTCTGGGTAATTGATTCAGCACTGAGATAGATGGGATTTTTTTATAATCTGATGTATCACGATTATTTTCCTCAATTCTTCCGTAAAAAGTGGGTAGATATTTTTCTTTTTAGAACATTCGAGATTTCCAACCCTATTAAAATGAAAACGCTGTCACTCCCGGTGTTATTAGGAGGACAATGCGTAGGTGATAATTTCAATGAGAAGCGAAGTTGTCATATATTGTAGTATTTATAAAACATTGAAAGTGTGTAAATAAATTTAGTCTTATGGAATGTTTATGGAATGTTTCATGTAGTGTGAAAATAAATTTATAGTTTTTCAATATAAGTCATTTTCATTATTTTTGTTAGTTGAAAGAAATCAATGCTTTTCAAGTCTCCTGTGAAGCTAAGGTTCCTTGTCTCTCGACACTTGATGTTGTGTAGTCTTACTTGGAAGTTGTTTATTTAGGTAACAGAATAGACTGGATGGCATGCTGGAATTTGGTTCAATAAAATTCAAAAAATAAGGTAGTTTCAGTGTTTAGAATCTATTTTTGAGAGTGGAAATAGATTTAGTACTATCAAAAACTCTTAAAACACCCAAAATACTAAAGTTTAACAACTGTAAACAAGATTCTGATAAAATCTTTGTCAGATTTGTTCAAAATCTCTACGGAATTTTAAATCATTTTGTTATTTTTTTTTAAGAAAACTGGGCGTTATACGGTTCATTATTCCGAAATCACCAAAACGCTTATAAGATAAGATTACATGGGCTTTGTATCTCTCCTGCTTTATCCACGGCTTGTCCAACCTCCATCATCTCTGTTTATGTTTCTTAAACAAGATGAACTCTAAGTCGGCAGGTAACGAATCAAGAAATATAATATACATAGTCGAATGTTGCAGTTATCATGTTTAAGTGTATTTATATTTTGGAGAAAAAATTGTTGTCCGTGTTCATAAATTACATACGTTCAGTTTAGATTTTCCACCATCATATTAAAATAATATATTTGTTTAACCTTATGACATTATGCGTATATTTTGAGAAAATTTAAAGATAATTGTGTTATAAAATTTATATCTCAATAGAATGTGTTACTAAATGTATTTTGTTTTTTTTCCTCGTAAATTCAATTTTCAGTGACAATAATGGAGCTAAATTTATGAGTTAAAACATAAAAACACAATTTGATAATAAATAACGATATTTTTTCTTTGTGTTTTTTTTTTTCAAAAATAGAATTCCTTTAATAGCCCCGGGCATCTTAAATCAGCTCCCAGAATTACCAACAAAAGAGTGATTATAAAAAATCTTCTCATCAATTTTCGTTTCTACATTTATATTAATTAATTTAATTGGATATTTTATTTAATTGACGAAAAAATTGAAAATTCTAAATATCCATATTTTCATAATTACTTTTCCCTAATATATTTCGGTGTCCATGTTCTTAATCCATGCATAGTATCATTAAATAAACCTCTCCCTATACAAAAGTAAATTTCTAATTTTTATTATCATTAAAATTTTGTGTCAGGTAATATGTTTCAATATCTTATCTTTTCATACTTTTTTATATGATTTCAATAATAAAATAAATAATAAATAATTAATATTCTTAAAAAAATAGATGGATGGTTTTCATGGTAATTTCTTTTATTTATTTATTTATTTTAATGAAGGTTGTTTTATTAATAATTATTATAATTAATAATTAATAATATTAATAATATTATAACTAGCAATTGCATCATATGTTGCAAAAGAAACGTTGTAAAGTAGTAATATAGGAAATAGTAGTATAGAGAAAAAAATCTTAAAATTTCAACCAAAGTTAGACTCCCTGTAGTTTATTCAAAACTTATAATTATTTTTATAAATCACTACAATTTCATAATCATGATTTTTCAAAGTTAGGCCGATCCAAAAATTTCAACCTATAGTTACCCTACCCTGTCATAATTATGTTTGAGTTTTTGTAAGATTCTAAATTAACCCAAAAATTGATATGGGATGGGAGTTGGAACCACAACACAAATTAGCATCGAGAGCTCTAACCTTAATTGGAGTTCATTAAAATATGGCCAATAACATTATAGCTCTCTGCTATTAATGTTCTCAATTAGGAGTGGCAATATTGAACTTCCTTTACCTACAATACAACTTTATATCAATTTCAAATAAGGTGAGAAAATACCTTATACCTTAATTGTTTATAATTTTTTTTTTTTTTTAAACTGATCTGTAATTTTACAACTCATCTACGCCTTCAACTGTAATTTCACAACTCATCTACGCCTTCAATTGTTGGCAGTGCTCAACTTCCTTTATTGCTGACAATACAACTTACTTTTTGACTATCAGCTTCATCTACGCCTTCAATTGTTGGCAGTGCTCAACTTCCTTTATTGCTGACAATACAACTTACTTTTTGACTATCAGCTTCATTTACTACTGACAATACTCAATTTCCTTTGGTTATTTCCTTTACTGCTGGTGATGCTTCCCTTTCATATCTCAAGAGAGCCTAAATGCTTATTACTGAGCTTGTTGAACTTGCCCCCTAAAATCACATTAAAAAGTCTCATTTAACGCCAGGTTAAAGAGAGTTCCTGAGTGAAGCTATGAACATTCTTTTGTGTCTATTTATGACTTTGGCTTCTAGCTATTCCCACTTCAAGGAGACATCTATTCATAAGTTCCCACTTTCAGTGAGTCATAAAGTTCTTTGAGCAGTTTTATTGCAATACTGTACATACCAACTGCTAGCTAGAAAATATTGGAGGTAGCAAGTTACACTTTCAGATTGAACAAAAACAACATGTCAGTTGGGGTTTTGTTGTGAGTTCAATCCCTGGTCAGGATGATTGAAGCAAAGAGTGGCTTAAGGGGAAATTACAAATCCACAACTTCAAACCAAACCATTAAGGGAAAATTATCAATCCACAACTTCAAACCAAACCATTAAGGGGAATTACCAATCCACAACTTCAAACCAAACCATTAATTATATATATTATGAATACACAGTGGTAGAGCATCCCATTAGCCAAATGTAGGGTTGTGTTAAAGTTCTAGCTTGTTGAGTTTTCAATATAAAATCCATTGCAAGATGAACTCTTTTTCTGCATTCTGGAAAAACTATCAATTTTGATTATATTCGCCTTTCAAAGCAGCTAGAGTTGTGTTAGGATTACTGTAATATTAAAGGTGTGTTGGTATCTGTTGACCCACCTCTTTTTCTGCATTATGGAAAAACTATCAATTTTGATTATATTCGTCTTTCAAAGCAGCTAGAGTTGTGTTAGGAATACTGTAATATTAAAGGCGTGTTGGTATCTGTTGACCCACCTCCTCTTCTGAAAAACCAAAAAATGAAAAAACATCACCCCACTGTAATCACAATAAACTCATCTACGCCTTCAATTGTAATTTCACAACTCATCTACACCTTCAACTATTGGCAGTGCTCAGCTTCCTTTACTGCTGAAAATACAACTTACTTTCCTCCTCCCACTATCTTCGAAACACTGATCCATCTCCACTATCTTCTAAAATCCCAACTATCTCCATAAGTAAATTAAAATAATACCCCACTACCTTTTCCATAGAAAAAAATGGTAATTATATCTTCAAAAAAACAAATGAGTTAAATTTTATAAGTGTTGGAAGCACTATCCAAACGTAAATACAATTAAAAGAGTTGAATGACTTCAAAAGTAAACTATTTGCATAATAACTTCTATAACATCATCACAATAACTGAAAAAACAATTGTAAACATGAGGTCCATACTAGCACACGTCTAGATCTTGTTACATATTAACACTAAATCCATAGTTTGAAAGCATGAATTAAAACCCCACAATTCAATATTGTTACATATTAACACTAAATCCATAGTTTGAAAGCATGAATTAAAACCCCACAATTCAATATTTCCATAATTCAATCTAGGTGACCATAGTTTGAAAGTGTGTATTAACACCCCAAAATTCTATATTGGTATAACATTATCTAGGAAATAACCTCAAATAAGTTAATTTACTTTTCTAAAAATATATAAATTACTTATAAGTTTTGGGACACAAAACACACACACACACACACACATATATATATAAAAGTTAAACACACATGACATGACAAGAATGCCTCCAACCGATCATTGTAACCACGAGGCATACCAATTTAATCACTATAAACTCAACGATGATTGAGGCTCCTCTTATTATAACCTCAAATTTATTCACGTGCAAACCATTTTTTAGATATCAAAAATTTTCAAGTGCAAACATTTTTAGAGTGCACTAAAGAGATTTAGGTGCAAACTTTTTTAGAGTGCAAAATACAATGACTTATTTTACATTGTTTACATTGTATTTTTAAATGCTAAATAGAGTATATATAGGACCAGATAGAAATTTTAACCATAAAACATTTTTTTTCTATATATAGATATATATGAAGTTGATATCTAGGTAGATTAATTAACATAGATCTTTAGATAATTTAGGATCTTTAAATAAATTATTTAAATCTCTGGTTGAAATATTTTTGAAGTATTAGATTTAAACATGTGATTCACCATTTTTTTACAACATATTCATTTATTTTTAATTATAGCCAACATTAGTTTTCTATGTAGGAACACATCCCACACAAACTTACATATCCTCTCATACGTTGAAGCCTCTCAACTAAATAACCTCCATATATACCAACATTATTCATATACCCTCTAAACATACCATCTCATCCTTCATACAAATGGTGACTTAATACAAATGGTGACTCAAAAAAATTACATTATTTACAAAAAAATCAAATATAAAATTATTATACATATACATCGAGTTTACAAACTTAAATTAAAAATGTATATATATTTTATATACAAAATCACTATAATTCAATTATACACAAAATCATAATAACTCAATATTTTTATTTAACTTGAAAATTTACCCAAAACAACTTCAAAATAATTACATTTTATTTTTTATAATTCTTATATAATTTGATAATACTAAAATATTAAAATATATCTTTCATTAAAAAAATTCCATGGCAATCTTTGTTCCTTCATTTGGTGCTTCTTTTTACCTTTAGAAAAAGAGCAGTTTTTAGGGCGATTTTTTGGAGTTTTAGGTTCTGATATCAGGTGAAAAAAATTGAGGTAAAATCTTGATTTATGTTATTTAAACTTGTTTTTTGACTACATATATATGGATTCAGAACACTAAAAAATCTCTGGACACTTCCATTGTGCAAAGTTACTCATCAAACCTCTGTTTTCAATAAATTTCTACTAAATTTTTTAGATTTAAAACATGTGTTCTTTTAATCACAAACTTCGAAATTTAACAGGTTGGTGAGTTGACCTGACTCTGTGTCGGTGCAACAAGCGAAATGACAATTTTCTCTTCAAACAAGGGCGTCCACAAATATGTGAGCTCTCGAGCTCTGCGTTTGAGAAGTTTGGGTGCAGCTGACAATTTGCCAGGATTCAAGCTACATATGACCGTTACAATTCGGCAGAAAAACCTCTTATTTTTTAATATTTAATAGGTAGAGCAGTAATAAAGAAACATACATCATGGTTGATGTCATGGAAGGAGTTAAGTGGCTGACGGAATATAATTTTTTCCTGCGTTTTTCTTGCAAATACGATTTTTGACACGGTATTGGTGGGAGCTATTTGAGATTTTTGGCACAGTATTAGTATTAGTTGTAGTTATATGAGATTTTATAATATTATTTTTGAAGATTGAGAGGCAATCTATATTGTAAAAGTTATAGAATCAATAAATTTGGCATAATGTAAGTGTTTTCTCTTTATTTTTTAGTTTTGAATGACATTTTGTTTGCTAATTTTTAAATTCAATTATCTTCTATGTCATGATCTTTTTCGAATTTATGCCTTACCGTGTTTCCTTTGCAACATTAGCAACATCAGGAGCAATTACTATTTGTAGAACCTTGGCCCGGTTGTTGCAAAGATGATAGAGGTTTGGGAAATATTTGAAACGAAGAGAGGAAATTTATTTTGGTCTAAATTTATTTTTGGAACTTCTCTAAAAACATTAGGGCCCTGGTTTTGGACCCATGGTTTTCATAGCACATGGTATTGTGGCAATAATATTTCACTATATTATGGGATCAAAGATTATTTATATGTAATATTGGTTAGAGATTGTGAGTGGGGTGAGAAGGCAAGAAGATTGAAGTTGAGCCAATAGTTGTAAGTTTTATTTAATGGAAAATTTACATATCTTTAGCCATGGTTTCCCCTCTAGGATTTTTCACATAAATTTATTGTTCATTTTAGTTGTTTTCCAAATAAATCTATTATTCATTTTGACTGTGTAATTTTTTTAAAATTATTTTTCAGATATGAGTTTTGAATTAACATGCTTTTAGAGATCTATTGCATTATTTATAAATCTGTCACATTATTCATAAATATCATATTTATGTTACAGATCTACCCCACTTCACACAGATCTAATATTTATATTGGTGCTGTTTTAAATGTCATAGAAAACAATATAACACTATGTTGTGTTTGAAATTGTTACATACGCCCAAGAGAAAAGCAATAGGAATGGACTGGTTATAATGAGCAATGATTATATAATTATTTAAACACCAAAGTATGCTGAATCTGGAAAGCTGTTACCTAAAATCAAAGGCAATATCAAATTCAAATTGAAAGATTGGCTGATCAAAATGCCAAACAACAACAGGTAATTATAAGTTTAGCGCCTTAGATTTGACATGGGATTAATACAAGGCTAGAAATATGGAGGCCGATCACCTGTCCAAGCTGGGGCTGGCTTGCTTCCTTGGCTTTATGTTATATGAAGTAAGGATTGATGGATCCATTCCTTTCATAGGGTCCTTTGAGTTATGAATGTGTTTCTATGTTGTTTGCGACTCAGCAGGGCTTTTGGCCAGTGTTTGTTTATTTCGATCCATCAATATGTTTAGGGCATTTTGTTGTTCCGTTTCTCTGTTTATTCATTTTGGTAGGCTCATGATTGTGATTCTCTGCTGATGAAGTATGTAATATCTAATTTTATCAATAAAAATATGCTGATGAAGTATGTAATATCTCATTTTATTAATAAAATACTTTGTTTTTTTGGTATAAAAAAAAATTAGTTGCTTAAACATATAATAACAAAAAGTCTAATTTAGTTTTCATTTTCTTTTTTATTAATTTCTAAATTCAGTCTTTAAGGGGAATTACCAATCCACAACTTCAAACCAAACCATTAATGATATATATTATGAATACGCAGTGGTAGAGCATCCCATTACCAAATGCAGGGTTGTGTTCAATTTCTAGCTTGTTGAGTTTTCAATATAAAATCCATTGCCGGATGAACTCTTTTTTTGCATTCTGGAAAAACTATTAATTTTGATTATATTCGTCTTTCAAAGAAGCTAGAGTTGTGTTAGGATTACTGTAATATTAAAGGCTTGTTGGTATCTGTTGACCCACCTCCTCATATGCAAAACCAAAAAAAAAAAAAAACAACACCCCACTGTAATCACAATAAACTCATCTAAGGCTTCAACTGTAATTTCACAACTCATCTACGCCTTCAACTGTTGGCAATGCTCAACTTCCTTTACTGCTGACAATACAACTTACTTTTTGACTGTCAGTTTCATTTACTACCGACAATACTCAATTTCCTTTAGCAATTTCCTTTACTGCTGATGATGCTGCCCTTTCATATCTCAAGAGAGGCTAAATGCTTATTACTGAGCTTGCTACACTTGCACCATAAAATTACATTAAAAAGTCTCATTTAACGCCCAGGTTAAGGAGAGTTCCTGAGCAAAGCTATGAACATTATTTTGTGTTATTTATGACTTTGGCTTCTAGCTATGCCTAGGTTAAGTAGACATCTATTCATAAGGTTCCACTTTCGGTGAGTCATAAAGTTCTGAGTAGTTTATTGCAATCCTGTACATAGAAAATGCTATCTAGAAAATATTGGAGGTAGCAAGTTACACTTTCAGATTGAACAAAAACAACATGTCACTTGGGGTTTTGTTGTGAGTTCAATCCCTGGTCAGGATGATTGAGCCAAATCAGATATGAGTTTTGAATTAACATGCTTTTAGAGATCTATTGCATTTTTTATAAATCTAATATTTATTTTATAAATCTGTCACATTATTCATAAATCTCATATTTATGTTACAGATCTACCACACTTCACACAGATCTAATATTTATAAATGTGTTGTTTTAACATCCTTATGTCATAGAAAACAATACAACACTATGTTGTGTTTGAAATTGTTACATATGCCGAAGAGAAAAGCAATAGGAACGGACTGGTTATAATGAGAAATGCTTATATAATTATTTAAACACCAAAGTATGCTGTATCTGGAAAGCTGTGACCTAAAAGCAAAGGCAATATCAAATTCAAATTGAAAGATTGGCTGATCAAAATGCCAAACAACAACATGTCATTATAAGTTTAGCGCCCTAGATTTGACATGGGATTAATACAAGGCTTTAAAGAGGCATGGCTCTAATGGAATTGAACCCACCTCCTCTTCTCCAAAACCTAAAAATAAAAAAACATCACCCCACTGTAATCACAATAAACTCATCTACGCCTTCAACTATAGGTAGTGCTAAGCTTCCTTTACTGCTGACAATACAACTTACTTTTTGACTGTCAGCTTCATTTACTACTGACATTACTCAATTTCCTTTACTGCCGATGATGCTTCCCTTTCATATCTCAAGAGAGGCTAAATGCTTATTACTGAGCTTGCTACAATTGCACCCTAAAATCACATTAAAAAGTCTCATTTAACGCCCATGTTAAAGAGAGTTCTTGAGCGAAGCTATGAAAATTATTTTGTTTTTATTTATGACTTTGGCTTCTAGCTATGCCTAGGTTAAGGAGACATCTATTCATAAGTTCCCACTTTCAGTGAGTCATAAAGTTCTTTGAATAGTTTTATTGCAATCTTGTACATAGCAACTGCTAGCTAGAAAATATTGGAGGTAGCAAGTTACACTTTTAGATTGTTAGGATTACTGTAATATTAAAGGCGTGTTGATATCTGTTGACCCACCTCCTCTTCTGCAAAACCAAAAAATAAAAAAACATCACCCCACTGTAATCACAATATAATCATCAGAAGCCATCACAAATTCATACATATTATATACTTACAGGAATATCAGGCTCTATACTATTTTGATCTTGGTGTGAAATCAAATTATTATCATCGTTTCTGACATTATTAGTATCCTCCAGGCTGATTTCAATCTTGTTTTTCTTTTTATTCTCTCTAACAATGGAAAATACCATGGAGTAGTTTGTGGGAATTGTTGAGCTCTCCCACCCACCGAACTTGGGCACCACCATGAATGAATAACTTACCCTTAATTCTGAAACATAATCATATAAACCCCCATTATTATCAATAACAAACCACGACCCATAAACATGGCAAAAAAATCAAAAGAAACAGGGCATAAATAAGAAGCCCCAACCCATAAACAAGGGAAAATAAATTAAAAGAAGAACTCTATAGAAACAATATGGCTAACCTAATCTAAGAGTTGATGGTTGATGCTTAAGAGCTCCCTTGGCCTCTACTTCAAAGCTTATGTGCTTTGGGAATGAAAGAAATGATGAATAAGCATAAGCTATTCTTCCTATATATCTGAGAAGTGTGAACTTGGTGGTCTTCATGTTATTTTTGTGAACGCTGCAACGGATAATTGCAGTAGACCAGAGTGCAGATTAGTGCGTACATGCAATATCCAGTGAAAAATAGTGAGGCAACAGGGCAAAAAAATCAAAATAAATAGGGCATAAATAAGGAAGCCCTCAAAGATTTTATTGAGGATTTCGAGGACACCACAACCCAGATTGATGCCCCAGATTCATCAATCTTTTGCGGAGCTAAAGCACTTCAGGCCGAACACGTTCAAGCCTCAGAAGAGCAACTTGGAAAGGCCATGGTCACGCCTTGATTTCTTGTAGAAAGTGAGTCGCAGCCACCGGAGAAGAAAATGAGCTCGCAGTCACAGAAGAAAATAAGTTCGATGTATGAGAGCAGAAACCCTCATGGAGTTTTGATGTTGGTAGAAATCCTCAGGAGCTTTGATGTTCGTTAATATATATTTTTCTGTGTAACTGATTAAAAATAACAGTTTTTAATTCGAAGGTAGAGATTATTTTAATCATCTAACATTAAAATCAAAGGTGGACAATAGTACACCTAGCAATTTAGGAAAGTTGTTTTCAAATAGGTACACTTTACAGCGTAATTATTAAATTTTAATATAAATATTTACATTATTTTTAATTATTAATTATTATTATTATTTATTATCTTATTATTTAAGATTACTAAATAATAATAATAATAGTAATAAGAATGATAATATATCATTATAAATAATAATAATAATAAAATTATAATTTTAAGATTAATAAATGTGATTGATATCGTGTTTATTAATCACATTTATTAATAAGGTTGTGAAAATAATTAATATACATCTATTGATATATGTCAACTACATTTATTAATGTGGTTATGCTAGTTATATGATTTTAAAGATAAAATAAATAATTAATATTATTTAGAAAATAAATTTATGGTCTTTATTGTAATTTCCTTTACTTTCCTGTTTCTATGAATCTTAGAAAATTCCAAATCATAAAAAAATTATCTTAAAGAATAACTAATGAAAAATTGTGATTTAAACAACTTAAATAATAACTAGTGCATAGAGTGTTATTACCTAAGAACCTATAACTAAGGACCTATAAAGAAAGTAAGATCTCTTCATTATTTATAAAGTAATTTATATAAATCACTATTTAACATAAGTTCCAAAAACTATTACAATTTATTAATTTCATATAAAATATTGGGTTATCTTGAATAAACATGACTAGTTGATTAACAAAATTGAAATATGTTCAAAATATAGATACAAGAATTAATTTTAATTTTGTGATATTTAAAATTTTATGATGATGATGATGATGATGATGTCCACTAAGACTAATGAGGTCTATCAAACCTTGAGAAAAGAAATTAGTTGAGACTTTTTAGAATATTATTTCTATAATCAAATAGAAGGGAGAGGAGCATTATGAGATCACTATAGTTGTCTTGGATGAACAGGTCAAGAAGGTTGGAAGACTTATGGTAGTTGTTTTGGAAATGAAAATGGATTTGAGTGAGAGTCACACAATCCAAGAGAAAGTGCTCTTCATTTTCAATTCTCAGTGTCACACAATTAACATATTCTTTCTTCCCGTGGTGTTTTAGGGATAGAACAATGCCCAGTTTCACTTATAAGCTCGTGGGAGTTAGTTATTATCTTCGAAATTTTCATTTTCTTCTTAGCACTAGTTAAGACAAAGAGATAATTTTGGTTAGTGAGATTGAGATTGATCACCTCCTTATAGTACCTTAGCTTCCTTTTCCCCTCGAGATCCTTATCATCCCACAGTTTGTCCTTAAATTTGGAAGTGATAGTTTTTTTAATATTATATCTATTCTCCAATATCATCTCCTCTTTTACCCCTAATAGTTAATCCATGCTTGGAAATCCTTGTGCCAACCTTGCTCGAGCCGAAGGTGGGGGTTTCTGCTAGAAATAGAAGCAATTTTGGGGAACCTATTGGTTTCCATGTTGTAAAGCCTCTTCTTATACATCGATAGTGAAACATAGCTATTATTTCAATGGGGGAAAGATTGGCTTCAGTCAAGAGGACAAGATAGGGAGTATTACCTTTAATCTTGAGGTTGTATGTTATAAATTGTTTTTGGATCATCTCAATATTCCTTCATGATTCTCTAGATTTATAGCAGCCCCAAACTTTACATCCAAATAAAATCACAGGGGTGACAAGAGTCTCAAAGAAAAACTTTTTTTTCCTCCAAACAGAGAGATAAGTCTTCATACAATTGTTTTCAAGCTCATAATAATCTTTCGAGCCACCAATGATTCTTTTCTCAATGTTGCAATTCCAATTGAGCTGATGATTAATGTCAATACCTAAGTATTGTATGAAATAAATTTCTCCAAGAAATTGTTATCGTAGGTGAAATTATCATGGTTAATAATTTTGGACTTAATTATCTTGACTTTAGTCTTGCTAGTATTAACAACCATACCCATCTTAGAGCAGTAATCATGAAGGATATTAACTTGTTTTTCAAGATACTCATAGATTATCACCAAAAGAACAATGTTTCCAGCATAAAGGAGAAGAGTAAAGACCTTTCCAATGGGTTTAGTTCCAGAGCATCCTCCATTTTCCATACAAGCTTCAAGCCTATCAATGTAAATGTCGAAAAGTGTAGGGGAGAAGGGGCACCTTGCTTGACACTAATATTGAATTTAATATCTTTAGACCTTCCTTCAATGGTCTTAATATTGTCAACAACATTCTCATAAGGAAGAATCACAGTCACCCTCAAGTCAAGAGGGAGAATTATCTCTTTGAGTCTTTTCCATAGCTTATCTCGAGGCACTATGTCAAAATATTTCTTAAAGTATAAAAAATAACATAATATATCAAACTTACTAACACGAAATTCCTCGAAAATGATTCTAAGAGTGACACGATGGTAAATATCTTATTGATGTCTTCTAAATCCATCTTTCCCTTTAGCCCTTTTGCCATGGTTTTTAAGTCATACACTAATATTTTTTCCACAATGAGACCATAAATTTGGGCTAAGATGTGGCTAATGATAATGGTCTCATAGTTAGAGGGAATGTTTTTATCCCCACTTTTAATGATTGGCACAATTATCATTTCTATCTAAGGCTTACAACGAGATTGAGGATTTTCTTAATATCAGGAACGAGGATAGACCTTCCCATTTTTAAAATTTCGACTTGGTAGCCCTCAATATCCCTAGTTTTCCCATTGACAGGTTTCTTAATCATGAACTCCACCAATTCTAAAGATAAAATATCCTCCTCTATAGGAGTATTTATGAATATTTTCATGGTGTGTAGAGAATCATAAATATCCTTAAGATAATTATCCCAATTCTTCAAGGGGATCATATTATTTTCTTTTGTTTTACGAACAAGTATATTCCTCCAAAAATCTCTAGGCTCAATGTTAGAAATATGGAGATGATGCTCTTTCCTCTTGTTAATATAGGATAACTTTTTATTTTTTATAATATTTTTGTACATATTTATTTTCTCAAGCTTTGCCGTTTTGTTAGGAGCATCTCTTATTTATTTTCAACCAATTTTACCATCGTTATCATACGAGGGGTTGGAAGTTCTATTGTTCTTTTTATATGATATCTCGGTAGAGAAGTTATTAATGGTGGTGTAAAGGGTTGTAGTGAAATAATGGTAAGTGAGATCAGTGTTATCGTTATATGTTAGGTAACCACGGTTCCTCTTTAAATCTTGTAAGAAGAGGTCATTTTTCCTCTTGTTAAAACGAATGTGCTTTTGAATTTCGCCATTCTTTTGCACCTAGTTGCTGTGTATGTCAAGCTTAAGGATTAGAGATAAGCGTCTCTGGTCAAAATCAAGCTCCTGGTCTTTTAGGATGTTAAGCTTTCCTATAAATTTTAGAATATGGGTGTCAAATATCACATAATTGATAAGAATGCTACCTAACCCATGAATGCAGTTCATCTAGCTAGGGGTAGACCATTTCTTCTATATGTTAGACTACGCCATTTTTTTATATTAAAATATTTTTTTGGAGTAAATAACTATGGAGAATTTTAACTTTGAAAGTGAAAATTTATAGAGTACTTTATAACAAGGTGATCATTATATGAGCTATCTCAATAAGCTTTTATATTAAAATGATTACTTACTAAGAAATTTGATTTTTTTTAAAGTGAATAGATTGGTCTCATATTAATTCCAATTACTACCACTATAAATTCTAAATTTAAACCCCACACTCTAAGACAACACATACATTTGTAAATATTGAGAATTGAAAATAAAACCCTTATCACACATATTTACTTTAAATATAAAAAAAATTCCCATTAAATTATTCCAAATATAACATAAATCAATATCAAAACACAAGCACCTAAAATTAAATATAAAATACATAGCTCATAATATAAATACCAAAGTAGAAAATATTAAGAGAATTTTTTTCACAATAAAGATGTAAAAGTATTGAATGAACTCCCACCATAATTAGATATACGAATTCCCATTCTTATTCATTGAATGAACTCCCATCATATCCTTTTTATTTCTTAATTGATTAAAGACAACATTTAGAGCATTTTTAATTCATTTCATGACATAAAAATTAAATATAATATCACTATTTTTTAAAATATAATTACGAATATCTCTCGATTGGGGTGCATGCAAGGAGTGTATACCACTTAGGACTGATAGAAGGAGTGATATGATGGAGATTGAAGTGTGAAGGTGGTTGTGGCAAGAATGTGACATGTATGACATTGGTGAGGTGATGCAAGGAGACACGAGAGAGAGCAAGTTGGGTGGAAAGGCATGTCGAGCATTAATCAATGAGGTGTTGGAGGTTCTTTCTTTTTTGCTGCATGCAATTTCATTGTGAAGTGGTGAGGGTCCGAGAGCTTAGGTTTAGTGGTCTTTCTCCTCTCCTACGACAAGGGCAGGAGAAAGGCTCTAGTGGCAGACGAGTCCTGGAGCAAACTTCATGGCGATGGTGATAGGGTATGTTTGGTCTCTTCTCTTTAACCATTTCCAGAGACCCGCTGAAAATATGACTGATGCTCGTAAGATTAGGGTTATCTCCTGTAAATGGAGGACTATGAGACTTAATGTAATTCTCCTATTAAAAGGAAATATGGTTTCCTTTGTTTCCTCTAAATTTGTTTCGGTTCTGTATGGAGTTTTACTGATTTGAATGAGAATGTATGGCATAGGATGGAATTACTATTTTTTCGGGAGGGGTATTCATCTTGGTTAGCATGTATGGTTCTATATTTGGGTGATTTTGTTTCCATCTAGGATCTGTAGGATGTTTTTTCTAGTTCACTATTACTCTGAATTTTGATATGGGTCTCGGCCTAGGGAGGAGACTGGTATTTCCTTCCATGAACAGAAACCAACACATCATGGGTGGTATCATTTCAACGTGGCACTAGAGCAAGACATTCTTGCAGTGGGAGAAAAATACCATTGGCAAGGGGACGCCCGGTTATGTTGTGATTTTATTCGAACTGAACCTAATTGTATATGCTTTGTTTTTATGTTATGTGTTAATGCACCAAGTGTTAGTAGGTTGAGAAGACGCCTAGTCTGCGAGCCGTGGACTTCTGGTCGGGTAGTGTGTCTCTACGATTGGTCTATGGTTCAGGGAGGCTTGGTGAATATGGCTCGACCAACGACAATGAAAAAATAAAAGGAGACAGGGGGGAGTAGGCGCATCAATAAAGAGACTCCTCAGGAGGGAAGATGAGCCTCCTCCTCACTGACACCTCAATTGTTAGGTCGGAAATTTCAGACCCAACATATTAATGTTGCAACTCATGCTTATGTTATTGGAACTCCCACCCAGGTGAAACAAATGATTTCTTGCTGGGAGCTAGACCTCCACCAATGCACAGAATAGGAACTTCATGAGAAGGAATGGATCTTGCTGGTTCTGGACCCCAGAAACATCAAAAAAATCTTACACAATATAAAAAAACAATTCATCTTTATTGGATGATGAAGAATATAGTGGCGAGGGAAATTATGAGTTCAAGTGGATTCATTAAAACAAATCTAGGACTCCAAGAAATCCATAGGGAATTCCAGCTTCTCCAGTTTCAACTTCAACAACAAAATGTTCGCTTGGGTCATATTGAATGACACATCAGGTGGTTGCCTCAGTCAAAGATTCTGGGATCCAGTGCTAAGGACCCAACTCCAGTGGAGTACTCAGAGAACCAGTTTTAGATTCTTTCATTTTTTTTGTTTTATTTTTTTATGTTGTGCATGTCGTTAAGTAGTACTGATGTTAATAGGTAAAGAGTGAATTGGGTTTCATACATTCGAGCCTATAAGGATAAATTTGATAGACTTAATAACTTCAAATTTTGGATGACGTATAATGCTTTTCGATGGCAAAAAAAACTAGTTTCCTATCTGGGCAGGTTGAGGCCACAAAATGTTTATTCTGACTGTAACCTGTTTTTATGAATGAATGAAAGATCTTACTAAGCTTAAAAAAATAATATAATTATGAATATGATAAAATCACAATTAAATACCTCATCATAACTATAAATATGGTTAAGTAAATTATTAAAAATTTCAAAATCATAATTTTATTTACAACATTTAGATTAATCAAGAAGCGATCATAAATTGAATAAATTATCAAAAATGTCATAATCGTAGTTATATTTTCCAATCTAAATGCATTCAAGTACATATTTATCATGCTCACGAGCATAGAAACTCATGCATACACTATTACAAATTGATTCCAAAGTGGTCAATGGTAGAGATATCAAAATCTTTGTACCCAATTTTAAGCAAGTGGAAATCTACGTGTTAAACATCTAATTGCCTTCAAGTGTGGATATATATATATCTATATCTATCTATATATATATATATATATATATATATATATATATATATATATATATATATATAATTTTGGTGTGATGGGAAATGAGATCCCTATTATAGAGTTGCCCCATCTTAATTTCAATGGACACAACACATCGATTGGTTGAGGGTAGAAAATTTCAAATCAGTGTGACCTGACAATTTTACTTGTGAAATTTGAATTTTTCTGTAATACAATGAGATGTGGTTTAATAGTAAATTTGGCTCGGTGGTTGTTGAAATTTTATTGAGTATATGGCTTTGTGGTATATTTTGATGTTGCTTGTCAAAATAGTGAGTGTGGTTGTGGTGTGGTCATTACTTTGGCAGTGGGCAAGCACTTTCACTTTCACTTTCGGTGGTGTGGAGGACTTGGAAAAAACAATAGAGTTGAAATTATTGCATATTGTTGGAAATTAATCCAAACTACAGTGCTAAATAAATTGGCAGTAGCCACACCTTAGTTAATGTTTTTTGCAGGTGCGGATAGAGTTTGCAGAGAAGGAAAAGCTCCATGCATAGTAAATATGTATGGGAAACCATTTAAATCCACAAGCCTATTTACTTCATGTAACGTTTGTCTGCCCATCACTATGTATTAAATATTTCCTGCCAAGTCACCTACCTCTTGGTCGCACTGTGCACCTCGCAAGGTTTAGGTTTTCCGCATAACTCAATTGCTAAATCCTACAAACTTTGCGATGCGATATAGTGGGATGCATTTTAATATATACTCCATATGTGATATCATTTCCAAAATGAACCTCTTCTTTTCTGCTTTACCCTTTTCCTAGGTCCCAAACCTTGCGAT
The DNA here is from genome assembly GCA_034641835.2 of Pinus albicaulis. Lineage (NCBI taxonomy): Eukaryota > Viridiplantae > Streptophyta > Pinopsida > Pinales > Pinaceae > Pinus > Pinus albicaulis. The sequence continues at coordinate 1,974,660,843 of CM076578.1, forward strand.
GTTGTGATGCGATGAGATCGCATATCGCACTAGATAGCGGTTCTTATTATTACGACATGCGCATATCGCATTGTGGAAAGCTCAGGAGGATAAGCACTAAAAGAAACGATAAAGACGACGCAGTGCAAAGTGAGATGTGGTCGCAAACATGATGTGTTTCAAAGCTAAAACCTGAAGTGTTTCAAGTTTGGGCGTACAAGTTATGTGTGTTGTTTTATGAAGAAATGCTAACACAACAAAACGACGATTTCTACATTTACCTGTCTAGTCGAGATTTGAATGAGCATTTAATTTTCAAGCTCCACCACTCTGTATTTAAAATTATGTTTTTTATATTATTTAGAAGCAGAAGTAGAAGAAGAAAAAAAACTTCTCACATTTAACATCTTTGTTTGTGTGGCTTTGTGTATTTTTTTTTACATAATTGTGTTGTCATTATTTAAAGTAATTTCCACATATCTTTGTGTAAACTGTGTGATGAGGGAAAATCATTTCCCCTATGTTCTTTAAATTTTCCAACATGGTATCAGAGCAGGTTTAATCTCTTAGTGAAATAAAGTGTTTTTACTCAAGAGTTCAAAGTTGTTTTGTGAATTGTATTCTCCAGTAGCGAGAAAGTTTCTACACAGTGAAAATGGAAGCAACAAGAACAAGCTTGACTAATCCACAAATACCACAGTTTAATGGGAAGAATTATGATTATTGGGCTATTACAATGAAGGCTCTTTTTTCTTCTCAAGATATTTGGGAGCTGGTGTAGAATGGATTCCAAGAAACAGTAGATGCAACAGCATACAATGCTTTGACACAAGCAGAAACAGATTTGTTGAGGGAAAATAAGGAGGACTCCAAAGCTCTCTTCTATATTTTCTAGGCAGTGCATGAAATTATTTTCCCAAGGGTTATAGCAACAACGAAGTCTAAGAAAGCGTGGGATACCCTCCATACAAACTACCAAGGAATTGAAAGGGTGAAGATAACAAAACTACAAATGCTGAGAACAGAATTTGAAACATTATGTATGAAAGAGTCTAATAATATAGACTCATTGTTTAGACATGTGATTGGGTTGGTTACCCAAATCAAGTCTCATGGTGAGACACTTGAGAAAATGACAATAGTTGAGAAATTTTTTAGAAGTTTTCCATCAAGGTTTGATGCCATAGTTGTAACCATAGAGGAGACAAAGGATCTCTCATAGTTTTCAGTGGATGAGCTTCATGCATCACTAATGTCTCATGAGAACAGACTGAAAATAGCAACAAACTCATCATTGGATCATGCATTCAAGATACAATTTTCTTTTGGTCAAGATAGAGATCGAGGAATACCAAAATAGAGAGGAAGAGCAAGAAGCCCATAGAGATGTGGAAGAAGCAGCCCTTGAAGCTCAAGTGGAAGTGGCAGTAATCAAAATCCAAGTCAAGGCCCAAGCCAAACTCAAGCACAATGTCAAAGGTATGATAAATTTCAAGTTGAATGTCATTATAGTAAAAATCATGGTCATTATGAAAATTAATGTCGAAAGAAGCAATATGACATGGGTAGCAAACCAAATGAAAATTTCGTAAAGGAAAATTAGAACCATGATAGCTTGTTTTTAGCTTGTAATGTAGCATAAGAAAAACAAGGGGATGTATGGTTCTTAGATTTAGGTTATAGCAACCACATGACTGGAAACATAACAATTTTTTGAAATATAGATGAAAGTGTGGAATTAGAAGTAACATTGGGGACTGATAGCAAGGTCTTTGTCATGGGAAAGGGAAGAGTAGACATAATAACAAAGAAGGGAGAGAATAATTTCATGTCAGATGTTTATTTTTTCCCTGGATTAAAACATAACCTCCTAAGCGTTGGAAAACTCATGCAAAGGGGCTACAATGTATATTTTAAAGATGATATATGCACAATCTTGGATAAGCCTCCAAGTAGATAGCTCATTGCAAAAGTTCATATGAAAAACAATAGAATGTTTCCTCTCAAGCTAAGATCAAATTTGAAGGAAGAAGGTGTTGTAGCAGCTGTCACCTAAGAAAACTTTAAAGAAGAAGTCAAAGAAGAAAATTAGTTATAGAACTTGAGATTTGGTCATCTCAACTTTGGAGGTTTGAATTTGTTGCACATGAAAGGTATGGTGAAGGGATTTCCACTCATAGAAAAACCAAATAGCCTATGCGAAGGATGCATCTTGGGAAAACAACATAGAGAATCATTTCCAACAGGAAAGCCAATAAGGGGAAAGGCTCCTTTAGATATTTTCCTCTTATATTTATGTGGGCCAATGCAAACACCATCATTTGGTGGCAGCCATTACATTTTTACATTTATAAATGACTACACAAGGAATACATGGGTCTATTTTTTAAAACATAAAAGTGAAGTTTTTGACCGCTTCTCTCACTACAAATCTCTTGTTCAGAAAGAAATTGGACACTACATAAAAGTGTTGAGGAATAATAGAGGTGGTGGATATATCTCAAGTGACTTCCTACGTTTTTGCAGGGAGCATGGAATTCACAAGCAGTTTACAACAAGGTACACACCTCAGCAAAATGGAGTTGCGGAAAGAAAGAATAGGACCATCATGGAAATGGCAAGGAGTATTTTGAAGGAAAATCATTTTCCAAAGGATTATTGGGCTGAAGCTATCACTTGTGCAACATATATCATTAATAGGTGTCCAACCAAAAGTGTCATGAATAGAGTTCCAGAAGAGGCATGGAGTGGAAGAAAGAAATATGTCACTCACATGAGAGTGTTTGGGTGTGTAGCGTATGTGCATCTCCCATATGAGTTGAGGAAGAAATTGGACATCAAGGGGGAGAAATGCATATTTGTTGGATACAGTGATGAATCCAAGGAATATAATATTTACAATCAATCAACCAAGAAGGTAATAATTAGTATAGATGTTCAATTCATAGAAGAGGAAGCATGGGATGGAAGTTTAGAGAAGATAATCAATGTGAATACATGTATGTCACATGAAGACAAAGAGGAATTGACTGCTGCAAGTACTTCCTCAATGGTGACGACTCCTCCACCCACACAATTTCAACAAAGCACACTGCAAGTAAGTAATAGGAAAGCCTTGTGCAATAAATTAAGTGCTTCTCCAAGCACACCATAAAGTTCCGCAAATCCATCTACTTCAAGCGCAACACCAAGATCATCTTCAACAAGCATAAGAAGACCAAAATTCAGAAATTTAAGTGAAATTTATGAGAAAGAAGAAGTTGATAATAGTGATGGTATGAATTCTTTATTTGAAATATATTTTCATGTAGATCACCCAATACACTTTGAATATGCAGTCAAAGAAGAGAAATGGGTTGAGGCAATGAATGAAGAAATCGGAGAAATAGAAAGGAATGACACATGGGAGTTAGTGGACCTTTCGCAAGGTAAAGAAGTCATTGGAGTGAAATGGGTCTATAAGACCAAGAGAAACATTGAAGGCAAGATAGAAAGGCATAAATCAAGGCTAGTTGTCAGAGGCTACAAGCAACAACATGGAAGAGACTATGAGGAAACCTTTGTGCTAGTCGCAAGGATGGAGACAGTGCGTACAGTGTTGTCGATAACAACACAACAAAAATGGAAAGTGTATCAAATGGATGTGAAGAAAACATTCTTGAATGGAGTACTAAAAGAGGAGGTATATGTGGAACAACCTCCTCTTTATTAGGTAGAAGGCTAAGAACATAAGGTCTGTAAGTTGCGGAAAGCTCTTTATGGGCTGAAGAAATTACCACTTGCATGGTACAACAAGATAGATGCCTGCCTGATGGAAAATGGGTTCGATAAATGTGATGGTGAACCTACTCTCTACATCTAATAAAATGATGGTAACATTCTTATTGTTCTTTTGTATGTAGATGATTTTATTTTTACATGCAATGATGAGTTTCTCGCTGCTGATTTCAAAGAAGTCATGAAAAGTGAGTTTGAAATGACTGACTTGGGTTTGCTAAGATATTTTTTGGGCATAGAAGTAAAGAAAACAGAAAATGGAATTTTTATCTCTCAAGAAAAATATGTTGCATAAATTTTAGAGAGGTTTAATATGAAAAACAACAAGTCATCACCAACTCCAACTGTCATGGGGTTGAATTTGAGCAAGGAATATTGTAGCAACAATTTCAATCTGACATTATACAAAAGCATGGTGGGCAACCTAATGTATTTGACAAAAGCTAGGCCTGATATAATGTATGTAGTGAGTTTGGTGTCGAGATTCATGGAGACACCCAAGGAGACACATTGGAAAAAAACCAAAGAATTTTAAAGTATGTTGATGGGATGAAGAAGTATGGTGTTTTGTACTCTACAACAGATGATTTTATGTTGATTGGTTACACTGACAGTGATTGGGAAAGAAGTGTTGATGACATAAAGAGCACATCAGGATATGTTTTTCATTTGGGTTCGAGAGCCATATCATGGGCTTCCAAGAAGCAACTGATAGTTTCATTATCAACAACATAAGCTGAGTATGTCGCTACAACAACAACAACGTTTCAAGAAGTTTGGATGAGAAGGATGTTACGAGATTTATGTCATGAAAAAGACAAACCAACCACTATTTTCTGTGATAACAGTTTAGCAATTGCATTATCAAATAATTATGTTTTCCACAAGAGGAAAAAGCACATTGATGCTAAATATCATTCCTTAAGAGAATTAGTGAACAATGGTGAAATTGTGTCGTAACATTGCAGGTGAGAGGAACAATTTGTAGACATATTCACAAAGCCATTGGCATGTGAATTTTTTTATTTATTTTTTATTTTTTTATGTCAGAGATTGTTTGGGATTGGGATTGGTCAATGGCAACAATTGTGATTAAGGCGGAGTGTTGGAAATTAATCCTAACCACCACGTTAAATAAATTGGTAGTAGCCATACCTCAGTTAATGTTTCTTGCAGGTGCGGATAGAGTTTGCAGAGAAGGACAAGCTCCATGCATAGTAAATCTATATGGGCAACCATTTAAATCCGAAATCCTATTAACTTCACGCAACTTTTGTCCGCCCGTCACTATGTATTAAATATTTCCCGCCAGCTCACCTACCTCTTGATCACACTGCACACCTCGCAAGGTTTAGCTTTTCCACATAACTCAATTTCCGAATACTACAAAATTTGCGAAGCAATATAGTGCGACCCATTTTAATATATACCCCATACATGACATCATTTCTGAAATGAACCTTTTATTTTTTGCTTTACCTTTTCCCTGATCCCAAACCTTGTGATGTTGTGATGCGATGAGATATCATATCGCACCAGATAGCGATTCTTGTTATCATGCCAAGTTAAATATTGCGTCGCATGATAAGTTAAATATTGCGACATGCTCATATCACATTGTGCAAAGCTCAAGAGGATAAGCAATAAATGAAATGATAAATACTACGCAATTCAAAGCTCGATATGGGCATGGATGCGATGTGTTTCAAAGCTAGAACCTGAATGGTTTCAAGTACGAGTGTAAAAATTCTGTGCTCTATTTTATGAAGAAAGGCTAACACATCGAAAGGACAATTTCTGTGTTTACCTGTCCAGTTGAGCTTTGAAATGAGCATTGAATTTTCAAGTTCCATCACTCTATATTTAAAATTATGTTTTTGATATGATTTAAAAGCAGAAGTAGAAGAAGAAAAAAAAAAATTATCACGTTTAACATCTCTGTCTATGTGGCTCTGTGCATTTTTTTACATAACTGTGTTGTCATTGTTTAAAGTGATTTCCGCATATCTATGTGTAAACTGTGTGTTTAGGGAAAAAAATTTCCCCTGTGTTCTTTAAATTTTCCAACACATATATAGAGATGCCAAAGGATCATAGACTAGGAAAAAAACCTCACTCTCTTTCATCCCCTCTCTATCAAATTAAATGGGTAAAATCCCGATTCTAGAGTGATCCTTTGCATATTGAATATGGAAACATCTATAGGGAACATAATCATATTGTGGACCTTCTCTCCAAAAGAGGTTTCAAACAAGATTATGGTAAAATTGAATATGATGCTTTCCATCAAGGTTCGTGGATTAATGCTGGTTTCTTCTACACTTAATGATTTTCTTACTAATTATTAGATACACTGGGATCATCCTGATATCTTTTTTCGTGATTTTTCTTGACAATACACTGTAATTGAATATAATACTCCACTCTGGTAATACTCTACTAGATCTTCCCGAAGCCAATTGAAACTTTGACAGATAATGTAAAAAGATGAAATTTCCCTAACTAGAAGGGTGGAAGGCCATCTACTATACATTGGAAAATGGAAATAAAACAACATAGGGATGTGTTTCTCCCTTTAAACACAGAGAATGCAATACGCGGATGTAAAATTACACACAGACAAAGAGTGAGAACACACAGGAGAGGAATTATTTTTTCCATTTATTCGTCTCACTAAACATATGAAAATTACATTCTTTTAATATAAAATGGTAGAGCCTGTAAACTTATTTCTATTCAATGCAGGAACGGACATATAACAACCAAAACATCCTTCCATCTATTCTTCTGTTTCTACACAAAACTGCGTACAAAACACAAACTTCCAGAATTGAAATTTTATGGGTTTCGGCTTTGAAACCACATCGTGTCTACGCCCTCATCACAAATCGCATTTAGGCAATTTCAACTTTTAACTAGGTGAATATGGGAAAAATTAATTTCTTGTGATTGGGATGTGTGATGGCACAATCGTATCGCAACTTAAAACATATATGTTGGACGAGCTATCCTCCCGAACTTGCGATGTGTGATTGCGATCGCATCACAACATAAATAAGATAACTTGCAGGCACTTAAAAGTAAGCCATAAGAAATGCGAAGTGTGAAATGCAGGCGGCAAAAAGGTAAATCATAAAAAGTGTGAAGTTTGAACTACAAGCGTCAAAAAAGTAAACGGTAAATCATGCGAAGTGTGATATTTAAGATTTGAGATGTGCGATGACGATGTCACATCGCAACATCACAAGTTTTGGTGCGAGGCTTAAATGGTAAATGTTAATATGTGCGAAGTGTGGTATTCGAGCACTTAAACGTCAAGAAGTGCGAAATGACAAAAGGTAAGGAATAAGGCAATAAAAAAGGTTTGCATGTAGTTTGGTAATGCGGTAAGGTATGGTGGGTCCCACCAAATCACATCAGCAGAAATATAAGTTTTGGCGAAGTCTTAAGGGGAAAGGCTTAAAAATTGCAGGCTGCGATATGTGGGAAAAAGGTAAGTGAATGTAGTGGGTAAGGAATCAACGTAGAGTAAAGGATTGGGTACTCCATTTCTGATATTACGTAAAAAAGCCTGCGGATTTAGATCTTGTGCTATGTCCTTCCCTGCAACAAAAATTCAATGTAAGTGTGGGCTACTGTTAGTTTATTCATGGCAATTGTTGGGAGTATTTCCAACACTCCCCCTTAATCACAACTGCTGCCATTAACCATTCCCAAACATTTTCTGAGGTAAAAAAAACTTTTCTGTCCCAATGTCTTTGTGAGGATATCTAAAAATTGTTCCTCTGACCTGCAATGCCACAACACAATTTCACCATTGTTAACTAATTCTCTTATGAAATTTTATTTGGCATCAATATGATTTTTTCTTTTGTGGAAAACAAATTTTTTTGACAATGCAATTGCTGAACTATTATCACAGAAAATTGTGGTTCCTTTGTCTTGTTCATGACATAAATCTCTCATAATCCTTCTCATCCAAACTGCTTTACATGTTGCTATTGTTGCTACTACATATTTAGCCTCTGTTGTTGATAATGAAACTATTGGCTGCTCCTTGGCAGCCCATTAAATGGCTCCCGTTCCCAAATGAAAAACATACCTTGATATGCTCTTTCTGTCATCAACACTTCCAACCCAATCACTGTTAGCGTAACCAATCAGCTTAAAATGACCAGTTTCATAGTATAGAAAACCATACTCCTTTGTTCCATTTACATACCTCAATATTCTCTTCGTTGCTTGCCAATGTGTCTCCTTGGGTGTCTCCATGAATCTGGATATAAAACTTACTGCATACATTATATCAGGCCTAGTTGTATTCAAATACATTAGACTACTAATCATGCTTTTGTACAATGTCGGATTGACATTCTTGTTGCAATCTTCCTTGCTCAAATTCAACTCCATGATAGTTGGAGTTGATGATGGCTTGTTGTTATGCATATTGAACCTTTTTAAAATATTTGCAACATACTTTTATTGGGAGATATTAATTACCTTTTGTGTTTGTTTTACTTCTATGCCCAAAAGATATCATAATAGCCCCAAGTCAGTCATTTAAAAATCACTTTTCATGACTACTTTGAAATCAACAATGAGAGAAACATCACTGCCTGAAAAAATCAAATCATCTACATACAAAAAAACAATAAGAATATTACCTTCATTTTCTTTTATGTAGACTGTGGGTTCACCATCACACATGTCGAACCCATTGTCCATGAGGTAAGCATCAATCCTGCTGTACCATGCACGTGGTGCTTGCCTTAACCCATAAAGAGCTTTCCGCAGCTTACACACTTTGTGTTCTTGGCCTTATATTTCATAGCCAGGAGGTTGTTCAACATACACCTCCTCTTTCAGCACTCCATTCAAGAATGTTGACTTCACATCCATTTGATAAAATTTCCATTTTTTTTGTGTTACTATCGAAAACACTATTTTCACTGCCTCCATCCTTGCAACTGGTGTAAAGGTTTCCTCATAGTCTCTTCCTTGCTGCTGCTTGTAGTCTTTGAAAACTAACCTTTCTTTGTGCCTTCTATATTGCCTTCAATGTTGCTCTTAGTCTTATAGACCCATTTCACTCCAATGACTTCTTTTCCTTGTGGTATGTCCACTAACTCCCATGTGTCATTTATTTCTATTTCTACTATCTCTTAATTCATTACTTCAATCCACTTCTCTTCTTTGACTGCATCTTCAAAATGGACTGTGTCAGCAACATGACAAAATAATGCAAATAAAGAATTCAGACCAGCACTATTATCAACTTCTTCTTGCTCATAAATTTCACTTAAATTCTTGAATCTTGGTCTTGTATTTGCTGAAGATGTGCTTGGGGTTGCAATTGAGCTTGACGGAGTTGCTGATCCCTGTGGTGTGCTTGGAGAAGCACTTCCTTGGTTTCTCAATGTTGTTCTATTACTTGCTTGTGGTGTGCTCTGTTGAGCTTGTGTAGGTGGAGAAGGAGCCACTGTTGAGGATTTGCTTGCTGCAATCCATTCCTCTTTCTCTTGATGAGGCATATATGTCTTCACATTTATTGTCTTTTCTAAAATTCCATCCCATTGTGCTTCTTCTTCTATGAACTGAACCTATCTGCTGATTATTACTTTCTTGGTTGATGGATTATAGAGCTTGTAAGCCTTGGATTCATCATTGTACCCAAGAAATATACATTTCTCCCCCTTGCTGTCCAACTTCTTCCTTAACTAATCCGAGACATGTGCATATTCCACACATCCAAACACTCTCATGTGAGTGACAAATTGCTTTGTTCCAATCCATGCTTTTTTTGGAACTATATTCATAACACTTTTGGTTGGACATCTATTTAAGATATATGCTGCACAAGAGACAACTTATGCCCAATAATCATTTGGAAAATTCTTTGCCTTCAACATACTTCTTTCCATGTTGGTGATGGTCCTATTCTTTCTTTCTACTACACCATTTTTCTGAGGTGTATAACTTGTCGTAAATTACTTGTGTATTCCATGCTCCCTATAGAAACATAGGAAGTATTTGGAGATATATTTTTCACCTATGTCAGTTCTCAACACTTTTATGTAGTGTCCACTTTGCTTCTCAACAAGAGTAGTGGTAGAACTATTCCAAAACATCACTTTTTTTTATAGAAAATAGACCATGTCTTCCTTGTGTAATCATCTATAAATGTCAAAATATAATTACTGCCACCTAATGATGGAATTTGCATTGGTCCACATAAATTTGAGTGGACAATATCCAAAGGCGCCTTTGCCCTTATACTCTTTCCTGCTAGAAATGATTCTCTGTGTTGTTTGCCAAAGATGCAACCTTCACATAGGTTGTCTGGTTTCTCTATGAGTGGTAATCCCTTTACCATGCCTTTTCTATGCAACAAGTTCAAACCTATCAATTTGAGATGACCAAATATCAAATTCCATAACCGGTTCTCATATTTCACTTCTTCTTGAAATATTTCTTGTGTGACAGTTGCTACAACACCTCCTTCCTTCAAGCCTGATCTCATCTTGAGAGCAAACATTCTGTTGCTTTTCATATGCACTTTTGTAATGAGCTATCTACTTGGAGTTTTATCCATGATTATGCACACATAATCTTTAAAAACACAATGTAGCCCTTTTGCATGAGTTGTCCAATGCTTAGAAGGTTACATTTCAAACCAGGGACATAAAATACATCTAGCACGAACTTCTTCTCTCCCTTATTTGTCAGAACATTTAATCTCCCTTTTCCTATTATAAAGACTTTGCTATTAGTCCCCAATGTCACTTCAGATTTTACACTTTCATCTAGTTTGGAAAACATGGCTATGTTTATATTCATATCGCTACTACACCATGAATCTAAGAACCATATATCTTCTTGTTTCTTTTGTGCTACACTACAAGCTAAAAACAAATCTTCACGGTTCTGATTTTCTTTTGTAAAATTTACACTTGGTTTACTATCCATGTCATTTTTCTTCTTTCTACATTCATTTGCATAATGGGCATACTTTTTTGTAATAATGACACTGGACATGAGATTTATCATACCTCTGTCCTTGTGCTTGATTCTGGCTTGAAATTTGGCTTGGATTCTGATTGCTGCCCCTTCCACTTGTGCTTTCAGGGCTTCTTCTTGCACCTGTATGTGTGCTTCATCCTCTTCCTCGATAGTTTGATCTTCCACGACCTCTACCTTGACCAAAAGACATTTGTGTCTTAAATGCATGCTCTAATGAGCAGTTTTTCGCTTTTTTCATTATGTGTTCATGAAACATCAGTGATGCATGAAGCTCATCCACTGAAAACTATGAGAGATCCTTTATCTCTTCTATGGCCACAACTATGGCATCAAAACTTGATGGTAGACTTCTTAAGACTTTCTCAACTATTCTCCTTTCTTCAAGTGTCTCACCATGAGACCTGATTTGGGTAACCAAACCAATGACATGTGTAAAAAATGAGTCTATATTATCAAACTCTTTCATACAAAGAGTTTCAAAATCTCTTCTCAACATTTGAAGTTTTGTTTTTTTCACCTTTTCCATGCCTTGGTAGGTTGTTTGGAGGGTATCCCATGCTTGCTTGGACTTTGTTGCTGCTGCAACCCTTGGGAGAAATACTTTCATGCACTCCTTGGAAAATATGGAAGAGGTATTTGGAATCCTTCTCCTTATTGTCTCTCAAGAAATCTCTTTATGCTTGTGTCAAAGCATTATATGTTGCTGCATATGCTAGTTCTTGGAAACCATTTTCCACCAGCTCCCAAATATCTTATGAGGAGAACAGGACCTTCATTGTAATAGCCCAATAATCATAATTCTTTCCATTGAACTGTGGTATTTGTGGATTATTCAAGCTCATGCTTGGTGCTTACATTTTCAATGTGTAAACAAAAACCTTCTCATTGCTGGAGAATTCGCTTCTCAAAAAAACCTTTCAGCTTCTTCAGTAAAGAGCTCATTCTTTCACTGAGAGCATAGAACTACTCTGATATCATGTTGGAAACTCTGGTATGCTCTGATACCATGTTGGAAAATTGAAATAAACAACAGAGGGATGCATTCCCCTCTTATAACATAGAGAATGCAATATTACGGAAATAAAAATTTCACACAGATAGCGAGCAAGAACACACAGGAGAGGAATTCTTTTTTCTATTCATTCATCTCACTAAACATATGAAAATTAAATTCTTTTAATACAATATGGTGGAGCATGTAAAATTAATTCTATTAAATGCAGGAACAAACATATAACAACCAAAACGTCCTTTCGCCCTGTTCTTCTATTTCTACACGAAACTGCATACAAAACACAAACTGTCGGACTTGAAATTTTTTGGGTTTCAGCTTTGAAACCACATCACGTCTGCACCCTCATCACAAATCAATTTTCAGCAATTTTAACTTTTAACTAGGTGCATATGGGAAAACTTAAGTTCTTGTGATTGCGATGTGCGACGGCATGATCGCATCGCAACTTAAAACATATATATTGCGAGCAATATCGTCCTGAGCTTGCGACGTGTGATTATGATCACATCGCAACTTAAATAATATAACTTACGGGTGCTTAAAGGTAAGTCATAAGTGCAAAATGTGAGCGGAAAAATGGTAAATCATAAAAAGTGCGAAGTGTGAACTGCGGGAACCAAAAAGGTAAACGGTAAATCATGTGAAGTGTGATATTTAAGATTTGCAATGTGCGATGATGATGTCGCATCGCAACGTCGAAAGTTTTGGTGCGAGGCTTAAACGATAAATGTTAAGATGTGAAAAGTGCGGTATGCAAGCACTTAACTGTTAGGAAGTGTGAAATGGCGAAAGGTAAGGAATAAGGTGATAACAAAAGTTTGCATGCATTTTGGTAATGTTGGAAGGTATGATGGGTCCCACCAAATCGCATTGACGGAAAGATAATTTTCGGCGAAGTCTTAAGGGGAAAGGCTTAAAACTTGCAAGCTGCGATATGCAGGAAAAAGGTAAGTGCATGCAGTGCGTAAGGAATTAACGCAAAGTAAAGGTTCGGGTACTCTGTTTCTGATATTGCGTAAAAATGCCTGCGGATTTGGATCCTATGCTATGTCCTTCCTTGCAACAAAAATTCAATGTAAGTGTGTGTTGCTACCAGTTTATTCATGACGGTATTTGGGAGTATTTCCAACACTATAAACTAAATATGTATTCTCTTTTCATTTAATAATAAAAGGAAAGTGGGTTTTTCCCTCCATCCTATTAAGCCACATTTTTATATATTTTTATCAAAATTTTCAGGAAGCTTCTATCTCCGAACATGTACAGACAACGATAGAATTAAAGATACCAGTCAATGCTTGTGGAGGGTGGCAATGGTGATTGAGCTCGGTTCTGGCCCAGCAATTCAAAGAAGCTTAGATTTCTATGTTAAACTCACTAGTACTACTCTTCTTCTTGCATTGGTGGTGACATGGGCCTTCTTCTTCTTCAGGGGAAGAAGATTGAGGTTTCCTCCTGGGCCGTTTCCATTTCGAATTATTGGAAACCTCCACATGATGGGACAACCTCGACACAGAGCATTAGCAGAGCTTTGTCTCAAATACAGGCCACACAAAGATATGCATAAAGAGAAATTTGACATGTCTGAAAAACATCACGGAATTACAGTGTCAAGAGCGCATGAACTGTTTTTTGTTCCATCTCCTCACCTTCCTATGACTGTAACACTATAGGTATATTTGTATTCCTTTAATTTAATACATTGAATAGATGAAATAATACAAATAGATGTGGAGAGAGAGAGAAAATAAAGCATGTGAGATTTCCAACTCTAATAAAATGAGAAACCTGTCATTTTATATATTATTAAGAGGAAAATACTTAGAAGATAGTTTTAAGGAGAAGCGACAAGATTTATATTGTAATATAAGATAAAACATTTAATGTATGTAGATAAATTTAGTAGTTTTCATAAATGAGTGAGATGTTTAATGGTGTCCACAAAAAAAAAATTATATTTTTTGATATCAATCTTTTTCATCATTATTTTTGGGCCAAGAAATCATTCTCTTCTAGTCTGTACTAATGGGATGTAGTCCTACCCCGGGGTTATACTGTTCATTTAGTACGTACTCAGCACAACGCATATGAGATTAGTTTACATCAAATTCATATTATTGAAGGTTGTGGTTTTGTAAGAAGTTGCTAGAGTGGGGGAGGTTGATGGGCATAGGCGATTAGTGGATGATGCATTGGCGAACATGAGATAATGCTTTGGTTTTGGTCTGTTGTATATCTGCATTATTGGAGGTATTGCCATTGGTTATTTCTATTTTTTTTTGGTGTTTTTAAATATGATATAAGGAGTTCTTGAGGGGATAATATAGTTGCTGAAAAAATTCCATATATCACCTATTATGGCATTAGACAGAGTGAGACTGGTTTGATGGTCGTCATTAGATTTTGATAGTACTTTCTTAGGTTGTCTCTAGTGTGTGGGGGTTCCATTAAAACATGGGATGCATAAGTCTTGAGTGGTATTTTAAATATTTTCTTAGGGTTAGTCTAAGAGGCTATAATTTTGTTGGGAAAAAGGTATAGTGGGAAAATAATAGGAATTTTGCTAAGATTTTAAGAATATTTGGTAGAAATTTTTGAAAATATTTTCTGGAGATTTTCAATGTCCATAGGGTTCTTAATAGTGTTGAATCTATTTCTAATTAAAAAATTATTTAAACACTCCTTTCACCCCACATGATTTAAACACTTCTCCCACCCCACTAGTCAATTTTGAAAAAAAATCATCACAGAATTCCCTACAAAGTTGCGACTTTAGTAGAAAATGCTTTTTTTTTCTAAAAAACTCACATAATAACCCATAAATTTTGGTAAGATTATGAAAAATTCTGGCAACATTTTTTGAAAATCTAGGTTACAGTCATTAAACTACAGTATTTTGCCTGCCTTAAAGGTTTTTTGATGATTTTTCCACCATCAAAAATGAAATTCAAACACTCCAACTATCTGATTTTTGAATTTTTTTTACCAGATTCAGACACAAAACAAAGAACTGCCTGGCTATTCCATCACGTAGGTAGACCACTCTTTTTCTTTTCATTTCTCCCTTTATTGGTGGTCTAATGTCCTGATTAATTTTCTGGCATTATGAATGAGAATGGCCATTCATAACGGAACGGTAGGCGTTCCTTCAAAAAAAAAAAATGCTAGAAATGCGTCGACACGTGAACTGTCATCCTGTATGGCCATTTTCATTTTTAATGCCCTAAACTGGTTTCTTACGGGTCACGAATTGGGTTGTTTCTACCATTGACATGTAAATCGTTTCTCCCGACTAGCGTTAGTTACCATTCCAAAAACTCCAGATGCTTTTATATAAATTGTAAATGCATAATAACTCAAAAATCTAGTTCCAAAACTCTAGTTGCTTATCTATAAACTCCGCGCATGAAAATGAAACTGTGGTTGTGATTTCCTGTAGCAATGTTTTCGAAGGATTTAAGCGATAGAGGAGAGACGAAGACCATTGCCTAGATATAGCCAAGGCGCAGATCAAAGCCAATTGAGTAGCTTCACGTCCCCAGTGAGTTATCTTCAGCGCCATCTCGACCATTTCTTATCAACAATGATCTCAGTCTTCAGGTACATCGGTTGTGAATCATAGTTTCTTGCAGAAAAATCAAGTGAATTATCACTTTGGACTAAAGTTGTAGATGGATTTTCCAGTTTTATTATTATATGATGCTCCATGTTCACTTTATGCTTAATTGATTATAATTGCAGTCAAATTCGTTTCATATTTAATCATCTCTGAATAGGTTAGGTGTGCTCATGCTCCTCATTTTCAGTACGTGTTGTGTGAAGCACCATTGTTGAATTTCTAAATTCAACTCCTGGTCTGCACATGAAAAATAAAAGTACAGCAGAGCTGCTAGTTTTTGTTTTTTTTTCAGGCTAACGATTGAGTGCACACCATCATGCATTTAATAGAGGGATCAATGAACTATAAGGAATTTTTTTTTTTTTTGTTTATGGGTCGCAACCACCTTTGCAGAGATATTGTAGTCTTTGTGGTTCAAACCACACAAAGAACAAGTTTTTTTAAACATAGTCAAATCGGGCTTTTAAGGCCCACCAACCACCAACTGAAGGATTGTATTAATGCGCTAAGTTTTTAGTTTCAAATTGGGCCACGTCATAGCGGGTCCCATCTGCCAGATCAGCAAAGGCGGGCTCCATAGCCGGCCAATGGAATGCTATCGCGTAGAATTGGAGTGGCTTCACATTGAAGAAAGGCGGTCCTACCGCCAGCTCAACCAGAGCGACGTGAACCAATCACAACGTATCGTGATGAAACTGCGATGACATCACAAAACTCTTTTGGAATGCGGTAATTTTATAAATTGTAGTTTAGTTTTTGTTTGAAGTCCGCGGGCCCCAGCAATCAGCCAATCACAGGCCGATCGCGTGAAGAAAGGGTTTGCTGACATAGGGCTTATTTGGAACGCGAAATCCATTGCAAAATGGTTTAATATATCTTGAGGTTCGGGTGTAAAGGTTAATAGAAATTTGGTTAAATTTTTATGTTACGAGCGGAAGTATTAAGGTTCCAAGCTTTATTGTAATGTTTGTTTTATTATTTTGTCATCGCGCGACAAAGTCTTTGACTTCGGGTATAATCATATATATGGTTATAAATATATATATTATATACTATTCAGTTTATAATATATATATATATATATATATGTGTGTGTGTGTGTGTGTGTGTGTGTTCGAATAGTTTTTTATTTTAATATTTGTCAACATTGTGCCATATAAAAGGAATCCCAAAGGCTTATTTGTGATTCGATTTACGAAACAACAAAGATACATATTACCGTAAGTGTATTTTTTTAAGCGTGTGTCCAGGAGCAAAAACACATTAAAGTTAAAAACGAGTTTTGTAAGCCTTGTGAGTGTGTTTTGTGAAACGAGAACGATTTGAAGGACCTTGTGTGTTGCGGTAGTTCACATATTTTAAATCCTTAGGATAAGAAACATTTTGTAATAGTTTTCTTAATGAAATAGTTGTTTGTGTGCCATCTCTGTCCAGCAAATTTTAGTTGAATCTCTGTGTTGAAGTTGGGGAATTTTTATTCCTCTGTTGTTTAGAATACTTCAAAAATTCCAACATGGTATCAGAGCTAGTCCAAGATCTTTGAAGGATAGTCAAAGAAGCTGAAGGATGGATTTTGTTACATCAGTTCTCCAGCAATGTGAAGGCTTAGCAAAATTCTAGGTATTTCTCAAAAACAGAGTTTTGAGTTTGTTTAAAAAGTGCAGTCTAGATAAGTCTTTTTGAAGACAGAGTTGGTCTCTTAAGAAGAGAGACAATTTAAAAAAAAAAAAACAGTCAAGTTTTTATTCCATAGTTCAGTGTGTTAGCCATGGCAGGAGCCAGCACAAGCATTAGTATTGGAAATACTCAGCTCCCACATTTTAATGGGAAGAACTATGAGTATTGGGCAATCGCCATGGGAACCCTGTTTGCCTCTCAAGACTTATGGGAGCTTGTTGAAGATGGTTCTCAAGAACCAACAGATGAAAATGATTTTAATGCCTTAACACAGGCAGAGAAGGATTTGTTGAAGAGCGATAGGGAGAAGGACTCAAAATCCCTCTTCTATCTCTATCAAGTAGTGCATGAAAGTGTGTTTCTAAGGATAGGAGTAGCTAAGAGGTCCAAGGATGCATGGGATACCCTCCAAATTTCCTATCAAGGTATGGAGAAGATGAAGACAAAAAAGCTACAATTGTTGGGGAGAGACTTTGAAACTCTCTGCATGAAAGAGTCTGATAACATAGGCTCATTCTTCACACATGTGATTGGGTTGGTTACCCAGATAAGGTCTCATGGAGAGACACTTGACAAAAGAAGGATAGTGGAGAAAGTGTTGACGAGCTTACCCTCAAGGTTTGATGTGATAGTCACAACCCTTGAAGAGACAAAGGATCTCTCAAATTTTTCAGTTGATGAACTTCATGCATCACTGATGACACATGAACAAAGATTGGGTAGAAATGCACACTCATCTTTGGAGCATGCCTCCAAGAACCAAATTTCCTTTGGAAGAGGAAGAGGTCAAGGAAGAGGAAACTACAGAGGAAAAGGAAGATGCAGAAGCAAAAATAGAGGAGGAAGAAATAGCCCTGCAAATGGAAGGGGTAGCAATCAAAATCAGAACCAAGGCCAAGGCAGCAGCCAGCAAGGTGGAAAAAATCAAGCACATAGACAAAGGCATGATAAATCCCAAGTCCAATGTCATTACTGTAAGAAGTATGGCCATTATGCCAATGAATGTAGGAAGAAACAGAGTGACATGGGTAATAGACCCAGTGCTAATTTTACTAAAGAAAATATCAGCCAAGATAAGTTGTTTTTAGCATGTAATATGGCTGAGGAAAAAAAATGAATATATATGGTTTCTAGATTCAGGATGTAGTAACCATATGACTGGAAACATTGCCATGTTTTCCATGTTAGATGAAAATGTAAAGTCTCAAGTAACATTGGGGACAGACAGTAAGGTCTCTTTCTGATGCAGGAGCATTAGCTCAGAAAAATACCTTGTATTTTTATTGAACCTAGGGGTCTCATGTTTTTGAGAATTTATTAATATTATTTTGAGTGATTAACTATATTTTTAATTAATTATTTGTGATAATTTGTAAATGTTTCCAAACAACTGGAAAACATGAGAGAAATTAGATGAGAGATATCTAAGAGATAATTAGGAAGCCTAAGATAGATTTAGTTGCAAGTTTTTAGGGATAAAGATCTAGAATTTAGGGGTGTTGAGATATTTGGGGATTTTGTGAGTGATTAAAGGGATGTGAACCAAAATTGGTTCAATCCAATTTGCATAAATTTATGAGTCTCAAAGGAAAATAGATCAGAAATTTGAGAGGTGAAATTAGAGTGATTGAGAGCAGGTTTGAACAACCAAGGCCGTAAGCCTCTGGGCAATTGGAAGGGCCATGAATGTTGAATATCTGGCCAAAGACAAAGTTTGTAAGTATTTTTCATTGTTAATGTGAAAAGTGTCTTCAGAATTGTGTGTATCGATTTATTGAGCAGATGTATATTTAATTTCTGTAACTGGGGTTTGAATTGAGAATGCACATCTTATATAACCTGGAAGTAGAATTGTTTGGGAGGCGCAAATTCTATGTAAGAACAGAGTTTGAAAATCGATGCTGGAATAATTAAATGGGTTTTATGAATTCATGAATTTAAATGTCATTCTATAGAGGAGAGGGAATCGATTTTATTATCGATTTATGATTCAAATCTGAATAAATTTCTGGATCGAATGAAGCATTCGATTAGGCAAGAGGGTAAACTTGTGATTGAGGGCGCAACGTTAAATACATGTGGAATGAATCGATTTTTATGTCGATTTGTGGGTGATTTGTTGATCGCTACAATGAAGTTCCATCGAAATCTGAAATGAACTTCTGTATTGAGTACATAATTAAAACTTGAAAGCTGTTATTAAGGTAAGAGCGAGGTAATAAATCAGAAATCAAGCCAGTGCTTGCATTGTGAATTACCTGGAAGTAGCGTAGTGTTGTTTGTCAGTAGATATGAAAAATGTGAAAATAAAATCCGATTGAAATTGCAATAAAGTGACATCGATTTGTGTTAAGACTGTTGAGTTTATGTGAAGCTGAGAATGGAGAAGTTTGGCTGGAGAAAGGTTAAGTCGAAGTAGTGGGGCGTTGATTCATTCAAATGGATTGAGGGTTTCTTTGTTGTTTTTTCACGTCATGTTAATGCATATTGTTATTGAATCCTGTTTGATATGAATTATATGCAGCCACAGAATTAGTGCGTGGTAACAATCGATGGAAGGCTTCCATACATTTGTTCTGCATATAAGCATTGGACGTATTTGAAGTTGCAGTGAAAGGCGGAATCTAGAACTGAACGAAAACCCAAATTGATGGAACGCTGAGATCCTGTGTTCATTTGGTTGGCTGGAAGAAGTGTAGCCATAGCGTGGCAAAGTCACATTGCCAGTTGTCGATTAGGTTCAGGTTCATGCGGATCATACATGGAGTAGTAATGAATCAGTATGCAGAGTTAATGCAGAGTAATTGCGTTGAATTGCAGCGTTGATATGAAGTTGAGCTGTAATTTTAAATGTCGAGTTATGTAATTAACAACGACTTGAATAACGTGGAGGCGCAATTGAAATTGAAGTGCATTTATGAAGGTAAGCTCAATTGTGTTAAAACCGTGGCCATAAAAACGTGTAAATTTGTGTGGGTCGATGATATTGAAATGATTTGTTGTAAAGGTCGATTTACATTGGAATATATAATTCCATATGGAGTGGTAGCATGGGCACATTCTTTTTATTTAATTTTGATTTTAAAGTCCGGCATTATAGAAATGAATGTTGTGAGTTGGGGTTATTCACATGAAGAGGTAGATTGTTGGGTTATGGTTTCATAACATTGATTGGAGTTGAACTTTCGCATGAAGTTTTAGATTGAATTTGAGGACTTTGTGTATTGAAGTATGGTTTTCATGAACCATAAAAATTGTGAACATGTGTCACAAGCTTCCGCAATATGATAGTTTGTGAAATTGCTCGGACATTGAAGAATTAATTGGGAAATTGTTTGAGACACATTTTTATATGCACTGGGGTTGGAATATTCTGGGTTTTGCAGGGTAACCTGCATCACTTTCATGGTAAAAGGTAGAGTAGGTGTCTTGATAAAGAAAGGAGAAAAGAAGAGCATATCTGATGTATATTATGTACCAGGTATGAAATGTAATTTGTTAAGCATTGGACAACTCATCCAAAAGGGCTACAATGTTTTCTTTGAAGATGA